>OU342651.1:20910000-22305000 GCA_910589605.1 Chrysoteuchia culmella
TTTTTCCAATATTTTTCTATTTAAAATTTACCATAAGTTTAAAAATAGCATTGAAAAATGCAAAAATTACAAAATCATAAATTATTGGCAGTTGCATCTTAATCGATCGTTAAACACCTGAAAAGATGTTTCTTTCGAATGCAAGGATATTTCCTAGCATTGATCTAACAACGCTGGCCTACAGCGTATTAAAAATATAAAAGTATTGGAGAATTTCGACGGTGGTTCGCAAGTCTCGGTAGCTCAGCGGTTAGAGCATTGGACCGGATTTCCAAAGGTCGCTGGTTCGATTCCAGTCTGAGAATTCACTTGTGGCCGAGTTAATTTTTTCCAATATTTTTCTATTTAAAATTTACCATAAGTTTAAAAATAGCATTGAAAAATGCAAAAATTACAAAATCATAAATTATTGGCAGTTGCATCTTAATCGATCGTTAAACACCTGAAAAGATGTTTCTTTCGAATGCAAGGATATTTCCTAGCATTGATGTAACAACGCTGGCCTACAGCGTATTAAAAATATAAAAGTATTGGAGAATTTCGACGGTGGTTCGCAAGTCTCGGTAGCTCAGCGGTTAGAGCATTGGACCGGATTTCCAAAGGTCGCTGGTTCGATTCCAGTCTGAGAATTCACTTGTGGCCGAGTAAATTTTTTCCAATATTTTTCTATTTAAAATTTACCATGATATTTTTATATTTATTAAATTGTATGTAATTGGTTTTAGATAAATTAATTTTTAAATTGTGCATGTCGAGAAATTCGATTAAATTATTTATAGTCTTATTTATATTATTTTCATGCTCTATTACTTCATTCTTTGTAGTTACTACAACAGCAATGTCATCTGCGAACGCGATGCATTTATGTGAACCTGTTGCATTAAAAATATCATTTAAATAAATAATTAATAACATTGGACCCAATACGCTTCCTTGTGGGACACCACATTGATTATGTTTATTTTGTGATGAGCACGCTATTAATTCATTCGTGTTGCTTAGTTTATCTATATCTACTCTTTGTTTTCTATTGGTAATATATGATTTTATCCATTGTAATGCCAGCCCCCTTACACCCATAATATACTAGAAAAAAGCAACTTGTCTCATGCCGCTCTGACGGGATCTGACGATGACGTGATGAAAAAGTTATAAATAGTATGCCCTGTTCTCCTACCAGTAGAAGAGTGAGGATTAGTATGTCCTCCTACTCCTAGTAATAGGAGAGTTACAGTAGCAGCTAGAGAAACGTGCCCCAACGACCGGCAAAGATTGTGTTTTCATAGTCATAATTTCTACCTGAGTCAGTCTGTTCAAACTTTTAACTCATTTGTAGTCGGCGGCTGAAACTTCATGAATACATAAATTATTATTAATTACGGCGTTTAACAATAAAAAGGCTAAATAATAGGATAATAATTATTCAATTCAATCCATTAAATTCAATCATTTTATTGCTTTCCATAAGTAGGTACAGGTGTTACAAAATTAGGGGCGGGCCCTAAGTATGTCAATTTTGGTAACATATTTTAGAATTTATTTATATTATTTATATACTTATTGGTGGATCGTTTGAAAAGAGGAAGGAATTTGAGATGGCTAACCTGCCCCCTAATTGTCTAATTTAAAATCTATTACAATTCCTTTCAGAGGTATTGTGATTGTGATATTTTCGTCTGTCATATAGCTTAGACAGTTCAATTACGTTTATTACATACCTTTTAAAACGCGTCCCGATCACAATCCCTTTCAAATGTCAAATAGTGACGGCCTGAATATCTTTCAAATTAAGAATTGAAAGGGATTGCGTTAGATTTAAAATTAGACAATTAGCCCACTGGTTCGACGTTGCTCCCGCGTGCCGGTTGTAAATGGACGCGCGTCTCACTTCTTCCTCAACTCTCATCCAAGCTAATATTTGTGATCACAATAGTGCCTATATATAAACTCGCGGCGATCACTTTGAAGATGTTAGAACTTGACCGATAATATGAGGAACACGGAGCTCGACTCTAAACGCCCTGTCGCGAAGGCAGCTGGATCGGAAGTTTTTTTTTTTTATTACCGACGGGGAGACTCTATGCCTTCATCATACTTGATGTTAAGTATCGATAAGGCTGAAGATGGAAGCGAGCCTCTCCCGGAATCCTCAATCACTGAGGAACTGGCTATCTTATCTCTAACTGCCGGAACACAACAATGCTGAAAACATAGTTGTTATGGCGTCAGACTTAGATAAGATGGTGGTAGCTAGCCAGGCGGACTTACAACAAGTTCTACCACCAACCAAACCGCATACAATATGTACCCCCGCTAGCAATCGAACCCGGGACCCCTGAGTCTGACACCGATGGTTGTACCACTAGACCACAGAGGCGGTTATAGTTGTTGAGTATGGCCGACACGACGAGATATTGGTTTACCCCCATGGAACAAGGATATAAAATGATATGAGGGTAGAAATTTGGACTAGGGATGTAGCATCAGTACAAGTCTAAGTGAATCGATTGATTAGTGATGTGAAAAATATAGTTGAATACATTAAATCTAAATCTACAACTTATCAATTAACTTATTCTAATAATATATCATAATAGTTTACATGCCATGCTATTTTATCTATAAGAAAAATATTGCACAATCTTTATAGGTACTTACTTATTAATAATAACAACACTTGCGTGTATAATATTTTAAGTTATATCTTGTTTATACTAGCTTTGACTAATAGTTTTTTTTATATAGTTATAATATTAATGACTTTTTATTTATATACCTACAGTATTACAATAGTTTGCTTTTATGAAGATCGTCACTTAAATATTCATTCACGGTGTAGTATGCTTTATTAAATAGGACATCTTTAAGTTTATTGTTGAATTGTGTATTTGTATTAATAAACTTAGTTGTTCTGTTAGTTTATTATATATTTTTATGGCCATGACGTCAGTGCTTGTTGAGTGTAATTTTATTCGAAATGTATTACGTAAAGAGTAGTTGGGGTTATTATCTGTGTTTTTTTTTATATTTCAGGATGTTTTCTTACAAATTTACATTGGTAAGGTAAGTATTTGGTGTTCTATAAAATATAGTTTGCATGATTCTGTACTTTTGATATTTACTATTACTATTATTATTTTTTCTGCAATATAAACAGGCTGTGATCATAGGTGCTGTTGTAGCCACATTATGATGCCATAGCTGAACCACGCGTATGCATACGCGTAATACGTTCCTAGGGTTGTTTGTATGTCGGTAGTCTTTTTTGTTACCAGAAATGCATAGATAAATTTAGAAAATTTGGTTTTTAATTTTTAACTATGGTGCTTCCGATTTATATAAGTATATCTACACCCAATAATAGAAATACTTGAAAATTTTCAAATTGAATGCCTTTAAGGTGGAAGTTTACTATTTGGGGTTCTTTCTGAATAGGCTGAAAGGTCATTACTTCGGTTTTTAATAGGTTAATTTCAAGGTTATGGTCAGTTATCCAGTCTTTTGTTTTGCTTATCACAGAATTAAACTTTTCGGTTAGATCGCTATTGTTTGGACATGAAATGAGTATCGAGATATCGTCGGCAAATAGTACGCAATGTTCTGTAATGGTCTTTGGCAGGTCATTGATGTAGGTAGATAAGAAATAATTAACATCCTATAACACTGCCTTGCGGAATATATGCGTTTACGTTTTTTCATCGGAGAGAGTTATATTTATTTCTTTGGTGGTGTGGTTATAATGTTGAATTTCTACAAATTGTTGTCTGTTTCGCAAATATGATTCGAATCATTTATGAGCCGCCCCACGAATACCTATTCCATATAGTTGTCTTAATAACATGTCAGATTTAACCTTATCATAATTATTATGCTTTTGACATATCTAATATTATGCCAACCGGATATTGTTTTTTCGTTAATTATATCACTCGCTTGTCGGATATATTTATAAACTGCTAAAATCGTTGATCTATTTTTACGAAAGCCATTTTGACTTTCATCGTAAATTTTATATATTTCGCAAAAATTATAGACTCTATCACAAATACCTAGCTTTTTAGAGTATTTTGGAGGCTGTGGGTAAAATGGCTATAAGGCGATAATTACTGGGATCTTTTTTGTCCCCTTTCTTCTTGTGAATGGGTTTAATGATAGCCTTTTTCAAAAGATCGGGGAAAGATCCTTCAAGGAATGATTTATAAGCAAACAAAATAGTAAAGCCAACTCAGTTGCACAATATTACTCATTAAATTTCCCAAACGATCTTATCATATCAATTGGAATTTGAAGTTCTTTTGATGAACCAAAACACCTAATTTATTTTTGCTTTTCGTTTTATTAGTCACCTTCGCATTGGCAAGATAAGATAACCATTCATAAATTTCTTAATAATTATTAGGACCTATTACATTCAGCAACGTTCAATATCGTTTCGTATTATTCACATATGAAGGATTCCTTTTTTTCTAAAAAGACTAGAAATAGCATGATTGTAACGAGTAGTAGAACGATAGAAATAGACAACCTAATTCCAGTCAAAACAGTCTAAATAAACAATTTGGTTGAGATGTTTGTTTCTTTACCTATAAGATCTGCCATTCATCTGAGCAATAAACTTCAGGCTATTGCTTTTACAGTAGTGTTACGGATGGGTTCGATTTCGATTTGATTAGTATTTCACCCCCTAATTAGCAAATACTATAGACACTCTAATTAGTAAGGCAAGGTTTAACATTTTTAGCCTGAGAAATATTAATAAATTAAGAAAATATACTAGAAAAAAGCAACTAGTCTCAAGTCGCCCTGACGGGATGACGGGACATGAGACTAGGTAGTTCCTTTTTTCTTGTATATTTTCTTGTTTAATATTTTTCACATAAAAATAGCATTGCAAAATGCAAAATTCGAAAGTTATACTTAATTTTTAGCCTTTTCGTAATTTGGCACCCTAGGTATAGCGCATATACATATACAATTATTAGTTGAACAATTATTTTATTGTGAATCATATGTTTATAAGAATATGTTGACGCGCGCATACTATCAACTCGATAGTAGCTTGCCGTGTTAAGGAGCTCAAAAAGGCAGTCAAGAACATTCACTCGGGGCCGAATCACTGGATCGAGTTTCATAACCCCCAGATTATTTTGACAGAACGCCACTACGTTCCAAGACTGGTCAGAGAAGCGATTAAAATAAAAAAGCATCAAAACAATTTTAATCGTGAAGATGGGTTTAAATTGTCGAATGTCTGGGATCCAGTGATTCGCTTTTATGTAAAAACCGGAAGAAGCAAAAAATTGTTTCTCGGGAAGACACTGTGAGTTTTGTGTGTCGTGATCGTGAACATTTTTGAGTTGAGTGCGAGATCGAAAACAGTGGTACGGGCGTCGTGCGCAGATAGGTTATTCTCAGGGCCGAAATTAATAACCTATCTGTAGATATGGATAGGGCTATCTGAGATAGTTGCCTAGGATACTGGCTTCGTTGCCTAGCAACCGTCGTTATTTTGTTCATATTAACAAAAATATTCTAGGCAACTTTATCCGGGCCCGTACCGCGCAAGTGGCATGGGCATCGCAATCGGCTTCATTTGACAGATGGATGAGACACATTGCTGCTTCTTTTTGACACAAAAGAAAACTTACCAAAGACTAAGACCAATATGTCACTTCCAACTGTCAAATAAAGCCGACTGCGATGACGATGCTCCTTGCGCGGTAGAGCCCCAGATAGCCCAATCCATATCTACAGATAGGTTATTAATTTCGGGCGTAAACAACCATCCTTCATATTGACGGCTGCAACAGCGGAGACGAGCGAAAAAATTCTAAATCTATGGCGGAGACCGATCCATTTTCAATACTATTTGACAGCTGATGTGACGTTCAGTCATGACAACAGCGTCGCTGTTAGCAGAGAATAACCGAGTTTCACCCGAGTTCTTTTCGTAATAACACGTGTTGTGAGGCTCCATTTTTAAGGCGCTACTCGGAAAAAGTGTGGACTTTTTAATATAAAACTATAAATAATAAATAAAATAAATAAAATGTTTTATTGTGATAACTTGAATACAAAGACAGTAACAGATACTGGAGCAGCCATTTGAGCACAGAAGTACTTGCGATAGGATGCTCCGCTCTTCATATCTTAGATAATTTCAATGGTAAAATACTTAAGAGTTTTACTGTTAAACATTTTAAATATAGCGAAAAACTAAGTATAGCACGGTTACAGTTGTTACAAATCTGGTAATAACATATATATTTCTTCATACCTTTATCTAGATTCGTATAGTTTCAAAACAAGATTTTATGATTTTGCCTCTTCTTTTCAAAAAGACCTCTAAAAAATACGAAAATTCAAGATTATTCTTAAATGGGGTTACTTACACTATTGGAAATTGGTTTAATAAGTGGACACCAATAATATTTAGGATCGTGTAGAAGCATTTTTTTAAATCGCTGTAGTTTTTTAATACGAAGTGATTTTGTGTTTTTTTTTTGCCTAATCTGCAAAATCAGTCTCGCTCCCGTGCGCGTCGTTTTCTCATTGCTACCTCGCTTCAGTATATTTTTTTCGAGTAGATATCGCCTTAACTCAATCTACCGTACAATTTCTTTATATACTTTATCGCGAGCAAGCCATTAATCTAGAAAGAAGAAGTAGAGAATAACCCCTCAGTAAACGAACTATGAAGCGGGTAGACTGATTCGTCTGCTCCTAACGTCCATCCACCCGCATAAACTTTAGTCACTCCGTGATCATGGCGCATGCAACTGCGCCGTAATATCGGGGACTGGACAACAAATAACATGTTAAAAATCCCGTTTTCTATAATAGTGATAGTAATTGAATCGATTAATTTGAAAACAACCAAAGTCGTCATTTTTATGAACATTACTTTTTTTATTTAAATTGTACATCAGTATTAGACGCGTCGATTCATGTGAAAATGACCATTGTACGACCATTCCACACAGAGAAATCAGCCTTGGAATATTTGGTTTACTTTGAAAATGACCAACAGTCTTCACGTTTGGCCGTTTTCAAAGTAAAACGGAACTTTTCGCGCTAGTTATGTCAAATTGTGTCAAATGAGCTGTCAAGTTGAGTTTTGAATATATATTTTCTGGAAAGTTAGTTTTTGTCGAAAAATATAAATACCAATAAATAAAATAAAAATAATGATATAAAAAAAGTTCAACAGTATATTCCAGAAGAATTCAAAGAATTTTGGGGTGACATCATTGAATGGCCCACTAAAGCAGAGGATGAAGACTTGGATTCATAATTTTATACTAATATGTTCCAAGTCAAAGTCAAAGTCAAAGATTTTTATTCAAATAGACTTATTATTATGACCATGAAAGTTTAAAATAAAAAAATATATATATTGTTAGGCATTTCCGAACGTAACCTTTTATTTAACGTATAGCGCGCTCCGCGCTATGATGTTTTTCAAAATGTATCCCTCTCACACTCTGGCATTTTTCATTGTGCGCAGTGTAATTGTGTGTTACAAAATATATTGTTTTAGTAATTAAAATTGTTGTTTTTTTTAGGTCCCTTTTAATATATATTATTTGTGTGGAAATCGCGAGAAGTACACAACTCGACAAAACAGTTTAGTCGATGGAAAAGTTGTTTATGTTCGCTAGCCCTAAAGACACAGATAGATATGGGAAAATAATTACAAAGTTATTTTCAAGTCACTTCTACAATATTTTTCTTCCATTATCGAATTGCTGATAAGAAGCCTAAATCAAGCGGCTTGTCTTCATAAAGGTTGTTATCTGTTATCAGATTAAGTTTAAATGCAAGTAGGTGGCTCAGGGTACTGCACTGCTGAAAAAAGGAAAACTAAAATGATTTTTTATTTATTTATTTTTTATTTTCCTTCTTTAAAGTGTCATTCAGGTAAGTATTATTGAAATTGCTACTCAAGCCTACAACAACGTTAATTAAAACCGCCTCTGTGGTCTAGCGGTACAACCACCGGTATCAGACCCAGGGGTCCCGGGTTCGATTCCCAGCGGGGTACATATTGTATTCGGTTTGGTTGGTGGTAGGACTTGTTCTAAGTCCGTCTGGTCGTTCTAAGGTTTGGATTTTTAAAAGGTAAACCAATGGGAATCGGCATGTATCCTTCGCCACTGGTACCAATATACTCACAATTTTGAAGTACTCAAACAATTTCTTTACTTATTAAAAAAACTATTAAAATTTTCTTCACGGAACCTTCAAATTGAGTCGTTTCCACGCATCGTTTCTTCTTTATGAATCGTAAAGTCATTCAACGTGAAGGATTAAGATTAATAGGTGTTATTAAAGTCAATAAATTATAATAAAATTCAATGAGCGACTAAAATGAAATTCAAGATTACGCTATTATTTTAAGGCATTTAATGATTATTTACATTGACTTTTTATTTTTAGATCAAATTTTTTAGTATTTACGATGTAGTTACTTAGTTTATTTGCATTTGAAGATAAAGTTAGCTAGAGAGTTTGAACTAACATAATTTTAATAATGCTTTTATGTAACGTTGTTGCAATAATGTGCTATTCATCAAACCCGAACTGAAACACCTGCGCCGGCAGCGTCCAGCATACGTAGCATGGGCACCTCGACAAAGCTTTCTCGTCACTTTTCTCGCGCGAGCGCATTGTCTCTCCCGCTCACACCGTACTGATACTGAGACATAGCGAGACAAGGGTCGAGAGCGAGTCGCGGTGCGCATGCTACGCGGTCTGAGAACAATCTATATACTTAATTCAGGTTCGCAAAATTTGTGACGACTCGATAGGGACTTTGGCGCGTAGTAGGCGGCCGAGTAAGGTATCAAATTAAAGGTACTCGAGTCTATTTGTTCCGAAAACTATAAAATATACAAAATGTTAAATGTGATGATCACAAACTGCAATTAAAGATTTTCGCATAATTTGGAATTTTTCGTCGATCGACGAAACCGAGTATCGGGTTGTAATTTATTGTATCTCATAATCCTGAGAGAGGTTAACATAACGTTATTACTTTTAAATTTTTCTTATGATAAATTTCACAAAGAAAAATATAGGAAAAAAACAATCTCAGTGGTTAGAGCATTGGACCGGATTTCCAAAGGTCGTGGGTTCGAACACTGAGAATTCACTTGACGTTTCTATGACGTTATACTACTCTTTTTATTAAAGAAACTATTGTTTACTTAAAAAATATTTTATTCCATTATCACGATTTATTTGATCTCGTGTTCTATTTTGAAAGTAAGTTTAAACTGCGCAACTTGCGCTCTTGAAAATTTGTTGAACTAACTTTGTCTTAGACGACGTGACTAACAGATTAACGTATAAACAGTAACCTCTTGTTGACAACTGTGCCGTTGTTCAACGATGAGATTGACCATCTGAGAGCAGTTAGTGAGTTGTTGTCGCAAACTTTAATATATCTTTAACGTTTACACCCGCGTGGTTCAAGTTCCCGAGGGAATATGGCTCTAAAAAGTAACTTTCAACTATAAATCAATGCCAAAAATCAAATTGGTTTCTTAGTTAGGGCGTCATGAAAGAACAAACAAACACACTTTCTGATGTATAATATTAGTTAGGTTTTGCATTTCGACGAGCTTACCTTTTCAGTCCCCTGATTATGAGACACCATAGATATTCCATTATTCTCTGTATGCGTGGCATGAGCACCTCGACAAAGCTTTCTCGACACTTTTCTCGCGCGAGCGTATTGTCTGTCCTGCTCACACCGTACTGATATGAGCGGGACAGACATCGCAAGATAAGCGTTGACAGCAAGTCGCGGTGCGCATGCTACGCTGGCTGGTTCGTCGTTCATTACGGCGTTCATCGTTCTTTGATGAATTAATGGCGATGGCGCAGGAGACGTATTTTTGAATCACTCGAATCACATTGTTTACGTCGTTTTGTAATACCACATTCGAATGCGAATCTTTTATGATTCGCATGCGAATGTGTTTCGAGTGATTCAAAAATTCGGCTCCAGTGCCACAAATCTATATTACTAAGGCCCACTTACGCCAAGCTGGGTTAGCATTAAACCCAGAGTTAGTGCATGCAAAAGTAGCACTAACTCTGGGTTAAATGTGGTAACTTTGCTAGGCGCAAGTGGGATTTAAAAGGCAAGCAATATCTTTAATTTTGTAGAACTCGGTGGCGCACTACGATTGTGGCAGATGAAAGCAACTTACTTTTGCAATAGTCACTCACAAGAAGGCTTACCAATTTTTTTTTATCTCGAGCTCCTCCGTGTTGAGGAAGCCACGTTTAACCGGCATACTGCAGTAGTTTTCCATACAACCACCAATCCGCAAAGGGCCATGAATGGGTGAACGATGGCCCACTCTCTATTAATTCATGACAAAGCCCCCAGTATCAGGAACATTTAAAAAGGTGAAGAGACTAATGAAATAATTAATCTTAAATTATAGCACGTTAGCAACTTAAGATTTGTATGATGTATGTATGTACGCTAATAAACTTTAATAGTAAATGAAAGGGCGTCGCGTCGGTCGTCAATGAGCACAGGATTGCAGAGAAAGGATTTATTTCACTATTTACAAGGCACTAAAACAATACATGAGAAAATCTCTCTAGTCGTCGCGATCAAGTCGATAGTCGTCTTTTTATTCTGTCAACCTTCAGTGTCCGTCATGCTGGCAGCGTGTCGCGCTAGCCAGCGTCTTATTTACCAAAAAGTCCATAACAGTAAATAAATAAATAATATCAAACACCATCACCTACGTTGATCTGACTTCTAAATACGAGTCACGATCAAAAAAGGGCGCTATCGCAATATTGCTAAGTGAGTTCCCCACAGACGCATATCAAGATAGACGGTAAAAGTGTACTTACCGTGCGTGCCTGGACCTCTATTTTTGATTCACTCGTCTCGAGGATTATACTGATTTTCGTGCGACGTTCGAGTTTCCGTATTCCGCAAAAGTTCCAGTGATTAACAAGTGTAAGCCGCGAGTTTTACCGTTTCAAACAAACCCCGATACTGTAAGTGTTGTGTGCCGTCAGGACATCTCTAAAGACAATAAAAATAAAAATAGTGACAATTTGAGGGTGGCTGAAGCTGAAGACGTCCAAGCCCGCCCGAACAGACGACCCCGCGCACCGCCAGTCTGCTTGTGACCACGGCTATTGCAACAATTATCTAGCCCACGTTAAGTTTCATGAAGAACTTGTGTTATGGATACTAGTTAACGGATAAACATAATTATATACTTTTTTATTACTAAAACATAATTATATACTTTTAGTATTACTTTGTAATAAAATATTAATATTAATATTGTACTTAATACTTAATACCTATAAGTCATTGTAATTGTTAAGTATCAATGTAATATATTTTGTTGTAAGTGAACTCTTCACTCGCAGACAAACCATGGAAATGGTTTTGCGAGGTAAATGTATGTATTAGACATAAGTGTTTTTTTTAAATAAAATAAATAAATAAAAAAATTAAATAAAAAAAACATAGCCGAAACGTCAAGCTGTAAGTACATAGTTGTACTACATAATAAATGACGCGTTTTAGTCCCGTTGTTTTTAATATTTAAACATTTACATCACTAAATATCGCTCGTAACGTCATCGTAGGTACGAAAAATTCGACATGTTAGCTTCTCATACAGTTTGAAGCGCTCTTTTCGTCTATCTCGATATATGCTGATATAGGTCTGTGGAGTACCCTAACAATTCATTTAATTTATTATTTTCTATGGAGTTTAGAACTGTGTCAAAGTCAGTGTAGTAGAATTTGCTTAAAAATTTTTGAAGGCAAGAAAACTTATTAAAAGCGAATTCCATAGGAAATAAACAAATAAATGAATAAAATTGTTAGGGAATGGCAGGATGTTAGAAAAAGTAATTCCGCTTGGTGGCGCTGCTGTAAATGTAGACCTGTCAAACGTTGTTTACTTTCGTGCATGTGGGCTATTATGTATTTTTATATGAGTTTCACCCGAGTTCTTTTCGTGAAGAACACGTGTTGTGAGGCTCCATTTTTAACTCAATCTACCGTACAATTTCTATAATGTACAAATATATTTACTTGACATTGGAAAAATTCGCGAATTTTATCGCGAGCACGCCATTAATTAAGAAAGAAGAAGATGTATTTTTATCTAAAAGTGCATTGCATTCGCTTTCAAATTCAAAAAATTATAGCAAACAAGAAAATGCAAGAACAAATCACGTTTGAGAAAATTACAGGTCTACATCTACAAATTATCCTGCGCCTTTAGAAAAATAGAACCTCAAAACCAACGAAAGTATTAAGTATAAATTATATACATATAACTACAAATTAGTGGAAGAGTTTCATTCCAATGCTTTGTTGTTCAATTTAAATAAGCATTAATGTGTTTAACAACATCCATGATTGATTAGATAGGATATCTGCATTGTTTAACTTATTTGGTCGCAACATTATGTTATGACATATGCAACATAGATCCTATAATCATACAAAGATATTGTCGTTACTATACGGAAAACTATTAACTTTAAAAATAAATCAACTTCTCAGCATTAATACAGTGAATATTTAAATAATCACTGTTCCATATATTTTTATGTATTTACAGTTTTTACTATAAAAATAACCACTAAAACATAATTTAATATTATAAGGGCACAAGGTCCGATTAATTTACAAGTATTTGTATAAAAGTCTGTGCAATTTTTAGTGCCTAATCAAAACCATAGATAGTGAAACCGTCACTAAGTAATATACCTACCTACTTCCATACAACGAGCTTCACAACTCTTTAGCGAATTTCGTTGTGTTGATTGTACCTAATAAAAAGAATGACGCATCTCCAATCTATGGGTAAACAACATAAACAAATCTTATAATTGTTTTCTTGTTCTATTCTCGAAAGCGAAGATAACTGCAATAAAATAATCGATTGTTTTTCACACATTGTTACAACTACGCTCTTGTCATATTTTTAGACAACAGCAGAATTTTTCCTCCTCATAGACCCATTAGGAAAGGAACACTTGTAATATATATACTAATATTATAAGGCTGAAGTTTGTTTGTTTGAACGCGCTAATCTCAGGAACTACTGGACCGATTTAGAAAATTCTTAGATCATTAGAAAGCTACATTTCTCCCGAGTGACATAGGCTATATTTTATCCCGATATTCCCACGGGAACGGGCACCACGCGGGTAAAACCGCGAGGATCCGCTAGTAATTTTAATATTGCTTTAAAACCAGAAAACATTGAGCACAGAAGGCCCAGTGTGGGGCCTAAGGTGAGAACACTAAGCACTCAAAGTGCTTCGGATGAGTTTTCTCACTTTACTCACTTAAGCCGCAGTTTGCGAATAGAGTTTAATTCTCAACCTAATTCCCATTGCATTAAGGCTATCTGTTAAAATTATACTCTCACGCCTTGGAAATTTGCAAACTCAGGTACCTACTCAAACACCGGTATCAGACCCAGGGATCCCGGGTTCGGTTTGGTTGGTACCACCAGTACTTGTAGTAAGTCCGCCTGGCTAGCTACCACCATCTTATCTAAGTCTGACGCTATAACAACAATGTTTTCAGCATTGTTGTGTTCCGTCAGTTAGAGATAAGATAGCCAGTTCCTCAGTAATTAAGATTCCGGGAGAGGCGCGCTTCCATCTTCAGCCTTATCAATACTTAACATCAGGAATGATGAAGGTTAAGAGTCTCCCCGAGGTTCATAAAAAAAAAACACTAGGCCCTCTGAACGCAAGAAAGAGATTAGAAGGAGCATGTCAGTCACGTAATTACATATTGAAAGAAGTCTCGAAAACGCTGCACCTATATGCAGAATTTCGAAATCCAACAAAGTTAAATGCAGGCAGGGATTGCTACAGTGTTTTGCGCAAAAGGGCGGCGACGGCGACGCGTACATACAACTTGCCACTTCTATCCTCTTTCATATGTTCTGTAGAATCTCTACATATGATGAGCTATAGAACTTTACAGTTGATGGTGTGAAGTGTGACATGGAACAAATACTCATTCACTTTAAACTCAATTGAATAGGAGAACGAATGTGGCCTGCGCCTAAAAAGGAAACATTTAGGCAAAACAAACTAAATTAGCCTAGACACCACTTCTTAAGAGCTTTGCAGCCTGAGCTACATAGATACTGAGAAAATTATGAACTTTGATAAAAACAAGTGGTTTGTTTAAAGATATTAACCGAAGTAACAGTTAACTAAAAGACCTAACGCAAATAAAAGTACTACCAAATCACGCGGTTATGAAAAAAACTATAATTTATTGATGTCTTCCGTGAGCTAAATTATTTTAGTTTTGATAGTTGTAATGGCGGAGTGGGGCGTTTCTGTAATTTAGCTAGCGTTATTTGTGCTAAACTTGTGTTTTCGTGTATTTTACGCGATAATTGGAAGCGGATCGTAGAAATAAACAAATCTTGTTTTAGGGTGTAACAAGGAGTTATTACTTATAAGCAAAAATAGATCAACTAAAATGACAATAGTTGATAAGAAAGATGTACTTATTTGTAGATTATTAACTTATGTTGAAACATTTTGCGATACGTAAATTCAGTCAGCCGCTATTCTGATAAGTAAATACTTATGCAAAAAATAGTTTTGAATTCACATTCGAATTTTAAATTGTTGTATGACGAAACTTCATTTCTTCTGCCGAACAGAATGGCAAGGTAGGGTATTGCTATGTCATTTTCAATAAGCAATTATTTTATCAGTAGGTAATTAAATTAGGAATCGTATCGGATCGGAAACTATCTGCTAAAAATATCAATTTAATAGGTAAACGACCTGCTTAGATTATTATTATATTTATCTTCGACTTTGACGTAAATAAAATTAAATGAAAATATTACCTATTAGATATACTTTATATCTATATAATTTGTTCGATGAGATATGTGAATAATTATGTGGAGCTCGGTAGTAAAAGCGACTTGCCTGCGATCGTAGCGGTGAAGCAACTTCCGCAATGGTCAGTCACGGGATGGGTGACAAAAAATGTGTAATCCATAACTCAGGTACAAATTCTTGTATTCATCATACAAACATTTGCCCCTACCGGGATTCTATACTAATAATATTATAAAGCTGAAGAGTTTGTTTGTTTGATCGCGCTAATCTCAGGAACTACTGGACCGATTTAGAAAATTCTTAGACCATTAAAAAGCTACATTTCTCCCGAGTGACATAGGCTATTTTTTAACCCGATATTCCCACGGGAACGGGCACCACGCGGGTAAAACCGCGAGGATCCGCTAGTATAAAATATTCACAAAAAATCGAGGAATTTTAAACGTAAAGTAATAGTAGAACAGTAGGCTTATTACGAGTTTGGCAAACTTGACGTTACAGTCAAAGTTAACGTAAAATGTAGCTCTGTCTCTTTCATATTTAGCGACTGTTTTACCGACATGAGCAGTGTATCCGATAGTCTACGTTAACGTGTCCTGTAAATGTCATGTTTGGCAAACTCCTAATATGGGTACTGGTAAAAAGATTCATCACCAAAATACTGTTATCGTGTATAGAAACGTCATTTGATTAAGTATCTAAGTATTTATCGTAAACACCTATGGGAGGTATGTTTATCGCGTAATCGTATATGATTCTTCCGGCGACTGCGCCCTCTTTCTTGACTCACGGAAAAAGTCGCCGGATCGAATTATTTCAATATTTTTATTTCGTGCGCCCCTCTTCGGTATGCTTAAAAGATATCAGTTATAAGAAAAAGCATTTGAAATGAAAGAGTTTTTTTTAAGAATCACAAATTTCATAGATCAGTAGGAATAAATTTGGTCGCACAAATCAAATCACAACTGTAACCATTTAAAAAACAAAGTACAAACAAGCGTTATATTTCGAAAATAAATTGGGAAATGAATCATGTAAATTAAAATATTTCTAGTTGAAACTATGTACCAGGGTCGCATAGCTAGCCAGGAGTTATTTTAGATGTTTTGAGAAGTTGATCTTTATATTTGTTTTTTTCATTTAATATAATAACTCCAGGTTAGCTATGCGACCCTGGTACTTGCAATATTTAAATTAACGTTGATTTATTTCCCTTGAGCAATTTTTATTTCAATTGCCTTTTTATTCCAACTGTACTTATACGATCCAAACAAAGATGGACGCAGTTGACGGAATAAAGATATTAAAATAACACGATCCGACGACAGCGCCCGTGGGTCCAGTAAAATGTGGGCGCAGTCGCCGGAATACTCTCATTAAAATCGTTTTACACTTTTAAAATCTCGTACAAGAAACATTTACTGTATACACAAAAGAATAGCTAAGTGTGAACGTCAGCTTGAAATGCCGTATATTTGGTTACATTAAAAATGATAACATTATTTAAAATTTAACTGCTCTCTTATGTTTATGCTTTATTTATTCTATTTTAATTTGCGTTGCTATTTTATGTTTTAAATATTTTATATTCAATGACGAAAAATTTTGTTTATATAGTGTCTTGCATGTTTCTTTGCTCTCTAAAGGCATCTGCAGAAAACCAGTGCCGTGGTGACGATAACGTTATCATGGCTTATACTGAGCAGAGGCCTATTTGGTACATGGGTTAATATTCTTTTTTTTTATATATAAAAATGTTAAATTTTGTGTATTTTTTACCTGTACCAAATAAACGCTTTCTATTCTATTCTATTCTAAAAAGTATTTTAAGGAAGGTACTACATATTTGTTTGTCCCTAAAAATGTGAAGTAAAAACTAGTGATGACTATGTAATTTTAATAGTAGATTATTAACCAAGGGGATAAAGCAGTGTATTCCGTCGCGGGTGACGATTTAAAGGCATCTGCAGAAAACCAGTGCCGTGGTGACGATAACGTTATCATGGCTTATACTGAGCAGAGGCCTATTTGGTACATGGGTTAATATTCTTTTTTTTTATATATAAAAATGTTAAATTTTGTGTATTTTTTACCTGTACCAAATAAACGCTTTCTATTCTATTCTATTCCAAAAAGTATTTTAAGGAAGGTACTACATATTTGTTTGTCCCTAAAAATGTGAAGTAAAAACTAGTGATGACTATGTAATTTTAATAGTAGATTATTAACCAAGGGGATAAAGCAGTGTATTCCGTCGCGGGTGACGATTTAAATCGCGAGCGTAACGAAGGACTCAAGGTTTACTCCCGAGCGTAGCGAGGGTGTTAAAAACTTAAATCACGAGCAAAGCGAGGGATTTAAGACCAGTCCTGAGTGTAGCGAGGGATTTAAGTTCACCCAAGACTAAGACAGCTTTATCACCTAGGAAAATACTCTACTTTTCGTACCATTTGCGAAAAAATGAACACAATAATAATATGAGATGTATTTTAAGAAAACAAAAACGCGGCAAATTCCTAGACTAATATTTTTTTGTCGGAAAAGCAAAGGCATCAAGCTCATACGGCCTCGTCGGTTTTCGTAATAATATGAGATGTATTTTAAGAAAACAAAAACGCGGCAAATTCCTAGACTAATATTTTTTTGTCGGAAAAGCAAAGGCATCAAGCTCATACGGCCTCGTCGGTTTTCGTAATTTTATTTAATAATCATAACTGCATAATAAATGCGTATTCCTTTTTCAAAAAGATGTGTAATGCTTTATATACAAACTCAATGGTGTAAACACAGATGTAGTTCAGTATAAATTTCGGTAAGTATTCCAAATTTAAATCACATTTTCACCCTAGAGGATGAATGAAATTCAGTACAATTTTCTTTCCCTGTTTTTAACAGATTAAAAATGACTATTGTTATGTTCGCTTTTTGTGGCATAGAATGTCACTTTTTTGAGCAAGTGGTACGAAAAGGATATTTTTTGCAAAGTTATGTTTGCATATGTATAGTTGCATCAAATACTATAAGTAGACACTCAGCGAGTATAGTAGTTATAGAGTATAGTACTTATTTGGTTTTGGTTGGCATTCAAGGAAGATTATTTTATAATAGCGGCTGCTCGCGATTTTACCAGCGTGGTTCCCGTTCCCGCCGGAATATCAGGATAACTGGTATCATATGTTCTTAAAGGCTATCTACTATATGTGTACCTAATTTCGTTCAAATCCGTTCAGTAGTTTCGGAGCCTATTCAATGCAAACAAACAAACAATAAAATCTTTTCTATTTATAATATTAGTACAATTAAAAAAAAAGTCCAAATTCCGACTGTAGTGCGACATTAACGCATACTTGATTACTATACTGAGACTGACCCCCATATTCTAAGTCGTTCCTCCAAACTTTTTACACTCCACTCAATCTCGTCGTGGGTAAAAATTGTAGTTTGCGTTAGGCTTAACACGGAGTGGCTACGTACTCTTTGGCTCCTCCAGGTCCTTACGGAGTTATGACTTAGAATACCGATTTCGAGGAGTATTTTGAAGAGGTTTTCAATGAGGTTTCGTTAGGTCGAGGACGAGTAAGTTTTGGAGGAACGACTTAGAATATGGGTGTGAGCCTATATTAATATTTTAGTTAATTAAGTAGGTACATACATTATATCTGGCTATATGGCTGTGTAGTGTCGGCTTAGAATAGCACTACCTCCTCTCATCCCGTGGGTGTCGTAAAAGGCGACTAAGGGACTCAGCCTTCAGTAGACGGGCAGCAGCGTCTCCTACAAACTTGGCCATACTGCGATCGCCAACCCGCCTGCCAAGCGTGTCGATTATGGCAAACCCCCCCTTTTGGGGGAGGCCTATACCCAGCAGTGGGTGTTATATGGCTGAGACGACGACGACGACGATACATATATCTGTATTTGCAATTGTTAAAACCCACCAATTTGCATAGGGCCGCGTGGTGGGTCACATTCCATTATCCATAGAATGCCATTACATTGGCTCACGACGAAAAATTATAATACTAAATTAGAATTATATTTTGACTGATCAAAAAATAATTTAACTATATAAAAAAAATATTGCTATGTTCTGCATAAAACTTACTACTTACTTACTTTAAATAAACATTTTGGAAACGGAAAAATACGTGTCTCCTGCTTTTTTATGTAGTTTCTAAATAGCATATAAAAACATATTAGAAATTTTATAAAATGTAGACAATTGCACACCGCCTATAATGGTATTGCAAACGCTAATTTACCTTGTCATAAATAAATAACTGTCGGTTCCTAGCGGTCAGAGTAATGCTCCAATGGCGTGTCCACCACAGCTACGCCTTCAATTTACCGAAAAGAAATTGAAGGTCTTGCGTAGCTGATGTGTGTACTGACGCGTAATCATCAGCAAACATCAATTAAACGCCGCTATCAGTGATGCGTCGAATTCTAGTGATAAGCGTCGAGGCCTTCTAAAGTGTCGTTTGAAAATCTGGCCGTGTGGGGAGCGGACGGAATAATGTCCGTAAACCCTATCCATAGTCAACCAAAACTATGTCCAAAGCCTACTAATATTATAAATGCGAAGTATGTCAGTTTCTTTGTTTGTTCCTCTTTCACCAAAAACTACTGTACGGATTTGGATGAAATTAGGTATGTAGGAACTTCAAGTAGTGGACTAACACATATGCTACTTTTTATCCCGATATTATAGGAGTACTGACAGGACACTGCCCTCTAAACAGACACCTGTCAGTGATTAAAAGAACAGAGGACCCTATTTGTCCACGATGTAGAGAAAAAGAAGAAACAAGCTATCACTTCTTGGCGGAATGCCCGATGTACGCATCGCTGCGCTGGGAACTCTTTGAAGTAGACAAGCTGAAAGAAGAGGATTTAAAGCAGCTTACGATAAGCCAGCTCAATAGGTATTGCAAGCGCACAGGTAGGTTCGAGGTCCCGACGCCGGTGGGGTAAATGATAACCCGCCCTCCCCTGATCTTTTCAGGGGACTTTGGGGAACTGGGCGAAATGATTCCGACTATGGTGACTGATCGCCCGTCCGGCTTTGCCGGCGTCCCTCCTTCTAAATAATAATAAATAATAATCCCGATATTCCCACGGGACCGTTCCCGCGTAGATCCCGTGATCTACGCGGGTGAAACCGTGGGCGGCCGCTAGTAAAGTATAAAGTTTAACGTGCTCGAACTGTCATACGTTCCTGCTGCAAAAAGGATTTTGGTTGATTGATCTAATATGTATTAACAGGCAAGAAGGATCAAGTGTAAGAAACTTATCTCTAAGTCTTGAAACGTCGAGAAACCCAAAAAAAACATAAAATTACAGGGTATAAATACTATTAGAAATTAGGCTGTTGTTAGCACGCAGTGGATGTGATTTACTACTAAGCTATTTACATAAACACAGTTTTCGGTTCAGACACTTTTATTCGACTTGTTTGAGTGAAGTGTAAACAAACAATACAAAAACATTATTCTAGTGACACTAGGCGCATGCCACTTGCTGGCCAGCATCAGTTCTTGCTAGCCAAGACTTTCACTCTCCAACAAATACTTATTCGAAAAAGTTGTTTATTGCGTGGTAAGAGTTACGAAGGTTCTAGGCCAGTCTTTCTCAAAGTGGGCGATAACGACCCTTATGGGCGCTGGTGGCCTAGAGGGGGGCATTAAGGGTATTGTGCTTATGATGTGGTAAAGTAATAAAATATAAGGGGGCGCTGAAAAATTATTAATTATCAAAGTAGGCGATACACAAAATATGTTTGTGAACCACTGATCTAGGCCTATACAAGTTACAACATAACTCACAATCACACGATCCTAGCAGCTTACTTCACGAATTGACGAATATAAATAACCACGTTTAATCTAAATGAGGTAATAAAGTCCCCATTTCATCAAGCACTAATATAGGAAAATGGCTTGGCGAAGCATCACGGAAGCCTTAAAATACAATCAATTTGGTATGGAACGCCGCTATCTTGCCCATACATGCGAAATTGACTCTATTTTTAGGCTTGCTAATTTTCGCGACTAACTGTTGATTGCTTTAGCTATGTTACTACATTAAGATAAAGTTCTTTGAATAAAAACTATTTCATAAATCTGATAATTCAGTTCTTTGGTGATTATGACCTAAGGGAGAGTTAAACCAACTCCACTAGTAGAGATTTTTTTTGTGGAACATGTGATCGAGGATCATAGCTCACCCACTCCCATGGCAGACCCAACGACATGGCATAGGAACAACCAAACAATACCTATAACTACAGTAAAGTGCACACTATATTGTCTCTTCTGTGGTAAAAGTGATAGAATCTGGGGTGCGATTGTGTCCATCCATCCACTGCTGGACATAGGCCGCTCCTAGCTCACGCCTATTGTGGCATTTATGGAGGCTATTAGCCTACTGCTACCACGCTGGCCAGACGGGTTGGTAGAGGGTTTGTTTCAAGTTTTCCTTCTCTCGCACAAGTGATCAATGCGTCGAGCCTCTTAGTCGACTCTTACGACATCCCAGGCATGTAAGGGAGTTGTGACACTTGTATTCTTAGGCCGTCACCACACGGCACATTGTGTAAGGCAATCGTATTCATTTGACAGTTCATATCGTATTCAATCGCCTGCAATTTTTAAAGAATGAAATCTATTAATATACAATGTGAACTGTTAAATGTATACGATTTACTTTACGCAATCGCCTAGCTGATGTTAAGGGTTAACAACGGCCGAATCATCAGAAAAATTTGAGTTTTTCTGCAAACTCAGAGGTTCATACTGAACAGATTGAATTAATGTCAAAATTCAGTAATTATGACTTAAAATAGGTAGGTAATTAAACTAAAAAATATACTTGAAATTATTAACAAAGTAATTTTATTCTCTAGAAATCGATTTTAGCGCCAATCAAAATCGAACCAACTTCGAAAATCAGTATAATGTAATTATTGACATTCAATCTCGATCTCACACGATCCCGTCGAGAGTAACCCGTCAGATGTCTGGATTTAATTTTCTGCACACCTTTTACTTTATCCTTTTAAACAAAAAGTCATTATTATTATTATTTTTGGAGAGGGGACACCAGCAGGGCCGGACGGGTGATCAGTCTCCTTAGTCGGAACCATTTCACCCAGTTCCCCGAAGAAAAAGTCCCTTGAAAAGAGCAGGGGGGGGGGGGGGGGCGGGTTATCGTTCACCCCACCGGCGTCGGACCCTCGAACCTTCCTGTGCGCTTACAGTACCTGTTGAGTTGACTTATCGTCAACTGCTTTAGATCCTCTTCTTTTAGCTTGTCCGCTTCAAAGAGCTCCCAGCGCAGCGATGCATACATTGGGCATTCTGCCATGAAGTGGTAGCTTGTTTCTTTCTTTTCATTACATTGTGGACAGATTGGGTCCTCTGTCCTTTTGATAATTGAAAGGTGCCTGTTCAGTGGACAATGTCCTGTCAGTACTCCTACTATGTTTCTTTTGTTTCTCCTGCTTAGTTTCAGCAGCTCTCTAGTTTTCTCCTTATCGACTGGTTTGATGAAGATCTTTGACTGTCTGCAGTCCTTTCTTTTCATCCATATTTGGTTAGTTTCTTTAATTATTCTGATCTCGATGATGTTTTTAGAGATTTTATGTGAGATTGGCAGCCTTGGTTCAGGGCCAATGAAGGGTTCATCAGCCAATTTGTCAGCTTCCTCATTGCCACTGTTACCTTCGTGTCCGGGTACCCAGGCAATTTCTACCTCAGCCAAGTTGGCGAGTTCCTGAATGCTTTGTTTGCATTCCTTGACTAGGGCTGAGGTACACTCCACTTTGTCAAGGGCTTTGATGGCAGCTTGACTGTCGCTGTATATTAACAAACAAAAAGTCATACTTTCGTACGCCTGTTGGTCTTACCTGATTTCCGTGGGTATCAATATACAAGCTGCTTATATTTATTTTGACGTTCTATTACAATAAACAAGTGCCACACCCAAAAAAAAACAGGTTTTTCTCTATTAATCTGTCTTACGTAATTTATTACTTTGCAAATTTAGGACTCAAGGGCGCCCAGTCTGTTTGGCCAGCTGATTACAAACTCGAAGGCTTTTATTACCTTCATTGTATAGTTAATATAGTGTTCTCCATTTTCCCTAATAGCGATTGTGATGCCAATCACAATAACATTTCTCGTGATGGTATGATCTGATCGATGTTTTTCTTAGCTACACAAGTTTGATAAGTGTGAAGTGGACTTGAAAACTCACTGCTACTATTTGATGTAGTAGACATGAGATAACTACTATTTGATGTACCTACATAGTATATAATGTAGGTACCTATAATCGTGGAAGTTGCCAGTAGTTCACTTGCCGCGCAAAATCCGCCTATGAACGGTTATCAGTGGATAAAATCGTCGTAAGTCTATGTATACGACTGCAAAAATCGAGCGCACACGCATATTGCCAAAGTCAGGATGATTGCCTGTACGTTTAGACTCCCGGTGGTAAAAAGGAGTTGGCGGGATGAACTCATGCTGCTCAATAGCACACTCTCCGAAGTACAATCTGTCGAATACTCACAATGAAGCAACTGTTTGACGATAAAAGAGACTATAGAGCTTGGTATTCACCAGTTTATCATCCCCAATGAGTTTTCTGGCCTTGCGTTCCACCTAGTCGATTGCGGCTTGCTGGTATTTTGTTGAACCCAAAGGTGGGAGCAGTATTCCATGCACGTTTAGTTAGAAATTAAGTTTGGGAAAATATTGTGCGCCAGAATTTTTCATGAGATCAATCGAACTTGATGTCCGAATCATTTCAATCGTTTCCTCAGCCGTCTTCGAGTAATCGGTGTACCTAAATGAATTAATAACCTCCTTTTATTTTGAAGTCGGTGAAAAAGTTGTGTAATCTACCTCTATGCTCAAATACGGGTTA
This sequence comes from Chrysoteuchia culmella, assembly GCA_910589605.1. Classification (NCBI taxonomy): domain Eukaryota; kingdom Metazoa; phylum Arthropoda; class Insecta; order Lepidoptera; family Crambidae; genus Chrysoteuchia; species Chrysoteuchia culmella. Next base: position 20,933,830 of record OU342651.1, read on the forward strand.
CCAAAATAAATTACGGGTTCGTCTCCTTGCCTCAATGAGTTCATTATAGTATCTTTACTTTGCGACACGTTATGACATGGTGCCTAGTTAAGGTTTTTGTGATCAAGGGACACGAAAATATGATTATAATAGTTGGTATTTGAGCAATTTTCCTGATTAACACAAGAAAATGCTGTATTGCTAGCTTTTCACTAAGCCAGAAGAAAGTTGTTATTCTACATAAAATCTTTATAAGCACATCTTAAGTTTCTTCGCGCACTCATCATTGAATTATAACAACTTTATACACCACCTGCATCTGATGGACGTATTAAATATCAAGTATTCTCAATTTGAAAATAAGCTGTTAATGCCTTGAGGGAGCTAATGTTGTATGGATCTTCCCTTGGGTAATTATGATAACATTTGAATTTGGAACGCCAAAATGCGAACAAAAACTTATATCAAAAATAGTTTCGAAAAAAAAACAAGGCTGTTCAAGGCATAACTTCCTGGTCCTGGTTTTAGCTATAAAATTGACACTTCAAAGACACTTTACTCCTATGAAAAATATAAACATGGCTGTATGTATCCTAGGATCCTAGCACCAAGAAAACATACGTACCTACATCTTATGTTTTGGTGCGCACTGTTCATTGAAATAAAACAACTTTTACGGATAGCGCGTTTGATATCCGTAAAAGTTGTTTTATTTCAACCAAGAAAACATTTGAAATTTTAATTATTTGATATTGTGCACTCATTCAAATAATTATAATGCTAGCTATCTCTTTAATTTCCGTGCTTTTTCCTATCGTTTGTCTCAGTTATCAGTAAATTAGGGCAAATCATCAAATTGTGAATGTCAAGACTGCACAGTCTTGACACTTGGTCACAGATATAATGAAAATTATCATTGCATTGCCTACGGAACAAAATATCAAAAGAAAAATTCGGTGATTTTCGATCCTTTCGAATTTTTCCTTCCTCGAATTGTTAAATTGTTATCATTTATTAGTTTTATAATTTATTTTTTATTTAACGTCACAGTAGGCACAGTAGTTGTATAAAGTAGAGTATGCTCCTCGGGGATAAAAGTGTCGGAAGGCGTCCGTGCTTCGGAAGGCACGTTAAGCCGTTGCTCCTGGGTGTATTTGCAGTCGTTAAAACCCACGAATCCGCATTGGACCCGCGTGGTGGGTCGTGCGTAGCCCGTTCTCCTTATCCAACCATAACGAAGACCAGTGCTCCAGCAGTAGGGATATTAAAAATGGCTAATGACAATGACAATGATAAATATTAATAAATAACCTACATGTAAACAGATAAACTCTATTATTCTGTACCTTAAAGAAATTATATTTATTAATTTAGTAGCGATATGATTAACTTACTTTCAAAGCGTAAATACCGATTATTATATTTTTTGTTGACATTTCAATGTTATCTTTTATGATAAATTGTAGTAGAAAAATGTTAGAAAAATCGACAGATCAAAAGTTGGTCGTACGCGCTATCTCTATGCGTATTTTTGAAAAGTGTCATGTTTCCCGCCCCGGCTAAGGATGGGGAACAGAATGATCAGATTCAAAATTATATGAAATTAAACTAAAAGGTTGAAGATATTGTATAAAGATTTTATACAGGGTGTTAAAGGACCCGTACCGAAGCCGTGATATATGCGTAGTGTACATCAAACAAAATAAGAATACTTATGTAAAATAAAATAATTGCTGGGAAACTACTTTTATTCTTAGTTTTAAAAAAATTGTGTTTTTTTTAAACGCAGTGGAACGCGTGCAGCAATACGTTTGCATGTGTCTATAGAGTACGAGTATATAGGTATGTACTCGTACATACCTATAGACCGGGCCCCCGTATCATTAAGTGGTTTTGATATCCATTGCGGTTTTGTTACAAAACAAGCTTTTTCAAATAACTCTGAAGCAAAATATCTGATTTGCTAACTTGGAACGTTACTCTGACGCTTTTTTTTAATGTCATCTAGTTTTACTTTTATTCAATTCTTACTTTAAACGATAATCTTTATTAAAAAAATGACCTAAGTCCTCAAAAACTCCTTAATTATCAGTTTCCCAGGTTTCGCTCCATACAAGAAAAAGATAGTAACGATGGGGAGAATACTTGGTTTTCGTTTGCGTTATGGGTCTTTTAAGACCCTGTATATAAGAAAAGAACATTTATTATAATATATTAGAATTTAAAGCCTAGACAGTAGTAGTGTAGTAACATTTATGGTAAGTAGGTATTTGACATTGAAAATTGATGGGGTGGGAACTTAAGTTAAAAAGGCCAAAAGTCGTTATTTTACCTAATTAATATATGCTTATTTAAATTAATTATATTTATGATTTAATTTTAATAGACTTTTTTGTTATTTTAATCGTACCAAATTTTTTACATAATATGTTCATATAATGTTGTGATCTTAATGTTTCCTTATTCTTATTAATTATTTTTGTAATGGAATTTGAATCAATTTTATTGATATTTTAATAGTACATAATCTTTAAGTAATGTGTTTATTGTGATTTTATTGTGATATTTATTTTTTCCAACTAGCGGGTCTTTTTTGTGCTGTATTTTAATTACTTTGATTTCTTTTGTATGGTAAATGTCGTGTCACCTGTAAAGGTGTATGCATCAGAATTATGCTTTGTTGATATTTTTTTTTTTTTAATATTGTCTGTGTTAATGCATGCACTGCTGGTGTACCTTATAAATAAATAAATAAATAAATAAATAAATAAATAAATAAATAAATAAATAAATAAATAAATAAATAAATAAATAAATAAATAAATAAATAAATAAATAAATAAATAAATAAAGTCTGTTTCGTGCGGTACGCTCATTTCTAGTTTCACGAAAATCAAAAAATAAGGAATAGGTAAGTAAAACACCGTAAAATCCGTCTTCAAAATATATTTTTTTAAGTCGATGCCAGCCAGAACATAAAAAAATCAAACGTGTAGAACTGAAATGTAGAAGTAGAAACACTCATTCACTATAATGATAAATTACAAAAGAAGCTTTTCAAATAACTCTGAAGTAAAATATCTGTTTTTGCTAACTTCAAATGTTACTCTGACGCTTTTTTTTTAAATGTCATCTAGTTTTACTGATATATATTTCAAAAGCTATGAATAAAACTGAAATTCTACGTCCTACATGCACTCCATTAGGGTACTGTGACTCTAAATCAGAAACTTTCATACAAAAAAGCATTGATTATAGTAACAAACACCTCCTCCGCTAGATCACAAAATCGCACTCATAAAATCCACTCAGGCTATTCTCAACTTACGGGCCCAATATCAAGCGCCTTAAGCTTAAATAAGCTATTCTTAATATTAATGTAAGAAAAGCCTTAAGCGATTCTTATTTTAAAACAATAATAAGGTTTCTTCTAACCAATAATATTTTTCGATCAAGATAATCGGAGTATCAATAACTAGTGAGCCACGTGCTCCAATTTTCTTGATTGTTCATGAACTTGAGGCTCGTTGAAGGTGAATTGACCTCTAACTTAACGGTATAAAGTTTACAATGCCGGTATGCGCTAGGTGCGGTGCCAAGGTGTCGGCTCGTGACAGTTTTGTTGACCGTACCAATTAGCGGGAGACGTGACAAACACATTACCGAAGCTCTCAGAGTCAACTGACAATGACAGTTTGCTGACAACTCAAAGAAGTACGTGTGGAACCCACAAATACTAAAGTACTTTGAACTTCGCCACGGGTAGACGTTCCACACCATTCCGGGACAATCATTCATCATGATATGTACAAGAATTGTTTTTAACAGACTTCAAAAAAAGGAAAAGGTTCTCGAGTCGACTGTGTTAAAAGTTAAAAGTAATTTCTCAGAAGAGGCTTATTTTTTATTAAAACAAAATAAAGTAAATTTATATATAAATTAGTAACTTTTACAATAATTATTATACATATGCATTTATACGGCATTTTCTGGGTGGGTATTTTTCACCCGATAGCAACTCTTTGCGCTTGTTTTTTTGATGCGCCTCCCTCCGGGTTAAACAAACAATAGTTGCCTCATAGCGTTGGCCTATCAGTTGACTTTAACATAACTTTCTTAACAACAAAAATACACAATGGAAAAGGATACCAATCATACGATATAAATAATCTCGATATGAATGACAAGCTTCATTTTACTTGTCAATATTGTAAGAAGTTAATATCTTTATCAAACTGAGCCAAGTGTTTATTTTGTTGTTTTTCTGAAATGTTATGTATCCGAAAACCACTAAATTGTTTTTTGTTCTGTTTTTACCTTTGCCTGTAAAAAACAGCTCAACTTACGTAGGTTACACTAAAAGAGTTAGCTACAGAACACAAGTGTATTTCTTATGGATAGAAGTTTAATGCCTACTATTCAGGCTTACCCGCACAGCGGCTTTCCACCGCGCGGTTCAATCCGCGTACTGAATAGAACCTGGTACTATTAAGTATTATGGGCCTACAGGCACGAGCCACGGCGGATAAAACTCCTCGCGATTTTTGTCACTTCCCACCAGTTCTCATCCGAGAAGCACGTAATGAACAACACAAAAATAATGATTTCGGTTTTATTGCGGCGTATCAAAAGATGTCACCAATAATACCCTTTTGCGACGTTAAGACTTATGAAAGGGTTTTTCCATATCAAATGCCTAAAAAAAACCCGGTCAAGAGCGAGGCGGGCTCGCGAACCGAGGGTTCCGTACCATCATCTATTGTCATATGTCGAGGTAAGTTTACCAAAAGCAAATAAGATTATTTTTTTTAAGATGTCTGAAAAAGTATACTATTTGGAGACGTTGTTTTATTTTTCTGTATTGTTTAATTTTTCTGTAATCTTTATATAAACTTCTATCACCTAGAATTATCTCAAAATTTTCTCTATGTACACCACGGAAATAAGGGGGGAATGGTATTTTTTTACAATTTTCATCAAAAGTAGAAAACTATGCGGCCTAAAAAATAGAAAAAAATATTGAGAATGTGCAAGCAGCGCACTTTCACATTATTTTGATTTCTTTAGGAGACCTATCAGTCCCTGTTGCAAAAAATATATATATATATATCTGTCTTTTTTAATTTTTTTATGATTTTTGAATTTTTGCATTTTTCAATGCTATTTTTATACTTATGATAAATTTTAAATAGAAACATATTGGAAAAAATTAACTCGGCCACAAGTGAATTCTCAGATGGGAATCGAACCCATGACCTTTGGAAATCATAAATATTTCTGTCTTATTTGCAAAACAGTTGGGCAAACGTCATCTAAAACTGTTCCAAATTTTTAGTTGATAGCATTAGTAGTTCTTGATATATCCAGGTGTTGCAGACTGACGGATTCGCACCCTACCATATTTTACCATTTTCTTCGGAACTCGGAAGCCTAAAAAGCGGTCAGAGACTTAGGCCCGTATCAGGCCTCCATCACTCGCCTATACCTATTGCGATAAGCACCTACAGCGAGCTAGAACTTGGAGTTGTAAATCAGTCAGGGCCGCCCCGCCACAGAATATATAATTGCAGAAGTTGCACTCCTTTAAACTCGAAGAAAGCCAACGTTTTAAAAGCCTACAAAAATTCCAGCGCATCTGATGCATTCAAAATTGCACCTTACTAAAACGCTCACAAGAGCGCAATTCCTTTGTGTTCAGAATTTACCTACGCCACAGCTCAAGTGTCAGGGTTGTACAATAAATAACAACATAATTTTATGAAGCCTTTTTTGGTATTTACAACTGTTTAACTTTAACGTAATGTTGTATATATTTCTTACCATCTCTAAAATACCTATTATTAAACTTCAGTCTTGTGAAAATTCGAAATCGAACAAACAATTTTAAAAGGGTTAGTGTCGGAAAACATAAAGAAAACAACAAACGACTTCAAACGGTTTTAATTTTTTTTTTACTTTTAAACAGAACTTACCGATGAAAATAAATGTTTCCATGGGTAACATTAGATGTTCTACTTTGTTTCCTGCAGGTCAAAATAGCACAATAAGGCATACTTCTGTAAATATTCCACAAAATCACAGCTCGACAGTTCGCGAACGACTATGAAGTGTCAAATCGTGAAAACGGGTGGACAAATACTGAATACGATTGTTTGATCATAAAAACACTTACGACTTCATAACCTCTTTCTTTTGTTCTGTGGGTACCGCTCTTAGTCTTTTGTGTAAACTTTGATAATATAACAGTTTTCTTTCGTCGTCAGCCACATGACACCCACTGCTGGGTATAGGCCTCCCTCAAGGATCTCCACGACGATCGGTCCTGCGCTGCCCGCATCCAGCGGCTTCCCGCGACCTTCACCAGATTGTCTCGGTCCACCTTGTGGGGGGCCTACCCACGAAGCGTAGCCCGGTACGCGGTCGCCATTCCAGAACCTTTCCGCTCCAACGGCCATCGGTTCTTCTCGCTATGTGTCCCGCCCACTGCCACTTCAGCCGAGCAATCCTTCGAGCGATGTCAGTAACTTTAGTTCTCCTGCGGATCTCCTCATTTCTGATTCGATCACGCAGGGAAACGCCGAGCATAGCTCTCTCCATTGCACGCTGAGTTACCTTCACAGTCTTTTTCTTTACGCTGTGATAATATCAAAGAATACGATCTATTCAAAGAATACTAACTGAGATGCTGAAGTCTCTACTTAACACACTACATTTCAAATGCAAAAAAACAACATTCCATCACCCATGACCGCGACCACGAATGGACATCGTTGTAAAAACATAACGTTGTTTAAACGCGTTTTTATACAGTTCTTTTAAAAAGCGCGTTTTAATCCACTACATCTCTTTTTTTTATAAACGTGAGCGAAAATTAAAGTCTCTCCGAAGTTGCAAGGTTAAGTTCATCTTTTCTGCTTGAATTTTCAGATTTTTAGTTACGTACGTTTTAGTTAAAATGATTTTATTACTAATAAATAAATATCTAACGAACACACGTTAAGAACTGTTTCACTCCCAAAATATTCCACAAATAATAACGGCAAATACAATAAAGCTTATTTAAATAAAAACGAACACTTACTTAAAATTTTATAGCACCATAAAGTCGGCACAACATACTTTATACAGAGTAGTAAGGTTAGATAATAAACGCGTTTATTACTCATTATCTCAACTGTTTTGATACTCAAAATGAAGCCATGGTAACGAACTATGAAGAGTTGTAAATTGATTTTAATCTGTCGCATCATTTTTATCATTACAACCCTAAGGCCCGTATTACCGAACGTGGGTGCAATTGCGTAAGGTAATCGTATTTATTTGACAGTTCATATCGTATTCAATCGGCTGCAATTTGTATGGAATGATATACGTTATGACACAATATGAAAGGAATACGATCACTCTTGCGCAATCGCCTAGCGTGACCCAAACAGTGATCTATACTTGAGTACAGTTAGCAAAGGACGCGCTTATACATCGCATGTAGCGACTATAGCGACGTCCCGAGACGTCACTACTCGAGTAACGTTCTGTAATACGGGCGTATGATGATCACTGTGTCGTAATTAAGAGGTTTTTTTTTTATGAACAACGGCAAGACGCTTAGTTTTCATCATGCCTGATGTTAAGTTATGATAAGGCTGAAGGTGGAACGTGCCTCTACCGGAATCCTCAACCACTGAGGAACTGGCTATCTTATCTCTAACTGCCGGAACACAATAATGCTCAAAACATTGTTTGTTGTAAGCACGTGTAGGTACTGCAACCTGTAAAGTAAGAAAGCACAAAAGACTTTCTGTGTTCTGTGTAGAGGATGCTAGTTAGAAGTCACCCTGAGTAACAGTACAGCACCCGCCAGAGGTTCTGCGGGGAAGCCGTGGCCGAATGTTCAAAGTCAAAGTATTTTTTTTATTAAAATAGACTTATAGATAAGTGCTTTCGAATCGTTTTTACAATAACCATTAGTTTGGTTCACATTTAGCCATTGTAATGTTGGACCTTCTAATGCGTATACCCGTCACCCACCACTGCGCTACAAAATTCCTTAACCGCGCTTCTAGCCATTTTTGGCACCTCACCGGCCGCTTATGCGGCACGAAAAACCAGACAAAAGTACATTTGCCGGGTTACGAGTATTTAGTGCAACTATACACTTGTTGTGACTACCTACATTGTAGTAACAACAACACCGTAGTCTGTTTGTGCGTGAGTGTTCCCGAAACAAGTGTTTTGCACCGAAAATAGATCGAACGTTCCCTTTGATACTGATTTATCGGGGCGCTTCAATCTTTGGCTCAATAACAAATGGAAATCGCACGGCAAATGAGAGATATTGTTGTTGTTATTGTTTATTTACTTCCCTAAAAGCACTTATCACCCGTTTACAAAGGGATTTTACGATTTAATACAAGAATTGGTTTAGCTTATGTGTATCATCTGAATTTTTTTAACCGACTTCAGAAAAAGAAGGAGGTTATCAATTCGTTGGGTATATATTTTTTTATGAATCATCATCATCATCATCATCAGCCTGTGGACGTCCACTTCTGGACATAGGCCTCTTCCAGCTCACGCCTATTGTGGCGTTCATAGGAGGCTATTTATTATATATTTTTTTATGAATGTTGACCGATTATTCTAGTACGCCTGAACAGATTGCAATGATTCAAACGTTATAACATTGGGTTTGTTTGTGCCCAAGTTGGTCCTATTTTTCGAAATCGGTTCAGTAGTATTCAGGAAATTTAGAAAAAAACTTCGTTTTTTGGTTTGACACAAACCCTTTATGTGATAATTTTTAAACATGAGACAAGTTGCTTTTTTCTAGTATATTTACTTGTTTAAAAATTATCACATAAAAATAGAATTGTAAAATGCAAAATTAAAAGGTTATAAACAAACCCTTTAATTTCGGTTTGACTCAAACTAGTAGTGTGGCAAGTACGGGACTTATTCTAACTAAAAAAATTAAGAAAAAAAAAACCGACGAGAAATAAGCCTTTTGTAGTCGGTGCCACCCAAGGCATCGATGGTGCATTCTTTGTATTCTACATCGCATTTCTTGCCTTGGCTGGCACCGCCTGCAAAAGGCTTATTTTCTCTTTTTGTTTTTTTTTCTTGTCTACCTGACTTGTCCGCCTAGGGAGCTATCCTTCCTTGTAAAGGAAATCGGCTTAGGAGAATAAAAACGAGTATGGCAACACCTAAATGGAAAGTTCTTTTTATCGTAAAGAGCCTGCGTATACTCTCGGGCCTAATGTGTTTACGATAATTAAAGGTGATTCAGAAAATTTTAACCACCCCTAGCGTAAACAACCAATTGCAGGCCGTAGGTACGCGCTAATACATACAACAACTCTCTACCTAGGGGGAGGAGAGCGGAACGAAACTGTGCTTTACATTTTCCCTTTTTTTTCAGAATACTTTTTTTAACCGTATCTGTGGTCTAGTGGTACAACCAACGGTATTATACCCAGGGGTCCCGGGTTCGATTCCCAGCGAGGGTACATATTGTATTCGGTTTGGTTGGTGGTAGGACTTATTGTATTGTAAGTCCGCCTGGCTAGCTACCATCATCTTATCTAAGTCTGACGCCATAACAACAATGTTTTCAGCATTGTTGTGTTCCAGCAGTTCGAGATAAGATAGCCAGGTCCTTAGTGGTTGAGGATTCCGGGAAAGACTCGCTTTCATCTTCAGCCTTATCAATACTTAACATCAGGTATGATGAAGGTAAGAGTCTCCCCGTCATTCATAAAAAAAACCTTTCTTAATACTAATGATTGTATTTCCAGTGAGAAGATCATCATGCAGGGACGCCGGCGATGGCGGCACTGTCGTGGAGCTGCTCAACACGAACATCACCGTGCTGAGCGCCAAGACCCTCCACCGGACCGGCTACCACTTGCACGACATACAGCATTTGTTAGTACTCTCAATAGCTTGACCTTATACAATATGAATACAGGATGGGTGACCAAAATTTACTATCTCGAGCTCCTCCGTGCTTCGGAAGGCTTGTTAGGCCTTTGGTCCCGGTTGCATTTGCAGTCGTTAAAACCCACCAATCCGCATTGGGCCCGCGTGGTGGGTCATCGACCTTTCTCCTTATCCATCCATAAGGAAGGCCAGTGCCCCAGCAGTAGGGACATTATAACCGCCTCTGGTCTAGTGGTACAACCACCGGTATCAGACCCAGGGGTCCCGGGTTCGATTCCCAGCGGGGGGTACATATTGTATTCGGTTTGCTTGGTGGTAGGACTTGTTGTAAGGTCGCCTGGCTAGCTACCACCATCTTGTCTAAGCCTGACGCCATAACAACAATGTTTTCAGCATTGTTGTGTTCCGGCAGTTAGAGATAAGATAGCCAGTTCCTCAGTGATTGAGGATTCCGGGAGAGGCTCGTTTCCATCTTCAGCCTTATCAAAACTTAATATCAGGTATGATGAAGGCTAAGAGTCTCCACGTCGTTCATAAAAAAAAAATGGCGGATGCCAATGAAGATACAATATGTGATGTTCCTCGATCCAATCCTCGATATCGAGTAAATCTTACTAAACTTCCAATAGACATATCAATTCGATAGAAGATTTACTTGATTTACAACATTTTGCAAGAGGAACCCTAGATCCTCAGTATGTTATACATACCTAAAATGATTTATTTTACTTAAGTTTTTTTTTTCAGAACAATAATTAACGCCCCAAGACTGCACCACATTATAGTGGATGATCTGACTAAGATGCCGAAACTTAAGTCGTTGTGCGTATAATTTCTTTATATTTAATTTCTTTATATTTATAGTAAACAAGACGTAAAATCATATTAGTTTTGATTTTCGATACCTTATTTTAACTTTTAGATAGATGGCATATTTAAAAAAATAAATAAAAAATCGTTTGCAACCGAATAACTGAGTGTGTACTTCAAGTTTGTTACTCATTCGAACGCCTAAGGCAGATATTGTTTTCTATTCTTACATATTTTTTTTTTTAATTATTACTGGCGACGTGAGGACGATGTTCTTTGGCCAAGTTACTTAACGAAGCTAGCAAACGTGACAACATTATGAACATATTTTTTTACAGTTACATTTCACAAGCACCGTTGCTGCAACGCATAGCACCCCTCCCACCGTTGCCATCTCTGCGAACATTGTACGTATGTGTCTTTTAATATGATTACCATTTTATAATCCCAGAATTGACATGATTTCATTTATAACAAGGTACCTTAAATCGAAAACCATGTCGAGATTTTTAAATTTCTAACAGCGTACATATTGTTTAATCAATTATTTGACGAAATATTTGGAAAAAAAAAACCCTGATTTGTCGTGATAAAGGAATAATAATGACAATCCTTTGCTTTTAAAGAATCTCCTATTAAAAAATAATTTTAAAAAATCGCTGTCAAAATAGTCAAAGAATGAAACAGTGAATTTCAATGAAATGAAAATAAATATAAACGATCAAATGTTTCAAAACGGGTTGAAATATTTCAGTTTTGAATGACAAATTTTATCCAAATATTGATTTGGATAAAATTTGTCATTCAAAACTGAACTGAACTGAATTGCGGCGGATTGCCGCTCAGCCGTTTTTGCGTGATTCTAACACGTAACAAAGATAAATAGATGCAAAACATTGTTTTTTAATTAAAAACTTAAGTTAAACTTGCTACGAAAACTCGTAGCTGTCGTAGCCGCCGTAGCAAAATAAGGTCTGCTACGAGAAAAATATTTCTCAAATTCAGTGGGTTATTGTAAACTCGCCATCAAAGTTTATTCGTCATCAGAAAAATGGCAAAAAGTAATGTGTAAACTCGTCACTGGTAGCATTTCAAAAATAAATTTCCTTTGTGAACTGTGACGAATTTACACATAAATTCAATAGTAGTGGCGATTCACTTACAATGTATTAGGCCAAGGGGGCGATTCTCGCGTCTTCGACATCTCGAATTCGGTATTTTTGGTGCCAAAAACTGTATTAAAAACTCACCGAAAACAATATTCAACATTATATGATTTTTAAAGATTATTGAAAATAAAGTATTTTGACCGTAGTAAAATTTTACTTACTCTTTCACTTAAATTATGATTTAAAAAATGTCAATTCGACATATCTCAGCGCGAGAATTGCCCCCCTGGCATGAGCGGCTTTTATGGACACTCGTAGTTCGATACGTGTCACTTCCACGCTCATATCTCAGCGGGATACGTAAGTCAGCAACATGCGCCATGTCGTATCACAGATACACTTGTGATTTTAATCCGATTAAAAAAAACGGGACAAGTGCGAGTCTGACTTGCCCACCGAGTGCCGCACAAATTTAGCGTGACCCGCTGCGATGTCCAACTGGTTGTACTACGGAGAAGTAAAGTTACCCATAGTTCAACTGGTTGTTCTATGGGGAAATATCTTTACCAATGGTTCAACTCGAGTGAGTTGTTCTTTCCTAGGTCCAACTAGTTGTACTACTGGGAATTGAATGTATCTATGGAACAACTACTGGTAATAAACAGGAAAACGTTATATATCAATGCTGAAGTGCAATGCAATGACTACCTCTTTTGATTAATTGTCTATTGTTGATTAAAACGTTGATATTGACGCTTGAATATTTCTTGTTTTCACACGATACCATAGTAGAATGTCGGAAAATTGTGAAGTTTCTTCCTAGATCGCATCATCGCTTACCATCAGGCGAGATAGCGGTCAAGCGCTAACCTATACATAATAAAAAAAAATTGAAATAAAGGCAGTAATTATCAAAAGGTCGACCATTTTACAAAATGAAAGCTTTTAAAGGTGAGTCGCGTAGCGCATATTGGCGGTGCTCTATGTACAAAAAACTCAAATGTTCTGGATCTGTTACAGTTAAGGTACGACTGTATGTATGAGTATTAGAGTGCGTTTCCACTGACGCGGAGCTGTGTGGAGTGCAGAGGAGTGGACCGTGAAGTGGTCAATCATAGTGCTCGTAATCTCCCTCTGCTTCACATAAATGTTACTAAATATACTACATGCGCTGCATTTTAGAGTGGGAGTGGAACTCAGCTCCGCTCCATTCCGCTTCAATGAAAACAGTCTCTACACTCCTTCCCCCAGCTTCACGTCAGTGGAAACTCATCCTTATAAGTATTTATTGACATTGTATATGTATTCTTTACTTTAATGTTGATAATATTTGTTATATTTTGGAAGAAGGCAAAGGTATTGGGACATATAAAGTCCAAACCTGAGAAAAGAGTAGTCGGAATGTGTTCTATACTACCCTTAATACCAGCCGGAATAATCAATGAGGCATGGACATACATAAAGAACGAAGTAAAAACATTGGGATTTCTGAAAATGGGTAAATTATTGAAGTACCTACTTAGGTCGCGTTTGGTTAAACAAGAAAATCAAAAGGTACATAACTGTCTTCGGAGAACGTCATAGGACGAAGAATGTGGTCGAGTCCTTCCATGGCGACTTAAACAAGGCAGTTAACAAGAATAATGTGAATTTAATGAGATTGTTAAATGCACTTCGTGAAAAAGGTAACTTATACTTATCGGCATAGGTCCCTTCTATGCCGAAGAAGCGTAAGATCGGTAATAAAAGAAGGTCACAATATATAATGAACGATGATTATGACACGTACAACTGCAGTTACTGGATGGACTCATAACTATTGGGCATGCAATCGACAACTTGCGTTAGGCACATGCCTATAAAGATGATGAATATATAATATTCCGCAAATATTTTTAATAAATAAATGTTTATTATTTCACTTCATTAACATCTTTATTGCACCAATCGCTTGCACCCATTTTTTACAATAACAATCAATTCGTTGTCAGATCACTTAACGATAGTCATTTGTTTTGTAGACGTTCATTTGTTTTACACGGTCATCTTATCCCCGTGATCCAACCAGTTGGATATAATTCCACCGTTGTACCACGGGTCATTATCATAAACATCAATAAAAAGAGTTGAACTATGGGTAACTTTACTTCTCCGTAGTACAACCAGTTGGACATCGCAGTTGTACCACGGGTCGGGCACGAAATTTAGTAGGTACAGTAGGAGAACTTCTCGGTTGATCAGTAGAGTTTTTTTGAGAAACGATATTTTGGAAAGTATTAAGGTTAATAAATAATTTATTTATAAAATGAAATACTTACCTATTATTTGTGATGTAAACGTTTTCTATAAGTCTATTAGTTTTTGAGATAACTTTCTTCAAAAACTCTATTGATCAACCGGGAAGTTCCCGATTGTACGTAAGTATATAATATTATAGTTCAGGAATTGAGTCTAGCAGTTTTTTATCCAATTATTTCTTCCCAAAATACTGTTTTCAATACTTAAGAGTAAATTTTAATACAATGTTCAGTTTTCAGATATTTTTTTTGCCTGTAAGACGATATTACTTGCCAGGTTTCAACCATTTTCAGCCATTTAATAGTTCTAGATCAACGGAAAGCCCTATGAGTTTTGATTCCCTCGAGTGTCGAAATATACGTTTATTTGGGGTATAAACCTAAGGTCCTATCTTTTTTGACGTCTATTTAGAAGTTTGAATTTTTTACACCTCCAACAGACTGTTGACCTGTTTAATTTCAACTCGATACCTCCATGCGTTCTCGAGATAAACTCACTCGGACGGACGGACAGACAGACGGACAACAAAGTGATCCCATAAGGGTTCCTTTTTTATCTTTAGAGGTTCGGAACCCTAAAAAGGAGGAAGATGTATGTTCTGTATGTTTGTCCCAAGTTGGTCCCATTTTTGGAAATTTTGAAATCGGTTCAGTAGCATTCCGGAAATCTTGAAAATACTATAATACTTGTTTGCTTTTTATCTACTTAGTAGCGGTCGCTATATATTTATAGTTTCTTTTTCTGGTGGTTTCAGTATAATTATAACGTCGGGGTTAGTGGAGGTTCCGAATCTGAGTCACGTGCACGACTCCAAAAGGGATAAGACGCCTTATCTTCAAGTAATGTGAGTATAAATTTGCTTACACCTAAAGCTGAATCCATTAGGGCCTCACAAATAAACAGATTGAAAATTGAGAATGTTTATTCAGTATCATGTTTCTTGTGAGTGTCAAAACAAAACACTACATTAAGTTTTTACTCAGTTATTTGTAAGTGGGTTACGGGGTTTATTGATATTCGCATCACATGATGCGAATATCACGTGATGCGAATATCAATAAATTTGGTTGTCTTTATTTTTGACCGCCCACGGTTTCACCCGCGTGGTTCCCGTTCCTGTTGGACTATCGGGATAAAAGGTAGCCTATGTTTTAATCCAGGCTATCAATCTGTGTGCCAAATTTCATCAAAATCGGTTCAGTAGTTTTTGCGTGAAAGAGTTACAAACATTCGAACATCATCATCAAATTTCGCATCTATAATACTAGCGGCCGCCCGCGGTTTCACCCGCGTAGATCCCGTTCCCGTGAGAGTATCGGGATAAAAAGTAGCCTATGTGTTAGTCTATTACTTGAAGACCCTACGTAACAAATTTCATCCAAATCCGTTTAGTAGTTTTTGCGTGAAAGAGTAACAAGCAAACAAACATATTTATAATATTAGTAGGATTTATTAACCTTTTTGCATTCCCAATGTTATTTTTCTAAAATTATGAAAATAACAACTACCTACGTGTTACCAACTGCTTACAGACATGATTCAAACCCATGACATTAGTTGTACAATACTGCTTGAGCGTGAAGAGTTTGGAAAAATATAATTCAAAGAAAACTATTCGCTCTCTCTTTCATATTCACCGGCCAACATGAGCAGTACATCCTATAATTTTCACATTTCGATAGTTAAGGTCGACTCGTGTAGATACAATCGTGGAACTTCTCGGTCAGCCAGTAGTTTTTGGGAAAGATTTTTTCGAAACTCGTAGCTGTCGTGGCCGTCGTTGTAGCAAATCAGGGCCTGCTACGACTACGAGGTTTATAGTGGATTTTCTTTTTTGGTTAATTATTGAAACATAAATTTCAGAGACCTAGAAGGGAACCACATACAGCGAATACCGCCGCACGCGCTTCGGATTTCCGCCGATCATGTGTAAGTCACTAGGTACAGTGTAAAACACCTAATTATGACAATTTAGATATTTTATTTTATTATAATATAAATATTTTATTTTTATTTTATTTTCTTTAGCCTTGTTCGGACTAGGCAAGCATTTTAGTCGAACAGCAAGTCCATTTCTACTACGCTTGTTTGACTATTTTGAAATACCTTTTGTACCTTTTACTCGCCATTTAATCGACTAGTACGAATAATGATGCCAATATGGAGCAAAAAGTATATTTCGTTTTATAATATGGTTTGTAAGAAATAAGTATTACTTACTTTTTTCAGGTCGCTGAATTTGAACTTGATTGAAGAAGTTCCCGCATACGCTTTCAAAAACGCCGTTATTTCCAAATTGTAAGTGACATCGTCATTAGCCATTTTTAATGTCCCCATTGCTGGGGCACAGGCCTTCCTTATGGATGGATAAGGAGAACGGGCCATGACCCACCACGCGGGCCCAATGCGGATTGGTGGGTTTTAACGACTGCAAACGCAGCCGGGACCAACGGCTTAACGTGCCTTGCACGGAGGAGCTCGAGATAGTAAATTTTTGGTCACCCATCCCGTGACCGACCATTACGAAAGTTGCTTAACCTCAACAATCGCAGGCCGAGCGCGCGAACCACTGCGCCACGGGCCCCTCCGTAAGTAACGTATTACGTAATTGTAGGGATATTATATTTATAATTTGTTAGATTAAAAACAAAAGAGAATTTATGTAAGCACGGAGAGGTAAAATTCAATGGTTTTTCAAATGAAATACATTCTTAAATCAGAAAAAAAGAAGTTATTATTTTTTAATTTTCTTTTGAAGGAAGTTAGAATCTTATTTTGCGAATTACGTAGGTCTTTATTATATTCAATCGTTGATGAAACAAACGCGAAAGATTTCTGTGATAAAATGCTTTTGAAAGATTATACTTACTACGTGACCAAGATAATTAGGTGTTTGACAGGAATGCGGTTTCGTATTTTCAAAGTCCGCACCCTGTCTTTTTCACTGCATTTACTCTATTAACTAATTAACTAGCACTACAGTGATTAACTGACTGATTAGCGCTTCTCGAGGTTTTGGTTTTCAGTAAGTTATTTTATGTTGGACGTATCGTACCAATAATATTATTGTTGTTAACGAATATAATTTGAAACTCATACTTATTTCAGGAGTTTTAAAGGGAACACGAAATTAAATCGGTTGGACGAGAACGCCTTCGCTGGAACCCTGTTACTACGTCAGTTGTAAGTACGAAAAACTCCTCTTAATCATTAAGATGTTTAGCGAAAAGTTAATTATTATGATTTTTCTTCGTGTAGTTCTTACTAAGCAGTCCTAACCAGAGATATGTCTAGGGCTAAGGGCAAGCCCGAAGAATCTAATCTTTGAAGTAGACTTATTCATTATATTTTTCAAATAACACATTCAAATGTATCTATAGTACATCTAACTGATAAACTTTATTACGTTACAGAGATCTGAGTAGCACTGCCATTTCTACACTGCCTATAGCCGGTCTGGAAAACTTGCAAGTTCTCAAGATAGAAAAAACGCCTACCCTCAAATATATACCTTCGATTTACGATTTAAGGGTAAGTACTTTTGAAAAAACCCTAATGTAACATAGTAGGTCACCTCTAGTGACTTCATTCTCCGTTCAATTAAGACCGGTATTTATTGGCACCATATCCAAGCAAACGGGGGCTTTACTGAAGAAAATAACAGGTAAAGATGTCTCAAGTGGCTGCACCTCAGACGGTAACATCAGCGTGTCCATTTTAATAACCTATCACATATAAGTATAAGTCAATGCCTATCACGAAGATTTGCTTGGCCCTTATCTCATATCGCCAGTGATTATAAGTGGAAGCACACTTCATCTGGAATCTTCGACCAATCAGGAAGTGGTATCCTATCTTAGAATTTCCCGAACACATAATGTCTTTGAAAATGTAATTACGGCAATGGATGGCCTACCTGCGATACGGTGGGCCATCCATTACATACATCGATAGATTAAAAGGTTTATTTTTTAACGTTCTTGTCTCCCTGTCGGCAGCAACTGACGGAAGCCCACCTAACGCATCACTTCCACTGCTGCGCGTTCGCTTTTCCCGACCGCCATGACCCTGAGAAGCACAAGATCTACGAGGTGCAGATACAGCACTTGAAGCAGGTGAATATTTTAAAACAACTTTTATTGATGAAATCGCGGAGTGTATTATGATGAATGAGAATAAAAGTCACTACTTACCTACCTGCTAATGTCGTTCTCTCTTTTTTACAGAATTGTGGGATGCAAAAGAAGACATCGGAATCACGTAAAAGACGATCTTTAGAACCGATCAGAAAAAAACTAAAAAACGATAAATGGTCAGTAAAAGTTATTACTTGTTTACATGAACAATACGTCTAGTAGGATTCTTGCTTCTCTTCAACCGCTTAACGCCCACTGCTGGGCTATAGATCTACCCCAAAGTTTGCTGGGCATAAGTCTCCTCCCAAAGTTTGCTGGGCATAGGTCTCCCCCTAAGTTTGCTGGGCATAAGTCTCCCCCCAAAGTTTGCTGGACATAGGTCTCCCCCTAAGTTCTCTCCCAAAATTTGCTGAACATAGGTCTGCCATTAGGTTTTCTATGCATAGGACTCTGGCAAAGTTTTGCTTTTTTTTATATCAGTTATTTCAGACAACTACAGTCCACAGGGTTAGTAACAGTAATCTTAAAACTATGTTAGTTACATGAAAGATGATAAATCAGAATATAAATAAATATCATCGACCTACATGTTTAACATGCAAGTCGATGAACCTGTGATACAGCGCCGAGTCCAACCTCTCGGCAATCATCATCAGAATTTGGTTGCTGCTCCCCCGCACTCGCTGCATTATTGACGCTATTTTCTTGCGTATGATTGCGAAAAAGTTTTCTATGTGTGCATCGGCAAACACACCTGAGGCACTGCAGTGGCGTGGGCGTGGGAGCTTCAACAAAGCCCTAATATAATGGCCACGGTTGGCAGGCGTGGACATGCGATCTGTTCAGTTCAGTCGACGCATCAATCCAGATTCCAGAGAGTCATGGAGTTAAAAGTTATTTATTGTTATTCTTACGCCCCATGTTGCAGGGAGTACGAAGACGACTCCGCGCCTACCACCAGCGAGGAGTACAGCTACGGCGGCGACATGTTCGACGCTGACAGCGCCGAAGACGATGACCAGTTTCACGATCCCGTCGATGCTAATTCCACCACACCGCAGTTCTCCTACAACTGCGAATCACTTATTAAAAGGTAAATCGATAAAGTTGGATTCTTTCATTCGTCCAAGTTCATAAACTTGATTATTTTGGGAATTAATGTTACCAATCTTTTAGTCGATATGTGTGGATGATGTGCTGGGAAAATAAAAATTCGTAAAATCAAACTAAGTTAAAATCTAAATGGTGATTTTACAAACATCAATTGCTGTTTTACTTATACGTGAAAGATATTGGGTTTTTTTCCACGGACATACTTACAGACTCAAAAACACATTGGTAAAAATGTAATTTATCTTATTTCTACCTATTTTGTTCGTGAATCTTTATAATAATTTTATTATAGTACATTACTGCAGCGGCTAGCAAAAGAGGTATTGATGGACGAACGTGTAAATACGTAAGTCCATCAATGCCTAGTTGTGGCCAAGGCTTGTAAAGTACTTTTCTCAAATAATGCGCGGAAATTAAATATACTTTTCGAAATCAGACGAACAGCGAACCATAGAGTAAGTAATCACTACGTTTTACTGCAGCGAACAACAATATTTTTTCCCGTGTTATTTTTTTTTTTTTTTTTTTTTCGTTCCTAAGAACAGGCTAGGGTCATAGACCATACTGCCTCGTCATTAGTAGGTATCTTTCCCGTGTTCAAGTGTTAATTTGTTGTTTTTTTTTCTATAACAGGGGGGCTATCGCGTAAAAAATATGGATATGGACATGGGCTTCATTTGACAGTTAAATGACCAATATGGTAATTTTATGAGCTTCAACTGTCAAATGAAGCCCATATCCATACCCAGATTTTTTACGCGATAGCCCCCCAGGTTTCTATTTGCAAGCCAGTTCGATATTTATATAAAACCATTGATAGCTTACCTCCTTGGTTGCCATATTACGGAGTAAAAGATCGTTCCATTTTTAAATTACACGACAGATATGAGTTTACTATGTAATTTATTTGGCCGCTAAACACGACAGATAGGTATGGATTTTCATACAACTTTTCCCGGACACTGCTCGCCTGTCTGTGGCCAGTACAGCATATCGATTTATCTCGAAGAAGGGTGTCAAAAATAATGCTCATATTTCCAAGCATGTTTGAGAAAAAACAATGTCGTTTACATTTCCCAGTGAACGCACAGTGGCGTGCACGCCGCAGGCGAACGCGCTGAACCCATGCGAGGACGTGATGGGCTGGACGTGGCTGCGCGTGAGCGTGTGGCTGGTGCTGGGCGCGGCGCTGGCCGGCAACGGCGCCGTGCTGGCCGTGCTGCTGGCCGCCGGCGCCGAGCTCACTGTGCCGCGCTTCCTCATGTGCCACCTCGCCTTCTCCGACCTCTGCACCGGCGTCTACCTCTTCATGCTGGCCGTCGTCGACTTGCGATACTATGGAGTCTTTTTTAACTACGCTTACGATTGGCAGTACGGGGTGGGATGCAAGATTGCCGGGTTCCTCTCGGTTTTCTCCGGCCAACTTTCCGTCTTCACCCTGAGCGTGGTGACTTTAGAAAGATGGTTCGCGATCACCTACGCCATTTATTTGGAGAGGCGGATCTCTTTGAGCGCAGCCGCGAAGATCATGGTCGGCGGGTGGCTGTTTTCCTTCCTGATGGCGGGGCTACCTTTAGCCGGCGTTTCCGATTACTCCTCGACCTCGATCTGCCTGCCGGTGGAGAACAAGAACGTCGGCGACGGAGTCTACCAAGGCGCGCTGTTTATGACTAACGCCGTAGCTTGGGTGACCATAGTGGTTTGCTACGTCCAGATATACAGGTCGTTGGGAGGCGGGGGCGAGAAGTACGGGGGCAGGGGAGCGGCGGCGGCGGCGGAGAGACGGATCGCGAACAAAATGGCCCTCCTCATCGGCACGAATCTGCTCTGTTGGGCCCCGGTGGCGTTCTTCGGAGTTACGGCGTTAGCTGGAGCGCCTCTGGTGGACGTCAGTCACGGGAAAGTGCTACTAGTCTTTTTCTACCCGCTGAACGCCTGCGCGAATCCGTTCCTGTACGCTATCCTGACGAAACAGTACCGCAGAGACTTCATAATGCTGATAGCGCGGACTGGCAAATTCAACTGGTTGGTCGAGAAGTACAAGCTGGCGACGACGCCGCCTCCGACGGGCCACACGAACCCCTCCGCGCACCCGGGCACTCTTGTCCCTCTAGTGGAGTACCAACGCAGTCAATCGCAAGTCAACAAAGAAAATGGTGATGCTTTATTTTAGGCTAAGTCTAGTTTTAATACTTTTAGTCATTATTATCACTGATATTATAAGGTATTATAAGTCTATTTATTATAAGTGGTTTTGTTATATAAACATTCACCCTACAACCTGTACAAACGCTCAGAATACTTTTGAAATATTGTCACATTACTTTTATTACCTACAAAAAAATACTCTTGCTACGAGAAGGTACATTTGCGGGGCTTTGCTTAACTCTGCATTATGACGAACTACGGAACTTTAGAATTCAGTGTGACAAGTCGTGGTAGAAACCTACTTTCGCGTAAGCTTCACTCAGCTTCTCTCAATCGGTGGGTAGAATGAAGCCAAGAGTAAGCCTATTCAATATTAAAACTGTAAAAAAAATGGGTCACTCTCGATAGGCTTTCCAAAAAAAAACAAAATCCGGGACTTATGATAAATTTTTAATTAGAAAAATATTTTTAATTGTTAAAATATTTAAATTTTTTATAAATCTGAGCTACCGAGACTTGAAGTCCGGAAGTCTCGGTAGCTCAGCGGTTACAGCATTGGACCGGATTTTCAAAGGTCGTGGGTTCGATCCCCATCTAAGAATTCACTTGTGACCAAATTATTTTTTTCCAATATTTTTCTATTTAAAATTTATCACAAATATAAAAATAGCATTGAAAAATGCAAATATTCAAAAATCATAAAAAAAACTGGGACATCTAAATTGATCTCTATAAGAATCTGCATTCCCGGTTGCACAGGTCGCCTCACACGTGACTTTGAGCTTGACGCATGCGTGTTGGGGCGGTGGTCGCGGTTGGCTTGGCTACTCTTGGCGATGTTTGTATGCATTTCAGCGCGGGTAGCAACAGCGTCTCTAGCAACAACGAGCGTTAGCTCCTCATACAATCTGCGATCCTGGTACTTCGCTGTGTCAGCAACGTGACTGGGACGGGAATACGACCTATTTAAAACAGTTTTTTTTAATTAGATGTGAAACAACATTTTTCTTTGACAACAGCTTCCTCTGACTGACAGCGGACATTACAATAAACAAACGTCCAAGACAAACGCTAAAAACACTTAACTTAACCCTCCCTGACTTAACCGTAGCCCAACTGTCTATCGCCACTAATCGTAGTATGTGCAAAGTATAATCTAACGCTACTTATCTAATCCTTAATTATATCCTAAATCCCTTAGCTTAGAAATCGTATTAGGTACCCCAGAACAAACTAAAACCGGTGCCTGCCCTCACCCTTATAAATACCGTAAACACACGTGCGAATGCGAAATTGCGAAGATATTAAAGCACAGGCAACATGCGGACATCCCTTTCAAACACGCATATGCTAGAACAGTTACACACACTTCTTTATTGAGCACCACAAACTCCTACAGCTTCATGCTGCACTGGTTAGAAGGACCTGCTCGCCACGTGACGTCGATTCACTTTGGACAGCTGCTGTAATGTAACCTCCTGTGATTTCATGTTAGCTTAGTACATAACTGCTGCTCGCAACGTGACTTGGGATGTGTGAAACAACTTGAGTTGCCCGTATTCACTATGACCATATACAGATTCCTTGCTCAAACCACGCCAATGTCGTATTCGGTTTCGACATTTTCAAAATTCGTTTTCTCTATGACTCAATACAAATTATAAAGTTATTTTACTTGTTTATTAACTATTAAATCTGTGACTGTCATATAATTGTGCAATAACTCTATAATTTAGGAGTAGGTACCTATCATGGAGAAAACGAATTTTGAAAATGTCAAAACCAAGTACAACATTGGCGTGGTTACAGCAAGGAATCGGTAAGTGGTCATAGTGAATACGGGCATATACTGCATGTGATGGCGATCTTAATTCATAGTGAAAGCGAAATGATATCGAACTACTCCTGTGACACATTGTTGATTCAAAAAATGTATTATGTTATGTAGCTCTATCAATAATGGTATAGATAGACTTACACAAACAATAGTAAGAATATTTTTTTTATTTTTTATTTCCAATTTCTTGCTTTTACTTTTAGGATTATAAATGGATATTTGCCAAGATTGTATGAAACAAAACGACATGTGAACACAAACCAAAGCCAACACACATAGAAAAAAAAACAGCAAGCTGATTCACATACCATCGGATACGGAATCAGATTGAAATTCTATGTTTTGTCTTTCTCATTTTGAAATAAGGGGTCTGGTGGTCAGGAAATAGGTTATTTAATGATTTAACTGTCTATCTCACCTGTTCTGTGGTCTATCTACTATTCTAATATCGAAGACTTCCGTGGTCGAGTGGTTCGTACACCGATTTCAAGGTGTCGCCTACTCTGGGGTCCCGGGTTCGAATCCCGGTAGAGGCAAATGTTTGTATGATGAATACGAGCATTTGTACCTGAGTCATGGACGTTTATATATATTTCTACACATAAATACTTATTTATGTATAATTACCTATATGTATTTATATCCGTTACCCTAGTATCCCATAACACAAGCCTTACAGTGCTTACTTTGGGGCTAGGTTAAGTGAGTGTAAGAAATATTTATTTTATTTTATCTAAGAAATATTTATTTTTATTTTTTATTTTAAATATTCATTTTCTTTCAGAACATGTGTTTACATTTTCAGTACTAGTTTAACTAAATCATTGATCTAATAATAATAATAATAAAACACTTTATTGCACATAATAAGAACACAAAGAAAAATAAAAAACAGACAGTAAAAGGAAATACACAAAAGGCGGCCTTATTGCTAGGTAGCAATTTCTTCCAGGCAACCTTGAGTGGTAAAGAAATAAGAGGAAGAGAAGAAAAGGGGGAAAATGGGGGAGTGGGTGCAATTAAATATAGAACATTATAAATAATCATACTTAGAATGAACATATAAACATATAGTAGGAATGGGAAAGGAAAAAAAATTGATTAAATATGAAAAAGGCAATGCATTCTGACTTGATCGCTAAAAGATTTCAATGAGCGAGCTTTTCTAATACCTTCTGGAAGGGAGTCCATAGGCGAACAGCATGCACAGAAAAGGAATAGGAGAGGAAATCAGTGGTATGGGAAGGAATATCAAGAGTGAGATTAGAGTAAGAGCGTAAGGTGCATTGAGTGGAAGAGGAACAATAGTGAAAGTATTCTTTTAGATAGTGAGAAGATGGATGAAAGAGGATGGAATAGAGAAGCTTAAGAGCATGTAAGTCTGCAGATGCTCCAGCTTGTTTAACATAACCTCCGAGAGATCTGTGTAACATACATCAGCGTAGTCTATAACGGTAAGGAGGAGGGCAAGTGTAATTTTCGTCTTAGTCGGCAGAAAGTTACGTAAACGGTTCAGAGAGCCATATGCCGCAAATACTTTTTTTCTAAGTGCTTCGACCTGAGGGATCCAAGAGAGGCATTCATCGAAGACTACACCAAGGTTTCTAACAGTCTTTGAATAAGGAACAATAGTGCCGTCAAAGGTGATAGGATAGGAGGTAATTGTCCAAAGACGAAGTTTCTAACAAGAAATATGATAATAATAAAATGAATATGTAATGATTTTTTTTCTGTGAGTAGGAAATAAAAAAGGTCCTGTGTAGATCTCTTTAAATGTTTTTATTACCTTATGTGTAAATGTCAACTTAAAAAGATATGAGTATTTTCATCTACTTTAGTTAATGTTTCACTATCTATGTATTCTATTAGCAGTTTGTCTCCTTCTAACAAGATCTCCTGTTGCATCAAATCCTCAATATTCAAATCCATTTTTACAGGGCTAATGCAATAACCATCTAGTTGCCGAAATATTCTCAATTTAACATTTCCCATTTTGTTATTATCATTTTTGATATTGCAAGAATCACATATACTGTCTATTGCCCGGCCAAGGCTCCATTTTGAACTGATAAATACAGGAACGGAGTCTTTAAGGTCTGGATCCAGAGTGACAGTTTCTAGGTTATCAAGGCTGTCAACATCTTCTACAACTCTGATAGGTTTTGCTTCCATGGTTTTTGGTTTGCCAATGGCAAAATACACTCTGTCTGTAGAAGAAACAGATTTAGGACCAACAGCTTTTTGTTTGATTCTCATGAGATGAATTTTAGATGCAGTCTTCACTTTTGCTGATGATTGCAGAGCTTTGCGGATGTTTTCTGTGATCTGTGAATAACATGAATGGTAAAGAATATTGTAACTGTGATTTCTTGTAAATTTAAAAGAATAATGAGATACCTTCTCCTGTAAATGTTTGTTAGCTTCATGGAATAGTCTTCTGGGTGCTTCAAACTGTTCTATTTTAGCCGCCATAGTCTCATCATCTATTTCTGGGCATGTGCTGAAAATGAACATGAATTTTAGTAACGTCTATTTTTTGCTGTAATGATTTGTACTACAAATATAAAATAAGCTTACGGGTGAAACCGATGCTCGATACAGTAATGTTTGTTGCACTTAGTGCAAAGCATCTCGTGTAAATTTCCTTTTCTGCATCCTTTTTCCGAGCACTTGAAAATCCGATCATCATTTTTGAGGTTAACTTCTCTCGGCGGCGGCGCTAATTCGCATTCGCTGGACTGGCAGTGACTCAGGAAGTGTATGCGGCAAAGAACCTTCCCGCATTTGCACTGGAGCGGTAAGAAATCTGTCTGATTGCAGCCTTCGTGCTGGCAATGCTCACCAAGAGTTGGAAATTCCATTTCTACAGTTGATTGTTGAAACCACCCGTTCGAGTTTATTCAACTATCTAACACCGTCCTAAAAAGTTTATAGAATAGAAAAATGTGATAAGTATATCGTGTGCGTATGTTTTTCTGTTATAATAATTGAAATTTTAATTTAGAAAATGACTTGTATAATTTCATTTGTAAACAATGTCATTTCAATGTAAATTGTCATTGTCAGCTGTCAAACAAATGAAAAATTTTTTTCTTTTTTGTTCGTCCAATGTTTGAGCAAGAAACAGAGACCATCTTCATAATGCGTGACCGTCAAGATGGAGGGAGGGTCGGCCTCGGAAGGATGTCTAGCATATTTTTATAAAAAATTTGTACATCCATCGTACGTCCATTTTTTGTTACCTTTGATAAACATTTTGCTACCTCATACGCTTTTTAATGATTTAGCAAAAAACCGTGATCTCTCCATTATGACGTTAAGATGGAGGGACCAAGCTGATAGCATAGGAAAGACTACTCCTTAGAATGTTCTACCTACCTAATAGGCTTTTACTACCTTAATAATATTGATTGTGAGTGTGACTTTCTGAAACATTATCGTTTAAAAAATATCGACCATGTTAAATGGTCCCTCCAACCAAACGTTTCAATTATTTAGCGCAACAGGTAAATATGCAGTTTTTTTGCGTTAGTGGAGAATAAATATTTAAAATCTTATTGCCACCTTCAAATTATGCAAACATCGGCTACTTCTGTTGATCATTAGGAAGTAAAATTAAATTCTAATAATAAATAATTGAATCCTTGTAATTGTGCGTTTGTACTGCCCATAGGTAGAATATTCCAGGTCTTTCCTATGCTATTTTGGTTTATGATGAGGTCGCAAATAATAGATGTAATTTTTTATAAAAATATGCTAGACATCCGAGACTTGGTCCCTCCATCTTGACGGTCACCATAATAACGGTGAATTGTTATTTATTGTAGTGTTGAAATTCTCTCACTAATAGTTTAACACGTGAAACACGAAAATACACCAAGTTTCAGTCACAATCGCAACGCAGAACATGAAGCAATTTGATTCGATAATTCAAATCACTAATCTGGAACTCTCTTTTGTTTTGTTAAAAATATATGTTCTAAGTTAGTTTATTAATATTCCTCATACTTAGCGTCAATTCACACTGAGACGCGACGCGACGACATTCGAAGAGGCCAATGATTTCGCGATGCGCCGCGCGACGCATCGCAACGTCGCGAGGCGCATCGTAAAATCGTAGCAGAACGACAACGCCTCGCTGCGCAGGAGTAGCCGCGAGGCGCAGCGCGACGTGTCTACTCGTAAACAAGTAGTACAACCAATACAACAAATAGTAGACAAGTCGCCACAGCGGCCTCAGGCTGCGCCTCGCGGCGTCGCGCGGCATCGCGAGACGCCGCGCGTACCGGTGATGTTCCGCTGCGTCGCGATACGTCGCGCTACGCCGCGAGGCATTCGTTGCGTTTGCATTGCGTGGTGCAACGTATTCTGAATTCTCACAATGATATGTGTATCTTTTCGTGGAGTAAATAAGGTATATTTTGTGTCGCTCTATTAAATGTCCGCGCAGCGTCGTGTCGCGTCTCGGTGTGAGCTGACCCTTAGATGATATTTTTCACATTTATCTTCAAAATGGCCCTCACGAATATCGACCGTAATAGCGGCGGTGATCGTAGTGCAAGTGTATAGCCATACGTGCTATACTGTCGATCTGTACTAAGATAAATAATAAATAAAATAAATAAATAAATAAAAATAGATGGCTGTGATCAAGAAATTATAACAATGATTTAATTAAAAGCGATTTAATTGCAAAAAAAAAAAAACTGTTCAGCTGTTATTAATCAGGGTTGGTAAATAACGGTTGTCTCGGCGAACACAATATATGTACTTCAAACGCTAATCTAACTTCAAAAAATCTACGAGAAACATATGAAACTAAGGTAAACTTATAATAAATGCACCAATAATACAGATAAGCGAAAAATAAATTATTAAAATCTATACCTGTAATAGCGAAAACAATTACGTACGACAAAATATATTTATATACCTAATAATCTTTCAAGACACTTATCATCTTAGTAACTAATTTGAGAATTAAGAAAGAAATTAGAATTATCTATCTATCTATTTAACTGGACATGAAATATACACCGAGAAGTTCCATATATTTCGAGTCGTAGCTTTATTGGTATAAGGTTCACATTAGTTTGAGCGTTTCCATGGCCGCTTGTAGTCGTTCGATCTCGCCTTGCGACTGCGCAAGTTTTTCGGTGTTGGCCTTTTGGACTTCGGCCGGTACTTTCGTGTTGTAGTCTTCGGCCGCCATGGCTTGCTGCAGCTTGGTTATCGTCTGTGATAAGGCTTCTTTCTTCTTTTCCAACTTGGTAATCTCCTTTTCAGGATCGATTAAGCCCTGAAATTGAAGTGGCAATTATTTAATTTGATAAAAGTTAGTAACTGACCTACATTTTTAGTAAATCACTAGTTCTGATAATTTGACTCTGACGATACCTAATTATAGTCAAGAAACTTGATGGTGGCTGCAATTGCGGTAGTTGACTAATTCTATTATGGACGGTTATGGAATGGGTTTAGAACACTTGTTAAACTGGAAGTATGGTTCATAATTTCAGTTACTAACCTTCAATACTAAATGCACTTCAATCTTATCCGACACAGTCAGTATAGAGCATCCAACGGGCGGTTGCCCCTCAGCCAACTCAGAGTTCGCCAGCGACTGCAGACTCCTGAACAAGTTGCTGAGTTCTTGACCATTCAACTCTGGAGCTATTATCAGGTGCGCGGTGGTCTTCTGCTTGTTCGTGAGGTTGTACTCGGAGCGGGTGGAGCGGATTAAGTGTACCATCTTGAGGACTGTCTCCACATCGGATTCTAGGGGCTCGGAGCGCCATGGCGCGTCGGATTCCTGTGAGAATAGGAATAGATTAGGAGCCAAGTTCATCAATAATTGTTGATTAGATTATCGTGGTTTTAAATATCGTCTGTTCCCTTTTAACTTCAAAACAACGGCTGAAGTACAATGGCATTTAAATGAGGATAACATTAATCGGTCGGTTTAGCAATAAAACGTCAAACACTAAACGTCATCTCATCACGTCGGAACTGATTCAATCACTTGTTAAGGTATTAGAACTAACGCTAGTGGCTCATTTCTTTTATTTTGATGTTCGAAATAATGGGTAGATCGAAAGTAAAACTTTTTATAAATACGTTGGAGAAACTAATCTACAATCACAAAAAGATATACGGCCGGTTTCAATAATCTAGCCACAGTAAGCGATAGGCCTACTAGAGCTTTGTTACCTAGATATTTTTGTTAATCGACCCAAAATAACAGTGGTTGCTAGGTAACGTAACCAAGATAGGCCTATCTCTTGTTAGGGATAGATTATTGAAACCGGCTGATAGAGAATAATGAAACGAAGATAGATAGGATCTTGGTGATGGATACCTTTTTCTGTAAGGAGTGGTGAAATTGAGCATCTTAGCAAATAGTTATGGGAAGGATCACGTCAACATCTAGTACAGTATATATCCTCACCGTTGGGTACGGCGCTACGCATATAGAAGGACAGCTGCTATCCTTCCTGGGCAGCCTCTGGAACAGCTCTTCGGT
The DNA here is from genome assembly GCA_910589605.1 of Chrysoteuchia culmella. Lineage (NCBI taxonomy): Eukaryota > Metazoa > Arthropoda > Insecta > Lepidoptera > Crambidae > Chrysoteuchia > Chrysoteuchia culmella. The sequence goes on from OU342651.1 coordinate 20,963,725, forward strand.
GACGAATGGCATGAACGGGCTGAGCAGCTTCAGGCCGAGCTCCAGCGTAGTGTATAAAGTTCGACGAGCGGCCGCTTTCTGGCTGTCGGTGCCTTGGGCGAACACGGGCTTTAGGTGTTCCTGAAATATAAGTCATCGTTAGTAGAAGCTAGAGCGAGTACATTGTTACAATTAGGCGGTAAACCCACTGCTCCGCGCGAATGCCGCCGTGTGGTGACGGCCTAAGAATACAAGTGTCACCACTCCCTTACATGCCTGGGATGTCGTAAGAGTCGACTAAGAGGCTCGACGCATTGAACACCTGTGCGAGAGAAGGAAAACTTGAAACAAACCCTCTACCAACCCGTCTGGCCAGCGTGGTAGCAGTAGGCTAATAGCCTCCTATGAACGCCACAATAGGCGTGAGCTAGGAGAGGCCTATGTCCAGCAGTGGAAGTTCACAGGCTGATGATGGATGCAAATGTCATCAATTTGTATAGAAAACCGTGTTGTACAACACCAACACCGCGGTCCACTAGCGAATTCCGCCACTAGGCGCGGAGGCGCGGAGCTATCTGTCAGAGAGAGTAGTATTTTAAACAATCTAATAAATGCTTTTGTATAACACCGCCTTCGCATGCAAGGCTTGAGATTACGAATGCAAAAAGTAATTCGATTGTTTCATAAATACAACTCCTGCTTCTCAGTCGCCGCGCGCGGGATTCGTCAGCGGGGTGACGTGCCAGTAGGTGAACCACCGTGAGCGCTTTTCAGACTATGCTGTAATATACATACATTTAGCGTATAGTAAGCCAATAATATATATTATAGCTAAGTGTGAACGTGTTCTAAGTAAATGTATGGTGAGCGATATCGTTGTGCTATGAGCTATATGCTATTATATTATAGCGTAGTCTGAAAAGCGCTTTAGTTATCGCCGACCGTGCGATCAAACATACTGATATCAACTGACTGTCCTAATTGACGGTCACACGATGAATGCAAAAAACCCATTTTTAGGTTTATCGCACGATGAAATCGTATTGGACCATTGTGACCAATTAGGACTGAGTCACGAATCTTTCGCTATAGTTCGGGAAGAGTGACCTGAAAATTATGAAATATGCCATCTCGAGATTCATCTTGTTTGTTTGGTTATCGTCGACAGGCTGTGGAGCACCGCGGAAGGGAAGTGTTCGGTAGAAAGTCAACATTGACCACCGACCGATCCATTGGGTATAGTGATAAACTGATACCAACTCCTATATACTGTACTAACTCACCAGGTAAACATCGCACAGGTCGTACAGCCACAGATTGTAGCAGTGCGTGGTGGCCGAGGGGAAGTCGTACTGCTGGAAGCCAGCGTTGACCTTCTGGACGGCGAGCGCCACGCGAGACAGCATCCATCGGTCCATCGGGGAGAGATCGCTGGGTAGCGAAGGAGGTAGGACCTGGAGAAGAGGTTTAAAATTATAAATTAGTAATAACAAGTCAGTGTGTATAACCACCTCTGTGGTCTAGTGGTAACACCCACCGGTATCAGATCCAGTGGTCCTGCTAGGTTAAATTTCCAGTGGGGGTTTACATATTCTAATTACTTTGGTTGGTGGTAGGACTTGTGTATAGTCCGCCTGGCGAGCCACCACCATCTCATATAAGTCTGTCGCCATATCAATTATATTTTCTGTGTTGTGTTCCAACAGGCAGAGATTTATTAAGATCTAGGCAGTTCCTTAGTGGTAATCGCAGTGGTTCACGCGCTCGGACTGCGATTGTTGAAGTCCAGCAACTTTTGCAATGGTCAATTACGGGATGGGTGACCATAAATTTACTATCTCGAGCTCCTCCGTGCTTCGGAAGGCACTTTGAGCCGTTGGTCCCGGCTGCATTTGCAGTCGTTAAACCTCAATAATCCGCATTGGGCCCGCATGGTGGGTCATGGCCCATTTTCCTTATCCATCCATAAGGAAGGCCAGTGCTCCAGCAGTGGAGACATTAAAAATGGCTGATGATGAAATATAAAAATCATTATTGAATGACACAATAAGCATTTTCTTCAGTTATGTGAAATTAAGTTAAAAAAATAAACAGCAATTTTACCTCATAAACGGTATCGTTGGGGAAGTACATGAGCGCAAACTTGGCGGCGTTCCAGAGCTTGTTGCAGAAGAACCTGTAGCCCTGCACGCGCAGGATGTCCAGGTTCAAGTCCCGGCCTTGTGTCATCGCGCATAATGCAAATCTAAGAAAAAACGCTTCTTAATAGGCAAACTTCAACATTTCCAGCCTCAAACCAAATAGGGGGAAGTTTATAAAATACTAGCGGATCCTCGCGGTTTTACCCGCGTGGTGCCCGTTCCCGTGGGAATATCGGGATAAAATATAGCCTATATCACTCGGGAGAAATGTAACTTTCTAATGGTCTAAGAATTTTCTTAATCGGTCCAGTAGTTCCTGAGATTAGCGCGTTCAAACAAACAAACTCTTTAGCTTTATAATATTAGTATAGACGAAAAAAATTAGTTGGTACATTTATACTAAAATTATGGTGACAAATCACGAAATCATGTTAGTGAAATTCTCATAAACTTGCGATAATCAACAAGTTTATTTAATTCATCAAATCCGGGGGCTAATTGTCTAATTTTAAAATCTATCGCAATCCCTTTCAATTTGTCATTTGCAAGGTTTTTTTTTTGTAATGGCTGTCTTCCGTCATTTGAAAGGTATTTACGAACTATATTTGACATGTGACAGGAATTGTGATCGGGACGCGTTTTGAAAGATATTGAATGAACAAAATAGAACTGTCCAAGCAAAGTGACACACGAAAATATCATTCAAATATATGGAGAAAGGTCACATGTTATTATTATTATTCAAAACATCAATCGTTCCAATAGCGATTGCAACTCCAAAAAACACAATTCCATAAAACGCTACTACAATAAAACCATACTAAACCTTTGCGATAGATTTTAAAATTAGACAATAAGGGGGCCGAACTGGTGTCCAGAGAACAATGGAGTATCTATTGTAACTCAGAATCCGGAGAAAGGTTAATGAGGATTGATAAACCTATTTTGAGATGGTTCTTCTATTTCCGTTCAGCCTCAATTTTCCTACTCAAAAGATTTATATCGCCTGCGACATCATCTGTACCCTTTGCACCTTACTCTGATGGTGTAACCCTCCACCATCTACCTATTGACGACCTGTTTGGTGCAGGGGTACTAACCCCGCCTTCTGCGCTAGAGGTCCCGGGTTCGATCCCCGGACAAGACAAATATTTGTGTGCATGAACATGTCTATTTGTCTTGGTCTGGGAGTTGAATATGTATATTATGTATGTATTTACAAAAATAAAGTATATAAGTATGTTTATCCGTTATCTAGTATCCATAACACAAGTTCTTAATGAAACTTAATGTGGGCTAGATAATTGGTGTGTTTGTATGCAATTATTTATCATTATTATTATCTGTTATCTACGAGTTTGGCAAACTAAAATCGTTTTCGACGATCACTTTGTCTTTTTCATAGCCATAGACTGCTTTACCGACATGAGTAGAGGATACGATAGTTATCGAAAATGTCAACTCTTACTAAGGGCTCTTAACGGTCTACGGCTGGTATCGTGTCGTTATATTTCGTCAAATCCGATTATTAGTGACATGTAGCTTGTGGGCTGATTATAGTATGAGAAGTTACAGCGCCATCCGCGTCCAGTATAATAACGCATTCAGGGCAGTGATGGGGCTACCCCGATACTGCAGTGCGTCCGGTATGTTTGCGGAGGCAAATACCGACTGCTTTTACGCAACCATGCGCAAACGAGCTGCATCACTGGTGTGCAGAGTACGGGCCAGTACCAACACTGTCCTGGCGATGATTGCGGGAAGGATCGACTGTCCTTACATCTGGCATTGTTTAAGAAGACATGTCCCAGAGACAATGCCGGAGAGGAAATACTGACGACCTTTCGCTGTGTATGTTTTTAATTTAATGTTATTATATTGTTTTATTGAATTGTTTTATTTTAATTACGTATTACATTATTTATATAGTATTTCATTTCATTAATTTTATTTAAATTTAATAATAATGTAAAATTTATAATTAAGTATTTTATAATTTTATCCAATATGTTTAATATTTCTATCAATGGGTGTAATTTGCCTGAATAAATGATATTCTATTCTATTCTATTAGTTCTAGAGATTGGGGGATTGTTTTACAAACTTAAAGTAAGTACTGACATGAAAAATATGTCCAATCATCCGACAATGAATCAGATTTTTTTTCCAATATTTTTCTATTTAAAAATTTACCATAAGTATAAAAATAGCATTGAAAAATGCAAAAATTACAAAATCATAAAAAAAATGAATCAGAACTTCCTTTTAGATTTTGAAACAGGCCCTAACACTTTCTAACAAGCAAACATAACAATATTATACATTACCTAAGTGCATCCGTCCCACACTCCGGTATCCCGTTAGGATAATCCTGCTTCTGACCCTGCTTAGCCTTCTCCACCTCTTTCGGGTCCAGGTTTGAGTCAGCGAGTTGCGCGTGAAGCTGTTCCAAAGTGACTCCTCGGACCACGTCCACAGGGTCGATGACGTTGCCTAGTGATTTGGACATCTTGCGTCCGTGAGCGTCGCGCACCATCGGGTGGAGGTACACTTCTCTACAAGACACATTGAGGACATGAATAATAATAATAATGAGGAGATATTCTGAATTTAGTAAGCCTAAGTAATTGGTACTAGTTGTTCCAAAATGGCCCCTAATAATCAATCAATCAATAATTTATTTATTTGTCACTTCACAAATTCATTACATATATCAAATCATACACAAGTGTCATAGCATAACCTAAATTTGTGAATGACTGGCGCCTGAAATAGGTTTCTTAGAAACCTGTACCACAGGTCACCAGCCTCTTCCCGCAGAAAGGACAAAACTATTACTAAACTAGGTGGAAGTTGATACATACAAGGATTTGCTAGCATATAGACAAATATGAAAGTATGAGAAAAGTTGAAAAGAGTAAAATTAACAATTTATTATGGTTACTTTATAGACTAGATAATAGCTAAGTATTTATAGAGTTAAGTTTATAGAGAACATTGTGAATGTTGTAGTGATTGTGTGAGTGTGTGTGATTGTGACTTAGGTTGTTTGGTGTGTGGTGTCAGCGTAAACGTGTGTATGTAATGTGTCTGATGTGTGTGAGAGGGGGAACAATGCAACGATTGGGATACAGCCGCCATGACGGATTGATCGGGCGAGTAAAAGTAAATAAATAACTATACGGGAAACGTTAGCATACACTGATGATTGACGAAAACGGTTTCATTTTACGACTGGGGCAAAAGTAAAGACTCAACGGCCTCATAGTTTAATGTCTTCAGGTGACGTTTAACCACATCTTTACAGCTTCTTGAGTGTAGTGGATATATGTTGAGCGTGGTGTTTATTTTATTATATAACAGAGACCCTAGGAAACAGAAAAAATTCGTGGCGAAAGCGGTTCTTACTCTCGGGGTGGTGCAGACTTTACCTTTCCTACGTTTACCCTCAAATTTTTCAGGGACATATGTTACCTGTGAGTGCTTTCTTAGGATAGTCTTGATAATAAATGTTTGCCTAACGGTAAGTATGTCCCATTCCTTATAGAGGGCAGTAGTGGGGTAGCGGTAAGGGAGCCCCGCTGCAACCTTGAGAATAAGACCTAATACCACGTCCACAAGGATACGCACCATCCGGTGCAGGTATACTTCTCTATAAAACACATTGATTGCATGAACAATTGCCCCTATTGTACTAGTTATTCCAAAGTGATCCTTAAGACCACATCGACAAGGTCTATAACGTTGCCTAGTGATTTGGACATCTTGCGTCTGTGGGCGTCGCGCACTATCGGGGAGAGGTACACTTCTCTATAAGGCACATTGGTAACTTGGTACTAGTTATTCCAAAGTGAACCCTCTGACTATGCCCACAGGGTCGATAGCTTCGCCTAGTGATTTGGACATATTGTATCCGTGGGCGTCGCGCACCATCGGGTGGAGATGCACTTCTCTATGTGTGTGTCTACATTGATACATTGAATTATTGTCCCTATCACGACTATACTAGTTATTCAGAAGTGAATCTTATGACTATGTTGGGTCGATAATGTTGATAAGTAATCCCTCGGACCACATCCATAAGGTCGATGGTATAGTGATTTGAACATCTTGCACCCGAGAGCGTCGCAAATGACCTAATCGTCTAGCTAGTGAATCACAAGTGCAAAAACTTACTTGAAAGGCAATTTTCCTAGTAGACGTTGTCCAAAGAAAACCATTCTAGCCACCCAGAAGAAGAGGATGTCGTGTCCGGTCTCCAACAGCGTGCCCGGGTAGAAAGCCTGGTCAATAAACACAAGGAGTTAATGTGATAATTTTTGAGGAAATTTAAGGAAAATGTAACGTGTAAAATTGTATTTTGTTTATGAGTCGGTTTTCTCGGGTCATTCAAATAATGATGAACATGTTTTTGGCTCAATTATCTAGATCCTGATTTAGTCTACTCCATATTTAGAAGGCGAGCGTTTGGACAATTTTAAATTTCATTACTTGGCTATGGCAAAGCAACGCCTACATTCGAGGTGTTCATTCTCGCCGTCAGCATCGCTGTCGACTTCATTTTGTCAGCCGACGGCGTTTTTGTACAGGGCAACTTCAACATTATCATTAAGATGAGCGGCGCGGGGCGGGCAGCGGGAGGAGGTGGCGGGTCGAGCGGAAAACGCACATTTCCATGGATGAACACAATAGCGATGCGATCGTGCGATATTAGAAATAAAATTAAAATGTCGAATTATTTGGAATCTAGGGCTTATATAAAGTGACTTTACTGATTACTTTAATAATTATAACAATGAATAAAAGTTAATTACCATCAGAATCTTCGCTTCTTATTTATATTTCCTTCCCATGGTTTTTTAATTACTTATCGATTCGAATGATTTGAATCACTAGAATTCCACAAAGGTGGCCGAGCCAATACGGCACTTATGAAATCTTCAGTTGGTAGCGGCATGTCCGAACAAATCGAGCGGGAAACGCAAGCTGACTTGCGTCCACCCGCCCCGCTCGCGACGCCCGCTTGTCCCGCTGCGATTCCTGCTCACCCGCCCCGCCCGCACTTAGGCCCGTATTCCAGAACGATACTCAAGCAGTTGAGTACAGTTAGAAAGGGACGTTGCTACATGCGATGAAAAAGTGCGTCCTTTTCTTACCGTTCTTAAGTATAGATCGCTGCTTGAGTCACGTTTTGGAATACGGGCCTTTGTGTTTGCGTTACCCGCCAGCGGATTCCGCTGCCCGCCTCACTGTAATTTCACAGTGTGACCAAGACAGCGCTATAGCATCAGCGCTCGTGTGTGAAGAGTTGCGCCCGTATTCGACGCGTCGACGACTTTTAGGGCCACAGTTCTAAATTGCAACATGCAATTAAATCAAACATGCTCCTTAAGACCTCCATCTTGTAGTCTTGAGCCCTAGCATGAGCGGGTTTTATCGACACTCATAGCTCAATAATGTGTCACTGCCTCGCTCATATCTTAGCGGAATATACGAGACAGCATCACGCGCCATATCACATCACGTGATGCTGTTCATGCTAGACTGGCTGGCTGGTGGTACTAACCTTCAAATCATCCGTCTGGTCTGGCCATCCGAATATAGAGAACGGGAACAAGCCTGATGAGAACCACGTGTCGAGTACATCCTCATCGCGGACTAGTTTGATCTCCTCGGCCGCTACTCCGAACTTGGCGGACGCTTTGGACAACGCGTCTTCTTCGGTGTGCGCTGATACCCATAGTTCTTCGTCGCTTTTCTTTAAACGTTGAACAAAATATATGAATAATATATCAAGTAAATAAAAACATAAGTTTTAAGCGCATTACTATTGTATTAAGTAAGCATTTATTAGTTTTATGATAACTTAAATGAATGATGTATTAAAGTAGCATTTTTCAATGAAAAATTACAAGTGCAACAGTTATAATGATCTGTAGTCATTATTTAAGAATGAAATTAATCCACTATGTTTTAAGTAATGTTCAAAACCACACAATTCGTAACACTATAAAAGATTGCAGCAGAGAAGTAAAAAAAAAAAAAAAACAGTTCAAACTAAGGCACAAAACCCGTGCAATATAATAGCCAAACTGAAATGTTCCAACGAAACTTGCTGAAAAAAATGCAAAAGAGAAACGAAAAACAGTCAAAAAACATGCGTGAAAAACATTTTATACCTAAATTGATATTTTAATGCAATGTTTATATGTAAACCCACATTTCATGAAAGCATGTAACATTTTACATGAAAGGTTAAATTTATCATTTGCGAAAATGAACAAACAAGATTGACGTGCGAGTGCTGAAACGGCAAAATAAATCGGCAAGCTGACAATAGACGACAACAGACACCTGAATAATTACTGGTAACACAATAAAGATATCGCATATGACACAATAACTTGCACGTTTGTGGTAAATTGCTGAATCTATACTAATATTATAAAGCTGAAGAGTTTGTTTGTTTGAAAGCCCTAATCTCAGGAATTACTGGACCGATTTAGAAAACTCTTAGACCATTAGAACGCTACATTTCTCCCGAGTGACATAGGCTATATTTTATAGCGATATTTCCACGGGAACGGGCACCACGCGGGTAAAACCGCGAGGATCCGCTAGTTTATTTATAAAACATTTTACTGTCGAAATGTATTCAATATATATCTCCTTATCCATCCTTAACGAAGGCCAGTGCCCCAGCAGTGGGGACATGGAAAATGGCTGATGACGAAGAAGACGAATGTATTCAATAATGGCAAAATATAACGTTTGAGAGTGGAACATATGAAAATCGGTTCAAGAACAGCCGAAAACGAACATGAAGTTTCCTTAGGTAGTAGTATTAGAAACGTAATTAAATTTTTACTTTCTAATACTTAACTTTTTAATTTTGTATTTTACAATGCTATTCTTATGTGTCAATTTTAAACAAGTAAATATACTAGAAAAAAGCAACTTGTCTCATGTCGCCCCCACGAGACTCGATCCCGCATCCTTGGGAATCCGGCCCAGTGCTACTTCTACAATCTAATACTACTTTGAATACGGCCGACGCGGCGGCTTGTGTTGCTAATATTTTAAAACAAGTTAAATACCCTATTATTTACTTTAACTGTGTACAAGCTACTGTATCATCATGCGGTATCTTTGTCAGTAGTAACCGTACTGTATCGGCGTCGTGGTGCGCGTGGCGTGCGCGGATTCGAGCAGACTTCTTGCGGCCGCTGCGCGTGCGCCTCCGTCGAGGAGCCGTCTTGCGGGCGCCCACACTTTCCTTACGCAGACAATGTTATATGATAACAACTTCTTTCGGTGTGGATAGTAGACCTAAGCTGTAGTAGATCTTTGGACCGATACTCCCAAAAATCTGACTACACGAGCGCACAATCGTGTAAATTACCTGGTTTAAGCGCAATATATTTCCTTCAGGACCATTAAGTTGGATTACCACTAAATTGAATTTTCTTTAAGTTGGATTATTAACTAAGCGTACCTGGGTCGCATAGCTAAGCAGGAGTTATTTTAATAGGCAGCAGCTTTTTAAGTAGGTATAACTCCTGGTTGGTTATGCTGCCCTGGTACTTTTCGACCAGTATTTTTCTATTTTTTTGTATTACACTATACCAGTACCGTTTTGGGACAAACCTGTGCCTTTTTTTTGTGTTATTTTTATGTATAATTATCGTGTTTGTCTCAAATAAATATAATTTTCGTTCTTTGACTCAGTAGGGTTAAGTGAAAGCAAAATTCTTTCTTCGTAATCCTACTGGTGAGTAATCTAGTCATGGGTCTTGGTACAAGTTGGGAATCCGGCCCAATGCACTACCAATTATGCTACAGAGACCTATGTCCACGTCGAATTCTTCTAGTATATTCACCTTTCTACGGTGGTGGCCACCGTCGTTTCATCAATGAGAGAAATATCCTCGATTCGAAAGTTTTTTTTTTACAAATTTTTGACTATCGATTAAGATGAAACAGCCATCTAATTTAACCTTTTTGATTTTGCATTTTACAATGTTATATTTATGTGATAAATATAGTAGACCTAAGCTGTAGTAGATCTTTGGACCGATACTCCCAAAAATCTGACTACACGAGCGCACAATCGTGTAAATTACCTGGTTTAAGCGCAATATATTTCCTTCAGGACCATTAAGTTGGATTACCACTAAATTGAATTTTCTTTAAGTTGGATTATTAACTAAGCGTACCTGGGTCGCATAGCTAAGCAGGAGTTATTTTAATAGGCAGCAGCTTTTTAAGTAGGTATAACTCCTGGTTGGTTATGCTGCCCTGGTACTTTTCGACCAGTATTTTTCTATTTTTTTATATTACACTATACCAGTACCGTTTTGGGACAAACCTGTGCCTTTTTTTTGTGTTATTTTTATGTATAATTATCGTGTTTGTCTCAAATAAATATAATTTTCGTTCTTTGACTCAGTAGGGTTAAGTGAAAGCAAAATTCTTTCTTCGTAATCCTACTGGTGAGAAATCTAGTCATGGGTCTTGGTACACCTGGGTGGTTCACCTAGCTAGGGGTACCAAAGGGCACTTTTTTCGTCCGTGGTTCTAATTGTTTATGACTATTTAATTTCAAAACATCTTTAGGCCGTGGTACTTATACTTACCGTTTGATCACTTATAAATTATAATATCCGAATCCAATTTTAAAAAATTTCATCATACGGTCCTGAAGGATATATTTTATGGGTTAGAAATAGAGTCTATCCCTTTTCTCCACGCTCAGTGAAGATAGGCCGGGTACCAAATGCGATACTTTCTAATATGAGTTATCTACTTTGTAAAGAAAATGCGTCACTACGACAAATGCGGTGTCTCCGCTGCCGGGAGACACATAGTTACTTATAATATCCATTAACCCCTGAGATTCCACCCCCACCCCTGCGCGACCCTTGCAACTACATCCGGGACCACCCGCGAAGACACTTAAACCCTTTTTTTTTCTCAAAGCACTTATTGTTAAACGGAGCCAGAAGAAATGCTATAGGCTGGTATGTGTCCAGTGACCCCACCATAGCTGAAGAGAGATGCACGAATCGCAGATATTCTCTATCTAGTGGAACCATATCATCCAAGTCAAATGCTATATTGTAAAATGAACCCTATGCATAAAACATTTAAGCGTTACCTGCGCGGGCAACGTAACTTTATATGCGGGTATCAGATGGCCACAGTTGACGCGAAATACACCAATCCCTGAACTGATATTATCCATCAAGTGGAAACATATCTACTAAATATCAAACGTTTATCATAAAACCAACAAACTAACAACCTCTCACCCCAAACGCATATACCGTCTCCGTACCGTCGCGGGTAAAAATGGTCCTTATTTAAAATACTTTAAGGTTTACCTGCGCGGGCAGCGTAACTTTATATGCAGGTATCCGGTGACCCCACCAAAGCTGACGGGATATGCACCAATCCCTGATATTCTCCATCCAGTGGAACCAGATCTTTTCATGAACGTCAGGGATTATCTTCAGTTCGCCATTCTTCACCACCTTTATTGCTTCTGCGGCCATCGTTTCGCAGCGAATATACCTGATATATGGAAATGTTATTTAAAATATCTAGTGAATTGAACAAGTTATAAACAAGTTTATAAAGATTGGTTGGTGGTAGGACTTCTTCTAAGTCCGTCTGGCTAGCTACCACCATCTTATCTAAGTCTGACGCCGTAACATCAATGTTTTCAGCATTATTGTGTTCCGGCAGTTAGAGATAAGATAGCCAGTTCCTCAGTGATTGAGGATTCCAGGAGAGGCTCGCTTCCATCTTCAGCCTTATCAATACTTAACATCAGGTATGTTAAATGATGCTAAGAGTCCTCCCGACGACGTTCATAAATATAAAAAACAACATAAATCAATTCAGCTAAAATTTATGGAACAGCTATTTTCTCGCGGGTTCAGGTTTGCTTTCATACAAAAATATGTTCGTAATGATGAGGCCCACAAATGGTTTTAAAAGCAAGCATATCTCACCACTGTGGCTTGAGCATCGGTTCCACCACATCCTTAGAACGGCTACAAAGTGGTACCACCATGGCGTGATCCTTGGTCTCACGGTACAACTTCAACTGATCCAGGGTCTTGATTATGCTGCGACGGACGTCGAAGCGCTTCATACCCTATGAGTAAGAATTAAAACATGTTAAATGAGTGCTATCAGTATGCAATCAAAATGATACATATTGGAACATGTACTTAGAACTAAAAATTGTAGGTACTGAGCCACACTAGCAATCGATCGACCATCATCATATTATTTTACTAAAAGTTTTATATTTTCATGGTACGAATATACCTACTATCACCTTATGGGCCTGTTTCACAATCAAAAATGAAGTCCTGAGTATTTTACAGATTATTAATAAGCAAGTACTTACTTAAAGAGCCCGTGGCGCAGTGATTCGCGCACTCGGCCTGCGATTGTTGAGGTTAAACAACTTTCGCAATGGTCGGTCACGGGATGGGTGACCAACAATTTACTATCTCGAGCTTCGGAAGGCACGTTAAGCCGTTGGTCCTAGCTGCATTCGTAGTCGTTAAAACGCACCAATCCACATTGGACCCGCGTGGTGGGTCATGGCCCATTCTCCTTATCCATCCATAAGGAAGGCCAGTGCTCCAGCAGTGGGGACATTAAAAATGGCTGATGACGAAGTACTTACTCAGAATTTACTTTTAGCACAGTCTAGCCACATAATAGAAAGAGTAGAGAAGTTAAGCTCCCGTTTGTACTTGAAATCCATGCCTAAACTCGGCCGTCGCGCTAGGGTTGTCAACTCTGACTTACATAACTTAAATACAGAATGTGGTAGATGTGTGATGCACAAGTATGATTATTTCTGCGTAAAATAATGAGTACTATAAGTAAAAAAAAACAGTTCGCAAAAGCTTTTTAGCGTTTGCAAGGTGACTTAAAATAAATTTGGTTTCTAGACGTATGTATGCCAGATGAATGTCCATAAAAAAGTAAGTTTCAAGACGGCGTTGACGTGGCGTTCAAGTTTTGTCAAAAGCGGCATTGCGCGAGGTTACAAGGGCATTGTCCCACTGTTAGTTCCTTAGTTACGCTGTGCTTTTAGATTGTGAAACTGTACGATACACAGCATCAGCAATTCTCATAATGAACATTTAATTTTATTATTTATTTACCTTAGCAATTTTAACCTAATTTAAGTCAGTTCGCAATAAGTCGTTCTCCGAGCTAGATCATGCCCCCTAGCATGACCGCCGAAACGCGATATGATATAGCGTTTTATCCACACTCAAATGTCAAAACCCATTGTCTTTTGACGGTTAAACGTGTTAAAGCGCTGTATCATATCGCGTTTTGTTGGTCATGCTAGGCTAGCATATCAGTTTAATTACCTTGGATAAATAAATACACGTCAATCATCAGTTCGATCAGTTTTTCTATCAACGTCATAATCATCTAAAGGTGTATGACCCATACATCTTTATGGTCCTTCGAGCCGGATGTGTTCGAGTGGGTCTACCGCGTAAGTTGCGTCGACATCGCTGTTGACTTAATTTTGACAGACGACGGCATTTTCTTTCAGCGCTTCTTCAACGTTATCGTCCTAACAATAGGATTCCTTTTCAATAGTCGTATAATACTCGACTCTGTGTGTGACCGAGACAGCGCTATGGCATCAGCGCTCGCGTGTGAAGAGTTGCGCCCATATTCGACAAGTCGACGACGTTGAAGACACTTACGCGGTAGAGCCACAGGTCCTTGTTATACGAAAGACAGGAATTTTAAACACTTTTGTGTTTGCTACCGAGCCACCGATATTTCAGTGCATGCGCTATGACCATGGAGTAAGTGTTTGTAATGTATTCATGACTCATGCATCTTTTCGGTAGCAAATAAAACCCATTTTTCATAACAAATAATCGCCTCTGTGGTCTAGTGGTACACCACCGGTATCAGACCCAGGGGTCCCGGGTTCGATTCCTAGCGGGGGTATATATTGTATTCGGTTTGGTTGGTGGTAGGACTTGTTGTAAGTCCGCCTGGCTAGCTACCACCATCTTCTCTAAGTCTGACGCCATAACAACAATGTTTTCAGCATTGTTGTGTTCCGATAGTTAAAGATAAGATAGCCAGTTCCTCAATGATTGGGGATTCCGGGAGAGGCTCGCTTGCATCTTCAGCCTTATCGCTACTTAACTCACCTACCTAACTCAGGTATGATGAAGGCTAAGAGTCTCCCCGTACTTCATAAAAAAAAAATAAAAAAAAACATTTTCTCTAATCTGTCGCAATAACAAAAATGTTTTCAGTATTGTTATGAAACTCTTACCGCGAACTGTCCACAGTTGTCAAGCATCTTCCCCTCGTCGTCGAATATGGTGATGAACGGCAGGTTGTGTCGTTTGCCGATCTCGTAGTCGTTCGGGTCGTGCGCGGGAGTTATTTTGACCGCACCTATAGCACAAAGAGTATAAGAAATTCTACATTAGCTAGTATGGTAGGTTTTTTTTCGTCTGTTTGAGGTAGCCGGGACGTATTGACGTCTCGGTTTTCCTCTTCAGCCTTTTATTACTTTTAATGAATTTGATTTGATTTTAATTTTAATTATAATATATTCGATTTTTGTCGGCAATGATGTATACACGTCCGCTATTGTTGCTCGTAGTCTAGCGCCCTTGATTTTTATGGGCAATGGCTGAAAACCAGAGTTTTGCTCTAATTTAGGGCAAATATGTCGCTGAGCTCTTGCCTTTTTGCATCGCTGTGACACACATGTTAGTGTAATTTGTAAGTATGTTTTAAATTGTTTGTTTTTAGGAGATAATTTTTTTAATGTAATTGTTTATTTATTTATTTAATGTGTGTTAAAGATGCAAATAAATTTTTATCTATCTATCTATTGCATCTGCTCCCCGCTGTTTGGCAGGACTTTTTGTGCTGTTAGTATGGTAGGTTACCCCACCATATCTACCTATGCGAAGTTTAAAAGGCCATCATTGTAAGTATGCTCAATTGCTATTGTCGCAAAACCGAAGGCGAAGTCATTTCTATGCTATTTCTTTAACGGCAAATGTAAAATTTATGAATACTAAACCGAAATTAAAACAGTAGAATCAAATTATATCATTTATCCTTAACAAAATAATGTTATAAAGCAATGTTTTACCATTACGTAAACGTGAAAAGTAATAGCAAAAGAAGGCAAAAGCCAATTGAATGCCTCCGCTTTGAAAATAGCACGACAAACACCTTGTTAAGTGCCTAACACAATAATATTCAGAGGGTCTAAAAAGGGGGATATTAAAATATTATATAAAATATATAAAATATTGCTAAGTGAATCACAATGAGGAAGAAAACGCTAAGCCTAATACAGATGGCGCTGCATCCGTTTGACCTATAACAAGCGATATGTCACTTTGAGTTTGTCGGTTCGGTGGTTATTTTTTTCCGATATTTGGTGAAAATGTAGTATTTTTCTTTTTGCAAATAAAATAATGTATAGTGATTGGACTGTAAAACAGTTAAAAGAAGAGATGAAGACCCACGGAGGGTCGTTAGAGTCATAAAGCGGATCTAGTTAGTAGGTCAGTAATGGTTAAAAAAAGCCAGAAAACAGTATAATCAAACAATCAGATGTTGTATTTGGTACATCGTAATATACGCAAGTAAATTATTACAAATTAATACGTTCTGTTATTTTTTTTTAACATTGTATTCTGTATTTGAAACCATATAAACATAACTTAAAATAATATGTTTATGTTACGGATTGGAGTCTGGACCACAATTTTATCTTTGGAATTCCTCTGGATCATAAAACTGAAGATATTAAATTGAATTACCACAAACAGAGATATCGGGATGTAAATCCACACTCCTCTACTTTACCCATAGCTTTCTCACAGTCGTTCATCCTTGGGAAAGTGGTGGTTACCATTTACATTACATCCAATTGCTACATAAAACGATAAAATATAAATGTAAACAACTGTTTTTAAGGCTTCTGACAGAGAACGTTAGCAGCGCCTCTGGCGGCGAATATTGACAGTTCTTCCCTATTCATTTAATTGATTATTTTCTATGGAGTTTAGAACTGTATCAGAGTCAGTGTAGCAGAATTTGCTTTTAACTCTTTGAAGGCAAGAAATCTTACTAAAAGCAAATTCCATAGGAAATAAACAAATAAATGAATTGTCAGGGAATTCACTTAGCAATATTGCTTAAGCGTCCTTTTTAGACCGTCAGTTTTAACCAATGAAATAAACTCACCAGTCCCAAAGTTCATGTCTACATATTCATCTCCAATGACCGGCATCTTCCTCTTCAATATTGGGTGAACTACGTTTTTCCCGATCAAGTGTTTATACCTAAAATATAAATAAATAATAAAAATAAAAAATACTGAGAATATGAAGCAAGTCTTCTACCAAGATTTCTCATTACTATTATAAGCGTAATGAGACTAATGAGCATGCAGTTTTGTGTTAAATAAATAAATAAAAATCATTTATTTCAGGCAAGATGTACCCATAATGTAAGTAACAATGTATCTTAAATACTATGTTAGTAAAATTAACTGTTATTATTTATATAATTATTATAGGACAGCCGAGTGTCCTTCAAGAGATGGACGTGCCCAGTGTTGCATAATTGCACTATCCACGTACAGCATTTCAGCTACTGTCCGCAAGAGACTATTGGAGCTGTCCCGCACACGATGGATTAAGGACGCTGTCAAGGACTGAAAGCTGTCCACCTTCGATTCAGCTAACATACCTGACGCACTGCAGTGACGACGCAGACCCTAAAGCCCCCTGAAGGCATTGTTATATTGGATGCGAAGGGCCCTGTATATTTCTTCGTATTTTTATTTGTTTGATTGTATCTTTTATTGATTGTATCTTTTGGTGTAACTCATCCACAAGCTGCACGTGTACAAGGACTGGCAATACGTTTTTAAAAGCGTTACTTTAACTTGTTTGGTACAACATGCAAACTAGCGAGAAAGCATATTAGCCCTAATACACAGCGCCCAACGTTCCCGTTCAATATCAAGGTCATCCTTGAGCGACTCGGCAACCCAGTGTCCCAGGTCTTTAAAACTCTGCACAGCTCTAAGAGGATCCCCATTATCTTTATATTGCCCATTGCCAACTTTAAAAATTAACAGCTCACTTTTAGATGTGTTATACCTAAGGCCATGAGATTCCGCAAACCGCTCACAGATACCAATCAGCATATACATAAAATACGAAGAGATAGATTTAACATATTATCTGTTAGATTTAAGATCTCTATATATAAGGCCCGTGTTATCCATTCTAATGTTCCCTCCAGCGCCATGAGTATAACACCTACAGCTAATAGCTTCAAAAATAACAAATAAAAATTTAGACGGCCGGTTTTTTTTTAAATGGACCTTATCAAGGACAAAGGTCAGATTTTTTTTTAAAATCTGACGGATTGCACACGTGCGTAGCACGCGCTTAAGTCTAGTATTGAATAAAGTGACATAAGTAGAATATCATCAAGTTTGGTTCAAAGTAACTAAATAACGTGATATATAAGTAGACTAAGTACAAGACAATTAACAAAGCGCTATTTACTCACAATATCAATAAAATGTGTCATTTCATTACAAGTTTATAACTTACAACTTAAACGACTTGTTTGGCGCAGGGGTACAAAGTAAGCCCCGCCTTCTGCGCCAGAGATCCAGGGTTCGATCCCCGGACGAGACAAATATGTGTGTGCACGAACATGTCTATTTGTCTTGGTCTGGGTGTTTAATATGTATATTATGTACCTATGTATTTCCAAAAAAATATTATATATGTAAGTTTATCCATTATCTAATATCCATAACACAAGTTCTTCATGAAACTTAACGTGGGCTAGATGATTGGCGTGTTTGTATGCAATTATTTTTTTATATTTATATATACAGTGAACCATTACCCAATGAATACCCATTTCAAAATAATCAGTATCAGATATACCTTTCGTCATTGGGATGTACAGCGACTGCCACGTCCCCAAGCATGGTCTCTACTCGGGTTGTGGCCACCACCAGCTCTTCATCAGAACCTTCCGCCTTGTACGCGAAGTGGACCAGCACGCCGAACTCTACCTAATAGTAAAAGCAATACAGTCTGTTAAAAAACGTCATCAGCCATTTTTAATGTACTCGACTCGTGACTATGACTACTCGAACTATTCGTCTGAACCCTTACGCGCTGAGTGGACCAGCACGCCCAATTGATGAATTCTCAGATTGGACTCGAACCCACGACCTTTGGAAATCCGGTCCAATGCTCTAACCACTGAGCTACCGAGACTTCGGTGTGAATTCAGTAGGTGAAGTTTCGGTAGCTCAGTGGTTAGACCATTGGACCGGATTTCCAAAGGTCGTGGGTTCGAGTCCAATCTGAGAATTCACTTATGGCGGAGTCGTTTTTTCCAATATTTTTCTATTTAAAATTTATCGTAAGTATAAAAAAAGCATTGAAAAATGCAAAAATTCAAAAATCATAAAATAATTTTGCCGGTTTTAACTCGACTCGAAAAAATACTTAAAACTAATTTTATGTGTAAGTTAGTTTATTACTTTTTTTTTTTTTTAAGAACGACGGGGAGACTCTTAGCCTTCATCATACCTGATGTTAAGTATTGATAAGGCTGAAGATGGAAGCGAGCCTCTCCCGGAATCCTCAATCGCTGAGGAACTGGCTATCTTATCTCTCTGCCGGAACACAACAATGCTGAATTCATTGTTGTTATGGCGTCAGACTTAGATAAGATGGTGGTAGCTAGCCAGGCGGACATACAACGAGTCCTACCACCAACCAAACCGAATACAATATGTACCCCCGCTGGGAATCGAACCCGGGACTGGTTGTACCACTAGACCACAGAGGCGGTTATTACAAAATTATTCAGTTTCCTATAGGTACCGCAGACCACTACCAACCTTTTGTTCATATCCAGGTATAGCCAACATGGTCCGGCCAGGTAATTCAACTTTATCTACTTCGATGTCCGAAATGGCACTCTTCAACGTACACGACCAATTCACTAGCCTGAGAAAGTAAAACAACAAATCAGACAAAGATATCAAATGACGGTTCTCATATCTCTTACTTGGAAGAAAAGACCGGCCAAGTACGAGTCAGACTCGCGCCCGTACTATTAAATCTATAAAAACGCCAAAAAAACACGTTCGTTGTATGGGAGCCCCCTAAAATATTTAATTTAATCTATTTTTGGTATTTCTAACAATAGCGGCAACAGAAATACATCATCTGTGAAAATTTCAACTGTCTATCAATCACGGTTCATGAGATACAGCCTGGTGACAGACGGACGGACAGACAGACAGATAGACGGAAGGACGGACAGCGGAGTCTAAGTAATAGGGTCCCGTTTTACCCTTTGGGTACGGAACCCTAAAAAGAAAAAGAGGTAGTGCATCATACTCTTGATATTATACATCATCTCCCGAAATAAAGCAAACACGAATATTTTGATTTACTATTGAAATTTATAATTTTAGTCGACGATTTTCACATAAGGATTTATTATATAAGAAACTACGTTAAGGTATTCAAGAAACTTCGTTGACGTCGCGGCATATGCTCGGGAGCCCGATGAGACATACAGTCAAACAACCAGTCATGGGACTAGTGTAACGAATATTACAGTGCGATTGAGACCAAATGGCTTCAGTGAAGTAAGAAGTAAGCCGATTTTTAACCTTATAGGATGATTAACAAAAGCTGGCTCGGTACTCGTTATAGTACTCACACCAGACTAAAGTTGTAAAAAACCCGTTAGCTACCGTTACTTAACCAAATTTTTGATTTGCTACCGATAAAATGCGGTTATTAACGGTTAATTATCCGACTACCACAAAGAAAAAGGGTAAATATTCTGTCTTTTTATTGTGTAGTCAACTTCTAGGTGAAGTGCAAAATCGATATCCGAAGGATAAAGATTCCATTTTAGATTTTATAAATAATATTTAAAACGATAAAATATACATAATCCAGCTTTAAATATGAGTAATTAAACGTAAACGTAAATAATTTACGTAACTAAAATATACAAACTAGGTACTTATTAAACATTTCTACTTATGTACATAATTTGAACAAACGAGACGTTGCCGCTTCGTTTGAACGAAGTAGCAACGTCGTCGTTTACGTAGCGGGTAGGGAATCACCAGTTTCACCGAAACCGAAAAAAAAATGGTTTTTCAGCGGATCATATACAAGATTTTTATTCAACCCGTAATAAGCACAAAATGCTGTTAAATAACCGTTAATAACGAAAAATGCATTTTTAACAGCTTGGTTAAAATCGTTAATAACCGGTTTCGAATCTATACACCAGACCAGACTCATACTAATTTCAACAAACGAATAGACAAAAACAAACAGTTCACTATATGGTAGCAAAAGCAAAACAATAACTTTAAGTTTGTCCGCACGCTAGAGAGACAGACAGACTATTCTTGATGACCATGCAGTGCAACGTCACGCCGCGCATTCATTCACAGACACTCCGTGAAAATGTGTTGTACGTGCCAGCTTTAGTTAATCAATCTACACCTGTCCCACTCCCTGAAACCTGTATTTAGTATTGCGCAACCACTTGCGCCTAACTTCACACAAGTCATTAAGTTTGAATTGCACTGTACATGTATGCACTGGTACCTGTTAGATCGGTAGATGTTGCCGGGGCGTCGTGTAACTGTTAGAAGAGCGTGGTGACAGATGTGATCCAGCCTTTATTTACTTGACATAAAGAAGTGATACGATATGTCAGGAACGCATTATCTCATCGACCCCACTATAGTACCTGTTAGCCCGGTAGATGTCGCCAGCATCATGTAATCGTATGAAAGCCTCGTTGACGGCACGACACATGCTCGGGTCCATGGTGAAGCGAGCGCGGGACCAATCGTACGACGACCCGAGCGATCGCAGCTGCTCGTAGATCTTTTCGCCTTTTCTAAACAACACGATAAATATTGATTGAAGGGGCGTAACGTTAATAAGAATACGATATCAGTATAATCAAAAAGTTAAAAAGCGATCTCGGCCAAGGTTTCCCAAACTATTGGTCGCGACCCACTGGTGGGACTGGTGGGAGCGATTATAGAGTAGGCCCTGTAGAACATTCACTTCCGGTCCTTTTCCCTGTACCTGTGCCGCACTTTTCTGTGTGCCGCAAACGCACAGGTGCGTTTAACCTACAGGTGCGTTAATAGAACTCACATGTGCGTTTAAGACACTTTTTTTTTTTTTTTTTGTTTTGAGTGAGGGCAATCCAGTCTTTACAGATTCCTGCCTTGAGGATATGCTGGGGTCACCATGTGCGTTTAAGACACTGGGGTGAAAGTAACGAAAACGCATATATGCATTGCCGGCAGTGAAACCGACAGAAATCATTCAGGCTCCATACATTTTTGGGCCTTTTCTGAAAGTGTCAGCCAACAAAAAAGTTGCTACCTAAGGACCAGTTGTTTACAGCAAATAGTTGATACGGCACAAAAGGTAGGACCTAAGTAAAGGTATACAAGTACATAGATTCGTCATTTTCATACATTAATAATTTTTTTTAAATGTAAATGATACTTGATCTGAAGCATTTTTTTTTTCAAAAAATTTTATTCTTTTAGCATTTTATTTATGCAGTGAGTTAATTTGTTCTAATAACACATCTAACAATATCCCTGCAACAAATATAAAAAATACGATAGTTTATAATATATTTTTATCAGTATTACTGTATGTTTAGAAATGATGGGCTACTAAATTGTGATTGTGTTAGTGATTTATGGAATGTGTTATTTACAGTCGTAATCCCTTTTGGAACCAATTATGTTTTAAATGACTGCTTAGACAGCTCAATTTCGATCATTCAATACCTTTCAAAATGCGTCCCGATCACAATCCCTATCAAATGTCAAATAGCGACGGCCTGAAGTATATAAATATCTTTTAAATGGCGATTTTTTTTAACCGGGATTACGTTTGTTTTTAAAATTAGACAATTAGCCTCCAGTTCTAACCATACGTACCATTTCACAGCCTAGAGGTGGGTCCCGACCTTGGAACCTTGGAAACTTGTATTAGATAGGTTGTAGCCCAGACAACTTTGGGAACCACCGCTCTAGGCAAAGTAAGTTAGTAAAGCTGTATTATATCTATATGGTTACCGATATCTATGCTAATAGAGCATAGAAATCGGTAACCATAATAGTTAGCTTCAAATTCAATTCCTCTGTTATCGTATCCGGCTCGAAGGACCAATGATGCGTTGATGTTATTGTGCTGTCGCTGGCTGGGGAGGATGCAGCAAAAGTAACAAGACGCTTTTTAAGTACTCCTATAACAGTAATGGGGCTACTCCTTACTCTTAGCGCGATCGCATTGAGATCGAGATTGAATTAACGTCAAATGTATTTTTTTATTCTCTTATTTCCTGTCAGTTTATTGAAGTGAAAACTTCTTTAGCGGCGTTGTGCACATCAGAGTTTTACATTTTTGGGATGGGTAAAAAATGTTAAAGTCGCGTCAGGACACGAGACCTGATCGAAAATTCGTAAGACGGAGGGAGAGTAGACCGCCTGCGCGGCGTAGGAGAGGAAGTAATATTCCGCTCTCTTTCTACCGCGCGGCGAAAATGTATACCTGCTCCTGCTGTTTCGTTTAAGCGGTTTTCACTTCTGCCGGCAGTCCCGGAGTGCAACCCGTTGTTTTTTTCTTTGTGTGGTGTGTCAATAATTGTGTTTTTTATTATTTATTTCTAATTATGACAAAGAATAAGTAATGAAATTAAAAATTAATTTTAGCGCCAATCAAAATGGAATCAAGGTCGAAAATCAGTAATAATTATTGACAATCTCGATCTCAATCCGATCCCGTCAAGCGTAATCCCCTACTAGGTCTACCTATATCAAATATTGCAAACGCTCGCTAGCTAAGCCTATCAGGGTACAGAGAAGGAAACATTTCTGCCACTATTCTTGTTTAAAGCCTTAGTAAATATCGTTCTTACTCGTTCTTCCAGTCCCAGACGCGCTTGATGAACTCTTCCCTGCCGAGCTGGTGGCGCGTCTTCTTCTCCTCGCGCCACAGCTTCTTCTCCACCACGACCTGCGTGGCGATGCCCGCGTGGTCGCAGCCTGGGTTCCATAGAGTTGTGTGTCCTTTCATTCTGCATTAAGAATGTATTAAAAGAGTGATATACTGGTACAATTGTCACTGTTGTTGATTTGTAACACTATCGGCCGGTTGCACCAAAATTCATTACAATTTTACGAATTCGTATAAAGTAACGTATAAATAAAGTATATATATCGTAAAAGACGTAATACTTGGATATAAAATAAATAAAATTAGAATCAATATTTGCATACAATCACACCAATTATCTAGCCTACGTTAAGTTTCATGAAGAACTTGTGTTATGGATACTAGATAACGGATAAACGAATAACCGCTGAGCTACCGAGATTTGCGAACCACCGTCGAAATTCTCCAATACTTTTATATTTTTAATACGCTGTAGGCTTTTATAATTTTTTCCAATATATTCCATTTAAAATGTACCATAAGTATAAAAATAGCATTGAAAAATGCAAAAATTACAAAATCATAAATTATTGGCAGTTGCATCTTAATCGATCGTTAAACACCTGAAAAGATGTTTCTTTCGAATGCAAGGATATTCCTAGCATTGATGTGACAACGCTGGCCTACAGCGTATTAAAAATATAAAAGTCTTGGTTCCAATAATGAGATTTGTATCTTTTAATATGTTCTTTTATAATTGACTATTTAATACAATAGGCCGCCATTTTGAAATTTTAGTAGAAAGTTGAAAATGACGCCAGCTTTGCCCCTTCGACATTTTGTATATAACTATACTGTGTATATACATTATAAGCCGTTGACCGTACATGAAATGGACATAACTATTTTGGTACCTGTGCCATCTTGCTAGTGCATCTTCAACAGCGTTAGTCAGTGCATGCCCTAAATGAAGGCTCCCTGTGACATTTGGAGGAGGGATCACCATAACAAACTTCCCCTTGGGATTTGGATCCAAAACAGATTTTCTCTGCAAAAAATTCAAAATGTTTACTAACTCCCCATTTCCACTGACCAAACATTTACAAGAGAACATGTTTCAAAATATAGTGCGGCCACTAAGAGGATGATGAATGACCACAATTCCCCAGTGGAAATAGGAGGTTACTAAGATCTCAAATAAAATTACATAAAACTAGTCTAATAGTTTTACGCCTAAAATTAATAACCTATCTGTAGACATGAATTGGGCTATCTGAGATAGTTGTCTAGGATATTTTTGTTAAAATTACCAAAATAATGACGGTTAAATAAATAAATAAAAATAAATAAAGCCTTTATTTCCAAACAAATACAGTGATTTTCCTATAATAAATTATTTCCAAACTTAACTGAAATACACTTATTTTCCCTATAATAAAACCGCAATTCGCGTCCAGAGTGGCCCCAGGGTCAACTTAACAATAATGACGGTTGCTAGGAAACAAAGTCAGTATCCATCCTAGGCAACTATCTCAGATAGCCCTATCCATATATACAGAATGGTTATTAATTTCGGCTGTTATAAGATGGGAATGTAATTTAGATATTTGGTTGTTCATTACAGTGCCATTCAGTGCACATTGCAATAGTTTCGTACAGATAAAATATATAGGTAATTATTTTCTATGAAGCCTACCCCATATTCAGGTTTGAAGAAACCTTGCTTCTCCCACCAGGAGTACCAAGCAGCTTCTACATATTTAGGACTGTAGGCATCGGGCATAGGCCCAACTATGTCCTTCTTTTCACCTGGTGTTGTGTTGCCAGTATAGACTGCACTCTCTTTTGTTTCTTTTACTTTTTTCTGTGAAATAAAAAGTTAACAAAAGGCTTAACACAGAACCAGATACAGATGAATATAAGTTTGCTAATACTATAATGTGAAAATTTGTGAGGCGATTTAGGTGCATGTTACTCTTTCACGCAAAACCTACTGAACCGATTTGGATGAAATTTGGCACACAGATAGATAGCCTGTATTAAAACATAGGCGACCGATATGGGAACGGAAACCGCAGGCGTCTTCTAGTTAATAATAAACGCTTCTGCGTGTATATGTTGCGTGTATTTGTATTGTGTTCGCTGCAAACTACCATCAAAGTTTAGGTAAATAAACATCAAACTCATAATTATTGACAATACCTCCACATGGGTCTATTAGAAGTTTTTAGCAACAATATTTTCGAAGAAAGGAAGAGAAGGGAAGGCGTTTTCCCAACAGGGGTTCTGTGAAAATCCTACTTATCTTATCCTACTTAATATTATAAATACAAAAGTTTGTGAGGATGTTTGTTACTGTTTCACACAAAAACTACTGAACCGAATTGGATTAAATATGTCACACAGCTAGAAGTGTTAGAAGTTCCACCCAGGCTATCTGCCTGGATCAAAACATAGAGAACTTTTAATCCCAATATTTCCATGGGAACGGAAAACTTGTGTCAAAACCTGGGTGGCCGCTAGTTAAAGATAATCTGAGAGTTTAAGTCATTATACCAATATTATATAAAGGTTTACTACAGTATGTGTAAATTTTGAGATTTTTAAGATTTAATAATAATAATAATAATTCACACCAATTATCTAGCCCACGTTAAGTTTCATGAAGAACTTGTGTTATGGATACTAGATAATGGATAAACATACTTATATACTTCTTTTTTGTAAATACATACATAATATACATATGAAACAATTATTTAACATTATTTAATAACATGTTACCTTACTTTGAAAACAAGTGTAGAAGTAAAGGGTACATAAACCAAGTACTTATCGACATACGACCTGACGCAACGTTATAAAACAATTGCAACAAATGTACCATACTAGCTAGATAATAACCTGAGACTCACTATGAACCACCATATTTTAGGTACCTGGAGTGAATTGTGATTTGACTAGGAAGATTAAATTATTATTATTGAAAGGAAGCTTCGGAAATTATCTATTCTTAAAATATTACCTCTGGCTTTTCTTTTTGAACAGCTGGCACTGCACTTTTCTTATCCAATTTTGCTTTGAGCTTTTCTAATTTTGCCGCTTTCTTGGCTTCTTTTTCCAACTGCTTAGCAGTTTTCTCCTGCGTCTGCTCCTCTGCAGGCTCGTTGGTAGTCTCGTTGTCAGTCATTATTTATCAATAATAGAAAATATCTCAAGTTCTCTCCACCAAAAGCCACATTTGCAGAGTGCATGCGAATTTGAACCAACTTGACATTGACGTTTCATAATGTCATTTGGACATTGACGTTTTGAAAAACGTTTAACAATTAATTAAATCAATTAATCGGGTTAAAGATAAAAAGTCTGGATTCTAGCATGCCTTTGTGCTTTGTACGTTAAGTAGTATGTGTAGCGAGTCACACACTACGCAGATACGATAAGATCTGTATCTGAGCGCATATCTTTTAATATCGCTCTCTATACATTTCATATGAACTAACACACACAGCGCAGATAATTTATATTTTATCGTACAGTATCTGTCGGCACCGACATATATCAACAGATGGTCAGATAATTATCTGCGTATACAAATATACCGGCAGATAACATCTGCAGTTAAACATATAACATCAATTTTATCTGCATGTAAATACAAGCAATTGTATTTACATGCAGAAAAATGTATTGTTACAATGTCAAGCTCACAGTGGGTCTAAAGTGCTAATTGAGGGTATGGGACTTTTTCTTCAATTCGTACATCTTTTATATATTTATCGATAGATCACTTGATCCTAGTGACCAATCATCTCAAGGTATTTCTTTAAAATCAATATTTAGGTTAGATTTTTCTTTTGTACGGAACGATACCTTTCATGAGCTCTTGTAGCCAAGTCTCAACTTTCCCGCTTTGAAACATTTGAGCATAAATATTAGCTATACTACAATACTAGACTATATAAGCACGTGCCCAAAGTTGCCCATTCAACTTATATTTAAATTATGTTTTCAGAGGAAACAAAATTGAATTCACAACAAAGATCATCTCATGATGATGAACTGGTGATAAAAGGTACAACTCCTCATTCTCTATAGCTTCATGTCCTCAACGGTTAGAAGTATGACTATTTTTTTATATATTTTTGATACGTAAAGATTTATAATAGTATTCTTTACGGTTATTTTAGTGAGTAGGCTGATGGTTAAGAGTAGTTAAGAGTTGGTGGGTGGAGCTTGTCTGAGTGTTCTCATTTAATTAAGGAAACGGTTTTAGTTGTTGTACTTTTGTTTAGATTAAGTTCTTGTACAGATAGTTTTATTTTACCTTATCGTCCCAACTCGTGGGAATATTATGAATAATAAAACCTCTAACCCCAAAAAAAACCCTAACTCAGCAGACATTCCATCCAGGCCTCTTCAACAGACAGCGATCAAACTCGCTAAGTGAGGTGCCAACTCACAGACCGAACCCAGACCCATTGAATAGCTCAGAGAAAAATATAGTTGATCTTACTGAGAGTTCAAACTCTCAACAAAAACTTGTGCAGCCGCCAGAATGGCAAAGAGTGCCAACGAATCGAAACAATAAACGAAAAAAGATTTCGGACTCGCCTTCCCCAGAAAGAATAGTAACTCGTAATAGGTACACCACACTACCAATAGACCAAACTGAAAATTCTGAGCCCAAGGAAAAGAAAACAAGTAAACCTCCACCTATAATTTTATACGGCATTGACGACGTTAAAAAGCTATCAGAACTATTGAGTACGGTTGCCAAAGGAGATCAATACAAGTACAAAATAGTTAACAGAAATCAATTAAGAATTAATTGTTCTGACATAGAAACCTACAAATGCATTCTGACCTGACTAACGCTCGAGAAAGTGGTTTAATAGGCCACACATTTAATAGAAAGGAAGAAAGATGCTACAGACTGTAGTCATTAAAAATCTTCATCACACCACACCTCTTCAAGAGATAAGAGCGGAAATCGAACAAACTGGCAATGTAGTGTCAGGAGAAATAATTAATGCTAAGTTTGGACCTACCAAAAAACCGACTTCCACATTTTTTGTGAACTTACTACCTGGTCCTAATAACGGGGCCGTAAAGGAAATTAAATATATCTACCACCAAACAGTTACCATAGAAGACCCAAGAAAAATGAAGACCGTAGTACAATGCCAGCGGTGCCAACAATATGGCCATTCAAAAAATTACTGTATGCGCCCATACAGATGTGTCAAATGTGGGCAAACTGGTGGAAGACTGCCAAAAGAAAGACCGCAATACGCCAGCAACATGTGCACTCAGTAACGGTCCTCACCCTGCTAATTATAAGGGATGCGATGTCTACAAAGAGATCCTAGACCGAAGAAACAGAAATCCAACTCTGAAAGAGGCCAAAACACCTAAGGCAGGGAAAACCATAAACACAAACACCATCGTTACTAGTGAAGTTGTAAAGACGACGAAAAATAATATAAAGACCTATGCAACTGCTTGTAAAGAAAATCATCAACAAACGGATCATCCGCTAGAAAAAGACCAACCTCGCGGAATAGTAACCATAGAAGACATTCTGATAAGACAAACAGACAAGTTCGATATGATATTACAACAAATGAGTACCATGATGGGGCTCTTACTAAAGCTCGTCGAACGTCTAGCAAAGTAACTATGTTCAAAGTAGCAGCTTGGAACATAAATGGTCTGGCACCGAACAGAGAAGAGGTGGAACTACTCCTAGCAGAGCATAAAATAGACATTCTTCTAATATCAGAAGCACACGGAACAAAAAGTACCAACATTAAATTTAGAAACCACCATGCCACTTAACAAACCATCCAGATGGCACGGCTCATGGCGGATCAGCAGTAATAGTAAGGAAGGGGTTGAAATATCACATACTGCCAGAATATAGATCAGCTCACATTCAAGCCACAACAGTGGCTGTGGAAGATAGCACAGGCTACATCAACTTTTCAGCAATTTACTGTCCCCCTAAGCACAAAATTGATGATGGCATGTTTACGGATTACTTTAACCAACTCGGAAATCGTTTTGTGGCCGGAGGGGACTGGAACGCGAAACATATGAGCTGGGGCTCTCGCCTTACAACCACTAGAGGCAGACAACTAAAATGTAGCATAGATAAAATAATTTGTCTGCATTATCTACATGCGAACCCAACATATTGCCCAACAGATCCCAATAAAACTCCAGACCTGTTGGACTTCTTTATAATAAAGGGTCTTCCGAAATATTATATCAAATGCGAGTCATGCTTTGATACCTCTTCCGACCATAGCTCTGTAATATTGACCATTAGCACACTGTTGATTCAATCTGAAACCAAAGAAAAACTCACTACAAAGGACACAGATTGGGACTCATTTAGGGAGTATATCGAAAGCAACATACAGCTAAAAGTGTCTCTCAAAAGTACAGACGACATAGAGAAGGCCACTACTTATATAACACAACTAATTCAAGAAGCTTGCTGGACCCATACACCTTCGTCTGAGCCGAATGATAGACACCTAAATCATCCTCTAAGAATTAAAAAGGCATTACTGGGTAAACGCGGGCTACGAAGAATCTGGCAACAGAGCAGGCTACCGGCTGATAAGACTGAATTTAATAAGGCAACCAATGATCTTAAAGAGCTTTTACACGAGTGGCACAATAAGTCCTTAACAGCCGACGTGTCAACAAATTACTCTCTTTGGAAATTTACAAAGAACATGGATAGTCCTCAAAATGCTAAGCCCCCACTTAAAACACAAGTGGCTGGGCCAGAACGCCACAGGATAAAGTGGATACATTCGCTGAACACCTACGAAAGGTATTCACTTCAAACATACCCACTAGCCCGCAGAATGAGGAATTTATTGACAAAGTCTTTAATCAGGACTTTCAAATGTCACTAAACTCACGTCCTGTTACTGTGAGGGAGGTGTGGCGAACTATTCAAAACCAGAAAGATAAAAAAGCCCCGGGATTTGATCTTCTCACCAAGGAAATATTAAAACAGCTTCCAAGAAAGGCCATTGTATTTCTCACGTCACTCTTCAACAGCATACTAAGAGTGCAGTACTTTCCACTTGTTTGGAAAGTATCGCAAATTGTAATGATACACAAGGCAGGCAAACCACCCAATGAAGTGACCTCATACAGACCTATAAGCCTTCTTCCAATATTATCGAAAGTGTTTGAGAAGCTACTAAAATATCGTATGTTACCTATTCTGAATAAAGATAAAGTGATTCCAGACCATCAATTCGGTTTTAGACAAGAGCATTCTACCACTGATCAGGTCCATAGAGTCTACGAGAAAATCAGGAAAAGCCTGGAAGAGAAGCAATACTGCTCATCGGTGTTTTTGGACATCCAAAAGGCGTTCGACAGGGTCTGGCACAAAGGGCTCCTGTACAAACTGAAGATTAGCCTTCCTCATCAGTATTACTCCCTTTTAAAGTCTTATGTTACTGAAAGAATATTTCAAGTCAAGGATGGAGATAAGAAATCTAAATTTCACGACATACTGGCTGGAGTTCCGCAGGGGTCTGTCCTGGGTCCAATCTTGTACACGTTATACACAGCAGACTTACCGCAGATTGATGATGTCACAACGGCAACATATGCCGATGATACTGCATTACTCGCAAGTAATAGCAATCCAGTATTGGCGACAAAGATGCTTCAAAAGGGTCTCGATAAAATAACAGCATGGAGAGAGAGAGAACCAAGAGACAAGAGGTTAATATACGCTATAAAAACCTACATTGGATTATGGGACGCAACAGCAAATTAAGCATCGATAACAAGCTTCTGATCTATAAGACCATTCTGAAGCCAATATGGCTCTACGGTATTCAACTCTGGGGTAGCGCCTGCAAGTCCAGTGTAACTAAAATACAAAGAATGCAGAACTCTATCTTACGGACAATAAGTGGGGTTCCTTGGTTCGTCACTAACGCTGAAATACACAAGGAATTGATGATCAGGGGGGCTACCGGCTAAAAAATATGGGTATGGATATGGGCTTCATCTGTCATTTAAATTCCTTATTTTGATAGATTTTTGCTTCTTTGTTTTGTTGAACGTTGCTATCTAGCTATTGTTAAACCTGACGTCACTAAACGGGGATCTGATAGCGGCAATTTTTTTTACAATATTGACTTAAAGTTCCGCAAAACGTATGATGTTCATATCCATAAAGTTACGCGGTAGCCCCCCAGTACCGTCCAGGAGGAAATCCAGAAGCACACAAAAAAATATCAGGAGAGACTGGAAAAGCATCCTAATGATCTGGCCGCAGCATTCAAGACAAGATCTTACTCCAAACGCCTAAAAAGAAAAGACATATTATAAGTCGAATCGAACAAAGCTTATAATTAACTTCGAGCAGATGGCTCGCTGGAGTCACGCTCTTAATGTCAATAATCGAACACGAAATCTGATTAAAGTAGAATACTGATTGCAGATAGGAAAAATAATATTCTTTTATGACATATTTTATTTAAATTCTGATATGGACCTTGTCTGAAATAAATATATTTTATTTTATTTTATTTATTATAAAGCGTATATTTTTTTGTATTGTGAGGAATGTGAGGTTTTAATAGCGATAGAGGTCGGCTTGAATCTTCTAGAAACAGGGGTAAGTGAATAAGTATTTGAATTTTAATCATTCTATTTATGTTGTTGTTATGGTAAAGTAACGAATAGCAAGTCGTTCTTCGGTAGAAATACATTTTCGAATTTTAGTTTTTTTTTAATATCTTCTTTAATCAAATCGTGAATCGCCATAAAAGTTGCGCTTGGGATTCGGAAATAGCTTTCAAATTTGTTATCTGAGACATCCTGGAAGATATTAAATTCGCCTCGGGCCTTTTTACGCTTTATATGGCGTTCTATCCAAATTCTTCGCGTTTTAGAAAATGAAGCAGAAATAGAAAGTGCATCAAATTCAAAATCAGAATCATCTTCTGACGAACTGTCTAATAAATCGAGTAGCAATAAACGCGTTTTTTCCGTAAAACGCGAACTCATTTTTAAACAATCTTTAATCCGCGCACCCGACATCCTGACAATATTGTTGCCAAATGTCAATTTCTAATGGTATCTCCTTTTAACGTTAAACTTTAGAGTGAGATGGAAATAGTTATATTGCCAATAGTTAGTGCGGCCTTTTCATTGTCTATGAGCCAGCTTCTCTCTGGCCTACACACGATCCCCCGCCCCCCCCCCCCAATACCCCGCCGCGCCTGGCCCGGCCCTCCCGCCATTTGGGCAACCGCCATCTTGTTTTTCCAATTCTATTCTACCGAAGCGAACGCGTTCATGTGTGCTTTTGTAATTTTAATATAGATCGGCTATTTTTGCAATCGGTAGACGGAATTCAAGTCGTTTAT
The DNA here is from genome assembly GCA_910589605.1 of Chrysoteuchia culmella. NCBI lineage: Eukaryota > Metazoa > Arthropoda > Insecta > Lepidoptera > Crambidae > Chrysoteuchia > Chrysoteuchia culmella. The sequence continues at coordinate 20,996,368 of OU342651.1, forward strand.
TTTGTTTTGTAGTGGTTCAGCGCAGTGTGCACAATGTCCGATCGTGAGGTACTTTATTTACTCTATTTGATAGTAGTACGCCATTCGGCCAAGCCGCGTGTTTTATTTGTTGCTAGATCTTTCGCATCTAAAATTTTTATCTGGTACGTGTGGGGTTTACAGAGGAGCCGCTCGAGGACCCGCAACGGATCCCGAGAGGCTGTAGCTAAACCCACTGCAATGTCTCGTGGGCATAGCCGAAGCCGGTCGCGGACGCCGCCCCCGCCAAAAACATCCAGCAGGAAATATAGGAGCCCGTAAGTCATTCAACGACCTTGAATCAAACTTATTCTTTTGTATTCGTAAAACACGGTATTTTATTCGACCTCATCATCATTTCGACAGTTTGTTACATGTTTTTTTATAACCTTGTTTTCAAGGATAATGTGTATGTTGGTTGCGCAATTACAAGCGCTTACATACAACTTCCTGCTGACATAGGTTGTTAAACCATATCAAATAGTTAGGTTATTTATTTGAATATAGGTTTTTCTGAATTATCTCCGTGAACATCATGTATGCTTGATCAATATTGTTTATGTGTTGTTTTCATTAGAACTGTGGGTGTTGTGTAGCAACACAGTTTTATCAATATAATTGATTTCTATTCGTGTGAAGTTGTATTTTCGATAAGAAATCCCCTGGCAACAGCGCTGAATGCTTTCTATCAATAATATCACTATGGTTAGTGCTTGAGACTTTCAATATTCGCTTTTCTAATATATTACAGAGCAATAGAATTAAACAAAACTTTCAGAGTTGTTCAATTAAGTTTGCTTTAATTCAATAACTTGGTTATTTTACAATATTTATAGACACTGATCATAAGAGCTACATCAAATTCAACAGGAGCTATTATGCCATTCACTTTACTAAGTTGAGTTTGTTGCGTGAATAAGACACTGACCAGATATTGAGAACCAAATCATTTTAAGTATAGAGAATACATCAACACAAATTGTCACTTTACCTGGGAATCAAGCTTTGACAGCTAGAAAACAGCCATTGGTGTTTTCTACCTCGGTCTTGATGAAGACTCGCAACCCGATATTGTCTTTATTAAAGGCCCAAGTTTACCAACTGTCAATTTGACTGACAATCATGGCTTAACCTATTTACCACTGCATTAACTGGTTACTGCGCTAGTGCTTTGATGGTATACTCTATTTTATGCAGCTTAAGAGATTTAACACTTTCGCTGACAGTGAACGAGACACAATTGTTTGTGCGACACAAATATTTTATTGTTATAACATCTATAGACATTCACTGTCAGCGAACATGTTAAGTTAAGCTAAAAAAAAGGCAAAAGAAGTATTTGATGAGTTACAGTCGTCTCAAAATAAGAAGCCTGTTTGGACAGCTGTTATGACGTAATTAGTAATATAACTATACGAGTCGGTGATTGATACTGGTGATAAATTGATTCAAGTTTGTTTGCTGATGGAATCGATTAGATTTAGTATAATTTATGATAACCACTTATAAGTGGATTAGATTGAAATTTCTAGTTTGTTATATCAAAATGTAAGTATTTTAGCTACAGATAAATCTCAATTTGTCCCTAATTCAATAGCTGCGATTTTTTGTCAAATAAACATGTACCTTGTAATAATTATAATATTTCTGTTTCATGTTATTATTTCAAATGTATCATTATGATTTCTTTACCTCATTATTATTATAGAACAAGATTAAACAACTTTTATCTGACTAAAATTAAGTTGCAAATAAAACTACGTTTTTTTTTATAATCAGATACACATTCATTCATTCATTCATCAGTGTTATGATATAAATCTCTATTAAAGTATGTGAGTATGACCTTTCGAAATTCATTAATTTTTGCCACTACACCAAATTTTTACCAATCACTTTCCAATTGCCAAGCTAATAGTTTTCACACAAAGATCATTATAACAATTTGTTTACAATTAAATAGAAAAGTGCTAAAGAATGTTACTTATTGTTTTTGAACACTTAAGTGTTTAAATAATATTTGTTGTCTTTTTTCGGTATCACACAAAGTTACATTCTAGGGTCGTTGACATCCGTCAAAAGGGCTTTTTATATTGTATATTGGACGACTGTAAATAGTTAAAACTTCAAGCAAACTAATGAATGCTTTTAGCTTTAATCAGACAGTTGGTGGACACAGGCTTACTATTGTAACGGTAGTTAGAAAGATTAGCGGCATGAGGCATGTTATTTATAAGCCGTACCCTCACTGCTGATGTTAGAACGGCCTCCAGGTCGCGGTCGCGGTCGGGCTCCCCGCGGCGCGGGTACCGCTCGCGGTACTCTCGCACGCGCTCCCGCTCGTACTCCCCACGGGGCTCCTATCGCCGCTCGCACTCCCATAGCCCGATGTCCTCCAGGCGGAGGCATCTCGGTGACCGGGTGAGTTCCACCTATGTAAGTATGTTGGACTGCACTTGTACACTCGTGAGCATTTTTATGTGTATGTTTAAGTACTATGCCAGATTTAAATGTAGACAGTTCAAGGATATTTCAAAAACTGTGTTCTTTGTAAAGATTGAGAAATTCATGATGATTTTATATTTCTAAAAAAAATGAAAGACATGAATTTATGGTGGCTTTACAGTACTTAAATTTAGACATATTAAGGCTTGAGAGTGTACGGTAGTTAAAATTTTTCTTTTTTTTACTAGTTATAAATGCTTTATTATGTCAAGAAAATTAAAATTTTAAATTATTCTGAAAGTATTAGAAGATGGGCAACTAATCCTCTTATTTGATAATTTATTGCTGATTGCAGAGTTCTTTTCTGGCCTACCTATTTAATTGCATATTGTGTTGCCAACCTACTTTACATCTCGATTGGAGAGATAAAATTTTATTTGTGAGTAGGTAAATAATATGGTCATCAATTCATGGTATGAATAAAAAAATATGAAATTCAACTTAAAAATTGCTTTTCTAGTTTCGACAAGTGTTCTTTTGGATTTTGCTCTCATAATTAACATGATTATTGTCAACAGGAGAATCCTACACCATCTAGGTGTCTTGGTGTTTTTGGTTTGAGTCTTTATACCACAGAACAGCAGATCAACCACATCTTCTCCAAGTATGGGCCAGTTGACAAAGTGCAAGTTGTTATTGATGCCAAGGTGAGGCTAACTTCAGACTGTGAAGTTGGTAAAATATATATCTAACAGTAACATTGTAAATTTCCAATATGTATGCTGCTGTGAGCCCACTTGCTTCACTATTTTACATGATTTATGTAATTTTTGCCGCATCATAATGTGGTTGGTTTACTAGGTGAAGTTGCGGGTAGTCTTACTTGCTGAAGTTGCGGGTAGTCTTACTTGCTGCGCAAAATCCCTTGAACGGCTAATGGTGGATGACGTTGTAAGCCCATGCGACTGTCAACGTCCGAAATTAATAACCTATCTCTAGAAATAAGTAGGGCTGTGTTAGATAGTTGCCTAGGATACTGGTTTCGTTACCTAGTAGCAACCGTCGTTATTTTGGTCTAAAAGTATCCTAGGACAACTATCTCAGATAGATCTATCTCTAGAGATATCTAATGATATTAATTTCGGGCGCAAATGGAGCGCACGTGAATATTGCCTAAAGGGCATCGACCAAGCAATCTTATTTCAAGAGTGTGAAATGAGTGAAACTCACATGTGTTACGGGTGTTGGAAACAACGAAGGTATTACAAAAAACATGTTATATTGACAAACGCAAATATTCATTTCATAAATTAATGTAAGTTTTTGGTGGGAATTGAACCCTAGACTTGGTTAGGTATAATCAGTTAGCCCGTAAATATTATTCTTTACAACAATTTCACTCATCCTCACAGACGGGTCGTTCCCGAGGCTTTTGCTTCGTGTACTTCGAGAACCAGGAAGATGCCAAGGTCGCCAAGAACGAATGCACGGGCATGGAGATCGACGGGCGCCGCATCCGAGTGGACTTCTCGATCACGCAGCGCGCGCACACGCCCACGCCCGGCATCTACATGGGCAAGCCGACGTAGTGAGTCCTTCCATTATTATTTGCTTGCTTTAGCCTTATTTTTCTTTTGCTAGTATTTAAGGGCTATGAGCGTAGAGCCTGACATACCACTTTTGTAAAAAATACCTAACAAGAAAGCTCAAGGTCACCCAGCGTGAAATGGAGAGGGCTATGCTCGGCGTTTCTGAGTAAAGTAAAACTAAAAGTAACTGACATCGCTCGAAGGATTGTTCAGCTGAAGTGGCAGTGGGCGGGACACATAGCGACAAAACCGATGGCCGTTGGGGCGGGGCGGTTCTGGAATGGCGACCGCGCACAGGACGACGCTCTGTGGGTAGGCCCCCGATAAGGTGTACCGACGATCGGTGAAGGTCGCGGGAAGCCGCTGGATGAAGACTGCGCAGGACCGATCGTTGTGGAGATCCTTGGGGGAGGCCTATACCCAGCAGTGGGTGTCATGTGGCTGAGACGACGACAAATTGTCTAAGAGTAAGAAGCAGATTGCAACCGTTAATGCCTACATTGTTACTGCCTGAATGCTATTTCGTCTATAAATCGAAATGACTAAATAGACAGTATGTCACATCAATGCCTAACGCGCAAGTATTTACGTCGATATTTCTGAACGGATTTACGTGATAATTTTTTAATAATAATAAAATACTTTATTGCACATTTTAAAAAAACAAAGCACAACGAAAGTAAAGACAAATAAACAGAAACGAAATCAACAACAGAATGACAAAATGATTTTTATTTAGAACCCACACTAGATACTCAACCGATTTTGATAAAAAATCTATGGGACCATTTCAGAAGAAAGAAACTTTCAAATAAAAAGAATTAAAATAGGTCCATATGACCGAAGTTATGCAATAAATACAATCGAATTGAGCACCTCCTTTTTTGAATTCGGTTAAAGTGGCAGTTGTCGGCAAACATTTTAGTCTCGATACATAGTAGGCAATCTACTTCTTTGTCAATTAGCGATTTAGGCATGATTGCAGTAGTGGCATGTTGCATTTTAGGCACTGCGCTCATAATTTTGTATTTAACTAATCAACAATCTAACATCCTAATCCTAACTAATATAATTAATTCGAAAGTGTGTTTGTTTGTCGTTTCTTCACGCGCTAACTAAACAACCAAACAACTTGATTTTTGGCATATAGATTGATTTATTTTTTGGTTGAAAGGACGAAGAACATACGCTACTTTTTATCCCAATATTCCCACGGGAACCACGCGGGCGGCTAGTCTAACATAAGTATTTGATAGAATCTGATGTTGTAATGCATAAATCTAAAACTAACCTATGTAAATATTTATGTCACATAAAACATGGACGAAATATACATCAAAATAACAATTTAATGTGCAATAAGTGTATATGCACTAAGTATTATTTTAATATTTTCCTTCTTTCTTTCACATGCAATATTTGAATAAGTATGTTGGAATAACACTAACAATGAATGGATATTTTGTTTTTTATTTTCCAACTGTATCATTACTCAAATTATAATAATCTGATCTGATTTGGGTATGAATTGTCAATATCTGTTGGTATATTATATTGAACAGATTTAGAGTGAGCCAGCTTCAAGCAGAGCTGGTTTACTAAAGGCCTGTTTGAACATTTATATATTTTATTTAATTTCGAAGGCTTTACAAATGCGTTGCAGAACCTTTGTACAAATTCTATCCATATTGTTAAAAATAAGTTTCTAACTGCATCTGTGGTTTAGTGCGAACCACCGGTATCAGACCCAGTGGTAATTTTAACTAGAAATTATTTCTCACAAGGTTCTCACAAGGTTCTCACAACAACTATAAAACATAATTTTTTGCAGCGTTAGCAGCAGGGGCGACAATGGCTACGACCGGCGTAGAGGAGGAGACCGAGAGTAAGCTTTATTTTTATTCTACTTGTTTTTGTGACTATTTTACCATAGAACAAGTATGGCTAAAGCACAGGCTGAATCATCATGCAGGTCCAATAAAGTGATCCTGATTGTTAGGCATCCTTGAATGTACTTGCGATATTAAGTTTTTGATGCCTAACTGTTCCAAAAGTTACTAAATACCATAGCCAAACTTTCTGCTGCCGCGTATTGCGGCAGAACCTTATAGCCTCAAACTACGTACTTCTAAATACATCATTGCATGAGCACAAATTCTATATACTATTCAGCATTTCATAGGGACTTGATGTAGAAAGCGACCCAATACCTATATTTTTGAATCACACTTCGCGCGAGTAGGAAGGCGATCGGAGAGGCGATCAGGCATTTAGCGATGTGTGTGTGCTTGCATGTGTGTTTTGTTAAAGTTCGGCCCGGTCAGGTGTCGATGACCGTAAAGTGGCATTACAACTGAGCGCTTCCGTGCTTCGGAGGGCACGTTAAACCGTCGGTCCCGGCTGTTGTCATTTACAGAGAGGCCTTATAGGCGGCTTGATAAACTCTGACACCAGAGGTGGCCACTAATCCTCACTCGATAAGACCTTACACATCCAATTTGTTGTACAGCGACTACTACTACCGCGGCGGCGGCGGCGGCGGCGGCGGCGGCGGCTACCGCGAGCGCGACTACTACCGCGGCGACCGCGGCGACCGCTACCGCCACCGCTCGCCCTCGCCGCACTACCGCCGCAGCCGCCGCTACGAGCGCGAGCGCTCCTACTCCCCGCGTAAGTCTTACTACCACCCCGAGCGGTAGGCCGCTCCGCCTGTCGGCTAGAACAGCGAGTCAACGCGTATACTACACGTACATTATTAATTTAAAAGTTGAAAACATATTGTATAAATGTAGAGGTCTATTTGGTGTCAGTAACTCGGTATTATAGTCCTAAACATTGCTATAACTTACTATTGGTCGATGTCAATAATCTATCCTTAGTAAAAGATGGGCCTATCTGAGATTACATTCCTAGATATTTCTGTTAATTATAAACAACATAACGATTAGGTATGTACTACGAAACGAAACCGAGACAAACTTATCTATTATCTACTGTTTCACTGAATTTTAATAATTTAACCCACAGCTTGTTTAATGGCCAGTTTCTGTAATATAATTGAGTGAAACTGTAGATAATTCAAAGGCTATTTTTATCGCTGAAAATGTTGCAGTTTTGATTCATCATAATGCTTTATTCATACTACTTCTCCTCGCTGTTCTAGCTTTTAGATATGGACTTAATCTAGTCTTGTGTTTTACACAAATTACTACTTTACATCCATATTAAATTTAGCTGTAATATAAATAAGTCTCGTCCATATTGTTTTGAAGATTAAGTTCATATCATTAAAAATAAACAATGTTATGCTTGTCACATGTTAGCTATGGTATAAAGCATACCAATCATTATATTTTTTTCTATAATTATATTCCCTATCGGCAGAAGTATTCTCACTAAATGTAATGATACAATATTGTATAACATACAAAAAAATATGGTTTATTAAAATATAAGCTAGAGCCGACTTCGGAATATATTTATGTCATTTATAGTTTCATCATTTCATTAATCTGTAATCATAAGTTTGACATAAAATTGAAATTTTGCAAATGTATAAACAGTCAATTTTCAGTTCTGTATTGTTATGTTAAAAAGGCAAATTTATTATGTGAAATTAGTCCTTTACATTCAACATCATATTGACCTTACAAAAGCCAAAGAAATCAACTTGTATAATTCAACATTGGTTTGTTTATTGTTTTATCAATTCATGATTCTACCTAGTTAGTATTTTTAATTTTAAGATGCATCATTGTTGAGCTCCATTTGCATTTCTCTATCCATTTATATGGAGGACCTTTGAATCACTAGGACTATTTAATGGGAATTGGTTAATAATGGCTGGTATACACTTTGATTAGCCAAGTGCCAAGTGTTTAGTGTTAAGTGTGTAGAGTGATTAGTGTTAAGTGAATAGTGATGTCCTATACTGTTTAGTAGGCGGTGTTTAGTTCATTTAAAAAAAAATTAGACGACATTTTGCCTGTATACTTTGATTAGTAATAAATGTTTGTTTTTATATTCAGGACATTTTACATTATATAAACACGCATGTTGAACATACAACTCCACTCTGGATTACGGCTTCGAACCACCTAGTAGACATTTTTTTAAATATTTTTATAAATCACAACAACAGGAGAAACGAACACGAGACTTTGTTGATATAAACTAAACACTTAACAGTCACGTCCAGACGTGTTTAGTTCGTGTTTAGAGCAAGTGAGGGGTGAAGGCGGGACGCGCTAAAGGTGCTACTCGCAGAAAAAATAGAACGCGCTGTAAATACTGTACTTCGCTAAGCACTATACACTTAACACTAAACAGAAACTGTCCGAACGGGTTTTTTGCTAATCACTTAACACTAAATATGCCACTCGCACTAATCACTAATCAAAGTGTATACCAGCCATAACGTCAAGTTCAACAATAAGTTGGTAGAGAAGTTTGCGCACAGCCTACTTTGTTGATATCCATAACACCCTGGTTACTCCCCTGTTTGACTTTGCAGGTCGTTATTAGTAAGTCCGTCACGCTGTCGTCAACTTCAGACATAGCATAGTTTTTGACACACCACACCTTCCAAACCATGTCTCCACTGGCCTTTTGCATTTATACTAAACCTGGTTAGGCCGGATTAGTTATAAAACATTTGTTGTATTATAACGCGGATTTGTAAGCGTCGGTGGCTGCCGCCGCCGGTCACCGAGGAGTCGTTTGTGTAACGATGCGTGATACAAAGGTTATAGAGTGTAAGTTAGCGTGTAATAGCCCCGCTGGGCATAGTTGCCTCTAGGATGTAATGTTAGTTCTAATAAAGGTTTAACACTAAGTCTAACATTGATTTTGTTTGTTTTGAAAAGGTATTGAAACAAGAAGTAAAGGATGAAGTTCCTTGAAACTAACTGTGTTGAAGTTTTGAAAATGTTTGATTGAAAAGTCCTTTCGAAATGGCGATTGCCGAAAACGCCGTCCGGCCGGTGGGCGCCGGTAAGAACATGTTTAGAAGCGAAGGGTTCGAACGTAGCCGACTCTGTCGAAGCGAAAAGAATATGATCGAGTCACGGTTTAGGCGTACGAAGCCCCCGCTCAAGACGGACAAGAGAAGAGTCGCGCGCACACAGATCATATTCTTTATCTTCTGACTATGAAACTAAAACACATTCAACAGTATTTTAAAATAACTTTTAATAGACGTGATCCTTTGCATTTTTCGATTTCACAGCGATATGTATGTATATGTATCAGATATTATTATAAGATTCTGATGACACCATATTTCACATTCTATTTTAGAGTAGTACTGTGTTGTGAGCGACTTTAATAAACTATAGTTTTGTAATACCATCTTGGTTCTTCTTCATTCATCCTATCCGCTATCCATTTATCCTATTTTTCCTTAACGGTCAAGTGACCAAATCAAGTAAGAGTTGTTCACGTAGTTTCGTTATTATAAGTAATGGGTGTATTTATACTAAATATTAGAATTGAGTGTAACAATAACTTGTAGTTTATGGGTTAATTCATTATCATCTCTATATGACAAAAACAACACATTTTGAATTGTCAGGTTTTATTTAAATTCTTAACAATGCTTATGTATATTTATTATAAATAGATACCACATACATTTGTATTGGCAGTTGTCCCAATATGGCAACTGCACAGACAAATAATAAAATATAAATAATTGCATTACATTACATATCAAAAATCCAGAGTAGTAATAGTATCAATAGCTGCAAAATATCAAATAGCATATTTTCATTGGACGCACTTTGGATGAGAAGTTATTTTTTACTTTTTTTTAAATAATAATATGTCTTAATATTTGGCAACTTGGTTTCCATTAAATAAGCGCAGATTCACATATAACTAGGGGAATAATTCCCAGTAATATTAACAAAAATAACAATGGAATGCATAATAATACTGTGTAAAAAATGCAAATGACAATAAATTATCTAAAAATAAATTGGAACTATAGTAGCTGATGTAATAACAAAGGATCACAATTCATTTTTACCTACACTACTGACACATTGGTTATTATTACTAACACTACGACCCATAGGGCTCCTTTTACGGGACGGGGATGCTTTCTACAATATTGAGCTGCGTTCATATGCGGGCGGAAGAGTCGTCTATATACTGAAGCCGGACTATCTTTAAATAATCTAAGAGAAAAAATACTATAATGCTCCGAAAGTCTAATACACAGGTTTTCCTTACAAGCTAATGGCAAGAATACGATGAGCTATGCTTTCGCTGTGGAATGTTTTAGCTATGGCCCGATCAGACGGAAAAAAATGTGTAAACTACATTTTTTCTAATACATAAATATAATAATAAATCCGTCAGTATTTCAGATATGTCATCGTTTGTAGATTGCGGCATATCTGACAAGCGTGTAACAACAACTTAATAATTATCTAGTACATCTAAGCATAGTTTGGAACTTACACTGGAGGCTTAAGGGAAGTGTATTACTTAGAGTAAATTAAGGGAATGCAAAGTTCGAAGTTTTTTTCGAAGTTATATCTAATATTACGTTATTCTGGGTGTATTACATTTGTATAATAGATACTAGTAAATATCTTATTCGTCATCCCCGAAAGTAAAAATACTAAAATCATTTCTTTGGAATAAACCCTAATTTTTATAAAAATGAGTTAACTCGTCCCTTTGCTGAAGTTGGCCAGTGGTCACTATTTTTAATGAAATAGTACAGATGGTGGGAAAAGATTCACATCCTCCCTCAATGGTTACATGCAGTGATATTCTTAGGTGGAAAAGTCCTACTCAATAACACAGCCTATTTTAGATGTTATGATATGACGCAAGATAATTATAACAGGTCACACACACCAGGGATTTCTTGCTTACTTCAACAACTAGTATCATATTAAAAATACATTATTGGGAACTATTTATGACTGAAGATATCCTTTGCTATTAGATTTCAATCTAATCGCAAAGGATAAATATTTAATTAATAAGATTTTATAGTTACTAATAAACTTTTAGCTATATAGATACCACTACAGATAGTGCCATCCACGAAGACGCGCCCCACCATTACGTCCTAATCGTTTATTGTATATGTGTGCAAGCTTCCGCTTGCACACATATACACATACACGCTTATGCTGTATTGGGAACGCACTAATTACTCATAGGTGCACGCGCACACTTCAATAAATAGACTACAATACGCTCAGGTAAAACTCCCCGCACCTCTCGACCAAAAGATTGTGGGGCGCGTCTGGCGTGGATGGCACTATCTGTACTTCTGAACTGCTTCAAAACTGATAACGGCTCAGGTTAGCTTTTATTCTAATAAAAATAATTATTAAAAATTGACAATACTTGGTAAAAGTTGGAGTTTACTCTCTACGAAATAAGACAATAAAAAATCCCTCGATGAGTTTCTTTGACATTCACAAGTGCTTGAATAAGTGCCTAGACTGAATACATTATATTTTTTCACCTCACACGCTCGGAAAAGCAGGTTTTGTCATTCAAATGTCTGCGCCGAAATCCCATATTACCGGCCTAGTGTGGTAAACATTTTTTTTATTTAGAAAGAAAAATACGTCATAATGCCTCTCCGAATCGCACTATTACCTTTTTCTGTTACATTTTATTCTTATTTTAAATAACTTAGAATTCTTGAATTCATTATAATACTCCGTTTTGGTTTAATTATATTGTTTTCCTTCAATGATAAAACAATAACAATAAAATTACCAATTTGTTTTAAGATTTTTATATTTAGGCTGAGTGAGATTTCACAACCTATGATTGGATTTCAGAACGTTACATATACCTTTATTTTTAAAATGTCTATGTTAGATTACACTTTTTGTTAAAATATTTTTTTACCGGAAGTTGACCGCGGAAACAACCTAAAAAATTTCCTCGCTGTTGTGAGGTGAAAATGTGTGTGTTGCGCTCGACTGCTTTAAATATGAAGTGTATTAATTTCTTAATCCAAGTTCCAACAATAGTTATTTGTTATGCAAGACTGGAAAGTTAGATTCAGCGTCTCGTACCTTTGAAACTTGGATTAAGAGAATGCACTTCATATTTGAAAGAAGACTATTTGTTACATTACTGATCTCCACGATTTATATGATTGCTAAGTTTAGCCGTCAAGCATATAGGTACAATAGTGAAAGTCCCTGTAGTCCACTTACCACGCAAAATCCTTTGAACGGCTATCAGTGGATGGCTTTATAAGCCTAATATCGCCGGGTACTTAGCGACAGTACCTACACAGTGGGTCTAGTCGATATGTTGGTACAGTTCGGTCTTACTAGTGGTAATCTAGACCAGCAGTGTGGCGTGTTACCGTAGCAACCCGTCTATTTCCGCTCTGCGGCATCTCAAAATCGCCACTCTTAGAAATGTAAGTGAACTCTACAACTATCAAAATGTTTGTCTCAAGATTTTCTACAATGTTATAAGGTAGAAGATTGTTTTAAAAAAAAAAAATTACACATTTGTAGTTCTAGAGAATGTCGAATTCGAGATGACGCAGCGCGAGAAAAGTAGTGCCGCCGCAACGCACATAATTAGCCTTGCAAACTAAGAGCGCTTTCACATATAGGCGTTTTAGTTGCGCGACTGCAGCGCCTCTATGTCACGCTGCAGTAGCAATACTGGGTATCCATATATATTTAAGTTGCGCTGCTGCAGCGCGACAGAAGCGTTGAAGATCAGTGTCGCATCTATAGAAAGTTGCAAATTACCTATGTCATAATCATAAGCATGTTTGAAAGCGAAACATTTATAGTCGAATGGAATCCATATTGGAAATGAGCTAGTCACCCCCTACGTTCAACGCGCGTCTGCAGCGCGACTGTCGCTAGCGCCTGCGACTCGACATAGCCGCGCTACAGCCGCTGTAATATGAAGGGATTCTACCCTATTTATTATCAATGTTTTTTTTTCTCTTTCTCATTGTTTCATGTAGCAATCTCTAGTTGTAAGTTTATTTCTTTTCTTTTGGTAGCTACTAGGCATGCATAAGCTCGGATGATGATTTATTTCTCTACCTTATTTAAATATAATATTGTTTGTTATTTTTATTGTAATCTGTTGTGTGCTAATAAATAAATAAATAAAAAAAGATTCGCTGTGCAGCGCTGCAGCCGCACGACTGAAACGCCTAACTGTCGTCCAGTGAATCGCGTCCGTAGTTCCGTCGAGTCGGGCTTACTAGGGCCCGATTCTCGTGCCTTCGACATCTCGAATTCGACATTTTTTGGAGTCAAAATCTGTATTAAAAGCTCACTTAAAGCAATCTTCGACATTATAGGATTGTCATAGATCATTAAAACTAAAGGATTTTGACAGTGGTCATGATTTTACTTACATTTTCATCATAGAAATTATGGTTTGAAAAATGTCGAATTCGACATATCTCAGCGTGAGAATTGCCCTGGTGGTTAGCCGTTAGCCGTTACCCGTTAGCCTAGAGCAGCAGCGTGGCGTGGTCGCGCAGCAGGCGGCGGCGCGCGCGCAAGGGCGCGGCGGCCAGCGCGTCGGAGGGCGGCGGCGGGCCCGCGCCGCGCAAGCCCGCCTCCTGGTAGTACACCTGCGCGCCGCCGCAACGCGCGCCCACCACCACGCTCTCGTCGCTCCTGGACGGGACGACAACAAACTTAGATTAGATTATGATTTTGTAATTTTTGCATTTTTCAATGCAATTTTTATACTTATGGTAAATTTTATTATGGCCAGTATTCTTCTATTTAAAATTTACCATAAGTATAAAAATTGCATTGAAAAATGCAAAAAATACAAAATTATAAATTATTGGTTGCATCTTAATCGATCGTTAAACACCTGAAAAGATGTTTCTTTCGAATGCAAGGATATTCCTAGCATTGATGTGACAACGCTGGCCTCCAGCGTATTAAAAATATAAAAGTATTGGAGAATTTCGACGGTGGTTCGCAAGTCTCGGTAGCTCAGCGGTTAGAGCATTGGACCGGATTTCCAAAGGTCGCGGGTTCGATTCCTGTCTGAGAATTCACTTGAGGCCGAGTAAATTTTTTTTCAATATTTTTCTATTTAAAATTTACCATAAGTTAGATTAGATTAGATTAGATAACACTTTATTTGCAGACGCAGAACAGAAACACGGAAATGTATTACGATAAGTTGTACAAAAGGGCGGCCTTATCGCTTAGCAGCGATCTCTTCCAGACAACCCTTTTTTTGTTGAGACTGGTCGATGAGTTAAATAGGGCAGTTTAATTTGTGCGCAAAAAAAAATAAATAAAAAGAAATTAAAATAATAAAGGAAGTAGATTATTAAACTACAATAAAAAAATAATAATAATAAACATACACAATATGGGTTATAAACACAACAGAGTTTTTTCTGTTCTGTGGTAATAAAAATACATAAAATAAATATAATTTATACAGCTTAAGCGAAGTTGATGTAATGCGAGAAACCTAAATAAAATAAAAAAAAGCTCATGACCTTCTAAGGGTAGGACTCATGGGTTATATTATAGAAAGAACTCTTTAACCAGCAGGCGTAGCATGTGCACCTCGACAAAGCTTTGTCGGCACTTTTCTCGAGGAAGCGCAGTGTCTGTCCCGCGCTCGCACCGTATTGATACAAGCGGGACAGACATCGCGAGAAAAGGGTCGACAACGAGCCGCGGCGCTCATGCTACCCTGGCTGGGCCTTGAAGGAGTTTAAGGTTTGTGCACGTCTGATTGTTTCAGGCAAAGAGTTCCATAACAGAATATATTAAAAGGTAAAGGAATGACCGTAAAATTTGGTTGAGGTAGGGGGAACATAAAGACGGAGCCTATCAGAGGAGCGGAGAGGGAGATTGTGAGTGGAAGAAAGAAATGTGAAGCGTTCTTTTAGGTATAAAGGAGTTTTGGGATTGTGCAGCACAGTATAGAGAAGAGAGAGGATGTGCATGTCTCTGCGACGTCGTATAGGAAGCCACTTAAGTTGTTGGCGGTAAGCTGTTGGTATTGAGAGACATGGTCATATTTGCGTAAACAAAAATGAACCGTATGGAAAACTTAGCGCTCCTACGCACTAGCGGTTAACCGCAGGGGCGGCAAACCGCGCGGCTAGCCGCTTTTCCAGTTTAATATGCAACCGCCTGTAATTTTGTGGCGGTTAAGTGCGTACAATCACAGGCGGTTGCATATTAAGGCGGTACCCTGACCGAAAGTGGCGCCGCGTTGAATTTTATTTAATATCGTAATTCTAATACACAATTTTAATAAAACTTTACGTGGAATTTTTAGAGCCCATAGTCTAGTATTTTTCCGTCAGGGCGACATGAGACTAGTAGACGAATCAGGAGCGTTTTTGTCACGTGACACAAAACGCTCCTGATTCGTCGAGTTTATGATGACGTCACCTGCTTGTAAACCTCGTTTGCCTACGTATGTGGATGATATGTCGCACAGATCAGAATACAGGCAAGTGACGTCACCGACCCCATTGCAACGCCATATTGTCAAAGTAGCGTTTTGGCACGCTATTTAAATATAGAATTTTTTATTTGATATTTTTCAGCAAATATGTACCAGAATTGAAAAAAAAACTTTTACTGGGATCCTTAAACTCTACTACATAATGTAAAATGGATTTTAAAAACCTGTCAAATAGCTTATTGTCTAAATTTACTATCTGACCAAGACAATTAGGCGCATGACAAATGAGAAAAACTTAAAAAATCTAACTAAAAACCAAAATTTCAAGAAACGGTAATCAGTTAATCATTGGAGCGCTAATAAATCAGATATTAATATTAAGAGAAGTGCGGTGTTATAAATGGGTTGTAGGTGTCAAAAGTGCAAAACCGCATTCCTGTCATGCGCCTAATTGTCTTGATCGTGTAGTAAAATCTATCGCAATCCCTTTCAATTCGTCATTTGAAAGATACTTACATACTTCAGGCCGTCACTACTTGACATTTGATAGGAATTGTGATCAGGATGCGTTTTGAAAGGTATTGAATGAACGAAATTGAACTGTCTAAACAAAGTGACAGACGAAAATATCTTTCAACTGTATGGAGAATTGTCAAATGAAGTGTCATTTAAAACATCATTCGTTCCGAAAGGGATTGCGACTATATGGTACACAATTCCATAAATCACTATCACAATACCTTTGAAAGGGTATATATTATTATATATGAGTAAATTTCTGCTAAGAATATCCCTAAAGAAACCACTGGCGTGCTATTGACTACGTTTTATATAAACTTACCTCAATATAAACTCGGACAGCTCCGGGTCTTCCCCGAACTCGTTGTGTATAAGGCCCATGGTAGCAATGTCCAGCGCGGCCCACGGGCCGCCCTTCTTCACGGTGCCCCAGTCCGGGTCCAGAGTGAGATAGCTGTAGTCCGTCGCCTCGGGGCCCGCCGCCAAAGGCTCCATGCACTTCTGCTCGATCGGGCCCAGCGCGTTGAGGGAGGTCTCCCACTAAGGAAAGACAATAATTAGGTTTATTATTCATTTTATAAAAATACCTACCACTCAATGTACAAATAAAAAATAAGACGAGACGAATCAATAGAAACCGAACAGTACAATTAGAAAGAAAGCATGTTTTATACCTAATATTATAAAAGCGAATGTATGTTTGTTTTTACTTCCTTCACGTCTTAAGGGCCCGCTATAGGCCAACGAAAAACAGATTGCTTTACATAATCGTCTGTAATATCAATAATAATGAAAAACTGAATTTCAAATTAAGATGCAGCAAACTACATGACTAACACTAGTGACTATGTTACTCAAAAACACGATTGCATAAAATTTCTCGATAGAAAAAAATTGCGAAGTTGCCTCCAAATCACTATAATTAACACGATAAACTGCTAGTATTCAAGTAATACATTAAAATAAAGCTTGGAACTTTTTAGTATAATTACACTATAGATAAGGCAGGGCTTATGTTATATATTTGTTGTAAATAACCTTCAAATATCCTTTAAAAAAGAATTTCCTTCATTTCTTCATTCCGGACCGGCCGAATGGGGCCGGAGAATTATATAGTAAATGCTGCCTTATTTCGCATAGAAATAAAGCAGCATTTACTTTGCAGTTCGCCGTGCCAGTTATTACTTTTGCTTTTGGCCTAGAGCGCGCCCTTAACAATGCAATCAATCGACTTGATTTTTGGCATAGAGATACGGTCGGTTTCAATAACCTATCCTCAGTAAGAGATAGGCTTACTAGAGCTTTGTCGCCTAGATATTTTTATTACTCAGCCTAAAATAACAGCGGTTGCTAAGTAATGTAACCAAGATAGGCCTACCTCTTGTTAGGGATAGATTATTGAAACCGGCCCTTAGTTATAAGGACAGAGTAACAGGTTACTTTTTATCAGTGGCGATTCCTAGTGTCTTGGGTTAGCTCCAAGCTCAAGTTAGGTACTTCTTTTACGATATTTTTCTATTAAACGTGGAAAATGTTTTATAAATATTATAATGTTTGATATATTAGTACTAATAAACATAAAATTATATTAGTAGAAAACGAAAAATATGTCGCGTAATTCCGCAAGAAAAAATGCAGATGCAGCCCAGTGACGCACCTTGCACCTTCACCGACTACTCTACTGTTTCGCCCACACACGGAGCATTCTCAGGAGTTGTTAGATCGTGCCAATCTCAGCACCGAGTGAGTAAAATGGCCCCAAACAGCCGTATTTAATGCTTCCCACTCCCCCCCTCCCCGCCCCCAGTGTGACGCATCGCGACTATCAAAGTGAGACAGAGTAATAATTATTGAAAATGTTATAATAAATGTAAAAGTATGATATAAATATGTGATATCGATAGGTTTTTTTTATATGAATCCCTATCACTGTTTGTTTGTCTACAAATACGCAGAAGTGGGGAGGAAGAAACATTTATCTGATCGTTAAGTATGGGTCCATTAACATTATGTTTGATAATTTCTAATTGTTCCAACACGTTCAGTCGTAAACTTTTATTACAAGTATGTAAAACCTCGTAGGAATGCCCATCAGATAATTGGTGACCGGTATCTAATAAATGTTCCGCGAAATGAGATCGTTCTGGTCGGGCATTCCAGGGCGAAAAAAAAAAAAAAAACCTTCTATCGATATCACATATTTATATCATACTTTTACATTTATTATAACATTTTCAATAATTATTACTCTGTCTCACTTTGATAGTCGCGATGCGTCACACTGGGGGCGGGGAGGGGGGGGGGGGGGGTATGGGAAGCATTAAATACGGCTGTTTGGGGCCATTTTACTCACTTGGTGCTGCACGGTCTAACAACTCCTGAGGATGCTCCGTGTGTGGGCGAAACACGTGTAGAGTAGTCGGTGAAGGTGCAAGGTGCGTCACTGGGCTGCATCTGCATTTTTTCTTGCGGATTTACGCGACATATTTTTCGTTTTCTACTAAGATATCGATTTCCGCCAAGTAACGCCTGATTCTATCAAATACTCAAATTATATTAATAACAAAAAAATATCGGTAATGTAACCGATTACGTTACGAGATCACCTGGTAGCTTAGCGGACGGACAGCCGAGTTTGGTACAAGATGTTAGTACGTTGGATATTAAAGTAAAACCAAATGTTGCTATGCTTTTTAAAAAGCAACAAATGCAATTTTACCATAAGGCAAACGCTTATACGCGCAAAAATTATGCAATTAGCCACCTGGTTGACCGTACAGTCGGCCTCCGATTATCCTGTATAATTTTATACCAGGAGAAATGCTGTCACGCATCCAGCGTCCCCATGTGTAGGGGCGATTCGAAATGTTGGACTTGCCTGGAGTACACGGCTATAAAGACCGCGCATTCAATCGCACAGTGTATGTTTTTTTTTTATGAACGACGGCGAGACTCTTAGTCTTCATTATACCTGATGTTAAGCATTGATAAGGCTGAAGATGGAAGCCAGCCTCTCCCGGTATCCTCAATCACTGACGAACTGGCTATCTGATCTCTAACTGCCGGAACACAACAATGCTGAAAACATTATTGTTATGGTGTCAGACTTAGATAAGATGGTGGTAGCTAGTCAGGCGGACTTACGATTCTACCACCAACCAAATATAAAATAGGTGAAACATAAAATAGGTATAAGGTAGGTGAAGACTTAAGAGTCGGAAAGGCTATCTATCCCCTCGTATCCTCGCCTCAGGATCCCTTACCAACGCATGTATGGTTTCCGGCGGCGGCTCGGGCTGCGTGACGCACAGCAGCGCCATGTTGTGCAGCCCGCACACGAACAGCGCACACTTCACGCCGCGTTGGCCGAATTCGGCCAGTTGCTCCACGTCGCTGTCCGAATCGCTGTCGGACTCAGATTCCTGGCGTTGGGGCTTTGGCCTGCAGGTAGAAGATCTTTAAATACATTTTAATTGATGCAAATGCGAGTGCGAATTGATAAATGAGGACATTTGATTTGTATAAATGCCATAAAGATGTAGTAAAAGATTTAGATACACCATCTGTCAAAATATCACTACATTACCCCTATTACGAGTTTGCTTAACATGACATTTACAGGACTCGTGAGCGTAGACTATCGGATACACTGCTCATGTCGGTAAAACAGTCGCTAAATATCAAAGAGACAGAGCTACATTTTACGTTAACGTTTACTGTATCGTCAAGTTTGCCAAACTCGTAATAAGCCTACAGATCAAACCACTATTACACTCACAAGACTGAAAATGGCGTATTTTTTAATCAATCTTTACAGAGTTAATAGTGTGGTGCAAGTGGTCGTGTGTAATGTAAGGCTCGCATGATCGATTAAGGTACACGCTGAAATGACGGTTTGATTATTTCATACTTAATAGATAATTTATTGGGTCCTTTCATAATGGGGGGGGGGGGGGGTAATTTTGGGGGTAGTGCTGTTCTAAGCCGACACTACACAGCAAAATCTTCACGTCCGCAATGTCTTAAGACGAAAGTCTATGACCAGTGTGTGTTGCCAGTGATGACTTACGGTAGTAAAACGTAGTCGCTAGCTATGGGTCTAATAAGAAAGCTCAAGGTCACCCAGCGTGCAATGGAGAGGGCTATGCTCGGCGTTTCCCTACGTGATCGAATCAGATCCGTAGGAGAACTAAAGTAACTGACATCGCTCGAAGGATTGCTCAGCTGAAGTGGCAGTGGGCGGGACACATAGCCAGAAGAACCGATGGCCGTTGGGGCGGGGCGGTTCTGGAATGGCGACCGCGCACAGGACATAGCTCCGTGGGGGCCCCCGACAAGGTGGACCGACGATCTGGGGAAGGTCGCGGGAAGCCGCTGGATGCGGACTGCGCAGGACCGATCGTTGTGGAGATCCTTGGGGGAGACCTATACCCAGAAGTGGGTGTCATGTGGCTGAGACGACGAGATAATTTAAATTTCAATAGCTATGATTGATTACTTCCACTGATAATATATTTTTTGCAAGCCAAAGGATTAATTTAACAATTTCATTCAAATGCAAGGTACTGACAGCAACTAAACATAAAAAAATTGCAAGCATATCTGAATTAATATGTAGGATAATCTCTCACCTGTCAGTGAAAGTGACTTGTCTTTCCGCTGCAGGTGTTAAAAATTCTCTCAGTTCTAACGGGGTCATGACCCTGCTACTATAACCACTGGACTTATCCGAAAAAGCCAAATGGCTCAGTTTCTCCATGAGAGGCGTCAGCTGAACTCCCGTCAGTTTCTTCTTGAAGCTCGTAGCTTCAGAATCGGACCCGATCTGGGAATCCGAACTATCATTCAATGATTTTAGCGGCAAAGACAGCGATTTTCGTCTTGACTGGTCTGTTGCCACCGTCTTTGTAGAGTCCTTAGCTATTTTCTTAGGCGTCCTTTGCGGAGACCGATTTAATTCAGAGTCAAAATCTTCGAACTTTTCCTGCTCGCACAATTTCATGTTATACGTAAACATGTTGTCTTCTTTAGCTTCCTGCTTCATTCGGGCGTAGTACTGCTCTATGTACTGGTTGAAGAGAGATTCCGATATGGCGACGCCGTCATTTCTAAACACGGGGAATGATGGATCATTGATTGTTAGTGACGTTCGACGTTTATGCACCTCAGGTTCAGACATAGGACTCATGTCATCGCTCAAAGGTACGTTCGCCTTTTTTAACTTAAACCTAGAATTTGTCCTATTAGATAGTCTTTTAAATGAGTCTTGTATATCCGTGACGCTGGCCAGCTTCCTTATAGGATCTGGCTTGTTTATATAGTGGTCTCCGATGCTATTGATGTCGAGAACAATTTTATTGTCTCTCTTCTCGTTCTCTAAGTTGATTTTGGCACAGTTCTCAATATTTTTTAAGACGTCCGGTTCTGGAGGTTTTTCTGGTTGGTTTTCTGGGTTCTGTCGGCATATCGACAGCATGTTGCCGTGGAGTCGCTTGTATTCTACCATGGGGGTGCCGCATACGCTAGTTTGTCCTGTGAATACTGTTTCGTTTTCTTTTGCGTCTTCGTCTAACGACTGTTGTGTTTTGAAGCTTAGGGAAAGTTTTGTGGGTCTCTGTCGGGGTTTGTTGGTGAAGGGGACGACGTCAGGCATGCTTGGCTTCCGTTCCTGGCTGAGGGAGGGCTGGTCTTCGCGGTTTGGGGGAGAGATCATGGTGTGGTCCTCTTCAGGCACTGCGGTGAAAAGTAATGATTTGTCCCTCTTCATGCCTGTTTGAGGGAACTCTCGCTGCTTTTCACGCTCCGCTTCTTGAGTCTGTAAATAACAATGATAAAAAAAATATTATAATATTCTTGATATCTGAGAAGCTCGGTGGCTTTCGATTGTGACGATACAGCAACTTTGTTGTGTTCATTTATGGTATGGGTAACCAAAAATTGATCATCATTGAGTTCTTCTGTGTTTTCGAATTGGAAGGCGAACTAACAAAGATGGCGCAGCGTAAACAAATAAGATAATGTCACAGTATTGGGGCCTATAGCTTGAGCTACTTACGTCAGCGGGCTGTGAAAACCTCGTAAGTCGCAAAACATAATGCCTAATTGAAATAAAACAACTTTTACGGATATCAAACGCGCTATATTTTCACGAACTAAGTTGCAATTGTCCGTATTTTTGGGATTTTTAGGGGTTTTTTGATTTTCCCGGCGTTTCGGCACCTTTACAGCTGCCGTGGTCACGGGATCTCCCCGATGTCAACAGGTGCCGAAACGTCGAGAAAATAAAAAAAAACCCCCTAAAAACCCGTTTGATATCCGTAAAAGTTGTTTTATTTCAATGAACAGTGCGCGCAAAAACATAAGATGTACAATGCCTAATTTTATATAAAAGGTTGCCGTTTTTTTTCGCGAGGCCATCAACCAAGCCTTGTTATTTTGGAAACATATAAAACCCATCGAATGTTAACTTGGCTTCCTACAAAAAATTTCATTGCCCGGTTTTTTTCATCTCCTGTAAAATTTAGAGTATTACAGATGCGAGGTTTTTACAGCCCGCCGACGGAGCATTTAATATAGGAAAAAACAATGTAACATCATAAGCAAATAACCACCTTTTGAAACTTGGCCACCATCTCCTCCCCGTTCTTGTGGAACTCTGGTTGTCTATCTGCCTGCCTCCAGTGCCTCCTTAGCCGTGCTATTCGGTAACAAAACCCGCGATCACTTCGACGCCGAACTCACTCCTAGCTTGCAAACGAATTCGCCTCTACTGTCTTAATTACGTCTTCCTGCCGAGATATACTACTAACAGATTCTTCGTCAGAATTAAGTCAGAAGCAACAACTACCTTTCAAAACTTGGTGACCATCTCCTCCCCGTTCTCGTGGAACTCCTGCAGCCTCTCCACCTGCCTCCTCAAGTTGTCACCACCAACAGATTCTGTCACAAGTAAGTCAGAAGTAACAACTACCTTCCGAAACTTGGCGACCATCTCCTCTCCTTTCTCCTGGAACTCCTGCAGCTTCTCCGCCTGCCTCCTCAGGTTGTCGTATGTCTTCCTGCCGAGGTATACCACCAGCAGCTGCGCCCCCAGCGGCAATGGCGTCTCCGTGGAAAGGGTTTCAGCAGGAGACTTTATCCGGTACGGGTCTACCACTGTGAGGTATGATGTTAGGCTTGGTGGTAGCTGCGTAGCGATGATTCTGCGAGAAGATAGATTTTCGTGTTAGACGGCAAAAATTAAAATATGTTGTGTAGCAGATCGCCAACCCCACCTAGCGGGGCCTGTCATAAACTACCACAGACACAAACCGTGTGTTGCCTCTGCGGGCGAGTAGAGGCGTAAAGCCGGCGCGGTATTCAACCTAATCTGTGGATGTGTCGTCGACTGTATGTAAGCTCCGGCGCCGCCATCTTTTCACTCTTTTCTCGTGTATTGCGACTTATTTTCGTGAGTTCGTTTTGTAACTCGTCTTATCTGTTTAATCTGGCATTTTATTTGAAATAATTGGAAAGTTCTGTGTACTTAAATGTTAATTAATGTCAATACAAATAGTATTTGAATTCTTAAGTGTGTTTCCGTTCGTACTGTGCCCCTGCCCGTTCATTAAAGTTAGAAATTAACATATTTGTTGAAGAGCGAAGTTTTTACTTAGTAACTATCAAATTGTAAACGAAAACACAGATTTTTTGTTTAATTTTTTTTTTTAGAGTGATTGACATACGATTGAAATCTAGTGATAGATTAAATTATGTGATTCATCATGGATAAGCATGACACTTTTCAAACATGGATCTGAAATACTTGATAGACATTAGACTGGTCACCAGTTTCATTAAAGAGCTAACAGCAACTGGAATCAACATAACTACCTACTATTTTATTTTGGTGCGTTCGCGTTAGTCTGCTCTTTAATTAAACAGAATCGTACAGAACAGCCCCCCCCCTCCCCCTACCGCGCAAGTGTCGTCGGCATCGACATCAAATTCATTTGACAGATGGATGTGGTACATTGCTGCTTCTTTGACACAACCGAAAACTTACCAAAGACTAAGAGCAATATGTCACATTCATCTGTCAAATGAAGTCGATGTCGACGCCGACGACACTTGGGCGGTAGGGGCCCGTACTCACTTATTATTGTAGAGTACGACGCCGCCGAGCACCCCCTTGCTCTTGCGGCAGTGGTCGAGTATATGCATCGCCTCCATGTAGATAGATGTGGCACTCTGAAAATATTTAAGGCATGAGCAATGAGCATCCTTGATAAAAATACCTAAGTGCGGCCGCTGAGAAAATGTGTTTCACAGGTTGCTATGTTTGCTTCGAAAATAAGCCTTATCTATACTAATATTATAAAGCTGAAGAGTTTGTTTATATGAACGCGCCAATCTCAGGAACTACTTGACCGATTTATAAAATTCTTAGACCATTAGAAAGCTACATTTCTCCCGAGTGACATAGGCTATATTTTAACCCGATATTCCCATGAGAACGGGCACCACGCGGGTAAAACCGTGAGGATCCGCTAGTTAACTTGATATAGAGCACTGACAGGACCTGTCAGAAAGGTCTAAAATCTATGCGATAAATATGAAATAAGAAATTATACTGGAAAAAAGCAACTAAAAAATAAAAAAAACAAGCAATGTTACACGATAAAATGACACTTAACTTTATCATTAAGTCCGGCTAGTTGATTATCTAACTAACGAAATTGATTGAAAGTGCAGTTAGTTACACTGCTGCTGTAAGAAAGAGTCCTTACAAGTAAGTAGGTATGTTTAGATGATAAGTTTAGTTATAAGAGTACGTAAATTAGGTTCGTTCTTCTACGGGAGCGGGAAGTTAATTAAAGCGGCCGTCACCGTGAATATTGTTTATTGTACTGAATAAAATGTTACAATATAAATGTTGAAATAACGTAAAGTGTCAACTCAACGAAATATAATAAATGTCGAGCGTGCTCGTACATGCTGCCAAAGAAAAGAAAGAAGAAAGGATGCTTAAGGCGGTGACGCCTTATCTAATTTACGCGCAGCAGTTACGATCACCTCGTTCACAATACTGTCCGAATGTCGCTGTTGTGACGTTGTCGTCGGTCTCCCGGCTGATGACAGATGACTCTGAAGGTTCGAGCTGCAGCGATATCTTCTTTTTATTCTCAATGAGCCCCAAATCATGACGCACACGATGATGACACTGCATATCGAGTAAAGCACGTAGTTGTGCGTATCATGTTTTGTTGTTTTTACACTTAGCGTCTGTTGTTGTTGTTTGACTATGTCGATGTTACTTTTCAAGCTCTCGAGTATTTCTCGGTGGTCTTCAGGAATAAAGTTTAGAGTGTGATTATAGTCTGTCAACACATGGTTGATGCTGGATTCACTCATTTTGGTCGATTCAGCATTTATCTTCAAATCGCTGTGGTAGTTGTTGCGAGCATGAATGGTGAAGCTGTCGCCCTTGAGCATGCATCCAAAGCCTAGAGATACAATCCCTGTACCATGAAGTTGTAGTGTTTGCATTCCACTTGGGCAAAAAATGCGCGTAGTGCATTCCTCGCAACAAGAAAAGAACCACGCGCCGCGCCGGTGTAATCGCACCCACCTGTCGGTGCAATCCGATACTTCGACTCGGCATGGCGATAAGCTCCCGTTGTTTATAATTTGAGCTTCGCATAATGTTTTAGCGACCTTGATGTCATATGTGGGCTGATTAATAGTGCATAGTAATTTTAATTCACTTGAATGAATGCATGTTGACACATAAGTTCATCAGTTTTGGAAAATCCACCTGCGTCAGTTTGCATCCCCGCAGCAATTAGTTTTTGAAACTCGGATCGTAAGGTTTCATATTTCTTGCTGAAAGCGTCGTAGGCATTGGTGGTAAAGTATTCCACTGACTTATCCTCAAATGTTAGAAGATGTTGGTGGTTGAGCTTAAATTCATCCCACAAAGCTTGAAGAGCATCCAGTCGTTTCTGAGCATACTCCGACGTCTTGCGTGAGGTAGGGTCCTTCTTGTAGTTAACTAATATTTTCTCAATCCCCTCGGCAATCGTCTGTTGACGTGACAGGATACCTTCCATGTTGGTAGTTGATTAAATTCAGGTGGTGACTGTGGTGCAATCAACGTGCCAGGACTCGTCCACGATATGTGCGTCCTTGTCTCAATTTGCCTGGTGAGACCCGCTTGTGGGAGGCCAGACAAACCGATTCGCTATCGCAGGTAAGTCACTAAACACGCGATCACACAGCACTGGTTGGAGATCACAGATCACACACTATCCGGCTCGAAGAAATGTAAGAAAGAGTCCTTACAAGTAAGTAGGTATGTTTAGATGATAAGTTTAGTTATAAGAGTACGTAAATTAGGTTCGTTCTTCTACGGGAGCGGGAAGTTAATTAAAGCGGCCGTCACCGTGAATATTGTTTATTGTACTGAATAAAATGTTACAATATAAATGTTGAAATAACGTAAAGTGTCAACTCAACGAAATATAATAAATGTCGAGCGTGCTCGTACAGCTGCTATATTAAGAAAGATTTCACATTGATTTTCACTAAAGCAGCAATGTGACTGCACTTTCAATCAAACGTTGATAGAAACAAGTTAGATAATCAGGGAGCCGGTCAATTACTTGCAGTGGTTAAGGTGGAACGATTTTCATACAAAAAACAGTCGAGATAATCTTGGTAGATTAACAGAATTAATACTTAAATATATGTGCAACTATTTATTCTCGGGTATTCATTTGCGCTTAATTAATAAACAAACATTGTTTCATTCAGAAATCACCTATAAATGAACACTAAATTATTGCAAATATTACGACTGTGTATGTGACAAATGTCGTGTACGTATACAAAAATCGCGACGTTGCCATTCCATGCGGCTAAGACGCGCAACGCGCGAAGTTGCCGCTCTTACGTTTGTCTCGATTTAATAATTGTTTAAATTTCTCTTTACTAGATTTTTCAGCTGTGTTGCCGTTGCGTCCCAAAAGAGATGAGTTTCGTCAGTAATAATTTACTTTGGGATTATGATATAAAGTTGTGATTTGTAGGATGTATCTTGACTCCGATTTAAAAAAATGCTAAACACGACTATTTTGTTTTTTATGCGTAAATCTTTTTTTCTCCCATCACTGTAAAAAAATAGAAAATAAGATTTTATAAAGGAAAAAAAAGAAACGAAAATTGTATCTGCTTCGTGCAAATAAAATTTACTTGTATTATGTAACGTACTTACTTAATATTTTTTTTTATTTTTATTTAGACAAATGTCATGTGGTCCCTTTTCAAATATTAAATTGTCCGCAATCACATCTACGTACTGACAACACCGTTCCGTATTTGTCATTTGTTTGTAGTGTTTTTTCATTGTGACTAGGGAATGGGTCCAGTAAAAATTTCACTGAAATGAAAATTAAATATAAACGAAATTTATGAAATCTTTCAAAACGGGTGGAAATATTTCAGTTTTGAGTGAAATTTATTTTCTGACTAGAAATGATTTATTTTACGTAAATCTTAATGATTTATTTTATTTTTAATTTTACAATTTTAACGTATTAAATGTTCACTTAGCTATTCAAAACATCATAAGAATGATGATAGCATAGAGATAAACATAGACTAAGCCAAATACAAAACATGAATTTGACGTCACATATCACTTGACTATTGTTGTTTCGACTATGAATCAGGACATTTGCGCGAAAAGCTAATAACGCGAAAGACTCTTACACAAAAAGCCGTTTGCTCGAATAAACATTTGCGCGAATAGTGCACAAATGTAATTAAATTTGCCTCAATTATTGGTCAGTTAGCCTTCAAAAACATTTTCACCGTACAGCGCATGAATGAATGTTAGCGCTATCTCAGCACTTTTTTTCTAGATTGTACTTAACATTACATAATACATATTTAAGATACACAAGAGGTTAGCACTTTTTATTTTATAACCTCTCAGGCATCGGAAAACGAAACACAATAGATATTTAATTGTTTCCAACCCCGGTGTTCGCTGCGCTGCTTTACGAATTAAGTATTTGTTGAATAATACAATTTCATTTTGAGGTAAGTACTTAATAGTAATTTTTTTTGGGGCATTTTTGCTTACTTACATGTTTTATGTATTAATATTTTATAATATCAGTATCTTTATAAATTAAAACACGAAATTAGTTATATGCACATAAGTGCCTTTAAAGACTAAATCCTCAGAAACACGTGAAGTATCAAATTGATATTAATAAAGATTAAAGTCTATGGTTCCCCCGAACTGTAAAAATCAAGCTTCTAAGTTTTCACATCACCATAATAAATTATCGCAGTAAATTAAAGCTTTAAAGGTAGAATTTAACAAGATTTACAAGATGTAAAATTTCACCACATAAGTAAACAAAAAGAGTAAGTATAAAAATGGCGTCTCGAGCTTGATTCCAAAACTATTATAATATAAAATGGAGATTGTAACTAACAAACAAGTAGACAAAATATGATCATTTGCGCAAATTTATATACGCGCCAATATACCGAAAGGAGCTAAATGTATTGATTTTAAATAAAACTAATATAATAGTATTGTAGTATTGTACTAGCGGATCCTCGCGGTTTTACACGCGTGGTACCTGTTCCCGTGGGAATATCGGGATAAAATATAGCCTATGTTAATCAGGGATAGTGTAGCATCCTAAAAGAATTTTTGAAATGTCCAGTAGTTTTTGAGTTTATTCATTACATACATACATACACATCTTTCCTCTTTATCACTACATAGTATAAAGCAAAGTCGCTTCCCGCTGTCTGTCCCTATGTATGCTTAGATCTTTAAAACTACGCAACGGATTTTAATGCGGTTTTTTTAATATATAGAGTGATTCAAGAGGAAGGTAAAATAACCTTCAATATATAGTAGAGAAATACTGTAATTTTTAAGGTTTCTAATGTGATGTCGTAAATGATTACATTTTTTCCGCTTACATTGCAAACGCAGGCTGAACCCTACGAGATTTATCAATATAAGGTAATAAGTATTTGTACACCTTGAAAATGTCTACAGAAAACTCCGCGGTGGTTTATGTTTATCTCTTATGGATAACCCACAATAGCATAAGTCGTGTAGTCCACGCGGGCGAAGCCGCGGGCGGGAAGCTAGTAATATTATATAGTATAGAAGTATAGAAAACGGTAACATGATGATCCAAGAACCACCACCACTTTTTTTTTGATTGAGGAAACACTGCAATATTAATCAAAATCTGTTCAGCAGTGGTTTAAAAAAAAGATATTATAATGGGCAAACACACTAAGAAATCTTAAAATTTAGAGTATCAATTACATTCTTGTCACTTGTGCAATTTAAAAAAGTTGCAATTGCATTTGTTGCAATTTATTCATCAAAATTAATATTGTGATGTTATTTAAATAAACAATAATATAAAATCAATAATAAAAAAAATCTACCATCAGAAGTCTCGAACCCTAACTCTTTGATATCTAAGCCGAGTACGCAGACCGCTGGGCTACTTTATCATTTTCAGCTGGGTCGAAATATTCTACTACAAGAAACTCAGAAATAAGGTATGCATGTGTGAGTGATTAGTAAAATTGGGAGACAGAAACACTCTCTCGAGATATTTGGATGATTTATGTACTACAAAAAGATAAATGTTGGTTTCGAAAATTCAATATTTATTTATAGAATGCGCTAATAGTATTTTGAGTTAAAAAGATACAAAGAACAATTAACAAATAAATAAAAACTACTAAATAGCGAAAGTAGCGCCATCTAACGACCGTTCAGCTTTTTGTAACTTAATCGTTCCACCTTAAACGTTGCGTTTACAAGTTACTGATAACACGGTATATAAACAGATACGCAGAATTATCGCATAGAATCAGATCTACATTTGTTTACACTTGTCAACATTGTTGCGCTTACGGAGACGGTGTTATTTTTATACTGTAAAACGGAAATAGGATTGCAGTTTTATCAAACGTTCCAAGTACACTTTTATAAATCTTACTTTTCCTTTATACAGGGTGTTAAAAGACCCATACCGAAGCCGTGTTATATGCGTAGTTTACATCAAACTAAATGTAAGTACGAGTAGGTGACCGGGGCCCCGTATCATTGAGTTGTTTTGATATTCATTGCGGTTTTGTTACTTTAAACGATAATCTTTAGAAAAAAATAATGACTTTAATCCTCAATAACTCCTTAACTATCATTTTCCCAGATTTGGCCCCATACAAGAAATTGATAGTAACGATGGGGAGAATACGTGGTTTTCGTTTTCGTTATGGGTTTTATAACACCCTGTATAACTTCATGGTTTTAAAGGGCGTTAAGGCGATTCTCCATTAAGGCGTGTGACGCTTGATTGCGTCTTTGACACGAACCTACTTAAATAAAAAATGTAGTATTGCAACTGTTAGCTTAGTTTTCAATCAAAGCATCAACTATACTTAAACAAATGCATGTCAATCTCCTTTTGAATTGCGTACGATTGAACTTAGTCAGGTCAAAAGTGCTCGAAATCGAAATGTGATGTGACGAGAATAGAGTAAACTAAAAGAGATTTATAAGGATCGTACTAGCAAGTTGAAAGAAGGGATCTGTGCCTACCCCTACGGGAGTAAGGCTTGGTTATTGGGCAGATTCTGAATGGAGATGTTTCATTTTTTTTCTATTAATCAAACTTGAAAATATAAGTAAAATTAAACATAAGTGTGAAAGAATCACGAAAATATCTCAAAAGATAGGGGAGTAATGGCGTTTTAAAGTTACGCTTAACGGCTCAGAGTGTGACGTCACGCCACTTCGGCTCGCTGGTAATTAGTAGGGCGGTGCGCCGACGACGCGACTACGTGAGAAAGTGGCGTGACATCACCGCCATATTTGAGGCCACAGTCATACGCGCGAAAATATGTAATTTAAATAATAAATTTCTCAGCCTTTCCTCATTGATGGATTTAAAAAAATCGTAGTCTTATGAGTTTTGATCTATATTTTAATCCCAATCAGTGAAATATAATGTATCAGGAAACTTCTCCATTGAGAATTACTGTTCAGAATGTCTCAAACCTTTTACTTTGAAAATTTAACTTTAAGGTAAGTTGTACTGAAAGTAAGTATCATGCTATCTTTATCAAGATCAGCAAACCTTTGGAAGGCTCAACATAGGCACCCATTGGAAGATTTGGCAGCCGTATTGCAGCACCGGTAAGTAAGTCTCGAAGACCTGGTACAGCTTCTCCGCCAACCATTTCTGGTCCTCCATCTGAGCGACGAGAAATTGAGCAGGTCTCGGTGGTACACCTTGATCATGGAAGTGAAGAGGTTAATGCTCTAAAATACTGACTGACTTTCGGAAGACTCAACATGGACACCCTCTGGAAGATATGGCAGCCTACCTGCAAGTACGTCACGAAGACCTGGTACAGCTTCCCCGCCTCTATCTGTGTGGCAAAGTCCTGCAGGTCTCCGTGATAAACCTTGATCATAAAGGTTGGCAGGTTTACACTCTCTAGTACTGTCTGACCTTTGGAAGACTCAACATGGGCACCCTCTGGAAGATATGACAGCCGTACTGCAGCACCGGAAGGTAAGTCTCGAAGACCTGCTACAATTTCTCGGCCATCTGAGTGGCAAGAACCTGCAGATTCAACGTGGCACAGAAAGCCGAGTACCACGGAGACCTGCAGGTCTAATGTGGATCATATCCTTTTAGATCCTATTCTACAAAACTCTTAAACACTGACTGACCTTCGGAAGACTCAACATCGGCACCCTCTGAAAGATATGGCAGCCATACTGCAACACCGGCAGGTAAGTCTCGAAGACCTGGTAGAGTTTTTCCGCCAGCCGTTTCCGGTCCTCCATCTGAGTGGCGAGGACCTGCAGGTCTCCGTGGTACACCTTGATCATGGAGGTGAGCAGGTTGGCTCGATTCTTGAGCACCCAGTCAGGGATGTTGCGGTCGCTGCCTATTGCCTGTGATGAATGATGATGATCAATAAACTGATAAAAGTCTTATAATTTTAATAATCACGTGGCTCAGAGCACAAAATAAAAAACTATCAGAAGTACTACTGTCGCCATTCTCCAAAATAGTAACTTAATTTGTCGCTTCTCATTGATTTCGACAACACGTGTCTCTATCTAACTCTCTAGTAAGTACTGAATTCTGCTTGATACTACGCTCGAGATACCGCACTTACTTCTGTAGTCTGTATAGTGGTATCTCTGAGTGGGTGCCCGCCGCCTTATGTACTTTGTGGTCAGAGCTTTCGGGACAATTTAGTGTTATCATATCAACAATCATCATAATCTTGTTATATAAGTAAACGACGATGTTTGCTGGTTGATATCACATCGCTAAGTAGCTAGAGGATTGCTGTTAGAGGTTTTTAATTTTAATTTAACATTAATTTTCTTTGAATACCCTCACACTTAACTTCTGTTGGAGAAAAAAAAAACCATAGTATAATGTACATTAACTCACCAGTATGTATCGGCCATATTCCCTGATGATGAACTTGCCGCTCTGCAGCGTGATAGCCACGGGCTGTGAGAACAGAGACTTGACGCAGTGAGCTGTACCCACCACCTGTAAAAAACATAATTCTATCATAT
Organism: Chrysoteuchia culmella; assembly: GCA_910589605.1. Taxonomy (NCBI): domain Eukaryota; kingdom Metazoa; phylum Arthropoda; class Insecta; order Lepidoptera; family Crambidae; genus Chrysoteuchia; species Chrysoteuchia culmella. The sequence goes on from OU342651.1 coordinate 21,029,014, forward strand.
AATGTTGTATATTAAGTTTATATTCAATCGTCAGGTTTAGCTCCGTTTCCATTTGACGACGACGACCTTTATTACACGACGCTGAAATCATTGTTGTTATGGCGACAGACTTAGATAAGCATGTTATAAGAATGATAGCTGGCAAGGTCGTATTAGAAACTAGTCCTAACAACAACCAGAAAAAGAAAAGTTGTAAAAAAACTAATAGGTCGACATTGTATAAACAACTTAAATACACCAAAACATACTTTTAACATTGACATTGCAATAAAGTGCGATAACATAATTTTATATAATGGGCTTAGTCATAGAGCGCAAATAAACCATGGCAAAATTAAAGTTATTATAACCATTATTATATTAATAAATTGTCTTGATAGAAATAGTTTACAGGGATTAGAAAGGTATACTCGAGCCATCTTACGGAAAGAATGTTTGTAAACAAACATTTTTCATTATTGTTTTACAAATACGTTACATTTCAGTTAACTAATACCATATATCAAATTTGGACAACATAAGTAAGCTGTTTATAAAGTGCACTCATTTCTAAAACCTGTAATAAAAAAGCACTTTTTAGGTTAAGTATGAGTGGTTTGTTTACAAACATTCTGTCCGTAAAATGGTTGAAGTATAGTTAGGACAAATTTCTTCGCATACTAAACTTGCAAAAGAATATCTGTCAATCATCAAATACCAGTTTTAAACGACTGCTAGTTACAGTTAAGCAAATGGAGAACATCCAAATATTTCTTAACGAAAAACAGGTTTATCATTTTCTAATGTTGGATAATGATTTAAATTTTGTAATACAAGTCTTAATGTAAGTTTTATTATCTCCTGTTAGAGTAGGTAGTGAATATAACGAAACAGTGGTAATGTATTAGAGGCCGATCGTATTTTTTATTTATTACGACGACGCCCGTAAAATGATTTTCTACATTATTTCATTTCTTGAAAAATCCATCAATCTTGTCAGACTTCAAGGTTTTAAAGATGGTGGATGCGAGCCACGGGACGGGACGGGAGGTAAATGTTGAGTATTATTCTTCTGACACATAGCTAGGGTTCCCAACCCTCCCGGATTGCCCGGGAGACTCCGGTAATAATGGTTGACCTCCCGACCTCCCGGAGTGCAATAATTTCTCCGGTTTTTCTAAAAATTATATGCATCGCTTTGCGGCCACAACACCGCGCGCCGTTCCGCTGCCGGTCTAAACCTGTTCATAAAGAAATACAGAAATCCCTGTCCTGAATTAAAAAATATGGTCACGTTTGTTCTTTCCATTCCTGTCTCTAATGCTTAATGCGAGCGCGTATTCGGCATGATGGAGCAAGGAAAGAAACCGAATGAGTATTTCTTTAGTAAAAGCAGAGTTAAAAGTAGGTACTAACAAACTTCAATTTTTCATGTAAGTTTTCATTCGAAAACAAAATAAATATAAATTTAAAAATTAATTTATGATTTTCTATACGTACATCTTAATCAGTCATCCCGTGACCACGGCAACTGAAAAGGTGCCGAAACGTCGCGAAAATCAAAAAACCCCTAAAAAACCTAAAAATATGGCGAGTGTGATATCCGTAAAAGTAGTTTTATTTTAATGATTTTCTTTAAATCCCCCTCCCCCCTTCGATAAATTTCTTAAAGATGAAATTCTCCCAAGTTGGTCCTTTCGAGAGTTGGCAACCCTACACATAGCCCTTAATTATGGATAAAGCCATAAGCCATTTAATATTATAAATTACTGAACGGATTTGGATGACAAGGGTATGGCATCATTTCCAAAATTTCTAGTAAAATTGAAAATGACGGTCACTTACGGAAATAGTAAATTTTAAAAGAACATAAAAGACACAAATCTAGTTATGGAACATATATAGCTAAACTATAGCGAAACCCAGATTTCAGACGTTCATCGAATTTACATAGTCTATCTATACATACAGTCGTCCGACGGACACGTTTTCCCAGAGCAATCGTGCGGGGTTCGCGGGGCGAGAGGGGGTACTAGCAAGACCGAGTTGCAATACGATCACTCGAAAAAATGACATATAAGAATTAATAATAATAATAATTGCATACAATCACACCAATTATCCAGCTCAAGTTAAGTTTCATTAAGAACTTGTGTTATGGATACTAGATAACGGAAAAAACATACTTATTTATATACTTTTTAGTAAATACATACATATATACATATTAAACACACATACCAAGACAAATAGACATATTCATGCACACAAGTATTTGTCTTGGGGAACGAACCCGGGACCTCTGGCGCTGAAGGCGTGTATAGTACCCCTGCTCCAAACAGGTCGTCAAATATATACCTACATATGTCCTGTCAAATACTATGAAGGTCTTGTCAAAAGCGGCGTCGCCGCAAAGTTTCAAGGGCGTCGTCCCATTACTTTAAAACAGTAATAAAAAATTGAGTAGCCGCTGAAAAAAAAATGACGCCACTAGTCCATATAAAGGTATCCAAACCTCTTTGGTACACAGATAGTAGATAACCTGGACAAAACATAGGCACAGAAATTGAAAGGCGGGATATCGTGCCTTGTGGCGCACCTTGGTGTGGATTACGTTCAGCAGAGGTGCAGTCCTCATCAGGCTGAATGATGACAATGATGATGATGATAATTATAGATTTTTATTAGACATTGAAGAATGACATCTACCTACTGCTGATCCCTAAATAGAATTATTATTCATAATATCAAGCTGTAATTATCACGGAAGAGAGGCTAAGGTGGAGTATCACCTCATTTCTACCATACAAAGCAGCGGGACCAGACGGCATTTTTCCAAAAATGCTACAAACTGCTCTCAGGTTCATAATGAAAGATCTCCTAGCTCTATACCGGAGCAGTCTAGCAACAAATTACATTCCAAGCGGATGGAGAAAAGTCAAGGCTGTCTTCATACCGAAACCAGGGAAGGCCACATATCAGGAGGCGAAGTCCTTCAGGTGTATCAGCCTTTCCTCGTTCCTACTGAAGACACTGGAAAAGATAATAGACAGACATATAAGAGAAACCATAAGTAAAAGTATAAGCCCACTACATGACAATCAACATGCTTACATGGAAGGGAAATCAATTGAGACAGCCCTCCACAACATGGTAGTCAGAGTAGAGAGATCAACCAAAGACAAAGAATACGCCCTAGCATGCTTCTTCGATGTAGAGGGCGCTTTTGACAAAGCGTTTGCACATGCCATCGTGGAGGCCTTAAACAGAGAAGGCGTAACAGAACAAATATCAGGCTGGATCACCAACATGCTACAACACAGATCCATACAAGCAGAACTAGCAGGCAGTAAATACACCATTAGAGCCAAAAGAGGCTTTCCCCAAGGGGGATGTCTATCTCCGCTGTTATGGTGCATTCTAATAGATGATTTAGTAAAAAAGATTGCTATGCTATGAACATATACATCCAAGCGTACTCAGATGATGGCCTCTTACTTGTGAGAGGGAAAGTACTAAGCGTGGTCAGAGACATAATGAGAAGAGGAATCATGACAACATTGAGATGGTGTAGGAATAAGGGACTGAACCTCAACCCTACAAAAACCAAACTGATGCTGTTCACGAATAAGAGAAAGGTTGATAGAATGACACCAATAATCATAGAGGACGAGGAGCTGGAAACCGTAAAGGAATTCAAATACCTAGGGGTAATCCTGGACAGCACCCTCAGTTTTAGAAACCACATAAAAGAAACAAGCAAGAAGGCGATGACAGCCCTCATGCAATGCAGAAGAGCCGTTGGCAGGAACTGGGGTATGAAACCCGAAGTAATCCAATGGATCTATAGATCAATCATACTACCAAGAATTTTGCATGGTGCCCTGGTATGGTGGCACAAAGCGCAACTAGAATACAACAGGAAAGAACTCACGAAGGTACAGAGACTAGCCAGCATCATGATATCAGGAGCTATTTGAACTACTCCCACGGCCGCCCTAGAAATGATACTAGGCCTCAGTCCAATAGATTTGGAAATAAAAAAGAGAGCCACAGAACAATGGTTTAAGCTGAAAAGCATAAATCTATGGAAAGGAAGAAACAATGACAAAGGTCATGCAGAAATAGGCAAAAACTATGAGGAAAACCTTTCTATGATATTAGTTAACAACGACCTAATAAATAAGGAAAGGATTTTCGACAAAAAGTACAGGGTAAGCATCAGATCCAGAGAAGACTGGAAAACAGAACAAGACGATCTGGATTGCACTGCAATATGTTACACAGATGGGTCTAGGAAAGAATCAACTATGCTATCGGGAGCTGGAGTATACATAGCTAAACCCGACACAAGAAGAGCCACCTTCAATCTGGGAAAATACACAAGTGTATTTCAAGCGGAAGTATTTGCGATAACGCAATGTGCGCTAATGATTAGAAGTGTGATAAGCGACCACAACGTAGAAAGAATAGTAATATACAGCGACAGTCAGGCCGCTATCAAAGCCCTTGACAAAACGGAGACTACCTCAGCCCTGGTAAAAGAGTGCAAACAAACCATTCAGGAACTCGCAAACCTGGTTGAGGTAGAAATTGCCTGGGTACCCTGACACGAAGGTAACATTGGCAATGAGGAAGCCGATGCACCGATGCACAGGTATTGCAAGCGCACAGGTAGGTTCGAGGTCCCGACGCCGGTGGGGTAAATGATAACCCGCCTTTCCCTGATCTTGTCAGGGGACTTTGGGGAACTGGGCGAAATGGTTCCGACTATGGTGACTGATCGCCCATCCGGCTTTGCCGGCGTCCCTCCTTCTAAATAATAATATAAGCTGTAATAAGTTAATTAAATAAATAAACTTGGGAGCTTTGGTGATAATTGGTGCACTTGCGACTTAAAACAAGTATGGATTAATTTGCTACTTAGATCCATAATATAAATCAGTAATAAGCTTTATGTAACGACAGTAATGTACCCTTGATTCCACACTTTGACTAGATTGGCGTTTATGCTAACAGTTTTAATAAACTGCATTTTAGTTTACCCAAATGTGTGCCAAATATGTGTCTGAAAATAGACTATCTCACACATTCTCCAAAATTTATTCAATTTCATCATCGTACCTGTCCAGCTAAAGCGTGCCTCTGTGTGTCGGAGACCCAGCCAGGATGGAAGTACAGCACTGCATCTACCGGGTCATCTTCTTCAGATGTGCAGCATTGTGTGTCATACACAAACACTATCATCATTTCCCTAGAGAAACACAAAAACATGTTGTTAAGAAAAACAAAAACAAATCATTGCTTCTGATTTATAGTTTTGACCTGACAACTCTGACAAAACATTTTCAGGGTGACCACTTTTTACTACAATCAAAATTCCCTGACTTTTCCCGGTTTTCCAGGCGTTTTTTCAAGTTTTTCCCTGACCATAATCTTCAATGAAATAAATATAAATTATATAATTGGACTACATTTTTGCTAGCAAATTACAATTTACAAATACAATGAAATAATACAAAAACGGAAATTATAAGAAGTAGTATCTGAATAGCTCAGTTGGTAAGAGCGAAGTTAGACGGAGGTCGTGGGTTCACATCCTACGACAGGTAACGTTTTTGTACTGCTTCATTGTATTTATAAATTGTAATTTGCTATCAGACAGTTCTACAATTACCCAATAATTCATTTAATTTTTGACCATTTTTGTTAAAAACTGTACAGGAAAAACCAATTGAAACAGTACCTCTGACTAATTTATTGGATATTAAATGTATCATATAATATAATCCAGCGAGAAATACTAAAGGGAACACTTTAAACGGGCCTTAATAGTAAGTACTAGACACTTCAATGTTTTGCGTATTATGGTACAAAAGCAACGAATTGAAAAACCTATTTTTTTTAAGTCGGTTAGAAACCTTGGGTCTAACTGAAACAATACTACTTAGTCATCATCATCAGTTATCATGTTTATTAAATATTTGAAAAATAATAACATAATCTATTGCAACTTGGTAATCTGTTTTGCCAATAACGCAGCTTCTTTGGCAGCCCGGGACCTCTAGAGATAGCGGCACCATGAAAACCGGTACGTACACCACTCGGCCACGGAGGTCGTCAAATTAAGTCGTTATTATAATGTATTATGTGCATACAGAGACAATTTTTATTCCCTGACCTCCATTAATTTTAACATTGAAAATGATTTTTTGTTCGCTCCAGCAGGGCCCCATTTTCGCTGAAAGTGCGACTCGCCCGTGATACCCTGAGGTTTAGGGCCACGAGGACGTATGAGGGCTTAAAAGACGCGGAATCCGAAGGGTTTTAAGAAGATGTAAAAAATATTTTTAAAAAGTCAAAAACTTTTTTGAATATCGAAAGCAACCGACTTTTTTCGACTGAAAAATCGTGTGTTTTTACAGAAAATTTCCGATATCTCGATAACGGGGCCGAATTTCAAAAATATGTAAAGAAAAAAGCACCTCGGTATTGAACCAAGGAACATTTTAGGTCATTACACTTTTTTCGATATTGGTGACGGTTGAGGCTGTGGAGGTGCCTTTAGCCGCGACCGCGGCGCGAGGTGTGATATCACGCGGCGGGCGGCTCGCGTGCGGCCACAAAGACGTATGAGGGCTCAAAAGACGCGGAATTCGAAGGGCTTTAAGATGATGTAAAAAAAAATTGGAAAAGTTGGTTTTGAAAAAAAAAATTGGGTTTAAAAAATATTTTTTCGACTTGTTTGCAAATTACGCGCTCTTACTGAAAATTTGAAAACTGAAGGTTTCAAGATAATGTAAAAAAAAACTCTTGTCTCTGTCCCAAAAGCGCCCCACGTATGACTTTAACTGACCCCGTTTGATTTTAGATTTCAGATTGTCATTAAGGTGTGTCTAAAATAAATTGGTTTCGTATTTGTGAGAAATTGTACGGTGATGGGAAATAAAAATATATAACAAACATGTTTTTTTTATATATTAATTTTTTGAATAATCTATAATAGGTTTCATGTCGTGTAGAGCACGAGATCTGTTTTTTTTTGTATTGTGTGCGTACAGAGACAATTTATATTCCCTGACCTCCATTAAATTTCCCTGACAATTCCCTGACTTTTCCATGACTAGCGAAATTCCCTGACTTTTCCCGGTTTTCCCGGTTTTCCAGAAAGTGGCCACCCTGATTTTAACAGATAAAAACTTAGGGAATCATGAAAGTGTTGGAATTTTAAGTGTACATTTGAATTATTGTTTTCAGCAACTGAATAAGTAATACATACTACTTATTTACAGAATATAAAATGTTGATGGTACTCTAACCATAGCCTTTGAAGGCTTTCTGTGTGAAGATGTCATAAAATAACAGCTGACCGCAAAACATATCAATACAGTACAGAATCGTGGTAAGTATGTATAGAACTTCTAATCCGTAATTAATCCAGTTAGAATAAATGCAGAACAATATCAAATCAATTCCACTTACTTGGCCATTTTGAGAGAACTTCTTACACTTCGTCACAGAAATAAATACAATTTTCAAATCATTTTACATCAAAGTACCCTATGTAAGGTTTTTATTAGAAATCGATCACAATATTATTTTATTTTCATAATTTTTATTCACAAATACAATTTACACGACCTTTCGGCTTGGACACTTTTTGACACATAATTTTTTGTTGCCATTGTTAGGAAAACAGATTATTTGTACATGAACAGCTGAAACAGAAAAAAATCCTTCATTTAAATTTTTTGCTCAAAATAATTCCGTCTAGATAAGAGTTAAAAATCAATAACACATTTTGTTCTCTCTTCGAAATCAAATATTGTCAAATACATTGCGTATGTTATTAATTAGTATAAGTTTTTATTTAATGGCAATAATACTAAATTGTTTTACTGTGGCAATAGATGGCGCTACATGCAAGTATCTATGTCTTGTTTCGAAACTGTCATTTGGTACAGTACAGAAGCGCCAGAAGCGGTAAATTACAATAAGTTCAAAATTGTTTCTATTTACTATTCACATTGACATCAGAGGCATAGCGCGCGAACTTCTGTGTTATTACGTTATTTTAATGCAGTCTCGGAATATGAATTTATGGATTTCGCTTTTATAGTGCCTTGGTTGGGTGTTCCCTAAAATGATCACACTATTTTTAGAGCGGTAGACGCTTATCGGCATTATTATGCACCTGTATGATTCTCAATGAATGAACAAAACAAAGACATAAACCAGTAAAGTACTTTCTTCAATCGCAATTTGTAAAGGTAATATCCGGTTCCGGTAGCGGTCTAACTTTTTCTTATTGCCGCTGTGGGCGGCGAACGGATGAACATATTGTGAACAAAGAATTTTGATGCCCCGCACCGTACCTGATTTCACACATCAAATGTTTCGTACTTAGAAGATCGTAAGGTTTTGCCCCGTTTTTATGATTTATTGACCGAGCGAGCGCAAACGTCTCAGTTTCGAGAATGGCCAAAAATATGTTGTCCATCTTTCAGTCAGTCAGTCTGTCTGTTCTCGCCATCCGATCGCATTTTTCAACTGATTTTGACGAAAATTGGCACACAAGTTCCATGATTTATTTAATAAATAACTAGCAGCCTCCCGCGGTTTCACCAGCATATTTCCCATCCCCTTGGGAATATTGGGATAAAAAGTATTCTATGTTTTAATCCTCCTTTAGGCTATCTACTATCTCTGTGCCAAATTTCATCCAAATCCGTTCAGCAGTTTTAGCGTGAAAGTGTAACAAAAGACAAATGAACAAACAAACATACAAATAAACTGACATACTTTCGCGCTCATAATATTAGAAGGAAGTAGGATAAAATAAGGGAAAAAAGGGAGGAAGTTTGCTGTAGCGTTATACATATTTATACCTAGATGGATTTCAATCAAATTTGAGAAGCACACTAAGGACTTCATTCTACTCAAGGTGTTGTCATATTTATACCAAATATGTAAATTTATACCAATGTAACTATACAGTCATCTCTGCCTTCGCGAGAAGAACCCGTAGACATCACTTGTCATCAGATTTCATCTCTTAGGGCCAAGGAAACACACGAGTAAGTACCTACATATTCGCTAAAACCTATAAGTGACCGTATTCCTCGCAAAAGCCTACATACAGGTAAGCCTATTAGACAATCCAAGCACCTAAAATTCGATAAAAAAATTACTTTCTTTGAGCGAGGTCTACTGTCTTCTCACAGAACACTACTTTTAATTTGCAAGAGAGATCAGATCATAATATATAAGTACTTACTTACCTTATTGTTCATTAGTATTCTGTATTCTACAAAACAGAATACATAAGTATTCTGTTTTGTAATAGCTGTGTATTAATAATACAAATGAGAAGCATACGACCATGTTTATACGTGAAGGTGTTATGTTAAAGATTAAATTTATATATTGTTATTTCTTTTAGGTAGGTAGTTAGCATGATGAAATCATAGATTGGTAGATGTTGTGGACACATGTTATTTGTGTATGTACTAGATCTAAACTATAAGCATGTTACTTTCTAAGATATGTTATGTACAATACACTGTTTGTGTTCCTTAAATAAATAAATAAATTAGGCTAAATAGATAATTCTTACATTTACTGCTAAATATCTCAGGAAAGACACAATTTCTGCACCCACAATTCTTTACGGAAACGGAACAAAAGATGTCAACGAACTCTAAAATTTCACATTCTTGTTAACTTTAGCTCAGGTGCGGTCACCGACTCGTACAGAATTCGGAGGATCGTCATTCACACCACGTACGGTGTGAATCAAAGAGAAGGAAAACGTCGACGGTGCATAGCAATTCCTGTTTCATTCACCTCCCTTACGCATAAAAGCATCCTTTTAATAAATTATACAATAAGAGTAACTTCTTAAATATCCTTGCAGAATTCAAGCAAAGGTATCCCACTGAAAGTTTTAGTTAAGAAAGTTACGATAACTATATAAATAGTAACTGAAAGTTCATATATCTACACGATAGCGTAGGCGTAGGTAACAAATAGTGGAGGCATTTGTGTTGCCTAACTAAACCCTGCAATTATTGATTTTGCAAATACGCGTCTCCTGTCATAACTAATTTAATTGTTTTGTTTAATTTTTTAGGCTAGGTATCACTAAGCTTGTTAGGAAAATGGTAAATAATATAAAAGGCTACGTAATAAATATTAAACAAGAAAAAATACTAGAAAAAAAACTTTTTATAAAAAAATTAAAACCGACTTCAAAAAACTAAAAAGCAAAAAATAAACCTTTTGCAGTCGGTGCCAGCCAAGGCATTCTACTTTGCGGTCCTACTTTTTTATTTTTCTTGCTTCACATATTTCTACTAGACTAGACTAGACTATTTCATTACATACAAACCTTGCTATAATGTACAATAATTAACAGTTTACCTTTCAAATACAATTGTTATTTTTATTATTTTCATTTTTTTGTTTTCACGAGACGTGAAATAGTTATCAGGAAAGGCCGACTGTTAGCATACATAATTATCTAAATCTATTTTACCGTTATTAATGAGTAAGTGTTTTGTCTTCATAGTTATTTTAGTTATTAACGAGTAAGTGTATTGGCTTCATAATTAATCGTAGCTGATTTGACTTCATTTTCCCACCACTTTCAGTATTCGTTTTTTCCTACAATTGATTATGGCGCCAGTCAATTATTCCGTCTTTGACTTTTAAAATGAATACATGTGTTGAGTTGCTTGTAGTTTGTGAAATTACTTTCAATAACAATAAAAACTTTGTAATCGAACGTTTGAAGTTTGTGTTATCCACCTGACTGCGTATAATAGTTAATATTTAATCTAGACTCTTGTGTATTCTTAAACCGAAAGAAACAGACGCTTTTGTAGCGCATCAGGCATGTTTGCAGACGCCAACGTTTTTATACCATGCGTAAAAAGACTGCATCGATGATGCTGCGAATCCTGAGGATGACCTCAGAAAGGTTGGACTCAATGTGCTTCAGAAGGTTTACAGAGTTCTACGTTAATAAATGTGCAAATCGGTAAGTACTTCCTTTTAACTGAAAAAATGTAGTCGCTAACATAGTTCATAAGTTCAATGTACACTAACGAATGGATTGTAAAACTGTACGAAATAAAAGATTTTTATACTTATGGTAAATGTTAAATAGAAAAATATTGGAAAAAATTAACTCGGCCACAAGTGAATTCTCAGATGGGAATCGAACTCATGACCTTTGGAAATCCGGTCCAATGCTCTAACTGCTGAGCTACCGAGACTTGCGAACCACTGTCGAAATTCTCCAATACTTTTATATTTTTAATACGCTGTAGGCCAGCGTTGTCAACAGCCAATAATTTATGCCAATAATAGTGTTGAATGAAAAAAATCAAAATCATAAAAAAGATTTTTATTTTATTTATTTTATTGTTAAATTTTTCCTCGGTATTTCTGGTACAGCAAATCTGCTCACTCATGCTTAGCCGTAGGCAAGTCCCATATTGTTATGAATAGTGTGTACAACTGGTCTGGTCAGTAATATAGAGATGGTGCATACCGAAGGCACAGAGAATGTTAATGTTACTAAAGAAAGTCTATGACAGTGCAAAACGGAGAAATTCCGCCTAGAATTTGTATTGTCACGGCGACAGAAACTTTTGATACGTTCGATAAGTATGTATTGTTGTTTACGTAACGTCGATAGCCGTTTCCCATTTAGCTTCTGTTCAATAGTTATATTTGTTTTTGGAAAAATTGGGTTGGTTAGTTTTAGATGATTCACGTAATGATGATAATTTGTGATTGTGGCGTGAAATGAGTCCAAACTTTAGGACATTGCTAAGTGTTTTTATTTATTAATTAAAATCTTTATAGTACAAAACACAAAGTTCGATACAAAAGGAGGATACTAAAAGTATTCTCTACCAGTCAACCTTTAGGTAAACAGAGAGCAGAGAAAGCGGTTTTAATTTAATATTTATGTACATTTTTGTAGCCATATTTTTTTGCTTGCCCTATATAGGATAGGTTAACTTTATTTACTGTCTGATTTAGACTTCCTTTAAGTATAAATTTTAATAAAACCTTTCAAATACATTTTCTAAGTGCTAGAAAAACAAAATAACTTGTCATAGCAGAGGGACGGAAATAACTTTTTCACCTCACACGCTCTGAAAAGGAGGTTTTGTCAATCAGTTTAGGCGTAGAAAATCCGTTCCGAATCGGACTATTGACTTTTTTATTATATTTGATTATTATTTTAAGTAGCTTTAAATTAATCATAATACTCCGTTTTGGTTTTATTATATATTTCAGTTCATTGAATCTAAAAACAATAACAATAAGATGAAACTATTTGTTATAAGAATTTCATATAAGGCTGGGTGAGATTTCACAACCTATAATTGGATTTCGGACTGTGACCATAAATCTTTATTTTTAAATTGTCTTTGTCTTGTACCTCATGTCAGTGTCAACATTTACGGAATCGTTTTTATTCTTATTAATAAGTAACAATATATTCCTACTTTAAATAACTTTGAATTAACTATAATACTATCTTTTTTATTCTTTTAGTTTTTTATATCATTAAAACAACGAGAATAAGGTGTATTTAGATTAAACTTTATGTTTAAAGAATTTTTTACGTAAGTGGACCGCGGAAACAACCATAAAATGTTCCTCGCTATATTGTGAGATGAAAAATTGTGTGTTGCGCTCGGCAGAAAACTTTTTAGCGTCTTGTACCTTTGAAATCCTCGCTACGCGCAGGATTCAATCTTTGAACCACTCGCTACGCTCGTGGTCCAATCCTAGAATCCTTCACTTGCTCAGATTTCAATAGAGGTAACTCGCCGCTAAATAACCAACTTTCCAGCCTCGCATAACAAATAACTATGGCTTACCTACAGCGAAATAGTACAAGCATCTACTACAAAATCTCTATTTTCTCTTTAATAATGTTTGAAACCCGATTGAGCTCAAGTAGAAGTATATTGGCGCGTATCCCGTCTGAGTATATTGGGTTCATATCCCGTATGAGTATCTAACCCAATTCGCATTAAAATTAATAAGTAGGTAACCTTATCGCAATACTCGTCAAACTAAATATTTGCAACATCTTTCAGAGCAATGAAGTAAAATCTAGATTTTTATTAACCTTATCTGGAACTAATCAAAATGAAATGATGAGAAAATCTCCACCCAAAATTTTAATCAATTATCGGAATTAGACCCTGTCGGTAAAGCACTGGAAAATAAAAAAGTACCTTGATACTTACTTAAATAAATAATTAATTTGGTAGGAAAAGTGTCAGCACATCGGCAATGACTTAAAAGTGTACCTATAAAATAATTCATCATCTCTCTTACAATAAATAAATTTTAATATCCCTTCAGAATCCTTCCACTCGTTTTATTGGCTTTTTCAACCGACTTAAAAAAGTAGGAGTTTTCTTATCAATTCGTCGCGTACTAAGGTACTTATAATTTTTTGGTACCTACCTATGTACATTCACTGATTACTCGAAGAACCGATTGAAATGATGCAAACGTTATGTCAGGATTGTTTCACCGTTAGTGCAGTTAGTCCCATTTATTTTAAATTTTAAATTTTTCTCAGTACGTTTTAGGAAGTCTTAAAATACTGACGTTTTTAATGGTTAATATATAGATTACATTATCAGATTTTTATATAGTAAAAGTATCAGTTATAAAATAAAACCAGTCTTCAAAGAATAATGAATATGCCATTTGGCGTCGGTGCCAGCTAGGGTTGCCAGATTTGCTTACTCGTTTTTTTGCATATCCGTGGACAGGCAGTTCCTTTCTTTTGTCCAAGTCAAAAAATCTTGCACAAAACGCATTGCTGATGGAAATTGACGAAATAAACGCAACCAGCCTACCAAGGTTTGGACAATGCTCTTTTCTCAAGATAGTTCGCCCTATTTATGAAAAAATCCGGGTCATTTTTTTCAATTCCGGGGTTTCAGGACATATGCTCTGATTCCGAGACAATCCCGATGGGCCCCGGCCACTTGGCAACCCTAGTGTCAAACAAGGCAAGAAATATAAAATTACCTAAATATAAGTAGAATGTAGATGCCTTGTTGGTAAACTTAAAGTTATCCTATGCTATTTTGTCGATACTGTGTACAAGGTGTTGGCATTTCCTCCATGCAAAATTAAACATCTGCTTCGATTGGAAATGGTATGAATTAGGAAACATGAAGATCTTCTTTGCTAACTGTAATAATTTTCTTGGTTTTCTTTTTATTAATGATTGTACTGTTTTTTTAACATAACAATTCAAACTCTGAATTCCGTTACTTCCTAATTGCCTTTTCAAGTTGACAGAATTCGTGTTCTATTATTTATTTAATTCGGCAATGCATTTAGAAGCTGTGCCCAGTCGCACGTGCCTAGCCTTCGACGTGTCCTAGATCATACGTGAGCGGTCACAAAAAGTCTTGGGCTCAGGAATGTCGCGCGACCACTGATCACCGCGCCCAAGCTCACAACCTGAATCCTGAAGGTTTGGAGCCGAATTAGGAAGTTTGTCAGTAGCTATATGTATGCTAAATAACTGATAAACCTCAATAACTTTATCTAACTGATTAAGCAGACAGTAGAGCAACATACGTTAAGTTGATGTAGAGCTATCAACAAATTTTATTCTTGTTGAAGATCATAAAAATTGTCTTGTGTTGACTCTTGGTCAAACGAGCGACCGGTGGCCACAACACGTCCTCTAAAATTTGCAACAAAATAAAAACTCACGGAAATCGAAACCAACCCGGGTTACATCGCAGAGGTTACGTAAACTGTATGCTTAATTACAAGTCGCATACAACAACGTAAGGTCGTAGAAAGTGAATCGGCTCGTGTGAACCGTCAAAAAAAGCCCGCCATCTTAGCAGTCTGTGGCGCGCAGCTAGCGCGAGTCGACGTTTCCCGCCGAAACGACCGAGATTTGAATTTCGAACGCTTTTTATTTTTTTGAACTTTTTAAGTGCGTGGTTACCGGTTTGTGACATATTTTTTTTGGTGATTCGATTAAAATAATTTTAATCTTGATAGTGTTGTGAAGAATGTGATAAACGTTGTGATCGACTAAAATTGACTGTTGAAGGATTCTTTGTTTTTCATGATTTATTTATAAAATGGGGGTTTCCAGAGGAAGGAATATCTTCAACACATTTTTAGAAATGGTAAGTTAAAAGTAATATATACCTAACCCATAAAAGACTATTGGCTTTCATTGAACATATTATAAATTTTGAAATTGCGAAATGGAATGCAGAAGATAATTACTTTTTAATTGAAATTATTAACTAAGCAGGTGTCCATCAAAGGTTGATTCATAACTAATCGCAGTATTTCAAGTTTCGTAATCTGATACTATTATAAAATTATTAGCATAATACCATACGTAATCGTATGAAATTAAGTGTTTTCTTCAAGGCTGACGAAAGTTCCGCGAATCCGGATTCGTTGGGTAACAGACTGGTTAATTTAATCTGACCATAATCAGGTATTCCAATTCAAATTTTCACTCGATTAGTTTTGCGATGATTTCTCTGATTATGCAAAATTGTGATAATACTTACGAATTTGCACAATGTAAATAAATACAACGTTCATATATTGTTGGTTTAATATTCAGATTCAAATCTTAATTGTTTAATTGGAGAAATATTTGGTATTTATAGATACCTAAACACAAATGTCATTTAAAAAAAAAACATACAATCACACCAATTATCTAGCCCACGTTAAGTATCACGAAGAACTTGTGTTACGGATACTAGATAACGGATAAACATACTTATATACTTACTTTTTTTTTGTAAATACATACGTAATATACATATTAAACACCCAGACCAAATATTTGTAGCGTCCGGGGTTCGAACGCGGGACCTTGTGACGAGGCATACAATGGCGCAAAAGGCAGGGTTATTACCCCTGCGCCAAACATGTCGTCAATCTCATATTTCGTATGTTTTGTTCATTCAGGAATTAACTGTCGAAGATTAAAAAAGGAAATTCGGAGAAGTATTATGTGCCTTTGCGCTTACTTACGCCACTTTTAAAAAGAAAAAACCTAATGAGCTTTCTAGGCGTCAGATTGTTTGGATTGCAATAAATTATGACTATTACGAGCGAGCTGGACATTGCAATGCAATTACTCAGCAGCGAGGGTAATCAAATTGATTTCGTGTTGCGTCACTCGGGGTAGGCTGCAAGTTAGGTTTCCTTTGCCAATAATGATGATGCGAGAAATTGTCTATTTCAACAAATTAATTTGTTCATGGCTTTGCTCTGGCTTCTATCTTGAAAGATTCGTAATCGTAAGGTACGAAGGTTAAGACAAAATTTTAACGACTAAACTTTTTGTTGCTGTATTGCAGAAAACCCTATATTTTAGTAATTAATAAAGTTCTTTAAAAAATATGTAGAATATTTTTCACAAAGCTTTTAAATTCAGTGTTAAATGTAAATAGTAGTAGACGGCGTTTAAAAATGCAATGAATGCGCCGGTGACCTTTTGTAGAAACGCATACTTAAATATACAGTGTTCGCTAGTATCGAGAGTCGAGACAAAGATTATGTAGATAAAACAGAAGGTAAAGTCCAACTCCGTTCCTATGGCCGTACAAAGATGGAATGATAATGATGAAAACAAATGATGGAAACGCAGCTTAAGGCAGAGTCCATGTGGAAAGAAAAGCGACATTATTGCCCTCAAAGCGGTGTTTTACCGCTTTGAGGGCAGTATCGCTTTTCTTGTCGTGTTTATTTATTTTGTTACATCGCTCGCTTTTCTAATCAATCATACTCTTATAAATTTTGTTTAAACTTCCCTTATGACTAATATACTCGTACCTACACGCAAAGGAAAAATCATGCTTAGTTTTGTGTTAGTCTTCTCACTTCTGTTTCCTTATAACTTCGTGTACTTGAAAACATAAAATGCAATAAATACTTTAAAAAGTACAACTTAAATAAATAATAAAGTTCTGCGCATTGCTCTATGGTCTGTGGTGCGCGTTGTCCTTGGCGCCCGCGCACATTCCCTGTCGCGATATTCCGGCTCTTCTCACTGTGACTTTGCTTTGTATTGTACCACGATACAGCATATATTAAAGCTACTGGGTATTTGCATTGGTCCAGTCCATTTGGATCACAATAATGGTCTATGGGGCTGTCAAGCTTCGTAAAAAAAAGTTAGAAAAACTTTTCAATATTATAAAGTTTTTCTATCTCAGTTAGTATAAAACAATTATCAACTTTGAAACACAGAACTTATATTAAGTTCAAAGTTCTTTATTTGCTCTAATTTATACTAAAACACTTTTGTATTTTTGTGTTGTGAAGAAAGTGAAAAATAAAAATATATATGTTTTTAACTCCTAAGGCTTATCCCACAGTGAAATCTAATAAACGTAATTATAGTAAATTGTTCAACGAAAGTTATTAATGACAATAAACAAACTTTACTTAGTGAGCAGCCATTATTTACGGCCATAAATCATAGAGCGACTACTCCCATTGAGATGCACATGATTGAAATGACTCGCACTAACTCGCTTCATACAAAAGACTTCAACGAGATCGGTATGAGTTTAGCCGCTCCGTATATTATGTTTGCTATTGTTGGGTCGCAGAAGTGAAATTACCTTGACGTTTGGTAGTTTTGTTAAGTATTGTAGTGATGTATTACTTTACGTGTTGTTAAAAAACCATATCCATTTTTACTGTAAAGACGCTTTCTTCGGTATATGGTAGCCATAATTATAATTATTGCCTGGGCAAGCATGAAACACCTTAGACCACATCTGTTTTTTAAGCGGTGGCCAAATGCCTGCCCAGTTATTACTAAATAAAAATACGTGTGGCACTCGGGGACTGCCGCGGTAAAGCTATTACTAAGCATAGTATTTTTATCATAGATTTTTTTCTAGTTGTCGCGGAATAAATGCGGTACCAGATTTTGAAAAGAAATGATATTTATGATAAATTTTAAAATAGAAAAATATTGGAAAAAATTAACTCGGCCACAAGTGAATTCTCAGATGGGAATCGAACCCATGACCTTTGGAAATCCGGTCCAATGCTCTAATCGCTGAGCTACCGAGACTTGCGAACCACCGTCGAAATTCTCCAATACTTTAATATTTTTTATACGCTGTAGGCCAGCGTTGTCACATAAATGCCAGGAATATCCTTGCATTCGAAAGAAACATCTTTTCAGGTGTTTAACGATCGATTAAGATGCAACAGCCAATAATTTATAATTTTTGAATTTTTGCATTTTTCAATGCTATTTTTATACTTATGATAAATTTTAAAATAGAAAAATATTGGAAAAAATTAACTCGGCCACAAGTGAATTCTCAGATGGGAATCGAACCCATGACCTTTGGAAATCCGGTCCAATGCTCTAATAGCATTGAAAAATGCAAAAATTCAAAAATTATAAAAAAAAAAGAAATGATATTTTCACACAAATTTTCATATAGTTTTTTTCATCATTGACCATTTTGTTATTTACAATCGTAACTAAGCAACCAAAATCTATGACACGGAGTGGGGGGAGTTAGGTTTTTCGTTACGGAATTTCTTGATTCGGTCGCCGAGCTCAAAGCCCGCGATAAAAGCTATGCAATAGCTTAAAAAAATGCGTAATGTAAAGAAGATATGATTTGTAATAAAAATCTGTCTAAATGGTTGCGACTACTTGTTAGGTCAAGGAGGTATTCCTCTTTCTATGTGTAAGTTATAATATTGACCTAAGACAATCTATTCAAAGTTACGAAAACAGAATACGCATCGTTGACATTCAATTGACCGAGCATTCAACATGGTGTGTCTAGATATTTTTCCACGACCTTTAGTCTGTGACCTAGAGAGCTGGGCCTGCCTGTGTCGCCACTCCGACCGGTCCGGGTATGCTACTGTGGTCTTACCGATAGGCGAGATATTGATTTCAGTGATGATAGATAGATAGTAAGGTATGAGAAGCATAATTATTAAGTCGTAATCTTTATTTTGATATGTACTTTACTTCGTTGTGCTAAACTATCCCGTTATTAGATTTGAAAAATGTTAAGGTTGGTTATCTTTACGTGGCTTAATACAAGAGAAAACTCTTAATATTTTTCACTGAAAATGCACCAAAAGCGCAATTTTAAATACAGTTACTAATATCATTGGATATAAGTATAGGTATAGTCAGTAGCCAGATCAGAGGGCCTAGTGTGAGTTTGAAAATGTCCATACGTTACCATCCCGTCAGAGTAAAATTTTGACAGATAGTCTTAATACAATATATATAAGGTTGAAAATTAAACATCGACGTAAGCGAGTAAGGTGAGACAACTCACACTAAGCACTGAGTGGTTGAAAATTCCGGGAGATGTGCGATTTAACCTTCAGACTTATGATGAAGATTCAGCGTTGCCGTTGCCGTTGAAGATTAAAAAAAATAAGTAACTAAGTATAGAGTTTAGAATCAAAATCAGAGCATACCGCTTACGAAATGCGGTTACGTGTGTGCGTTACGTCTGAGCTGCGGTTCTTGCTGCACACATAGGTAGCTTCACCGATCTCGTACTCACGACTTACATTCTAGTTAAATTCTAATAATAGTTAACGTTGTCTATGGTACCAGTTATGTCTGTCTGCCTGTTACCTTTTCACACATAAACTACTTAACCATTTTTGGTGGTTCATAAAACCAAAGAGATAGATTAGCCGTGAATATAGTTACTTACATCGCAATGTATTGTGAGGAACCGGTTTTAAGACTTTATAATAATATTTTTTAAATATAATTAGCCTTTTTTATCCAAAGGTATTTTCTCATATCTAGAGTTGCTTAAGTTATAAGTAAGTTTGCGATTGCAATACCTTTTACAAATAGCAAGTTAAATTAAATTCTGGCTGTAAAATGTGTTAGGAAAGACATTTTTAGGTTCTGATTGTAGTGTAATTTCAGTGGTGAAATATAAATATAATATTATCGATTTATATAGAAGTACCATATAACTAATAGGTATAGAATAAAGCAGAGTAAATCAATGTTGATGTAAATAAGTAATATGGGCTTGGTAAACCAAACAATCATACTTTTTTACTACAGCACATACTTACTACAAGTAACACAATAGCTTAACACTTTTTGCATTCTTCAATGCGATTTTTATACTTATGATAAATTTTTAAATAGAAAAATATTGGAAAAAAACACCCACGACCTTTGGAAATCCGGCTACCGAGACTTGTAATGTCTCGGTAGCTCAGTGGTTAGAGCATTGGACCGGATTTCCAAAGGTCGTGGGTTCGAGTCCCATCTGAGAATTCACTTGTGCCGAGTTGTTTTTTTCAAATATTTTTCTATTTAAAAATTTATCATAAGTGCCACAATAGCTACTACCACAGATCAAGAAGGTCGTATATTATTGTTAATTAAAAAACGTAAGTTTTTCATTGATATTCCCATGTGAAAAACAGTTGCCTTCACAATGATAGTTCACACAGCTGGTTCCTGATTAGATAATTCTTACTATTTGTTTAGCCGCGACCTTTAATCATCAGATTTTTGTTTTTTCACTCAGTAGAAGGTACAGTCACGAACAATAATATGTAAACACTATACAGACATAGAGCCCACTGTCATGTTTTAGAATCCATCATGTCATAAGAACGTTTTGTTTTTAATACTCCTGTTGACAACCTTTTCGACGACCTGTTTGGCGCAGGAGTACTAACGCCGCCTTCTGCGCAAGAGGTCCCGGGTCCCGGGTCTCGATCCCCGGACAAGACATATATTTCTGTGCATGAACGTGTCTATTTTATCTTGGTCAGGGTGTTAAATATGTATATTATGTATGTATTTAAAAATAAGTATATAAGTATGTTTACCCGTTATCTAGTATCCATAACACAAGTTCTTCATGATACTTAATGTGGGCTAGATAATTGGTGTGATTGTATGGAAATATTTATTATTATTATTATACTCGTACCATGACCCTACACAAAGTAAAATTTTGTTATTCCTGTCCAATGAGTTGTATTTCTAGATAAGAAAAACGAGCTTATCTACACTCGATAATACTTTGTAATGGCGGACTTAACCAGGCAGCTACTGGACATTCGCAAGAAAAATATCGATATTGAAATACTATGATATTATTCGTATAATATAAGTTTTAAAGACAACTATCTCAGTTCCATACAGGGTGTTAAAAGACCCGTAGAAAACGAAAACCATAATAAACCATAACAAACGAAAACCAAAATATCGATATCGAAATACCTATGATATTATTTCTATAATGTAAGTTTTAAAGACAACTATCTCAGTTCCATACAGGGTGTAGACCCATAGAAACGAAAACCATAATAAACCATAACAAACGGAAACCAAAATATCGATATCGAAATACTTATGATATTATTTGTATAATGTAAGTTTTAATGATTACTATCTCAGTTCCATACAGGGTGTTAAAAGACTCATAGAAAACGAAAACCATAATAAACCATAACAAACGAAAACCAAAATATCGATATCGAAATACTTATGACATTATTTGTATAATGTAAGTTTTCAAAGACAACTATCTCAGTTCCATACAGGGTGTTAAAAGACCCATAGAAAACGAAAACCATAATAAACCATAACAAACGAAAACCAAAATATCGATATCGAAATACTTATGATATTATTTGTTTAATGTAAGTTTTAATGACTACTATCTCAGTTCCATACAGGGTGTTAAAAGACCCATAGAAAACGAAAACCATAATAAACCATTACAAACGAAAACCAAAATATCGATATCGAAATACTGAAGATATTATTTGTATAATGTAAGTTTTAAAGACAACTATCTCAGTTCCATACAGGGTGTTAAAAGACCCATAGAAAACGATAACCATAATAAACCATAACAAACGAAAACCAAAATATCGATATCGAAATAGTTATGATATTATTTGTATAATGTAAGTTTTAATGACTACTATCTCAGTTCCATACAGGGTGTTAAAAGACCCATAGAAGACGAAAACCATAATAAACCATAACAAACGAAAACCAAAATATCGATATTGAAATACTTATGATATTATTTGTATAATGTAAGTTTTAATGACTACTATCTCAGTTCCATACAGGGTGTTAAAAGACCCATAGAAAACGAAAACCATAATAAACCATAACAAAAGAAAACCAAAATATCGATATCGAAATACTTATGATATTATTTGTATAATGTAAGTTTTAATGACTACTATCTCAGTTCCATACAGGGTGTTAAAAGACCCATAGAAAACGAAAACCATAATAAACCATTACAAACGAAAACCAAAATATCGATATCGAAATACTGAAGATATTATTTGTATAATGTAAGTTTTAAAGACAACTATCTCAATTCCATACAGGGTGTTAAAAGACCCATAGAAAACGATAACCATAATAAACCATAACAAACGAAAACCAAAATATCGATATCGAAATAGTTCTGATATTATTTGTATAATGTAAGTTTTAATGACTACTATCTCAGTTCCATACAGGGTGTTAAAAGACCCATAGAAGACGAAAACCATAATAAACCATAACAAACGAAAACCAAAATATCGATATCGAAATAGTTATGATATTATTTGTATAATGTAAGTTTTAATGACTACTATCTCAGTTCCATACAGGGTGTTAAAAGACCCATAGAAAACGAAAACCATAATAAACCATAACAAACGAAAACCAAAATATCGATATCGAAATAGTTATGATATTATTTGTATAATGTATGTTTTTAAAGACATCTATCTCAGTTGCATACAGGGTGTTAAAAGACCCATAGAAAACGAAATCCATAATAAACCATAACAAACGAAAACCAAAATATCGATATCGAAATAGTTATGATATTATTTGTATAATGTAAGTTTTAATGACTACTATCTCAGTTCCACACAGGGTGTTAAAAGACCTATAAGGAAATCGAAAACCACGTATTCTCGCCATCGTTACTATAATTTTCTTATATGGGGTCAATCTGGGAACAGGATAGTGTAGGAGTTATTGAGGATCAAAGTCAATATTTATTTTTAAAGGTTATCGTTTAAAGTTACAAAACCGTAATTAATATCGAAACCAATCAAAGAAACCGGGGGCTAATTGTTTAATTTTAAATCTATCGCAATCCCTTTCAATTCATAATTTGAAAGATATTCAGGCCGTCACTATTTGACATTTGAAAGGGATTGTGATCGGGACGCGTTTTAAAAGGTATGGAATAAACGAAATTTAACTGTCTAAGCAATATACCAGACGAAAATATCACAATCACAATACCTCTGAAAGGGTTTGTGATAGATTTTAAATTAGACAATCTTCTTCTTCTTCTTATCGTATGAGGATTAGTGGCCAACTCTGGTGTCAGAGTTTATCAAGCCGCCTAAAAGGCCTCTGACTTGGCTTAACGACTGTTATCAGATGACAACAGCCGGGACCGACGGTTTGACGTGCCCTCCGAAGCACGGAAGCATTCAGTTGTAATGCCACTTTACGGTCACCCATCCGACATCTGACCGGACCGAACGTTACTCAACAAACGTGATCGATTACGATCGGTCTGTCAAGCGCGGCCACGAGCGCTTCGATAGATTTTAAATTAGACAATTAGGGGACTGGTTCCCGGAAGCCTACTAGTACCCTTTTTAGACACACGCACAAGCGGCACAAGTTATAGCACGATTTTTCGCGTGTAATAATAACATCCATTTTTTGAAAACGAAAAATAAAAGTCGTTTTCCAGCAATTATTTTTACATAATTCTTATTTAGTTTGATGTACAATAACCATATATTGCGGCTTCGGTATGGGTCTTTTAACACCCAGAAGTAGGTATACCTGCATCTATAATCATTGTTCCTGCCAACGAACAAATTGAAATAGTAAAATTTTGACACACTGCACACATTTAAGGCACAAAACTTTGTCGGAAAATAAGCTTATTTTAAGAGGGTCGTGGTAAGAAATACCATTGGTGTGATTGAAACAATACTGCGCTAAGCCACCTTGTCACATTACAATAATCTAATTAATTTATTTTGTTTACACGGAGAGCTTTGATTACATGTGTTTCAATGTGATATGGTTGTAAAGTGTTTACATATTACTCGTGACTGTACTGTAGACAAGGTCACGGCGGCGTGGTTTGCAACGGCGACAGATATCGGCTTAATGTGGAGCAATTGCTTATAAATGTTATTAACAAGTTTACCGTGACTGGAATGTTGACTGTGAAAGGATCTGTTGTTGTGGAGACATAAGAATCTGGTTGTTTTTTTATGATCAACGGGGAGACTCTTAGCCTTTATCATACCTGATGTTAAGTATCGATGAGGCTGCCGTGTGGTGACGGCCTAAGAATACAAGTGTCACCACTCCCTTACATGCCTGGGATGTCGTAAGAGTCTACTAAGAAGCTCGACGCATTGAACACCTGTGCGAGAGAAGGAAAACTTGAAACAAACCCTCTGCCAAACCGTCTGGTCAGGTGTGGTAGCAGTAGGCTAATAGCCTCTTTTGAACGCCACAATAGGCGTGAGCTAGGAGAGGCCTATGTCCAGCAGTGGACTTCCACCAGCTGATGATGAAGGCTGAATCATCTCTCCCGGGATCCTTAATCACTGAGGAACTGGCTATATTATCTCTAACTGTGGTAGTCGGACTCATAACAAGTCCTACCACCAACCAAACCGAATATAATATGTACCCCCACTGGGAATCGAACCCGGGACCACTGGATCTGATATCGGTGGTTGTTACCACAGAGTCGGTTTAAATGTTGTCTTATTATTGTAGCATATTAAGTTATTTTAAATCTGGTACGTATATTTTATGGAAACATATGGAGTAGATAATGTGACCTTGATAAAGCGCGGTTGATCTGTTTATTTTTAATCCCCTATTTTAAAGCGTCTTTTAAAGCGGTTTAGAGGGTCTAAAAAGGACGCAAACGAAATACTGCTATGTGAATTCCCTAACTGTTCATTAAATTGTTTATCTTCTATGGAGCTTAGAACTGTGTCAGTGCCAGTGTAGCTGTATTTGCTTTTAATTTTTTGGAAGCAAGAAAACTTACTGAAAGCAAATTCCATAGGAAAAAGCAAATAAATGAATTGTCAGTGAATTCACTTAACAATATTGCGTTTGCGTCCTTTTTAACCTCCCAGATCATCCCCTATTTTAAATCCACTGCTGAGACATAGAGCCATCGCTGGATAAGGAAAAGGACCGTGAGAATAGTGGTTAATAACAAAGAACAAAAAATATAGTTAAACCTCTATTAGTATATATTTTATTACGTACTTGAATTACTTGAATAATTTTTCACGCACAGTTACTAAGACTTTTTTTATTTCAAGTAGGTATTTACGTCTATTTCGACAATCGAATACGATCCTGTTTTAATAGTGTCGGTAGAGCTAGCGGACCTACCAACATCTATTAGAAACCATCATATTATAAGAACGTGTTTAAAACTTTGCATAAAACAACTTTATAAGATTTAAATATTTAACAAGAAAATATACTAGAAAAAAGCAAGTTGTCCCATGTCGCCCTGACAAATAGCATTGTTAAATGCAAAATTAAAAAGTAATAATTAATATAAGAGTTTCGTCGTACGAGATAGCATGGTAAGAGATGGCGGTAGGCCCCTAGAATGCCTTCAGTCATTGTATTTTATTTTTATTTATAATGTTCAGTCCAGATCGTGAATGCTCCAAATTCTTACAGGCCATTTATTTATTTTATACCTCTATTTAGGCCAAACAAGTCGCTTACGATCGCGCTGTTATAACTGACATTTACAACGGCTTGATCAATATGGTTGCGTTTAGCGAATCACGACGGCACTGAAGTGAAGGCTTTATCTCACTGATTTGTATTAATTATTATGTGTAGTTATGCGCGAATAAACATAAATAAGTATACATCCGCCTTTTGTAAAGTCGGTTAAAAATTGATACATTTTCAAGGGAATCCAAATTGTTTGCTGATTAGGTATGTAAAACCAAATTTTAAGGCTAAAGTTTTCATATTCAAAGAAGCATATTTTGTTGTTTACCAACATACAGACAAAATTATGAAAAACTAAACGTCTCAAGAACAGTATTTTATACCACCTTTCCTTCCTTTTCAGTCTAAATTCGTTTAATAACTATCTGTTGGTAGCCACATATGTCATTTATAAAAACTTCTTAAATTCCGTCGCAAGCTGTGAATACTAGAATTTATTTTATAAATTGAAACAAGATTTTGCAAGTTATTAAACTATTGATTTTAATAAATAGTACACCTTTATCACAAAATATATAATAGTTACTACTTATTATAGACTATATTATATCCCTATATTTGTCTCTTAGAAGAGACCCTTATGTCTTCATCTAGATTTTTTATATTTAAACACTAGCTCACACACACAAAAGGTGTACTCTAAAAGACTATGGAGACAGCAACACAACGAGCAAAAAGTCTGAACCATTAACATTATGAAAAACTTGTTTTACTGACATTATTGTAAGGAGTTATCTTTACATCGAAATGTGCGATTGCTTCCTTGACAACCTTTTTGGACGGCGAAGGTTAATAAAAAAAACATGGCAGCACATACTCGTAGCTGGATGCCTTTTTTGAATACTCGTTGGTGTCATCTTTGACTTTTTTTAATCGTCGTCGTCATCAGCCATATTAATATCAAATGGATAAGGAGAATAGGCCATGACCCACCACGCGGGCCAAATGCGGATGGGTGGGTTTTAACGTCTGCAAATGCAGCCGGGGAGAGGAGCTCGCTCGAGATAGTACATATTTGGTCACCCATCCCGTGACCGACCATTGCATAAGTTGCTTAACCTCAACAATCGCAGACAGAGCGCGCGAACCATTGGCCCCGGGCTCCTCCTTGTTTTAATAACTATAATTAAAGACATGACAATTTAATGCGGCATGGAAGCCCACATTGAGTTATGGAAATATATTAACTACTTGTTTTTTGTAAATTCTAAAATTCGAGATTTATAAAAAATAACTTTTTAAAGTTACACCACACACGCACACACACACACACACAAACCACACACGCAAACACACATACACATACTTAAATTAGCCACAGAGTGATACGTATGTAATAGTGTTATATTTAAAAAAAAATAACATTTTTCAGTAATTATAACTATTTTTTTTCCATACTAGAACTTGTATATTTCCACAATATCTTATTTACAGTGTCAACTTGGGAAGGTACTGACTTCTAAAACACAAGTTTACTTACCTTAGAAAATTCGAGATTGCAATCAATAATATTGTGAAATAAAAGTTATATTCTTTTAATTTTCCATATCTCTAATGGATTTAAAAAATGATTGCGTAAAACGAGTATTTCGTGAAGGACACTAATTTACTAGTACTTAATAATGTAAAATCGTTATAAAACAATATTTTAATTAATGTCAATTAAGTTTAACATTGCACATTATATTGGCCACTTCCTCCTCCTTGCATCGTGTTCCTCATTACTGAGGGTCGTGATTCCCCGATGGGAAGTTAATTTTCCTTTGATGATGCTCCTCCATCGATTTCTGTCCTTGGCGTCATGGAGTACATCATGTAGCTTGGTGTTCAGCGTTGAGCGGATTTGGTCTGACCACCTAGTTGGGCTTCGACCTCTCGGCCGTTTGCCATCGACCTTGCCAGTGACCATCAGTTGTTCGAGGTTGTGTCCATCTTTTCGGGCGATGTGACCGAAGAATTCCAGAATCTTTTGGAGACAGGAAGTGGATAGCCTGGTTTTAATGTTGAGCTCTCGAAGGATAGACTCGTTGGTTCGGAATGCAGTCCACGGTATTTGTAGCATCCTCCTCCAGCACCTCATCTCAAAAGCGTCAATGCGATCTCGATAGGCCTTCTTTAATGTCCACGTTTCCGAGCCGTAGTTGAAGATGGAAAACACCAGAGAGTTAACCAATTTTATCTTTGTCTTGCGAGATATGTTCCGGTTGTATTGGCCACTTAGTCATACACTAATTACCTTTCTATGATAGTTAGTCATTATTAAACACTAGCACCGCCCGCGATTTCGGGATAAAAACCCTTTGTTAGTCACACTCCGACCTTTCAACTAACTCTATGCCAAAAATCAAGTTGATTGGTTGCTTAGTTAGGGTTAAAAAAGGGCAAACAAACACTATCACACTAACTACATACACTTAAGTTAATAAAGGTTCAATTTTCTAATAACTTTGAATTTATATAAATTAGCTTCCTATCTGGTAGATTTCGAAATTTACAAAAATCTGTAGGTACTTCTTTCTCTACAAAAAAATATTTCTATCAGGATCAGAAAGTGCGATTTTAATTGATGATATAGGTACACAACTTTTTTTTCTCAAAACCATAATTTGTAGAACTTTTTGCATGGAAGCAACATAACATTGAAATAACAATAGAAAAACAGTTGTTTCATACATTTCAGCAAAGTTAAAATAAAATTGTGTATGAAACACCTGTTTTTCTATTGTCATTTCAATGTTATGTTGCTAAGATTCAATTTAATACATAAACATAATAACGGGTAGTTAATAAATTTCAAATTGAGAAAGTCATTAAAAATGCCCAGTAATGTTACATGGGAATAAAATACAGGGTTACAGGGAAAGTCGTACTGAATATTAAAGGACGTTATTATTTAGGTCATTTCTGATGAATTTGATCCTATAATATAGTGTCCGAAACTTAACCGTTATGGAGATATTGATATCTTTAAGTTTTTTTTTAAATATCCCAATTTTTTTGCTTTTTTGCCAATCTTTTTATGATTAAGACTCCTAGGGTTCGTTTTTTTATGTATTTAGTTAGAAGACATGCCAATGAATAAAAATGATCAACAAAAACTCAACCCTCCATTAACAGCTTAAAATAACTGCACGACAACGGTATAAATTTAATAATTTTTGCTAAGTATTCCTAACTTTGAAGCGATATGATAAAAAAAAATTGTATGGAACTTATTCTGCAGATGATTTTAAAAACTTCTACGTCTTCTTAGCTATTCAAAAAGGTATAACACTAGCTATTAAATAGGCAAAACATTGACCAAATAACAGTTCAGTTAGCAAAGGCTACATTTTTGGTTTGAGGTATAAATAGCTAAATCACGAAAATAAAACAAAAAAATCAGTCATATTTTTATAATTCATGTTCAACATGGCCGCCACTATTTCTTATACAAATTCTCATTCGTTTTCTTAAATTACTTTTTACAACAGATGTTTGCAGGCTCCGCCTCATTTCCTCAGCCGCATCAATAATTTTTTGTCGTAAAACCTCGATATTTGCGATTGGTGTCATTTCGTCGTACACTAGGGTTTTCATATGACCCCACACATAAAAATCCATCGGCGTTAAATCGGGACTTCTTGCCGGCCACGGTATGGGTCCACCTCTTCCAATCCACCGGTTTGGGTAATTTTCATCCAACCATGCTCGAACACTTCTTCTGTAGTGCGCTAGGCAGCCATCGTGTTGAAAGAACATATTTTGTCTTATTGCCAGAGGTAAATCGAGCATTAAAGAGTATAACTCCTCCCTTAAAAAGTTCTCGTACATCTCGCCATTCAAATTATCGGGCAAAAAGTATGGCCCTATCAAATAATTAGAAATTATGCCCATCCACACGTTGAGACTGAATCTCCTTTGCGATCCTTTTAATCTTTTTTTATTGGGATTACCTTGCGCTTTGGGAGCCCAATAATGGGCGTTATGGTAATTTGTGATACCGTCTTTGTCAAACTTAGACTCATCTGTCCACAAAATTTTCTTTAAAAAAGCCGGATCATCAATATCGGCATTTAGCATAAATCTGCAGAAGTCTAGTCGCCTCAGCGGGTCCCCTTCTTCATTTACGTGCACTGGCGTGTAATGGTAAGGGTATTGGCCAGAACTGTGCATTACGAACCAGGCTTTCCACTGGGAAATACCGAGCCGTCGAGCAACAACAGTTGTTGACGTGGTTGGGTCGGCTTGAAAAAGGCGTCGAATTTCATTATTTTCTTCGTCGTCGTCATCAAAAATACGAGGTCGTCCCACGTCAGTTCGTCGTACTTGAACAGAACCAGTTTCTCGTAGTCTTCGGTAAACTCTGTCAAATACGCCAATATCAGGTACTCGGCGAGTAGGATACCGTAGCATGTATTCATTACGTGCACGTAATGACACTCCTCCGCAAAAGCCGTAACACATTAGGATGTCAGCATATTCCTCGTTGGTAAATGTCGCCATGTTCACAAATCGGATTCTTTTGTATCGACGCCCCGTTATGTTGCAATACCAGTTTGGACTATTAAGATTGTAAATTCCTACTGTACGATGTATTGTACATTACTAGTAGATGTTGAACATGAATTATAAAAATATCACAGTTTTTATTTTTTTATTTACGTATTGAAGCTATTTTTACATCAAACTGAAAATGTAGCTTTTGCTAACTGAACTGTTATTTGCTCAATGTTTTGCCTATTTAATAGCTAGTGTTATACCTTTTTGAATAGCTAAGAAGACGTAAAAGTTTTTAAAATCATCTGCAGAATAAGTTCCATACAATTTTTTTTTACCATAGCGCTTCAAAGTTAGGAATACATAGCAAAAATTACTTAATTTATATCGTTGTCATGCAGTTATTTTAAGCTGTTAATGGAGGGTTGAGTTTTTGTTGATCATTTTTATTCATTGGCATGTCTTCTAACTAAATACATAAAAAAAACGAACCCTAGAAGTCTTAATCATAAAAAGATTGGCAAAAAAGCAAAAAAATTGGGATATTTAAAAAAAAACTTAAAGATATCAATATCTCCATAACGGTTAAGTTTCGGACACTATATTATAGGATCAAATTCATCAGAAATGACCTAAATAATAACGTCCTTTAATATTCAGTACGACTTTCCCTGTAACCCTGTATATTGAATACATACATAATCACATCCGAATAGTATCGTCGTAGCCCGCTTTCCGTTCGGATATATCATAATATTTTTTGCCTAAAAAGTTTTATGACTATTTAGTTTACATAACGTGTATCCGATTACGTCCAGGCGGCAAAGGCCTTTGGCTTTCTACAAACATTTTGCGGATCCACCAACACAGTGTAAGGTGTATTTCTTCACTCATTAGCATTTACCTTCCCATTTATGCAATGTTTACTCATTATTCTATTGCTTATAGTATTAACATATTTATCGAAAAATATTTTATGGTAAATTTTCCTCGTATTTCACAAGTTTCGGTAGCCCAATGGATTGGGCCCGAGCCCGACTCCTAAAGTTTACGGGTTCTAGTCCCATCTGAGTGATGTGTAGAATATTTGAGAATTAATTTTGTGTAATACTTTGAAGTTCTATTATTCTAAAGATAAAAAAATAATCTGACCTAGATAACACTGAATAGTTCGTGTTATTTATTGTGTTCAAAACGGCTTGTAATCAACTAAATACGCGTTATTCATGAGTAAAATACTTGGACGAATTAAACACGTAAAATAAGTACATTATTTT
The DNA here is from genome assembly GCA_910589605.1 of Chrysoteuchia culmella. Taxonomy (NCBI): domain Eukaryota; kingdom Metazoa; phylum Arthropoda; class Insecta; order Lepidoptera; family Crambidae; genus Chrysoteuchia; species Chrysoteuchia culmella. Next base: position 21,060,640 of record OU342651.1, read on the forward strand.
TGAGAATAGTTCTGAATGAATGCCATTCAGCATTCCGGTACGATACCACGATTACACGTTGTTCTCAACAAACTGCTTTTAACAAGGCTTATAAGAAGATCAATCCTAAATGATAGGAAGTGGCCGCTATTGTTTGTGTTGCCTTGAGTTGCATCATTCTCTACACAAGCAAATTAAGGGTTTTGTGTGAAAAGTCAGAATATAATGAATGTAGAATTTCATTGACAAATTAAAATGAATGTTAAATATGTCATCAGTTTAGATAAGGCTGTAGAATACTGATTCGTTTGCCTATTAAAACTAATATTATTATTTTCGGCGGCCATTGTTTCCTTTTGGCGCCAAGATGGACATAGATTTACTTTCAAGGTGTGTTGCGTTTACGGATCCCTTAATTGTCTATTGTAATGCTGCGAGATACGAGATAAAAGGTTTTCGTGTGAAAAATGGGTAGCACGGACGGATATCCTAATCAAGACCTAGTATTTTGATTGGCAAATTTCGTTTTATTGTTTCACATTAAGAGGTGAATTATATTTAGATTAACGAAATAATTGAGGTTATTTTAAAAATCTGCTATTAATTTCTAATCTAGAAAATTTATTTTCGTTAAGGTATCTCTATCTAATTTATCTGGAGTTGTTGTTGTCTCGCGTCGGTCCCAAAGTATTAAATAAATATTTGTTAGACGTATTGCTGTATTCTGATTAATATAATACTTCTTTTTTTCATCACTAACGTAAAAAAAGGTAATAAAACAAGAAGGTTTCTCAATGATGTGGGCCAGGTAAACTGAGTTGCGTCGCTATTTAGTCTGTGGTCTATCCGCAATATTTGCTTTTTACGACCTCCAATTATGCAAGCACTCGTTTGACCGCAAGTTAAACTAATTCACTTAACTAAACACTACTTAACGTAACTTGAAATTTGCAATGCCAAATATTTTAATAGGAATGTTAACGGCAAATAATATAGCTATGCCTTAGAACTATGTTATACATTTTTATGCCATACATCTAGTGTTAATGAAGAGAACATTTTATTTGACATAATAGAAAACGCGTTACGCGCCCCTGTAACGGCTAACTAGAAAACGGACATACCGGCACGAACCGAGAAGTGTAATGTAAGATTTAGTTTCTATTTAGACCTTATGCCCTGCTCCTAAGAGTGAAATTCCTAATTAACTTTTCATGAGTGATTTATGCTATTTGTAAAAGTAATGCGAGGAAATCCGCTTCAAATTAATTGTTCTCTGTAATTATTTGGTTAAAAAATAATTATCGTTGTTTTCATTAATTAGAACTTGATATGAAACATCTACTAAACAGGATCGTATACCAAAAAATAAACATTTTGCACAGACGAGAAGTTGAAGTTAGTATCTAGTTTTTTTCTAGTTTATGACCCACTTGTTACTACCGTCCTTTTAAAAGAACGCTTAATTACAACACATAATTTTTAAAATATTGATAAAAAGGAGTATTTAGGGCTATTTTTCATATTTTTTTTCTCACGTTGTTTAGTATTTTTAAACCGCATACAAAAAAAAATTAAATTCGAAAGCAATATTATAATTCAGTAACATCTGGAATAATTTATCATGGAAAGATGAGGAGAACGCATCTGGAGATGCAGGAAAATATATCTAAGATTTTTTTTATTAGACTATAAATATTAACAAAATTAGCATATTTTCCACCGTTTTTCCTAGTTCGAATTTCTTCTCGTAAATCTTTTTCTCCAAATTACATGATTGTTTTGTCAAATAGAATTGAAACCGCAGGCAAAACACTGGTTGGTTACACAGATTAGACGCCAGTGACCGCACTGTTACGAAGCTGTCAAATTATATGTCATTTGACATGCCATAGTAGTGATTCCCATCTCTAGGGTATAAAATTACCCTGTTTCGTCAAAAAATCTCAAAAACCCTTGTTTGCATTGAGGTAAGTACAGTCACGTGCAATATTAGAGAAACACAGAGCAAATTTTTCAGTTTATATTATTGGATGACATTTGGGGACATAGAGAGCTTTGTTTCCGTCTGTTTCAATGTGATATAAGGTTGTATAGTGTATACATATCATTGCCCGTGACTGTACATGTGGGTCAACATCAGCCACTTTTTTATAATTCGCACTTATTTTGTTTCATCACCGAATATGTTTATTATGCCCAATGAACGCTCACTATTTTTCCTAATTTTGGTTGAATCAATGTATATGAAGGTTTAAATATTTTCACCGAAATTATGAATCATACATAATTAAGTGCCTACATAACTTGATAACGATTAAATATGGTAAGTAATATAAAAACTACTGTAACGAATTACCAGCAATTACCGTAGTATTAATAAAAAAAATCTCTACATGTGCTTGTAATTGGATAAGTAAATAGGATCTAAAAACTGACTTTACATTCTATAGGTTTTTTATAAATCAAATCAATCTAAATTCTTTAAGGTGATAAACATTCAACTGTATGTTTGAATCTAGCAAATGGTAATTATTTCAGTCTTATATGGAAGTTGCGCCCGCGTCGATCGTGGTTTCCGAGGTGCCTTAAATGGTGCTTTGAGCAGGTAGCGTTTGATAGCAATTAAAATGTGGTGGGGAGACATCAAAATATAAAATGGCAAAAGTTAATATAATAAATATAAAAATAAGCTGACTGTTTCTTTTTAATCGATAGTCAAACATTTGTAAAAAAAAATATTTCATAATGCAAGGATATTATTTCTCTCATTGAAGAAAAGACGCTGGCCAGCAGCGTGGAAAGGGAATATACTAGAAAATTTCGACGAGTCCTCATAAATATCAGTAGTTAAATTGGTAGTGCATTGGGCCGGATTCCTAAGGGTGCTTTTTACGTTTATTCAAAATGTCAAAACCAATTTTGTAGATTTCACGAACTCAAACAACTTTTTGTATGGAAGCAACCCTGAGATTACAAAATCAATCAGCTGCTTCATTCTCAATTTAATAATTAATCTTTAGTCAAACGGTTTATTATATTCCTTAAAATGTATTAATTAATTTGAAGTATATGTATTTAAGTATTATTAAAATGAATTTTCGTGTCTTTACATATCCATATCTTCGCTAACAATCTCAATCTAAAAATCAATTCTTAATTTAGTATACAGTTCAGTTAATTAGTGAGTATGAAATAGCTTTATTTATATTTTTCTCAAAAAACCTATACAGACAACCCTGCAAGCGAAAGTAACTGTCAACACATAACATTTGCTTTTGACGTAACATGGAAAACATGATTAAGGCATTTTATTTATTTCCTGCACCGACAGACAGACTGACGGATTTGTACTTCCACTGTAGGAAATCGAGCCAGGTAAATATTGATTAAATACTGCCTGTGTTTGATTAATAGTAAGTACAATTATCCTTAGCTATTGCTACATATTGTAGTTAGCCAATAGTTATAAAGAAATCCTACCCTACTAACATTATAAATGTGAAAGTATGTCAGATTGTTTGTTTGTTTATTTGTTTGTTTGTTACTCTTTCACGCTAAAACTACTGAACGGATTTAGTTGGAATTTGGCACATAGATTGTAGATAGCCTGGATTGAAACTTAAGATACTTTTTACCGATATTCCCACGAGAAAGGGAGCCACGCAGGTGAAACCGCGGGCATCCACTAGTATTTTTATATAACTTGGAGAAAACGGTAAACATGTAAGGTATAAGTACAACTTTTGTACAAAACATTGAACAGGGGAAAAAGGTCTGAATTTTATATTCATAAGTTTAAATACCAATTGTTTGTTTGTTTGCATTGAATAGGCTCTGAAATTGCTGAACGGATTTAGATGAAATTTGGTACACAGGTAGTAGATACCTGGCTATGAACATAGGATACTTTTTATCTCGATATTCCCGCGGGAATGGGAACCACGCGGGTGAAACTGCCAGCGAAAGCTAGGTAGTTATAATAAGTAAAAGGTTATAACTTCCAAACCATAGATAAACAAAGAGTGTAAAAAAAAACTCGTAATCGAGGTAGCTAATTTGTTGAAAGGAGCTCAGTGGGGTTAGCACCAATAACTTTCGAGTAAGTATCTAGGAAGTAAAGTGCCGAAACGTGGACACTGACGGCACGGCTGGTCCACAAGTTCAAAGTTGCTCAGCGGGCTATGGAAAGGGCTATGCTCGGCGTTTCTCTGAGAGATCGTATCAGAAATGAGGTGATCCGTCAGAGAACCAAAGTTATCGACATAGCCCACCGGATTAGCAAGCTAAAGTGGCAGTGGGCTGGCCATATTAGCCGTAGAACCGATAACCGTTGGGGTAAACGAGTTCTAGAGTGGAGACCGCGTCTCGGCAAACGTAGTATAGGACGTCCTCAGGCACGGTGGAGTAATGATTTGCGCAAGACGGCTGGTAGGAGCTGGATGCGAGAAGCCGAAAACAGATCTCAGTGGCGTGCACTTGGAGAGGCCTATGTCCAGCAGTGGACTGCGACAGGCTGATGATGATGATGATGATGATGAAGTAAAGTAAAAAAAATTATGACATTTTGAGCAGCGTTCCTACCGGACGTAAACGGAACTACATTTTACTATACATTTTTTGACATCACTTGCTCGATACTTACTCGATACTATTTCGATAGTTATTTATTAGCGAATTAATCAGCGATAAGATCCGAAAAACTGGCAAAGTGCGTGTCGGGCCGCGCTCAGTACATGAGTCCGCAGGTGTCAATGTTGTGATGTGATTTTTCCACAATCTTACACGTCTCATACTTCTATATAAAATATAGGTACCTATACGGGTCGTGTAAGATTGTAGGCACCGTTTCTACCAAAAATGTACATTTTTAAAGTCAAAGTCAAAGATTTTTTATTCAAATAGACTTATAGATAAGTACTTTCGAATAGTCCAAAATTTTTTTCCCTACCAGCCATTCAGGACATCTTTTAACTGATAAGAAGAACGGACGCAAGAAACTTATCAGCTTTAACAGAAACAACAACATTTACAATGGAACATGTTGTTGCCAAGCACAAATTTACAATTTTGAAATATATTTAATATAAGAGGAAAATTTTCCAATATTTAATAAAATTATTAGAATATTTTCCTTTTATCTAATTTATAATAGTTATGTTTTATGTTAGTATCACATCCATGCATTTTGGTCTTTTAAATAATCATCTACCTTGTTATAACCTTTGCTTAAGAGTGACTTTTTAACATATATTTTAAATTTATGCAAAGGCAGCTCTATCAATTGTTGTGGAGCTTTATTAAAAAAAGCTATACCTTTCCCCAAAAACGAGCGTCTACATTTTTTAAGTCGAAATTTTGGAACGGCAAGCTTATTCTTATTTCTAGTATTAAAATTATGGAATTAAAACCTAAATACTTCACAATCGACTTTCTGAAACGAAAATCGGTTCTTGTCGGTCTCCTCGTTACAAGGTTTCCCGCCGTAGGGATTGTTAGGTTTGCACTAGTGCTTGACCTAGACTAAATAAAAACTATTGACTTGAAAAATGGTCCTCAGACACCCGCAAAATTTTTGAAAAACTTGTAAAGGTGTAATAGTGAAACTACAAAGGGTTTTTTTTTTATTTAATAAAAACGATAAAATATTTTTTTGCAAGAATATGGTTACAATATTGATCTTAAATTAGTTATTTCCTACATATTCTATCGTCAATCGATGTACAAATCATTTACAATTATATTACTTGTTTTGTGACTGGAACATTATGAGTATAATCATCACTTATGTATTATCCATATTTAATTGTAAAAATTCAAATTTAATAATGAAGTCATTTTAAAACAATAATATATCTAAATAAAAACATTACATGTTTTTATCATTCAAATAGTCAGATACATTATAATACAATTTGGTCAATAAAAAATTCAATATTTTTTGCTTAAATTTATAAAATGTCAATGTTTTAAATTCATCAGGTCAGGCCATGCAATGTATATTCCTGGAATATAATTTTAGTTTTTGCTTTGGTACACACAGATTTTTCTTTTTTCTACCACTGTAAGTACTATTGTTTTTTAGCTCAAAAAATTGGTTGTATTTTTTTTTAACAAAAACTGTGTTTACGAAAGCCTAAAACTTATTAATTCGATAGAATCAAGCGTTAAGCGTTAGGTACCTTTTTTTTTTTTTTCGAGGGGGAAATGCTCCTTATGCATATAAGCGCCCTATCGCTGGTGGGCCATAGGGTTATATGGAAACGAAAATTAAACGGAATTAAGCGATAGATTTTATATATATTCTGGGTTTCATAGCTCCATCGAAGGAACCCAGAGTGGTGCAGCTAAATTAGCTCACGTCGTGACGGGCAAAGTAACGAGCGCGAGAATTTGTGCTCTAATGGATCATTATGGCGACGACTTTCGATGGATATCGCTGGATCGGTTATTACTTGACACTTTTTTGCTACTTATTGAGAAACTTTCGTTTTATGACAATCTTTAGAGAAATAAAGTAATTAGGTATTTTTTAAAATTAAGTAAGTAATTATTGGATTTAGCCATGTGAACGTTCCCAACAATCGTGCATGAATTTATTTAATATCTTTACCAGTATCAAACAACTTTATCCGGACCAAGTAAAATAGAAACATCTTGACAAGATTTTAATCTCCTGTGTGGTATAGTGGTAACAACCGCCGGTATCAGACACAGAGGTTCCAGGTTCGATTTCCAGCGGGGGTACATATTGTACTTGGTTTGATTGATGGTAGGTAGGACTTCTTCAAAGTCCGCCTGGCTAGCTACCACCATCTTATCTAAGTCTGACGCCATAACAACAATGTTTTCTGTATTGTTGTGTTCCAGCAGTTAGAGATAAGATATCCAGTTCCTCAGTGATTGAGGATTCCGGGAAAGTCTCGCTTCTGTCTTCAGCCTTATCAATATTAAACATCAGGTATGATGACGGCTAAGAGTCTCCCTGTCGTTCATTAAAAAAAACACAAAAACCTAACGTCGCACTAAGCACAGGAAACAAGTATAACTATTCCGAGAATTTGAATCATTCTTTATTCTAATCTACTTATAAGTGCATTCGTTTAAAAAAGTGTGGCGGATCGAAAAGAACACAATCGTCACAAGCGCTCAAATCACAGACTCCTTCAAGATGCAGTTTTTGCGCAAACTTCGCTGCATTATGTATCGCAACCGCGATTGGTTGCACAGACTAGTTTCGACATGGTTGTATAATGTGCTTTTTGATGCTGATTTAATCTGATTTGTTTAAACACTGATTATTAATTACAAGAAGGATTATATGCGACGACCTGTCTGGCGTAAGGCTATGTATTCACACAAAAAGTATTAAAGTATGTTTTTCTGTTATCAAGTATCCATAACATAAGTTCTTCATCTTCTTCTTTCTTAATTAATGGCGTGCTCGCGTTAAATACGCGAATTTTGCCAATGTCAAGTAAATATATTTTGTAATACCTATATAGAAATTGTACGGTAGATTGAGTTAAACATGGAGCCTCACAAGACATGTTATTACGAAAAGAACACGAGAGAAACTCCCAAGTTCTTCATGAAACTTACCCTGGGCTAGTGACAGTTCATATTGTAGGCCGATAGGATACGATATGATCTGTCAAATGAATACGATTACCTTACTCAATAATAAACATAAAGTGCGCCAAGTGCATTCCTGTGCAGATAGAAAAAAAAACGGACAAGTGCGAGTCGGACTCGCCCACTGAGGGTTCTGCACAAATTTGTAAGTACCTACTTAGGTACATAATATTATAGTTCAGAAATTGAGTCTCGCAGTTTTTTTCGAAGTTTTCCCGAATTTCAGTTTTCTAAACATAAGACTAAATGTTTCATGATTTAATCACAAATGTCTAGTTTTCAGATTTCAGAGATTGTAAATTGTAACTCGATACCTCCGCGCTTTGTAAGATAAACGAGGAGACGGCGGACGGATGGACAGACGGACAATAAAGTGATCCTATAATGGTTTTTTTTTTCAGGGGTTCGGAACCCTAAAAACTATAAACGGACACCTTAAATTCTATCAAGAATCTTGATTCTGAGTCAAATTAGTGTTCATATCAATAACTATGTCTAGGATTCTATGACTATGTCCTATTAAACTATAAGTAAGCAAATTTTAAACTTAATACATACATAAAACTTATGTATTTTTTTCTTTTACAGGTAATGGCTGTTGCATGGAGTAATTTCTATCTACATAAAGTGTTTGTATATTATGATACATAATCATAATTTTTAAAGGTAGAAGTCCCGAACCTACACTAATAACTTGATGTCAATTGCTCATCACCTTTTACAAAATGCTGCTTTTCCCGGTGCAGGGACGTAAATAATTATTGAGGAGCTCTTCTGGTACATCAGCTCCACTTCATCACATGCATAGAGACGAGCATAAATTGTATATGAACCACATTAAACTCATCGTATTGCTTCCGTGAAATGCTAAGTATTTAATAGATCCGATGACCATTCGTGGTCTTCATCATCAGTTCCACTCCACCAAATGGTGCTTAACGAAAGCAAATGCACGAGTTACTTAAGAAAACATCGAAATCAATGTAGGTGTGCCTATAATATTTGAAGAGTTCCCTCGATTTCACCAAGATCCCATCATCAGATTTCGTCTTGACGTTAATGGAACCAACTTGAAAGTACAACCTTTCAAACAAATAAAAAATTATGTAAATCGGTTCATAAATGACGGAGTACTGAGGTAACAAACATAAAATAAAAACAAACACGAATTGATAATTTCCTCCTTTTTTTGAAGTCGGTTTATTAATTCGGTTTGATTTCATTATATTTGGAAATGTCGTAGAGAAACAAGTATAAGAAGCGATGCCAATGAATCGTGGCAAAATTCAATAGAGTTAATTCAAAATAAATTACGGTTTTATTTAAACCGAAATATCAATCTTTCTGATTTTTCGCTTTCAGAGTTCAGGGGGTCAATTCTGCTAAATTTTTGTCATAATCGTCTCTCAGTGGTGTTTCAATAGTAGTGTTTATTTAGACTGCTGTAACAAGAACTGTGTTAAACAACACTACCATTGAAACACCACTGGAAATCCATGGTGACTAAGCATTAGCAGAATTGGGCCCCTGGATAGCAATCATCCTAACTTTTTATTACAATTCAAATTAACGCATATGCAATCTGATATTCAATAACTAAAAAATCGGGAAGTACCGGTTAAACCTGGTTTCGGCTGTTTATTTTTAATTGTAATATATTTTGACTTTGATTGTAAAATATTTTGAAATTGTCTCGGTATATGCTTATTATTTTTTATTTAATATTATCTTTAACCAACGATAAATTTATGGTTATTTAATCATTAATTTACGCTATAAGTAGATAATCAATATATTTAATAAACTAAATAGTTATTGCACGTCATAAAACCTTTACAAAGGTTGCAATCACATGAAGAAGTACAGTATGTCCCTGTAAGGCATATCAATTTAAAGTTGATTTTCACAATGCCCATATTTACAACTTTAGCGCATGACAAGGATTATCATTATTATGTATGCAACATAACAGAATGATGAGGTTTGTGTATTGGCCATGATATTTAACAAATTAGTAGTTATATGCATTCAATTACAATTATTACAAGACATAACGGTAAATATGTCAAGTATAATCAGTAGTTGAACATGCGTCATACCTTTAACAGAGTTTTTTGGCACTGAATATCAAAAAATGATTTGTAATGTTTATTATGTTAAGAGGCCGGCGACTGGGCCATACTAACGGAATACCAAAATGATTTGAAATTAGAGAATTCTTTATTAGAGCAGTATTTATCTATGGTAAATTTTAAATAGAAAATTATTGGAAAAAATTAACTCGGCCACAAGTGAATTCTCAGACGGGAATCGAACCCGCGACCTTTGGAAATCCGGTCCAATGCAAGAGCATTGGACCGGATTTCCAAAGGTCGCGGGTCTCCCGCCGTTTTTTTCTCCCTGTTTTATTTCATACAGAGTCGTCAAATTGAAAAGTGACCTTAACATAACAGTTAGGTCAATTTCCATCATAAAAAGAAAATACTAATATTACATTTTATGGTTATTGTAACCGTAAACAATTTTCAACTTGCAAAGAAAGACTTATCTATCATACATTACAACATTTCTCACATTACAAGATTACTGTACTGCAAGTTGTGAGGAACATACAGGTCATTATCAATTTATTTTAGAAATGCATTTTACTTATTCGCTTTTTATATTACTTAGGTACTTTTATACGTACGTGAAAAGAGCGAGGTCAATTCCAATGAAAATCGTGTTGTCGTCTGTACCTCTGAATTGAAAAAAATAAAAGTAAACATGTAAAACTTGACAAACGAATACAAGTAAAAATGTAAAATGTAAAACCGCGTCCGTGGTCTAGTGGTGACAACCAGGTCCAGGGTTCGATTCCCTTGTATTCGGTTTGATTGGTGGTTGGACTTGTTGTAAGGCCTCCGGGCTAGATACCATCATCTTATCTTACTCTGAAACCATAAAAACAATAGCATTGTTGTGTACCGGCAGTTGAACACCTGTGCGAGAGAAGGAAAACTTGAAACAAACCCTTTACCAACCCGTCTGGCCAGCGTGGTAGCAGTAGGCTAATAGCCTCCTATGAACGCCCAATAGGCGGGAGTTAGGAGAGGCTTATGTCCAGCAGTGGACGTCCACAGGCTGATGATGATGATGATGATGATGTACCGGTAGTTATAGATAAGAAAGCTAGTTCCTCAGAGGTTGAGGATTCCGGGAGAGGCTCGCTTCCACACCATATATGAAGAAGTCTGAGCGTCTCCCCGTTGTACATAAAAAACACCTATTTTAACTCTTTTACGTAAACCTATTTTATCTGTTATTTAAAAAAAATAAGAAATAATATTTTTTGTGAATCTCAAGCCTCCTTTAAAAAGTTAATTTTTGATTGATGTATGGATAATTTTTAAATTTTTGCATTGTATTTTTTCTTTACCGTATTTTTTTAATCTCAGTTTTATTATTGATTAGTCTAATAGTCATTTATAAATAAAATAAACGTCTTATACATATAACAATGTTGTGCATTCCTTTAAGTTAAATGCATATAAGATTCATATTTTGCTAAGTGCTGTAAACTTAATATAATTTTTCTTTATGTATTTAGTTGGTAAGCCTTATTAAATAAATAAATGAAATAAATAAATAACAAGGTGGACCTTGTTGATAGGTACTATTTGATACGATGAGAACATAAGTCAATAGTATAAGCCAACCGCAAAAGTATTAATTAAAAATAAAGGATCATAGCCAGCGTTGATTATGATTGCGGATACTTCGTAAAGAACTGTGACGCAAGAGAAGGATGGTGTTCACAGCATAACGAGCTCACACAGGCAGACCATTCAAGTATGCGGAACTAGTTGCCTTTTGGTTGACAATTCAATTAGCTTTACGTAGAAGAGATATTTAGCTTAAAACATAATAGCTAACTTTAATTTCTTGGAATTCTGGGAAAAACTGTATTGTCAACTGACTCTGGACTACTTACTTTTCTCATGGCTGTGGGTTGCTGCATTTTACTTTTACGGTTACTATTACCTACGTTTACGTTTATCTGATTTTCAAAAGTTGACTGGCAGAGCATACTTTTAGTAATAAGTCCGCCTTTGGTACTGTACTTTATGTATTTTGTACAGTAAAGTTCAATAATTATTTTAAAAAAATATAGTTAAATTTCTTATTTGTAATTGGTGCAATTAATTACTTTTGGATAAAACTTAAAAAAATATATTTATAATTTACCTACACGTTAACAGCACCTCAATTCTATCATTACCACAATATAGAGAAAGGAATTTTGAGAAGAGATGTCTAATTGCGCATGAATTCTAAATGAACATTTAACCGCCTCTGTGGTCTAGTGGTACAACCACCGGTATCAGACCCAGGGGTCCCGGGTTCGATTCCCAGCGGGGGTACATATTGTATTCGGTTTTGTTGGTGGTAGGACTTGTTGTAAGTCCATCTGGCTAGCTACCACCATTTTATCTAAGTCTGACGCCATAACAACAATGTTTTCAGCATTGTTGTGTTCCGGCAGTTAGAGATAAGATAGCCAGCTCCTCAGTGATTAGGGATTCTGGGAGAGGCTCGCTTCCATCTTCAGCCTTATCAATAGGTATGATGAAGGTAAAGAGTATCACCGTCGTACATTTAAAAAAAGAATTAAATAAAGTAACCATACACACTTTGTCTTGAAATAAACGCCAACATATTTAAAACTTGTCTTCACAGATTGCTCAAATAGTAGAGCAGTTTACGCTGAGAATTGGTTAATTAACGTGTATTAGCCAGCGATTTAGAAATACGAGTTATCACGGGAGAGTATCCGTTTTGCGCTATGGCTGCTCTGTAATTGCGCATGATTAGTAATATTTACGGAGGCTCTTGCGCAGGTTTCCGATAATTGAATTATTCCTTGAGAAATTAGAATACCTATTGTAATTAAAAACAATAATATGCAACTGCTACGTAGTGACGTATTGACGGCAGTATAAAGAAACGAAAATTTTTTATTTTACTATTTTACTAAATGTATTTATTGCCGTGGTTAATGAAGTGGGTGTCACAATGACCTTATACATTGTTAAAATATCATTTTATTGTTACATTATTGTGTACACTGTTTTTTAACCCAAATAAATAGAAAAAAAAAAAGAAAATGTATACTTAACAGTCTGTTTAATTACTATTGTTACGGTACGGATTATAACCGTAACCAAAATAAAGTTCTCAAATGCAATGATAACTATTTGCTAATTTAGAATTTATTTAAGCATGTGCTGTCGTCTACAGACCTATATCCAGATAGACGGGAAAAGTGTACCTACCTTGCGTGCCAAAAGTTTGATCCACGGTCAAAGTTATACGACCTAAGTCAGTCTGCTTGAGACCATTGCCATTAAAACACGCGTCACTCAGAAACGAAAATAGTTAATTGTGCAGTGCTTTCTTGCATGAGTTCCCGTTGTATCCGTTCCCGTTCGTATATATATCGGGATAAAAAGTGAATAAATCCTGTGTTCATAACCAGGCTATCTACTATCTGTGTACCAAATTTCATCCAAATCCGTTCAGTAGTTTCGGAGCCTATTCAATACAAACAAAGAAACAATCAAATCATTCCTCTTTATAATATTAGTATAGAAATAATGCATGCTAATGCTGACCCAATTTATTTGTGACTAGGTTCTGTTTCTTTTTTGATTATTGTACATTCATTTGTTTTGTTTTTGTCATTTATTTAAGCACAGCCAACAAGGTGTACACCACATACATGATCAGAGATACAGTTGCAACTTAATCTAGGTACATTGTCACCTTAGTTAAAGTTTACAGAAAGTATAGTCTGATTTAAACTTAAAATCTATATATACTTAATTCAGATTCGCAAAATTTGTGACGACTCGATAGGGACTTTGGCGCGTAGTACGCGGCCGATTAAGGTATCAAATTAAAGGTACTCGAGTCTATTTGTTCCGAAAACTATAAAATATACAAAATGTTAAACGTGATGATCACAAACTGCAATTAAAGATTTTCGCATAATTTGGAATTTTTCGTCGATCGACGAACCCGAGTATCGGGTTGTATGTGTGTACTAGTTAATACTTATTCAAAATAATAAAGTATCTAAAATTAATTAAAAATGTGCATTAAGTCACACATCTCTTTTTACTAACTTGTTATAATTTTCAATATTTCAGTTTTGAATTTGTGTTACTTATGATGAAAAATATCTATACGGCCTTTCTTATTTAAAATTTTTATTTTGAAGCGAAAGGACTCTTTAATGTCGAAAATTTACCTAAGTTGCTCTTACTAAATTTACCAGGCAAGGATAGACTACGAGGTCAGTTAAGAGTGATTCTAGAATGTAGCTGAGGACAATCGTAGTTACCATTTAAAAGTTTGTGGAGGAATATTTAATCGAGAAGTTGTCTTCTTGATTTAAGGGTTATTATATAACAAATATAATATGTTTAAGCAATTGTTGTAAAACTTATTTTTTTTACATTCATTGAATTGGTAAATTAGATATAAGAACATTTTTTGCACACGCTCAATTCTAGAGTCGTGAACTTGGTAGTGGTAGTTCGTTTTAATTTAATAACATGAGGAGACACAGTAACAGCGTTATGGAGGTGAAAAACAAGTGAATGCACTCATAAGAATCACGACTCGACTAGAATTTACAATTAGGCTCTACGGCCAGTCACATTACAAGTGGGAAAGTGCAACGTGCCCAGATTAACGATATCTATATCGATAGATTCTTTCACTTTTCACACGGATTTTTGCAACATTGCATTGTTCTATCCGATTTCTAAATATTTACTTTCATAGATAGTTGCCGATAGTTGTGATCGTGGTTTGTTTTTGATTAAATCTTTATTTTTAATTGAACCGGTAGAATGGACGGTGATCTTGAAACTGCAGATGTCATTGATCTCGTTAACCGAAGCAGAAAATAAAATGAACAAATAGGAAAACCAGATCTTTTTTTGTACTAATTTTTCATTTAAGTTCTTGTTGTGATAGATAGGAATGCCTCGTAAGAATGTTGATAGCATGAAACAATTTTTCATATAAGGTAGAAAATGAAGGAAAGGATAAAAATGCTTCTAGTTATGTATATCTACAATTCTACATTATCAACCCATACCTTATTAACATTTTTAGCAGTAACTTAATGCAATGATGTTCGTTATAATACACTTTCATTAAAGCTTTACTTTAAAGTAACATTTAAGCGCATTACCTAATTCAGTTCTTAAAAATGTTACGTTCAAAATTTCGATGTCATCAAATTAAACTACAATTAATAATTGTAAGGAAGTGAAACAAGTTTTGTATAAAAGTATCTTTTAATAGCTGGCAACTACTAAGATATTTTAATTCAGTCTCAAAAGTTAGTTATTAAATAGTTAGTCACGTAGTTGTAAAAGTCAGAATCGTGTCGTTCTGACATCACACCTGACATTTGAGTGGGCGGTCACTGGAAACCCATATTGGGCCCAGATTGAGGATAATATTAAGCTGAACTAATTGGTTGTTTTGAAGAAAATACTTAAGATCAATGGACTTGCATCATTTTCGACGTTCCAATACACAAGTTATACAGTCTTTCAGACGGTATTGTTATCATCTTTAACATTAGACGAACTGCCTTCTTGAGATGATTTTGTTATAAGTACTACTTTCATGACTTCGTAGCATTGATTTTTCGATGTTAATTTCTACTATTTCTGTTACTTCCGTAACTATTTCTTCTTGCATACTGTGCGATGTTTCAGCAATATTACTTTCGCAGCTTGAAGTAAGATTTCACCTCTATTTCTTTTATAGTCATCAGCTTTGTTTGTATCTTCTTGTAAACTAACCGACGTGTCAGCAGACGAGAAACTTTTTTCCGCGTGGGTTTTATTTATAGACTAACTCTTTATCAAGGACCTTTGAAGGAAAAGAAGCCCAAACTTCTGCAAACAGTCAACATACAAAACAAGTTTGTTGGTATTTTTCACCAGTTTACAATGTTAAGGTGGGTATTCAGCCACTGAAGATACTATTTTCTATATTGAATAATATAATTTAAATTATCTATACTAATATTATAAAGAGGAAAGATTTGATGTTTGTTTGCAACGAATAAACTCAATAACTACTGTTCGCATTTGGATAAACTTTGGTACACAGATAGTAGATAGCCTGGGGCCGTACCGAAATCGACTTCATTTGACAGATGGATGTGACACATTGCTGCTTCTTTTTGACACAAATGAAAACTTACCAAAGACTAAGAGCAATATGTCACATCCATCTGTCAAATGAAGTCGATGTCGATGCCGACGACACTTGCGCAGTAGGGGGGCTGGTTATGATCATAGGATACTTTTTTTCTCCATATTCCCTCAGGAACGGAAACCACGCTGGAGAACCACCAGCGGCTGGTAGTTGTAAATAAAATTAGTGATGACTTCGTGCCTTTAGTTATGACAGCTTAGAATAGCACTACGCTTTCTCATCCATGATGTGAGAAGAGAATACCATAGCTAGCTGAAGATCTTTGCAACATCGATCGCTAACTAAAGAGGGTTGAACAGCAAAAAGCTCCACAGAACACACAAAAAGCTCAAAGTGTTGTCATCCTTTGTTCCCAACGAGCACACCAAATCCTGTCACACTGTTACTCATTAGGAACAAACGGTCGCATCACCTTACTGCGTGAAGCACAGAAGCAGTTCTTACATTTCCGTTTTTTTTTAATTCACGACGGGGAGACTCTTAGCCTTCATCATACCCGATGTGATAAGGCTGAAGATGACAGCGAGCCTCTCCCCGGAATCCTCAACCACTGATAATGTTTGTACGGAAGTGTACGCTATTTGGCACTGAATGTGTTATGCTTCTGTTAAGATATCAAATGAGGATTACGAATACTTGTAGTAGATACATCTCTTCAATAAAGTAGGTACATCAGAAACAAATCCTGTAGAATGCTTCAATTTATTTTTATATATTTTTTTTTTATATGAACGACGGCAAGTCTTTAGTCTTCATCATACCTGATGTTAAGTATTGATAAGACTGCCGGAACACAACAATGCTGAAAACATTGTTGTTATGGCGTCAGACTTAGTTATGATGGTGGTAGTTAGCCAGGCGGACTCACAACAAGTCCTACCGCCAACCAAACCGAATACAATATGTACCCCCCGCTGGGAATCGAACCCCTGGGTCTGATACCGGTGGTTGTTACCACTAGCTAGACCACAGAAGCGGTTAAAATGTATTTTCCTGTACAAACCCATTTTTGGACACAGGTGGTATTTAGTGTAATTAATTACAGACCTACCTATCGAATAACAATTTTAAAACAATGTAAATAAGATTAAAATTTGCTCATCACGTATAAACTTTTATGCTAATATAATAAAGCCGGCCTTTGACAAGGTCGATCTTTGTCAACTTTGACATTAATAAAAACAAGTTAAAGTTTTGTTGCCAAATGGAGATGTTCCTCTGGTATTCGTGACGAAACGGAGATATTTTTTTTGTTGAATTAATTTTATGGGCGGCGATTTCCTCATTTGCTTGAGAAATGGTCGTTCATATTAAAAATAATCACCAATACATTATAGTTAATTATGTACATTGGCGAAGCGGAGACTAAATTAATCTATGGACAAATTGCATATATATTTTTCACCTCACAAGGATTCACCTCACAAGAAAAGGAGGTTTTGTCATTCAATTTTGCGGCCTAGCGTGGTAAACTACTTTTTTATTTAAAACCTAAAAATTCGTCATAATGCTTTCCGAATCACACTATTGACAGATTTGTGTAAAAGTAGACTGTTATTAGTCACTGAATTATGTTTTTTTTATAAACGGGCAAATTATAGATTTTAATTTTATGAATTTTCCGACGCGTGTACTAAGATGTGATGTTTTATATTTCTGTGCAATAAATATAAAAAAATCAGAGCGGCAGCCTATAGTGAAATGAATTAACACAATAACATCTATTATGCTAATTT
This sequence comes from Chrysoteuchia culmella, assembly GCA_910589605.1. NCBI lineage: Eukaryota > Metazoa > Arthropoda > Insecta > Lepidoptera > Crambidae > Chrysoteuchia > Chrysoteuchia culmella. The sequence goes on from OU342651.1 coordinate 21,078,279, forward strand.
ATGCAATTAACTGTATGTCAAATTTCATCAAAATCCTTCGAGTTGTTTTGCGTTAATAAAGTAACAAACAAAATAGACTTTCACATTTATAATATTATTCGGATTATCTTTTTACCATAAAACGTACTAATGTTTTCTTTTTACTTATTTTTTTTTTATTAATCGTGTTATTCCGTCTCGGTTATGAATGGCTGCGGTGACCACGCTCCAGTTAACTCATCCATTGCTCGTATTGAAGTTGTATAACAGTGATAATAAAACTGCCGAGCCTTTTCTGTAATTTGCAGTCGTTAAAATAATGAAATATATGCTATTATTTCAAATCAAGCTGTAAGCAGTAACCGAATATTTAATTCTTTCCCGCAATAGATAATTAAGTAGTCCAAGCAAATAGATACTTATATAAGACTTATTTTAAGTTCATACACTTAAGTTACAAAATACAAAATATGTTGTTCTGTTTTAAATCTGCACATCAATTTAGCTTTATCCTTAAATGAGTAATACTTAAATGTCGTTCATTGAACCAGTTTAGCGTAAATGTGGATTTGAAAAATGATATAAATTGATAAGCCAATTTCCGATTTTAAGAGATGAGTTAATACGAAGTTAAGAGTAACAAACATAAGATAAGATAAGATAATTATTTATTGAGTACTAAACACATACATCAAATAAAATTTGACACCGTGACCCGTGGTAGTAAAAACTGTGCTACAGGCCACGGTACTCCCAGGTAGATTAACAAATTAATTTAAGTGTTTTTGAAAATTTGGTCTTAATTAAAGTTATAATAGTACAGTAATATTGAATTAAAATGCTAACAAACAAATACTTGCTACTGTAACCTTACAAAGAGATTTTCTGTAGTTTCATAATCCAGTTCCTTAAGATACATGGGCGTAGCGAGGTACGGTCAGGGAGGGGCAGCTGCCCCCGACCTTAGAAGAGCGGTTGTTTGCTTTTAAACTGTAATTCTGAAGAGCTTCATAGCTTGGGACGCCTCTTATAGGACCTAAGAAACTAACAGGCTTAAAGGCTGGCTTGTGAAATCCAACAATGCGGGATGTAACCTCTAATATAGTTTTTTTTCCACATCATTTTCTTTGTCTGCCTGTCGTCCTTTCCAGGCTACGCCCTTGGTATCAAACGTGTACGTATAAATCCAAGCAAAACGCTACTTATATAAGTGCTCTGATAGCACATCTGGTTTCTTTAAGCGCACCCTTAGATCAGTAGAATCTGTTGATCTTTGTAGCAAGCCTTTGTTGCTTTACTATAACTGTACGTGCCAGTCCGCCCTGATCTTTATCGTGGATATACGTAGAGAGAGGCCTATACCCAGCAGTGGACGTGATGCTTCTGATACCAGAGCTCTTAGTAAGAGTTGACGTTTTCGATAACTATCGACTCCTCTAGTCATGTCGGTAGAGCAGTCTATGGATATATATATTTTTTTGTAAACGACGGGGAGAGTCTTAGCTTTCATCATACCTTTTTTTTTTTATTCTAGGAGAAATGCTTTTACGCATCCCTCGCCCCTGGGTCGATTCGAAGTGTTGGACTCACCTGTAGTACTACCAACTAGCCTTCATCATACCTGATGTTAAGTATTGATAAGGCTGAAGATGGAAGCGAGCCTCTCCCGGAATTTAATCACTGAGGAACTGGCTATCTAATCTCTAACTGCCGGAACACAACAATGCTGAAAACATTGTTATTATGGCGTCAGACTTAGATAAGATGGTGGTAGCTAGCCAGGTGGGCTTACAACGAGTCCTATCAGTATATAGTCATATGAAAGAGACAAAGCGATAGTTTTCGAAAACGATTTTAGTTTGTCAAACTCGTACTACGGGTACAGTACGATGATGATACAAAGCCGTTATTAGATATTGTTCAAACTCATTCATAATTTACATTCATAATGGCAGTATTTTGATGAGTGATTATAGGTACCTTGAAGCTGTAGCTTCGCGTTGCATAATAGAAAAGTTCGAAGACAATAATTTTATGAATTGTGACCTATTAAAATACCGCCAATACTTTCTCTGTATGACTTTTGACATTTTGTTTTGTAAAATTTAAAATCTTATATTGTTTAATATGACAGTGACGTATAAATCAAGAGATTTATCTAGATGCTTACCCCCATATTCTAAGTCGTTCCTCCAAAACTTTTTACACTCCACTCAACCTCGTCGTGGGTAAAAATGGTAGTGTGCGCTAGGCCTCACACGGAGTGGCTACGTACTCTTTGGCTCCTCCAGGTCCTTACGGAGTTATGACTTAGAATACCGATTTCGAGGAGTATTATGAAGAGGTTTTCAATGAGGTTTCGTTAATTCGAGGACGAGTAAGTTTTTGAGGAACGACTTAGAATATGGGTGTTAAGCTATCATAGAATAAAGATGTAAAATCATTTTGAACTCCCTGCTTGCTGTTTACGTATCTTTTAGTAGTAGTACTAATCCTAACTACTGTTCTAAGGGTTGTGAGTTCATTCCTCACATGGAACAAGGATTTAATTGTGTTTGTCTAGGTTTTATACCTTTTTATGTTATGTATGTCGCAGAAAAATGATAAAAACAGAATTTCATTAAATTTCTAAGGGATCTGAAATAACCGAGGATGTTAAAATTACAACTCAATTGCCTAATTTCCCTTCAATACCATTTTAAACACTTCAGTGTAATACGAATAATCCTTCATGAGTGGTACGCGAATAATATTTGAATATGTGCCACTGACATCGGAGCCCGTAGCGCAGTGGTTCACGCGCTCGGCCTGCGATTGTCACGGGATGGGTGCCCAAAAATTTACTATCTTGAGCTCCTCCGTGCTTCGGAAGGCACGTTAAGCCGTTGGTCCCGGCTGCATTCGCAGTTGTTAAAACTGCATTGGACCCGCATTTGGGCCGCATTGGGCCCGCGTGGTGGATCATGGCCCGTTCTCCTTATCCATCCATAAGGAAGGCCAGTGCTCCAGCAGTGGGGACATTAAAAATGGCTGATGACGCAATGTGCCACTGCTCTAGAGCCATTCCTCTTCCCTTCTCGCTAGATTTCACACAAACAGATTTGCATAAATATTTTGCGTTCACTTCGGAAGTAAAGAGTGTTGAATAGCAAACATTCAAACACTCTATTCAATATTCATGGGCTAAGGTCGACACGCGTACAAAAGGCTAGCCTGTAGAAAGTCGATAGAGAGCTTATTGCGTCATATTTGTAAACGGACAGATCATGAGGACAAGCTTTGCTATGTGTATTAAATATAGGTCTAGAAATGTAAAATAGTATGAATGGACAGCATATTTGGAATGATAACTTTTTAAATTTGCATCTTACAATGCTATTTTTATGTGATGTTTCATGTTATCTCGTCAGGGCGACATGAGACTAGTTGCTTTTTTTAGTATATTTTCTTGTTAAATATTTATAGCATATTTGGAAATTATTTATTGTTGAAGTTTCTTGTGTCGTCATCATCTTTATCGATCTATATTCGTCCAATGCTGGACAGTTATTGCACTGAGTTTTCCACTTAGCTTAATGTTGGTCGCGAACAGAATATTTAAATAACTTTTAGTACTTATTTATCTATATACTTAATTCAGGTTCGCAAAATTTGTGACGACTCGATAGGGACTTTGGCGCGTAGTACGCGGCCGACTAAGGTATCTAATTAAAGGTACTCGAGTCTATTTGTTCCGAAAACTATAAAATATACAAAATGTTAAACGTGATGATCACAAACTGCAATTAAAGATTTTCGCATAATTTGGAATTTTTCGTCGATCGACGAACCCGAGTATCGGGTTGTAACCGCCCTAGTTTGTAATTAAAGTCAGATAAAAAATTAACTGAATCGAGTAGAGCCAGAGTTTCATATGTGTATGAGTCGACGGCTGCTAGAGTTTCTCAATATTGAAAAATGCATAAAATTTATAGTCAATAAACTCAGTTTTATTGCAGTTATGAGAAAAAGACACCGTTCCTTGAGTAGCATATCACCATTCATTTGTACAGTTGTCAGCTTAATTTGGTATGTCCACCTGAAGTTCGTTCTTCTTGCCTACGTTGTTAGAGCGCTTTTAGTCCTATAGTCAACACATCTGATAGGTTTGATGTGTTGACTATAGTTACGAATAAGTTTCGAATAAGTATCGAGGGAGGAAAGCAAAAAAAATGTATGACATATTGAGCAGCATTCCTATCGGACGTAAACGAAACTACATTTATCTACACATCTTTTGACATTACGTTCTCGATACTATTTCAATAGTTTACTAGCTCTACAGCACGCCAGTCTTTATACTTTGACCTTGAAAGCGCCCTATGTAGTCTCATAATAGCGGCTACTTTAGTAGTGCAGGTGAATTTTCCTTGCATTCTTGGACGAATTAACCACTTCTATCTTATCGACCAAGTGATGATGATGACATGAAACTGTAGTTCCGCTTTAGATAGTATAGATAATAAAAAAAATATTATCTATTCTATTATTATAAACAGGAAAGATTTGATTGTTTGTTTTTTGTTTGCATTGAATAGGCTCCGAAACTACTGAACGGATTTGGATGAAATTTGGTACACAGATAGTAGATAGCCTGGTTATGAACATAGGATAGTTTTTATCCCGATATTCCTACGGGAACGGGAACCACGCGGGTGAAACCGCGAGCGGCTGCTAGTTTGATATAATCAGGCGTTACTTGGCGGAAATCCATATCATAGTAGAAAACAAAAACGGTGCTCGGTGCTGATACTGCACGGTCTAACAACTCTTGAGGATGCTCCGTGTGTGGGCGAAACATGTGTATGTGCATTTGCATTTATTTGCAGGCGGGCGGGCGGTGCATCTTGCATTGTTTTTTCTTGCGGAATTAAACTACATATTTTTCGTTTTCTACTAAAAAAGTTAATAGTTAATTAATAGTTAGTGCTATGATGGGGGTGATATAACCCTTATGTGTTAAATGCAGCTTATAAATTAAATAATAAAAAATGGTAAAGCCTGATGAGCTGTTGACTGATGTGCTGTTGATATAACTTTAAGAGCTCATGGCGAGGCAATAAGTCTTGCAACTTAAACTTCGGCGTTGTTGCAAAACCCAGGAACTTCTAGTAATTATCTTAAAGGACGGAAGTCTATTGCGTTTATCTTTACATATACACTAAACTTAATTTTATGAAATGAGTTCAGTGCTGTATGCGTGAAAAGGGGACAGATAGACAGATCTGAGTTACTTTCGAATCCTAATTCTAACTAATCTAATAATATTATAAATGTGAAAGTGTGTTTGTTTGTCCTTTCTTGACGACGTAACTAAGCTACCAATCGACTTGATTTTTGGCATAGACACTTGAAAGGACGGATACTAACATAGGCTACTTTTTATCCCTATATTCCCACGGGAACGGGACGCACGCGGGTGAGACCGTTCGCCATTTTACAATAATTATGAGTATTTATTTCTTGAGATTGTTTTGCCACGACAGACTATTTAAGTTAAGATATATAAAACAAAATAATGCAAGTAATTTTCGATTTATGATTTTTTGCATTTTTCAATGCTATTTTTATACTTATGATAAATTTGAAATAGAAAAATATTGGAAAATCTTGTGGCCGAGTTGAAATAGATTTTTTTTTTTCTAATATTTTTCTATTTCAATTTTATCATAATGCAAGTAATTTATTAAAATTGCATTCCTCAGCAATGTTAAGTTTCTCCAGCTAGTATGTGGTTGATATTGTAACAATTAGGTTCTAATAATCTCAGTTTTCCTGTGTTAAACATGAATTATCGTTCTTACATTATTCCTATGTGTAAGGAAATGCTATTACAATGATAATTATATTCCGGACATAGTACCAACACTTTAAAGATATTGAAACTCAAGGACTTACAAATATTTTGAAACTGAAATGAAATATTGACCAACAAATAAATTGTCGGTCGTAGAGCGCGGGACCACAAAACTAGTCAGTGACGTCATTATTAAAGTTCTTGAGTTCAAGAGTGGGGTTGTCAGGGAAAATAAAAACAAATACACTTACTGTTGAGGGGAGGGAATAAAACATATTTTTTTTTATTACCTCACAATTCTTTCAATAATTTGTAAATTCTCGTAAGAAACATAGTACTCTTCCATCCAAAAAGGCCTTTCTCGGTAGTAATTGAACAACAAAAGACAGGTTAGAATATTTAAATTAACAATTTCTTGTTATTGTACACCCAACGAACAATTTCAACATGGACGTTGTAATTCGGGCGAAATGTCAAGCAATCCATAGATCTTATATTGTATAAAAAAACATCAATTTTTCGCTCGAATTGAGCCGCGAGTTGCGGTCTTCTTGTCGGCCCGCATTACTGGTCATTGTTGCGGCTAATTTGCAAATCAATTGTTTTTAACTAAATGGCGTTGCAGGTTTTTGCTTTTTTCAACGCTGTGTTAGACAATATTTTTATTGTTTCAATTAACTACTTTAAAAGTTAAAAAGTTTATATTCTGAACTAGGTCTTGGGACTAGGTACTATTGCAATAGTAAAAAACCGTATGCTTAAGATACGTGCCAACTGGAAAAAAAATACGTGGAATAATAAGTTTGAAACAAATTGTAGGAAGAGGTTTTTTGCTAAAAAAAGGATTCGTAATCGGAATTCGAATTCCGGTTCCGTTTATTATCCCACACTTAGATTTTCACATTATGTATTATTTAATGTCGTTTTTTTATTTTTCCTCTATTTCGTTACGTTTGCACATACCATGATTATGTATAAGAGTTAATTCATTATGAAATGATTAAGTATTTATGATAAATTTTAATTAAAAAATCGCCTAGGCTCATAAGTTATTCGCAGACGGAACTCGAGCAGTGGGCCGGATACCCAAAGGTCGCGGGTTCGAGTCCCGTTTGAGAGTAACTTGTGAGCTGAGTTTGTTTTTTTTCTAAGGGTATAAAAACAGCGTTGAAACTGCAAAAACCTAAAAGCATTCAGTAATTAATAAAAAAAAAATTATCAATTTTTTGAAATTTAGTTTTTCGTCTAGTTTACCGATGCATCCCTGTGCTAATAACTAAGGGTACGTAGTACGTACAGACAGTTACAGTCCGCGAGGTCTAAGCTGAGCTTTGCATTTGTGTGAGTGCACATAGATAGTTTGGAGGTATCGTGTAAAAAAAAACAATAAAGCAACAGGAGTTGCTACTAGTGCATCTATGTACATTCACACAAATGCAAAGCTCAGCTTAGACCTCGCGGACTGTACCACAGCGTTACGTTATTCAATTAGAGTAGAAATTCTAAACGGTGAAAATGGTGAGAGATTGGCAATGTACTCGAACGTTACAATGTAATAGACACGGAAAAATAGTTTAGGGAATGTTTAGCACATCGGTCTTAATTCGTTTGGCCTTTTACACACAATGAAGATTGATTGCAAAAAAAGTAATAAAGGTTTTAAGTGATAGAGAATTTAAGAACGTAAATGCTTACTAATACTATTTTAAACTTTAGTTATTAGTTTTATACTTCGGAACCAAAGCGATCCCTTAAGCTGGATAGGAACTTGTCAGTGGACTGTAACTGTACTGTTTAGTTTGTAGTAGCGCTCATGGCCGTGCTTGATAGACTGATCGTATTCGATCACGTTCGTTAAGCAATGTTCGGCCCGGTCCGGTGTCGGATGGGTGACCGTAAAGTGGCATTATAACTGAGCGCTTTTGTGCTTCGGAGGGCATTTTAAACCGTCGGTCTCGGCTGTTGTTAGTCGTTAAGCCAAGTCAGAGGCCTTAAAGGCGGACTGATAAACTCTGAGATGTGGCCACTAATCCTCATACGATAAGAAAGAAAGAAAGAAATAAAGTTTTTAGAGAGCTTTATTTAAAAAAGTAGTAAATATATAGAAAATGGTTATATCACAAATAATAGAACATTAACAGGTATTTTATTTAAATAATAAATTATTTATAACTTTTTAATTTTTATGTGATAAATATTAAACAACATTTAAATAATAAATTATCTCTCATCCCGTGGGGGTCGTAAAAGGCGACTAAGGGACTCAGCCTTCAGGAGACTGGCAGCAGCGTCTCCCACAAACTGGCCATACTGCGATCGCCAACCCGCCTGCCAAGCGTGGCGATTATGGCAAACCCCCTTTTGGAGGAGGCCTATACCCAGCAGTGGGTGTTATGTGGCTGAGACGACGAACAATAAATTATTTTTTTAACCTTAGTACTCTACTGGTGAACCGGGAAGTTCCCCTATTAAAGTCAAAGTCAAAGTCAAAGATTTTTATTCAAATAGACTTATAGATAAGTACTTTCGAATAGTCCAACATTTTTTTCCCTACCAGCCATTCAGGACATCTTTTAACTGATAAGAAGAACGGCCGCAAGAAACTTATCAGCCTTAGCAGAAACAACAACATTTACAATGGAACATGTTGTTGCCAAACACAAATCTACAATTTTGAAATATATTTAATAAAAGAAGAAAATACAATAAGGCTGCCCTTATAAGGCCAACAATATATTATATAGACCTATAATTTCACACAGAATTTAAAGAAGTAATCCATAATCTAAATTCGGAATTGCGGAAAAGTCGCTGAATAATCAACAAAAATATTCTAAGGAAGTACCTTAGTACTTCCTTTACTTTCTACTAATACTATAAATGTGAGTTTGTGAGGAAGTTCGGATAGATGGATGTATGATTGTTACTCTTTTACGCAAAAACTATTGAACGGATTTAGATGAAACTTTACAGTAATAGGTATAGCTTATACATCAGAATATTTATCTCGATGTTCCCACGGGAACGGGAACCACTAGAGTGAAACCGCGGGCGGCCGCTAGTGCCAGCCAGCAGCCATAAAGCCAGAATTTCACAAAATGGGTGCCATCTTTTTTTTTTCTGGCCCTTATATTTTGTACATTCGCCAACGTCAATAAAAAATTCCATAACCTGACATCTGGATCGTGAAAAATAAGGATACTCTTTAAAAGTAAAACCTTCAAGTTCACCTTGCCTAAGCTCAGTCGATTTCATAGATAAGACATCAACGCGTGACGCCTTTGAAACGCCATCCATGACGATTTACCAAGATATGGAATCTTGCTTTATATACGTTACTTTATGACTACGGTAGTTCCATTACTTTTCCCTTTTGGTTCACGTTGTCATGTCAATGTGTCTGGTTTTGCGCGACACTTCTTCCAGAGGGTCTAGACCGAGTTAATTTTTTCCAATATTTTTCTATTTAAAATTTATCATAAATAATGTATTTGTTTATTTCATATGGAATTTAAATTAAAAGCTAATTCTGCTTAACTGACTCTGACACAGTTCTAAACTCCATATAAAAAAACCGGCCAAGTGCGAGTCGGACTCGCGCACGGACATGCCGAATTTTGCGGCATAAACGGCTGTATCTTTTGATTGCTTTGGCTTAGAAGTTTGATTTTTTCACAGCTCCAAGGGACAGTAGACCTGAGTATTAGATATAAATTTCAGTTTGATCAAGTTTCTCCAGGCGTTCCTGAGAGAAACGGTCTTGACAGACGGACGGACGGACGGACAACGAAGTGATCCAATAAGGGTTCCGTTTTTTCCTTTTGAGGTACGGAACCCTAAAAAACAACATAATGAATAGTTAGGGAATTCATTTTGCAATATGGCGTTTAGCGCCCTTATAAATACCCTCAGTCCTAAATAGATAACATTATCATTCCAATCTCTATATTTTGCATTTAGAATGCTACTTCTATATCAATTATGCGTCATTGTTAGGTCTCGGTAGCTCAATGATTAAAGGTTGTGGGTTCGAGTCCCGTCGGAGCGATATGGATGGATTCTGTCTTGTGTTTTGTCAACCAAAAATTAGCAAATAAAAATTTATATTTCTCTACCAAAGCTTAAAGCGCGTAATAAAGATCAGTTTTGTCATAAAAAGTAGGACACTCGTTATGTCACGCCTTACAAAAGGCAATAATTATGTCAAACCAATATAGCTATAGAGTTGCCGTGAAATACGATATTTCGCGTTGTGTCTATTATGCCCGCTGTTTGTTTCTGTTGCCTTACAAAAGATTTCTTAACCAGAAACTAAGTAAAAGTACAATTACCTTATGTTCTCTAAAACTGTTCATTTCTAGTAATAAAACAATTTTACTACTTCGCGTTTTGTTTATTGAGATAGAATTATTTTTAAATAGTACTATTTTGATGCAAAATATGAGTAAATGCGATCGACAATCTATGTTATGTAATGATTATTATCATTTTTTTTGTCATTTTCTTTAATGTAACAAAGTCTTCTCTGATAAAGATGAAATGTAGATTTCATATTGCATGTAAATTATTTTTAGAAGAGTATAATAAACTAGCGGATCCTCGCGGTTTTACTCGCGTGGTACCCGTTCCCGTCGAAATATCGGGATAAAATATAGCCTATGTCACTCGGGAGAAATGTAGCTTTCTAATGGTCTAACCCCCATATTCTAAGTCATTCCTCCCAAACTTTTTACACTCCACTCAACCTCATCGTGGGTAAAAATGGTAGTGTGCGCTAGGCCTAACACGGAGTGGCTACGTACTCTTTGGCTCCTCCAGGTCCTTACGGAGTTATGACTTAGAATACCGATTTCGAGGAGTATTTTGAAGAGGATTTCAATGAGGTTTCTATAAGTCGAGGCCGAGTAAGTTTTTCAGGAACGACTTAGAATATGGGTGTAAGAATTTTCTAAATCGGTCCAGTAGTTCCTGAGTTTATCGCGTTCAAACAAACTTCAGCATTATAATATTAGTATAGATATATCACACTTCTTTACATTGACTTATTACGGTACAACAAATAAAAACATATTCTATTCTAACAAATGTAGATAGTAACACCCAAAAACGACATATTCTCAGCACATTTTTATTTTTTATTTTTTAACAATAAATTAACATTTCTATTTCTTAGTGCTATGTAGTGTAACAGAAACCAGAAAGGTTTATTCGTAAAAATAATTAAAATAATTTTAAAAAGCCTAAGTAATTACAGAATTATTTTACTACAACCAGATTATTACTGAACAAATCAAGTGGCTACGTATGTTTATAAAAACCGAACAAAATTACTAACAATGGTGAAATAGTCATACTACTATTGATTCTATAGTATAGACAAAGACAGCAGATGGCGGACCGTGCCGATATCGCAGTCCGATAAATACAATACAAGTTTTTGTTGTTGTTGTTGTTGTTGCAATAAGCGTGAATCCTGTATTCATTTAGCGAAGCAAAAACTTATTTATTATTTTATTTCTTTATGGTTGAGTTTTTTTCTGATTTTATCAATAAAATTGCCATTTCCATTGGCAATATATTTATTAGGTGAGGGACAACATAGAGTAAAGTTCTTTTTCCATGTAGATTATTATATGTAGGTGTTATTAATTTGTTTTTTTCAGTACTTTTAGTAAGTTTATTGTGGCAAGAAACTTTCTGTATGTCTATATTAAAATATTTTTCTGTCAAGATGTTATATTGAAATTTATCCTGAACTGGTATCAATGAACATTATGAGAATAATAAAAGATAATTGTTTTTGTACTGCTCCCTTATTTTACGAGGGACAATGGTTTTTAATATACGCATTTGAAGTTTATAGATTGATGTGATTTACATGAAATTTAATATCGAACCTACGACTCCGTAGTGCAGCATCCAGTCAGTCCACCATAGAGAAAACTTCCCCTCGAATTTCCACACCGCGCTATTCCATTCATTTGACTTGCGAACGCATAGAACGCACTATTGCGAAATACGGCCGCATAGTGATGTCCCGATGCCGATTACATGCCAATCGAAATTAGACCTTATGCCTTTAAAGTAGGTTGCATCAGCAGAAGGGCCGGTGGTGCAACAGAAATGTCATCTGAATCCTTAACGGTACAGCAGCCTAAATGACCAGCTATTTAGTTCTAGTAAAACAAAGAAGGTTGTATTACGGAATTAGTCACTAGTTGTGAACTAGTTCATTGTCGATGGAAAAACAAGTTCAAAAGCAAGTTTTTTTTTTCATCACTTTTACTTTCGAGATCCAGAAGAATGAGATAAAAACGAAGACGAGTTATCTAAATCCGTTACTATTGAGTCATGAGAAGTAACATGAAAAATGTTGTATACATGTGTAGATTTTTTATTATTTATATTCCATAGTACATATGTGGACGCCAATCTCCAACGAGTAAATACCATAAAACAAGAGAAAAGAAGAAATTTGAATACTGAAGTGGCAGTGGATGCGTGATTTATGATGTGATGATTGTTTTTTCTTCATTCTCCATTTTTTGTGGTAACCTTAGCCTATGTAATGTTGTTAATTCAATTCAATTCCATTTATATGCAAATCCAGTTGGTATAGTGGCAGAAATGACCATCTTCATGACTATTTTGACGACCTCCGTGGTAGGGATGTACACCGGTTTCAAGGTCTCGCCTACTCTGAGGTCCTGGGTTTGAATCCCGATAGGGGCAGATGTTTGTATGATGAATACGAGCATGTACCTGATTCATGGACGTTTATATATATTTCTGTACATAAATACCTATGTACATATGTATTTATATCCGTTACCCTAGTATCCCATAACTAAAGCCTTACAGTGCTTACTTTAGTGCGTAGGCTAATTGGTGTGAGTGTAAGAAATATTTATTTATTTAGTAGCTGGAGTAAATATTTAAGTTATCATTATTATTTCACAGAAGTAGCTTATATCCGTTTACATTTAAACACCCAAAGAATGAAGTTAAATAAGCCCCTAAAATGTTGTTCCTTCTAAAGACACGTATTATACCCAGCCGACCATGACAACGGTGCGTTCGCGACGTGTAGCCATGACCAACCAGTGGAGAATTCAATTTTCTTCATATAACTTGATATAACATAACACCTGCCGCGCCCACCAGTGTCAACAAATTACGGCAGCCATAGAAAGCGATAACCGGTGACGTAACGACGCGCAAGATGAGCCTTGCGTCAACGCGCTTTCCTTTTTCAAAATAGTGTCGGAAAATAGAGCCTTTTTTCAAACAAGTTAGCAGCGCCTGCTAGTTAGCAGGCACAAAATAGACTTCTAAACCACGTGACAGTTGTTATTGTTTTGTAGTGTAGAAACTAAAAAAAAAAAAAAAAAAAAAAAAAAAAAGTACATTTGACACATGTCCAAGGTGTCCTAAACTCATTCCCGTTGACCGTTTGTCTCTATCTCTTATGGTTTCTGAGATCTCGATGCGTACATACATACGTACGTACGGACGGACAGAGAGGGATTATAAGACTTTTCTAAACTTTAGAGTTTAGAAGTCTAAAAACTACGGAATATCTTGCATTTTTTATTTATTTAACTGACTTTTGATCGAACAAAACAAATTATTAAAACATATTAGTTATGTTCTTTTGGATTTCCCGACGATCGTGTTTTCCGGGCCGTAGTCAGGGCGAGATGATCTTATGCCTTTTGGTCCTTTGAAAAGTACTTAATACTTTTCTATACTAGATAAGCATTTTGTGTCAGCTTGATCGAAAGCAAGAAAGGTTAAGATGTAGCATGCGTGCCCAGAAAATGCTTATTCACTACTGTTTAAAGGAGTCCAGGATGTAACGTTCTAGGATTTTTTAAGTTTATACTTAATATTTTGAAGTTATTCCAGCGTTGTAATATTCCACTGCCATTACTTTTATTTTTATTTCTTCCCGAGATAACTCACTGCCGATGCCGTACGAAAGATATTTACAATGGCCGTTAATCTTCGTAACTTCGAAAAAGTAATAAAATACACAATAAGTAAGTACTTGGCTTTTTGCCAGGAATTCAGGAAATTTACTTAAAAACGTGGAATAAAAATGAAATATTTTGTTTTGTAGGTATTTGTTCGAGTGTTTAAAAGACTTTTTAACTTATTTCATTTCTGTTTTGTTCCAGGTATGCACATAGCCCATTGGATTTCATCAGCCAGGCGTTAAATTCAGTATTCAAGTTTTTCGACTAACTTCTTAACTTGTTGTTGCTTATCCAGTTTACAGACAATTCATTCGAAGTAGTTTTACAATGCATATTATGCTTAGTAAATAGAAAATTGTAAAACAAACTTATCGTTACGCAATTTACTGTCCATTAGGATACGTTTTGTAACGTTATGGAAATCCGTTACAACCTTTTTAAAGTAACAAAAGCGGATAACCACAGACAAAAACAGCGCTTTCCATCCTCTTTCGAATCCTTCGTCATTTTGTTGTTCGAAGTTTGAATCTAAACGTGTTAAATGATTGTGCTCGCTGCCGTGCGGTGATCGGTAAGTAACCGCGGTTGGCATTTCCTACAATCTCTTGTGGTTAGAGGAATGTAGGCTAGACCAAGTCATGATTTAGTTGAATCGGTCAGCTTAATTCCTGAGAATTGTCTATGATATTTTTAATACTTAAACTTCCGTGTATAGGTACAATCGCGGAACTTCCCAGTTATTTTGGGAAACGTTTTCTCAGAAAATATTTACTAAGGTATTTATTAATAATATAATATACTAGCGGATCCTCGCGGTTTTACCCGCGTGGTGCCCGTTCCCGTGGGAATATCGGGATAAAATATAGCCTATGTCACTCGGGAGAAATGTAGCTTTCTAATGGTCTAAGAATTTTCTAAATCGGTCTAGTAGTTCCTGAGATTAGCGCGTTCAAAAAAATAAACTTTTCAGCTTTATAATATTAGTATAGTTAAAGAAGTATTTATTAATATTAAACAAGAAAATATACTATAAAAAAGGCAACTTGTCTCATGTGACCCTGACTATTTATTAAGAAAATAGCATTGTAAAATGCGAAATTATAATGTTATAAATAATTTATTATTAAAATAAAATATCTGTTAATGTTCTATTATTTGTGATATAAATGTTTTCTATCTATCTATTACTTTTTTAAATAAAGCTCCCTAAGAAAACTGTACTGGTCAACCGGGAAGTTCCCCTAATGTACTACATACAACAGTCTTCTTTCTTTTTACTGCATTTTTCAGATTATAAATTGTTGTAAAATATAGGGGAGCTAGAGAGTCATTGATGCAGAAATATAAAATAAATCTGCTAGATGTATTGGTATTCTTGACCATACTAGCAGACACACGATCAGATGTGTTTCAAGAAGTAATTTCCATATACATGCATCATTGACTTTTCCTTCCCTGTTATTAACTATTGTGTAAGTAATTGTAGGCTAAGGTTATGAAAGGTTATGATACAAAAAAAATTGTAGCTTCTGTTGAGCTGTAGATACTGTCGTATCGAAATGTCGTTATGCAGATCGAAGCCATGGTTGATTACAACCAAATCAATAATTTACGCGATTGCACAGCCATCGATCATTCGGTATTGTTCATAATCACGAAAAGTTCGATTTAAGAATTTCTTAGATCCTTTGTTTTATTTCAAATCTTGTTCAGATGACATAAGATTCACAATTGATTGTCTCTCTACAATGAATGATTAGGTATATCTGCGTGCGAAAAATACTTTTGCAACTAGTGTTGTAACTGCGTCTGTTTGTATTGTATTCATTGTCTATGCTGCGTTGAACTCGTTCCATTTTTGAAATATTATAGAAGAGAAGAATAAAGATTTCGAAGGAGTGCGGAAGCGAGCTGGTTTTGGGTGATCCAATGGCATTAAAACTTAAAAGGTTTTGGGGTTGATATACAAAATACTAAGCAGTTTTGCATCGCAAAAATCGGTTTGCAGGCACCTATTTACATATTTCTTTATTATTTTTTCTTTTTTTTTTCTTTTTCGCGTTTGTAGATTTGTTGTTGGCATTGCGAGTAGGTACATGCTGCTTTGATTCAGTTTTTTATATATTATAAAAATAATAATGTTGAAAACTTGCGATATGTTATCCCTGGAGTGGTTGTTCTGTAAAAAGTTACGTGATTGGTCGCGTGGAGTACAGGTCTATGCCAATTAAAAATAAAAAAAGAAAACAATCTGAGCTATATTTTATATATTAGTGTCAAAATGTATTATTTAATAAACATAATCAATCATCAATAATAACAAACCCTGTATTATGAATATAAACTAAAAACAAAAAAAAATACTTCTAAATGAGACTAGACATTTCTTGGCTTTGTGTGATAGAGTTGAGCCATGTGTCAATGAAAGCGGTCTCTCGCTTTTCCGATGTTATTCTAAAACAAAAAAAATATATAAGTTATTTATTAAAAAAATATTAATTTATTCGTACCCTTACCAAAAAGCCTATGGCTATTTATTACGAATAATTTAAATTAGAACCGAATACAAAAAGACAAATAAAAATAAATTATCAAAATACTTATGTAATTAGTCGCGTGGCATACACTCGTAGTCCACGGATTTCGCGGAGCTCCTGTGACATTAATAGACGTGACCGGCGGTTTTGTATTATTGGAGCTTATTCTTATACTATTCAACTTATAGTGTCTCGAAGCGCTTGTAATTTACATTTGTTGTTTTTGAGAATTAGGCAATTTAGTTGGTGTGGGTTACATAATTATGTAATCCGCGCGACCACTCCAGGGTTAACAGTCACATGGGTTTTTTAAAGCAATCTTTTTTAATTCTATCATTTAAGTCATTAAAACCAGCTCCTTTACTCTGGACGGAATCAAGTTCACATTAGGATCGAATAAACTTAAAATCTGTAATTTAGGTACTTGAAACAGTTTCTATGGTTTCCATAGTATTGACATCGACTCAATCTCGATTCCGACAAGAGTGCCTAACCTCATAATATCAATAAATTGCGACTTGTTTGGATAAAAATCATGAGTTTTTAACAAGGAAGTGATTCAACTATTAATAATTTTTAACACGTACTTACGTAATACCATTTAAATGTATTTTTTCTATCTCATTATGCATTCCCAAAAGAGGATATAAAGCGATTTAGCAGAAACAGTAGAATGCATACAGATGGGTCGTTGTGACCCTGACCGGCGGTAAATGCCTAATCGTGATGTAATTGACCTTGCAGACGATCTATATTTGTCTTGGTTTGTTTGGATAGCGGCTAGGAGTCCATTACACCTGCTTAGAATAGTCAAATAGCTATTGACTGTGTAATAGCTGTAACGTAAGTAGATTCAGAATAGAGCTATAAGCTTTCTGCAAGTTACAATTTTAGTTTTTATTTTTAGTTTCACAGATTACTTATTTAGCTTTTACTAGTATACAACACAGTATTACATCTTAAGTTGCTTCGCGCACTCATAACTGAAATAATACAACTTTAGCGGAATATTTAGTGCGATTTATTTACTTACCCGATACATATATTTGGTACTATAATTATTCGGTTTATTTGAGGTAAGTCGCACTAAATATTTTTCTATTTAAAATTTACCATAAGTATAAAAATAGCATTGAAAAATGCAAAAATTACAAATCATAAAATATATAAAAACCTCTTACAAGATTGTAGTTTTTAAAGTTTTATATTTTCCACAAGTTATTAAATAGGTAGCTATTAAATTGGTTAGGCGATAATGTACTTGCTATTGTGTTATCCCTGTTATCTCGCTGTTACTTTTTAAAAGTAGGTCAGCTGCTTCTGAATACGAATATAATATCGCTTGTGTTTTTGAATAAAACAGTGAATCAAGTCATTCGTTATGTTATAATACCAATTTGCAAATTTTAGTAATTACATAACGATGTGATAAGAACATCGTTAATGTAAAAGGAAATTCGACGTAGTACAACATTCATTACAGTTATTACGTGGTCAACCGAGTGGTCACCGAAAGTGAGAGCGGTGGAACCGGCCGCCATGCGGCATGGCAGGTGCCGTCGGCGATGGCGGGAAAATGACGCGCGAATCTCTATGGCTCGCATTCTGTTCTTTTTTTATTTCCTTATTTGCCACACTTCCGTGACCAATAAGGTGTTGCTGGCAAATTAATTTTATTTATGATGACAGGAGTTTTTGAAAATGAAAAGAAAATAAATTAATTGTAGGTAATGCAGTAATAAAATAAATAAAAAAACATTTTATAAAAAAAATTCAAACCGACTTTAAAAAGTAAAAAATAAAACTTTTGGAGTCGGTGCCAGCCAGGGCATTCTACATTGCACTTCTATTAACTATATATTTTTTTGGCCTTAGCTAGCTAGCACCGACTCCAAAAGTTTTATTTTTTACTTTTTGAAGTCGGTTTGAATTTTTTTTATAAAATGTTTTTATTTCAGGTTTTTTAGTTACATCATTTGCCGTTACTTACACTTAAAATCAGCCCATACACAACAATGTCATCTAGGTAAACGACAACTTGCCAAAAGGTGATTGATATTTTTCAAGATTATGAAAAAACTACTAGCCAGATCTTCGTAAAAATTATTTTAAAAAAAATACAGTCGACTTGAGAACCTCCTCCTTTTTTTGAAGTCGGTTAAAAACAACGATTCGTTCGTTGTAGAGTTTTACGACATCAATAATCTTGTTTGTGTCTTTATTCCATAGTCTACGACTATTCACTTAATTTGCAAAAACGTAAACAACCTGGAACTAAAAAACAGCTGATTAACTAACAAAAAATCACATAGCAACCAGTCTCTCGCTGTCATTAATGTCACATTCTGTATGACAACCACAATAGAGACGAAACTGAAACTAAACCTAGTTTTCGTTACATAATCAGCCTTAGGGTCTATTTGAGTACTTACCTACATTACAGTGCGTATAAGCATAACAGTTAAGCGCTTTTCAGACTACGCTATAATATAATAGCATATAGTTTCTAACTCATACCACAACGATATTGTCATCTCAGCCACATGACACCCACTACTGGGTATAGGCCTCCCCCAAGGATCTCCACAACGATCGGTCCTGCGCAGTCCGCATCCAGCGGCTTCCCTCGACCTTCGCCAGCAACAAATGAAGTAACGATATCGCTCACCTTACATTTACTTAGATAGCGTATAGTAAGCCAATAATATAATATTATAGATAAGTGTGAACGTGTTCTAAGTAAATGGCAGCTACGTCGGACAAAGAATTAGTCTAGTTATTCAAAGGGGGAACGCTGCCAGTATCTTCGGAACCTTGCCTAAAGGAGTCCCCCTTATAATAATATATTTTAGTTATTATATTATATTTTTAAGGGTTTTAGTTTTAGGGTCATTGTTCTAGGATATATATATTTAATTATTATAGAATAGTAATACATATTTTATTTGTAGTCTGTTCTGAAAGAGACAGTAAATGTATGGTGAGCGATATCGTTGTGCTATGAGCTATAAGCCATATGCTAACATATTATAGCGTAGTTTGAAAAGCGCTTTAGGACAGAGATTACAACTTAAAAAACACTAGGTACCAGTTTGTTTTTCTCGGTTAGAAGGTGCACTGAACCGCGTGGCATTCATCAACATCTTACTCCGTCAATGTCGATATTACTCCGTAGTCTCCGTGCGATCATACACCGCCGCTGACCTTTGCGCGCGCGCAGTGAAAGCTCCGTAACCTGTAATGTAATGATTTATCAAGACGTCCGTGCGCTATGATTGAAGGTTTTGATGCATCGCTTGTAAGAACATCGTACTGTCACTACAGTTTAATGAATTACTTTATTGTGTTACGTTCAACGATGTTACAGTAAGTTACATCACTATTTTTGTGTTAGGTGAGTACAATTTTGAATAAAATAATTAAATTTAAATTTAAAAGGAAGTAGACTATTACCGGACTCACACCGAGACAACAGCTTCAAACGGACAAGAAAATACAAGGGCTTCTATGTTTTTCTTTTGCAAAATAGAAACCCCGAAACCCGAAAAAAAACAACGGGTTGCACTCTGGGAGTGCCGGCAGAAGTGAAAACCGCTTAAACGAAAATAACGATCAAAATCCACTATATCTTGACCACAACTTCATAAAAAGTTGATGAAAACGGAGACCAACTTGATTTGGCAGGTAAATCCATTAAACAGGGCATCAATATGAAAGTTGGTAGTAATGAGAGATCTTTTTAATAATGGTTGTTATTAACTAATATACCTACGTAGATCTTTCAAGTGTGAGACTTTATGTATTTTGAAATAGGTCAACGGTAAATGGTCTTACGAATTTTCGATAAGGGTCACGCGTCCTGACGCGACTTTAACATTTTTTACCCATCCCAAAAATTAAAAACTCTGATGTGCGCAACGCCGCAAAAGAAGTTTTCACTTCAATAAGTGCTCTCCATAAAACTACCTTATTATAACAGTTTGAACTGTGAAGTACCTACATAAAAAGGCACCAACCATCCAACAAAACACAATTTATTGATAAACAAATATTAATTTACTACAGTAAATAGTTTCCGCATTTTCGAGTCTTCCTTG
Organism: Chrysoteuchia culmella; assembly: GCA_910589605.1. Taxonomy (NCBI): domain Eukaryota; kingdom Metazoa; phylum Arthropoda; class Insecta; order Lepidoptera; family Crambidae; genus Chrysoteuchia; species Chrysoteuchia culmella. Next base: position 21,098,707 of record OU342651.1, read on the forward strand.
GCATACATCTAGACTCCATCAACATGTACCAAAGCGGATGCAATTAAAAACTTGTTGGACCTCCAAATGCTGTGTCGATACCATCAGTTTAAAATCGACATCCTTCTTCAATATTTATTGGCAATAAATTTTGGTCGTCATAAATCAGAAGATGGTCCACTCCCATTGACAGGGATAAATAATTTTGAAATAAAACAACTTTTGCGGAATATTCAGTGCAATTTATTTACCCGAAATATATATTTGTTTATAAATATATACTTATTTGTTACAAACATAAAGATAGAGGTCGGCCTGCTTTCGAAGTTTTCTTGGCAGTATATTTCTTCGAAAGTCCTCCCAATTTGTGAACTTCCAGTAGAATCATTAGATTTTTCTTTTGTTAATAATAAGTAATTTAAATAGCAAACAAATCAAAATATTAAACTCAATATGTGTTGCCCTAGTAAAAATTATTAACTTTTAATTAGTAATTATCATTTTTTTTAAATTTCTGGGACTTTTATTCCTAATTTGTAAGTATTCGACTCCTACATCGATATAATTTTTTACATGACTGCTAATACTGTTTTATATATTAAACCGTGAAGCGAGCATGTTTGTACGAAAAAACGCAGTGGCTCGCTTTATTTGTCTGCAAATGTAGTCTCCAGTACAAATGACAAAAGATCCTCTAAATGTTCCAAATATTTATTTATCTATGAGCACATAGATCCGGTTAAAACCTAGTATCGTTTCTCACGTTCCCATCGATGTGTCGTGGTCGATCGCGAACTGGATCGTGTCTGCGTCTGCGGTGACCTTGCTAGCTCCTGTTACTCTGTTACTTTGTAATTGCGACTCATTATGTCACCGACTTATTTTAATACATTCGCAGACAAGGCGAATAAAGTAATTAATTACGTTTGGTCTGGGTTATTTGAGAAATCTGCTATTTATAGTCCATTTCAACAAAAACAGGCAGAATCGTAAGAAACGTTTTACTTTAATTATGAATCCTTATTATTTAGAATTAATTTCAAAATTATATTCAGAACAAAGTAATTAGGTATATATTCCACTCTACAAATAAAACTTACATTAAAAAGTTACATTATACAAAACCTAAGGATTGTTTTTCTTGTTGCATTTCGTCAAGGGATAACCACTTCGTTCTAAATACTATCCTGGGCATAAAATTGTTAAGTATAAAGGATTGCTGGAAATATTTTTCATACCCTTTAAAATCAATTTTAAGAGCAAATCAAAGTAACAAAGCACATAATTTACTACTTATATATTGGTAAGAATATTGGGCCGGATTCCCAAGGATGCGGTTTCGAATCCCGTCAGAGCGACATGAGACAAGTTGCTTTTTTCTAGTATATTTTCATGTTTAATATTTATCACATGGAAATAGCATTTTCAGGTTTTTTGTACAGAAGTTAATTTTATCTCCTCTCTCCACTCAAGACTCACCTATAAGCCTATTTCTAGTTTAAGGTATGCACAAAAGGTCGCGTTACGAAAGGTTGACTTTGAATCGCAATTCGCAAACTCGTGACGAGCACTTAAAAGGATCGAATGTGCGATTATGGGGCCAAGAGACGGTGTTGAAAGGAAGTTCTAAGTTTGAATTCCAATTGTCTATGGTGTAAGGTGTTTTTAAATTTACTACACGGCTTGGGTTTAGCCATTTCGCCCTCGAATCGATGGTGGGTTGCGAAAATTGGCTATTAAAATTCAATTAGGAATTTGGAATTCGGGTAAACCTGTTTGAGTGGCTTCATTATTAGGTACATTCAGAGTTCATATTAATGACAACTTAAAATAGCTTTGTAAACAACATAATTCGGTATAATAATTCCAAATTTTTTAAACTTACAAGGGACCTTTAAACATTTTTTTTATTCATTTTATCACGTTGCACTTGGCACTTGCGTGATTTAAGTATCTCACCTTATTATTGATTTGCATACAAATTGCACTTGATTGCCCTATATTTATTTGTCCTTAAATGTTAAATAACGCCTGAATAGTTAATACGACCCGGAAACCAATAGACTAACTGAAGGCCAATGGGCCCGCCCAAATTTTAGATTAATTGCGTCCGACACTTCATACTGCGTCGATTAGGTTACAAATATTTGTGCCATCAGCGATATTAATGTTTATGTTGGACTTAATTGGAACACGTATGATATTACATATCTATTAAGTAATAGAATTGTCATGTTAATGGCATGATTTATCATTATCACATACATTTTATGAAACTCATCTTCATTTCATTATGTATAATAAAGCTATATTGAGCTTTTATCAATCTAAAAAAAAACTAAGAATAATAAAATTTAAATTACTCCTTTATAAATGACTACGATTTTTAAAAGATAATACAGGGTGGACTAATGTGGACTAACACAAAGGTTACTTTTATCCCGATATTCCCACGGGAACGGGAACCACGCGTGTAAAACCGAGGGCGGCCGTTAGTTAATAGTACATCTCGTAATCACATGATTAGTCCAAAGCTCGTATCCGCGTACAAAGAGCTACTATTTTTCATCCATTTAGTTGTGCATGTAATAGCTATAGGTACAGATTTAACTCTGCGCGTCTTTTAGTGGACAAGTGATGCGTTCAATAAACTGTTCTACTTGCTACGTCATGCCTAGCATTCCGTTAGAAACAGATAATCTACACACACACACACCACACACACACATACACACATACACTTATGTACAACGCATGCACAAAAATAATAATATAGAAAAGTATGTAAACGAAAAAACCTCTCACTTGATTTAACATTAAGATGATCGTATAACACTCACAATATTGTAATAACATTAATATTAAGCCTGTCTCTCATAACACAGGCTGACTTAATATGAGAGCAGATCTTAAAAATGTACCGAAAGTGTTTTCTTTAATAAATAAGTTTTACTTTACTTTACTATCATTCAGAACAACAATAATGATGAGTGACAAAATTATTATTATATCTAATGTAACGTCATATTATATCCGGTTATTTGGGTAACGAGATGTAATAGGCAAATTGTTAGTTCACGGCTATTTACACTCGTTTTGTGCTGTACAACAGTCTAAGCTCTGAACAGATCTTAACAGATTAGTGTCCAAATAGAGATTGAAAAGATAGAGCGTCTCTAATTAATTAAACTGTTATTTTTATAACTTGTGTCTGGCTGTGTCGCTAGCGGCCCCAACATTACCGTATCGAATGTTATTATGGCGGTGCGCAGGCGATTGCGGTACAATAAACAGGCAATAGTTGTTAGTTTAATTTTATGAATCCATTGCGGTTTTAACGAGATCATTCGTATGGCATCATGGTGATTGACCTGATTTAGTTATTACATTAATTGGTTGGTCAGTTTTATTTTCTATTTCTTATAATGACTTAATGATGTTACAAGAATAAAAAAATTGAGTCATCCGCTCGTGAAAGTGTTGTATAACTTCTTCTTTTTATCAGTTGATAAGTAGCTGGTCTTTTTTATTCAGAAATAAAACAACGATTTATTATTTTCACGCTATATACCTCTCAGGCCTATGAAACACAATTGCTATTTTATTGAGCTCTGGACACCGGTGTCCAGCTAGAAATGACGAATAAAGCTTTTAATGACCCTGACATATACGTGTCATATAGTTGCTCGTTTTGAATGGAAATCTCATTGAATATTAATCGACACTGTCCTTACAAAAACCGAATTCACAAAAACAAAAAAAAACTTTGACAAAAAGTTGATTGATAATAAAACTTCTATTCCTTACATTACATTTTTGCTACCGCTCAGCCATGCTGCTCATATTTCATTCCGTATCACAAAGAAGTTTTTATTTACTCAATTAACCATAGATTTTTTGCTGTCATACATAGATAGTGGCATAGAACTGGCAGCAAATAAAAACTCGTTTAAAAACTTAAATTTGTTTCTTTGTTCTTTAATCCAGAGTATACCACGTGTAACGATGATGGATTACATTAATTAAACTAGTTCTTTGTTTCCAAGTTCCGAATGAGTTTTATTGTGTATGGCACTTGTGAATGGTCTCTTAAAGTCGTCTTATGGCGGTAGAAAGTTTGAGAAAGGGGTTTAAAAGGGTAATCTGGCTAAGCTCATAGTGAAACAAGCATGCTCATGCTCTTATTTTAATTTTTTGACACTTAATTTATTATACGATCTTCAGGCTAATTTTCTGCATAATAATATCAGAGTTTTAGTCCATTAATCTTGCATGTCTTATCACCTACATATAAAATGAATGGTCAGCTTTATCACATTTATATTTATTTATATATTTATCATCATCATCCTGTGGACATTATCCTGTGGACGTCCACTGCTGGACATAGGCCTCTCCTACGCCTATTGTGGTTCATAGGAGGTTATTAGCCTACTGCTACCACGCTGGCCAGACGGGTTGGTGTAGGATTTGCTTCAAGTTTTCCTTCTGTCACACAGGTGTCCAATGCTTCGAGCCTCTTTGTCGACTTTTACTACATCCCAGGCATGTAAGGGAGTGGTGACACTTGTATTCTTAGGCCGTCACCACACGGTACAATTATAAGGTCAACAAAACAGATCACAATCAATACAATAAACTAAATTTAATTGTAAAGCTCTATTCTAGATTTAGATCCTACTTATGCTGACTCATCACTACAATTTACAGCTAAGACTTACTGCTTAAAGATTACATTTTACAAATACAAATCATTTTGCTTACATACATACTATAATAAAATTAAAAGTAGTAACTATTAAATATCTTTTTTTTATGAAGTTCGGGGACTCTTAGCCTTCATCATACCTGATGTTAAGTATTGATAAGGCTGAAGATGGAAGCGAGCCTCTCCCGGAATCCCTAATCACTGAGGAACTGGCTATCTTATCTTTAACTGCAGGAACATAACAACTAGGGAACTAAAGGGGCAAATTGTATAAGACCTACTATTTCTCTACTTGTTTATACAGTGTTTGAATTTGTGATTTAAAGGCACCTAATTTTGGATTTGTGACACACAGATGGGCAGCCTGATTATCTAGCGGAAAAACGGTTCAGTTTCGATTTTGTTGCTGTCATTACTGTCATATTTTCATACTGTATGACAGCCACAACAACGAGAATCTGAAACTGAGCCGAGTTTCCGTTAGAAAATCAATCCTCTATTTTTGGAACATATTTTTGGAACTAGCTCTTTAGTTAGTAGCTAAAGCACTAGGTTTAGGTTAGAAGCAATGTATTTTAATAGAATATTTACTTATCTCATATCAGTAATAGTATTCTTTGCTCATACTCAATTATTTTTATTTAGTTATATAGATTTCGTTTGTACAATAATTTGCAATCAATTATTTTATTAAATTGAAAGTCAATAATTTTTATTTTACAAATCAAGAAATGTATTCGTAACTGTAAAAAATATGCTTTTTAAGTCTCAAGTTTTTAAGGCTTTCCAGCCAGCGTGACTACGATATAAATAACATGAAATACGAGTTATTACCATATTATTATGTTATAATTATCGTGTAGTGCACAGCCTCACATATTACGCAATCTCTTGACATGTAGAGCAAAACATTCAACGATGTGGTTCTTTAAAACGGCGTTAATTCGATTGGCGGCCTAGTTTCGAAGGTGGAGCCCAAAATTTTTAACATGTAGCACTTCTTATGTTGCAATAAAGCCTAAATTGCCATGGCAATGATTAAAATTCTACCTGGAACGCCAATGACATTTGTGGAAAACCAGGTGATTGCGGAATAGTGGTTTTTCATAAATTACGCGTGGTTGCTCTAGCAACATTGGTTTGACAGATGGTAAAATTTACTGTATCTAATGATGCTCATTTTTCTTGTAAAAATAACTCATATTTCTCGTTGAACTTAACTTTTTTTTTAAGTTTATGTAAGTTTAACTACTTCCATTTAAACTTAATCATAATCATTTCTGAACCATTTAACAGGCATAACAAACCCACGAATGGACTTACAATTATTTGTACAATTTAAGATTCACACGATAAATATTTAGCGAGCTAATGAGTATTTTAATTTACTTAACTGCTACTACTAACCTATTAACTTAACTCCGAAACGTAACAGACCATTTAAAGCATATGTGCTTCTAATTTATGCAATTATAAAGCTATTTCACTTTCGCAAACTAAACCTAAAAATAACTTATGCTTTTTGTATTTTTGCATTTTTTACACCTACATGATAAATTTTAAATAGAAAAATATTGGAAAAAGATCAACTCGGCCACAAATGAATTCTCAGATGAGACTCGAACCCACGAGTATTTTTCTATTAAATATGTATTATGATACATATTTAATAGAAAAATACTGTATAAAAATGACTTTATTAACTCCTACATTACATCGTCATAGCCACAGGTATTTAACTCCATGTAGGCAGAAGAATTTTCCAACCGATAAGTATTTGTAAGATTTAATTTTTATCATAGCTTCCATCGAATCGTAGCGAAGTAATGTCATACCGATATGAAACTCCTGCGCAGCTGAATTCGATCCATAGATGCAGCATTCTGAGGCAATTACGTCTGTAATTTGGATCATACGAACATGGGAAAACTGGTCGAGACTAAAATAGCGATATTGCAGAGACATTACGCTTTGTACTATAATGAAAATGTTTAATTACTTCTCTGTAGATTACTTTTGATTTTGATTTATATGATAGTAGACACGGCTGATTTTGTTAGTGTGAATTTAATGATCGTAGCGTAACGCTGAAGAACCGCACTTTATCAAAAAGTAAGCGATCTAATTTTAAGATATATTTTCAGATCCAACTGGCCTTAGCTTTGTTTACTTATATAGCTATAGTTTAGGCTGCCCGCGATTTCGTCCGCTCGGACTTTATTCAAAACTCTGCCTGAACTAGTTTGCCTTTGTCTGCCTGAATTTAATTTATGTCCAAAGCTCCTCTGTCTATTTATCTTCTCTTTTTGAGCAGGAAATAGTACAAATTAGTTATTAAAAGGCCTTCAATTTATTACAATTAGCATTTAGGTCAGCAAGGTAATTTATCATCATGGGAAACAGATGAAACCGTGGTATAGATCAAAACCTTATCTATTTAATCTTAAGCGGAAGCCTAATAAATGAATACAGCGTACATCCGTTACGCTCACCTCTGTGCGTGGACAGTAGTATAAGGCGGATTGCTCACGTTCATTGTCAATATAAACAAAAGAAGGTGTTACGGATTAAAAAACGCTTTTTTTATTGATTGTTTTAAATTGCCTGTTATTTTAGCAAAATAGTGCGCGCGAATTAAAATGTGCGTGCGTATCTTCCACTACAGCTTAAAAGCTTGTCTTTATATTCCTTAAAAAGTCCTTTATATTAAAAGTAAAAGCGTTAGAAACTCCAGAATTTGTATTTAGGTTGACGATTGCAAATAAATATTTACATGTCTCCTCGTTTTTTAAAAAATCCACCTCTAAAGAGGTGAAAAAGGGGACTGAAGTTGTGTAAGAAAAATCCTTTATATTTAAAGTAAATGTGTTAGGAACTCCAAATTTTGTATTTAGGTTGACGGTTGAAAATAAACATTTACCTGTCTCGGCGTTTTTGAAAATTCCATCCCCAAAGGGGTGAAAGGGGGATTAATTTGTGTAAGAAAAGTCTTGAATTTTTTAAATAAAAGTCACTTTTTTATTTTATTAGGCTTATGGTTGGAAATTAAATACAAAAATCCCCCACCTCTCAAGAAATTAACCCCTAAGGGGGTAAAAAGGGGTAAGTTGTCTAAAAATGTAAATGTATGTCGTTATCGAGGTATTATAGGATGTTGATACCGAAAATGCCATTGATTTTGAAGTCCAACGCGGTGAACATGACTTAACCCCTAAAGTTTTGAAATAGGGGTTCAAATATTTATGGAAATTAATTATAGGCATTCCGATGTCGTTCGCGAAGCGACCGTTAGCTTTGGAACATTATAACACTTCGTGATATAGATTGTTTGTCCATTCATGATAATAAGAGGATAATTTGTTCGTCTTAGAATAAATTAATATCCGTTTGATTTTGTTTCATTATTCATGATTTTATTTGCCAACTGCTGGAACTAGCTCATTGATGGATAAGGGAGACGAGCAGAGGAGCTATGAGGGCCCAGTTTGGGCGTAAACTTGAAAATTCAGAATTCAAAATAAAGATATAAGCAGATGAAAAAAAAATATGTATGCGTCATTGCTTAGTATAATTACCACGCCTTTCTATATTCAAGATGGATAAATTTCATTTTTTGAGTTTTTTACCTACAACCGGGAAACACTTAGCCACCATCATACGTCTTGATGTTAATAAATAATGATAAAGCTGAAGGTGGTGATCGCAGTTTTTTCGGAATTCTCAACTACTGACGAACTACTGTCTGACAGCTTTCTTATCTATTAACTGCCGGAACACAACAGCGGTGAAAGCATTGTTGCTTAGATAAGATGATGGTAGACCACTAGACTACAGATACTATTAAGTAAAAATATAACTATTTCCTCAGATTTTTTACAATTATTAACGTAAGTAGTTGTATTCATTTGACAATTCATATCGTATTCGATCGGCTACAATTTAACTAAAGTAACTGACATCGCTCGAAGGATTGCTCAGCTGAAGTGGCAGTGGGCGGGACACATAGCGAGAAGAACCGATGGCCGTTGGGGCGGAAAGGTTCTGGAATGGCGACCGCGCACAGGACGATGCTCCGTGGGTAGGCCCCCGACAAGGTGGACCGTCGATCTAGTGAAGGTCGAAGGAAGCCGCTGGATGCGGACAGTGTAGTGCACCCTACCCTACCCCAAGGATCTCCACAACGATCACGTTGTGGAGATCCTTGGGGTAGGGTAGGGTACAATATGAATTGAAAATTAATACGATTGATTGATTATGCAATCGCCTAGCTGATTAAACATTTACTAAGTATTTTCTCAAATTTCCACGCGAACTAAGTCGCGGGTGGAAGCTAGTCATTACAAATAACGTACGAAAATCTTTGAATTTTTAATAACGTTTTTAAAGTAATCGTTAAACTTGAGCTTCAAGTAAGAGTCGAAACCGAACCGGGCTCGAGACAAGAGCCCAAAGATTTTTGGGCTCTTGTCTCGAGCCCGGCGCGGCGGCTTGCCTAGCCGCGGTAAGACTCAAAGTTTACGCTGTCTCGGCTATGAATGTAAAGTAAAGACAACATTTCTGACATTACCTTTTCATGATTTTTGAACTTTTGCATTTTTCAATGCTATTTTTATACTTATAATAAATTTGAAAAGAAAAATATTGGAAAAAATCAATTCGGCCACAAGTGAATTCAGTGATCCCATCTAGGAATTCACTTGTGAGTTGCTTATTTCCAATGTTTTTCTATTTCAAATTTATCTTTATTACCTTTTCAGTTTTCGTTAGTGTCGTCATTTGGCCTTAGGTACAACGGAAAGCACTAGAACGCACTATTTTATACAGTGATTTTTCTTGGTGTTACAAGCAGCCGAGCTGTGTCACTCTTCAACCATCTGCCAATTCATCATGTCATCGTTACAAATTGGGTAGGCTGTTTGTGGAAATCTGCATATCATTGATGCTTATGAACCGGCTGCATATGAAATCTTACAACACAGAATATGATAATACTTTTGACTTTATCTTATTGTAATAAGAGTCAAAGATATCAGGTAGGTAGTTTAAGCAGCCGATAGTATACGGTTATATATACTACACAGATGTTCACAATAAATAGAGCTATAAATTAAGAATTGATGCAATGTCTCTTATAGACATGGCGTGAGCGTTATTGGGTAAGTTATAATTGGAAACGAAATTCTAGGAAAAAATACTTAGGTATGGTAATACTTAGGTATCCAAGTGACTGGCTATAAATTCAAACGAAACCTTATTCAAAATAGGACAACGTAGGCCTAGCACGAATAACTTTCGACCTAAGTATCGAAGAAGTAAAGTAAAAAAATGTATGAGATATTGCGCAGCGTTCCTAACTGTCGTAAATGGAACTAAATTTCCCTATACATTTTTAGACTGGATAATTCTTAAATTTTTCAGACTACGAAACAAAAAGTTTTGTTACATTTTCTATTAGTATACATATGAGGTTTTCGTCTTCTCCTTAAGTGTATCTTAAAATCTGTATAAGTTGTTTTTTTTTTCTATATTCTGAGGTTTGTATAACACATTGAGTATGTTTAAACTTGTTGACCAAGCTGGCCGCAGGGCTCGTTAAGGGACATTACCGTGGATGGCAGCGACGGCTTCCGCGTTTCCACCACATTACTGTGACATACGGCGCCTAGTTCCTGGTGACGCGCGCAGGGTGGTGCCTAGTAATTACTTTCCTTATTCATAAACTAGACTTTAGGATCTTTCATATAATCACGCCTATATTTACCGCACTGGGCAGGTAGAGATACTTTCTACAATTTTTTTTAAAGGTTTATATCATCAAGCATTTGGCCACCAACAGGTCTCATGTAATGGCCTGGCTGAAATCTCTGTACCTTTAGAACAAAGGAATGACGTTTAAATGAGTATCTTATGAGTTTAATTTGGAAATAAGCTTATGTCTGCTCGAAAACAGGCACTTCGCCTTGGAATTTTAAGTCATACAAAGGAAAATTGATGGACTGCTTCAGTGTTTGGTTTTTTTTTGTAAAAGACGGGGAGACTGGACTGGGGAGAAGTATGGATAAGGCTGAAAATGGAAGCGAGCCTTTTCCGGAATCCTCAATCACTGAAGAACTGGCTATCTTATCTCAAACAGCCGTAACACAACAATGCTGAAAACATTGTTGTTATGACGTCAGATTTAGATAAGATGGTGACTAGCCAGGCGAACTTACGAGTACAACAAGTCATACCACCAACCAAACTCAATACAATATGTACCCCCGCTGGGAATCGAACCCGGGACCCCTGGGTCTGATACCGGTGGTTGTCCCACTTGACCACAGAGGCGGTTTAATCATAACGTGACAGCTATTATCTAGCTAGCCTAAGGTATGTTTTATTGAGTAAGTAAAGTCATTGAAAGTAACATTCAACGACTTCGCCATACGTCCTTTAGGCATTTAATTATATGCCGGCGCGGCGTTAATTAGACAGGCTAGCCTTTCAATGAAATGGCTGTTTTAACCAGATGGCGGCGACATATACACATCATTCAAAGGAGCTCATACCCAGAAGTAGACGATGCTGAATTAAATCTCTCCGTCCTTATAGGCTAGTAGTCGCGGAAACCTCAAACAGGTTTGGTTTGTTGCAAATAGATGCGAACATGCGAGTTGCCAAGACCATGTACCCACTTTGTAACATTCTTGTTTGTATACGTTACATAATATTGTACAAAGCTTCTCAGATTTGGTGTTGATATACCTAAGCGTGGAACAAAAAAAACTACATATCAGAAAAAAATTAAAAGGTAAGGGTATATATATACAGGGTGGAAATTTAAGACGGGGCGTAAGGGCAACTACCTTAACCGTTGTTGCTACATGAAAACGTTCTTGGGAAACCATCCTTAATTTTTTTTTAAATATTGAACTGCATTCACGGATTTTAACATAAATGTACAGTCAGCAGGAAAATAGTCAGTTTTCAAAAATATTTTTTTCTATGCCAATCGATCCTGTTTCTGATGAGGATCAAGAACACTCTAACACCCATATTCTAAGTCGTTCCTCCAAAACTTACTCGCCCTCGACTTAACGAAACCTCATTAAAAACCTCTTCGAAATACTCCTCGAAATCGGTATTCTAAGTCATAACTCCGTAAGGACCTGGAGGAGCCAAAGAGTACGTAGCCACTCCGTGTTAGGCCTAGCGCACGCTACCATTTTTACCCACGACGAGGTTAAGTGGAGTGTAAAAAGTTTTGGAGGAACGATTTAGAATATGGGGGTAAGACGCCAAATGAGGTATGAGTACTAAAAAAGTCAGAAACCGCAAATCCGTGAAAAAAAACCGTGAATGCAGTTCAACATTTCTCAAAAAACTAAGGATGATTTCCTAAGAACGTTTTCATGTTGCTACAAAGGTTAAGGTTTCGACCCCGTTCGAGCAGTGGCGAGGAGTAAAATATGGCGAAGAGATGCCGGCCCAAATTTTTTACCAAAATTTCTCCTAACTGTACGATGGATCGGTGGTGGTTCAAAAGTACTTATCAGAATAGCACGGTTTTTTTTATGAACGAACGGGGAGACTCTTAGCCTTCATCATACCAGATGTAAAGTATTGATAAGGCTGAAGATGGAAGCGAGCCTCTCCCGGAATCCTCAATCACTAAGGAACTGGCTATCTTGGTGGGATGTCTTTAAGGGAAGCCGATGGGAATTGGTATATATAGACTATTCGCTACTGACAGCTAGTTATCTAAAGAATAAATAAACAACCCTTTATTTTATTATATTTTGTTTCTTTATTTTTAAGTCATAATCTTATATATAAAATTCTCGTGTCACAGTTTTCGTTCCCATACTCCTCCGAAACGGCTTGACCGATTCTCATGAAATTTTGTGTGCGTATTGAGTAGGTCTGAGAATCGGCTACTATCTATTTTTTATCCCGAAATTCCACGGGAGCGAAGCCCCGGGGCACAGCTAGTGTAATATAAAAAAATTTTGAATTATTGAAGTCAAAATTGTTCTTTTTATTAATGTTGCTAGAAAAAAAAACAAAAAGTATTGGTTAGGAAGTAGAATTGATATTGTAACAACCGACGATGTGACAATTAGCCGTAAAAGCATTAAAATTTCGGAATTAACAAAACTACAATTCCCTTTAAACATTTAACCGATCTTTAAAGTATCGATAAGTTATCATTACAGTCCGCGAGGTCTAAGCTAGATAGTTTGTAGGTATCGTGTAAAAAAACAAAAAACAAAAAAGCAACAGGAGTTGCTACTAGTACATCTGTGTGCACACACAAATGCAAAGCTCAGCTTAGACCTCGCCGACTGTACCTTAGTTTTTATCGCTACCCGAAATCGATACTAAAACATCACGTTTTAAAAAGAAACGGCATCTCTTACTGTGTTCTCGATAAACAATAACCTGCAATTGTGCGTAAAAAAAAACAAACGTGCGTCGCTCGTGCGTCCATGCAGAGGAAAGTGAAACCACCGGACTTTCGTCTTAAGAATGCAAAGCGGGAATCGCAATGATGTAACACACCCTAACGTGTTTAATGAGGAACTGTTTAATATTATGTTAGTATAACGTAATAATTTCTGTCGTATAAAAATATAATGAGAACGGGCCATGACCCACCATGCGGGACCAATGCGGATTAGTGGGTTCTATCGACTGCGAATGCAGCCGGGACCAACGGCTTAACGTGCCTTCCGAAGCACGGAGGAACTCGAGATAGTCAAATTTTGGTCACCCATCCCGTGACCAACCATTGCGAAAGTTGCTTAACCTCAACAATCGCACGTCGAGCGCGGGAACCACTGCACCACGGGCTCCTCCTAAAGGCATACCTTTACCTTATTTGTTCTCACATCAAATGAATAATATTGTGTATTAGAAACTTTAAACAATGTTGTACTGTACACCCACTGCTTTATTTAACATCTGCCGCGATGTGTAGTTTTGCTTTGGTTATCACGCCCACATTTGCTTGCACACAACGTACAGCTAAAGCGATTACATGGTAAGATTAAGTAATCAAATATGTAATGTACTACAAACATATTTGATAATAAATAACGGTTGATCAAACGATAACTATACCTACGTTGGGGTCAACTCTAATAAATAACAATTACGCTTCTTTAAAGCGCGAAATTCGGCCACGCTATCTGAGGGTCAACTGCGAAAAAAGAAATACGATAATTTAATGTTGGAGCGCTTCGTGTCAGAATAAGGTCTTCGATTAGAGTTAGAAAACTTTTAGATCGGTAAAAAAAAAACATAGAGAGAAGAACCGATGGCCGTTGGGGCGGAAAGGTTCTGGAATGGCGACCGCCGCGTACCGGACGACGCTCCATGGGTAGGCCCCCCACAAGGTGGAACGACGATCTGGTGAAGGTCGCGGGTAGCCGCTGGATGCGGGCAGCACAGGACCGATCGTCGTGGATACCCTTGGGGGAGGCCTATACCCAGCAGTGTCATGTGGCTGAGACGACGAAAAAAAAATTTTTTTACCGAGCTAAAAAGTTGATTTGGGTACAAATAATATGATGAAGGAATTACTTTTACAAAACAAGATGGATTAGATTTAAAAGGCATTATTTATCGCTAACTGCAGCGTCTTGCATTATCGAACTAACATTGCAATAAGATCTTTTTTGCTTTCATATCATGATCTAGGAAGCATATGCAAGAAGTCAATAATACGAAGATTCCCCAATTAAAATGATTGTCTAGTTTCTGAAGCTCTGTTAGATTTTCTTATTGCAATAATTATGTGGTGCACAATGCAATTTTATTTTCGTCTGAGCAACTTGGAATTGTCATTGCCATTTTTTTTTTAACCATATAACACCCTCTGCTGGGTATAGGCCTCCCTAAAAGGGGGGGAGGGGGGTTGCCATAACCGCCACGCTTGGCAGGCGGGTTGGCGATCACAGTATGGCCAAGTATGCAGGAGACGCTGCTGCCCATCTCCTAAAGGCTGAGTCCCTTAGTCGCCTTTTACGACACCCACGAGATTTTTTAAGCCGACACTACACAGCTGTCATTACCATTATTGATTCGAAATTAAACACGTTAAATTTTTGTGAGTGCCTTGAACTATCATCTTTGAAATGAACTTTGAAATCTTTAATGCAACAGTAATATCTAAAGAACCGACATAAAGTGACTAATGACCGTCATACAATCCCCAATTAATACAATTGCGCAAGTCCAAAAATCTCATAATTCTATAGCATTATCGCAGCATTATGCTTCAGAAGGCTATTTGGCGAGAAAGCAGCGAAATTATAACATTTTGTTACGCCACGTGGGAATGGAAATCATATTGAGCATATTATGCTATTCGGAGACATGGTAACTCGAAGTTTAGCTTGCTGTGCTTTCGTGCGAGCAATTTAACTTTCATTTGTGCAATTCAGAATTTGTAAGATTCTTTTTAGCTTCTTGTTATGTAAAACAGACGCTTTTGTGGAGTATTCAAAAATATTTTTGTTTATATTTGAGCTTCAACTTTTAAACATTGATCCGGAATAATCCGGATACGGATAACAATCGTAAACATTAAATTGTTTACACTTTCCAATGATTCACAATATCTCGGATATTGTGATTCATTGGATAGTGTAAACAGTAGGACAACGGAGCCTGCGGCGCAGTGGTTCGTGAGCTCAGCATGCGATTGTTTAAGTTAAGTAACTTTCGCAATGGTCAGTCACGGGATGGGTGACCAAAAATTTACCATCTTGAACTCCTTCGTGCTTCGGAAGGCACTTAAGACGTTGGTCCCGGTTGCATTTGCAGTCGTTAAAACCCACCAATCCGCATTGGCCCGCGTGGTGGGTCATGACACATTCTCCTTATCCATCCATACGGCAGGCCAGTGCCCCAGCAGTAGGGACATTAAAAATGATGGCTGATAACCATGACGACAACTATCTAATGCACATTGGGTTCAAGTATCAGGGGTATGTGGTCTATTATTTCTTCGTAAAGAAGGCCAGCAGTACATTTTAATAGTGCAACTTTTGTAAAATCTTCATTAAAGATCTTCAAGGATGATACAAAACCTTTTTAAGCGCCGTTGTCTTAGAAATTATACGAGAGTTTTATACGAGTTTCCGAATAACAGCGCGAGAAGTGTGTTTTTGCGTTTTTTCGCAATTTCTGACTTTTCTGGTACTCATACCTCAGTTGGTGTCTTAGACCGTTTTGATCCTTATAAGGAACAGGATCGATTAGCATCAAAAATTTTATCTGCTGACTGTACTTTTTTTTTCAAAATCAGTGAATGCAGTTCAATATAAAAAACAGAAGAAACAGAATAATAGAACATTAACAGGTATTTAATTTGAATAATAAATTATGATTTTTTAACATTCAAATTCAAAATTCAAAATTCAAAAAATTCAAAATTTATTTATTTC
Source organism: Chrysoteuchia culmella (assembly GCA_910589605.1). Taxonomy (NCBI): domain Eukaryota; kingdom Metazoa; phylum Arthropoda; class Insecta; order Lepidoptera; family Crambidae; genus Chrysoteuchia; species Chrysoteuchia culmella. The sequence continues at coordinate 21,114,826 of OU342651.1, forward strand.
GGTACCAATAATTGTCACAGCATGGTGATTGACTCCCTCTATTAAGTGCATAGTGCACCTGTGCCAGATGGAGTCGCTCTTCCATAAAAAAACTAGTACAGTATTTGTAATGGTACATACAAAATGTGCTTAAGAACATAAGTACTTTCCAAGAAACCGTTTCCCAAAGAAAACTCTACTGGTCAACCGGGAAGTTCCCTGATTATACGTCTGGTTCATTAACCTGCCATCAACTCCATTTTTCCACCATCCTACGAGCAATATTCGCACGGCAGCCGGACGGGCGTGCGAAACATCCGTATGACCCAACGCGACGGTGACATGTCGCTATGAAGTACCTATGCATTAAGTTACTGATTGATAAAAAGTTCTCATATGTATGTGTTTTTACGTCCTGGGTATGTTTGTCAAGTAACTGAATAACTCATAAAGATGTGAAAAAAGTTTGTGTGAGAGAGCGGTCGGTTTGATCGAAAATGTGAAATGATTCAAATTGGGTAAAAAAATTCAAAGTGAGATCATGATTATAACTTTTTAATTTTGCATTTTACAATGCTATTTTTATGTGATAAATATTAAACAAGAAAATGTACTAGAAAAAAGCAACTAGTCTCATGTCGCCCTGACGGGATTCGAACCCGCATCCTTGGGAGTCCGGCCCAATGCACTAACCAATTATGCTACAGAGACCTATGAGCACACGTCGAATTTTTCTAGTATATTCACCGTTCTACGGTGTTGGCCACCGTCGCTTCATCAATGAGAGAAATATCCTCGCATTCGACAGAAACATCTTTACAGATGTTTGACTATCGATAAAGATGAAACAGCCATCTAATTATAACTTTTTAATTTTGCATTTTACAATGCTATCATCATGATGTTAATTGATTTTAATCTAAGCGTAAATATTGCTGGTTTAACAGGTAATTTTCTCAGTTTGGATCTGTCTCATAGTGCTTACAACTTCTACAGTATAGTATAAAAAATATGTAAGTAATTAAAATGATATGGAGCTTTAAATGCATCGTTTTATTCAACATAACAACCGACAAAGAAATACAAATAGATACCATTGCTATAATAAAATAAATAAAATAAATATTTCCATACAATCACACCAATTATCTAGCCCACGTTAAGTATCACGAAGAACTTGTGTTATGGATACTCGATAACGGATAAACATACTTACATACTTTTTTTTGTATATACATACATAATATACATATGAAACACCCAGACCAAGACAAATAGACATGTGCATGCACACAAATATTTGTCTTGTCCGGGGATCGAACCCGGGACCTCTGGCACAGAAGGTGGGGTTAGTACCCCTGCGCCAAACAGGTCGTAAATAAGCAAGTATAGCGTGATCACCGGCCGTGTAATGTTCGCATTTACTTTAGCGACTTTATCAAACGACTTCGCACTATTCTTCCTACACATTTCATCAGACAATCTTCTGACACACGCGTCTTGTCGAGATATAAAACGGTTTATAAGTGCACTATTCTTATCGCAACGCTTTACATAACTATTTTCCGTCTGTTGCCTCTTTGTGGATGATGTGTGTGATGCAATCTTTATTTCAACACATGGCTGCTGTTTTGTCACCTTTTTTTAGAAAGATTTATCTATGGGTGACTTAAGTAGAAGATATATGATAGAGTATCTCTGTTAACATAATCCGTGTTTCAGGACACAATCAGAATCGAACAATCAAAATTCTACTGTTATTCTACTCTACAGTAGGTACCATCCAAAGAATTGTGTTAGTAGGTATTCCATAAAAAATATTTATTAATCAATAGAGAGGTTGTAAGAAATACGAATGCCGCCACGAATTCCGCCAGCGGAAATGGGTCTACCTCAGTCTGCTTATCTTAATACAGCATTAAGATAAGCAGACTGAGGTAGACCCTAAATATTTTTATCTAAAATAAATTGATACTGACCTGTATGTACCTCACAACTTGTACAGTAATCTTGTAATGAGAGAAATGTTGTAATGTATGATAGACAAGTCTTTCTTTGCCAGTTAAAAATTGTTTACGGTTACAATAACCATAAAATGTAATATTTTTATTAGTATTTTCTTTATGTGGTGGAATTTGACCTTACTGATATCTTAAGGTCACTTTTAAATTTGACGACTCTGTATGAAATAAAACAGGGAAAAAAAAACAGCCCTTGACGAGTTTCTTGCCGATTCTTCTCGTTACGAAGTCTCCCGCCGTAGGGTTTGGGAACCGATGGCGTAGCTTCTTTGACGTTCATAAGTGCTTGTACCAGCTTAGACTGAATAAATGATATTGACTTTCAGTTTGACTTTGAAAATATAAATGAGTGCAGCATAGATACTGTAGGTTTACCTAAACCTAACCGGTTTGCGCAGGCAATATGGAGCGTGTAGCCGGGATAATCGCCTACGTCTTATCCGCGCAAATCGGTTTATGCAGGTATGCTCTCAGGTAAGCCGGTGCGTGTAACCGGGATATAAGATAGAATATTGGAACATTTTTCACCTATAGGAAGTTCATCCTAAGGAGGTAAAAAGGGATACTTGAATGAAAAATCTAAGATACCAGATTGATAATGTACGGTCACGTGTATTATCATAACACACTGAACAACAATAGAATATTTAATTCGCAGATTCAATGACATTTGTGGACAGGTATTTATTTATTTATTGAAAATAATTAAACGGGAGACCCAGTTAAATAATTATTAAGTATGTAAAAATTAACATATATTTTCAAAGTGTTCCAAACATGTGGTCATTAACAATTTCCATTGGTGAAAAAAAATATCTAGTTCAGGAAAGGTGACTAGGAGAGCATTGAGGGCAGTGTGCATTCGGCAAAGTGGAGATTGAGCGCGCGCAGCAGTGCGGCACCTTGGTCGGGTAAACAAACGGTGTCGACGATTTGCTCGATGTCGGAGGTATTTATCAGGCACGTAGAGCCTAGTAAGTTGTTCAACGGCCTCAGGCAAATATATGAGACCGCGCAGTACTTTGACCGCAACTGAAATTTCGTTCACTGCTCTGACCTCAAGCGAATTCATTCCCAGACCCAACAGGAACTTTGTAGGGTACATAAAGGGATAATAACCATTAATGCGCTTATAATAATACCTAAGAAAGGCCTTTTGTACTTTATCCAGCATAAGCGTGTATTTAGCTTCGTGGGGATTCCACACACACGCACTAGCTTCCATTTTGCTTCGCACTAGGCTGGTATACAGAAGCTTCATTATTGTAGGATCGTGAAAATCGCGTAAATTCCGCAATACAAATCCTAGGCGACTAAAGCAACTTTTGGTAAGATTTGAAATGTGCTCGTTGAAGGTCAGATTTACATCAAAAATCACACATAAATCTGTTACAGACTCGGTGCATTCAACGTCACTACCCCCCAATCTGTACTGAAATCTAATAGGTGATCGTTGGTGACTGAAAGTCATCATAGAGCATTTACTAAAGTTAAACTCTAGCTTGTTATCGTTGGTCCACTTATACTGCGCATCAATGTCTTGTTGCATAAGTTTACAGTCCAGCTCATCGCTTACCTCTATATAAAGCTTCAGATCGTCGGCGTAGAGCAAACATTTGGCATGGCGGACAACCCTCACTATGTCATTGATCATAATCAGAAATAGTAGTGGCCCAAGAATCGAACCCTAAGTCACGCCCGAAGAAGTCGGGTAGGGATCCGATATGTAGCAGCCATAGCGCACAAACTGTTCTCGGGCATGGAGATAGTCGGCGAACATCCGTATAAGTTGAGGCGAGAACCCAATTAGATCTAGTTTTGTCAGTAGGATGCTGCAGTCAACCCGATCGAATGCTTTACGAAAATCGAAATAAACTACATCTATTTGCTGGCCACAGTCCACACTCCTAGATAGATGCTTGACAAAAACTAATAAATTGGAATCCACAGATCTTTTTGGCCTGAATCCATGTTGCTCATCACACAGATACGGCTGGATTTGGTGGTAGATAGCATCATGGACCACAATTTCGAAGATTTTGGCCGGCGCTGGAAGGATCGCAATAGGTCGGTACTCCTCAACTCCTCAATGTCAATGCGATAGTGTAGACTTAGCATTGCTCGTGTCTGTACCTATTTAGTTAACGCGCTCTAAATAGCTGACAGTCGTTATTTTGTTTAGAATTCAGACAACTGCATATCATAGCAGCATCCATTCTCTTCATTAAAATGGTACATCAGTGCCGCTCGTAGCGTTTGGCAACTCGACACCGCTAACCCAGTATCTCTTGCAACTGCTTGTGACACTGCGCATAATAATTACACTCATAACCACGTAATAACGATCATAGTTGCAATTCGTCACCATTGTGTTAAATGATTGATGGGCTGGGAGGATCGGGTGGCCCAATTTTGGAGTCGTGAATGTTTTTTTGTTAATTGTTTTCGAATTTAATGATGGTAGGCTTATTGTTTTGTTTATAATGGCTGTTTTATGTAAGTGTATTAATTAATTAAATTACGATTGCATTCTGTTACCAGCCATTCAACCGCCTCTGTGGTCTAGTGGTACAACCACCGGTATCAGACCCAGGGGTCCTGGGTTTGATTCCCAGCGGGGGTACATATTGTATTCGGTTTGTTCGGTGGTAGGACTTGTTGTAAGCCCGCCTGCCTAGCTACCACCATCGTATCTAAGCCTGACGCCATAACAACAATGTTTTCAGCATTGTTGTGTTCCGGCAGTTTGAGATAAGATAGCCAGTTCTTGGTGCAATAGCCTCAGTGGTTGAGGATTCCGGGAGAGGCTCGCTTTCATCTTCAGCCTTATCAATACTTAACATCATGTATGATGAAGGCTAAGAGTCTTCCCGTCATTAAGTAAAAAAAAAACCAGAAGACAGTATTTCAGGAAATTGTCAATGAATTAATTTTTTCAACTGCAATGTATAACTCATTATAGAGATCATATAGAGGCTTTGCAACAAGAACCTTCCACCACCTACCACAAAACTGCTCGATCACGTACCTATCTAAATGGGCGGTATTTGAGCGACTGTCGCTATTTCGAAACTGTTTCATAACGCTTAATTGATATCCGTGAATATAGTTTATGGTACAGTCCGTTTATAATTCATTTAACTTGACATCAGTTGACACTATTTGGGCAATAAAATATTGTTGCGTGTATAATACGCAACCGTGGTATTTTCACTCTCGAGACTGGAGTGAGGGTGTGTCTGGTGGTCTATTCGCAGGACTGGGCTCAGGCCCTGTGTTGAATTCACCATCAACGACGCCAAGAACAGACCACGGGATACACCGTCGCCCCGGACACGATAGTGTTTTGTTTACCATTCTTTTGTGGCACTGATTTTAGTGTTACTAACCGTAGGTTCCTTGCGCACCGAGCTATTTCATTGCAGAATCATTCATTACACGTATTTACTAAAGTTTTAGCATTCATTCCGTAATATTTTGTTGTTTTCAATATTTTCACAATAACAACTACGTGTTATTGTTTTGAGTGACTTTGACATTGACAGCGAATGACATGACATCTGACGTTTTACGTTTCGTAACAGGCAATAACTTAATGTTATAAATCACAACTTGCTGTCTTTGTGAAAGTTACTCATTGCATATTTATTGCTATTGTCTAATATTTTTTAATATTGTAATGGTTTAATTTACTTTCAGTATGTCTTCTGTATTTATTAAAATACATTTCAATTAGTTGTAGAATAAAAAATCTAAATTCTTTTTGTGGAAAATTCTGGAACAATATATCATTGTCTTTGGTTCGGCTCGTCTATGGTCGCCGGTGACGGTGACTTGCCTTTCTTTTCGATCCTCGGTGTCGGTCGATACGACATAAAATATTGGAAGCAGAAATTTATATTGGGATCGGCCGATCCGTTGTTGGAGATGAGGTGGTGATCCAAGATATGGCATAGTGCCAATATATATTTTTTATATGAATCAAGAATTTTAATATGGAGCGGCAGGTGAGTTTTTCATACCGTTTCGTCTTGGTTGGAGTCCCACGCTTCATGGTGGAACTTCTTGAGAATTATCGTGTGCTCTCTTATTTTGTTTCAGAGAGCCGCTCCTTTGTTTTAATCCAGAAATTAAGTTATTTTATTTGCATTTCTGACAACTTTCCCCGGGCTGATGCACATGTCCCCTTGATGCAGTGTGTCTCGTCTCAGGCCACAGAATATAGAAGTGTTCTCCTCTGATGCATGGGAGAGTGAGTGCACCAACACCTTGGAGGATGGCTGCGTAAGCTAACAACGAACTCCGTATATTTTTGGGTACTTTTTGTTTGAGAATTTCATCGACATGTAAAACGGTTGTATTAATGTAATTTTAATATAGAAGTAACTTAGGATTTTCATTTAGTTTCAGAATAGATTCATGGAAGGACGCTTCCACTGATTCTTGTTTTCACAGGTCATGACCAAATAATTTACCATGTGTTTTTAAGTACCCACATGTAACTTTTATTCTTTAACTTTTAATGAGTTTTATTAACAGTGCCCATGTTTTCTGCTAATAATGTTTAGAAAGAATTGTTTGTAATTTTAAATAATGACAGTGGTTTAACATCAATATACATAGAATTTTTGTCAGAAATGTATCACTTTGTTTGATTTATTCCAACACTCCAGTGTTGGTGGCGCCCTCTTTAGAAGTAAGAATTAGAACCTTTTAGTGAACTAATCTCAATATTTTATTTCCGAGTGTAACAGTCATCAAGGTAGAACCCACGCACACTCCCATGAGTCTCGTGCCCATCTGAGCTAGCTGAGCAGACCGCATCTTGGAGGCAGTGGGTGTTGAATAAACACGGCTGTCCCCAAGTGCGTAACAATATAAAAGTTAAAATATCTACCCTTAAAAACTTAAAACACAGAAATAAACATGGTACCATCTTGCTAAATGTCACCTCTTTGTTTAGTTATTAATTTCAATTAGTTTAGTATGAAAGAGTAGAATAGCTTAATATAAAAATGAAAACAAAAAAATGCCAAATAATAAAACCCAATAATTACAACAGAATCCTTTTGGAGTCAGTGCCAACCAGAGCATTTAAATTTTAAATTTCTTTTCTATTTTTATTTTTTTGTGCTTTTACCGTGTTTTTTACTCAGTACTTTTTACCGTGTTCATGTAAGGAGCATATTTGCTTAGGAATCGTATCACAGCCGTGATATACTTAGTATTTAACCCTTTCGCGGACATTCAACGCCTATAGCAGTGATAACAATAAAAATTCTATTGTGTCTCGTTCACTGTCCGCGAAAGTGTTAATAGTTCCGATGAACATGTGTGATCTTCATCATCCGTTCCACTACACCAAATGGTGCTTTATGGAAGCAATCTGCACGAGTTACTTAAGAAAACACCGAAATCTATATAGGTGTGCGTATAACATTTGAAGAGTTCCCTTGATTTCTCCAGGATCCCATTATCAGATCCTGTCTTGATGACAATAGGACCAACTTGAAATTACACCCTTTCAAACAAAAGAAGAATCATTCAAATCGGTTCATAAATTACCGAGTATTGGGGTAATTAGTATTTAATAGTTCCGATGACCACGTGTGTTCTTCATCATCCGTTCCACTCCACCAAATGGTGCTTTATGGAAGCAACTGCACGAATTACTTAAGAAAACACTGAAATCGATGTAGATGTGCCTATAACATTTGACGAGTTACCTGTTTCTCCAGGATCCCATCGTCAGATCCTGTCTTGACGACAATGGGACCAACTTGAAAGTATACCCTTTCGAACAAAAAAATAATTATTCATATCGGTTCATAAGTGACCGAGTACTGAGGTAAAAAACATACACACGAATTGATAATCTCCCCTTTTTTGAAGTCGGTTAAAAAAATAAAAGTTGTTTTTCATAAAAAATAATTAAAAGTATACTATCACGTTTCTGTTTTGGTGGACTTTCGTAGTACGTTGAACCGTCAACGCCTGCTCCCATAAGTGTATACCTATCAGCCTATGCCTTTCCGTATAAGATATTTTTTTTATTCACAGTTCTCATACATGACGTACTACAGTAGGAAGCCTCAGTTCAACGACCCTGTGCATCATAATTTGTAAAAGAAGCGATTTCAAGTTTACTTCATAATAATCGCGATTACATTGGCGTAATGAACTAGTTGATACACAATTAGTATGATCTAACGCCGACGAGTTGCGCAGGCGCGGTAAACTAGTAAAGCGACTTGGCCACGATAACCTAATAATAGTGTAAAACCACGGATCTCGATATATGTATGTTGTTTAAAACACAGAATTGAAAATCCAGTCGTTTTAATTTTACATTAAAATAAGTGTAACAAAGTCTTCTGTATAACAAAACAAGCAAAAAACCTAAGGATTTACCGTCGTCTCAGCCACATGACACCCACTGCCGGGTATAGAAGTCCCCTAAGGATCTCCATAACAATCGGTCCTGCGCAGTCCGCATCCAGTGGCTTCCCGCGACCTTCACCAGATCGTAGTCGGTCCACCTTGTCGGGGGCCTACCCACGGAGCGTCGTCCTGTGCGCGGTCGCCATTCCAGAACCTTACCGCCCCAACGGCCATAGGTTCTTCTGGCTATGTGTCCCGCCCACTGCCACTTCAGCTGAGCAATCCTTTGAGCGATGCCAGTTACTTTAGTTCTCTACGGATCTCCTCATTTCTGATTCGAGCATAGTCCTCTCCATTGCACGCTGGATGACCTTGAGCTTTCTTATCAGACCCATAGTTAGTGACCACGTGGTCCCACGTGGGAAGGATTTTACCAAACGTCGGGAAATCCAAAAAACCATAAATATACCACAAAAAGGAGATGACTCAAAAAAATCCAGTCCCGGCGCAAAAGTTGCATCTCAGATTTTAAAGGATATTTAAAAATAATATTTCGAAATATGACTGTCTCTCTATCGGGTGGCTAACATTTTTTTTGCCCAAGAAGTTTTGTAGGCGTACTTTTTAAAAACTTATTTATTGACTAAAATAAAATAAAAAAACATTATAATTGATACAAATAATCAATCTCATAAAAGAAACCATTAATTAGCATTTATCTATCTAGACTCGACTTTTTATACTGGATTTTTATTTTGCTTTGTGATAATGGTTGACGTTTGTATTGTATGTCAACATTCACCGCCGGCGGCGAAGACATGTTCTTAACTTCTTACTGAACATTTTCTGCAGTCGCGACGAGACTTTGTAGAACTTATGATGCCAGCGCTGTAGCATTTTAAGGCGGTACCCCCACCGAAAGTGGCGCCGCGTTGAATTTTATTTAATATCGTAGTTCTAATTCACAATTTTAATAAAACTAAACGTGGAATTTTTAGAGCCCATTGTCTTGTATTTTTAGAAGGTATCGCTACATCTCGTCATAGTCATTCGTAGAAGTAGATAGCAAATGTGTCAAAAACGGCCACTTTTAGCAGTTTTGCTATCTACTTCTAGCAGTGACTACGAGGGAATGTAATGATACCGTCTAAAAATACTAGACTATGGGCTCTAAAAATTCCACGTTTAGTTTTATTAAAATTGTGAATTAGAATTACGATATTAAATAAAATTCAACGCGGCGCCATTTTCGGTGGGGGTACCGCCTTAAGGGCGCGCTCTAGGCCAAAAGCAAAAGTAATAACTGCAACGGCGAACTGCAAAGTAAATGCTGCCTTATTTCTATGAGAAATAAGGCAGCATTTACTATATAATTCTCCGGCCCCATTAGGCCGGTCCGGAATGAAGAAATGAAGGAAATTATTTTTATAAAGGATATTTAAAGGTTATTTACAAAAAATATATAACATAAGCCCTGCCTTATCTATAGTGTAATTATAGGTACTAAAAAGTTCCAAGCTCCAAAGCTCCGACGTCTCGAAAAACTTCAATGTCGTTCATATAAATGCCCAAAGCATTCCGGCTCATTATTCTGACATGCTGGCCAGTTTTGACTGTAAGAATGTTCATGCTATCCTCGTCTCCGAGTCATGGCTTAAGCCTTGTCTCCCTTCCTCCTTATATGCCCTACCGGGCTTCAACCTCATTAGAAATGATCGTGCGGTGGGCGGTGGTGGTGGTGTTGCCATTTATCTCCGTGCTCATATTCCTTTCACTGTTGTTGATATGTCACCGCAGCCGCCTCCACTTAACGCGGGTGAGCATCTCTTTTTGGAGGTTATTCTTTCCCACTCAAAAATACTTCTCGGTGTATACTACTGTCCTTCTTCTCGCATAAATTTCTTTTCGTCCCTTGAAAGCAAGTTAGAACTTCTCTGTCCTTCTTACAGTCATACTATCCTAATGGGAGATTTCAACACCTGCCTCCTCAAAAACGACTCCCGCTCGGCTACTCTTCGTTCTGCCCTACAGTCCACGAATTTGTTTGTACCGCCATTGAACGCCACTCATAACTTTCCAAACTGTTTACCCTCGCTTCTTGATCTCATTGTTGTCTCTTCTCCCCAACACATTGCTAAACATGGGCAACTTTCAGCGGACGCCTTCTCCTACCATGACTTAGTCTACGTATCGTACAAAATTCGTCCACCGAAGGCCAAACCTAAAATTTTATTGCAGCGCAACTTTAGTAGTATTAATATTGAAAGCCTCAGAGAGGACGCCGCCAACATTGATTGGTCCCAGCTACTAAATTGCAACTCGATTGACGGAAAAGTAGAACTCTTTATTTCAGCGCTCGTCAAGTTGTATGATGTTCATGCCCCTATTCGTCCTATCAAGATAAAGCACCACCCATCGCCATGGTTCAATGACGAAATAAAACTTATTTCTGAGTGCAAAAACGTCGCTAAAAGTAGATACAAGCGCCGTCCTACTTCTTCGAATTGGGAAAAGTATGTTAGAGTCCGCAATCAATGCAACAAGGTGTGTAGAAATGCACAACGCCATAATGTCCACAACTCTGTTGATAATGAAGATCCAGCAAAAGTCTGGAAATTTTTAAGATCATTGGGCATTGGAAGGCAACGTCAAACCTTCTCATCTTCTGTAGATATCAATTTGCTGAATAAGCACTTCTCCTCTTCCCACACCTTGGATTTAACAACCAAGGTTGATACTTTAAACTCCCTTTCAGCTCTTCCGTGCCCAGATCATGCGTCCTTCTCCCTTCGTCAATTCGCCGACTGTGATGTTAAGAAAAGCATTATGTCAATTACCTCTAATGCTGTTGGTGACGACTGTATCAGCCGTAAAATGATCCTTCCAATACTTGACGAAATCCTTCCCATTATCTCTCATATCTTAAATTACTCCGTCCATACTGGTGTCTTTCCCTCAGCCTGGAAAGATGCTCAAGTCACTCCACTACCCAAAAATTCCAAACCATCATCCTTCTCCGATTATAGGCCGATTTCTATTCTACCATTCCTTTCTAAAGTCCTGGAGCGCCTAGTCCATAACCAATTGTCCACCTTCCTTGCCAACAACCGGCTCCTCAATCCTTACCAATCCGGGTTCCGTGCGGGGCACAGTACCACCACAGCATTAGTGACAGTCACAGATGACGTCAGGTCAGGGATGGAGAATGGCAGGTTAACGATTCTCGTTTTGCTAGATTTTAGCAATGCCTTTAACTCTGTCGATTTTGATATCCTGCTTGGCATACTCCGCTCCATTAACATATCTCCAGAGGTGATTGAGTGGTTTCGTAGTTACCTGTCTGGGCGCCGGCAGCGAATTCGCATTGAGGATACTTTTTCTTCTTGGTGTGATATTTCTGCTGGGGTACCGCAGGGTGGCGTTTTATCTCCATTGCTCTTTGCGATTTTCATCAATACCATCTCTTCTCAATTAGTTTCATCCTACCACCTTTATGCAGACGATTTGCAAATTTATACGCAAGCGCCAATTGACCACCTTTCTGAAGCCATTAATGTCATAAATGGCGATCTGGCGAAGATTTGTGACTGGAGCAGGTCATATGGCTTAAAAGTAAATCCTTCGAAGACTCAAGTCATTATTATCGGCAGCTCCGGATACACTAATAGGATCGACTTGCCTACCTTGCCAGCTATTTTGTTTGACGGTGTCACATTGACTCCCAGTGATAGAGTAAAAGACCTAGGGGTGTACGTCGATAAGAATCTTCTTTGGGGACCTCAATTACAAGAAGTGAGTCGAAGAATGTTTGCTACTGCTGGATCATTGAAAAGGTTACGCAATTTCTTACCCGTTGCCACCAAAACAGCGCTGGCACAATCCCTTCTTCTCCCTATCTTGGACTATGCCGATGTCAGCTATCTAGACCTGAATGAGGAGCAACTGAATAAGCTTGAGCGTCTTCAAAACTTTAGTATCAGATTCATATTTGGACTGCGCAAATATGATCATGTTTCTGAATTTCGTACTTAGCTCAAGTGGTTGCCAATTCGACTTCGCCGGAATGCGCACATTGTTTCCCTACTTTACAATATTTTGTTTAATCCTCTCTCACCACCTTATCTCAAGGAACGTTTCAATTTCCTTCATGACACCCACTCACGGGTTTTGAGATCGTCGGAGAACTTGAAATTGGAGATACCAATGCACTCCACTAAATTTCTGGATAAGTCTTTTACGGTTCAAGCTGCCCGTCTATGGAACGCACTGCCAGATACAATTAAAGGCGCCCAATCCTTACATAGCTTCAAATTACAAGTGAAGGAACACTATCTTTCCCTTAATACCTGAGACAGTATCCTCTATAATATGTATTTATAGTATATTTATTTAAGTATATGTATGTATATTATTTTTATTATATGTGTAGGTATATATTAATATATATATTTTTGTACATAAATTATTTTTAATCCAAAAACACCATGACTGCCCATTTTTTAAGTAGTTTTTTTTTTTTCATTCTTATAAACTCATGGTTGCCTGGAAGAAATTGCTCTTTAGCGATAAGGCCGCCATTTGTACCACTCTTGTGTTGTTGATTTTAATTAATGTACCTATGTTTAATGTATTTTTGGGTGTACAATAAAGAATATTTCATTCATTCATTCATTCATTCATTCATTTCATTCATTCATTCAAGCTTTATTCTAATGTATACTAGCAGTTTATCGTGTTAATTATAGTGATTTGGAGGCAACTTCGCATTTTTTTTGAGTAATGTTTTTGAGTAACATAGTCACCAGTGTTAGTCCTGTAGTTTGCTGCATCTTAATTTGAAATTCAGTTTTTCATTAATATTGATATTACAGACGATCATGTAAAGCAAACTGATTTGCGTTGGCCTATAGCGGGCCCTTAAGTGGTAAACACTCGTTTACCTCTACTAAATTGGTACTTTTAGTACTTACTTAAAGTACCTATTTATTTAATACTTAAACAAAAACTTAATCCAGGTAAAAAAAATGTGTCTTGTGATTTATGATGGAAGTAAGTTGTAGTATACTATAATTAGGTAATTTTAAATAGGATGGATGTCAACTTGTTTCCTGCCAGAAGAAATACCACTCCTTTTATTATAGCCTAATGACCGCCTCAAGTGCAATCCTGTGCAATTGTACATTTATGATCAAATAAATACTTTTTTTCGTTATTTGCGTTTGTTATTTTTATGCCTACCCCTGTAGGGTTTTCACACAATAATCGCAAATAATAATAAATATTTTAGTCGATAAATAAGTTTTTAAAAAGTACGCCTACAAAACTTCTTGAACTAAAAACATAATTATAACTTTTTAATTTTGCATTTTACAATGCTATTTTTATGTGATAAATATTAAACAAGAAAATATACTAGAAAAAAGCAACTAGTCTCATGTCGCATATCTCATCCCGTCAGGGCGACATGAGACTAGTTGCTTTTTTCTAGTATATTTTCTTGTTTAATATTTAAAAACATAATGTTAGCCACCCCATAGAGGGACAGCGATAGTTTAAAATATTATTTTTAAATATCCTCTAAAATCTGAGATACAAAACTTTTGCGCTGGAACTGGGTTTTTTGTATGGAATTTGGGGCATCTCCTTTCAAAAGCAAGTGTTAAAAAAGCGCGTTTATATCCGAAAAGTTCTTTTACTCAATCAAAGAAACAAAATTCAACACACCAATGTTTCGTGCATTGAGGGTCACTGTTTGAATATTTATTTGAAATTCTTTTTTTAATTCTTTATTTAAGTTGAAACTACTAGTTATTAGAAGTTACTTAGGGTCTGTTTCACATTCTAAAATTAAGTCCTGAGTAGCCTACTTAACATATGATTTGACAGTTTTGATATGAAAAATATGTCAAGTCAAGTAAGCTACTCAGAACTTACTTTTAGATTTAGAAACAAGCCCTTAAACTTGTAGACCAAGTTTTGAAGCTGGATTTGATAGTGTCAACTCTTTCAACTGCTTTTTACTTTTAAACCTTAGTAGCAGACGTATCAAGGACTACTGTCCACAACAATTATAACGGGTATTAACACCGTAATCTTCCGCCTGATCAGTAAAAGAGCTATTATTACCCAGTCATCATTTGAATATTCATAAGGCTTGAGACAGTTACCTTTGTCTGTGTAACGGGTCCGCTGCAGGACAAATGCACTCCAACCAGGGCGCCCCTGACTGGAATATTGACAGCTATTGTAATTAGATTTCCGTTACGGCTTCTTGAATATGGTCACCCATCCGATGACCGACGTTTTGGAACGAGCACTTGATGAAATGTTTTGTTTAAGTGTAAAATTTTGTAATAATATGTATGTTAATAAAGTAATTAAATTAACTAAGTTTAACTAACTAATAACTAATAATTAACTAACTAATTATCTTATCTAAGTCTGACGCCATAATAACAATGTTTTCAGCATTGTTGTGTTCCGGCAGTTAGAGATAAGATAGCCAGTTCCTCTATCAGGTTCCATAGGATCGCTTCCATCTTCAGCCTTATCAATACTTATCATCAGGTATGATGAAGGCTAAGAGTCTCCCGTCGTTAATAAAATAAAAATAAATAAATAACTAAAATAGAGGTTAAGTTAAATCTTTAGAAATGTCTACTATCTGTCGTATTAAAAAAACAGTTTCTACACTAAATTCACGCAGCTAGGAATATAATGTTCCAATCATTTAGATTGAGTAGTAATAGAATATTTCGTCATAAAAGTTGTTTTTACTTTCGGTGAAGTAGGATTATTTAATCGTAATAAAAAACAACATTGCATCTCTATCAAACATCTTAAATTATCAATAATTAATCTTAAGTAAATTCGTAATTTTTTGTTTATTTATTAATAATGGAAAATAATTTAAAATTAATACTACATTCCTGCGTTGCCTCAATGTTATGACATAAGCTAAAATTTAACCTTTCAGCTTATAGGTCGTCGTCGGCAATCGTTTCGCAATTTATAAGATAACACTAGTATGATTTGCAACACGTCTTGGTGCCTAGTCTGGGGTGCGTGACTATGTGTTGCCATAACCTTTACTAGATGACACGTCGTTTCATAAAAAAAGTACGCTCATAGGCATACTTTTTCACCCGCCTTGTAATTTTCATGCAAACCGCACAGACTCACCGGACTAGTAAGAAACTCTGTAATGAATCGTATGGTAGGTAATAGAACGTCAAATATCTACTTATCAAATAAAACAAAAAAAATTAAACATACATTGTAAAAATAACTCCATTTTCTCAAACGTACAGTTGCAATCATGTGATTTCCATGTAAATGCAGCAAGATAGCATGAATACCGGTTATTATTTTCCTTTTTATTCTTGGAAAATTAATAAGTTATATCCTCGGCGTCGTTTGAAATGTTTATTCGAACATTATATATTTGACCTAACTTCATCTCCATGACAAATTCCTGCATGAAAATTAACCCTGGAGTGGTCGCGCAGTAAAAAGTTACGTGATTAGTCGCGTGGAGTAAATGGTGGTGGTGGTGAGCTATGTTTTAATTTTATTTGTGTTAGAATAATAATAATAATCAAAGTATTATTTAATAAACATAATCAACAAAAACGAATAACAACGTCTGTGTTTATGTATATCAACTAAAAACAAAAATATTTCTAAGAGTTCTAGTTTCATCTAGAAATTTATTGGCTTGGTGTGATAGAGATGAGCCATGTGTCAAATAAAAGCGGTCTCCCGCTCTTCCAATGTTATTCTAAAACAAAAAATATATAATTAATTGGTAATACCACAAGCTGTTTCTTATGAATAAGTCAAATTAGAATCGATTACAAAATGACATAAATAAAAATAAATAATTCAAATACTTACGTAATTGGTCTCGTGGCATACACTCGTAGTCCACGGATTTCGTAGAACCCCTGGGACATTACTAGACGTGACCGGCGGTTTTGCATTGTTGAAGCTTATTCTTAAACTATTCAGCTTGGAGTATATCGAAGCGCTCGTAATTTACATTTGTAGTTTTTGAGAATTAGGCGATTTAGTCGCTGTGGATTACATTATTTAATCCGCGCGACCACTCCAGGGTTAAACGATAATTTCGCATTGAAAAAGGAAAATTATCTAAAAAAACATGATTAAGTTAAGTCTCAACCTGAGCAATGATTAAGTTAAGTCTCATCCTGAGCAACTTAACTAAAGTTACCGTAAAATCGGTCACCTTGTCAAATTCGGCAGTTAACACACAGCTATTATCTAACATAAAATATACAGTTGCAGTAATATTGTAAGCGATCACATTGTATGACTCCGTCAATGATGATTGTCAAGTAAATCCTGACCAATAAAATAGAAAACCTTGCCATATTGAAGTAAAACAGAACGATTTCTTTCTACTGAATTTGACATACGTAACAATGGAAATGCAATAATGGCGCCCCAGGCCAGGTGTTTTATTTTTCTGGTCATAATAAGAATATAAATAAGATTGTGTATAGCTTCAACTGAAACAAAAACCATATTCATTATAAAACTAGAACCAAAGAATACTATGTATGCATTACTGGAACTCTAAATCAGATTTGTTGTCGTAGAAGCTCTTGACCTACGACATTAATGTTTCATAGCGTTAGTCTATATGTACAAAAGACATCAACGCGCGCCATCTTTCTTGATTGGCTTCATGAGCCCAGAGGCTCAGTTTCAGTTAAATTGCAGTTGTTAACTTAACCGCCTCTGTGGTCTAGTGGTACAACCATCGGTGTCAGACCCAGCGGTCCCGGGTTTGATTCCCACCGGGGGGTACGTATTGTATTCGGTTTCGTTGGTGGTAGGACTTGTAAGTCCGCCTGGCTAGCTACCACTATTTTATCTAAGTCTGACGCCATAACAACAATGTTTTCAGCATTGTTGTGTTCCGGCAGTTAAAGATAAGATAGCCAGGTCCTCAGTGATTGGGGATTCCGGGAGAGGCTCGCTTCCATCTTCAGCCTTATCAATACTTAACATCAGGTATGATGAAGGATAAGTCTTCCCGTACTTCATAAAAAAAACAACGAGTTGCACTCCGGGAGTGCCGGCAGAAGTGTACACCGCTTAAACGAAACAGCAGGAGCAGGCATACATTTTCGCCGCGTGGTAGTAAGAGAGGTGTATAAGGTGGATATTACTTCCTCTACTACGCCGCGCCGGCGCTCTACTCTCCCTCCGTTTTACGAATTTTCGATCAGGGTCACGTGTCCTGACGCGACTTTAACATTTTTTACCCATCCCAAAAATTTAAAACTCTGATGTGCAAAACGCCGCTAAAGAAGTTTTCACTTCAAAAAATAGTTGTTACTGTCATACAGTATGAAAATGTAATAGTAACGACAGCGCCGAAACTGGTTGTGGTGATTTTTTTTTAGATAATCAGCCGGGGATGTCAGCTTAAATATAAAATTTCCTTTTTATTTATATGTTTAATTAATTGTACAAACAGGAAAACGACACAGAAGGACAATTTTTATAGAAATGGACTACCGCAAGTCAAATAAGTAATTTATCATTCACTGGTTTCCTTATTTGACACCTGACAATCGTCAATTAGTAAAAGCTACACGGGCAGGTTATGTTTAACTTTTTGCAGAAGTTTCAAAAGCATTGTGAGTGCAACAATAGACAATGGGCGTTTCTTGCGCGTGCGCCGGCGGCCCATCGGTTTTGAGATGAGATTCATTGGACTTTTGCTGTAGGTTATTGCTACGTGATGGTTGTTGACAGCTGCCAATAAATTAAAAAAAAATGCTAAACAGCAATAGCGAACGTTGGAATGTGAACCAAACTCGAAATTCTTAAAAGAAAAACCAAAATTCTTTTTGTGATGTGAATAGCTAAATAAATAAAATAAATATAATACAAAGGTCAGGCACAAATTAAAAAAATACAAGTATATCATATAAGTACTGGCAACTTTGTGGCGATGATTACAAAAAATAAGAAACTCACATCCCAATTCAGTCAGACAACGTTCGTCGTTCGAATTTCGAAAATTTTAATTTCAGAGACGTGCAGTTGTTTTAGGGAGACCTGTCAAAATCTAAGCCTTGTATTGTGTTAATTTTATTGCTTCTTTTTTCAATATTTCAGGATCTTTTAGGAATATCAACTAACCTTGCAATTTGTGAATAATATCACTAATAATCTCTTTTGTTTGTCCACAGAATATCACAACATGGCTATCGTTCGTCATAGCGTGTGTTGCTCTCACATCGCCGGGTAAGTTTTGACCTAAACATAATTTTTTGAATTCAGTAAACTAAGAGCCATTTTTTCAATGCTTAGATAATTATTACTGTAATTAGAATATTAAACTTACTAGGGTAGGTAGGTTTTATATTTTACCGCAGTTCTAAAGCAAAATATTCATTCATAAAATTTTATTAAAATCTGTTACTGACATTGTAACACAATACAAAATCGAAAGTTACATCACTATAATCAACCTTGGTTAGATTCCCAGCAATTACAATATTACAATCAATTTAGAATTACACAGTTCAACTCCGGCGCACAGCTGTAATAACTATTGTTTATTATACAAATGAAATGATTCGTCAGTTGCGGTTCAATTGACGTGCAACGGTGGCATAATATTCGGAACATAAAACAGAAGAAGGTTGTATAGTTGACTGTACAACAAGCGTCAGTTGAACTGTAAAAATTTATGTTGATTGTGTAGAGGTTTTTTTATTGTCGTTATTTAAAAAATAAAGAGTTTGAAAGAAAACGTTTATATCGTATTTCCAATAAAAGAACATGTATAATTTCATTTGAATTTAGAACAATTTCTCTAACCTTATTACCATTACATTAAAACATTTCGAAAACTTAAAAAAAAGTTTGTAGTTGGTGCCAGCCAATCAACTATTTTTATTTCTCTTGCCTTGGCTGGCACCGACTCCAAAAAAAATATTTTTCACTTTTTGAAATGGTTTTTTTTTGTAAAAAGTATTTTATTTTACAATTTTTAGTTACATCATGTGCCGTTACTTACACTAAAAATCAGCCCATACACAACAATGATGTGATCTAGGTTAACGACTACTTGCCAAAACGTAAATTATATTTTTCAGGATTATGAAAAAACTACTAGCCAAATCTTTGTAAAAATTATATGGGACCAACTGAATTATGAAGATGAACTATTTTTTTTTCAGATAAAATAAGAATTATTAAAATGGGTTGACAACTGACGAAGTTGTATTAAAACATACATTTAAAAAAGAAAAAAATTACCAAGTGACTTGAGAACCTCCTCCTTTTTTGAAGTCGGTTAAAAAGACGTTTCCCCGATTGTACGTTAAAAGGAGCATTGAAGATTTACCTAAATTTTGGTGTGTCGAACATCAAAAGTGGAAAGATAAAAACATGAACACATCTTACCAGCATTCCCTCGGATATTTCGTGGAGATAATGATAAAGATAATGTACGAATGCGAAGCAACTAACTATGTCCTTATTCAAGATTTTCATATAATAACGTTGCAGTATCGTTCGCCACATTATTCTCGACTTCTTCTTCTGAATTCTGAATGAAAACCCATCAACCAAAGGATCTTAGAAGTATCTAATTTCCATAATTAACACTTCAAAATGTGACATGAATCGTTCTATTCTCCCGTCCCATATTTCTCACAGTACAGTCGTAGACACGGTGTGGGCCGCTGCTCGTGCGAACAATAGAAATTATCCCACGGCTGGCCTTGCGACTCGGCAGTATAGTACGAGGTAGTACCACGCTATGATGTGCATCAAAACCTATTGTAATCAAATACAACAGGCGCAATAGTAACACCCTCATAGTTAGTAGAAATAGATAGGTACACTAGAAGAAACAAAACGCAAAATGTAATGTGAGTGAGTAAGCCTCCTTCTACAACATCCTTTTCGGCTTGATGGAAATCGACGTCTCAGCCATATAACACCCACTGCTGGGGGGGTTTGCCGTAATCGCCACGCTTGGCACGCGGGTTGGCGATCGCAGTATGGCCAAGTTTGTAGGAGACGCTGCTGCCCGTCTCCTGAGAGCCGAGTCCCTTAGTCGCCTTTTACGACACCCACGGGATGAGAAAGGGTAGTGCTATTCTAAGCCGACACTACGCAGCTGACGGAAATAATGTCGAACAAATGTCGATTTTTTAAAACCTAACAGCCTTGTTTACCATTGTTTTAACATAGAGATCTTGAAGAATCCAAAAAAGAAAAAAATGTTTTTTTTATAAAACAAAGTAAGTATAGTCATTAATTACTCCAATTACGGGCTGCGGATTTAATGTGTTTTTTTATGAACGACGGGGAGACTCTTTGCCTTCATCATACCTGATATTAGGTATTGTTAAGGCTGAAGATCTCATACTGCCGGAACACAACAATGCTGAAAACATTGTTGTTATGGCGTCAGACTTAAACAAGATGGTGACTAGCCAGGCGGAATTACAACAAGTCCTACCACCAACCAAACCGAATACAATATGTACTCCCGCTGGGAATCGAGAACCCCCTGGGTCTGATACCGGTGGTTGTACCATTAGCATAAGAATCAAATCAAATCAATATGATTTATTCAGTCTAGGCTGTTACAAGCACTTATGAACGTCAAAGAAGCTACGCCATCGGTTCACAAACCCTACGGCGGGAGACCTTGTAACGAGAAGAACCGGCAAGAAACTCGTCAAGGGCTATTTTTTTCTCCCTGTTTTATTTCATACAGAGTCGTCAAATTGAAAAGTGAGCTTAACATATCAGTAAGGTCAATTTCCATCACAAAAGAAAATACTAATTATAATATTACATTTTATAGTTATCCTAACCGTAAACAATTTTCAACTCGTAAGGAAGGACTTACATTTAACATTTCTCGCATTACAAGGTTACTGTACTGCAAGTTGTGACGTACATACAGGTCGATAGCAATTTATTTTAGATGAAAATATTTAATCTCTAAGCACAACGTTAAGACAAGCAGACTGAAGTAGACCCATTTCCGCTGGCGGCACCCGTTCACGAGCATGACGCATGAACCAGCCATCGCTTCGCTCAACCATATTTTAGGGAACGTAACGACCCGCCTCACACGACACCGCCGAAGAAACGTTAAGAGGCGGTTAAAGCCTCATAATAAGAATGTTCAAAGATATGGAAAGATACAGGCTACTTTTATCGGTAAATAAATCTTGAAAGGACCTAAAACGAAGGTAGAAAACGTGGAAATGTAGACCGAAGATTTGCAATAGTACAAAATATTGTAACACAGATCACCACAGTCAGTAATAAAATTTTTACGTGCGTGACACTAAATATTTGCAAGAAAAAAATCTTGTTAGTTATGGTTTAGATCGCTGTCACGTAGTATTTATTTTATTTAGGGTGGTCACCTCGACTATCTTGTTATGCTTGTTAAATTATTAGGTTTCTATATAGTTTCCAAAATAACTACAATACTTACTTACGAAATAATATTGAAAGTTATTTGAAATTATGCAAGTGTTTCAGCTTTTGTATTCGCTTTGGTTGGTGGTGTTACTTGTTGTAAGCCCGCCTGGCTAGGTACCATCATCTTATCTAAGCCTGACGCCATAACAACAATGTTTACAGCATTGTTGTGTTCCGGCAGTTCAAGATAAGATAAGCAGTTCCTCAGTGGCTGAGGATTCCGGGAGAGGCTCGCTTCCATCTTCAGCCTTAACATCAGATATAATGAAGGCTAAGAATCTCCCCGTCAAATATAAAAAAAAAACTTTAAAATCATTTATAAATATTTTCACATTTGAAATTTTTCCATAATTAGACAAATTATCAAATTATTTTAAGTAGAAAAATAGACCACTAAAACTACGTCGTGCAGACTAATCACCAAATCCAATTACTAAAATAGTGAAAGTAATGTAGTTGTGAACTGTTTAGTAACTAAATTAATAAAAAGTAGAAATCATTTTCTTTATGAACTTTGTCATAGAAAGTGAAAGAGTTAGACAATAATAATAAAAAATCATATTTTCGTATAGTAAGACAAGTTTAACTAGTAAAGATTTCCGTGTCTAACGACGGTAGAAAAATTAACATACTATTGCAGCCGTAAACACGGTTTACTTAGACTTAGAAATGACCTAACAATTTAAGACGTTGTTATTTTTAACGCTAGGTCGGTAAAAGTTGCAAAAAATACTTAAATGGTATCTATAAAATAAAGAATATAAGTAATTCAAAATATCAAAATTCAATCAAAGATGAAAGTCAGAATATGATTTTTTGAAGTTTAAATTGTACCATTTGTGGAATGCAATAAACTTGAAATTGAAATATTTTACTAAGCAAATATTCGTCGCTCTCAGTAAGCCACTAATTTGCGGCGCTTGCCGTAGAGACAATGGGCCCTTGGTCGTCTGACACCAAAAAGTTTATTAAAGATCTTTCCATAAGACCGGTCCACGCCTCACGAGACCTGAGAGCTGGTGTCTATCTTGCCCAGCGGCTGAGTCTTTGTATTCAGCAGGGCAACAACGCCAGTGTTCTCGGTACTATGCCACGCGGCTGTGAGTTGGATGGCGTATTTTTGTTATACTATAAGATTATATATATATATAACGGTTTCTTGTTTTTCTACTTAAAATAAATATTATTAAAATAAAAAATAAGTAGTTTTATTAAATAGTAATCATCTTCTTTTTAATTCTTTTCAAAATGTGTAAGCTCTGTAAGAATCTGAATCAAACCATAGAGGCAACTGAAACAAACGTACGACATTTCTCAATGGTGATACTTAATGATACTTATTGCAAGGTTTTGAAATAAACTAATACTCGTAGTGATAAAAAATATACAGCCATCAAAATATCACAAGTCCTATCCAAAGGTTTTCATTTTTCCTCTCTTTTTATACTTAATGTCTTCTATTTATATCAGTAAAAGCGTTATAATCTGAATTCACGCTGAGAAACGTGCCAAGTCAATATCAAGTTATATCTGACAGCGAAAAACGTACAAAGATTGACATAAAAAAAAACATACCAACCAAATTAAGTCGAAACCTCCTCCTTTTTGGAAGTCGGTTAAAAATGTGTAGTGACAATGATTCGTAACGCCTTCCTATAATCATCGATATGTTAGAGAATAAGTTTGATATGTCGGATAGGAGTATTCCTGCATTTTAGGGTTCGTACTTAAAGGGTAAATACGGGATCCTAGTACTAAGACTCCTCTGTCGGTGTATCTGCAACCAGGATGTGTCTGTGAAAATTTCAACTATCTCGGTTCATGACCGTGATAGTTGAAATTTTCACATATGATGTATTTCTATTGCCGCTATAACAACAAATACTAAAAATGGCACGGAACTCTTCGTGTGCGCGTCGGACTCGCACTTGGCCTGTTTTTATGCCTTAAGTAGCAATATCAATGTATCATTGTGAAAGAGAAGACACTAGTTATTAATGCAGTGTTGAATACATAGCTAATGTATTCAACATTGCTTCAGTACTGTTATAGTTCACAGATGAGGATATAGATCCGAAACTATTACGATTCCAAGGCTACTTGTTATCTTTTATGATCCTAAAGTTTTGCATTTTTAATGCCATATTATATTGATACATTTTCACAAAAATACTAGAAAATATCGACTTGCTTACAAATTTCTTAGTGTACTTATGAGCCGAGTGGATTTTGCAAGTTATTTTCTATTATTAATCTATTAAATATACGTACATCTTATGTTTTGGCGCGCACTGTTCATTGAAATAAAACAACTTTTACGGATATCAAACGCGCTATATTTCCACGAACTAAGTTGTAATTGTCCGTAATTTTTAGGTTTTTTAGGGGTTTTTTGATTTTCCCGACGTTTCGGCACCTTTACAGCTGGTAAAAATTACGGACAATTGCAACTTAGTTCGTGGAAATATAGCGCGTTTGATATCCGTAAAAGTTGTTTTATTTCTATTAAATATATTTTGAGTTTTCTTTTATCTTTCACGAAAAACTTACGTAATAGTATCGAGGACGTATCGTCAAAAAATTTAATAGGAAAATTTAGTTCCATTTGAGTCCGGTAGGAACGCTGCTCAATATGGGGCCACGAAAAGAGGCCGGCCGCCGGGTCAAAGGGGCGATTCACACCACGGTCCCCCAGGACCCTACGGCGCAGTGAAAGAGCAAGTATGGGTTTAGCTGGTAGTGCCTCCACCCCGGCCTTCCATTGAGCCTTTTGAGGCCGAATGGGGGGCCGAAAGGCATCAGGTGAGCCCCGCGTAACCTTTTGGTATGCGTAAATGCTTTCCGTAATATTTATGATAAAATGTATAAAATATTTACTTGTGTAAATATTTTATACATTTTTTGATTATACGTCCTCGTCCTCGATACTTACTCAAAAGTTTTTCGTGAAGGCATGTTATGCTTTATACACGCTCATCTAACTAAAAAGTAACTAGGTACAATCGGGGAACTCCCCGGTTGACCAATAGTCTTTTTGGGAAACGTTTGTTCGATAAGTATTAAGGTTAAATAAATAATTTATTATAGTAATGAAATACCTAGGATGTTCTATTATTTGTCTGATGCAATCTGTCAATGCAGGTCTGATGTAATATTGTAACCATCTCGTTAAGAGTACTTAAGTACATATTGTGGAAAGAAAATTAATTAATTAATTATTATTTGTGATGTAAACGTTTTCCATAAGTCTACTATTTTTTTAATAAATGCTCCCTAAAAAAACTCTCTGCTCTGCCGTGTGGTGACGGTCTAAGAATACAAGTGTCACCACTCCCTTACATGCCTGGGATGTCGTAAGAGCCGACTAAGAGGCTCGACGCATTGAACACCTGTGCGAGAGAAGGAAAACTTGAAAAAAACCCTCTTCCAACCCGTCTGGCCAGCGTGGTAGCAGTAGGCTAATAGCCTCCTGTGAACGCCACAATAGGCTTGAGCTAGGAGAGGCCTATGTCCAGCAGTGGACGTCCACAGGCTGATGAAGACGACGATGACGACGAAAAAAACTATACTGGTCAACTCGGAAGTTCTCCGACTGTACCCTTTTGAAAGTTACTTTATATTTATTATAATAGTGGACAGTTTATTTCATCCACAGATAACATTCGACACATCACACTCTGTCACAAATATCAAATGATTCTCAATTTGAAAAGCTTTCGAGACGACTCTGACTATAAAAAGTTATTGAACTACGCTTTTTAAAACATGTGTGACTTGTAATATAAAAACAAATTAACTCTTCATTGCACAGATTGGCAATGATGAATAGATGTTGTTGATAGAATGTTAATAAATATTGATAGACCGAGAAATATTCTATATGATATGTTAAATGTTTTGTATTGTTATTGTGTGTAGACAGTTAAATTTTAATTTGAATGGTACAAATTGGCTTTTTAGATTTATACCTTAACAAATTAAAACTCTTTTAATTCAGGAAAGCGATAGTCAAGTTTAATAGTAGCTTGAAATCTTTTATGTACTGGAATACAGAAAGTTCTTTAAAAATCTTTTGCAAACTTATTTTTCTTCTAACACCATAATCCGATTATGAATGAATGAATAAAGTTTATTAGGTACCAAACATTACATTATCCTGATTCCTTACATTGCGTAGTTGTAATAATCTTGATTTCTGCGTCAGAGATCGTGAGGTAGATTCCCACCTGGTATACAGATATTAATTTCATGTGATGAATCTCTATATACCGGGTTGTTGGGTTGTTTATGTGTTTGTAACTGTACAATTTCTGATGTAGCTTTACTGAAATTTATACCTATCAATTATTGTGCCGTGTGGTGACTGCCTAAGAATACAAGTGTCACCACTCCCTTACATGCCTGGGATATCGTAAGAGTCGACTTAGAGGCTCGACGCATTGAACACCTGTGCGAGAGAAGGAAAACTTGAAACAAACCCTCTACCAACCCGTCTGGCCAGCGTGGTAGCAGTAGGCTATAAACGCCAAATATCCTCCTATAAACGCCACAATAGGCGTGAGCTAGGAGAGGCTATGTCCAGCAGTGGACGTCCACAGGCTGATGATGTGATACCTATCAAATCTTACAGATCAACCTGCAATTACTATACCTATAACTAGTTTCGCCTCTTCTATAAGTTTTTCACAAAACTAATTTGTTGCACTCAGTTCTTCGTGAAACTTAACGTGGGCTAGATAATTGTGTATTCATTTTTTTTTGTGTGAACGACGGCGTGTCTCTTAGCCTTAATTTATCATACCTGCACACCGACCGCCTAACGGTATAGCTTGTGGTATCGCTATAGCTATCGATTTTTGAAACCCCCTACAAAGGCTCTCGCTGACGCTATCACTTTTATACTTAAAATGCAATATTTAATCCAATAGATGAAAAGAAATATGTAGGAATTAGACAAAACCCCTATCGTTGAAGGGTTATATGAGAGTTTGAAGTTTGATAGCTATAGCAATAACACAAGCTATACCGTTAGGCGGTCGGCGTGCTGATGTTAAGTATTGATAAGGCTGAAAATTGAAGCGAGCCTCTCCCGGAATCCTCAACCACTGAGGAACTGGCTATCTTATCTCTAACTGCCGGAACACAACAATGCCGAAAATATTGTTGTTATGGCGTCGGACTTAGATAAGATGGTAGTAGCTAGCCAGGCGGACTTACAACGAGTCCTTCCACCAACCAAACCGAATACAATATGTACCCCCGCTGGGAATCGAACCCGGGACATCTGGTCTGATACCGGTGGTTGTACCACTAGGCCACAGAGGCAGTTATTTCATAACTTAGAGCAGTTACTCTACGCTACTTATTCAATCCTAACCAATATCCATAACATAACTTCTTCATGATACTTAACGTGGGCTAGATAATTGGTGTAATTGTATGGAAATATTTATTTATTATTAATTTATTTGTAACTCTTTAACTTGGTGTTTTTTTTTATTTTTTCCTCTCTCTCTGCTCTCCGGCCATGGGTGAGCCGGGACTTTGTATAACTAAGTTTCTCATTCATTCTAGTTCTCGCTTTTGTTGCTCTCGCACTTCCATTCTGCATGTACTTTGTCTTTCTATTATCCATCATCTTTCTCACTTTAACTGGTGGGATGCCAGCCTTGTGTGTTTATAATAAAAAGTCTTGGTGTTTAGTGTCATTAACCACCTATTAAGAATTGTTTATTTAACAAAAATGTGTTACATATACTGAAACTTAAATTAAAAATATCTCAATAGGTGGTTACTGACACTAACCACCATTACTGAAAAGTTAAACACGTTCTCTAAAACTCAATTAAGAATGTCCGATATTTACACGAACACGTACTGAAAAAAAACTTTTAAATTATCAACTAATATTATGACATAATCGGCACCCAATCTAAATTGGTTCTAGAATGCAGGCTATACACGTTAGATAATAGCTCGAACGTCTACGAAATTACACACCTGTCTAGGCTTGTTGCATAATACAGACTTTAATATTAGCTGTGCTGGTAAAAAATAACTCGTACCAGTAATTACATACGGACTTTATTGTAAAGACATTATTTCTTTCGTTTAATATAATCCGTATAGCAATTATATTTGAGGACAAAAATTGAGCCACTGCGTTACTTTATTAAAAACATTCTAATTCCACAGGCACGTAAAATATTTTTTTTTTTTGTGTTTATTATAAAAATATTTAGCTGCCAATAATAAAATATGAATTCATGATCAAATTACTTAAAGGTTTTCAAAAGACCGCAAAAATCTCCTTATACAATAAAATATCAAATACTATATACACTTTTAATTTAATACTGTTTTTTTTTTTTTAAAACAGTAGGCTAATTGTCTAATTTTAAAACCTATGGCAATCCCTTTCAATTCGTCGTTTGAAAGATATTTACACACTTATTATTTTATAATTTTTTTTGGAGAGGGGACGCCAGCAATTATGCGCGGGAGCGCTAGCACTGGGTATGCTAGATTATTCGTTTTGTATGTCTTTGGTTTTATTTAAATCTTACTTTTAAACTACTACTAAAGAATCCAGGTTTTTGTTATTTTATGAAATAACAATAAGCGTAGTATAGTAATGTTTAATACACTCAAAAAGAAGTATCTGACGACGTGTCACATACCTATTGAAGGGTAGGCTCAGCGTTTATGCAAATCGTTGAATAGTCTTTTATTATTACTTTGATTAAAAACATGTATCCAAACTCTAAAACACCAATTTGCTATTTAAATGTATTATAAACTTGTGAGCATTTTAATCCGTAACAGTAATTTTATTTCAGTATCGCAGCTGCCTGCCTAGGTACTATTAGTTTATAGTAAAAAAGGGCGAAATGTATTTATTAAATGTTACAATAGTCTGTAGGTGTACCATTTGAGCGGAAGAATTGCTAAGAAATGGAGCGGCACGATACGATTTATGTACCTACTCGCGTCCGTCGCTGGCGCTTGCTTGTATGCATCACAGATTCCTGTGCGTAACTTCTAAGCACATCAAGAGTAAATTAAAAAAAAAATAGGATTTTGAGAATAATGCCGAAATTGATGGACAGTTTACATACACTGTTTATTTACCTTAAACACCAGGTTAGCTGCTTGTAACTTACATTCAGTTTTTTTTTATAAAATTACTATTATTTATTAGGCCGTCACTATTTGACATTTGATAGGGATTGTGATCAGGTCGCGTTTTGAAAGGTATTGAATGAACGAAATTGAACTGTCTAAGTAAAGTGACAGACGAAAATATCTTTCAAATGTATGGAGAAGTGTCAAATGAAGTGTCATTTAAAACATCATTCGTTCTGAAAGGGATTGCTACTATAAGTTACACAACTCCATAAATCACTATCACAATTTTTTTAATTAGACAATTAGGGGGCAGATGGTGGTTAAATTTATTTGTAACTTTAATATAAAATGTAGTTTTGCCAACAGATTTTTTATTTTAGCCGTTTTATCACATCTTTTCTCTGTAGTTTCATGAAACACACTTTTTTTTACAAGTTACTGGGCAGGCATTTGACCACCATCGTGCTTAGTAAACAGTATGTGATCTAAGGTGTTACATACATGCCCAGGAAACTAATAGAAAATATAAGTCCATGGACTAATAATATTAGTCTCATAGTTAACTTTTGTGAAATAGAGCCCATGTCTAAGTTTATGATATTGTTTCAGCGAAGGCGAGCGAACCCCGAGTGGTATGCTACTACACAAACTGGTCGGTGTACCGGCCGGGAACAGCGCGCTTCAACCCTCAAAACATCAACCCGTACCTGTGCACGCATCTCGTGTACGCCTTTGGGGGCTTCACGAAAGACAACACTCTCAAGCCCTTCGACAAGTACCAGGATATTGAAAAAGGTTGGTTGGTTTATAGAATAGCCCCGAGTGGTGTGCTACTACACGAATTGGTCGGTGTACCGGCCGGAAACAGCGCGCTTCAACCCTCAAAACATCAACCCGTACCTGTGCCCGCATCTCGTGTACGCCTTCGGGGGCTTCACGAAAGACAACACGCTCAAGCCCTTCGACAAGTACCAGGATATTGAGAAAGGTTGGTTGGTTTATAGAATAGCCCCGAGTGGTGTGCTACTACACGAATTGGTCGGTGTACCGGCCGGAAACAGCGCGCTTCAACCCTCAAAACATCAACCCGTACCTGTGCCCGCATCTCGTGTACGCGTTCGGGGGTTTCACGAAAGACAACACGCTCAAGTCCATCGGCAAGTACCAGGACTTTGAAAAAGGTTTGTTGATTTCATAGATTAGCCCCGAGTGGTGTGCTACTACACGAATGGGTCGGTGTGCCGGCCGGGAACAGCGCGTTTCAACCCTCAAAACATCAACCCGTACCTGTGCCTGCATCTCCTGTACGCGTTCGGGGGTTTCACGAAAGACAACACGCTCAAGCCCTTGGTCAAGTACCAGGATACCTATTGAAAAAGGTTGGTTGGTTTCATAGATTAGCCATAAATGATGTGCTACTACACGAACTGGTCGGTATACCGGTCTGGCACCACGCTCTTCAACCCTCAGAATATTAACCCGTATCTGGAGGCCTACTCTCTAAGCCCGTCAACTAAGATACGGGCCCCCGTCCGTAAATTTCCCGAAACTACGGATAGAGCCTACTCTCTATTGATTTCGGATCTACTAGTTTTGGACAAACGGCACAAACACATTGGGAGTAGGGACAATGTCAAAACGTAAGTATTCTCATTAATTCTCAGTTCGGGTCTCCGAACAAATACGCTGTCCGTAGGTGATACGGAGTAGGAAACGTCCTTAACTTAGGCCGAAGCTACGGGTATCGGGCTTAGAGAGTAGACCACCTGTTCATGCATCTCGTCTACGCCTTCGGGGGGTTGAACAAGGTCAACACTCTCAAGCCCTTCAACAAGTACCAGGACATTCAGATAAAAAAACATAGATTTATGATTGGTCTTCGCGTTCGCTACTCCATACCGCGTTTCTTGAAAACAACAGGGTCCGTAGACAAAGTACATCTTTAAGTAGCGAAACAATAATTCGGTTCGTTATTGTCTATATGCGCGAATTAACTTACAGTAAGACCACGTGATTTAGAGCGGCCCATGCCAATCCGCCAATACCATACATTTAATTATTTTCGAACTTCGTTATCGTTTTTGAATTGTTACTTTGGCTATGGCACATGCCAATTGCTTACAATGAATTGGCTTGGGGTGACTTGGACAGCAGTTGTTAGTCAAGTTTAGAATACAACTAATACAAGTAATTAGAATAAACAAATAAGTACTATGACCTCGTATTGTTGTCAAACTGAGAGTGTAATCTCAAGTTGAGGAGCAAGGTGATCTAGTTTACGATCATTCTAATTCCATGACGGATGTTGATCTTATTAATGCCTCTTATTAGACTGGTTACCCCCATGACTCACAACATGCCTATGATCTCAGCTCGAAAATATTTAAAACATTTCTAAATCATTCTGAAATGCAACCGCTGATCCGCCTAAACTTATTTCGAATTTTGATCTTTTTTTTAAAGCCTTGCCTTGCCGTTTTAAGTTTGCTCATATAGGTACCACAGCGGCAACGCAACGCATAAATACTCCTAGGAAAGCGATCCGCCAGTGTGCGCGTCGTGATGAGGCCCGCCTGGTAAGACTTATGCGATGTTTATATAAAATGTATTAATGTAGGAGGAGTTTGTTATGCGAATCTTCACTCAATTATGGAGGAATTAAAAAGTATATTAGGTTTAGTTATGAGCCAAATCAAAGCATTTTTTTATTATTGACAGAAACATAGTACATACACAAAATTAAAACCGACTTCAAAACACTAAAAAGCAAAAAAAAAACTTTTTTTTTATAAAAAGTTTTTATTTCACTGTTTTTAAAGTTAGATAATATCATGTTATCCAAGTAACAAATATGAAATGAAATATATAAAAATGCCCAAAACATAAAAAGTACTGGGTCAAACTAAACCAAATTTTTGTGGGACCAATTGGCAACTATTCTGCATCGAACAAAAAAAGAAAAAAAATCTCGGAGTAATTAAAAATATATATATATATACCAACCGAATTGAGAACCTCCTCCTTTTTTGAAGTCGGTTAAAAAAGCATGTGGTACGGTCTGCCCTAGACGTCATGCCCGCTCAATCCTATACGGTATCGTATTACAGACTCTATCAAATCTACGCTTATTAAAAGTTAAATCCAGGTCAAATACCATGCTTGCGTAAGATAAGTTTCAGCATAAAAATTCCCAAAGTATAACTACTGATTTTTCTCCAGGTGGTTACGCCAAGTTCACGGGTTTAAAGACATACAACAAGAACCTGAAGACCATGCTGGCCATCGGCGGCTGGAACGAGGGGTCCACCAGGTTCTCGCCCATGGTGTCCGCCAGGGATCGGAGGAAGGAGTTCGTCAGGAACGCTATTAAGGTATTTATCTCTAAGCCTCTTCGGTCGGGGAAATTCCCGGTTGACCAGTAGAGTTATTTTAAGGTCCTTAAATCAAAAAGTAATATATATTTAGTATAGTGCCGTGTGGTGACGGCCTAAGAATACAAGTGTCACCACTCCCTTACATGCCTGGGATGTCGTAAGAGTCAACTAAGAGGCTCGACGCATTGAACACCTGTGCGAGAGAAGGAAAACTTGAAACAAACCCTCTACCAACCCGTCTGGCCAGCGTGGTAGCAGTAGACTAATAGCCTCCTATGAACGCCACAATAGGCGTGAGCTAGGAGAAGCCTAAGTCCAGCAGTGGACGTCCACAGGCTGATGATGGATGATGGATGGATATATTTAGAAACGTTTATATCACAAATAATAGAACATTAACAGGTATTTCATTTGAATAATAAATTATTTCTTCAACCTTAGTACTTTCCGAGAAAACATTTCCCAAAATAATTCTGCTGATCCTGGAACCCGGGGACTAATTGTCTAATTTTAATATATATCGCAATCCCTTTCAATTCGTGATTTGAAAGATATTTAGTCACTATTTGACATTTGATAGGGATTGTGATCGGGACGCGTTTTGAAAGGTATTGAATCAACGAAATTAACTGTCTAAGCAAAGTGCCAGACGAAAATATCTTTCAAATGTAAGGAGAAGTGTCAAATGAAGTGTCATTTAAAACATCATTCGTTCCGAAAGGGATTGTGAATATAAGTTAAACAATTCCATGAATCACTATCACAATAACAATACCTTTGAAAGGGATTGTGGTAGATTTTGAAATTAGACAATTAGGGGGCTGATTGTACCCAAGGCGACCTAAATCTCCGATACTAATGTCCAGCATCTCTGAGAGGATGCTTTCACGACGGGTTAAGTCGTCCGATTATCTTACTTTACCTGACAATCAAAAATTAACTTTATTTTTGTCAGGAAGCTAAGTTGTTCCTCCAAAACTTACTCATCCTCGACTTAACGAAACCTTAATGAAAACCTCTTCGAAATACTCCTCGAAATCGGTATTCTAAGTCATAACTCATAACTCCGTATGGACCTGGAGGAGCCAAAGAGTACGAAGCCACTCCGTGTTAGGCCTAGCGCACACTACCAATTTTACCCACGACGATTGAGTGGAGTGTAAAAAGTTTTGGAGGAACGACGTAGAATATGGGGGTCATTCTCTCAGCGCTTGTACTTTCAACACTTTTGTAGTCTCAAATGGCTTCAACTATCTTTGAAGCTTAGATAGGGCTAACAAAGAGCAGGACCAGAATTTTGCAAAACGCATCATCTATTTGTGGTAAAGAGAGCTCTAGCAATACATATTTATGGCGTGCGAGTAATAGTTTTAATTCAGTATCGCGACAGGCAGACTTAGATCTATTTGCAATGAATGAGGCCTCGATCAAGCGAATCATGGGCAAAGATTTTTTCAACGAGACATAATTATGTACTGTTATAGTATTAATTTAGACTTAAGATTGTGCTTTTTGTAAACTTTGTTGTTATCTGTGATGACCTATAATTGGCTTTCTGTTACTAGATAAGTTATCTTTTTTGTTAAACATAGCTGTTGGTCGTCCGAATATAAATAAATAAATAAATAAATACTTAAGTTATTCTTGTTCTAAAATTTTCAACACAATGTAAGAGTAAACCTAGTCACATTTCTGTATATACCAATATCTGTGCACCATACGCAGCACTAGAAGTCGAAACTTAGCAAAACGTAATTTCTAAAGAGATTTCGTATCGGTTAGAGGCCCTGTGCTTTCACTTTTCACTGATTAAGCTATAACGAGAGGCGACCACCAGAGATTCATGTTGGTATTATGTTTATAAAATTTATTATTGCGACTAGGTGCAGATTTGCAATATCACTTAGGTTTTGTATTTTAATATTTCATTTAATGATTCACCAACAAAATACGTCTTAATTAAATTGGCAGAACCTCAAAACACACCAGTAGAACTCGTCATTGCGAACAACTTGTTTGAACTCTGCTTAAATATATGAAAGAACAGGCCCAGTGCGAGTCGGACTCGCGGACAAAGGGTTCCGTACCGTTAATTATAAAAACTGCAAAAAAAAAGTTATTAAACTTATATTTATTTTATTCTAATTTTTTGTATTTGTTGATATAGCGGCAACAGAAATACGTCATCTGTGAAAATTTCAACTGTCTAACTATCACGGTTCATGAGATACAGTCTGGTGACAGACGGACCGACAGACGGGCGGACGGACAGCGGAGTCTTATTGTTTTTGCTTTTTACTGGTAATCACGGCTAGCTATGTTATTTTGTAATGGTACATAGGTCATATCTGTTTTTTCCCAGCTGTAGGCCTAGCATGAGCGGCTTTTATCGACTCGATAACTCGATAACGTGTCACTGTCTCGATCACATCGTAGCGGAGTAAGCAAGACAACATGACGCGCTATATCATATCGCATGATAAAGCAGTGTTCGTTCATGCTAGAGGGGCTGAATTTCGGAATTTTCCTCGTTTCACTCGATAGCATTTAAATTTATACAGAAAAATGCTACAAAGCTAAATTGTTACTGAAAGTCATATGAAAATATCACATCTCGTAGCATAATCAGGAAAATTTTTTTTTTCTTATAGCTGTATTTTTTTTTGTCTCCATTTAGGTTTCATAATGTAGAACATGTTTCCTTTTTGTCGAATATGCAATAATTTTTAATTAAAATTAAGTACTTAACGTCTGCCACTATCGCTTTCAAAATGTGACATTTATTATAGCAAATAATCTTAATTTTAAAAATTAGGAAGTTATTCAAAAGCTTTTAATTATTTCCAAAAGCCTCCAAAATATGTCAATTTACACCCAAAATTCATTTATACATTTTCATTCAATCATCCCATTAACAATTATTGTCTTCAGTTCCTCAGGCAAAACCACTTCGACGGTCTAGACCTCGACTGGGAGTACCCCGCCTTCCGTGACGGTGGCAAGGCAAAAGATCGTGAGAACTACGCGAAACTGGTGAAAGAACTGCGTGAGGAGTTCGAGAGAGAGTCCGAGAAGACCGGAAAACCACGCTTGCTGCTCACCATGGCTGTTCCAGCTGGTATTGAATACATACAGAAAGGATTCGACGTGCAGACTTTGAACCAGTGAGTATTCAAGCTTTTGAGGTTTTGTTATGACGTTTTAGGTATTTTATATTTAATGGGTAGAGTTTACTTCCATGTCTCTCGTCAAACCTCCTGGAAATTAGTGTGGTTATCACACAGGAAAAAAGGACAGTAATAAGAAGTTCCACTTAACAAAATAATTATAAAAAAATTAAAACCGACTTCAAAAAGTAAAAATAAAACTTTTGGAGTCGGTGCCAGCAAAAGCATTCTACATTGCACTTCTATTAACTATATTTTTAATTTTCTTGTCTTGGCTGTGGCTGGCACCAACTCTAAAAGTTTTATTTTTTTACTTTTTGAAGTCAGTTTTAACTTTTTTTATATAAACGTTTTTTATTTCACGATTTTAAGTTACATCATGTGCCGTTACTTACACAAAAAATCAGCCCATACACAAAAATGTTGTCATCTAGGTAAACGACTACTTGCCAAAAGTAAATTATATTTTTCAGGATCATGAAAAAACGACTAGCCAGATATTCGTAAAAATTATACGGGACCACACATAAACTATGTCCTTTCAGATAAAAAAAGAATTATCAAAATCGGTTGATAACTGACGACATTCTATTAAAACATACATAAAAAAATAAAAACAAAATATATACAGTCGACTTGAAACCCTTTTTCTTTTTTGAAGTAAAAAAAAATTTTTGTGACAGCGCGACTTATAAGGGATTCCGTTTTTCTTCTGAGCAACTGATCCCTAAAAATATTTCTTCTCTTACCGTCCTATCTTAGCTTCCCGCTGCGAGAAACGCAGGCGTTCGCACAAACCATTTGTGCGTTTGTATGAATAAATGGATTGTTCAACTCCCGCTGCGCTGACGGAATAACTTCATGCTAAATTGTTCATACTCCATGACAGTTTATAAACGAACGGATCTTACAAATGAATATTGCAAGAAAGTTTCTTCATTTCGGTTTGAACCGCCGAAGCATTTTTTGATCTTTTCGTACGCATTATCATCGTACGCAATGCAGCCTCTAAAAACACGTAAACAATAAACAGGCGAAATCTGCGTTTGGTCATGTAGAGGCCACTTCAATAGGTAAGTATCGACTGTTTATTGTTGTAGCGCCGCAACGCGTCCCTTTTCGTAAATCGCTTCCTAAAACATCTACCATATTAATCCATTCATCAAAACCATAAAAGGGCTGAAACGTGACCCAAATTACATTTTTCACACGACATTGCAAATTACAGAGGCGCACAGTGTGTAAATGCGTGCGCTTGCGACACTTACGTACACACAGTGGTTACCCAATTGTCTAATTCAATGTCATCTTACTCAATTTATTAGTTGTGGCACGAGTTAGTGGTGCAAGCGATGTCGCACACGATTGATGCTAATGTTTAAACCACAAAGTTGTCATAGGGCTTTGATTTTTTACATAAATTAAGTGTCACCAATAGTATTATATATATTAAGTTGTAAGAGATGGCAGAAACCCTACTATGACATGAAAATCACTAGTTACGATTTAAAAAGATATCCAAGCTTTTTAATTTTTTAAGATACCTTACGTACTATTTAAATCAATTAGTATAATGAAATAAAGTACTCGTACTTCTATGGCTGGTATTACCATAAATATTAATTTTAATAAGTCAATTTATTCCACTTGACTACGATACACAACAGAAAAGTCGCGAAAGCATAAACCAATCAAAATAACACAATTTAGTCCTACTGAAGTCTATCAAAATATCTTCATTCATACATCAACTCAAACCACCATTCAAAACAATCTCGATCTTTGCATCACGAAACATGATGACAAACACCAATTTATAACAGATACTCAATTAGGCAGTAAATGTGCCGAGTGACAGAATGCAAACCAAAGCCGAGAGATGCACGGTCGAGTGAAGACTCGCGTGCCGTGTGCCGTGACCGAATGAAACTTGCGGTGGATGCTTAGTTAATTATCGTGCAGTATATTTTTAGGTCACTGAGGCAGTGTAACGATCGTATTTATCGACCATAGACGAGAGGAAAACAAAGCATTGCATAGGTTTATTTTACCGTTTTGCTTTCCCATTATTTTCCAGCTATATATTATTTTTTAGTAACTGACTTCTGCTGATAAAACACATTTTGAAAGATCTTAGTATATTTTATTATTCGAGCAATTTAATTATTTGTGGAATATATCACAAAAAGCTGTCGAAGTATAAGCTAAGTAATAATAATAGATGGACTTATGAATATCAATGTCGAAGTCAAATCATGGAATTCTCATAAAAGCTTACGTGATCACAAACATCCATAAAATTATTATGACAAGTGAATAGATTATAATTTCTCAATGCATGAGTCTACACGCGCGGCATCCATTGATGGCATCCTGTCGCAATCAGCTGATTAGCATGCGTCGTGGGATCGCAATGGCCGGTGCATGCAGAAACGCAGCCGACACATGCTGAAATGTAGGGGGGCCATGCGTGCAGGTTAATTAGGATAAGTTTGGGACTAGAGAGACTAGGAGCTATTATGGCTGATGTTGTAAATAACTAATTTAACATTACAATTCGAACTGAACAACATAAATTCTACACTACAATTTGTAGCAACGTTCCTAACAATAAAGTATGGAATTTCTAACTAAGAAAATTACTTAAATTTATTCAGTACTAGAGTATCGAAATTAACTTCTGCGTTAGGTTACGAAAGTGCGACTCTAATATTCAAATACACAAAGTCATATCATTAAATTCAAATTCCATTTTATTTAGTACCCACAAAAACTTTTTAATACAACATAAGCTTTGTAGTGAATTTGTAATACTCGTGTTAACAAGCTACAAAGTAACAAATAACCTACTAAATAGAGATGAATGTCATAATTTAACTTCAAACTGAAACTAATCGAAATAGCTTTTAAACAGGTCGTGACAAACACGCATAGTTCATGCTAAATGACATCTAATGCCTTAACTACCGGTCAGTATTCCGTTCGCAACCTGTCCTGCAACATCGGCGCGATTTACATGCGCTCTGCAACAATAGTGCACTGAGAATGAAACGGTGCATTCATTGCCATCGGTGGATTGTGTTGTGCCTCTAATAGCGGAATATTTATAATACCTTAGCGTACCACAATGGGAAACACCTAACGAACTGCCGATTTCGTAACCGTAGCAAAGGAATAATGGAAATTCGATGCACATTATTATGCAGTCAATTGTGCATTAGACGTAATTATTAAGCATTAGCTTTTACTCTTTTGAATAATAATCCAGCTCATTGCGTATTTTTTATACATATCATAATTTGTTGTGCATAGTCAAGTTATTTTAAAACTTTATTCATACTAAGACAAGCGTGATATTTAGTTCGTTTTCTTGTCTAGTCTAAGTTGGATTAGAACAGTTTTATACTTTCATCCCGTGGGTGTCTCGTAAAAAATACACGGGCAATACAGCTATAAGAAGTCAGGCAACAGCAATGGTTCCGATTAGGGAGACTGATCACCCGTCCAGCCTTGCTGGTGTCCTCTCTCCAAATAATAATAGGCAACAGCATCTTCTGCGATCACCAACTTGGCTGTTAAGGAACAAATCCCCAGTAGCGTTATGACAACTGAACACGAAAATAAAGATGATGGATTGAAAGATCTATTGGGACGATGATTAAAAGTATCATTTGCAAATGAAATCGTCCACAAAGATGGTTTTTCTTTTGTTTAAATTTCTAAAGTTAAAAATGAAGCTCTCAATGTTAATGATTCTGTACATTATCTTACACAATATTTTTATTGTTTGTCTAGTCTTATTAAGACACAAACTATGGTCCCCCCATTCGCAATAAACAATGCAAATGTTTCAATTCGGCCGCATCTGCCTCAACGCTCTGTTTCTTGCCAGTGCTTTGTATTTGCCTTTTGTGTAATACAATTATTTCGTCATAATTAAGTAACAATCTTGTGTCTTGACATAGTAACTCACATCTCCGTTTATGAGCAATTTTTATAATTATTTTCGTTTTAAACAACTTGCTGATGGACTGACTGATGTCGAGAGCTTATTATTGTTTCTTTTTAATCAATTAAAGAATAAAAACACTTGTACTGACAAATTTTTTATCAATTATATTATATTAATTTAAAATTAATAAAATCAAAACTCCCGCTTCGAATTATCCGTTGGAGTATTTCACATCTCAGCACCCTAGTCTAAGGATTACGTACGTATTCAACTGACTGACTTTATACTAGTAAAAAAGAAGACATTCATAACCACTTGGTTGATGAATGTTCTTCTTCTCACTAAATACGCTACGAGACGTTAGCTGTTTCTTTGTTTTTTTTCGAGTAGAGCCTTTAACAACCCGTGGCCGAGGCGACGACGTAAGCAAGGTTTTTGAGCTTTTTGTTAAAAAAACCATTGTAAGTTCAAACTGTTTTGATCAAACCTCTTCAGAATTTATTGTTTCTATTGCAAGTCTATTGTTACTCATTCATTTGGCTTTGTTTGTATATTATTTGTTTCGACATGGAATAAATATTATGAGCTGGTTTTTGGTTTCCAGACGTTTCGACACTTTTTTAGTTGCTGTTTATACTTCTAAATAATTAAAATATACAACACTTTATTTTCACTTTGACTCTAGAAAACAAAAAACCTCAATGGAAAACAATAAAATAACATTTCATTATTTACAAATTAGTAGAAAAACAAGAAACCGTTAAATAATAAAATCTTATACTATAATAAAAATACGCCGTCCAACTCACAGCCGCGTGGCATAGTACCGAGAACACTGGCACTGTTGCCCCGCTGAATGCAAAGACTCAGCCGCTGGGCAAGATAGGCACCAGCTCTCAGGTCTCCTGAGGCGTGGACCAGTCTCATGGAAAGATCTTTAATAAACTTTTTGGTGTCAGACGACCAAGGGCCCATTGTCTCTACGGCAAGCGCCGCAAATTCGTGGCTTACTGAGAGCGACGCATACTTGCGGCGCTTGAGGAATTGAGCTTGCTCCGCCGCGGCTCCAGCTCTTGAGGACGTACCACGTATATGGGAAGGACCTAAGGTGTCTACACAGGTTGCATCCCATACCAAGGTACGCCCCAAGCACCAGGGCACTAACGTCGCACCATCGGGTCTTTTACCATCATCCCTGAATAAACCACAAGGTTCCAGAGATGATGGGATCGAAGCAGTGCCGAGAGCACGCTTCACTAAATCATTAATGGCACCATGCCGATATGCGCGACCGGCGCTCTTTACGCAAGTCAGCCCATGGCGTCCGAACTGGTCCACATCTTTGCCACATGGACAGTGATGAGGTTCGCACAACTTAGCACCCAAGCGTAAACAAATCGAAATGCGAAGGGTAGCGGGATCAAGGATGGTACCTAGGTTGTGGGAGGGAAGAGCGTGAAGCCAATGTCCGGATTCTTTTTCCGAGACTGCTAAGAGCCGGGCTCGGTCTGTGTCATCCGGAAATGTAGCCAGAAGCTCTGCGTGAGTTGAAGAGAGAGCTGGTGACTCCCAAGCGCTCTGGTGTCCCAGTTCCAAGGGACAATCCTCTTCCGGGAATGTAGCACTCCAGGCAGATCTGGCCTCCGACAAGCATGACACCCTGCGTCAACGAGTGTAGGGCAGTTTAATAACTCGCTGATGAGTGAGAAGGTGCTGTAAGCCGAGGACAGGAAGGCAGGGAGTGCAACACTGGAGGTTGTGCGTAGGCCCAGCCCGCCATATCTAATTGGAAGAGTGGCTTGTTCCCAATGACGATCTTCAAGTTGTAAATTTAATACCGCATCAATAGATTTAGTGATCAAGGGGAACTTCCAAAGAGGGGAACAGCGTAAGATATACAAGAATTTTGGAGTAAAAAGACAAAGCCGAAGAATGTAAAAAGCTATGTGTGGCTTCAA
Organism: Chrysoteuchia culmella; assembly: GCA_910589605.1. Lineage (NCBI taxonomy): Eukaryota > Metazoa > Arthropoda > Insecta > Lepidoptera > Crambidae > Chrysoteuchia > Chrysoteuchia culmella. The sequence continues at coordinate 21,156,286 of OU342651.1, forward strand.
CCCATGGAGCCGAGATGCAAATTTGCTGTAATTGTCTAATTTTGAATTTACTAATGAGGGGATTGCCTCCTCAAACAAAGGGGCCCCCAATAGCGTTAGAGATGCCTTTGTTTGTACAGATATATTAGGAGCTATGGATTCGAACTGTTTTATTACTTGTGGGATTCTATTGGGGGACATGCCGTCAGATACGAAGAGTTCACATTTATTGAAATTTAAACATAAACCAATATTAAAAAAATGCTGTTTTATGTGGTCCATGTCATGCAGTACGGAAGACAAATCCCCTCCCAAAGTGCCGTCATCTAAATACCAAAGGTTGAATTTTGATTTTAGAGAAGAAATGATGGGTTGGCCTATTTTTTTAAACAAAATGGTTAAAAAAGCAAAGCGGGTAAAGTGGCCAAGTGACCGCGCTATGCCGTATTCACATTAGTGGAGAGGAATGCTAAAAACCTGAGTATAGCTGTTGATTGTTACTTTATGCAGAAGAATTTTTGTATGACCAATTTGAAAACTGAAATTATTGTTAAATATGAAACTTTATTTTAAACTATTCCTTGTTTTATCGTAAAAAAGTAAAATCTAAATTATTTTTGGTATTTTTGTTACTAAAAATTGCATTTCTTGTAATATTTTGGCATGGCCACTATTTCCTTACACTCATGGCCGCTTTAGGCGCTTACTCGGGCAAAGCGGTCTTTTGACAAGTTTTCGTAATTTGCAAATAATAATACTCTTTTCAAGTTTTTTGCAAAATGCGATAACACTTTATAAATGAAATTCCCTATTCATTGATATAAAATACTTTTTGAAAATCGATTCTTAAGTGTAATTTTATTTTGTCAAAGTTCAAAAGTCAAAGCAGTAGTAAAAGTGTTTGCTCTGAGTTGACCTCCTCTAAACCAGGTTAAACTATCTGAGTAGTACACGCGAAAGCCTACTTCATGCGTTGTGCTCACACTTGGACCCTCCAACAGATGTGCATTTAAGTCGGCATCCATCAATTACACGCCAAGTAAGCCTCGTCACGTTTGCCTAATGTATACAGCGTGCATAAAAAAACTAAATACTATTAAAGACCAACAATTTCATTCAGTACCAGTTGCTTCATTGCCATAATTAGCCCTTAACGACGGTTTCTGGTGCCCATCTCGATTGTCAAACTGTCGGCATAAACTACTATTTACCGACACGGTAATATTGCCGGACATCACTTAGTAGTGTACCCTTGACCTTTATTTAATATACAGTTCCACGATATTCAAATTAAAGAAGCCTTTGGGTTAATATTATAACGACCTACGCAAATGCTGATTATTAAAAACACGCGAATATTTGATAGGCCTTACGGCTGAATTCCTTTCGAGTTGTGTCACAGCTAAATAATTTTAATAATTTTATTGTAGCGACTGATGTAAGAGCAATAAAATTGATTAAGTATAATGGAGTGATGATTATTTATTAAACAAAGCTTTTGGGGAGTAGCTAAGGCCCAAATCGATCGTTTGAATGATTATTGTAGACCAGCTGTTCTATGTCAACTGTATCTAAATTCGTCATCAGCAGTTTTAATGTCCCCACTGCTAGAGCACTGGCCTTCCTTATGGATGGATAAGGAGAATGGGCCATGACCCACCACGCGGGCCCAATGCGGATTGGGGGATTTAAACGACTACAAATTCAACCAGGACTAACGGCTCAACGTGCCTTCCGAAGCAAGGAGAAGCTCGAGATAGTAAAGTTGCTTAGCTTCAACAATCGCTGGCCGAGCGCGCGAACCACTCCGCCACGAGCTCCTCAAATAATTAATTTATCCTTTAAATATTCCACTCACGGTCAAACTCTTTGTTTTCCAGATACCTCGACTGGATGAACCTGCTGACGTACGACTACCACTCCGCCTTCGAGCCGGCGGTGAACCACCACGCCCCGCTCTACCCTCTAGAAGAGCCGAATGAGTACAGCGTCGATACTGAGCTCAACATTGTGAGTACATGAACATGAACCTAGTGCCATACCAGAACCAGCTGACGATTATGCCACTCGGCTTTCAAGCCGTACTTATTTTTATGAAACAACGCTCTTAGGAAGACCCTACTGGTCTACGGGAACTTCCTCGATTGTGTAGTAGTGGAAATTCCCGGTAGTCCAAGTCCTTGCCGCGCCTAATCCCTTGAATGGCTATAAGCCGGCCTAAGTACCTGTATCTGTTAGAAGCCATCATGTCTTAAGAACGTTTTGTTTGTGTTTTGTTTTTGTTGTCACATTTTGACACACTTCACACTTTGGAGGCGATGATTGTGCGAAGACGTCACAAAACTTCTGTCAAAAATCAAGCTTACTCAATGATTTCAAAAGGAAGGATGCGCCCATCTGAACATTTGACATAAAACGGTCTCATACCAGTAAAATCAGAGCCATCTGTGAACAACTCTCTCGAACTTTTCGCATCGCATAGGTGTATTAGAGGTGGACAAAAAAGATTATAGAAGTGAACGATTTCGTTTAATTAGAGCTATCTTATCTATCACTCATGTAGTTTATTTGGGGAGCTAATACTATTTTTAAATGTTTTAATATTGTTTAACTAATTCAAAATAAAAACGCATGTTTCAAATTAAAATTATCTTTTCTCTTCAATCTGACAACACTGCAATTATTGTATATAGAAATAAACGAAAAATATTTTTATTTAAAAAGAATATTATCATCTTATAGAGGGACTATTGAGTAACTTCTCAATATTTTCCAACAAACTTTGATGCAATATTAGACGTAGGTAATAACACCGTAACCTGTGCAATTGTCTCGTTTCTATACGCGGCGTTCGTAACCTACCTTTATTTTCGATTTACTATCATTCTTTAAGTTAATTAACTATGGAACCAAAGGTCCAGCTTTCCATAGAAAGACTTCACTAAAATGCAGCTGATACAAAGTGAATGAAAACAAAATTGTATGAGTTGAAAAAATCCTCTAAGTCTAGCCGATTCTTCACAATATGTTTAAAATAGCATCACAAAACATACTTTAAGTTTTACTCTATTGGCTCTTTGGCTATGAAAATATTTAGTAGAACGGTGGGAGCAACAGAAAAAAATAACTCTTTGTCGCTATGAAGGTATTTCTATAAAAACCGGCACCTGGTAATCGGTGATAGCGACTGAGTTTTCATAGTTTCGTTACATTTTGGTCTTACTTCATTGGTTTCCTTTGACAATGACAGCCTACAAGTGTTTCCACTGTCTTATGTCAAGAATACGTTCGTTTCATAGTTCGTTTCATGGCGACCGGTACGTATGTATACTGGTTTTAAGGTGTCGCCTACCTGTGAGGTCCTGAGTTCGAAGCCCCTGAGTAGGGGCAAATGTTTGTATGATGAATACGAACATTTGTACCTGAGTCATGGACGTTTATATATATTTCTACTTCATAAATACTTATATAGGTATGTATAATTACATGTATTTATATCCGTTACTTTAGTATCCCATAACACAGCCTTACAGTACCTACTTTGGGGTAATAGGTAAATAGGTGAGAGTGTAAGATATATATATATATATATATATATATATATATATATATATATATATATATTATCTAAAAGTATATATATAAAATTGGCTAGCTTTAGAATTTTAATAATTACGTGAGGACATTCGGATTTTTAAGCTTCGCCGATTAATCTCATTATGCCAGCTGCTTATCAAGGGAATTTTGAACCGTCTCCTTTCATACTAGACTAATGATTCATTCTAACAGTTTTTATGAATCGTTCATAATAATGTCCCATCTCTAGTGCTTTGATCTTCTGCCATTAACCCTGCTAGTGGTCGCACGGAGTACATATTTGCTCATTCCGGTAGAATAGCAGCACAATATCACATTTTTTGCATTACTGCTCAATTTACGGGAAAGTGATAAAGTTCTTGAAATTGTTTCATCTACAATAGCTTCAAATCCTATCAATCGAAAACATTGTATAGTGCTAAGCTGTGATCTTTTTAATATTCTGAAGATGTTTATTCCTCGAAGTCAACTTTTACTTATGGAAATAATGTGCGCGACCCCTTAAATACTTTTTCAAATTAATGCGTTATTTACACGAGTGACTGGACTTAGTTTTTCAGAATTACGGACCCAGCAATTGGGTACGTATAGACAAGATCGGGCAGTAGTCTCAGCTGGACAGCACGTCGCGCTCCTGTCCTGTCTCGATAGGAGCTATCAAATATTGCATTCTCTCAGTCGTCGCATTATACGTTTAAATCATATTTTCTTGAAATTGTTTCGGCAGTGGAAACGGCGGGTCCCGTTATTCAAACTTTTATACTTTTTGAATTCAGAACATCGATATTTGCACTTCGTACTTTAGTATGACAGTCAATATTATGACAATTATCCTCCGGTAGAATAACATATTTTTTCTATTATCATATATATTTGGCAGACACCTGTATTCCTCGCGACGACGACGTCGCGACCAAACAGGTAATTTTAGTACGCGACCACTCTAGGGTTAAGACTGTCTTCGAACAATTCTTGTAACAGTTAATATCGTTTAAATAAAATTGTTAGACATGCAATAAAAATCATGTAAAGCTATTTAAGGGTGATACGATATTCCATGGATCTTGTTAACTATTGGGTCACAATTTTTGCACCATTTTACTACACAAATTCGGCATTTTTATGAAATGACAGCTAACATCTTTCAACTTCAGTCTCTCGTAGACAACTGAGTCGCCGTTGGCCCTAAACTGATATTTTAGGGCCAACGATTTGGCACGCTTTTTAGCATCGTTGGCCGGGTCCTTACGCTAGTAATATATAAGTCAATGAGCTTACTTTAAGAGGTTTGTAGGACGAAATAGTGTGGTAAGACTGAAACAATACTGCACTAGGAGGTGGCGGTACGCCCCCAGTGGGTGACGTTGCAATCTTTTACGACAACTGTCCAAATAGAGCGCACGCGAATATCGCTTAAAGTTGATCGATTGGGATCTTCTATGACTGTACAGTCAGTACGGCTACCAATGTTTTAAAAGAAAATCTAAATTAGTTTGTTAAATATAAACGAAACGCGTTGTATTGTAAGCAATCCGTAAGGTAATATTTAAATCAATTATGAACCAAATTTTTCATACTTAAAACAAACTTATATGTTTCCAGGACTACACCATCAAGTTCTACCTGGAAAACGGTGCGGACCGCGATAAGCTCGTCCTAGGCATTCCCACGTACGGGCGATCGTACACACTGTTCAACCCGGACGCGGTGGAGATCGGGGCCCCGGCCGACGGGCCCGGCGAGCAGGGAGACGCTACTAGGGAGAAGGGATACCTGGCTTACTACGAGGTATGTTGGAGTCAATTAAGCACTAAATCAGGTAGTTAAAGTAGTTCTGGCGAGTGTTATGCGACATAAACGAGCGATCCTACACATTATTCAACCCGGAAGCAGTGGAGATCGGAAGCAGAGGGACGCTACTAGAGAGAATGGGTACCTGGCTTACTACGAGGTATGTGGGACTCTATAACTGGCAATTGTTAACGACTCCAGAACAAAGGTCCTGTCCCAGATAAGACGTGACCTGGGAAGCGATTCTTGCGCTGCGACATGCTGAATTCGAGATGTCACAGCGTGAGAAAGTTTAAGCATTAATGTATTAGGCAGTAGTAACAGTTCCAGCAAATATTCTGGCTAAAACGCGACCAGAGAGGAGTACCTAGTACCTAGCTTATTACAAGGTGTGTGGTAGGGATTTGACAACTATATCAGGCAATAGTAGTTCTGGCAATTGTTCTGTCCGTTAAACTCGGACGCGGTAGAGATCTGTGCCCCGGCCGACAGGCACGGCGAGCAAGGGGAGGCTACTAGGGTGAATATACCTGGCTTATTATGAAGTATGTGAGAATCATTAACGAGTAGATGAGGCAGTTTTGATGACTCCAGAACAAATTTCCTAGTTGAGACGCGATCTCGGAGTCTTCGAAGTAACGGTTACCACATAACTTTGCTATTGCATATTACGACATAAGGATGCTCCTAAGGTCAAACTCGTAGTAAACTTGATCTGCTATATTGTGTACTTTGTTGTCAGTAAATTTACAACTTCTATTATACAACTAACGACCATCTTCTTACCCCAGATCTGCGAAGCCCTCAAACCTAAAAGCAGGAAGCGCAACGCCGACGAAGACTCCGAAGAAGATTCCGAGGAGGAAGACGAAGAATGGACGGTGATGCACCCCAACCCTAAAGCCATGGGACCTGTGGCCTTCCGTGGGAACCAATGGGTGGGATACGACGACATCGACATAGTCAAGAAGAAGGCTGAATACGTCGCTGAGAATGGACTTGGAGGTGTGTTTTTATTTTATTTTTTATGAATAACGTGAAAACGCTTAGCCTTCATCATATCTGTTAAGTCATGATAAGGCTGAAGGTGGAAGCGCGTCTCTCCCGGAATCCTCAACCACTGAGGAACTGGCTCTTATCTCTAACTGTCCTAGAGTATTCCACTGGAACCAGTGGGTGGTTTAAGATGACATGGACATTGTAAAGAAGAAGAAGGCTGAATACGTCGCTGAGAATGGGCTTCGAGGTGGGTTTTATTATTTATAATGATTAGGCAGATATTTGACCACCAGCATGCTTGGTAAACAGGATGTGGTATAAGGTGTAACATGCTTCTCCAGGAAATGCCTATTCAATATGGCCTTGAAGTAACCAAGGTTGTAGGAACTGGGGAACATTTTTAGCGGTTCGCACGCATAAGAAATGTAGTAGCAAATCACTTGATATGGTCCGTTGGAGAGTCAGCAATGAACGGGTAATAAGCTAACCTGCGTCTAGTCTTAGGATTGAATCTCGCTGGGTTTACATTATTTTAAGAAGACTTCAAGGAAGACGAGGAATGGACAGTGATGCACCCTAATCCCAAAGCTATGGGTCCCGTAGCATTCTGCGAGAACCAGTGGGTTGGATATTATGACATCGATATCGTCAAGAAGAAGGCTGAATAGGTACGTCGCTGAGAACAGGTTTGGAGGTGAGTCATCATCATCATATCAGCCGCACGACAGCCACTGCTAGATATAGGCCTCCCCCAAGGATCTCCATGAGTGTCGTCTAAATGCAGACGCACATTGTTTCGTATGTTTTTATTATTTTTATTCATTTACAGTATTATTCTTCTTTCAGGTATTATGTTCTGGTCGATCGACAACGACGACTTCCGCGGCAACTGTCACGGCAAGCCCTACCCGCTCATCGAGGCCGCCAAGGAGGCCTACATCGTCAAACTTGGGTGAGGATCGCACATTATCTATTTTTTACTTACAAAAAAATATGGATTCTATCTAATTAGGTCTGAACTCCAGTGGCGAGGTGTCAAAATATGGACAAGGCCGGACCATCATTTTTTCCAAAATTATCTTAACTGTATGGTAGATCGTGGGGTGGGTAGTGAGTAAAAGGAAAGCCGATTGGAATCGATATGTACCTTTCGCTAAAGCGCAATTATTGAAATATAATTAAATAGTAACAAATATTTTGGCTTGAACTGCTCAAATTGTAATGTTACTTTTTGCATACAGAATGATAATAGAGTTATATTAATAAAAGTTAATACTTAAAAAACCTGTAACCTCTCTCAGTTGGGTTTCGAACCCGACCTTTGGCTGTTTGATAGTTCCGAGTAGTTCGTCGTCGTCTCAGCCACTTAACACCCACTGCTGGGTATAGGCCTTCTCAAAGGATCTCCACAACGATCGGTCCTGCGCAGTCCGCATCCAGCGGCTTCCCGCGACCTTCACCAGGTCGTCGGTCCACCTTGTCGGGGGCCTACCCGCGGAGTGTCGTCCCGGGCGCGGTCGCCATTCCAGAACCTTCCGCTTCAACGGCCATCGGTTCTTCTCGCTATGTGTTCCTCCCATTGCCACTTGATGTCAGAGTATTTACCTATAATGTATCTGAGCTACTGAAGTAATTGAAGACTTGTCGAACTATCGACTTCGAAATAAAATTGTTTTATTTCATTTATGAGTGCGTCAAGAATCTTAACCCGAGTGCTTTTCGTAATAACACGTGTTGTGAGGCTTCATTTTTAACTCAATCTACCGTATAATTTCTATAAATATTAGAAAATATACTTACTTACTTGACATTGGCAAAATTCGCGAATTTATCCCGAGCAAGCCATTAATTAAGAAAAAAGAAAAATCATAAAATGTGCTCATGTAATACTAGCGTACCCTCGCGGTTTTACCAGCGTGGAGCCCGTTCCCGTAAGAATATCGGGATAAAATATAACCTATATGACTCGGGAGAAATGTAGCTTTCTAATGGTCTAAGAAATTTCTAAATCGATGCAGGGCCCTTAGCCAAAGTAACAATCCAAAAACGATAACGAAGTTCGACAAGAATTAAATGTATGGGATTGGCGGATTGGCATAGGCCGCGCTAAATCACATGGTCTTGCCGCAAGTTAATTGGCGAATATCGACAATAACGAATCGAACTATCGTTTCGCTACATAACGATGTTACTTTGTCTACGGGCCCAGTAGTTCCTGAGATTAGCGCGTTAAAACAAACAAACTCTTCAGCTTTATAATATTAGTATAGATTTATTTAAGTTAATAATTTACGTATGGTCGATCAGTAACTTATTCTGTACGTGCAGTGCTACGGACAACTCGATAGAGAGAGCAGTGACCCCCCGCGCGCCGCCCGCCCGGCGCCGCGGCCGCCCGCGACCCGCCGCCGCCACCACCACGACCACCACCACGGAGAAGCCGGCCACAGCCGCCAGGTATGCTACGAACGCCGCCAGGTAACTTTATCTATTAGGAACTTGGAACTGAAAAATCTTGTGAAATAAGTCTTTATAGGAGATTATTATTTTTGGGCGTTTTTCTTAAAATGATTAGCAAAAAAGAAGTTTTTTTTACGAACGTTATTTTTATATTTGTTGCAGAGACATTGTTAGAGGTGTTATTAGACCATACTTATTATTACCTCACTGCATAATAAAAATGCTTCAGATCACATTTCTTTGCACTTTCAAAAATCCATAAATGTATGAAAATTACGAATTCTTGAACTTCTACCTATATCTTGACGTTGAGTTATCCGACAACTGTTGTGCCATATACTCCATTCATCAACTATTGCTCCAAATGACTAGTTCTAACTATACGTAACATTTTTTTTCGTTGGCCGCCACTTTCAGAAAAGGCCTAAAAATGTATGGAACCTGAATAAACTCTTTTAATTTGACAATTTATTTTTTCTTAAATCTCGACTTAACTTCTTCTCACCTTTTAGGAAAAGCAACAAACACAAGAGCTCCGTGGTAACCAGCACCACACCAGTGTGGAATATCATCACCCCCGAACCACCAACCACACCTGATCCAGGCTCTGGTGAGACGAACATACAATACATAGAATTTTAGTCTTACCTAACCATAAAAAATATAAATAAAACTGAAAAATATTTTAAAGAGTGTGTTGTCCTTATATAGAAAGCGATAAAACATTCTTCAATTATATGCTTTCGAACCTTTTTCCCGTAGTTCAAACCATCTTGAAAAATCGGATGTCGGATGAGATTTTACGTTTATATAATTTGTTGGATCTTAAAATCGGATGCACGTGTAAACTCATTCATATAAATTATAATGTGACTAAAATCTGATCCGACATATCTCAGTGTGAACGTAGCGTTAGAATGCTAATAAGCATGTTATAGTAAATCAAAAGTAACGTTTTATCTTTGGCCTGCACTATTGCGTACGATTTACCTAATCGTTCTAGAGAGTACGAATGTAAATTGCTATTTCTAGATAAAACAAAACTGTTATTTTTCAGACTTCAAGTGTACCGACGAAGGTTTCTTCCCGCACCCGCGCGACTGCAAGAAGTACTTCTGGTGCTTGGACTCCGGCCCCTCCAACCTCGGCATCGTCGCCCATCAGTTCACGTGCCCTTCAGGTACGACTATTGAAATTCCTGTTCTTGTTTATACTGTTAACGGATCTCTAGACCATCTTAATTGTTTGACCTTTACGCTGCTGTATTCTTACCTCATACATTAGTTGATGTAAAGATTTCGATACTTTTTAGAAAGTTAACACCTTTTTTTTGTTATAATGAATTCATAACATTCGAATAATCTTTTGGTAGACCACATTCATAATATTTTACCTGCAATTATTTCAGTATATTTTAAACCACACATGTCACGTGGACCGCGAATATTTTCCGAGATTTTTGTAACGACTCACAATGTCTGTGTCGTTAATATCATGATACAGCGTCAGTATGGTGATAAGACACTAAGCTTACGCGAGAAAAGAATGTAGAACTAAACGGACGTGTTATAAGTTATTTATTCTTTATAATTCTATTCTCTTCTTCTATTCCGACCTGTATACCTTTATTGACGACCTGTTTGGCGCAGGGGTACTAACCCCACCTTCTGCGCCAGAGGTCCCGGGTTCGATCCCCGGACAAGACAAATATTTGTGTGCATGAACATGTCTATTTGTCTTGGTCTGGGTGTTTAATATTTATATTATGTATGTATTTACAAAAAAAAAAGTATATAAGTATGTTTATCCGTTATCTAGTATCCATAACACAAGTTCTTCATGATACCTAACGTGAGCTAGATAATTGGTGTGATTGTATGGAAATATTTATTTATTCCTTACATCAACTCGTCTTTCCAGGTCTTTTCTTCAACAAAGCTGCCGACTCGTGCGATTTCGCCCGCAACGTGCTCTGTAAGAAACCCGCCGCCACAACAAAAGCCACCACGCCAAAAACCACCACCAGCCCCACGACTATTTCTACCACCACCACCACGCAAGCGACCACGAGGAAACCGATCAAGCTCAGCACTAGGAACTCTTTGCTATTCAGAACTACGTCTACTACTACTACGCCAGAACCAGAGGTAAGACTTCTTGGATTTCTTATTCTTTTTTTTAACGAAAGCAGAGGCTGTAATTATCAAAGCGCACGTATGTCATACGACGTTTTATAACATATTTGCGAGGAAATAAATAAAATTCGGACTTTCTTAAACGAATAAAATTATCAATACTTACCATGTTTTGTTTTCATAGTGCTTTTTAGCATTGAATAGTAGCACCACAATGAGCTTGACTTATATTTTTGAGAAAGTTCCATGAAATAGGCTAAAAATACACTTTCTGAAAATGAATTTGCATCTTTGCTTGTTTTTGTTGTTTGATGAAATTTTTATACGCTTGTAAGTAAGTATCTATCAGTCGATTTTTCGGGCAAGAGGCTTAGAGTAGCCTTTTTGCTGCCTCTGGGATGTGTGTGTCTACAGCTTCCTCATAAGACATAGAGAAATTCTAAGCATGCCATATTTTAGTGCATATTAGGAGCAATAAAAACGTGTCAGTGATATTTTAGGTGCAACCATAACTTCGTTACTAGGAGTTTTTTTTTGTGTGTTAGCTGGAGAAACGTGTCCCCAGCTGACACATGCCGTTTTAGGGCAAACCAGTGAGGTTAGGGCTTTAGACTATAGTCAGGAATTTAGTGCACAATAGGAGCAATGAGAACCAAAAAAACTAACCGTCACACTCAAATACTGTTGAAACTACGATCAATAAAGTGTGTGTTAGCTGGAGACCCGTGTCTCTGGCTTACACACACCTGTATCTTCGTAATTATTTGAGGTAGGATTATGTTTTATACCTCAAATTTTTGAGTCGAATTGGAGCAATAAGCTCCAAATTTTTCTAATCTCTAGCTCGAATAGTTTTTAAGCTACGAACCGATAAGCATGTGTAAGCTGGGGACACGCTACACGTTTTGAATCACTGTAACCGTATAAGTTAGAGTCTCGTATTAAGAATCAAATGATACCTTATAATAGGTGCACACGGCATGCAAAATTTCAAATCACTGGGCTTCTTAGTTTCAAAATTATAGGCAAAAAACTGGTTTCCCGCCAAAAAATTCAAAATAAATGGCTCGGACGCAGCTATAGCGCAGTTGCCTTTCCGTGCGCTACACTGCTGCAATCGACTTTGAACCTAACGGCTGGTATTAATTCGAGTCACTTTAGTTTGCGCTTTCGATCGTTTTAATTTCTGTTTTGAGAATTTCAGACCAGGAGCCGTCCGATATATCTACGCTGATTACAAACCATCTATGGTAGTCACTTATAATTGAACTATCTGATTCTCTTATGAAGTAGTTTTTAAATGTTAGTGTTAGAAAATTCACAACATTTGTTGATATAGGGCATGGATGATGGGCAATTTTCTATGGAACCTGGGCGTTAAAGCAACAGAAATGGAACTACTATTTAGTACTTAGTACTAGAAAATATTTTCTTGTTTATTAACTATCATAAGCCCCCAGGTTTGCTTGAAAATAACCAGAGCGAAATACACTATTATAAATTCTGTACCTAACTATACTTTTTTCTCTCTTATTAATTCAGTGATCGGAATAGGCTGAGTATATTTACCTATAGTTCATAGAACAAAGACAAAAATCGATAATTAGGCGAACTATAACACCTTATTATTAATATTTAAATGATAAATGCTTTTCGTTTTGACACAACTGCTCAAAAATAATTAGAATGTTTTCATGGTTCACGTGATTTTAATTTCCTAAAATTTTATTAATATCCACCATAACCAGTGATCAGATAAAGTTAATTTTTGGCTGAAAAATTGTGGAAGCAGCATCTTAAAACATTTTGTTTTTTTTTATATTAATCCCAGAATTCCAAAAATTTTGGGAATGCAAAAGTAGTCGATAACATAGTGTGGAAACAACGACTTTAGCATTATGGTACTTATTATAAAATAATCCGGGACTCGCGATCCAGGTGTTGCAAAAGGGGTTACATATTCGTATTTTAGTACTTTTATAAAAAAAACTGTCGTCTCTGGAATTTCGCCGGCCACTGCCGCGGCACACTCGCTTTTCTAGGTCGATTCGCGCCTCTTTTTGTCACAGTTCTAACCTAATCTAATCTAGAGGTACCTTAAGTACTGTGGAGATCATACATGTCTCCGCACTACAAAGAGGCCGCAACACCGCCGTTGCTGGCTGGTTTTGTTTTTAATAAAATTAAGCAAGAGAGCCCGTCTGCCACATTAGCTTAGACAGTTCAATCTCGTTTATTCCATACCTTTCAAAACGCATCCCGATCACAATCCCTTTCAATTGTCAAATAGTGATGGCCTGAAGTATGTAAATATCTTTGAAATGACGACGGCTACGAATCGTAAATCATGTACGATTCGTAGCACAAAAATAAGGAATTTTTTAACCCCCTACGTAACCCATAAAACCCCCTTTCAGCTTCAATTGACATGATAAAAAGTCCAAAAGAACATGCTCAAAATTTCTTCAAGTCCAGGGGGCTAATTGTCTAATTTTAAAATCTATCGCAATCCCTTTCAATTCGTCATTTCAAAGATATTTAAATACTTCAGGCTATCACTATTTGACATTTGAAAGGGATTGTGATCGGGACGCGTTTTGAAAGGTATGGAATAAACGAAATTGAACTGTCTAAGCAAATGTGGCAGAGAAAATAACACAATCACAATAACTCTGAAAGGGATTGTGATAGATTTTGAAATTAGACAATTAGGGGGCAGTTTCCATAGTAATTTCACTCTAAAATTTGGATAAGTCGCTTGCCATACAAAATTGATCGATATTATTGATGTTATTATTATTATTATTGATATTTGATGCTGGAAGGGGGTTTTATGGGTTACGTAGGGGGTCGAAAAATACCTTATTTTTGTGCTACGATGCACCGTTTCCGAGATATATAAAAAAATATAGAAGAGCAGCGGAGGACTTCGATACTGTTTTTATATTCAGCAATTATATTATTATTTTACAATATTTTAAAATATTTATTTGACATGGCAATTGTTCATATCTACGCACGACGGGCTCTCTTGCTTAATTTTATTAAAAACAAAACCAGCCAGCAACGGCGGTGTTGCGGCCTCTTTGTAGTGCGGAGACATGTATGATCTCCACAGTACTTAAGGTACCTCTAGATTAGATTAGGTTAGAACTGTGACAAAAAGAGGCGCGAATCGAGCTAGAAAAGCGAGTGTGCCGCGGCAGTGGCCGGCGAAATTCCAGAGACGACAGTTTTTTTTATAAAAGTACTAAAATACGAATATGTAACCCCTTTTGCAACACCTGGATTGCATTCCCGAATTTTTTGGAATCCTGGGATTAATATAAAAAAAAAAGGTTTTAAGATGCTGCTTCCACAATTTTTCAGCCAAAAATTAACTTTATTCGATCACTGGTTATGGTGAATATTAATGAAATTTTAGGAAATTAAAATCACGTGAACCATGAATTATTTTTGAGCATTTGTGTCAAAACGAAAAGCATTTATAATTTGAATATTAATAATAAGGTGTTAAAGTTCGCCTAATTAAATTCCCAGTTTTACCGGAAAAAAATAGTATTAAGGAAGTCTCCGATTTTTGTCTTTGTTTTATGAACTATAGGTAAATATACTCAGACTATTCCGATCACTGAATTAATAAGAGAGAAAAAAGTATAGTTAGGTACAGATAGTGTATTTCGCTCTGGTTATTTTCTAGCAAACCTGGGGGCTTATGATAGTTAATAAACAAGAAAATATTTTCTAGTACTAAGTACTAAATAGTAGTTCCATTTCTGTTGGTTTAACACCCAGGTTTCATAGAAAATTGCCCATCATCCATGCCCTATATCAACAAATGTTGTGAATTTTCTAACACTAACATTTAAAAACTACTTCATAAGAGAATCAGATAGTTCTATTTTATGTAACTACCATAAATGGTTGGTAATCAGCGTGATATATCGGACGGCTCCTGGTCTGTAATTCTCAAAACAGAAATTAAAACGATCGAAAGCGCAAACTAAAGTGACTCGAATTAATACCAGCCGTTAGGTTCAAAGTCGATTGCAACAGTGTAGCGCACGGAACGGCAACCGCGCTTTAGCTGCGTCCGAGCCATTTATTTTGAATTTTTTGGCGGGAAACCAGTTTTTTGCCTATAATTTTGAAACTAAGAAGCCCAGTGATTTGAAATTTTGCATGCCGTGTGCACCTATTATAAGGTATCATTTGATTCTTAATACGAGACTCTAACTTATACGGTTACAGTGATTCAAAACGTGTAGCGTGTCCCCAGCTTACACATGCTTATCGGTTCGTAGCTTAAAAACTATTCGAGCTAGAGATTAGAAAAATTTGGAGCTTACTGCTCCAATTCGACTCAAAAATTTGAGGTATAAAACATAATCCTACCTCAAATAATTACGAAGATACAGGTGTGTGTAAGCCAGAGACACGGGTCTCCAGCTAACACACACTTTATTGATCGTAGTTTCAACAGTATTTGAGTGTGACGGTTAGTTTTTTTGGTTCTCATTGCTCCTATTGTGCACTAAATTCCTGACTATAGTCTAAAGCCCTAACCTCACTGGTTTGCCCTAAAACGGCATGTGTCAGCTGGGGACACGTTTCTCCAGCTAACACACAAAAAAAAACTCCTAGTAACGAAGTTATGGTTGCACCTAAAATATCACTGACACGTTTTTATTGCTCCTAATATGCACTAAAATATGGCATGCTTAGAATTTCTCTATGTCTTATGAGGAAGCTGTAGACACACACATGCCTCTGGGACTTCTGGCGGTGTCGAATTAATAAAGTCATCACTACTTTACGACATTTTCAAATAAAAACAATACAGCGAATAGAAAAAGCGCGCGGAATAATTTTTACTTGTTCATCAGCGCCTTTTTTAAGGCAAAGGCATGAAGAAACAGCCAGTATTACCAATATAGTAAATTAATTTTTTTGTGTTTTTGTTACAGATAAATGGTTGTAATTTATTGTCATAATTAATTAAATTAAAGAATTAAATGTTTATTTATTATATCTTATCTCCCAAAGTTAATTTTATTCATAAAATGTTGACCTCTTTTCTGACATAAAAACTCTTTGCTAAGATTGAAAAAAGTACCATTCGTTTTAGACGGAGCATCTTGGTAAACCGTGCGATTCACATTACAATAACGCACAAGTACGTAATGAGATACAATACGATATTGAAATTGGTGTAATAAGAGATCCTTTACGAGCAAATATGTTATAAAATCATATTAAAACATTTTAATATAACAACTTACTTATTTAACATGATAAAGTTAAATTAAAATCAATATAATGACTTAAGGACAAATAAATCGTTTGTTTTACAGAGTGAAGAAGAGTACGATGACGAAGCGCCAGAGGACGCGGCCGACATCGAGGCGGAAGACCCGCGGCATATCAAGGAGCTCATCGATCTCATCAAGAAAGTCGGTTAGTATTCATATATACCTATCAAAGGTGATATAGTTACGAGCCCGGTAAACGATCAGAAGGGTTTTAACCTTTTGGCCGCGTCCCCGGTCCGCCATTTTAATTTATTTTTTCAAAATGACGCCGCACGATAATTCTTACCTATAAATGAATAGGGAACGTAAAGATGAACAAAAAATATTAAGCAACATAATGCCCTAAAGTGTCAGGTTAGTGAGATAAATTGGATTTAAAGATATAAAGGTGATACTCGGTCGGCATTATTCTAGGCTAGGTTCTCAATTCGGTTGGTATAATTTTTTTAACTCTAATTATCTAGCTAACGTGACACTTTAGGCACTTGACGTTACGGCATTATATGTCATAACATTTTTTGTTTCTCTGTGTGTCCCTGTTCATTGATATATTTAGGTATTTTAGGTAAATATATCAATGAATAAGTAGTAAACTCATATCTGTCGTGTAATTTAAAAATGGAACGATCTTTTACTTCGATATATGACAACCAAGGAGGTAACTTATCAAAGGTTTTATTTAAATTTCGAACAGGCTTGCAAATAGCATACTGTTTTAGAAAAAAAACAACAAATTAACACTTTAACGCGGGAAAAAATATTTTTGTGCGTTGTCTGATTTCGAAAAGTAGTTTTAATTTCCGCGGATTATTTGAGAAAAGTAATATACAGGCTTTAGCCACAACTAAGCATTGATGGACTTACGTATGTGTACATATTTACATGTTCGTCCATCAATGCCTCTTTTGCTGGCACTTATTTCCTCAAATTTGCGGTTGGAGACTTTTCGTAGTAATAAAAAATTAAAGAGACATAGATATAGTTATTGATGATGAATATAAGTAGTTTTCTGATGCTAAACACGTATTAGGAGTAGGCTGACAGCCCGTCGACGGTATCATCTACGGGATTGACCTAACCATCTGTTACTTGCGCCATGGCGCACTTATTTGTCCGCAGGTTAGATGTCGCACAATTTGGGCTACATACCAATAATGCTCTCAGTTCAAAACTGTATAACCGAGTTCACAAGTAAAGACGAAAATATTTTTTTTATTAACAACGTGGACACTCTTAGCCTTCATCATACCTGATGTTAGGTATTGATAAAGCTGAAGATGAAAGCGAGCCTCTCCCGTAATTCTCATCACTGAGGAACTCAATGCTGAATACATTGTTGTTATGGCGTCAGGCTTAGATAAGATGGTGGTTGCTAGCCAGACGGATTTACAACAAGTCCTACCACCAACCAAACCGAGTACAATATGTACCCCCGCTGGGAATCGAACCAGGGGACCCGCCTGGGAACATCCCGGTTGATCAGAAGAAAGTTATATCAGAAAGAAAAGAACGAAAGAAAAAACTTTTATTGACACACGGATAAAAAAAAAGAAAACATAAAAGAACAAAAAAAATAAGAAATAAAATCTCACTATTACATACACAACTATAACAATAAAACAAAAACAAGACAAAAAACAAAAAAAAAACGGAAAAACAAAGAATAAGTATATATTAAATTCAGTACATATAAAATGCGTGTAGTCGATAAAAACCCTGTCTCAGCAATTTGCCTCCGTGCCATCCAAGTTGTCCAGGATGAGACACAGAGGCGCTGTTATTCTTCCAGGGCGCTTAAAAATGAGGATGACTATCGGTATATATTACATAAAAATATATACATATAAATAAATACATACATACATTATGCGGAGAAAAATAAATTAAATAAAATATTAAAAAATATAAAAAAATCAGTGGCAGTATAGTTTGACTCTTTCGCCAAATGTCAGTGTCGTTTTTGGTTTTACTGTCACTTGTCATTGTCACTTACAATTTAATTTTGCCACGTCAAAAATGCCACGTAATGTAAATTTCCAACTCACTCAGCACGTGTGTGGCTGGAGATTTAGCCATGGGGATCCAGAGGGCTTAGTGTGAGTTTACAAATGTCCAAACGTTGCCATCGCGTGAGAGTAAAATTTTGACAGATAGCCTTAATACAATGATAATAAGGTTGAGAATTAAACTCAATTCGCAAACTGCGGCGTAAGCGAGTGAGAAATCTCACACTAAGCAGTGCGAAGTGCTTACAAGGCTTGCCACGTGGCATAACCTACTTACAGACAAAGTTCTATGTGTAAAATATCAAAAAGTAATAGACTAATAGAAAACTTTTATATCACAAATAATAGAGCTTTAAACGGTATTTCATTTTATAAATAAATTATTTGTTTATCCTTAATATTTTCCGAAATATCGTTTCTCAAAGAAATCTACTGATCAACCGAGAAGTTCCCCGACTGTACAAATAAAATAAAACTGTTCGTGATTTTCTGACAATGAGACTAAAGAATTAATCAAGTCACAATTTCCAAACATATACATACATACACACCCACTTTCTCTCTCTCTCTCTCACACACACATTCTAGTAGATTGTTTACCAAGGGCTGTATGACACCCATAACAGTCGAGTGTTTTAGCGCCCGAACGAAGTGAGGGCGCCGATAGTTCGAGACTGTTATTGGTCCATACACCCGAAGTAAACACTCTACTTTTCATTTTGAATATGAGGAAAGTAAAAACAAACAGAATATTCTAAAAAAATTTTTGTAAGGTTTCTACGATTTTAATTATTTTATAATGTAGCAAAATAAGCTGTATAGGCTTCTGTGCCTTTGCCTACATACCTTTGGTAAATAAAAGTCCAAAGAGATAACAGGTATCGATTTGACATGACACCCCCTATTCTTTTTTCAAATTTATTACAGCCCTAGGGCCGCCACATATTACTTTCAACCCGCATTTAAGGCAAGTTATGAGTTACTTTCAGAATATGAGACATGAAAAGTATTTTTAACGATACTTACATTTTTCTTCCACGCTCTTAACATGCTGAGATTGAAAATACTTTAAGGAGGAATCACCAACTCCTAAGGATCTAAGACGAATCCTTAGGAGTTGGTGATTGGTCTCTGGAGCCCTTTTTCTGTTCTGTTACAAATTCTCCCTGTACCTACATTTATGTAAATATATGCGATTGTTTTGTTTGAATAAAAAAATTGTAAGTATTATTATTCTTACTCTCACCAGGTGGCGTGGAGCAGCTAGAGAAGCATCTGCACCTGTCGGAGGGCACAGAAAGCGGCAGCAGCACGACGCGCGCGCCCTTCAACAAAAAGCTCTACCAGAAGGTTCTAGAAAGGACGCGCTCCAACACCAAGTGAGGACTAATATAAAACTATTTTTCTTCTTTTATAGACGTACAGTCAACAGCAGCTACGGCTTTACACTTTGACCTTGTGAGCGCCCTTACGTCGCTCGTAATAGCGGCTATTTTCGTAGTGCAAATGTAAAGCTGTAGCTGCTGTGGTTGTACAATCGCAAAAAAACCCGGTACCGGCGAGTCATCAGGCATTTTAATGTCCCCAATGCTATGGCACTGGCCTTCCTTATGAATGGATAAGGAGAATGGGCCATGACCCACCACGCGGGCCCAATTTGGTGTTGGGCGGATTGGTGGGTTTTAACGACTGCAAATGCAGCCGGGACCAACGGCTTAACGTGCCTTCCGAAGCACGGAGGAGCTCGAGATAGTAAATTTTTGGTCACCCATTCCGTGACCAGCCATTGCGAAAATTGCTTAACCTCAACAATCGTAGACCGAGCGCGCGAACCACTGCGCCACGGGCTCCTCAGGTTGTAAGCCTAAACGGCTGTTCAAATCGAGCGCACGAATATCATCTAAAGGTGGTCTACCGGTACATACAGTACTTAGAATGTTGATCAGATCAGTTGCGTGTGTATAGCAATCTAGATCTCTTCCATTCACTCCCTGGATGGCCAATATCAGGTCACAGCTCGGTCAATCCTTAGCAGAGAACCAAGGCTCCAAAGTTACCTCGATTGTATGAAAATCGGTCGTTAATTATGTCACTGTACCGATAGACTCGACATACGTGCTCATACAAATACGCATTTAGACACTTAGCCACACACAGACATAGTCAGAAGCAACTTGTATCTAAATAAAGATGAAGAAGTATACGGACACAAATAAATTCTAGTCATATCATATTTTATATTAGAAGGTTCGTAAATTATCTTCTTCGTACCACAATTTTGGTTATCCTTAAATCTTTTTTAAGGATAACCAAAAGTTTGAATCTAGGCAAACACGCCACAATATTCCAAGCGGAGGTTTACGCCATTATAGAATGTGTGGAAGTCAACCGTCAACGAAACTACATAAACCAATCTATCTTTATCTTCTCAGATAGTCAAGCAGCGCTTAACGCCATAAACTCGAATACCATAAATTCGAAACTGGTGAAAGACTGCGTCAATAAATTAAATGAACTGGGTCAAACGAATAAAGTTATTCTGAAATACCAGGTCGTTCGGGAGTCGTTGGCAATGAAAAAGCCGATGAACTTGCAAGGAAGGGGGCTCAGGGACTACAGATGGGTCCAGAGCCTTTCTGTGGCATCTCAAAGAACCAGGCCATGCAAACTCTTAAGGACAACTTTCTTGACGAAGCTAAAAAATACTGGCTTAAACAACCGGGATTACTGCACGCCAAGTCTCTTATAGTCTCGCTAAAACGAACTGCAAAGCTTTTAGAGCTCAGCAGGACGAACATCTGTGCGATTGTCAGAGCCTTAGCCAGACACTGCAAATTAAACAGGCACCAATTTCACATGAAATTGAGTGATACTGATATTTGCCGCTACTGTAAACAGGAGAGGGAGACACCAAAGCACCTCCTGTGTGACTGCGGGCCATTTATGCACAAACGCAGTATTCACCTGGGTCGCCACATCATCGACCCAGAGGAACTAAAATCTCTAAAAGCTAGGAAGATTCTTGACTTTCTGGAAGCAACCGGGCTAAAAGAGGTACTATAAATAGGTGGCGAGTTACAATAGACCTCTTAGGTCGCAGTGACTACAGCCCTCAACAGGGTTGCAAAGCCCCTAAATCCTCAAATAATAATAATAATAATATCCTTAAATCTTTAAAAATTTTGAGAAATCTTAATTAAAGGTACTAAGCGCGCCTGTGTGGATAATCACTGATCTTGATATTAGATGACCAAAAATCTTAACAAAGTAATTTTATAACTTTATTTTCTTTTCAGATTCAATACTAACAGCATATCTGATGGGTCAACACAAAACAGTCGCAGAGGACCGCAAAATGCTGGATTAGAAGCTACTGCTGATAAAGACAAATTATTAAGAAAAGATCGGCCACAGTTAGTAACAGAGCTCATTATTTTAGTCAAAAATTATCCATTTCTCTTATTTAGGTCTAGCATGAGCGGCGATTATCGACTCGATAACGTGTGGCTGTCACGCTCACATCTAAGCGGAGTAAGCAAGACAGCATGTTGCGCTATATCATATCGCGTGATATAGCGGTTTTTTTAGGCAAGTCGGGGAGATAGCCTTCATCATGCCTCTGGGCTTACCATCATCTATTAAAAACCATGATGTCATAAGAATGTTTTGTTTGCGTTTTGTTTTTATTGAAGTTGTCACATTTTGTCACACTTCACACTTTGGAGGCGATGTTACAAAATTTCCGACAAAACACAAGTTTACTTTAAGATATTCGTAGTAAGAAATAGCATGGTAAGATTGGAACAATACTGCGCCAAGAGATGGCGGTAGGCACCCTGATGTTAAGTATTGATAAGGCTGGAAATGGAAGCGAGCATCTCCCGGAATCCTCAATCACTGAGAAACTGGCTATCCTATGTCTAATTTGTATTCATGGCTGGTAGCCTAAACAAAAATCTTATGGTGACCATAGTAGACTTAACCGGCCCCAAGTTCCTTGTCGGTTCTTCTTGTTACAAGGACTCTCACTTGAAGAGCTTAGCGAACCGATAATGTAGCTTCTTTGGTATTCACTTCACAAGTAGTGATTGTAATAGCCTAGTCTAAATAAATAGGATGATTACTTGGACGAATTAACCACGATGATTAAGATGGGCTTCTGAAAAAATGATATTGAATTTGATTTTGACTAATATGCTTTGTGTATGCTACAATAGTGAAAAGAACATTTCAGGATATTTTTTTAAAATATATCCAATATTCTTCATCATCGTACATTTATTTTGATTTTTTTTTACTTAAATGCTGAGGTATTTGTAAGAATACCGATTACATAAACTAAATAATCCTAATGATAACAATATAATCTAGGTACACTACCATCAACCGCTCCCGTCCATCCTCCACCACCGAAGAGCCCACGCTCGACGAAGAAGAAGTAGAACTAGAAGATCCTCCACAGCAACTATCACGAGCTCGAGCTGTCATCACTGATAACCAGCCCACCACTCGCCCATTGCAGTACGTCAATATACGAAGAGCGAGACCCACTACCATATCCACATCTGATACTGCCGACGATACTGCATCTAGGTAAGTCAATAACTAAACTATAAGTAAATCTATAAGAAAAAAACAACTTGTCTCATGTCGCCCTGACGGGACGTGTAGTCAACTTAATAGTAGATTATGCACTAAGGGGATAAAGCTGCTGAAGGATTCTGTAGTTGATTCCCGAACGCAGCGAGGGAATTAGAATGTTAATTCCCGAGCGAAGCGAGGAAATTATGGTAAGAATCCTGAATGAAGCAAAGCTTGAAGGCTTGAAGATTCAAGCCTGCCCAAGGCTAAGACACTTTTATCCCCGAGGAGCATACTCTACTTCATACACCTACTGTGCCTACTGTGACGTCGAATAAAAAAATAAATAAAATAAAGGACAACAATTAACAATTCGCGTAAAAAATGGAATCACCGATTTTTTCTTTATATATTTAGTTCCGTAGGCAATGCAAAGACGATTTTCATTCTGTTTGTTTCATTCTTCATATCTGTGACCAAGAGTCAAGACAACACACATTCACAATTTGATGATTTGCCATGTTTTACTGATAAATAAGACAAAAGACACGAAAAAGCATAGAAATAAAGAGATATTTGAATGAGTGCACAATATCCTGAAAGTATATCACATTAGCATAATTCCAATTTCAAATGTTTTCTTGGTGCTAAGGACTGTGATACATACAGCCATGTTTATATTTTTCGTAGGAGTAAAGTCTCTTTGAAGTGTCAATTTTATAGTTAAAAACTCCTTGGACCAGGCAGTTATGCCTTGAACAGCCTTGTTTTTTTCGAAACTATGTTTGATATTGTAGATTTTATTATAGATTTAGCGTTCCAAATTAAAATGTTATCATAATTACCCAAGGGAAGTTCCATACAACATTAGCTCCCTCCGGGCATAGCTTACTTTCTTATTGAGAATACTTGATATTTAATACGTGCTATAGATGCAGGTGGTGTATAAATAATGTTATATGCCGACGATCACAACTACACCCACTTCCAACGTCGCTGACGAGTCTGCCCTTTTAAAAACTACTTATAGACCGGCGCTGCAATTTATGTAAACATAATTCCAACAAAGTAATTCAATAATACCTACGGCCCGCTGAAGCGCGTCAACATACTTTTGTATTCTGTATTTTTTTTGTATCCAAACCGCAATTAAACATTTTTTTTTCAGGAACGCATTATTTGAGCGGGTGGAGCCATACGTCACGATAGGAGAATCGCCTAATACATTGGACATCTCCAGTGCCAGGAGGGAGAACATACCGGAATATGTCACTATCAGACGGCAACGTCCTACCACTGAAGAAACTACCACCGCGCAGTAAGTTCCCTGCACAAATAAAATTAGTGACAGCCAAATATTCGCAAATATAATAAGCTAAATACTAACCGAATTGTATTTTTTCCCAGATATGAAAACACAGAACTGGGTGCAGAATCCCAAGACACTGCTTTAGAAAGAGAAATCTCTTCGCAACCACAGTACACGTCAATAGTTAGAGCACGCTCCACGACCGAGCCCGCCGTCGAGGAACCGAGTAGCCCCGAACCGACGACTGTACTGGCAGTACAAATATCGTCATTGTTGAATGCACCTAGTGACGATGAGCCTGAAACGCCAGAGCCTGAAACATCCGTAGCAACAGAAATCGAAGTTATTACGACTACTACGCCTACTACGACGACTACGAGACCTACTACGTTGACTACGAGCACTACTACGGCAGCGCCCACTAGCGCCCCCACACGGCGAACTATCCTCCGGCGTCGGGGTTCAACCACAACAACCACCTCCACCGCCGCCCCCCCTACTACCCAGGTGAGTTCTAGGAACTATACATTCGTAAGACGCCGCCGACCTCTCTCTAGCCAAAACGAAATATCTCCAGACTCCACGGAAGCGGACGAAAATTCGAGAAAAATAAGATCTACGACTCCGGACAGTCGGGAAATCGACGCCGATAAAAATGTTGATACTAGTTCTAGTCAAGCCCCTAGGAAACGGTATAGAATATCAACGCCGAGCGATGATTCTGTTCCTGCGGCGGCTTCGCCCGTCAGTAGGGGACAGTTTAGGCCGACATTGACTCGTGATGAAGTCCACAGCTTGACTCCGGTAGATTCAGAACCTCCGCAGTTCATTCCCAAACAAAATATTGCACAGAGACCCGAAAGACGTTTCCGTGGTAGAACTTCTACTACTGTTGCGGACAATGTTGAGGACAGTGAAGTTTCCGCAGCTACTGTTGAAGTGAGGCGACCTAATATTTTACCTCGTGGCCGTAACCGATTCACCCTCAGCACCACGTCATCACCGAAGGAACCTTCTATTGCTACAGAATCTTCACCGATCCAAAGACGTCCTACGTTTGCCAGATTTACACCGAGACCGTTCGGAAGGTCAGTAGTTTCGTCGACGACGACTGAAGATGCGCTAAACGATGAACTTGAATCTACATCAAAGGTTCCTCAACGTGTACCTTTTGTTAGACCCAAATCGCCGTTTTCCAGCCCGGTTCAAGGACGTAAATTGCCGTTCCCATCTCGTATATCGACTACAGAACAAATTTTGACTAGCGATGATGACAACTTAGATGAAGATTTAGAAAATAAACAAGACGACATTTCACTATCTGAAAGTTCTATTGCGGAAAAAGAACATGATGAAAATATCGATGAAAATATAGAAGAAGATGAAGCCAAAGTTGATGAGATTCCAAAACGGCGAGTTATCGTCAAAAAACTAAGAACACCTTCTAGCACCACAGAAAGTACTATTTCTAGTGTTTCAACGGAAACGTTACCAATTGATGAATCTGGTAAAAGAAAGTTCCGAGTTATTAGACGGAGACCTACATCCACTACTGAAGCAGAAGTGAGTGTTAGTTCTACAGAAGCTTCAACTCCTGCGATCCCTAAAGTTCGTCGTATAATTCGAAAGAAAATTAGACCTGTAGAACAAGAACCAAACATTATTGCTAAATCTATTGGAACACTAAACGCTGATCCTAAAAACAGTATTACCACAGAAACTGTAGTTAATTATGGCGAAAAGACTAGAAAAACTTTATTAACCTCAACAACTGAAGCGCCTGTAACTATTCCCGTAGAAGAATCAGAAATAATAAAAACTTCAGAGATAGATGCCACTGAAGTTCCCGAAGAAGTTGATGACGTTAAATTAGATAGTGAAACTGCAAAAGACAATGAATCTAATGACAATAACAAAGAACCTCAACCGACATCAGGCACTATTAGTGAAAGTGAATTATCTTCTAATGAACCAAGTGCCAACCAAGATAAAAATGAATCAAATGAGCAAATATCTCCAGAGATAGTTGTTGAAGCTGACCAAACCTCATTGGATTTATCAGAAAGTAAGGAACCTGAATCTACTGAAGTACCTGTAACTGGAACAGAAACATCACGTTTCGAAACCACCACTACAAGTACTACACAGCAAACATCTTCTACCTCTCGATCTAGATTACCATATAGGCCATCAAAACGTTTATTCACTTCTACTACAGAATCTTCAGCTTCATCAAGTAGCAGAGTATTTAGCCGAAAATATAACCCAGGTGTATACACTAGCCCATCTACTCCAGAAAAATCAGATTCTATAAGACCCGTGACTAGGCGACCCTTGTTTACTACGAAACTATTCACACGAAGACCATTTGCACCCGTTAGAACAACCAAAAAGGTAGAAGATGAACTAGAGGAAGAATATTCTGATGAAGAACTTTTCGATGAAGAACCTGAGAATCCCTTCGTACTTGTACCACAAGGTCAGTTATTCACAAGGAAACCAAACCATCTTCCAGAAGAGGATGAGGAAGAGGAAGAAGAATATGATGAGCCCGAACAGGATGATGAAAATCGATCTGAAGAAGAAAAACCACAAAATAGGTTTACACCTACTACGAGAAAACCTATTTTTAAACCACGTGTTGTAAATTCAAATACTTTTAGGGCTTCTACTTCCACAACTGAATTACCCAGACGTCCATTTGGTGCAAGTCAAAATCGCACTGCAATCTTCAGTAGGTTCGGCGGTAATAAACAAGTCAATGAAACTAAGAAGCGTGTACAAAACGTACCACTTGGATATGTTGCTCCAGTTAATAAATCCTCTACTTCAGTTACTAAGTCTATACCAATAACGACCGTATCTTCATCAACTACAGATGAAGAAATAACGACCACAGATTCAGACTTCACTACAGGCTCAGACGACGACGACTACTTATCAATGACCGAATCAACAGGGTCCACTTTGTCAGATACTACAAATACATATGATGAACCAACATCAACTAACACGATAGAAAACGAATCTACTACATTGGAAATGGAAGTGGATACCAGTACAGATGACTATTTAGAGTATACCGATGGAACCACGAATAATCCCAGTACGCAAGACACTACCTTAAATTCTCAAAGAGAGACTGAAAATGATTCGGAGAATACAAATATTGAAGCTACCACCGAATCCTTACAAGAAACAACTATTAGTCAACCACCGCCACCGCCAATTATAAAAACACAGTTTGACAAATTATTCTCAATAAGTCGAGTAGTCGAAGTATCATCCAAATTAGACAAGCATCGTCTGAATAAAAATAATCAAACAACGTTGATTGAAGAAGGAAAAATTATGGTTGAAAAGAAACCAATGCTCGATAAAATTGGTGAAGTTAGTAGGTTTAGTCTTATTAAGATAGTCGAAGATGAAATTCCCCTTTATTTGACAAAATTAGGTCATGTCTATCCTGTAGAAAACCCTCCTGATAATTTGATTCGAATAGATGAAGCTAGAAATGCTAGAGCATTAGGTAATTTTGCTGAAGGTCCACGGGAAAATTTAGTTGCTTCAGAGAGCATAAACGAAGCATACAGACATGTAAAAAATTCAAACCAAGACGCAGAAATCGGCAAAAGAGGTCAAGTAGAGCATCTAGTTAGCGACGACTTCCTAACGTTTATTAACGAAGAAAAAAGAGTAGAAAAATCAACAGAACCTGCTTCGATCACAACCGATACATCTTACAAACCAGAGTGGCAATTCGTACCTGCTGCCTTTGAGACGGAGCAAAATACTCATAGTAAAATGTCAAGAGGCTTTGAAATTATTACCCCCCGCAGCATGAGGACAGACCCGTCCACATTGTCATTAGAAGCGCTATTTAAAACTGAAAATCCTTTGATGGCTCGCAAAGTAAGTGACATAGGAGAGAAACAACCATTTGTTGTATACTCAGCTTCAGTGCCTACACAAAACGATCAAGCTAATATAGTAAAACTAGAAGTCATAAAACCAGAAAGTGGTCGAAGCATTATCACGTTTGCTAAAGGCCAAGAGTTCCAAGGAGGGTCTGTTGTCGAGGAGGCCACTGCCAAATATCCAGTTAGCATATCGGTTATTCCTTTAAGTACAGAGACACCAACTACTTTAATAACTTCAACACAGTCTATAACCACTTCGACCACAGAAAGTATAACCACCATTCCAATAGTCGAACTTCTAACTACCACTCAGGCAACTACCATCACTACGGAATCTCAAACGACTACCACAGACGTTCCTTCGACCACAGAAACGGTTCCCGAAGAAATAACCACTCAAAAGGTGTCACCACTCGACGCTAAGCGGTCAAAGTTCGCGTTCCCAAGGAGACCCATTATAAAATCTAACTTTACGCGTCCTGTGCCAAGGCCGGCAAAGAAAATCAACGCAACACTTGTCAACAACTTAAATTTACAAAAAGTAAATAAGACGACAAGTTTTAACCCATCAAAATCGCGATTTACTGCCACTAGATCCCAAAATGTACCAGTGGATGTGAGGAAAAAGAACACCACGAGAGTTGCAACTTTTAAACCGACGTCTAAATCTTACAGCACAGAAGCTCCAAAAACAACGACAGAAAAGAAATTGTATTTCAAACCCATAAGGCCCAGTTTCCGACCTGCTTTCGTACCCAGAAGAACGACTGCAGCACCGCCAACTACCTTGGACACGTAATATATAGCTGACACCAATGTGGGTGATATGAAACCCAGAATCTGGCCATAAAAACATACTCTAATTGACTGATTTTAAAGTTTAAATTAAAATATTTATATTCACTGCTTCCGGGAGTCTGAAGATATGTATAAAAATCAGATTACAATGAAATATATAGAATCAAGGTATTTCATACGATATATTAACAAATGTGCGTGTTTCGCCATACCTCCCATAAATGTTTCCGTTTGATGTGATATCGTACCATCATAACCTTGACCGTTTCTGTTTTAGTCATATTTTTATAGTTTCATAGCTTTAACTAAGATATGCTAGGTCTTATGGAAGTTTTTTTGTACCAAAAAATGTATATTATATAATGTTAGTTCGTTTTGGTATAGTAAAGACTTTCAATTTACAAATTGTCTTAGGTTATAATTATTTAAAAGTATATTTTAATAAATAATATTATGCGTTACCAATTTTAAATGTAAATACGAGAGTTTAGGTTCGGGCATTTTGTACTTTGAGAATGACAAATTGTATTGTAATATTCAAAAGAAAAGGTTTGTAATAAAGTATTAGTAAGTATATTTTATTATCATTTCTCTTCGTAAGTTATAATTTAGTTTTAGTTACTAGCTTATAGGTAGTCCATTTTATTAGAAATCATTAGTTCATAATGCAAAAGTGGTTCCTGAGCTCAACATCAAAAAAGTAAGTAAAATGTTCTATATTAAATTACCTTCAAATAAAATACTATGAAATTATCGACCCTTAATACTACCGAAATAATTAAACAACGACGTGGAAGCGTACAATTTATTATCACAAGTAGAAATATTTAAAATCTTATACACACTACTAACTACAAAAATAGTAAAAAGTACAGCTTAACTTTCAGAAGCAAACATCTCATGGAAAGTGTAAACAAAAAACTATCACCGATTAAAATCTCATAATATTAATTAGCGAGGAAAATCTTAAACAAGTGATAATTGTTCTTTTCACTTGGTTGACAATGCATGCACGTGAACACAATAGTTTTCTCAGCTCGCATAAATATTCACCAAACTATACAATTTCAATTGTTGCGCTTGTGTTTTGTTTTCCTATTCAACCACATCATCGCCATCTTGACATTTTTTTGTGGCTGATAAGGTCACTGTACACAAAGGACTTTTATATTATCAACAGCTGCAGATTTATATTTAGACTTTATTGTGTCACAATAGTATAATTTACTTACCTCCTGTTTAATAACAATTTCGTAAAATATAAAAATTAATGAAAACTTTTGTAAGCAAATGTCTTTTTAACCGACTTCAAAAAAAGGAGGAGGTTCTCAAGTCGACTGTATTTTTTTTTTTTTTTTTTTATGTATGTTCCACCATAACTTCGCCAGTTGTTAACAGATTTTTAAAATTCTTTTTTTATCTGGAAGAAAATGGTTTATGTGTGGTCCCATATAATTTTTACGAAGATCTGGCTAGTAGTTTTTTCATAATCCTGAAAAATATCAATCACCTTTTGGCAAGTAGTCGTATACCTAGATGACATCATTGTTGTGTATGGGCTGATTTTTAGTGTAAGTAACGGCACATAATGTAACAAAAACATTTTATAAAAAAAATCAAACCGACTTCAAAAAGTAAAAAATAAAACTTTTGGAGTCGGTGCTAGTTAGCTAAAGCCAAAAAAATATAGTTAATAGAAGTGCAATGTAGAATGCTTTGGCTGGCACCGACTCCAAAAGTTTTATTTTTTACTTTTTGAAGTCGGTTTGATTTTTTTTTATAATTTTTTTTTTTATCTCCGACACTAAGATATGCGCCGGAGTTTTTAGAACACGATGAAGCTTTATATTATGAGCTAATAAAATACCCAATCCATACAATTATGTTGCTAAGAAATAAAATTTAGACTAGATTTCAGATTAGATTTTGCCCACAATAAAACGATAAACAAATAAATAAAATAGAATGCAACGTTTACATTTATTTTTATTTTTTTTATTTTGTTCATTGAAAACCAACAGTGTTATAAATATAATTACCAAAAATTCTGTACACTATAATAGTAAGACCAATTACAGGTTTCCTTAAAAATTTAAGCCAATAACTCAAATAGAACAAAAAACAACGACACAAAAATATCAGCCTAGCTAGTAAACATTGTGTGTGCGTGTGTGTATGTGTGTGTACGTGTATGTATGTAAGTGTGTGTATGAGTGTGTGTATGTCTGGATGTATTTCGTAATAGAGTTAAATATTTAACGTAACATAATATGTAACACATTGTCCATCTAGAAGCATATCATTTTCCACACGTACCTAAAACCTCAATGCTTCGCTACTTTACTTCGCCTTTGTGCGTCGGTTTTTCACTGCCCGTCGACCGACTGACTACATGTTTACAGTTGGTTAGGTGCTTACCAGATATGTCGTGATTTAATCTGAGCAGCAGTGACCCAGTTCAAAGTGGCATATGTGGTGACGAGGACTCAGTAACCGCCCTTCTCTTTGCCAATATATTAGATACGACCTTGATTATACTACCTCAGGTATATTTTCATTTTCGAATATTTTGATTTTAGTTTCACCAAACTTTTCCTTACATCGTTAGGGCAGTTAAAACTAATGAAGAATGGGCCTACCATGAGTTTTTCTTTCCGTTTATTGTACAGTAAACGGGAGACATTTTGTATGAGAATCTGTAGTTCTGCTACTGCCTACTAGAGGCGCTGTACAAACGGAACGGAAAACTCATGGTAGGCCCACAGGGTTCCTATCAGAATGACGAATAGTATTTTAAATTTTGGAAATCCTAACATGTGGATGGTACCTAAACTAGCACTTAGCACTATCTTTCCTTCTATTTACTGACGACCTGACGACAAAATTTACAAGGTCGTTTTACACGAAGCTCAAGGTCGTCATGGAAAACTAGATCGTATTTTATCACTTGCTCTTATCAAAAGTCCCTATCCATAATACACCGTTTTATTATTATAGACTGGGGTATTGTACAATGTAAAGTTTTATAAAACAAAAAAGTAATCGAACGCCGTAACCGAAAAGTTCACATATGTTTTCGCAACACAACTTAATTAAATCATGAGAAAAAAACCTTTTACTCTACAGATTAACTTAGTCATGATAGATGACTGTAATGTGATTTTAATTGTGGTTCAAACTCTTAGTGTGAGCTTGATGTAGTGAGAACGATGTTATCTTGAACTTAATTCCTTTAGACATTAGCCCGTCTCGGCAAAATGAATACCTAGGTAGGCGTTGAGCTTTAAATCTGGTTTTAGTACATAGTATATACCTAGTGAATATTGTATGCCTAGGCAGAGTCAGACGCTTTAATATTACAGCAAATGTCAAACTTTTGCTTATTTGAAAAATCCACGTTTCTGTATCCCCTTATTATAAATAATAACGTAGGTGGGGTAAAATAAGAACTCAATAATAATTACATAGCGTTTATAAATTCCCTGTTTATATTTTGTAGTATCCTTTATTCATAACAAGTTAAGTTATATTAAACTTTGAAGTTATCAAAATATAGAGCGCTGTCTAGCTTTACAAAGATCCTACCGCGCAACCGCTATCCAATCACATACACGTCAGGACAACTAATGCAACATAATACCTATAGTAGATAAATCGTGACTGTTCCAATAGATATGGTACCTACGTACCTCACTTCGATGCACAGAACTATTCTGTAAGGACATTGATCTTCTGTCGAAGTCGCTTAACATTGAACTGTACTTAGGATATTTAGATAAAGTCGCGGAATTTCCAATGGTCGACCACCTTTAGGACCCTTAATCCCGTACGATCGAATTGGCTAGTCGTATAGGCTTACAAAGAGCCGTTCAACGGATTTTTTTGCGCTGCAAGTGGACTTCGGACTTTCGTGGTTGTACCTACGTATCCAAAAAAAGAACTTTAGTATTTTATTGGCAGTTAAAAGTAGAATTCGCGCCTTATTGTCTCTGTCTCGTACATCCTGTAATACGCGATTATATTGTAACCGCAAAATAAGCTACCTACTTTTGTACAAAGACCTACCAGAATACCTGCGCGGGAGTCGTCGTGACTCGAACTCGCGTGACATGCGCGCGCGACCTGCATTTTCTATGCAGTGAGTGTAAACAAGCGCATCTCAAAACAAAGCGAGTGCAAACTGGTTTCATCCCAAGTCATATTTGACATTAAACGATAAAATACGATTTTTATAGATTTTAATGTGGTCTAAGGATTCTAAGGTGTATTGTACATCCTTGCACAGGCAATGCCTATTCACTCTCGTTTATTTTGCAATAACTTCTTACTATTAAGTTACAGGTTATTTTAATATTTCTAATGTCCTATTTATATTCACTTAGTATAAACTCCATATTCCTCCCAAAGCAGGTTTTACAAACACTTAGAAAAATAACACGTGCTATGACTCACATAAGTCCTAATAGCTAACTATTAGGACATACTTAGCCGTAGTCTTACGCAAGCTGGTGTAGGCCGCAAATGAATGAGACAAATCGAGTCATTACGGCTTTGTTGACACCGCGGGCTGGTCGTGATAACACGCCGCGTGATGTAAATGCAGCTTAAATACGAAACAATTGAAGAATGTGGACTGGTATTCAGTCTGTGCCCGAAGCTCGTAGTGGCCTATGGGCCATTTTACATAAGAAAGGAGGTGGACAATAAGGATGTATACGAATTATGTAGAAAACTTAAGAACTGCTGTGAGGTTTTGACTTGGCATTATATTTTGGGTACCTACTCGTACTAGCGTTGGTAGCGTCATTGGCATTGATTATTTCAGAAGATCTTAAATGGGCCAACCACATCCAAAATATAACAAAGAAAGCTAATGGTCTAGTATATCTTATATGAAAGGTTTTTGGCATACTTACGCCTGAGATGGTTTTCCGTATATACAGGGTGGAAAAAATCTATGGGCCCTGGAGGGGAACTACCTTAAATCCTTTAGTTAGCCCATTTTACTAAAAGGAAACATTCCTTTATTTTTTTTTAAATCGACTCGAATACAGTCTTAAATAATACTAAGCAATGCACTGGATACAGGCATATACCAGTTATATTAATGCCTGCCTGTTAAACAATAATAAAAAATAACTCCCAATAAAACGGAATTAAGCAGTTCAATATTTTTTTCACCTCTCACGCTCGGCAAAATTTGTCATTCAAATTTGCGTGAAAAATCGCATTTTGCGGCCTGGCGTGGTAAAGTACTTTTTATTTATTTAATGAGTTCTAAATCGCACAATTGATTTTTAACCGACTTCCAAAAAGTTATCTTTTTTTTAATGTATGTACACCGATTACGCCGAGATTTCTGAACCGTTTTACGTGATTCAGTTCGATGCGGAATAGTGGCCATTTGGTCCCATAAAAAATTGTTTTAGTTTGGCTCAGTTTGAGCATTTATGAGCATCATATATTTCATATTTGTTAATTTGGACGATGTCTGTATTTGAGCATTTATGAGCATCATATATTTCATATTTGTTAATTTGGACGATGTCTGTATTTGTTCATAACCGAATTTTGCACGATGCTTTTGTAAATGTACATGAAACCTAATCTAGTCTAGATAAAACCTTCTGTAGTTTACCAAACAACCTATGTACAGATACTAAAAAGT
Organism: Chrysoteuchia culmella; assembly: GCA_910589605.1. Lineage (NCBI taxonomy): Eukaryota > Metazoa > Arthropoda > Insecta > Lepidoptera > Crambidae > Chrysoteuchia > Chrysoteuchia culmella. Next base: position 21,190,841 of record OU342651.1, read on the forward strand.
AAAAAATAAAAAACACGTTAAAACAGGACTTCAAAAACTAAAAAGCAAAAAATAAGCCTTAATTTGGAGTAGGTGCCAGCCAAGGCTTTCTACTATAAGGACCTATTCTTTTATTTTTGGTGCCTTTGGGCAGAAAAGTTTTTAGCGTCTAGTACCTTTGAAACCCTCGATACAAATAAAAATAAAATCCAACTTTCCAGCCTTTCATAACAAATAACTATTACCGCTGCAATAAACTTAATAACTTTAATAATATTATAATGAATCAAGCAGATTTAATAACACCCTGTTTCTTTTAAATATCCAATTAAAAAAAAACTACAGTGTGATTGCTAACGGTTTTAAATGTCATAAACAGCTAAGTACTAATTCGTAAGATAGATCAATAAAGTAAGGAAACAAAAAAAGTATAAGAAAATGATAGATAATAAAATAAATATGACTCGAGCTCGCTTTCAATAGTTCTTTGGCAATATTTATACATTTTATATACTTGAGTTAGAGATATTCGCATACTAGACCTAATTATTTACAGCTTCCATAAAAGCTTTTTCGGTCTACGTTTGGTTAGAAAATACGTTCTTCACTTTCTATATTTTTATTCGAACTGTACGTCTGTTGAGTTAAGGGCTATGAGCTCACGAAAGCATGCAAGCTAAAAGGTTATCTTGCCTATATCAAAAGTAACGTCTACAAAATGAACCTAAAGAAGACACTAGTTTTGAAGTTAAGTAAGTACATTTTCTATGAATCCATCCTGTATTCCTGTTTAAAACATAGATACAACTCAATGAATCAATAGATTTTACAGGTGCAGTTGCATGCGAAATATCAGTGTTATAATGAAATCATGTTTGCCTTTATTTATTTTCTATTTCTGAAATTAGTATAAATGATATAATTATAATGTGCGAGTATATGAAATGATGAAATAATGTAAGTGGCGGAAAGAATGTAAATAAAACAGATATTGTAGTCGGCCAGCAATATGATGATATGAAGATAAGGATGTCTGTTCTCTTTGTAATTTAGCTAAAGAATAAACAAAAAAATGCTTAATTCTCTACGTAAATTAATATAGTAAAGTAATGTATCAGTGATAAGATAACTGATAAGGCTTAAAATAAGTCGTTATTTATAGGTTGGTAGACCTTCGTGACATAATCGGAATTGTGAAGATATCATAAAGCAAGCCATCATAAATAAGGTACTTATGTAGAGTGATTCACACTCCTATTTGGTTTTGTCAGCAATTATGATTTTCCACAATAGAAATTACTTGGGCCTTTGTACTAATAATTACAACGTACGATATGAATATTGTAATTTGCTGTCTCTACGCTCTGGGTTATAAACTACCGGTTGTATCATCTTGCGCAGCGAGCCCTTTGCTCCGACCCACTCGGCTAAATTACCATAATTCTGATGCTACACCAACTTGGTTTACTTATTCCCACAGTATGAACGTTTTGTGTACTGTAAGAGCTCGCGTATCTTCCACTTTTCATCGAAACTGTTTTGTCGAGTTGTGTAGGTACTTCTCGCGATTTCCACACAACTAAACATATTAGTTATACAGGGAGAAAAATATAGCCCTTGACGAGTTTCTTGCCGGTTCTTCTCGTTACAAGATCTCCCGCCGTAGGGTTTGTGAACCGATGGCGTAGCTTCTTTGACGTTCATAGTGCTTGTAACAGCCTGGACTAAATAAATGATATTGAATTGAATTGAATTATGTGGTGGAAAAGTTAATGACGACGTTTTTGTCCAACAACTATCGAGTTGGTAGTATGCGCGCTACCATATATTCCTATAGAAATATGATTCACAACTAAATACTAGTTCCACTGAAAGTTGCATATATGCGCAAGCCTTTAGTAGTAGAATCAGCAACGGCTACTTCATTCTTAGTGCTTAGCTTAGAGTTTAGAAGAAGTTACAAGTCGGGCAAAAAAAAATTATGTATATGACATTAAAAATCGATTAGAAACCTCTGACTCTCTCTCTCGCAGAGATTCGTTTATCTCACTCCTTAGCTGCAACCTTTATACATTTCTTTTGCCTCCCCTACTTCATCACAATCATGATATAAGTAATATAATAGTTTTCACCTATTTCAGATACTCTTATACAAATCTCATTGGATAAAATTTGTAGGTTTAGCTCGAAATAGTACTGATTAAGTATGGAGCACGTTATATCAATAAATGTGTAGGAAATTGTAGTTCCGTTTGCGGCCGGTAGAAACGTTGATCAATATCTCATAATATTTTTTACTTTACTTTCTCGATACTTACTCGAAAGTTATTCGTGCCCGGCCTACGGTTCAGAAAAATTTACTCGCATGTAAATACGCATTTCTTTACATCACTACTTAAGGCGCTACTCGGAAAAAGTATGGGCTTTTTTATGTAAAACTATAGCACGGTTACAGTTGTTACAAATCTGGTAATAACATATATATTTCTTCATACCTTTATCTAGATTCGTATAGTTTCAATAACACGATTTTATGATTTCGCCTCGACACTTTTTCTTTTCGAAAAGACCTCTAAAATATACGAAAATTCATGATTACTTACACTATTGGAAATTGGTTTAATAAGTGGACACCAATCATATTTAGCAACGTATAGAAGCATTTTTTTTAAATCGCTGTAATTTTTTAATACGAAGTGATTTTGCGTTTTTTGCCTAATCTGCAAAATTGTTCTCGCTCCCGTGCGCGTCGTTTTCTCATTGCTATCTTGCTTCAGCATATTTTTTTCGAGTATCGCCTTAAGACGCAGAAATTACGCGAACAGCCTATACCACGCGAATGATGTATAAAACGCGTTTAGCTCTGGACATGATCTACCTCACTAAAGCATACTTTTAGTAAGTTCAATATGTAGTGGTTACCTTACGATAAAGTTCCCACGGTAGATATAGTTGTTACACGATAAAACTTAACTACTTCTAAGTTCAATAGACATTCTATCGGCTCTTGGTACTTATGAGTTGTTCTGTGGTGACTCACCATGTCATAAAGCCTTGGAAAAATATTTATTGGTCCTTTGTGACTCTGGCTAGGTTTCATGACGACTGCGATTTTTTTATGTAAATTGGATTTGGTTGTTTCCGGATTTTTTTACTAATAAATACTTATGATCATGTATGAATATTTAAATGTTCTTGATATTGATTATGTAAGGTTGTAGGTATTAAGTGGCTGGTTTTGATTACCTACATCCAAATTACTTTTATGAAAAGATTATCGCTGAATATTGTTATTGCATCTTCGTTTTGATACATTTTATAATAGTACACTCTAGGAATATAAATACAGATGTGATTTTCTTTCACAACTAAATCAATGACCACATAGTATTTTGATGTATGTATTGGGCCAGGAGAAGAACGTTGGCTACATTTTGTTAAGAAAATATTTTTTGTAAGAACTAACCCTGAAGCCCTGGAACTAAGTTTATAGATATTTCCAAACCAAAAATGGGATACAGTCTGTAAAATACCGAAATTCGTCTAACAGTAGATATTAGGAAAAAATAAAAGAACCTTAGACTTCCAGCCCATAGTATCGCTATTCTATTATGTTCTCCTAGTATAAGATATTGATTTCAGTCTCTAAATTACTTAAACAAGATGTCTCTTCCTAGCATGACTTAAAAAAAAAACTTAAGATAAATTTTAAATAGAAAAATATTGGAAAAAACAACTCGGCTACAAGTGAATTCTCAGATGGGACTCGAACCCACGACCTTTGGAAATCCAGTCCAATGATCTAACCACTGAGCTACCGAGACTTAAAAAAAATAGTTTGGTCATTAGTAAACTGACCTTTATGATAGTTATATTTGAAATGGAAAGTAAAATATGTGGGCATTAGGTTTTAATGAAGGAAACACACGAATAAATTTGTTTTATTTTACAATTCATAACTCTTCAATGATTATCAGAATCCTTTCTCGAAGTCTCTTCCTTTTTCGTAACTCGCTTATCTGGAATAGAAGAAAATAAGAATAAATTATTATTACAATTTAACTTGTCGTCTTATTCATTATTTTACACTGGAAAGTTATTATACGAAATTACGGGTATATAACAAAAATATAATTAGTATTTATCTACCAAATAAAACGTAACCGGTAACAAAAAAAAATTCAGACCCAAACGTAATTATTTCTCTATTCAAAATTCATAGAAAAATATATTGCCATGGTCCTATTCAATAACCCTTTGAACCATCAAGTCACGTAGCTATATCATGGCCAAATCTATTGTAAACTTAATAATAGAATTACATAAACTTCCGATCACGTCTCGGTATTTTGGATGAAAAAAATAACAATATCGCGCAGCCTGCGCGGGCGCAGAATCCAAGAGAAAACGGCTTTCTCTACGGAGCAGTTGTTTATCCACTTATCTAACGCCCGAGAATCGCGACTTAGCTTATGTAATAACTAATTTGGTTGAATATCACGTTAAAAGAAATGATAATATGTAATATTAGTTATATTCACAGATTGATCGAATTTTAGCTTGCTGCTAGAGATTCGTTTTGACAAGAAATAATCTATTTTACATGATTTTGTTGTGTTAGTAGTTTTTAGTTGTTGAACTTATAAAATTTGTTCAAGTTATTCAGAGATAAAATAGCTAGTTTCTCAGTGGTTGAGAATTCCGAGAGAAGCGCGATTCCAGCCTTATCATTACTTAATATCAGGTTGACACCTACGATGAAGGCTAGGCATATAATGACGAGTAGCATAGCTACACTGACACGATGATTAATCACTAAGAAAAATCTACTCCATCTATCTTTCAAAAAGCTAACAGACAACAAAAATAATGAACAACTTGTTCAACGTCTCAATACAAAAGATTAGCACCGACGCCACCGATTTCCTAAGTAAAAAGAACCCATGAGTAACTTCGGCACTAAGAAAAATCAACTTCATTTATCTTCCATAATTTAACAGACAGCAAAGTAATCTACAACTTGTTCAAATCTAGAAACAAAAGCTTATCGACTTCCTTAGTAAAACAACGCATGAGTAACGCACGCGCACTCTTGCGCAAGTATTGAAGCCAGAATGTGGGCGGAGCGTGGGACGTGGGTCGTAGCCGTGGCAGGAGCTTAAAAGGACAATGCTAGTGTGGGCTTGATGAGATGGCTGCGGTTATTAGGATACACTGATGAGTTAGGCGATGTGAATAATCAAGGAACATTGTATAGTATATTTATAATTAACGCCCACGCGCCGGACTTAAAATTAAAATTTATACTACGCGTAAATCTGGGTAGTAAGTTAATAACACCAGTAAAAAATTCAAATAAATCCGTTCACTAGTTTGTAAAAATCAAACAGATGGATGGGCAAGAATTTTTGAAACCATTGTTTTGGAGTCAGTCTTCAGTCCGAATGGCAGTAACGGTTTTTTCAAATATTACATATTGATGTACATTTACTGATAAAGTAGAGGTTTTAGATATACTAAAAACTAACGAAATTCTCGAACGAATGTTCCTATTGTAACACGAGAACTTATTTAAACGATGTGTAAATGTCAGTAAATTTGTTAATTTTGTACCTCAAGCATATCGCACAGTAAATCGCACAACATCTTATTTAAGCACACTTCAAGAACCAGACATAATTTTTCCTGCTACTCCCACAAAGTATGTCACATGTTACATAACAGAGGGTAAACTCATAAACCTGAGTGACCACAACTACTCAAATGACGGAAACTATCGAGTCACATTATGCAACATATCATTAAAATCGCGACTTCCGTTACAGGAAAATAATTAAAAATACACATTAAGTAATTAATAGAAAGTTGATTAAGAAATACTATTTCGAAACAGACAAGAATGCGTTTTTGCGATCTTTGTCTAAATAATGACATAAGTGCCGCGCCCAAACTAGTCGTTATTGGAAAACTCGTAGCTTACATGGAGATGGCGGGTTCGATTTCCCTTGGTAAACATTTCATGGTTACTTGTTGTGTAATCTATGAGGAAAACTTATGGACAAGTTTTTAAGTTGCATCGGTAGATCACGTAAGATGAAATAGAGAATAGTTTAGGAGATAAATCATAGAAAACACACTCTACAAATGATCAATAAAATGTATCATTGATTAATCGATTATAAAAAAATCAATTCAAATAAATTGTATTACTTACATACTATGTATTTCCAATGCCGAAATATTAATTAGGTTAGTATTTGGTTGCATGGTTTTTTGTACTTATATATCTTAATAATCAGATTTTTTATTCTTCATTATTTTACTTTTGGAACAAAGCTTGCCCCAAGACTTAAGCTTCAAATTTAGTATATTTGATCAACATAACCAACTTAACCTAACAAACAATCTTACTAACCTAACCAAATATAATGTTACCAAATTGCTAAGTTCAACAATGAAACCAATATGATTTGCTAATAAAAGCTGCCTCTAACAAGGGCCGCTACAATCGGAGACAAGGTTGCCCACGCACTCGTGACTTTACATTTAAATATAAATTTAATGAGTATGATAATAGGACTCAACGTGCTCAACCTTTATTCAAATCAGTTTACTATAAAGCTTGACAAAGACGCATGACGACATTTTTTGAATAAGTATTATGATTATACGTTACAAAACGTATAAGGTACACCATTGGATATAAAAACAACATTCCTTTAAGAGGGAACATCATCCGACTTTTTTAATGTTGTAAAAGGAACCGTCATCACCGTTGGTAATATAAATTCTTATTATATCATCATAAGTAGGTCTGTGATGTCATTTTACAAAACAAAATGATAATCATGAAAGTGTGTTTACTATATCAATATTATTATTCTAGAAAGTGAACAGTAGAGGTAGCACGAAGAACTATCGAAATAGTATCGAGAAAGTATCAACTGATCGAGCAAAGTAATGTCAAAAAATATAGAAGAAAATGTTCCGCTTACGTCCGGTAGAAACGCTGCTCAATATCTCATATTTTTTTTACATTACTTCCTCGATACTTACTCGAAAGATATTTGTGCTAGACCTACTGAAGTGATACTAATTCTTTTGATTTCCCCTAACTACTTGATCCTTATCTCCCAATATCTTATCATACTATGTTCTCTGCAAATAAATTAATTCCAACCCGACTTAGATGCGTTTTTAAGTAAGTAGGTAACTATACCTTCATTTAAATGTTAACTGATAAAAATGTAATTTATATTTACAGGTCGTTAGCCAGTTTAATAATTAAAAACTTACTATACAATACCCCATTCTCTATGGTTTTAGCTACCTGACGCAAGAACCGTTACGCTTTATTAGTTAACTATTTGATAGTAAAAATCGTTTAACGTTGAGAAAAAAACAATTTAAAATAACCGACCATAGTAAAATTACACGTATTTAATTAAGTGCTCTATGGTTGTTTCACAAACGGCTATAGTCACGGTCAATAATGTTCACGGAATGCCGGCCGACTGGGCGGGGCAAACATTTGAGCAATTTGCGCAATAAAAAAATTACCGCCATTTGCCTGAGGTTTTTGAATACCTCACGAGGCTGCGGCTGGGAATTTCGCAACCGACCTGGGAATAAGATTAATTATGGCAACACTTTTTAAGTAGGTATAAAAAGATACGCGAATATGCTAAAAATATATCTGTCTTAACTTTTAATAATTTGCTTTTAATTATTCTTAAAAAGTGTCTTTATTTCTATACTTTAATTACAAAATTACTCAACATTCTCGCATTTACTAATGACTAATTCTTCAGATAAAATCCTTCTGAAAAGACTAACAAAAATTGTAATCAAATAATTGGGTATAATATAAAGCTTCATAACAGTAAATAAATCATAAAATTTTGTCCCTACGTTTAATTAGACAGAATATTGTTTATTCTAGAATTATGTCATACCAAGAAATATTGCCAACATAATAATATGGCTTCTAGGAGATGTCAACAAAACAATTCAAATTCATATATCGTTCTACTCGATTGTAATTCCGAATCGTTATGACCTTTGTTCGATTGTAATCGATTGGTAGTCACACCACGTGGCCTGACGAGTGAGCGACAGGCATTTGTTTGGTTTTTACCCGATTAGGCAATTACCTAACACTTCGACAGCCGACCTTGGGCTGCCTACAGAATACCAAGTAGATCGGATTTATGTCAAGCCTCATTGGTTGACTAATTTATTTGGAATTTATTTTTAAATCGAACGACTGCGCCTTTGGGCAAAATGGAACGTATTCGCCAAATATGGCACTGAACAATACAGAACTATAAGTACAATAGCTGAACAATCTCTTTACTTCTCTTTCTGCTATACATATAGCACATTTAAACAAATCCATCGTTTTGAGTAGATGGAATAAATCTGAAATAAGATATGCTAAAGAAAAATTAAATATAAAGATAGATAGTCATCCATCACTCAATGCCGATTATCAAAAGCGTTCCTCGTACGTTCAATTTAAAATGCAATTTAAACATTGTTTAACAGTTAATTAATTTGGCCTATCCTATTTAAATTGTAAATTAATTATGGTGAAACTGGTGTATAAATCAGAGTCATAATTACACGACATATTTACGAACCCGGAACTTCCATGGTCGTTATAACTGCCATAGCTTATAACCAATAAGGCCACAAGGGCACCAACTGGTTCCGACATGGTTGTAAAAAATATTTAAATATTACGCAAATTGTTTAATCAGCTATGCTTAAAAGAGATATTATTATTATAGATTTTCCTTATAAATGAATACTCGCCGACCTAACTATCTTACATACAGAACACTTCTTTTTTTTTAGGTACACTCGGGGAACTTCCCGCTTGACAAGTAGTGATTTTTTATCGAGCTTTATTTAAAAAGTAACAGATATACAAAAAAGTTTATATCACAAACAATAGAACATTAATAGCTATTTCATTTGAATAATTATTTATTTCTTTATCCTTAGTACCTTCCGAGAAAGCGTTTCGCAAAATACTCTACTGGTCAATCCCGGTTGTACGTATTTTAGCAAAAAAACACAACCTGCCTTTGCCGTGGTGTAAGCTATCTTTTCTAACAAAATTACTTTACTACTTTTACTAACAGTGTAGACTAATTAAAAATATAATTCTGTGAAATAAGTATTTTCACGCAGATTTTGATCTTCGGATCTCATGTAAAAGACATCAACGAGTCACGTGTGACCTTTTGTATGCAAAACAAAAAAAAATGTTTATTTGATATTTTCGCATAATCTCTAAATATATATCACCTTGACATTGCAAAATAATATTTGCATTCGTATTAAATTAGCAAACAATTATTATTTAGGTTTTCATCCATTTTCTTTGTACGACAACATTGAATTGTCAATTACCAACAAAAAGCTCTAAGCTCTTAATAAGACATCAGTAGATTTTAAACTTTAAAATGTGGTTTTCTTTTAATAAATTAAAATGTTTTTTATTCAAACAGACTCAGTAACTAAGCTCTTTTCAATCGTCAAAACTTTCTACCACACACTCAATTAGTTTAGTTCTTTATTCGATTTGAAGAAAAATCGTAGTTCATCACTTCATAGTGATCCTGTGATTCGCAGCGAGATCGACCGAAGATACCGGCTCACCTTGGGTGGACTCGGCTCGTTACGACACCTGCTATAATTGCCTGATCAAACGAATATATCTGAATAACACTTCCTTCGATTCAATAGGCATAACATAACATTTATTATGAAATGAAAATATACAAATATGTCTTTGTGCGCCTGAAAATTATTAATTAAAGTTCAATAGCTTAAAGGTGGTCTCTAAAATAAACTCATTATTTGATATAGATTGATGAAGTCAAAAATTAGCAAAAATTAAGATTATGTACGTTTTCTTTCTACGTTTTAAAATATACAACCACTCACAACTGAGTAGTGACATGAGGCACCAAGTTAGTTTGGCATTAGCCAAGCTTGGCAGGTAAAATGGTGATCAGAATCACCATATTTTCAAGAGATGGTCTGCCTGTTTTTTTCTGGTCCAGTGACGAGAAAATGTCTTAAAATAATCTTCGTCACTAACAAATGAAAATACACTATTTCGAGTCATTCATGTATTACCTAGTGAATAAAAAGCTTAACCACCTGAATGGTTAGCTTAATAGCTTATTAAGTATAAGTTGAAAGCTACATGTTCAATAAAAACTCCATAATTTTTTTTTACATTTTTTTTATTGTTTGCATGCTTAAATTTTTTTCTACTTATGATAAATTTTAAATGGAAAAACTTGCTGGAAAAATTCAACTCGGCCACAAGTGAATTCTCAGATGGGGCTCGAACCCACGACTTTTGGAAATCCGGTTCAATCTCACTGAGCTACCGAGACATTACAAGTCTCTCTCTCAGTAGCCCCATCTGAGAATTAACTTGTTGCCGAGTTGATTTTTTCCAATATTTTTATATTTAAAATTTATTATAAGTAACTCCATAACATGTTTATAACGACGTCTTCAAGATAAACAGAAGCCTGAACCTAATTAGGCTATACCACATCACCCAGAAGGCTTTAGAGGAAATTCACTGCATACACGGAGCTTCCGCGTAATTATGTTGTTAATCATACATTTTTAGTTCAACCAGTCGAGTCGTTAGAAAAATGTTGCAAAATTTTATTAGCTAAGACCCTTAATGATAAATAATTACCATACTTTAACGATTCGACAAGCTGAAACATTGCGACACATGAAACAAGTTTCATATCAAAGATAAAGCGATGGTTATCTATTGTTAAAGAAACAGCCCAAGTTATTAAATGAAAATAAATAAAACGCGCTAATCAAACGATATAGTAAAGAAATATACATGATTAAATTGTTAGTTTGCGAATTCTTCGACTTGTCTGTGAAATGGCGGAATCAGGACAAAATTATTTGACCCAATCTGTGGATTGGCGGATTCAGGACAAAACTATAACGGTTTTAATTTAACTGCCATATAAAAAAACGAAGTTAAAGAATATGTTTAAGATTAATAATTTAACTTCAAAGGAACAGTTATCAAGTTTATATTCAGAGAAAAGAAGAAATTGTGAATCATAGCGCGCTCGGACCCCTGTCTGTTGATTGCCTGATTAAGGAAAACATCATGGGTGGTCCCAGAAATGACAGTTCCACAGTTTAGTCGTCGGCTTCATAAATAAGAGGGGAAATCCCAATAAAGAGCCACCAAACGTAAGATGATAGTGATACAGCAGTGGTTTAAAAAAGAAGCAAAACTTATTTTACGGCTACAAGCTGTTTCTAAAATGTAATCTACACACACCAAAATTTCCCACTTTATTTTACAATTACTGTAAGCGTCTCTACATTTTATAAAATTTCTATATTTTTTCTAAATCTGTTAATTGCAAACGCCTTAAGGAAATCGCTGAAATTAGTTTTACTGACTCTACTAACTACTAAGCTTCGTTTACAAGTTATATTTATAGTGCCACATACATCTTTCAACAGGTTTTAGTGACAAGTCACGCGCATTTTGATCTCTAAGCAACCGTGTCTGGCAACTGACACGCATGCTTTACTACTGATATTGTTTTAATTAAATCAGACACACAACGATACGTACAAACTAAATTAACAACCACACTTTGAGACCCAAGATCGTATGTCGATATTTGTGACGTAATCTTTACGTAAGTAATCGGATATTAAAATACCGTAAAGAGTGACTTTTTGATTTTTAAGTATTAAAAGTGAAAGTGTATCATAAGGAAGTAGGAAGTCTCTAAATATATTATGGTAGCTGAAATTATACGCAATTAAGTTGAGCTTTATAAAATAATAGAGATATGAAAGTTATTGTAATCTTTGTTAATAAGAGACAATAGAAGTAATTGAAATAAAACAACTTTTGGGGAACTTGGGGACTTTGGGGAACTCTTGGGATGACATCCCGTGACCACGGCAGCTGTAAAGGTGCCGAAACGTCGGAAAAATCAAAAAACCCCTAAAAACCTAAAAATAAGAACAATTACAACTTAGTTCGTGAAATATAGCGCGTTTGATATCCGTAAAAGTTGTTTTATTTCAATTAACAGTGCGCGCCAAAACATAAGATGTTCGTAATAGAAGTATTTACTCTTTTCATAAAAAAAAAACAAAGGGTTGCACTCCGGGAGTGCCGGCAGAAGTGAAAACCGCTTAAACGAAACAGCAGGAGTAGGCATACATTTTCGCCGCGCGATTACTTCCTCTCCTACGCCGCGCCCCGGGGCGGTCTATTCTCCTTCCGTCTTACGAATTTTCGATCAGGTCACGTGTCCTAACGCGACTTTAACATTTTTTACCCATTCCAAAAATTTAAAACTCTGATGTGCACAACGCCACTAAAGAAGTTTTCATTTCAAAAACCAATTTGTTTACTAAACCAGAAGTTAAGTCTTATCCGTTTAGTGTAAACCTAGCGTTAATCTGATCCATAACCGCAGTTTGCCTTCGCCGTATTCGTGTTATTTGTGTTAACTAGATTTTAACCATAATTCAGTGATCATTATAATTATGAGAATTATCTTGGAACTGATTACTAGTTTGAGAGAAACTGTTTGAAACTTGTTGAAATAAAATTACTTAGGTTTTTGTTTCGACAAAAATAAAATCTCTGAAATCTTTCTCAAAGTTAGTATGCACGAAAAAGCGTTGTAGATTATACTTTCATTTAAAGAAATTTAATCAAAAGGCAGTCAAAAGACAAGTTCCTAAAAGTTATAAAATTAGCATTATCTATTTCGCTAATCACACGTATATACGTTTTATTTTATTGTATTAGAAAACGAAAAGAAATTTATACGAAATCAAATGCACTAGCCTATAAATAAAAAAAATACACACGCAAATAAGTAAACCAATTATTTTAGGGATAGGTACATTGTGTTAGTAATATCAACAGGTCAGGTTTTAACCTCGCAATAACACAGAAAAAACAAAAAATGAATAGATTTTTTTTTTATTGTAGAGTCAAAAGATATTGTTATTCGAATATTTATCCGGTACAGAACATGAATTCCTAATACCACACGATTACCCAATTATGTGTCGTAAGTTGTTTGTAAGAATAACCACATTCCTTTGAACTGACTAAATAATGTACTATGCTGATAATATAATGTGTAACCTTGTTTGTTATTTGCATTAATACAAAACTATATTTTACATTATTTTAAACCAAGTCTTTATAATGTTAAATTAAACTTTTCCTGTAAATACAAACGTTCCTTCGCGATTATACCATAATAAACGGTTCAAAGCTTTATTAAGAAATTAAATGTAAAAATGAATATAAACATTAACGATTTAGACGAAAAAAATATTAAGAAAATATCTTAGGAATTCTTCATAAAGGAAAACATACTTAAATGTAACTTTAAATTTCTTAACCAGACATCCACTCGAGTCCACTTATCGTAAGATTGCAATAAGAAAATTATCTATAAGTACTGACCATAATTTTCTCCCGCAGGCTGCGAAGGAGCGGCGGAACAACTTCTTGCGGCGCACAAAAGCCACCGCACCTCCGGACACCACAGACACGGACGCAGCGACCACAGACAATGTAGAAACCACCACTAGCAAGTACTCCAGGCGCGGAGGGTCCAAGTTCAAGAGCCGTAAGGAACTCGAAAAGGCGGGATATGAGGAGAGCGCGAAGGGGGACCGTAAGCGGCCATCTTTGAATGGCGGCGCGCGGCGCAGTGAGCGCCCGACGCGAACGTTTGTGCGCCGCAGGCCTGGAGGGGCGAACTGTGAGTAGGGCTGCCTCTTACTACTATAATTGTTTCCATTTCAGTAACAATATTTTTATACGTACATCTTATGTTTTGGCGCGCACTGTTCATTGAAATAAAATAACTTTTACGGATATTAAACGCGCTATATTTCCACGAACTAAGTTGTAATTGTCCGTATTTTTAGGTATTTTAGGCGTTTTTTGATTTTCCCGACGTATCGGCACCTTTACAGCTGTCATCCCGTGACCACGGCAGCTGTAAAGGTGCCGATACAAAATCAAAAATACCCTAAAAAAACAAAAAATACGGACAATTACAACTTAGTTCGTGGTAATATAGCGCGTTTGATATCCGTAAAAGTTGACAATATTTTTCTCGGTACATATAGCAAGCATCGGGAATTTGATTTAAAAAGACATCAAATATTGGGATATTCCGTTTGAATTACTATATCTATACTAATAATATAAAGCTGAAGAGCTTGTTTGTTTGAACGCGCTAATCTCAGAAACTACTGGACCGATTTAGAAAATTCTTAGACCATTAGAAAGCTACATTTCTCCCGAGTGACATAGGCTATATATTTATCCCGATAATCCCACGAGAACGGGCACCACGCGGGTAAAACCGCGAGGATCCGCTATTTTAACTTATAAAGTGCATTCTGTGCATGTCAACAATTTTCCAATCTTGAAATTACGAACCTGACATAGAAAAAACTTTAAAATTTCCTTGAGATTAAAAAAGGCAAACAACAGAATTATTACAAACTCTTTTTTGACAACTCTATCAATGACAATGAAAAGTCATAATTAAATACGGTTTATTGCTCGCTACACGACTCACAAGACTGTCAACCCTATCTAAGTCCGGTTTTTGCTATATCGCTTGGCAAGTATGATGCGTTTGCGCAGCATTACGGGTTATTCTCCGTGGAAATCGAGGGAAATGCCGCGGAGACGGGAGCCACTGAACTCGTTTGCGTTTGAAAGTTAAGGTCATACTGGAAGATGCAGCTATGACTACAGACTTACGATATTCGCTGAGATATAGATGTACCTAGATCCGAAGTTAAAGCCTTAAGAAGTATACTTCCACACAGCATAGGAACTATCAATTGTTTTCTGTTATCACATTTGCCTCTTCAATCGGCTGTTATACAATCTAAGTACCTACCAAGATCCTAAGTCAAGGGCTACAGAAGTATATTTCTATACAGCATATAGATACCTACTAGTAACTATAATTTTTTTGCGATCTTTACATTGACTTGAACCAGTATATTTATTTACCCCAATCATCGAGTTGGGTAAATATAAAACTAATGTTACAATTTCAGCTCTTTTCAAAACCTGATTTGCATGTAGCACAGAAATTACGACATCAAAAAATTAATGCTCCCAAGATATTAGATTAAATTGCCCGTGTCTC
This sequence comes from Chrysoteuchia culmella, assembly GCA_910589605.1. Classification (NCBI taxonomy): domain Eukaryota; kingdom Metazoa; phylum Arthropoda; class Insecta; order Lepidoptera; family Crambidae; genus Chrysoteuchia; species Chrysoteuchia culmella. The sequence goes on from OU342651.1 coordinate 21,206,065, forward strand.
GATGAAGTATGTAACTCGTGCGCAGCTAATGATCGAGTTGTTTTGAGGATGCGTCTGCGAATGTATGAAAAAATACCAAGATCTTTTTTTGAACGGCGCGACGGTGCGACTCTTCATCATACGTTTTGATAAGGCTGAAGATGGAAGCGAGCCTCTCCCGGAATCTTCAATCACTGAGGAACTGGCTATCTTATCTCTAACTGCCGGAACACAACAATGCTGAAAACATGGCATCAGACTTGATAAGATGGTGGTAGCTAGCAGGTGGACTTACTACAAGTCCTACCACTAACCAAAATTTACCAGTAAACCAGGAGATTTGATTATATTGCCCGTGTCTCAATGAAATATGTAACTCGTGCGCAGCTAATGACCGAGTTGTTTGGTGTCTAATCCATCATTAATCAGAACATGTATTCCGCATACTGCAGATGTAATTGCCATCTTCAATGGACGTTCATTAATCAAGAAGTTACGCTTTTACAAATTGTTTACAAAGCAGATTTAAATAAGTAGATTAAAAACATAGATTTTTGTTGCTTTCATAGAATAGGTCTTATTATGTCTCAAGTATTTGGTAAATAAATATAATAACTTGTCTTTGAAAAACGCAGTAAGAATAAAGTTTTCTAGGTTTTTCCATTTTTTGTAGTAAATAAATGATTTGCATGTGAAATCGAGTACCTTCCCCGTAGAGAAGTAGTTTATTAAGGGACCGTTGTTTCAAAAAGTAATAGTTTTATAGAGAAAACTTACATCACAAGTAATAGAACATTAATAGCTAGGAAAACGTCGAATATCAGTAATAATTATTGACATTTAATCTCCATCTCACGCAATCCCGTCAACATTACCTAGGGAGTTTCACTCGAGTTCTTTTCGTAATAACACGTGTTGTGAGACTCCATTTTAACTCAATCTACCATACAATTTATATTTAAAAAAAAAATATTAATAAACACTGGATATTGGCGAAATCCAAAAGGCCACCGCCATAAAGTAAGAAGAAAAAGAAGAACATTACCTAGATAGCATTGAATAAATAGTAATAGTAATTTAAACTGATTAATATTATAACTTAATTAAGTAATTAGTATTTCTTATTGTTACGTCTTTTTATTTTTTATATTAGTGAACTCTTCACTCACAGCCAAACCATGGAAATGGTTTTGCGAGGAAAAATATGTAACTATTAGAATTAAGTAAATGTTTTAATAATAATAATAATAAAAAAGAGTAAACCCAGGTCGACCGGGAGCATCCTCGATTTAAGTAAAACAGTTATCTATGTATATACCTAGTATTTTTCTTGATTGTAGAGTCTAATTATTGCAGCCACTTTATCTATTACTAGCTATAACTCTATCAGCTGGTAATGATCCCATCAGCTGTTGAGACATGACAGTCCTGAAACGAAAATATGTCAAGCATTTATAAAATACGAGCGGCCGCTCGCGGTTTCACCCGCATGGTCCCGTTCCCGTGGGAATATCGGGATAAAAAGTATCCTATGTTCATAACCAGGCTATCTTCTATCTCTGTGCCAAATTTCATCCAAATCTGTTCAATAGTTTTTGAGTTTATTCGTTACAAACAAACAATCAAATATTTCCTCTTCAAAATATTAGTATAGATAAATTATCTAATTATTTCAGCACCATTGTTCCGTTTTACTTTGTTCAGACTATCACTAATCGATCAGTGAAAGATAGCGTAGCTTCACGGTTCACGGGTGTCGCGACGCCCGACGTGATCAGGTATCGAGACAATCGACGATCGTTCCCACGAGATGAAAGCTGCAGTTTCACTGCGGTCTGCGCCGGCGCCGGTTTCACTAGCTCTGCCTCTACTTTGCGTAATTTAAGTAACAATATTCAATACTTGTATAGACAAGGTGTCGCATGCAAGTATGCAGATTGTTCATTATGTAGTTATATTTCATTCAAACGAAAAAAGTTAGTCATTAAATGGCGTACATCACGCCAGAAATCCATGGCAGGGTTGACAGAGCATCGTCATAAATGTATCAAAAAATCAAATCAAAAATCAAAATAATTTATTCAATAATAATCAAAACATTACAGTTTTAAAAACTTATAGCCTAGAATTTTTACCAAAATCTATATTTATCTATGTATATTTTTTATGTGATATGAAATTCGAAAATTTGAAATATCGTGTGTTTTTCGCTCTATAAGTCATTCATTATATAGCTAGTATAGACCACCTACACATTTTTTAGTATTTGAAGAGCAATTACCTATATATTATATAACGCGACACTTGATTACCCAATCCTGGTAACGTGAACATGATACAGAAAAATTATTAATTGAAAGCAAAACCAGTATTTACTTCCGAATCGATTGAACCTTTAATCATTCAAGTTCAAGTTCCGTGGTAATTAAAATTAAATGTTTAAATATGTACTTGTTTACACCCAGCGTCCGAGGATGCCTTTAGCGACCTAGACATTTGAGGTGCGTTGTCCGTAGGACTCCGAGGCCGGCTACATATCAGCGTAAGAATGGAAAGTAAATAACGTATCATGGTTTGTTGGCAGTTTTTTGTGTTTAACGTGATAAGAAGTTGATAGGTTATATCAACAGACTAACAAACCTAACCGCCTCTGTGGTCTTGTGGTACAACCACCGGTATCAGACCCAGGGGTCCCGGGTTCGATTCCCAGCGGGGGTACATATTGTATTCGGTTTGGTTGGTGGTCGGACTTGTTGTAAGTCCGCCTGGCTAGCTACCACCATCTTATCTGTCTGACGCCATAACAACAATGTTTTCAGCATTGACAACTTTCGCTTCCATCTTCAGCCTTATCAATTCTTAATACTTAACATCAGCTATGATGAAGGCAATTTTTATTAAAAAGAAAAAAAAATCAAACATCACGTGGAAAAGCCGCAGGGAATGGCTTGATAAAGAAAAAAAAAATATGCATATGAAAGAAACTCATCATTCTTTACTATGCTATAATCATGATGTTCGCTTATATCATACATAACTAGGGTTTCCATTTATTACTCAAATCGTACGCGCACACGACGTCTTTCTTTGTGAGTTAAATAAAATGGCAAATTCCATATTGGACAAATTAAACAGAAACATACTAAATATACCCGTTATCATATACAATACTTGTACTATTAAGTTTTCTGTGACAATACTATAATCATGAAGCTCGCTAATAATATTTATAGGTAACTAGGGTTTCTTTTTATTAGTCAAATCGTCTGACGTTGCATTATTTCTTTATAAGTGAGTTAAAATGGCAAATTTCATATTGGGCAAATTAAACAGACAATCTTTGTTGCATTTATTTTTTGCGGTAAGTTTTCCTTCAAATTTACCAAGGAATTCATAATATACGTTCTAATGCTACTTTTACGTAAACGCTGACCAGAGTCAAAGGCATGATTACCCATATTATTACCAAATGCGATGACAATGGCGCATTATCTTCGTTATGTCAAGTTGCGGGGAAAGTTCTGGGTCAACATTCAGTGGCACCGAGCGTTTGAAACTCTTGCGCAACGCATTGTCCCGGTATCTCACGCGGCAAGGCGCGATGATATGGAGAATGGTATGTATAGAGTAGATTACTAAAAATAATATATCAATTTGCTCCGCCTGATGGTCGTCACATTAATATGTGACAGGAGCTGCGTTCTGAGACCATTTCGGCTAATATGATATTATTTGTTACTATTATTGTTTCTATGTGTAAAGATGTTTTACTTTCTTTCTCTCTATTTGCGTGTTTGAAAGCTGTCGGAATGTAATGAGCAAAGATAGAACGGCCCATGTAAGTGATGGTGATATCAAACGCACCATTAGTTATGGGTATTTTAACTACTTGTATAGATTTTTGCATTATGCAATTTTGGTAATGAAAACTTCCAACAAAGTCTCTGACTGCTATGCTGAGTCGGTACTCAATTTGGCAGCATTTTCGAACCAGGTGAAGGTTCTGCCGAGAAAGCACAGCCATATTATGGAATATTTCAAATAGTAGGCGTACATTATACAGTAAGTAAACCTCAACAGCGTTAACGAGGAACTCATATAAAAATACCTCTAAAAATATAACTTCGTCTTCAATAAAACAAAGTAGGTTAACTATCGAACAATGCCAACATAAACACTTGCGGCGTGAATCATCTGAATAATCATTTTGACTGATGAAACCACACGCATTTGGCAATGGCAGATTGCCGATAACTCCTGCGGCAATGAAAAATAACCGCTGGTGCAAATTGGCCAGTATATCGACCTTAAGCTAATTGACGCCTATTATCGCTTCATTAAAAGAGTTTGAACTCAAAAATTATAGAACCTCGAAAAAATTGCATTTTTGTCTATTTTCAAGGTCTTGTTCGCTTGAAAACAGAATAAAGTAGTTTGGTTAAAACTTAAATTATTTATAACGAGATTTCACTGTTTTTTTTTACTAAATGACTCGTTTTGTAAAGATTGAATTTTTTACATTTTCTAAAGGAACAATTATCATGCTTTTTGTCGTATTTTTTGTTCAGGAAACTAGTTCAAAGGTTCAGCAACAAAATATCAAATTTGAAATAGATGCTTTGTATGTATACGGTTGGAATGTAACAAAATCGTTAAATCTAGAACATCTGATATTATTTATAAGCGTGAGCTATTAACAGCATATTCTCGTAACAAAATGTTACAAGAATTTTAAACTGCATGAAAAGTTATAATGATGACTAAAACTCGAAGCGTAGAAAACTAATTTTGTTGCAATATCTCGTTATACCGATACATCTAATAGCGGTCAATCATCTCAATGCTTTAACTTTAAAATGTTGCTACGACTTTTTGTCTTGTGATAAAGACTTTGACATTCATGCAAATATCACAGAAAACTTATATATTAATCGTTACACCTGCGCGTCAAATAAAGTACGTATATGTTTTCACATAGTTTCCATGAGTCTTCAGCCGTCGTGTAGCAAGTGTTTAGCATAAGCGGAGATGCGGAGAAAGCCGCCGGTCAGCTGCGCGGGCGTCACTTTCGACAGGTTGCGCAATCAATACCGGTAATTTTGGCCGAAACACAGAATTAGGATAAATAACCTTGCCTAAAATACTAAAAGATCTAGCGGACTCTGCGGACTTATGCCGGAATCATGCGAGCATTGATATATCTTCGTATATTTTTTGTGAAGCTTGCTTATCGAAAATTCGTATGTTTCTCCAAGTCCCGTTAAATTCAAACTTATTGAAATTAACTAGTGATAGGTATTTCTTGAAAATAGGTGCTTAATGTCTTATGTCCTTAAGTCTACGGTATCTTCTTCTAATATATAAAATTCTCGTGTCACAGTTTTCGTTCCCATACTCCTCCGAAACGGCTTGACCGATTCTCATGAAATTTTGTGAGCGTATTGAGTAGGTCTGAGAATCGGCTACTATCTATTTTTTATCCCGAAATTCCACGGGAGCGAAGCTCCGGGGCACAGCTAGTAATAGATAAATGTATGTACAAACAAAAAAAAATAAAAAATATATGTTGTTCGTATATGAGCAGCAATAGCAGCATGGCATGAATGAGAATACCCAGTAGATTTAGCAATAAGTAATATTAGACGTTAGTTACTTCTGAATAAGCGCTTAATGCTTTAGACACGAAAATTATAATGATAAACGGCGATTAGTGGCACAATCGTGTGACAATCGCTACAATGGATTCGGTTAGCCAATACTGTCATTTTATTTTTAAGAAACGTGTCTTTAGTTTTCTGGTATGCTGGGAAAAGCGCTTAACCTCTCAGGCGAGTAATGAGACACTATAGATATTCCATTGTTATCTGGACACCGGTGTCCTGCTAGATTTGATGATTAGTTAGGTGATTTACAAGAAAGTAATTTGTTAAATAGAAACCGTATATTATTCTAGGTAGGGATCTTTTATTACATGACTGTGTCACCCCTAACGATTTATTTTTAAGGAAGTGTTTAACATTAAACAACCTTTCTACCCCGTAGTGTACTACCGTTTTTGTATTCTGTGCCCGTAGACCAATCCATACCACAATATTCATCGTAGCAATTTCAGACATCATGCATTTAAACAAACTCTGAAGACATGTTTTGTGCCTAGGTAGATTTTGTTTCACGTTCGTATCGTAATATATAATAAATTAAACTAATAAACAATAAAAATTTACTATGCTAAATAATTTGACTAGGTATCTCTTTGGGTAAATTATTCTATAAATATAATATTATAACTAGACATTTTATATTGCGATCATACCAAATTTTGCCGCAATAAAACATTTAATTTTTTATCAAAAAAATAGGTATGTGTCTTTTTATTAGTAATTCAAAACCCGGAATCGTAATACACATTTGTAAGTACACGAATATTTTTAACTAATTACATGTAATGTACGTATTTAATTATATTGAGGTAGGTATCGTGTGAACCAGGCCTAGTTTCTAGCCACAATGAACCCTATTATTGCATGTCCCACGGTTTTGTTGAGACATCATACAGACAGCTTTTCTCACTTTTCTTGGGAAATAGAGGCACCTAAAATGACGCTTGTTGCTTCATTCGGACACATTAAAGGCAGCAGAGGAAGCCAGCATAAGTTCTACGAAAAGTTCTCATTTCTATGTTTAGGTATCCCACAAAATGTACGCGGATATGAAAGTAGATGAACGAGTCTTAGTACCTTATGAACTAATACAACGTTATTTTACTTTTACCACAAACCTCAGACCGTTTGTAGAACTCATAATTACAATTAACTTTTTTATGGAAGAAACTGAATATACTAGAAAAGCGAGAAAACAGCTGCTTCATTTTATTACAACTCTGCTAAAAATGTATGAAACAGCTGCTTTTTTGGGGTTGCTTCCGTAAAAAGTTGTTCGTAATGATAAGTTTTGAGGTACCTATTAGAAAAACGAAAAAATATATATTGCAAAATACTATTATGATATCTATGGTATGGTTAGGTTAGGTTAATCATACCATTTAATTTAGCTGCCATGAAATTGGCCAGAACAATTTTATTAGCAAATACGTTGGTAAATAATGAAACGAGCGCCAATCAAACAAATTGTATACTATAGATCACAAGAATACAACCAGTAAGAACAAACAATTGCCCCAGAATCGATCTCCATCAATTAAGGCAACGCTACTTCTCGGTTCAATGCAACATTTTACGCACGCCAGCGGTTTCGAAACAAATCGGTAAAATAAGAATTAGATCGATAAATTAATCGGTCGCGAATGTGTGCCGATGTGCAATGATCGAGTTGAGCTGCTCTCGCGCAGACATTGCGACATCATCAAACAATGGTGTTTGAGCTGCTGGATTAGGATCGAATGTAGTTGATTTAGCTAATGCGCATACAAGTTTAAAGAATAATAACGCTGACGTTTAATGAAGTGGGTTTTCTTGTACTTCCCTCTTTAGGAATTCGGATACAATCTCCAGTCTATCCTAGAAAGAGTAGTGTAGGAACTCCGGTTATGTCGTCTCGTATATGTATCATTTCTCTACCTATTAACAAGCTCCTTTTTACACGGCTGCTTAGGAAAAAAAGTTGATGGGTGGTTAAAAAGTCGATGGGTATTGCCAAAGACTCTGTTCGAAGAATAAAGTACGGCTTACCTTGAATCAAAATGGGGTGACGCATTGTTTACTAAGAATCTATAAAATATTAAGCTGACGAGTTTGTGAGTTTGAACTAGCTTTTCTCAAAAACTATAACGTAAAAAGTTGCGTCAAATGGTAAATGGTAATGATAGCAATAGCAATCTCTCCCTCTTTATCATAACTTATTATAAGTACTTATATTCATATTCATTTATTCCACATAAATTTGTAATAAAGTAGTGCACATTTTATGTTTTAATAGGTAATTAACCTAGGTGTTAAAGAGTTACAAATTTACCTTTTCAAGGTATTGTGGTTTTAACCATCATTATTTTAAGTTTTAAACATAAACAAAGTACGCGGACTAAGCCGTAGGCGGTCGCAACTTTTAATACGTTTTTTTTGCTATGCCTCTTCCTAAGAGCTAAACAGTTTGGTAAACGAACAAGTCAGGTTGAAGTAATCAGTCTCTAATCGGCACATTGTTCTGCTCAGTAGCAGCATCAGTATCAGTAATGATACATTGTACGCAAGATGGCACCGGCCTTGTCACGGCCGGCAGCCTCCGCAAACAATGCACCGACCACTGGCCATTTTGGGATCCTTACACAACGTTACGATGTTCTTACAGATATGTAACATGTCTTTTTACGGTCCAATACCTCGAGAGGCAAAACAGAAACTGATCACTTCTTCGCGCGAATGAGATGCGTTTCGTCATACATTGTTTGTGTAGATGTTAGTATTATCGATTCATATAATACAGTTTAACAGTAATGTATAGGTACTCAGACATGTATTAACGCACGCCTAAGACACAATATATGAAACATTTAAAAATAACTCCTGGTTAGTTACCTATGTGATCCTGCGTTCCACTGCGTTCCTGATCCACTGAGTTATTTTCATACAATCATGCTCACTTCACGGTCTAATAAATAAAAAGTATGTGTATTTCTGCAAAAATTTGGGTGTTGATGGCGAGATCAAATGGTCAAATAACCAATTAGAATCTAAAACAACTGAAAATATTTCTTAATTTTCTAAAATTTCAGTGAAACAAATGTTTAATTTTCATTCAATATAAAGTTTTGGGAAACCGGATTGAGTTAATTTGTTTTCCTTACTTTGCACAAAACTGAAAGCTTTCTTGAATTTTTGGGACTTTTATTCGCAAGTCGAGTATTCGACTCATACATCGACGTCCAAATTTTTACAAACATGCTCACTTTGTAACGATGCCATTTCGTTCTAGCCTTATGGATGGATGAAACCTCTATAATGGCTAGAAACTCCGTAGTCTCACTCTATGGTAATCAAGTTGTATTTTTATCTGTTCTGTCTAAATTCAAATTTTCTCCGTTCCACGATTCCTGTTCGGCTCATTTTGACGTAATCTTACAGAAGTCTAGCCTGCTGGCTAATAAACACGTGAAAATATCGGTTTGTTGGTTTTAAAGTCAAAGTCAAATATTTTTATTCAAATAGACTTATATATAAGTGCTTTCGAATCGTCCAATTTTTTTCAATTATTTTTTTAGAGCAAGAAGTACATTATTAAGTCTTCTTGGAGCTATAAAATCAATGCTTCTAAGTAATGTACAATCTAAAGTCGGTACCTACCTCAATTAAAAGCTACACCTATTTATTGGCCGGTTTTAGAATTATGATTTTCGAGTTAGTAGAAGATCTATCATAAACAAATGTCGAGTTTACACAAGAGTTATTCGAGTGTCATGTCGAGAACTAAATGTGACAGATGTTACTAATGTTATCTCTGAATGACGAGGTTGAGCGGTGTGCGCAAGCGACTCAATGCCAAGGCAAGCTATGAGAACGTTCGCAGCCAATGCGATGCAACGTCTTATATTATGATTACAATTTTAATTGGACCGAGATACTCCGCATTGATAAGTTGTGATATTTTAATTGTATCAAGGGCATTCTACACAGTTTTTGGGTCAGACTATTTAATTCGCAACTATTGGAATAAAAAACTTAAACATATAACATGTGTCACCTGTATACCTGTAATGTCTGTTACTGTAGGTAGGTAGGTACTAGGTAAATTTTCCCTGGCAAATAAAAGTATGACATTTTCATTTTCATTTGACGACCTGTTTGGCGAAGGGGTACTAAACCCGCCTTCTACGCCAGAGGTCCCGGGTTTGATCCCCGGACAAGACAAATATTTGTGTGCATGAACATGTCTATTTGTCTTGGTCTGGGTGTTTATTAAGTATATTATGTATGTATTACAAAAAAATGTATGTTTATCCGTTATCTAGTATCCATAATACAAGTTCTTCATAAAACTTAATGTGGGCTAGATAATTGGTGTGATTGTATGAAATTTATTATATAAAAAAACATCTGAATCAACAAGCAAAATAATTAAGTTACCTAATAAAAAAAAATACGTATCATCACTATTGATCATGGAATAACTAACGCAACTTAAAAGTCATCCTTCGAAAATAAGAGCCCTGTATCAACTAAAAATTATTCCCACAGATTTCCCATGTAAATAAAGTAAATAAATATAAATATTTCTTTCACTCACACCAATTAACCTAGCCCCAAAGTAATCACTGTAAGGCTTGTGTTATGGGTAACGGATACAAATAAATCAATATAATTATATATATATATATAAGTATTTATGTGTACAAATATATATAAACGTCCATGACTCGGGTACAAATGCTCGTATTCATCATACAATTATTTTCCCCTAGCGGGATTCGAACCCAGGACCTCAGAGTAGGCACACCTTGAAACCGGTGAACGTACCACTCTACCACAGAGGTCGTCAGGTCCTCAGGTCGGAGGTGTACTTTGTTACTAAGATGACAATTGCTTCTAAGCTATAAAAACCTAAATCTTCATTACAGCAACCACATCAACCACATCAACCACAACAGCCCTCTCACCCACGCTCTCAAGCGCGACTCGCCGCCCATTCCGTGTAGCCAGCAGGCGGCGTCCGCTCCCCTCCAGCATTCTCCCCACCACCGCCGCCTCCGCTACAACCCCCACCACCACGGATAGCCAGAACACTGAGGGGCTGGACAGCGAAGAGTACCTTCAAGATTTAGGGGATACAGGTAGGTCTTGGGTCCAGTAAGTTCCAGCAACGCATCAACCACAACAGCCGCCTCGTCCACGCTCTCAAGCGCGACTCACCACCCGTTCCGTGTAGCCATCAGGCGGCGACCGCTCCTCTCCAGCAGTCTCCCCACCACCGCCCCCACCACCACGGATAGCCAGAGCACTAAGTGGCTGGACAGCGAAAAGTACCTTCAAGATTTGGGGGATATATGTAGGTTTTGGGTCCTGTAAAAAGTTCTTCTAAATCTACTCTCTGTCACTCTCAACTAAACTGTATAAGTAGTTGAATTCTTTTCGAACCGAGGAAGTGGATGGATATTGCTTCTCTGTCCTTCCAAAAAGTTTAAAACACGTAGACATTAAATAGTATTGCTTCGTAATTACGAAGCAATTTCTATGAAGACTAACTGACCATTTTGTATCTACTTTTGTTAATAATAAATTTAACTTCGTCATCATCATTTCGTACGTAGCAATAAGCAACTGAACTAATACTTTAAAAAACTTTTAGACTTTATTGAAGACCCGACGCTTGAGCCCCGTCTTCCAAACCAGAAGAAGACGGTGAAAGTGCAGCGACGACCGCTCGTGAACCTGAAGGAGTCCATCGGCGACCAGAACCCGTCCGCGACCAACGAGGACGAGAGAAAGAGACAGAGCAAGAAGTACAGCTCCAGCTTCAAACAGAACCAGCTGGATGAAAAGCTGAGGCAGCGCGCGAAGAGCCAGGAGGAAACCGATGAGACTACTGAGATGAAAATTACTCCTGCTGATGGTAAGAATAGTTATAATATTAAAATGACATTGAACTTCATCAAAGAAGTATCTTCCTTGAGGATTAGTGATACCTGGGCGCCTTCCGCGCAAGTGTCGTCGGCATCGACATCGACTTCATTGGATTCAGATGGATGTGACATATTGCTCTTAGTCTTCGGTAAGTTTTAATTTGTGTCAAAAAGAAGCAGTAATGTGTCACATCCATCTGTCAAATGAAGCCGAATTCAATGCCGACGCCAATTGCTCGGTACGGCCCCTGCTCGAGTTATAATCGATTTACATTTGCGTGTCTTTTATTTTACTTCGTTACCTACCTGCTACCTACTTTCACTATACTTAACACGATACTTACAACCTGAAAGTGACCTAGATAATCTAGACACGAAAATCCAATTCACAAATAAGTTGCATAACTTCCTATGCATGCACTGCTCACATGATACATATCCAAATGGTTAACCAACTTGCTAAATTGATTTTTTCTTCACAGACTTCACCGCAGAAACTGCCGTAGCAATTGCTGCCCACCAACTGTTGGCAGCGCCAATCCCGAGTCTGCCCGACTTCGAGGAAGAAGTCAAGACCAGCAAAAAATCTTACACGCAAACCACTAAGTACTTCAGCAGGACGGATTCAGATCCAAACACAGACACCAAAACGGTATACTTCGAAGAGTTTACAAGTACACCGGTATATAAAACAACTTCACCGACCCAAGATTATGTAACAACTGGGCAAGTTTTCAATGGTCTTTCGACGGAGTTCGATTCGCCTAAAACGTCTACGTACACAATCCCGAAGTCTACGTTTAGTACGAACGCTTTCCCGGTCGAAAATATACAAGCTCCTCCGTCTCCGACGCCGACTATTATCAATCCAGGGTTATCAGGAGTAGCACCTACCAACGCTGTATTCTCTCGCATACCACCAACCGATGCGGCCTTCTCTCGGGTTCCGATCACCAGCCCTGCTTTACCGAGCGTGTCCCCTGTGGTGTCCTCATCGCCCAGGTTCTTGGGGACGAAGAAGCCGATCCCTGTGCCGGTGGAAGACTACCCCTTCTCGACGAGAGGATACACCGGCGTCAGTCAAGAACCTGCTTACTTCACGAGGGAATACTTGCTTGAGTCGCCGGTGACCAAAACTTATGATGGTAAGTTATAAAGCCTATCACATACTGGATTACGTTTCAATTTCAATTTATTGCAATCCACAAATGGTAACAAGATGGTAACATAAAGATGGTAAGTACATTGTGGACCCTGATAGGGCACAGCAAATAGGTTTTTTTTTTTTTATCGTTCTGAGGAACTAAACAGTAAATCGGTAGCAGCATTGTCTTCAAATAAACTTGACTATTTTTTTTATGACAATTATTTTACTAAACTTGTCAATAATTCATTTCGGACGTTCCAAAACTCTTAAATTACCTTCCTTCTATTTTCAATTTAAACTCTCGATAAAAATACATTCATACTTTAACGTCCACAGACGAATACCAATACCTGTCACCAGTCACCCCACCACAAACCACAAGAAAGCCGTACCGCAAGAAGGTGCACAGGAAGATCTCGACCACGCAAAAGCCGACCACCTTACCTCCGGCTACCACTGCCAAAGCCAAACCAAGACGTGGACCTGTCAGAGCCAAACCCTTTGAGAAGGTGAAACCGGCCGTTCCTAACAGGACGTACCGACCCATAGAGAACTATGATTATTATGACGATAGTGAAGAAAAAGTCGCTGAGAAATATTTGGAAGGAACCAAGGTCATCTTACATGGGAAAGGTTCGTATGATGCAATGTTATTTATTGTAACAAATATCTGTCAAATCTATATGTCGCAGGCCGATCGTTAAATTGGGCCTATCGCGATCTGCCTGGGCACATCACAATACAAAGCATTTCTTAATTTGCCTGTCTCTACTCGCCATATCGTTCAAAGCATAACGTTTGACGATTCGACCAGCGACGTTTGGGATAATCGATTCCCGTGTGTGACTAAATTATAAGCAAATCTATACTTAATATTATAAAGCTAAAGAGTTTGTTTGTTTGAACGTGCTAATCTCAGGAACTACTGGACCGACTTAGAAAATTCTGAGACCATTAGGAAGCTACAATTCTCCCGAGTGACATAGGCTCTATTTTATCCCGATATTTCCACGGGAACGGGCACCACGCGGGTAAAACCGCGAGGATCCGCTAGTATAATATAATTGGCACTCTGACGAATAAACATTTTTCTTTCTTTCAGAATAAAATCTTAGTATCATTAAAATATAACAGCTGTTGTGACGCCGACATCTTTGTCACACTTACACATACAACTGAGAATGCGCACGCAGCGCCACAAGCGTCGTGTATTGAAACTAAATTACGAACCACCCAGTCATATCACCATGTGCTAAGGCCCGGCCATATCTGGATGCGGCCAAGTGACTAACTATGCCCGTATAGACAAATAGGTTGCTCTCGCTACTTTATATTGGGCACATCATTAAATAATTGGCCAAATCACGATATGGCCGGCACATCGTGAAGTGCTCAGGCAGATCTCGAAAATATCTAAGTATTTGACGACCTGTTTGGCGCAGAGGTACTAACCCCGCCTTCTGCGCCAGAGGTCAAGACAAATATTTGTGTATATTCCCGGACAAGACAAATATTTGTGTGCATGAACATGTCTATCTGGCTGTTTAATATGTATACTAAGTATGTATTTACAAAAAAAAAAGTATATAAGTATATTTATCCGTTATCTAGTATCCATAACACAAGTTCTTCATGAAACTTAACGTGGGCTAGATAATTGGTGTGATTGTATGCAAATATTTATTTATTTATTTTATTTTATTTTATTTTTATTTATAATTAAATGAACATTCTTTTCACAGGCAACATCGAGTGTCTTGACATAGGTAATTTCCCCCACCCCACGTCCTGCAAGAAGTTCATTTCCTGCGCGCGCATGGAGGGCGGCGTGATCCTCGGATGGGAGTACATCTGTCCCAAAGGTCTCAGCTTCGATCCCGTCGGAGGCATCTGCAACTGGTCCGCCGGCCTCGGCTGCGATGAGAAGGACATCTAGCGGCCTTCGATGTAATGGCCTTGGGTGAAAATGGCCTGTATTTAAATATTTTTACAACCTTTTCAGAGTCTAATCCTTTGGACAGGTTCTAAAAATATTGGACTTTGTAAATTGCAATTTTTGATACTGATTCTAAAGTAACATGTTTTCTTTAAAATCAGTGTTAATAGGCTATTTGACAGGTTTTGAAAATCCATTTTATATTATGTAGTGGAGTTTAAGGAACCCAGTAAAAGTTGTTTTTTTTTAATTCTGGTACATATTTGAAAAATATCAAATTAAAAATTCAATATTTAAATAGCGCGCCAAAACGCTACTTTGACAATATGGCGCTGCAATGGGTTCGGTGACGTCACTTGCCTGTATGCTGCATATCATCCACATACGTAGTCAAACGAGGTTTACAAGCAGGTGACCTCATTATAAACTCGACGAATCAGGAGCGTTTTGTGTCACGTGACAAAACGTTTAAAAAATGCATTTTTATTTACGGATTTTTAAATCAATTTATAATTATTTTCAACTTACGTTAATAAAAAACCATTTTTAAACATAATTAATACTGATAACAGTAATTGACACTTTATTTTTCGCATTGTCAAATAGCCTATTACGTTTATGAAAAAGGCATATAGCTATACTATAAATCATTCCATCTTTTTACCTTACATTTTCTAAAAGTATAAAATACATAATGATTTTATTCTGCTGGCTCCATTCTATCATTGGAGATTGTCAACTATAAGTCATCAGGGCCCAAATTTACTATGACCTATTAGCGATTCCTTGCTGAAAACCACGCCCATCTCGAACTTGGTTACATTTTTTTTTATGATTTTGTAATTTTTGCATTTTTCAATGCTATTTTTATACTTATGGTAAATTTTAAATAGAAAAATATTGGAAAAAATTAACTCGGCCACAAGTGAATTCTCAGACGGGAATCGAACCCGCGACGTTTGGAAATCCGGTCCAATGCTTGGTTACATTTTCAAAATTCATTACCTCTATGACAAATAGCTATTGTAGTTGTACAATAATTATACAATTCCTGAGCGCCATGTACTTGTACAATAACTATATAATTAGTGAGCGCCGTCTAAACGTCGTCGTTGTCGTAAACAAGTACGACATTCGCGTGGTTTGAGCAAAGAATCGGTAAGTGGTCATAGTGAATAAAGGTCAACCCCCTAATTGTCTAATTTCTAAATCTATCACAATCCCTTTTAAAGGTATAGTGATTGTGATAGTGATTTGTGGAATTGTGTAACATATAGTTGCAATCCTTTTCGGAACGAATGATGTTTTAAATGACACTTCTCTGTACATTTGAAAGCTATTTTCGTCTGTCACTCTGCTTAGACAGTTCAATCTCGTTCATTCAATACCTTTCAAAACGCGTCCCGATCGCAATCCCTTTCAAATATCAAATAGTGACGACCTGAAGTATGATAATATCTTTCAAATGACGAATTGAAAGGGATTGCGATAGATTTTAAAATTAGACAATTAGCCCCTGGTTAGATATCATAGCTATGTGCCTATATCAATGCATCATTATTCTATTTATTAATAGCTTGTAAGATCTTTACACCTTTATAATATGCTATGGGAAATTCAACCAAATGTACTAAAACTTTAGGAACACATCAAAACATATCAACCGCGTGTAAGCGGCCATTTATTGTGATATCTGTATCATCTTAGACTGAAAAATATTTGAAATAAAACAACTTTTACGGATATCAAACGCGCTATATTTCCACGTCACGGGATGACTGTCAGTCGTCAGTCAGTCAGGCAGCTGTAAAGGTGCCGAAACGTCGGGAAAATCAAAAAACCCCTTAGACAATTACAACTAAGTTCGTGGAAATATAGCGCGTTTGATATCCGTAAAAGTTGTTTTATTTCAATGAACAGTGCGCGCCAAAACATAAGATGTACGTATGAAAAATATTTCTTGTGATTCCCACTAAAACGTAATGAACAACTTTCACCCAATCTCGAACCGATTTTTATTATTTATATAAACTATTATTTCTAAGTCAAAATATTTTTATGTTTTATATCGTCATGTGAAAACGATCACTGCCAATTCTATACTCTTATTTTTGTACGTAAATCCACTTGTAAAAAATATGTTTATATGGTAATATTTACCAGAAAGTAAGCAGGCAGGCATTACTTTAACTCAAATGAACTTCGCTCACATAAAGCTGAGATTTTGATAACCAAATATTCAGATCATGAAAATCGAAGTCAAATTTCGAAATGTGCCTTAATTATTATACATCATAGGTTTAAGATTTATTGTGAAATTATAATTAAGAAAAAAAATATAAATTAAAACAAACCTTTGTTTTACTGAAATGCTTATAATTAACTGCTATTACTCATTAAAATTTACAATGATAACACTTTTCTTACATGGCAACACCACAGTACAATCGAGTACAGTCCACCAACACACATAATTATTTACAGCGTCCTCTTACTAATGTTAACGTAACCGATACCAACGCACGTCATCTTGATTTTGGTGGCAGATGGCAGATCCTGCTCATCATCAGACTCCTCGGAGTCAGGAGTAACGGCCTCTAATTTAAACATTACGCCGAAGAACTCTTTCAGGTGCTGCAGGAACGTTATTGTGTAGTCAGATAGAGGACCAACCTGAAAAAATAAATACTTATATAACATTTTTGTATGGGTGGTGCCTTTATTCGCGTGGCCATCAACCAAACCTTGTCATTTTGGTTCAGAATAATCAAAAATAAACACTTTATTACGGTATGTTAGTGTCTAAACCCAGTGCAGACCAAGCTATTGTTTTAAGATGGTTCGAAGTTAAAAAAAAAGCAAGAATGTTCGAAGTTCGATAAAAAGCAAGAAATAACGAACGAGATGGAAATAGTGATAGGTTGCCTATCGCCTGTATTAGTTTTTGAATTGTCCATTGATAGACTATCTGCACTGAAAGGTTAGCAGCTCGCACATTGTATTCTATTATATGAAACGTGGTCGCTAACTATGAGTCTGATAAGAAAGCTCAGCGTGCAATGGAGAAGGCTATTTGTTCGGCGTTTCCCTACGTGATCGAATCAGAATGAGGAGATCCGTAGGAGAACTAAAGTTACAGTACCTGGCGATAAATATTGCACATCGACCTTTGGAAAGAGACAATCGGCTAAATTCGGCTTTGTAGAGCGTTTTTATCTCTGTCGCACGAAATACAAACAGTCCGGTATCTATTAGGAGCTGTTAAAACAATTATGATTTGCTTGTTTTGATAATTCTTTTTATTCTTTGTTTAAAATACACCAATTTTTACATTGTAGATATTTTTGCGTGACTGACCTAGTAAAGGCTTCCCCCTTTTTCCTAAAGATGCCATAGTACAACTTAAAATTATTTAAATATGGGGGTGTTAACAACTCTAAATATATATTTTAGGTCTTGTAATTTTTGCATTTTTCAATGCTATTTTTATACTTAGGGTAAATTTTAAATAGAAAAATATTAGAAAATATTAACTCGGCCACAAGTGAATTCTCAGACGGGAATCGAACCCGCGAAAGTCTCGGTAGCTCAGCGGTTAGAGCATTGGACCGGATTTCCAAAGGTCGCGGGTTCGATTCCCGTCTGAGAATTCACTTGTGGCCGAGTTAATTTTTTCTAATATTTTTCTATTTAAAATTTACCCTAAGTCTAAATATATATTTTGAACTGGACGCGACCGCAATCTATAACACTTGAACAACGACTGACAAAACGTCACATAGGTAGTGTGCGACAGAGATAACGCTCTACGAAGCCGAAATTAGCCGATTGTCTCTATTCAAAGGTCGATGTGCAATATTTATCGCCGGGTACTGTACTGACATCGCTCGAAGGATTGCTCAGCTGAAGTGCCAGTGGGCGGGACACATAGCGAGAAGAACCGATGGACGTTGGGGCGGGGCGGTTCTGGAATGGCGACCGAGCACCGGACATAGCTCCGTGGGGGGACAAGGTGGCCCGAGGAACTGGTGAAGGTCGCGGGAAACCGCTTGATGCGGACAGCGCAGGACCGATCGTCGTGGAGATACTTGGAGGAGGATCCTTTACCCAGCAGTGGGTGTTATGTGGTTGAGACGACATTCTATTGTGGAAATGGTTGAGGGAATGAAAGATGGAGTGCTACTTGTAGGAAGTTCAAAGTGTGAGCTCTCCCACCGGACTGAGTGTTATTAGCCCGGAGACCGCGGTCCGACTGATGTGGTTCGGAACTTGTATTTTTATGCTAGTTGTCGGTATAACTTTGCTAGCGTGTTTCAGGTTATCCATACTGCAGACGTTGTTTCCATACAATATGGAGATGTTGTGATTGCAGCGCCATCTATTAGCGTTCGGTAGGAAGCTTCTTGATGTTGGCTTATTCTTATTGTCTTATACCGTGTGTTGCGTACTTTTTGTAGCGTGTCTGTAGGTGACGCTACACTATGTTTAAAAGAAAAAAAGAAACAAAAACGCATTGTGACACTCACCACACACACGCTGACGTCCTTCTGCCCGAGCGCCATCCACAGCGCGAGCAGCCACTGGCAGGCGTCACAGCACACTCGCCCTAAGCCCCGTCCCTGTGACACTCACCACACACACGCTGACGTCCTTCTGCCCGAGCGCCATCCACAGCGCGAGCAGCCACTGGCAGGCGTCACAGCACACTCGCCCTAAGCCCCGTCCCTGTGACACTCACCACACACACGCTGACGTCCTTCTGCCCGAGCGCCATCCACAGCGCGAGCAGCCACTGGCAGGCGTCACAGCACACTCGCCCTAAGCCCCGTCCCTGTGACACTCACCACACACACGCTGACGTCCTTCTGCCCGAGCGCCATCCACAGCGCGAGCAGCCACTGGCAGGCGTCACAGCACACTCGCCCTAAGCCCCGTCCCTGTGACACTCACCACACACACGCTGACGTCCTTCTGCCCGAGCGCCATCCACAGCGCGAGCAGCCACTGGCAGGCGTCACAGCACACTCGCCCTAAGCCCCGTCCCTGTGACACTCACCACACACACGCTGACGTCCTTCTGCCCGAGCGCCATCCACAGCGCGAGCAGCCACTGGCAGGCGTCATTGCACACTCGCCCTAAGCCCCGTCCCTGTGACACTCACCACACACACGCTGACGTCCTTCTGCCCGAGCGCCATCCACAGCGCGAGCAGCCACTGGCAGGCGTCATTGCACACTCGCCCTAAGCCCCGTCCCTGTGACACTCACCACACACACGCTGACGTCCTTCTGCCCGAGCGCCATCCACAGCGCGAGCAGCCACTGGCAGGCGTCACAGCACACTCGCCCTAAGCCCCGTCCCTGTGACACTCACCACACACACGCTGACGTCCTTCTGCCCGAGCGCCATCCACAGCGCGAGCAGCCACTGGCAGGCGTCACAGCACACTCGCCCTAAGCCCCGTCCCTGTGACACTCACCACACACACGCTGACGTCCTTCTGCCCGAGCGCCATCCACAGCGCGAGCAGCCACTGGCAGGCGTCACAGCACACTCGCCCTAAGCCCCGTCCCTGTGACACTCACCACACACACGCTGACGTCCTTCTGCCCGAGCGCCATCCACAGCGCGAGCAGCCACTGGCAGGCGTCACAGCACACTCGCCCTAAGCCCCGTCCCTGTGACACTCACCACACACACGCTGACGTCCTTCTGCCCGAGCGCCATCCACAGCGCGAGCAGCCACTGGCAGGCGTCACAGCACACTCGCCCTAAGCCCCGTCCCTGTGACACTCACCACACACACGCTGACGTCCTTCTGCCCGAGCGCCATCCACAGCGCGAGCAGCCACTGGCAGGCGTCACAGCACACTCGCCCTAAGCCCCGTCCCTGTGACACTCACCACACACACGCTGACGTCCTTCTGCCCGAGCGCCATCCACAGCGCGAGCAGCCACTGGCAGGCGTCACAGCACACTCGCCCTAAGCACCGTCCCTGTGACACTCACCACACACACGCTGACGTCCTTCTGCCCGAGCGCCATCCACAGCGCGAGCAGCCACTGGCAGGCGTCACAGCACACTCGCCCTAAGCCCCGTCCCTGTGACACTCACCACACACACGCTGACGTCCTTCTGCCCGAGCGCCATCCACAGCGCGAGCAGCCACTGGCAGGCGTCACAGCACACTCGCCCTAAGCACCGTCCCTGTGACACTCACCACACACACGCTGACGTCCTTCTGCCCGAGCGCCATCCACAGCGCGAGCAGCCACTGGCAGGCGGCGTCCACGGCACCCCCGCGCGCCACCTCGTCCAGCAGTCGCAACGCGCACTCGCGTCCTAAGTCCTCGGGTAATGTAATCTCCCCTTTGCCAGCGTCGCTCGACTTCTAAAAGTTCACATATTGGATCACAAATTTTGGATCATGAAAAGTATGAACATAAAATATAGAAATATAACAGTAATTTGTTATGCAAGGCTGGAAAGTTGGATTTAGCGGCGAGTTACCTCTATTGAAACTTGAGCAAGCGAGGGATTCTAGGACAAAGACAATTTAAAAATAAAGGTTTATGTCACGTTCCAAAATCCAATCATATGTAGGTTCCGAAATCTCACTCAGCCTAAATAAAAAAATCTTATAACGAATAATAAAATAATATATTAAAACCATAACGGAGTATTATAATGAATTCAAAGTTGACTTTTTATCTACTCATGGGTCATGGTACACCTGGGTGGTTCACCTAAGTGTACCACGGGCACGTGAGAGTGGAATACGTCATTCCGAGGCGAGCAAAAGTTGAACCACAGGGCAGATAAAGTGCCCGTAATACACCTAGGTGAACTAAGGTGTACCACGACCCATGACTGCGCGAAACCGAGGGTGGGACGGAGAGAGAAAACAAATATTGCCACTTCACTTGTGAAGGAGTTGATATTTTACAATATTTTTCTATTTAAAATTTTAACTAATATTGCTAATTGTATTTCTGCCGTCGAAGTGATCGGTCGTCTCTCCCTCGTATTGCCCCGGTCCAAAAGGGATATCCGAGTGGCAATTTTAAGATAAAATAGCGGACACAATAATCGGCTTCAACTACGAGTTCATCACATCAACTACTACTACTACTACAGACTGTTAAAGCAAGTGGAGGATCAGCTTATTGGACATTGTTTGTTACGATACGACAGAAACAGAGCGCAATAAATCGTAAGTGCTATCTTTGTATTACCCGCAATTTAGGCTATAAAATAAAAGCTACAAAATATTCGTATTTTACCAAGAATTAAAACCACAATATCAGCATGTACTCGTAAGAGATAGTTTTACGCCATCGCACCGTGGTGTATTGGGTACTGTTGTACTGTGTGACGCACCTAACTACAAAATGGTCGGACTTATACGATTTTCTTTTACTTTAAATGAGACATAATACTTTTTATTGAATCTAATTAGTTACTTAATAGTTCCAGTGTGAATTCACTCAGAGTTAGCAGTTAATTATTGGTGAAAACAATTCACGCCAAAGAAAATTATAGAACATACAAAATTGATAAAGATACAAAATACATAAAGAAGAATAATTGGCGGTTTTATCGCTAATAAGCAATTTTTCCAGGCCACTTTAAATTTGAATCTTTTCACAATATTCTTAAAAGGAAATTAGATTAGATAACACTCTGCACACACACCTACACGCCGACAGGCAGAAAATATATCAATGGAAACATTACAAACAAACAAAAAGGCAGTCTTAACACTTAGCAGTGATTACTTCCACCCACACTTGATAAAAGTACATAATTATGTCTGGTACTCACCGCCTCAGCACAGTAGAATGTCTTTTCATTGGTCTCGGCAAAGAGGCTGATGCCGAAGCCGGGGCTCTTGCCGGCGTTGGAGCCGCGACACTGGTCCGTATTGATGTACACGTCGGGCAGGAACTTTAGCATCACCTAGTTCAAGCATGACTAGATTAGTGATTAGTTTCAATAAAATTATTTTGTTAAATTGGTGGCATTTTGGTTAGTGTAACGAGGTAGTATACGAGTATTAAGACCCTTGAGAGACTGTTACGTAATAGGTTAGATATCTTTTAGATTCGTATAAAACATGTGTATTTATTTGTTAGGGAAAAACACCAAAAAACCACCTCACTTTGGATTGGACACAGAGTTGAATTTAAGAAAAAAACATGTGCTACAGAATTAGTTGCATCAGTATTTGGGACTATAATGTAAAATATTTCTGGTAGTACTCACTCCTTTAGCAGAGTCTACCACTCTGTTGGCCATTGTGGGGGAAACTCGTAACGCATAGACTACTCCCCGTATCCTCTTCACTAGTCCCCATGAAGTCCACTGCAAGGGCCGTAGGTGGCGACGCACTGGACAACGAAATACTACTTCTCCACCTCCTAATGGTGGTGCTCCTAGAATATAAAATTTAGAATCTAAATTTTGTAATTTTATTATATATTTATTTATCTTCTTTCATACTGAAAATATCATCTTCTCTTATCTTTCAAAGTAAACTTAAATACAGTTCCTTATAGAAATAAAGTATGGTCTAGCTAGATTGAGAACATTTATGTTATTATCAATTTGAACACTTTCCTGCAAAAGGAAAACATTATAATATCATGCAAAACTAATCATTAAGCAAGTAAGCAACCAATTTACCTCATACTCATACCTACCTCTTCTTACAACTTTAAGTTCGAGGCCATCATCTACCAATATAAATTTTAGCAATACGGGCAAGGCGGCTGCCTTGATTTTGTCCACTGACACATCCAAGTCACTGTGTGTGACCCCCTGGAGTACTGCATTAAGGGGCTCCTTGCAAAATAGCCCTAGCGCTAGGAGTATTTCTAAATAATATCCTGGAACAAAAAATATTGAAAGCATTACTGTGGTTTTATATTTTCTTTACTTTGTTAAGGTTTTACTATTGTATCTTATATACTAATTATGATATTATTCAATTAACATCAGCATGTTCATTTTAGTCATAACTAAGGAATCTTCTTGGAAATGTTTCTATGCATGGAGTTAAGTGTGATCGATCTATTGCCAATCGATAGTTTCGACAGTTTTTATGATGTTATAAAAGTATTTTAGGACTGTTTATTTAATATAAAAATCTATAGGAACTAACCTATACCCCTCTGTGGACAACAACTGTGGTTCACTTGGCCCCCAATCAAAATACCAGGTTGGAAGTACAAGGAAGTGCCGGTTTCACTGAGCTCCACTCTTGTGCCGTTCGTCACTTTGTCCAGTAGTCGAATAAGATTCACTTCGTACTCCCGGAGTCCAGGATCATCGTGTGTGCTTCGGATTTCCTCTATTTTGATTGCCCGACCGCTCAATGTGGATAGTAATAGTCTTTGGCGAAAAAAGTTACTGCCTTTATATACAAGAACATCATTTTCAATGACTGCAGGCATTTTAATTTTAACGATTTCTAATTTATTTAGCTCATGTAAAATTGAAAATACAAGCACATGTGCAGTGTCCGACGGTCCGACGTGAGCTTGACCACAAATAGCTTGACGCAATGTTGTGCTGTCAAAACGTGAAAATGACATGGCAGATGCCCTGCTGACAGTGACAGATCGGACCGAACAAGGATGTAAGTCCCATGTGCTTCGTGCGTTTTGTTATGTCTGTAGTACGTCAATTTATATTTTATTTAAGTATGACATATCTGCTTCGAGTATACAGGGGGGCTATCGCGTAAAAAATCTGGGTATGGATATGGGCTTCATTTGAAAGTTGAAGCTCATAAAATTACCATAAATGGTCATTTAACTGTCAAATTAAGCCCATGTCCATATCCATATTTTTTACGCGATAGCTATTATTAATAGCCCCGATATTAATAATCATTGACTGTGAACAAAAACTTATTATAATTGAATCTATTATAAATATGAAGCAAAGGAAATATTCATTGTTCGTTTATGTATGTACAGCATTTATATTGTAGTTTCTTTAAATAAAATTATTTAATTTTCAATGATATAAAAATATCTGAAGTTAATGAGAAACAAAACGCTTGTTGGTTGGTTGAACGGACGACGAAGCTGTCAGTTGACTGACAGACTGACAGTGACACTAGTGACAGGCGACAGCTGGTTGATTGATATTGAAGTATAGAGAGTATTTATTTTCACGCTCCCAAATAAACAATTTTATTAGTAATGGCAAATCTTGCTATTTTTCATTAATTTTATAAACATGCTAATTTTCATGTCTTAGCATTCTGCGTGCTATATCTATGCTATTTTAATTTCTAAAAAATTGCATAACCGCGAATGCGTTTCTTTTTTCACTTACTCCTATTCATTCGTGAACTGTCGAGTCCGTCGAGTCAAATAAATTCGCATCGAATGACATTAGCATTAGCACACAGCCAGCCAGCACGCACGACAGTCAGTTAAAGCCACAAATTATATAGTAATGTACAAGTAGTTAGAGCCGCGGTGCGAATCAGCACGGTCACGTATTTTTAGCATGATAGCAGCAGGACGCGAATGCAGATTATTGCTGGGAGGAACGATGCTATAGTTAGCAATAATTTATTTCAGCAACTAAATAACTAAATTTAATGACTGCTAATGGACCTTTAGAAATGAATTATTATTGCGAATGGTAATTATTCAAATACTACAATCTATAGTAATTCAATAGCGTAATATTTTGAAAATGAAAGTCTCCATCGATGACGTCGTTTCACTAGGTGATTATTGCGACGACATTGTCACTGCCGGTGAAAAAAGCAAAGTTATCCTAGGCCCCGGTTTGCGTAAAGAAAGTCTCGAGGGAGAACGTCATCGGATTTGTGATTCAGAAGACTGGAGAAACCTTTCGCGTGGATGTCGGCGGCAGCTGCTCAGCAACCTTGTAATATCTGTCTTTCGAAGGTGCAACTAAGAAAAATAGGCCTGAAGTGTAAGTCGGCGATGTTTTATACGCCAAAATGCTTGTGGCAAGCAAAGATATGGAGCCCGAAATAGTATGTGTAGATTCACATGGAAAAAAGGGGGACTGGGTGTCCTAAATTATGGCTTTGTCTTCAAGTGCTCTCCCAATCTGGTCAGAAAAGTTTTAAGCCCTGGTCGTCCACTGATAGAGCAACTTTATTCCACTTTGAGCTTTGCTCTTTACAATTGCACAGGCGGAACAACTGTAAAAATGAAAACAATAAAAAATAAAAAAATTACACTCAAAACCGGTAAAGTTAAATAAGTTTCGGAGGGTGCCAAATGAGTGTTAAATCATAGTGTAGCTAGTTTAATAAAATGATAAATAGTTTTAGGGTAACAGCTTGATCTCGATATCGCTTTTGATAGCGCTTCGCTGAAACATTTCTTATGCGAACCGCTAAAGAATGGAATGCGCTGCCTGCTCATGTGTTCCCCGATTCCTACAACCTTGGCCTCTTCAAGGCGAGAGTGAATAGTCATTTCCTGGGCAAGCAACACCTCAGACCACATCCTGTTTGTTAAGCACGATGGTGGTCAAATGCCTGCCCAGTTATTACTAAAAAAAAACTTGACGCTCAATATGGTGGGACCAGTCGGAATCTTTAATATTGTCTTATGTATGAAGGTGCCAAAATTATAATTGACGGTGCCAAATGGTGTCATAATGGTGTTAAAAGGAAATGAGTAAAGGTGGGCATTGACCGTCAGTTTTTCGCGTCAGTCTAGAAGTAAAACTGTGGCGTCACTGCAAACGGTTTTAGGCCAACTTGATATGCCCACTCACTAGCGTCACTCCGGCTCTTCAGTTTTCGATCGGCCGAGGAGGTGTTTATACGTAAAAATGAATTCAGATTAAGAAGAAGAAACATAAAATCTAACTGCGGCTACTGTTGCTTGCCGGTTTTGCCTTTAATGTTCGGTGCGGTGGGAGGGTCAATAAAGGCCCACCGCAATATTTTGATGAATTATTTCTACAGTATTGTACTCACGAACAGAAAACTATATTTGTCTCTGTCGAACTCATAGAAATAGCAAAGATACATGATCCGCACGACAGAGAAAAAACTGGTTTTTACTGTGCGCGCAGAGTTTAAGCACCGGTAGGCGTCCACATCCTACTGTCGCACAATTTGTGAGACGGATGGGTCTATTTCTTTTTTCTGTGTACCTAATTCGTCACTTGCTAGCATTAGCAGTAGCAGGACACCGCACCGGTGTCCAGAGAACCAGAGAACAATAGATTATTAATAATTGTGTCTCATCATAACTCGGTACCTGAGAGGTTAAAATGTATCACATAAAAGCGAATAATCCTCTTTTCATAACACTATTAAAATTTTTTAATTTAAATTATAACATTTACAACTATTATAAATAAGTAAATTATCAAATAGTATATCGATATGAGATTGATATATTTAAACAAATATATTAATCCAAATATATCGATATTTGTTTCGTGATAGTTTTACACAACTCTAGGGGTGTAATAAAACATCATAACATAACCTACATTTTCATTTATTTTATTATTTTATTGTTCTCTCAAAATGAAAACATGACGGACAGAAAAATTACGAACTAATATCACTGTGATTGTGATACGATTGGAGAAACGTTGCCCTTTATATGATTGTTAATAAATCTGTAGTGATTATTGTATCTTTTTGTATTGTTGTTGAAGTTATTTTAGTGAATTACCCCAACAATGATTCCGGCGAATACTATTTGTGTTTCCCAAGAAGGTCCCGCAAACGCTTTAGCACTAAATAAAGATAGTACTCAAGTAGTAATTGCAGGGAGAAACGGTTGGTACATACAAAATACATCAAGTGATAACGCTTCTTTATAACTAGTCTGACTTGTTTCCTTGTTTTGTTACAGTTTTCAAAGTGTTTTCTTTAAGTGAAAATGAATTTTCTGAAGTATGTAACCTTAGGGTTGGCAAGAATTTAAATTTGAACTTCTCCTCAATTGATGTAGCATGGAGTACCATAGAAGGTATGTAATAAATTAAAATTTGGAGATTTTATAGTTCTTCATTGTATAAAAATTATAATAAATATTTATTTTGGTTCCATTGCTTCCCATTCTGCTTAGGATATTTAACCCACTTGGGGCTGAAACTTTTTGTTTCAGCAGATTGACCCGATTTTCGCATATGTTATTATTTGACAAACCTACATACTAAAAAAAAAAAATTTCACTACTGGAAAAGTGGGAAATTGGCTTCCTTGGTAAATGATACCAAATAAAGTTTGACTTGACACTTTTTGCGAGAAAACGGACCCTTTTTGTGGCATACAGCACATGTAAGTTAATTTTCCAAACCTTCTACAACTGAATATGAATGAATATATCATTATAACTAGAAATTTCGAAGAACAGCAGGTGTGTATTTCCACAGCTTGTTTTTGTCAGAGCATTGTTTGTCCGCCTGTATTAAAGGGAACTGGAAAATTATAAGACTACTCTGTGTGCGGAAAATCTTGATTGGGTTACTCTGTTTGATATTACCCACATTTTCTAACTGAGCCAATGTCAGCTCATCACCACCTTCACTAGAAAAATCATTAAAGTGAACCTATGCTGGCACTTAAATCAAGAAGTCAAATTATAATTAAACCTTTTTTTATATGAATTTATAACATACCGTTACGTACCCTACTGTTTTGTATTTATTAATTATTTCCTTTGGAATCAAATTTTAAGTTTGTATTATTTCTCAAAAAAATATTTCCCTAAAAATCTACTTGTCAACCAAAAAAATTCAGTATGTTATGAAATCAGTAAGTGTGTAGGTGCGTTGGTGGGGCATCAGGCTATTGTTCGTTATAAAGGATTTTATACATATTGTACGTATATATTTATTTGCCTTGAAAAAACTCACATTTGTTCAAGGTGTAAAAAAAAAAACACAATACTAATATTCCACTCAAAAAATATTGATCAGCTAGATACATGTATGAACTAAATATATATATATATATATATATATTTAAGTACCCTAGATTTGCACCATATTCTTGGTTTTGTGTTGTCCGATTAAAAGGAAGCTAGCCTCAAGTGGGTTAAGTAGGTGCTTCTGCCAGTATATCTTAAGTTTCAAGCACAACTTTACACCATTACACTTTTGTCAATAATAAGTCACCTATCCCAAATACAAGTATTTCTCATTTCTAATTTCATAATTAGAAAACACGCTGGCCACTGCTGCAACAAATGGTGCTGTAGTTGTGTGGAACCTGGGACGCTCAGGGCGTTCAAAGCAGGAGCATGTCTTTTCTGATCACAAAAGGACAGTCAACAAGGTATTACAATATAAATAAAATTTGATTATTCCTATAGCAACATCAAGTTTTATTTTAAATAAAGTTTAAAACTACCATATTATTGTATGAAATCCGTTGGATAAATTATCAGTTGTAGAGGCAAAATTAGATGGTTGAATTCTGGTCATCCTAAGGTAATTATTTGGGGATTATTTTTATTTTCAACAGGTGAGCTTCCACCTAACAGAGCCTTCGCTGCTCATCTCAGGCTCCCAGGATGGCATGATGAAATGCTTCGACCTTCGCATGAAGGAGGTAGCTCGCACATTCATCAGGTAAGTAGGTGGATATATTTATTTATATATATAAGGCACAGGCGGCTACAGAGAACAAACCAGTCATTAAATTACCTGTTGAAAGATTGTTTTACATACAATGCATTTAGGTATACAACATAGAATATAGAAATAAGAAAGACATTATGTAATGTAATAGGATATATAATACCATACAATAAACTTTTGCATGTAAAACCATTTTAATATACAATAATATTTGCTACATGAAAAAAATGTGTAGTGCTGGTGTCCGTGAATAATGTAAACAATATTAACAGGTGCTAACTCAGATGGACTTTATTTCGGTCATTATAAGTATGAGATTGCATTGCACTATTGCATGCGTCCATTTGCATGAATCTTATTAGCTTAGTGATTTGGCTTTTATTTAGGTCAACAGGATATTGTCCGCTAGATGGCGCACACAAGTAAACATCGACTCCGTATTAAATTAAGTATATATTTTTTTAAAGTGTAATAAATCCACTAAAACTGTGATTATTGAGAAGAGTGACGTCTAACTATCAAGTGCAAATGTTATCTTCGCTGTGAGTGACCCTGTGATTGTGAAATTGGACTAAAAATATCAAGACAATTATTTTCAAAAAAACTTCAGTATAGTGTAATATAACATACCGATGCCGAAACGTATATAGCTTCGGATGCATCTAAACGATTTTATAAGTGCTGTGAAGACAATTATGTGTCGTGAAATTGAAAAACTTAAAAATCATTAAATATATTAAACACTGGCAGTTAATGTTATTCAAAAACGTTTTCCGTGAAAAGATAAAATCAACTCTAAATATTTGAACTGAAGGTGAATTTTGCTCTGACAAAAACTGACTACAGTGCTGCCATCTGTCATAATAGCAAGTTATTTGCTCGAAATAGTGGCATCGTACAGTGCTTTCAATAAACATTAATTTGCATAAGTCTCTAAGTATCTCATAGAAACTGACATCGTGAAGTGCTTTTTAGTGAACATTGTAACGGGTTAATGTATATTTTTTTGCTTCCTTTTGCATTTGCTTTGCTAAAATATCTTTATCGTAAACCGCATACGGTAGCTAAATTTTGACAATTCGATTATATCATCGCTGGCGCATCAGTCCAGAGAACGGACTTCAGATACTTACCTCCTAAGGGCCCGCATTTCGATCCTACGACGGTCAAAAATTATTTTTACACAAATAAAATCTTAATTCTACACAATGGATGACTCACAAGACAATATAACACAACGTCGACGAGCACAGAGATCGAAATCAATAGATTCAGTTAGGTTCTACAACTCAAGTCTCGAGGATATTCGCAATATAAGCGACACAATCTTTGATGCAACAATGAGAAGCTTACCGAACCAGTCATCGTTAGACAACAGCTCCACCACAGAATTAAAGATACAAATTGAAGACTTAAACACCCAACTTACTTCGGCGAACCTAGAAATAGAAAACTTAAATATAGAAAATAGCAGTCTTAAAGCGGAATTGGATAAATATCAGAAACAAATTAAGATATATAAAACAATGATTACCGATAGTAAATGTTATCATACGCCTACAAAAAAAGCGACACAAAGGAACTGTGCCGTAACACCATTGCCTATATTTATAAGAACCAATTTAACACCGAAACACTGTCCGAAGGAGAAAGACATGTTAAACGAACAACCTATCGCAAACTGCATTGTTCAAAAAAACTTACAAGAGAATTTCTCAAGTCAAGAGCAAGAGTTACAATTACAAGAAGACTCCAGTCCCAAACAATTAGCGTTACCTAGAAAATATCAACAAAAGGACAGTAACATTGATAATATTAGCGTTGAAAGAACGAACCCTAGTTTAAGTAATAAACAAAAAGTGTTGATACTTGGTGACCAACAAGCTCTAGGTCTATCAAAATTACTATGCAAAAAACAAAATACAAGTTCAAACTGTTGTAACCGCGCAATTACGTCATTTGTGAAGCCTGGTGCTGATTGTCATACGGTACTAAATACCAACTCTTACAAAAGTTTGACCAAAAATGACTTTCTGATTCTATTCGTTGGGGCAAATGAAAAAACTCCCACAGGGATATTGTGTGAACTGTCTGCTGCTCTGGCCCAGTGTCGGAACACACAAGTTTTACTAATACAAACCGTGGAAAATTCATATCTAAACACTAAAATGTTAACTAACGAATTAAAACTAATATCTAATAATTATAAAAATTGTAAATTTATATCTTTGACGCAAAATGAATATACTAAAAATAGTAAAAAAATCCTTTTAATGAATGACATATGTTATAAATTATTATTAGAAATGGACACAATAGATTATATGAAAAATTCAATACAAAAATTAAAAGAGTCAATTAAAACAAAGTCCAAACTTGAAGCACTCTATCAAAAAAAGGGTACGATACCGTACTACTTCAAAAGATTAGAAAACCTTAACAACGTTAAACAACAGGACTCAAGTAAGGCTTCAACCCTGATTGCTGAAAAAAAAGGAACTATTCCATTCTATTTCAAAAAGAATAATGTTAGTGAACAGTTTTTTCGAGAAAGAGAAAATAAATAACTTTCATCTCTTTCATCAAAATATATGTAGTGTACTTAAAAAAAGGAATGAATTAGAAATTGTCCTAACTGACTTTACAAAAAATAATAAAACTATGGATGTTATCTGTCTGTCCGAAACCTTTATTCAACGAGGGCATGATCAAAATCTAGTCTTGAATAACTATAAAGTTGCGTCATCATGGTCACGGGAATATGAAAAGAGAGGCGGTACATGCATTTTAATTAAAAAGCACCTAAATTACACTAAATTGGATATAGCTGAGACATTATCAGAAAAGAATAACTTTGAGTGCTGTGGAATTATGTGTGTGTCTACAGCTTCCTCATAAGACATAGAGAAATTCTAAGCATGCCATATTTTAGTGCATATTAGGAGCAATAAAAACGTGTCAGTGATATTTTAGGTGCAACCATAACTTCGTTACTAGGAGTTTTTTTTTGTGTGTTAGCTGGAGAAACGTGTCCCCAGCTGACACATGCCGTTTTAGGGCAAACCAGTGAGGTTAGGGCTTAAGACTATAGTCAGGAATTTAGTGCACAATAGGAGCAATGAGAACCAAAAAAACTAACCGTCACACTCAAATACTGTTGAAACTACGATCAATAAAGTGTGTGTTAGCTGGAGACCCGTGTCTCTGGCTTACACACACCTGTATCTTCGTAATTATTTGAGGTAGGATTATGTTTTATACCTCAAATTTTTGAGTCGAATTGGAGCAGTAAGCTCCAAATTTTTCTAATCTCTAGCTCGAATAGTTTTTAAGCTACGAACCGATAAGCATGTGTAAGCTGGGGACACGCTACACGTTTTGAATCACTGTAACCGTATAAGTTAGAGTCTCGTATTAAGAATCAAATGATACCTTATAATAGGTGCACACGGCATGCAAAATTTCAAATCACTGGGCTTCTTAGTTTCAAAATTATAGGCAAAAAACTGGTTTCCCGCCAAAAAATTCAAAATAAATGGCTCAGACGCAGCTAAAGCGCGGTTGCCGTTCCGTGCGCTACACTGTTGCAATCGACTTTGAACCTAACGGCTGGTATTAATTCGAGTCACTTTAGTTTGCGCTTTCGATCGTTTTAATTTCTGTTTTGAGAATAACAGACCAGGAGCCGTCCGATATATCACGCTGATTACCAACCATTTATGGTAGTTACATAAAATTGAACTATCTGATTCTCTTATGAAGTAGTTTTTAAATGTTAGTGTTAGAAAATTCACAACATTTGTTGATATAGGGCATGGATGATGGGCAATTTTCTATGAAACCTGGGCGTTAAACCAACAGAAATGGAACTACTATTTAGTACTTAGTACTAGAAAATATTTTCTTGTTTATTAACTATCATAAGCCCTCAGGTTTGCTAGAAAATAACCAGAGCGAAATACACTATCTGTACCTAACTATACTTTTTTCTCTCTTATTAATTCAGTGATCGGAATAGTCTGAGTATATTTACCTATAGTTACCTATAGTTCATAAAACAAAGACAAAAATCGGAGACTTCCTTAATACTATTTTTTTCCGGTAAAACTGGGAATTTAATTAGGCGAACTTTAACACCTTATTATTAATATTCAAATTATAAATGCTTTTCGTTTTGACACAAATGCTCAAAAATAATTAGAATGTATTCATGGTTCACGTGATTTTAATTTCCTAAAATTTCATTAATATTCACCATAACCAGTGATCGAATAAAGTTAATTTTTGGCTGAAAAATTGTGGAAGCAGCATCTTAAAACCTTTTGTTTTTTTTATATTTATCCCAGGATTCCAAAAAATTCGGGAATGCAAAAGTAGTCGGTAACATAGTGTGGAAACAACTACTTTAGCATTATGGTACTTATTATAAAATAATCCGGGACTCGCGATCCAGGTGTTGCAAAAGGGGTTACATATTCGTATTTTAGTACTTTTATAAAAAAAACTGTCGTCTCTGGAATTTCGCCGGCCACTGCCGCGGCACACTCGCTTTTCTAGCTCGATTCGCGCCTCTTTTTGTCACAGTTCTAACCTAATCTAATCTAGAGGTACCTTAAGTACTGTGGAGATCATACATGTCTCCGCACTACAAAGAGGCCGCAACACCGCCGTTGCTAGCTGGTTTTGTTTTTAATAAAATTAAGCAAGAGAGCCCGTCGCGCGTAGATATGAACAATTGCCATGTCAAATAAATATTTTAAAACATTGTAAAATAATAATATAATTGCTGAATATAAAAACAGTATCGAAGTCCTCCGCTGCTCTTCTATATTTTTTTATATATCTCGGAAACGGTGCATCGTAGCACAAAAATAAGGTATTTTTCGACCCCCTACGTAACCCATAAAACCCCCTTCCAGCATCAAATATCAATAATAATAATAATAATATCAATAATATCGATCGATTTTGTATGGCAAGCGACTTATCCAAATTTTAGAGTGAAATTACTATGGAAACTGCCCCCTAATTGTCTAATTTCAAAATCTATCACAATCCCTTTCAGAGTTATTGTGATTGTGTTATTTTCGTCTGCCACATTTGCTTAGACAGTTCAATCTCGTTTATTTCATACCTTTCAAAACGCGTCCCGATCACAATCCCTTTCAATTGTCAAATAGTGATGGCCTGAAGTATGTAAATATCTTTGAAATGACGACGGCTACGAATCGTAAATCATGTACGATTCGTAGCACAAAAATATGGAATTTTTTGACCCCCTACGTAACCCATAAAACCCCCTTTCAGCTTCAATTGACATGATAAAAAGTCCAAAAGAACAAGCTCAAAATTTCTTCAAGTCCAGGGGGCTAATTGTCTAATTTTAAAATCTATCGCAATCCCTTTCAATTCGTCATTTCAAAGATATTTAAATACTTCAGGCTATCACTATTTGACATTTGAAAGGGATTGTGATCGGGACGCGTTTTGAAAGGTATGGAATAAACGAAATTGAACTGTCTAAGCAAATGTGGCAGAGAAAATAACACAATCACAATAACTCTGAAAGGGATTGTGATAGATTTTGAAATTAGACAATTAGGGGGCAGTTTCCATAGTAATTTCACTCTAAAATTTGGATAAGTCGCTTGCCATACAAAATTGATCGATATTATTGATATTATTATTATTATTATTGATATTTGATGCTGGAAGGGGGTTTTATGGGTTACGTAGGGGGTCGAAAAATACCTTATTTTTGTGCTACGATGCACCGTTTCCGAGATATATAAAAAAATATAGAAGAGCAGCGGAGGACTTCGATACTGTTTTTATATTCAGCAATTATATTATTATTTTACAATATTTTAAAATATTTATTTGACATGGCAATTGTTCATATCTACACACGAAGGGCTCTCTTGCTTAATTTTATTAAAAACAAAACCAGCCAGCAACGGCGGTGTTGCGGCCTCTTTGTAGTGCGGAGACATGTATGATCTCCACAGTACTTAAGGTACCTCTAGATTAGATTAGGTTAGAACTGTGACAAAAAGAGGCGCGAATCGAGCTAGAAAAGCGAGTGTGCCGCGGCAGTGGCCGGCGAAATTCCAGAGACGACAGTTTTTTTTATAAAAGTACTAAAATACGAATATGTAACCCCTTTTGCAACACCTGGATCGCGAGTCCCGGATTATTTTATAATAAGTACCATAATGCTAAAGTCGTTGTTTCCACACTATGTTATCGACTACTTTTGCATTCCCAAAATTTTTGGAATCCTGGGATTAATTAAAAAAAAACAAAATGTTTTAAGATGCTGCTTCCACAATTTTTCAGCCAAAAATTAACTTTATCTGATCACTGGTTATGGTGAATATTAATAAAATTTTAGGAAATTAAAATCACGTGAACCATGAAAACATTCTAATTATTTTTGAGCAGTTGTGTCAAAACGAAAAGCATTTATAATTTAAATATTAATAATAAGGTGTTAAAGTTCGCCTAATTATCGATTTTTGTCTTTGTTCTATGAACTATAGGTAAATATACTCAGCCTATTCCGATCACTGAATTAATAAGAGAGAAAAAAGTATAGTTAGGTACAGAATTTATAATAGTGTATTTCGCTCTGGTTATTTTCAAGCAAACCTGGGGGCTTATGATAGTTAATTATACAAGAAAATATTTTCTAGTACTAAGTACTAAATAGTAGTTCCATTTCTGTTGCTTTAACGCCCAGGTTCCATAGAAAATTGCCCATCATCCATGCCCTATATCAACAAATGTTGTGAATTTTCTAACA
This sequence comes from Chrysoteuchia culmella, assembly GCA_910589605.1. Taxonomy (NCBI): domain Eukaryota; kingdom Metazoa; phylum Arthropoda; class Insecta; order Lepidoptera; family Crambidae; genus Chrysoteuchia; species Chrysoteuchia culmella. The sequence goes on from OU342651.1 coordinate 21,242,116, forward strand.
CTAACATTTAAAAACTACTTCATAAGAGAATCAGATAGTTCAATTATAAGTAACTACCATAGATGGTTTGTAATCAGCGTAGATATATCGGACGGCTCCTGGTCTGAAATTCTCAAAACAGAAATTAAAACGATCGAAAGCGCAAACTAAAGTGACTCGAATTAATACCAGCCGTTAGGTTCAAAGTCGATTGCAGCAGTGTAGCGCACGGAAAGGCAACTGCGCTATAGCTGCGTCCGAGCCATTTATTATGAATTTTTTGGCGGGAAACCAGTTTTTTTCCTATAATTTTGAAACTAAGAAGCCCAGTGATTTGAAATTTTGCATGCCGTGTGCACCTATTATAAGGTATCATTTGATTCTTAATACGAGACTCTAACTTATACGGTTACAGTGATTCAAAACGTGTAGCGTGTCTCCAGCTTACACATGCTTATCGGTTCGTAGCTTAAAAACTATTCGAGCTAGAGATTAGAAAAATTTGGAGCTTACTGCTCCAATTCGACTCAAAAATTTGAGGTATAAAACATAATCCTACCTCAAATAATTACGAAGATACAGGTATGTGTAAGCCAGAGACACGGGTCTCCAGCTAACACACACTTTAATGATCGTAGTTTCAACAGTATTTGAGTGTGACGGTTAGTTTTTTTGGTCCTCATTGCTCCTATTGTGCACTAAATTTCTGACTATAGTCTAAAGCCCTAACCTCACTGGTTTGCCTTAAAACGGCATGTGTCAGCTGGGGACACGTTTCTCCAGCTAACACACAAAAAAAAACTCCTAGTAACGAAGTTATGGTTGCACCTAAAATATCACTGACACGTTTTTATTGCTCCTAATATGCACTAAAATATGGCATGCTTAGAATTTCTCTATGTCTTATGAGGAAGCTGTAGACACACACATTGTGGAATTTCCATTAAATCACCGAATATTGTCATAGTCTGTATATATAGAACTCCAACATCAAACATAGACATATTTTTTAATAAGCTGGATGAATTACTTCGCAAATTAAATAGAAGACCCAAACAAATGATTTTGTGCGGAGACTGGAATATCGATACCTTAAAAAACAATAAATTTACACAAACGCTAATTAGCATCCTTCAAAATTATAATTTGAAACTACACATTAACACACCAACAAGAAAAAAAGCTTGTCTAGATTTAATCGTTAGTAATATACGTGACGCAAATGGCTACACAAAACAATTATCTCTTTCTGACCATAACACGTCATGCCAAGTTTTATCATTGCACATAAATGAATATGAAAAAGTCTCGCAATGGTATGAACTCAAAAGAGATTTTAATGAAGAAAATATATCAAAATTTTGCAACTATATTGATTCTCTTACATTTAACGATGTACTAGAGCAATCAGATACGAATAAAGCCTTTAATACCTTTCATGAAATATTAACTGTATTGTTTAATCAATGTTTTCCAATGGTTAGAATTCGGTGTGACAACAAAAATAAAAAATTGAAATGGCTAACAAAGGGATTGAAGAAAAGCTGTTTAATTAAACGTAAACTCTATAGAAAATTCATTTACTCAACAAAAAATCAAAAATTGGCTAACAAAATAAAATATCAGAAATACTCAAAACTATTGCATAAATGTACCATTACAGCAGAGAAAAATGATAATTCTAAATTCTTATTTAACGCAAAAAATAAAAACAAAGCAGCATGGTCATTAGTAAATAATAATTTTAATCGACGACTTGTCGCAAAAGAAATAAAAACAATAAAAATGAAAAATAAAACTCTTAGTGACGCAAATGCTATAGCGGAGGCCTTTAATAATTATTTTATAGAATTGACAGAAAACACTAACGATAACAAAGAAAATACAAATAAAACAACATTAAAAAATACTATTTATTTATATCCAACATCCAAAAACGAAGTTATACGCATCATAAGAGATTTAAAAAATACCAACTCGGTAGGCTATGATGGTATAAATACAAAAATATTAAAGCTATGCTGCCAAAAAATTGCTATTCCGCTAACCCACATAATAAATTTATCTCTAGAAAACGGAGTCTTTCCTGAAAAACTGAAATATTCTATCGTTAAACCTCTACACAAAAAAGGAGATGATGACGATATGGAAAACTACAGGCCCATCACACTTATACCAATAATAGCTAAAATATTCGAAAAAATTATGGCGGAAAGGATATATTCATTCATTGTTAAGCACAAAATAATAAAAATGGAACAATTTGGCTTTCAAATTGGCAAATCCACAACACTCGCTTGTTTTTCGTTGATAAAAGCTGTAACAGAGGCTATTAATAATAATGATCTGACTGTAGCCTTGCTATTAGACATGTCAAAAGCTTTTGACTGCGTTAACCATGACATTCTATTAAAAAAACTTGACGACTATGGTATGAGAGGAACCGCACATAAATGGCTTGAAAGCTACCTAGCAAATAGACAACAGTGTACTGAAATTACTAAAATTGAAAAACAAACTAAAATAACGGGCAGATCACAATATCGTACAATAAAAAATGGCGTACCACAGGGCAGTATTTTGGGGCCCCTGTTGTTTATATTGTATATAAATGATTTACCTGATATCACAGACAATCCATGCTTTTTATTTGCCGATGACTGTACGTTACTATTCCATAGTAAAGATATTGACAAATTAGAATTAGACATAAATAACACACTTAGTGACATAATCGGCTGGATGAATAAAAATAATTTAAAAATTAACATAAATAAGACTAAAGCATTACATTTTCACACAAATAAAGCAAAAAGAATTAATATAAATATACAACATAGCAATAATAATATTGACTTGGTAAAATCTGCCCAATTCTTAGGTATAACTCTGGATGAACACTGTAGCTGGAAATTGCACATTGACGCTGTTTGTAAAAAAATAAATAAATTTGTGTATGCTTTAAGCAGAATCAGAAAGGTCACAACATTTCAAATTGCTTTACAAACCTATTTTGGATTCGTATCCTCAGTATTGCGATATGGCGTGGTAATGTGGGGCAACAGTGTGGACTTTGAAAGGGCATTTAAAGCGCAAAAAAAATGTATCCGGGCACTATGTGGAATAAGTAGTAGAGTTTCTTGTAAGCCTTTGTTTAAACAACACAAAATATTGACACTTCCTTGTATTTACATTGCTGAATTATGTTTGTTAGTAAAAAAGTACCCTGAATATTTTGTGTACAACTCGGAAATTAAAAGTAATATAAGAAGTTGTAGAAAAAATAAAATAATAATTCCGAAATGCAGACTAACACTATTTAAAAAGAACGTATACTTTATGGCCATACAAATATTTAATAAGCTTCCACAGGACCTTAGAGATTTACCTATGGATAAAAACTCATTTAAAAAATCCCTATTGAGGTGGCTATTAGAAAAAAACTTTTACTCTGTGAAAGAATATTTGAATATGTAGGCTTAAATGGTTATTTTCCTTTATAATGTAATTTTAGCTTTGCTATTTGACTATGTTAAAATGAATAATGAATTTAAATACTATGATATGAATTATTAAGAGATATGTAAAATTAAAACTGAATTGACATTTTAATTACAATTAAATGAATTATTATCTTATACTTTCTAATGTTAATAATGAATTTGACATTTTAATGCTTAATATTGAATGAATTATGATAATATTATGTTCATTTTAAAATTAATAATTTCACTTTTATTTTGTATTACGACAATTAATTTCAATAATTTTTTGCATGCCTGGCAACTGGCAAAACATGCTGAACAATGTTATACCTATTTAAGATCTGTTTATATCATACCATGTTTAAGAGCAAATAAATATTTCTATTTCTATTTCTATTTCTGTATGTATGTTGAATTTGTCGATAAGGTAATTATGCAGTAACCTGCATACGTAGCATGAGCACCTCGACAAAGCTTTCTCGACACTTTTCTCGCGCGAGCGTATTGTCTGTCCCGCTCAAACTGCACTGATATGAGCGGGACAGACATCGCGAGATAAGCGTCGACAGCGAGTCGCGGTACGCATGCTACGCTGGCTGGGGAGTTAGTCTTGATGGAATCGAGTATAATTATCAGGATCGAAATTATGTCAAAACGATACTATGGAAACCGTTTTCAAAGTACAATCAGGGAACTTCCCGGTTAACCAGTAGGGTTTTTTTTGAGCCTTCAGCCTTATCAATACTTAACATCAGGTATGATGAAGGCTAAGAGTCTCACCGTCTTTCATAAAAAAATAAGTTTTCTCTGAAAGTGCTAAGGTTAAAGAAATAATTTATTATTCAAATAAAATACCTGTTAATGTTCTATTATTTGTGATATAAACATTTTCTTTATACCTACTAATTTTTTAAATAAAGCTCCCTAAAAACTCTACTGGTCAACCTGGAAGTTCCCCAACTATTTTAACCGCTTCTGTGGTCTAGTGGTTCCACCGGTATCAGACCAAGGGGTCCCGGGTTCGATTCCCAGCGGGGGTACATATTGTATTCGGTTTGGTTGGTGGTAGGACTTGTTGTAAGTCCGCCTGGCTAGCTACCACCATCTTATCTCAGCCTGACGCCATAACAACAATGTTTTTAGCATTGTTGTGTTCCGGCAGTTTGAGATAAGATAGCCAGTTCCTCAGTGGCTGAGGATTCCGGGAGAGGCTCGCATCCATCTTCAGCCTTATCAATACTTAACATCAGGTATGATAAAGGCTAAGAGTCTAACCGTTAATTCATAAAAAAAAACAAAAAAAAAAACAAAATAACAGATTTTGGAAGTGGATTCGATCCTAATGTGAACTTGATCCCATCAAAAGTAAGGGGCTGATTCAATGGTTAAATATCATAATCAAAAAAAGTTGACAGAATCAAATATTTTACTATTTTGTTTTGCATCTAAATGGTATCACCCCAAACTTGTTCAATCCTACAATCCTACTTCCTACTAATAATATAAATGTGCTACTTTGGAATGTTTATTACTCAATCATTCTAAAATGGCGCATTTTTATGAAATTTGGATTATGGAATCGGGTTAGTAAAAGTATATAGATATTTCTCTAACTCCCTCTTTAATAGTTATATCTTTTTGTTGGACCTAGTTCTAAAGACTAGCAAGCAAGCTAGTTTTGAAATAAAAGTGTTGTGTCTTTTTAACCGACTTCAAAAAAAGGAGGAGGTTCTCAAGTCGACTGTATATTTTTTTTTTTTTTTATGTATGTTCTACCATAACTTCGCCAGTTGTTAACAGATTTTTATAATTCTTTTTTTATCTGAACGAAAATGGTTTATGTGTGGTCCCATATAATTTTTACGAAGATCTGGCTAGTAGTTTTTTCATAACCCTGAAAATATCAATCACCTTTTGGCAAGTAGTCGTATACCTAGATGACATCATTGTTGTTGCACATAATGTAACAAAAAAATCTGAAATAAAAACATTTTATAAAAAAAAATCAAACCGACTTCAAAAAGTAAAAAATAAAACTTGGAGTCGGTGCTAGTTAGCTAAGGCCAAAAAAAATATAGTTAATAGAAGTGCAATGTAGAATGATTTGGCTGGCACCGACTCCAAAAGTTTTATTTTTTACTTTTTGAAGTCGGTTTGATTTTTTTTTATAAAATCTTTTTTTGTCATTTACGGTTTGTGTATTTGTGTGTCAGCAACACGGAGTCGATCCGCGACGTGCAGTTCAGCCCACACCAGGCGCAAGTGTTCGCGGCCGTTTCGGAGAACGGCAGCGCGCAGCTGTGGGACGTGCGCCGCCACGAGCGCTGCCTGCAGCAGTTCACCGCGCACTCGGGCCCCGTGTTCGCCTGCGACTGGCACCCCGAGATGCCCTGGCTGGCCACCGCCTCCCGGGACAAGACCATCAAGGTAGGTGTCAGCCGTGGGGGCTGCAGCAGTTCACCGCGCACTCGGGCCCCGTGTTCGCCTGCGACTGGCACCCCGAGATGCCCTGGCTGGCCACCGCCTCTCGGGACAAGACCATCAAGGTAGGTGTCAGCTGTGGGGGCTGCAGCAATTCACCGCGCACTCGGGGCGAGTGTTCGCCTGCGACTGGCACCCCGAGATGCCCTGGCTGGCCACCGCCTCCCGGGACAAGACCATAAAAGTAGGTGTCAGCCGTGGGGGCTGCAGCAGTTCACCGCGCACTCGGGGCCCGTGTTCGCCTGCGACTGGCACCCCGAGATGCCCTGGCTGGCCACCGCCTCCAGGGACAAGACCATCAAGGTAGGTGTCAGCCGTGGGGGCTGCAGCAGTTCACCGCGCACTCGGGGCCGTGTTCGCCTGCGACTGGCACACCGAGATGCCCTGGCTGGCCACCGCCTCCCGGGACAAGACCATCAAGGTAGGTGTCAGCCGTGGGGGCTGCAGCAATTCACCGCGCACTCGGGGCGAGTGTTCGCCTGCGACTGGCACCCCGAGATGCCCTGGCTGGCCACCGCCTCCCGGGACAAGACCATCAAAGTAGGTGTCAGCCGTGGGGGCTGCAGCAGTTCACCGCGCACTCGGGGCCCGTGTTCGCCTGCGACTGGCACCCCGAGATGCCCTGGCTGGCCACCGCCTCCCGGGACAAGACCATCAAAGTAGGTGTCAGCCGTGGGGGCTGCAGCAGTTCACCGCGCACTCGGGGCCCGTGTTCGCCTGCGACTGGCACCCCGAGATGCCCTGGCTGGCCACCGCCTCCCGGGACAAGACCATCAAGGTAGGTGTCAGCCGTGGGGGCTGCAGCAGTTCCCCGCGCACTCGGGGCCCGTGTTCGCCTGCGACTGGCACCCCGAGATGCCCTGGCTGGCCACCGCCTCCCGGGACAAGACCATCAAGGTAGCACTTTAGTACTGTCGACAGCTTGTCAGGCTTTACTCTTGCTCAACGAAAACCGACGCTATAGCAAGAGCGCTCTCAAGATCAAACTATGAGCCTGATGTGCTAGTGACTGAAATTTTACCTCTAGGAAAATTTTCTTTTTCATTTCTTACAAACAAGGGAACGAAACTAGCACCGCGACAAAATAGCTACTGGTTTTCTCCCATGCCACGACCGATGGTGAGGAGTATATTCAACATTATTATTGTGGCACAGCCTTGTTCGTATTTGAGACATTAAAATATCTATTAACTTATTGTTCTTCTTCCAAATCTTGTACATGGCCAAAGTTACAAATTCTATATTGAACGTCAACTGGCCAAGCAAAGATTAGAAGAGCTCCGAAAATGATGTTGCACGGCCGCAGTGGGTCAGCGTCAACGATAACGGCGTCTGGTGCCACGCCGCAGGATAATGACCGCGAGATTACCGCTTATCTGTGTTGGCTACGAACTCGATTTGCCTATGATAATAGTTGTTACTTGATACGTGCATATATTTGATATAGATTCAGAGATGTGGATTTATGTTTGATTAATTTTGCTGCCATTGCCAAGAACAAAATCTAATAAAAAAAAATGAAAAAAAAAAGTTAGTTTCGTAATTTTATTATTATTGTTTTGGTTCGCATAAGTTTGAAATAATTGTGCATACTGTGTGTTATTGGATTAAAGTCTTGTCTCATATATTTAGCATAGATTATAAGTATTGTAATGACTTTAATCTCTAAGTGTACCTACAACAAATTAATAAATAAAGGCGACCACCTACATAACAATTCTCCGACGTATCTACTTCCTACTAATATTATTAATGTGAATGATTGGATGTTTGTAACTAAACCACGCATAAACGGCTGAACGGATTTTAATTGAAGGGACACTGTTTAAAACATAGGTTACATTTGAAGGCATTTGGAGTGAGATGATTAACATAGACAACTGACTACAAGACTTTTATCAGACCCATCTTGGAATATTGTTTCCAGGTTTGAATTTTATTATTCCCTACTTTCAAAAAGATATCGATTTCCTTGAAAAGGTTCAAAGAAGTGTAACCATAATTCCAAGACAGCTCAGGAGCCTTGATTATGAGGAAAGATTGAGTTTTCTGGGACTAACTAGCCTAAGAGATCGTATAGAGAGACACACAGCCTTAAACTAACAAAAACGAGATCCAACAACAACACGCACAAGCATTTTTTCAGCAACAAAGTAGTGGAACCGTGGAAGAAGTTGGCAGAGGACATAGTGACAACCAAAAATACAAATCAATTCAAGAATAGACTAGATCAGGGATGGGGAAATGGCGGCCCGCGGGCCAAATCTGACCCGCGACTAGATTCGATCCGGCCCACGACCATAAACCTGCTATCTTGATTAAATCGGACAGCTAAACATTTATGTCAACTCTTTCTTGTGTTTCTGTCTGTATTTTTGTGTGTGCAATAAAGTGTTTTATCTATCTATCTAAAAACAATATTTGAATATTTTAATTAATGGGTCACAATTTCATCAATCACATGGAACCAGTACGTCAAAACTTTATTGAATAAACTTTAAAAATGACCTACTTGATATTTTTTGTTATCTACTTAGAACAAATTAATTATGTTCCTTGGCGCGCGTAAATGCTGTGATAAGTTGATATGACCCAGCTCTAAACTTATTTCTCCACCCTTCATCTAGATGCTCGCAATATAATCTTCATACATAAATACCAAATTAAATTAGATTGTTAGTACTCGCATAAACGCATGCACAAACGCACACACCCTCATACACATGACACAACACACACACACACACACACACACTCACACACACACATACACATATAGAAACGCACATTGTTTAGTATTTTAAGTATAATATAGTAATAAGTTTAATTAATATTTTGTATACTGTAAATTGTACACATAAAACATCGTACTTATAATATTGGAAGAGCGGAGTCTCCTGGTACAGGTGTTAAACTTAAAAGGAGATTCCAACCACTAGCTATTGTAACACAAAACTTTTTAACGAAATAAACTTTATTCTTATTCTTATAATATTTAAAACAAATGTATCACTGGATACAGGCAATTATCAGTTGTTTCAACTGCCTTCCCGAATGAACTAATAATAATAATTTTATCCCGTTTACTCAGAAACCGGAATTATGCATGCAGTTGAAACCGCGGACGGCCACTAGTATTAATAATAATTTATACGGAAACAAAAAGCTTTCTCCCGCAAAGAATACATGTTTATTTTTGTTGTCATAGTAAGATATGGATTTCCGCCAGGTAATGCCCAATTCTATCAACAACAATAATAATAATTTGACTCATCTTGAATAAAATATACTTCATTTGTTGAAGGTGTGGGACATCCACGCGAAGCCAAACCTGGAGCACACCATCTACACCATCGCCTCAGTCGGACACGTCAAGTGGCGTCCGCAAAAAACGTAAGTCAATGAACATGTAGGTCTAACGGAGGTATCTTTAATAATAACAATAATATAGCTTTATTTCAGGCTGTGTAGTGTCGGCTTAGAATAGCACTACCCCCTATAAGGGACTCAGCCTTCAGGAGACGGGCAGCAGAGTCTCCTGCAAACTTGGCCATACTGCGATCGCCAACCCCCCTGCCAAGCGTGGTGACTATGGCACACCCCCCCCTTTGGGGCCATCCTCACACATAGGCCTCTCCTAGCTCACGCCTATTGTGGCGTTCATAGTAGGCTATTAGCCTACTGCTACCACGCTGGCCAGACGTGTTGGTAGAGGTTTTGTTTCAAGTTTTCCTTCTCTCGCACAGGTATTCAATGCGTCGAGCCTCTTAGTCGACTCTTACGACATCCCAGGCATGTAAGGGAGTGGTGACACTTGTATTCTTAGGCCGTCACCACACGGCACGGCAGTAAAAATACAAGTTATAAAAATAAATAAATGACTTACCTTAAGCAGTCGTTTCCCACAGTGTGAATTTTCGACCAATGACGAAAAAACACATTGTCTAATATCGCTAGTAATATTCTTAAGAGGGAAACTTAGTCCTCTGTTTCCTCCCTAGGTAATGCCGGTAGAGTAATATTTTTTTCCTGAATATCTATGACCATTATTAGCATGTCACTATGTTTTCCTTTTTTTCATAAATTAATTATTTAAAGAGATATGAACGTTCAAAAACCTAAAAAATGCCCAGATTTTCTGCTGTGTTTGAACATCCAGAAAACAAGTTTGACTAGATTACATATAATAAATTCGGCCAAGTGCGAGTCGAACTCGCACATGAAGGATTCCCTCTCTCACCCAAGGTTGCCTGGAAGAGATAACTATGTTGCATAAGGCCGCCTATTGTGTGTTCCTCTTTTTTAACCGACTTCAAAAAAGGAGGAGGTTCTCAATTCGACGGTTTTTTTTTTTTTTTTAAAGGAAGTTTTACCATAACTTTGCCAGTTGTTAACAGAATTTTATAATTCTTTTTTTATCTGAAAGAAAATGGTTTATGTGTGGTCCCATATAGTTTTTACGAAGATCTGGCTAGTAGTTTTTTCATAATCTTGAAAAATATCAATCACCTTTTGGCAAGTAGTCGTTTACCTAGATGACATTGTTGTGTATGGGCTGATTTTTAGTGTAAGTAACGGCACATGATGTAACTAAAAAATCTGAAATAAAAACAGGCCAGCCAGGGCATTCTACATTGGACTTCTATTAACAATATATTTTTTTGGCCTTAGCTAGCTAGCACCGACTCCAAAAGTTTTATTTTTTACTTTTTGAAGTCGGTTTGATTTTTTTTTATAAAATGTTTCTTGTCATTTTCTCTGTGTGTGTTTGTTTTTGTATCGTGTGCAATAAAGTTTCTATTATTATTATTATTATTATATTAAATACACCAACCCAAAATGGCACTATAATTTTTCGTCGATAGAAGATTTAAGATAAGTTTTCCCAGTTCTTTGTCTAATAATAGAATGTAATGGTGTCTTGAAATGGTAATTATGAACGACCGAATATCTTATATACGGGCGCAACAACAAGCCTCTCTGGACAGATAATGTTAGAGTCAAACGCACGGCTGCTTTGCCAATGTATACTAACTATGCCTTGCTGAGTCTTGAGAGATAGGATTTCGATCTAGTTACTCAAAAATGACTCCGCGCTGTACTCTTGAGCGACTGTTCTCAAATGAAAAGCCTTCAAAGAAATAGTCTGTCGATAATGTTTACACTCTCACTTGTTGTTAAGTTGCGACTGCTCTAAATCAAGAGTGTCTAATGGGCCTTGTAGTCAGTAGTGTGCCCAATAGGCTTGATTTGAAACCATAATTTGTTGGTACGTTTTTATCTTGGGCTGGTGTGCTCAAGCGGTAATAACTGCTTGAGCTTCAAAACATTTACTTATAATAAGTTATATTCATCCATTTCTGTAATAAGCTAAGCCTGTGGTCCCTATGTAAAGCAGATATCTATAAGCTTTATCGACAGCTTTCACAAACACGGCAACCGTGCCGTGACTGTGGATCGACTGTACTTATCTGTGGGGCACGTGCCGCTGGCCACCTTCGTGTACATGTGGATGTGTATCGCGTGCAGACACCAGGTGGCGTCGTGCGCGCTGGTGCTGGACAACGCGGTGCACGTGTGGGACGTGCGGCGGCCGCACGTGCCGCTGGCCACCTTCGCCGAGCACCGTGACGTCACCACCGCCATCGCCTGGCTGCCGCAGCCGCACTCCTTCCTTTCCACGAGCCGGGTGAGTGTCTACATACAGCTCCATTTTTTGTTGGAAATTGTCTTACAACTGTCATCGTGAATTGATGCACACTAAGATAAGCGTGGTTTAAAACAACATTAAGTCCCTTTTTAAACTTCTAATAAAATAATGAAATATTAATCAGTTGGTGAAATTGGGTCTGTTTGTGACTCTGTTTTGCTTGCATACAAAGCTTATATTTGGTTATTATCAGTCAAAAAATTTGTAGTTATTTTACTCAAACACGGCTTTCAAAGGTTTCTTAAGTAATCTCCGGCTTTCTTTTACTTAAGACTTAAGTCAACTTAAGTCTTAAGTTGTAATCGAGTTACATAATTGCGTAGGACTGCACGTTGTACCGGCACCGGTTCCGGGAGGCGGCGCACCCGGTGCTGTGGGCCAACCCGCAGGCGCTGTGCGTGTCGGCGCGCGGGCACGTGGCCCACGCGGCCCCCGAGCGGCCCCTGCCGCCGCTGCAGCCCGCGCCCCGCGCCGAACGGGCCCCGCCCGCGCTCGGGTGAGTGCCATTACTTGGAGGAATCGACAGACTGTTCGTGTTGGTCCTTCGAGCATTGAACGCCGGCTAGGGAATGACATTAGTCCAGTGGTTCTCAAACTTATTTCGTCAATCGCCCACTTTAAAAATCAATTCTCTTTCAGCGCCCCCCATTTTTTTTTTACTTTACCACATCTTAAAACCACAATTTTTCTGGGCCCCTTACCGCCCCCCTCTAGGCCGCCAGCGCCCACAAGGGGCGTTATCACCCACTTTAAGAAAGACTTAGTCGTTAGACTGTGCTGTGCAGATGTTCACCCATATTTACTATAGTTAAATTCAATGTTTTAATGAATTTCGGTCAAAGCAAGTAAAATTTTTTGACTTCTAGGTAAGTCAATTGACTGATGAATAAGTGCGATGTACACAGGGGAGTCTCTTCGGACTATTTCCACCCTCATATCAAGAAATCAGGAATTCCTGAATGAAACGGGTCCCCCTCCCCCTCCTCTCTATATCAAACCAAATCCAGTTCATGTTGCACACTACTTCTGAAAAGAAGAAGACCTATAGTAACTTCATGATTATCAGTAAAATGAAATATTATTTTTCCTTATACTTTTGGTTTTTGACCTTTTTAAAGTGTCAAGAGGAGAGACTTCATAAGTCAGGCTCTAATAAGATAGTATTTTTCCAGACGCAAGCAGCCAACAGCGGGTTCCCTAAGCGCCGCGGCTCAGGCAGCGCTAGAACGCGCGTTCCCGGGCGGAGCTGCCTCTGCCCTCTGCCGGTTTAGGACAAAAACTCCTGACGATTCCGGGGGAAAAGAGGGTGAAGACAAATATGTGGACACGAGGACTACGGCGCTAGTGGGCTGCGCGAAGGAGTATAAGATTAAAGGAGCGCCACCGCACGAGTTGGCGGAACATAACGCGAACGTGGCGACGTCTTACAACAGACATATGGTGAGTTCGTTGTTGCTATTTATTGTTTTGCTTGTTAATTTCGAGAGGTATCAAACCCCTTAGTGTGGTCTAGTTCGTCATTGGGAATCTAAAACAAACTCATAATCTGACGGTCTGCTTGTCTTGTTGTTTCAAAGTTACATGACACGATCAGATCTTCTGAAATGTGCTACGAATGAAAGCTTCAACTCTGGTGTTCCTGAGGGGTTCCGATTAGGCCCATATTTGTTTTTAATATGTATCTATACTTCTAAACTAATATTATAAAGAGGAATGATTTGATTTTTTTCTTTGCATTGAATAGGCTCGGAAACTACTGAACGGATTTTAATGAAATTTGGTACACAGATAGTAGATAGCCTGGTTATGAATATAGGATACTTTTTATCCCGATATTCCCACGGGAACGGGAACCACGCGGGTGAAACCGTGAGCGGCCGCTAGTAAACTATAAATGTATAACTGTTCACAAAATATATTGAGCTTGATAGTTTCTGCGCTTTTTAGTTTAGCGATAGAGGTTAACGTAATACGACCAAGACAATTAAGCGCACGACAGGAATGCAGTTTTGCACTTTTGGCACCTGCAGCCCACTTCTATCACCGCACTTCTCTTTTTATGCAATTAATTAGCGCTACAGTGATAACCTGATTGACTACCGCTTCTTGATGTTTTAGTTTTTAGTTAGATTTTTTAAGTTTTTCTCAGCTTTCTCAGCTGTCATGCGCCTAATTGTCTTGGTCACGTTGTATGTTGGAACGACGCAGTACAGGGCCAAGATGATTTTATAATGAACATAATGATAGTTCTATACTCTGCGGTGTGTAGGCACGGGAAGGTCGCGAGGCGTATAGCGTTTGCGTTTATTGCGGATGTGGAGTTTTTTTTAATTTACGACGGGGAGACTTAGCCTTCATCATACCTGATGTTAAGTATTGATAAGGTTGAAGATGGATGCGAGCCTCTCCCGGAATCGTCTACCACTTAGGAACTGGCTATCTTATGATAAATTTTAAGTAGAAAAATATTGGAAAAATTTTACTCAGCCACAAGTGAATTCTCAGATGGGACTCGAACCCACGACCTTTGGAAATTCGGTCCAATGCTATAACCACTGAGCTACCGATACTTGCGGACCAATATCTATCTTTGCAATAGCAACGCGACAGCAGAAATTGCGCGATAATTGCTTTACGTCACGTATTAACAATGCGGCCTCTACCAAACAAACGATATACTACAATGTCCATTCACTTAGTTCCTGTTATTGCTACCAAATTGTTTTTGACGCTAGCGTTATAGCCATACGCGGCGTCTCACTCTCGCACCTAGGTAGGAGCGCGAAAGAGTGAGACACCCCTATACGAGCCATCAGCGATCGTTTAGCCAGCAATTACATAGGTACTACCATTTTCATTTTGACGTTCCGCAGCGATCGCACGATATCTGCGCGATAATTGCAAATTTTTGGGTAAAAGCCCCGCCCGTTCACACATTCGTCTCACGCGTCACCTTCCGGTTCGCGTCGCCAGTGAAATGCCGCTTATGAGTTGTTTTCTTGACGACCTCTTTGGCACAGACAGGGGTACTAAACCCGGGGTGCTGGTCGGATAACCTCCACGTGGTGCACCCTGGGCGCCGTCGCACGTATTGTTGCGGCGGTGGCGAATAATCCGACATCATACCGTAACTCAGTACGTAGTGCTGAGCCGGGGGCCGCCGCTTTTTCATCTGCGAGGGCCGCGTGGAGTACTCCACTATAAAAGTACAAGATCACATCGGAACCCTGCACGTGGTGCAGGACCGGGGGCTGCCCGCGTGTTTATGCGGGGGCTGCGTGGAGTAAACCACTTTAAAAAATCCTCAAAGGTCCGGCGTCGGGAACGGCATGGCGTCAGATCGCCTGAAGGTGGCTAGCAGAGTGTGCTAGCCAACTACCGAACACCCCTGGGGTACCTCCCGCCCCCCCAGTGTATGTAGGGTTACCCGGGTACTGGGATCTCTGCCCGGGTGGACTGATGTTTCTCCCATTCTCGTGGGTCTAATATGGCTGAATTTATTAAAAATACTCAAGACGTTTCGGAGAAGATGGACACTGCCCAGAGTCCGAACAAAAACTGTGGTCGTAAAGAAAAGATTGCTAAAGCTTCTGTCAGCGCTGTAGCCGGCAGCACTTTAGGTCGAGAAGAGGTCGGGAGCAAAGATGAAGTGGCTAGGACTTTGAAAAAGATCGAGTCACTAACGGATGATTTTACGGATCAGGTTACGAAGGTTCAGAAGTGGGGAGCCGACCTTGGCTTGAGGCCGTCGGAAATTGACGAACTGGAGGATTTCATTACAATCTTCGCAAATATCTACAACGATGCCATATCCGTGCTGACGCAGACAGCCGACAAATACCACTCGGCCTTAAAGAAGGAAAAAAAGATGAGTAAGATGGTGCTGGAGCACAATAGCGCGGTGGTCGAGCGCAACAAGTTGCTCCTTAAAGAGAATGCTACCCTGAAGGCGAAACAGACTTCGAGTCCTCCTCCCCAGATTCCCTTTGAGGCAGGAAACCTGTCAGCAGTTTTAAAGGAGACGAAAAGCACCCTTCTAGCATCGGTGAAGGTGATGCTCGACGAGCGGCTGAAGGGGATCGAGTTGCTTTTCTCCCCCCACACGCAACGGACGACTGCCGCGCAGGCAATAGGCGTACAGGCTCCAGCCGAAAGGCACCCGGAAACCCCTACTACCTCTACTGAGCCTTGGTCGAGGGTGCTGGGCAGAAAGGAGAAGAGACAGGGCAATGTTGCTAAAACGCCGAAGCAACCAACCGAGCCGCCTGCTAAAAAGCCGAAGAAGCCTGCACAAAAGGGCCGCCCGAAATTGCCTCATACGGGCATCTCAGCAGTTGTTGTGACCCTACGTCCAGAGGCGCTGGCCGAGGGTATTACGTATACTGGAGCTATGGCCAAAGCGAGAGCGCAGATCTCCTTAAAGGACGTCGGCATCGCGGAGGGCCTTTTTAAGTCGAGGGATTCACAGACGGGTGCGCGGGTCTTGGAGATCCGTGATCAAAGCGGAGCCAAAGCAGACGCTCTGGCGGATAAACTCCGAGAGGCTCTGAGAGAGGTTGCGGATGTAACACGTCCGGAAACGACGGCTGGTGTGGAGGTGTCTGGATTGGACGACACCGTAAGCAAAGAAGAGCTGGTCGCAGAGATAGCCGCCAAAACGGGCCATCCGGCAGAAAAGATGAAGGCAACGGAAATTATGAAAAGGACGAACGGCACGAGGTTTGCACGCCTTCGGTGCCCCACAGACGCAGCTAGAAAGCTCTGTGAGGAAGGTAGGATTCTGGTAGGTTGGAGTGTGGCTCGAGCTAAACTCCTTACCCCTCCCCCATTGCGATGTTACAAGTGCATGGGGGTAGGGCACACGAAGCCGAGATGCCCATTCGAGGATGACAGAAGCAACCTCTGTTTTAGATGTGGTGCGCCCGGTCACATGGCTGCGGTGTGCAAGGTGGAGCCGAAGTGCGTGGTCTGCACGGCAAGCGGTCGGGAAGCCGGACATGTTATGGGAAGCAGATTGTGCGACCCCCCGGTGACGAGGAGCAGGTGCCCTGATCGGCAGACCGCTCCAATAGAGAGTAATGGACGTCCCGAACATCATGAAGACGCCACCAGTGTACGAAGTCGCTCGTCACACAGCGAGCAAGAGAGGGGGACCAGAGAGTCCCCGAAACCCCGGAGGGTACGACGCTCCTCCCGCCTCTCTAGCGAGAGGCGTCGTCGCGAGGAGGCACAGTAGGTCTGAAGTGGGGGTTGGGCGGCGGGACGGGGAATCCCGTCGTCCAGTCTAGACCCCCCGTGGTGGTCGGGCGCGCCACGTGTTCCGGCGCGCCCCATCAGTAGTAGGAAGGGTCACTTCATCGACCTGAAGATGGTAGCCCAAGGGGGCCAAACGCGGGGCGGAGACTCGGAGACTGCTACCCTTATCCCGAAGTCTCCGTCCACACGCGTGGTAAGAACACCCAGGGGGTTTTAGTGGGTTCAAGTCCCACATAACCTCCCTGTCTCTATAAATATTTGCGTGTATGAACATATCTATTTGTCTTGGTCTGGGTGCTTATGTATATTATGTATGTATTAACAAAAAAAAGTATACAAGTTCTTCATGAGACAACGTGAGTGGGCTACATAATTGGTGTGATTGTATGCAATTATTGACGTGAAAACTTCTTTAGCAGCGTTGTGCATATCAAAGTTTTAAAATTTGGGATGGGTAAAAAATGTTAGAGTCGCGTCAGGACACGTGACCTGATCGAAAAGTAATATCCTCCTCTCTTTCTACCGCGCGGCGAAAATGTATGCCTGCTCCTGCTGTTTCGTTTAAGCGGTTTTCACTTCTGCCGGCACTCCCGGAGTGCAACCCTTTTTTGGAACGAAGTTCCTTATCGCGCGTTGCGAAAGGGGGCTAGACGGAAAAAATTAAGACCAAAAGTTGTAACGACACTTTTTGTGTCATTGACCTACTTTTGAACAAAGCACGCACCTATTTTGTCATATGAATCAGCGAGCGGCTAGCGCCTGCGGGCTGTGTATAAACTTTAAAGGCAGTGATTCGACTCGGAGGTTCATACCTCGAACTTGCAAGTTTTATTTTTCTTTCTTCTCTTCTTCGGATTGTCTAAACTTCAATTAGCGTCAAGTCGGAAATTCAAAACCTAGCAGTGAAAGTTATTTTTTGGAACGAAGTTCCAATTCGCGCGTTGCGAAAGGGGGCTAGACGGAAAAAATTAAGACCAAAACTTGTAACGACACTTTTTGCTATAGTTGTAAGCCATGCGGCGTGCGCGTGTTTCTCTGTTTCTCTCTCTCTCATAGAAAGCGAAAACTTCGTTCCATTCGGGTGTCCCTTGATACCTCTCAAGTTTTTTTTTTTAATTTGTCGATGGCAGGTGGCGCACGTGTGGGCGGTGGTCCGCCTGTGGAGCGCCGCGCGCCAGCGACCGCCCGCGCGCCGCCGCCCGCCGCCGCCGCGCGCCGCGCCGCCGCCGCCGCCGCCCTACAGGTGCGGCCAATATACACTGGGGGGTCACATCATTTTTGAAATGAAAACTTCTTTAGCGGCGTTGTACACATCAAAGTTTGAGATTTGGGATAGGTATAAAATGTTAAAGTCGCGTCAGTACACGTGACCCTGATCGAAAATTTGTGAGACAATTTACCGTTGACCTATTTCAAATACTATAGAGTTGTGGTCAAGATATAGGTAGTCGATTTTGATCGTTATTTTCGTTTAAGCGGTTTTCACTTCTGCCGGCACTCCCAGAGTGCAACCCGTTGTTTTTATTTATTTATTAGCACACACAAATGTATACAATAAAAAAACAATCAATGTTACATTAAAATTAGGTATAGAACTAGATATTTCGAGCTTATGCATGCCTAGTAGCTTCCAAAATAAAAACGACATGTCTCGATTTTCTTAAAAACGAGGTAACTTTGGAGACTGGGTTCTCTGCCAAAGATTGAACCGAGCTTGATCTGATAATGGCCATCCAGGAAGTGAATGAAGGAAATCCAGCTATAGATCACAGCTCAGTCATTCCTTGGCAGAGAACCGAGGCTTTAAAGTTATGTCGTTTGTATGAAAATCGACTAGTATCGTTAATTATGTGATCACCACTGTACGTAAACATATGCATAACTTACCGCCTTAAATCCGTTGCGGGGTTGGCAGACAATCAAAGGAAGAGATTTAAAAAAATGGAAATGGGTAAAACTGGCGCCCGCCAGCAGCTAGTCTGGCCTTCGCTTAAACATACTTTCTTAGCCGCAAACAAGAGTAACGGGGCTCAACGCGACATTTATAATGTAGCACATTTATATGTACTTTACAATTTATAATGGGACGCGAAAGTTATACTTTCTTAGCCACCTCAACGACACCATATTTGGAATAGGCTATTTGACAATGCGAAAAATAAAGTGTCAATTACTGTTATCAGTATAAATTATGAGTTTAAAAATGGTTTTTTATTAACGTAAGTTGAAAATAATTATAAATTTATTTAAAAATCCGTAAATAAAAATGCATATTTTAAACGTTTTGTCACGTGACACAAAACGCTCCTGATTCGTCGAGTTTATAATGACGTCACTTGCTTGTAAACCTCGTTTGCCTACGTATGTGGATGATATGCAGAATACAGGCAAGTAACGTCACCGAACTCATTGCAGCGTCATATTGTCAATGTAGCGTTTTGGCGCGCTATTTAAATATTAAATTTTTAATTTGATATTTTTCAGCAAATATGTACCAGAATTTTAAAAAACAACTTTTACTGGGTTCCTTAAACTCCACTTCATAATATAAAATGGATTTTCAAACCTGTCAAATAGCCTATTGGTTGGGCCTAGATTGTTATCTGGGAACAATAGTGAACGAAACTATACTGCTTCTAGTCATGTACAATACCACACCTTACAGGTGCGATACCTCTTCTATGTGTGCCGTACCTTACTTTAAGATGTTTTTATGTAGCTCTCACTGCACTGATCACTGGCGTTTACCGCACGATTTAGGAAGTTTTTTTTTGTAGATACTACGACGACTATTGTATATCCCTTGTTCTCTTGTTGTATGAGGTTTAGTGGCACCCGTGGTGTCAGAGTTTATCAAGCCGCCAATAAGGTCATTGACTTGGCTTATCGTCAGTTATCAGATGACAACAGATAAGACCGACGTTTAACTTGCCCTTCGAAGCACCGAAGTGGTCAGTTGTAATGTCACTTTATGGTAACTCATCCGACACCTGGATGGATCGAACGTTGCTTAATAAACATGATCGAATACCATCAGTCTGTCAAGCGCCTACGGCGGGAAATTTCAATATAACATTTTAAAATCCTTTTTTTTTTTAATTACTTTTATATGTATAATGGTTTGCTCTTGATGGCAATCAAGTCCGAGGGCGAAGACAGGATCCAAGATAATGCAAGCTAACCCAGAAGGTGCCTAGATAGATAGCAGTACCCAAACTTGTCGAATACAAACTTGCTAGTTTGGTCCTTCGAGCTGGATTATTTCAACTACCGAACTATCGCTATGATATAATCGGCAGTTGTGTGGAAAAAGAGCGCCTGGAGGAGGCGGAAGAGCGGGCAGAGATGCAGTTCCAAAACAGCGGCGTACTCGGCGTTTATGCGGAACATACATATTTTTTACATTTATATGCCGTAGCCACTAGCCAAACAAGTTAGTTTGGTCCTTCGAGCTGGATATTATGTTTGATACAAAACTTACTATGATTGGCAACAGTTGCGTAGAAGAGGAGCCCCTGGAAGAGGCGGAGGAGTGGGCGGAGACGCAGTTCCAGAACAGCGGCGTGCTCGGCGTGCCTACGCGCACCATTTACATCCCTCCTGCGAAGTATAGGGCCCTTCATGTCGACGGTATGTAATGCAATACTTGTAAAATATACATCAGGAATTATTTAAAAGAAAATGTAACTTGGGACTCGTTTGATATATTCAATTCTGTGAATTTGCCAACCGATACGAAAAAACGTCTCTTTTATTATCTATCACTCACGCAGTACACAGAAAAATACAGCCGTTGACAAGTTTTTTGCTGGTTCTTCTCGTGACAAGGTCTACCGCTGCGTTGCGCTGTAGAGTTTAGCTTCTATGATATTCTCATGGGTTTGTAACCTACATTGAATAAATGGTATGGAGTTTTAGTTTATCGTGTCCCGCCAATACTAAAGCTTCTCAGAGGACGTTAAATTAAATCCATAAATAAATATATTGTTCGTCTTTTTTTATAATAGGTGAAGTCAGTATAAGATGCGATAGATCCTATTGGAAGATTTCCCGTTTAAGTTCTATATAAGGTCCAATTCCTAAGCTTCCTTACATTTAATATAAATTGATAAAGTACAAACATGAATGTTAATTAAAACTGTCTTGTTTGAGTGTTAAAATGTCACCGATGTAGTTGTTCTTTTTACATTATAAATCTTATTATTTTACAAATTGCATCGTTGCGAAACGTGGTGAAAATTATGCGACCTTAATATTATGTTTACATAACAAAATGATGTATGGACAGTCGCGAGCAATGACATGTATACACTTTACATCCTTATCGCATTGACACACGCGGAAACAAAGCTCTCTCTGTCCACAAACGTTACTCATGGACAAAGTAAGAAAAATGTATTGAATTTGTAATAATATTACTAAGGAAATATTTGCACGTCGAAGTATTCGACAAAATATGCTGGAGAACCCTGATATAACAACCTGTATGTACCATATTTTTTGCAAATAAAATTATGATTTCAATAATGTAATGTGACAAGGTTTAACGGCCTCTGTGGTCTAGTGGTAACAACCACCGGTATCAGACCCAGGGGTCCCGGGTTCGATTCCCAGCGGGGGTAATTATTGTATTCGGTTTGGTTGGTGGTAGGGCTCGTTGTAAGTCCCCTGGTTAGCTACCCCCATCTAAGTTTGACGCCATAACAACAATGTTTCAGCATTGTTGTATTGCGGCAGATAGAGATAAGATAGCCAGTTCCTCAGTGATTGAGGATTCCGGGAGAGGCTCGCTCGCATTTTCAGCCTTAATCAATCTTAACATCAGGTATGATGAAGGCTTATTAAGAGTCTCCCCGTAGTTCATAAAAAAAATAGCTTAATGTTTCTATGTCATTGCACGTGACTGTACGATCGACATCTCGTACACAATATCCAACCCTGTGTGTGTGCAGCAGAATGCGGCGGCGGCTGGGTTTCGGCAGCATCGGCGCACTACGTGGACGTGGAGGCGGCGGACTGGACCCTGCCCGAGGAGGCCTTCCCGCTGCGCACCGCCCCGCCCCCGCACGCCCCCGCACCGCCTCGCACGCCCCCTATCGTTGACAATGGTAAACGATAAAACATATTGAAATGTAGAGGTCCCAGTTGAGAGCCCTGCGGAACTGCCGTAGCGGCTATCCTATAGAACCGAAACAATAAAATAATCTTTGACAGTGACTATTTCATTCCTCGATCTTATGTAAGATATTAGCCATCTTATAGTAAGCAATCGTGATTACCGTGGTAAAAGAATTTGAGACACAAGTCAACAGATGATGATCGACTATGTCAAAGGCTTTGATTTAATCTTAAATGGAACCGACTTGTCTACCAGAAGCAAGAAGTAAGTACTAATACATATTGTTCCTGCCCGCCCCCGCGACCGGCACGGCACTAGGGCGGTAACTCTCCATGTCAGTAGAGGACTGGATGCTGCCCAAGGAGACTCTTCCCGCCCCCCACAACGGTAAATGTTGCTGCCCTCCGTGCTATAGGAGTGGACTGGTCGCTGGGTATCCGCAGCATTAGCGCACTACGTAAATGTGAATGCTGCTGATTGGACTCTGCCTGAAGACAACGATAACTACCAATACAAAATTAGGGCGATTACACGTGCTATTGAGGAGAAGACGCTACACAATGAATCCATCGTTCAAAGAGGGCATCAAGGAAAAGTGTGGCAAAAACGGAACAAAAAACATTTGAGAGCTTCCGTTGTGTAGATAGTAGGTAATTTAATTTTGTTAAAAGTAAGTACTAAATTAAGATTTAGGAGTGTACGGTTTTTAGAACCGTTACAGTACTCTACGTAAATTGGTTAAAGTTACACAAAAATAATGTATGACGGAATTGTTATACAAGCGTTATTTTGTTAAGGCTATTTTTATGTTATTTATTTGTTTATTAATTTGAAAGGGAATGTAAAAACTTACTTCATTAAAAACTATGTTTCTTTCGCGTTATTAAGTTTACTGACATTAAACGGCTATAAACTTATAACAATACAGCTATTATTGTGTATCGGTTAATATTAGGGAAAGCGTTTTTCTTTTATTTATGAACGACGGGAAGACTCTTAGGCGTTATCAATCTTAAAATGTTAAGGTTAAGAATTGATAAGGCTGAAGATGGAAGTGGGCCTCTCCCGCAATCCTCAATCACTGAGGAACTGGCTATCTTATCTCTTAATGCCGGAACACAACAATGCTGAAAACATTGTTGTAAATTGCGTCACACTTAGATAAGATGGTGGTAGCTAGCCAGGTGGACTTACAACAAGTCCTACCACAAAACAAACCGAATACAATTTTTACCCCCGCTGGAAATTGAACCCGGGACTCCTGGGTCTGATATCGGTGGTTGTACATTCGGGGAAATCCCGGATGATCAGTAGTTTTTTTTAGAAAGTTATCTCAAAAAGTAATAGACCTATAGAAAACTTTTGTATCACAAATAATATAACTTTAATAGGTATTTCATTTTATAAATAAATTATTTACCTTAATACTTACCGAAATATCGTCAAAACAACTCTACTGATCAACCGGGAAGTTCCCGACTGTACCACTAGACCACAGATGCGGTTAAATTACAAAAAAAATATCACATTAAACTAACGTTATTCAATACCTTCTAGAACTAAAACAATAAGGTGTTTGTATTAGCGTGTGCTCATTCCGCCAGGGTCGGGCTACACCACGTCGACGGGCGGGGGCGGGGGCACAGTCACAGGCGGAGGCGGGGGCACAGGCACAGGCGGGGGCGGGGGCGGGGGCTCGCCGGGCGGCGCGTCGTCGCCGGGCGGCTCCAGCTCCTCCGGCCCCGAGCGCTGCTCCTCCAACCGGGCTTCCGTCACCTCCGTGAGAACCTACATACCGTACTTTGTTATTACTTTTTGTACGAACAACAGCTATGATAAACCAATTGTTCTGTTGTGTCCCTGACCTTCAGGAACACGTGAGTCGCCTTGACTTATGAAATAAAATCAAAAAGGAAATCAACTATTTATTTGAAGATGAAAATTGATTTTACATGCACAATAATTATATCGAGGTGGAGGGAACGGAAGTGTCCCTGTCACATACATCTGACATCAGCTGTCACAACGAAAAACGTTTAGAAACTAATTGAATACATAACATAATCATACTTTCATTTTTGTCTGTCTGCTAGCAAATCTCTTTATATATCAGCTTCCACCTAGTTTGCGTAATAGTTTTAGTCCTTTCTGCGGGAAGAGGCTAGTGACGTGTGGTACAGATTTCTAAAAAACCTATTTCAGGCGCCAGCCCTTCACAAATTTAGGTTAATCTATGACACTTATGTATGACTTGATATAAGTAATGAATTTGTGAAGTGACAAATAAATAGATAAATCTTAATATATATAAATCTCCTGTCACGATGTTTGTCCGCGATGGACTCCTAAACTACTTAACCGATTTTAAATTAAATTGGCACACCGTGAGCAGTCTGGTCCAACTTAAGAGATAGGATAGCTTTGATCCCAAAATTCCCACGGGAACGGGAACCACGCGGGTGAAACCGCGCCCGGCCTCTAGTTATTTATATATTATTTAAAGTACACAGCAGCACCATGCCTTTTAGTTATTTTATAATTTTTTAGCTATTTTATTTTTTATTTTGTGATGCAGTATTATTACTGCATCACAAAATAAAAAATAAAATAGCTAGCTTCCGCCCCCGGGTTCACCCGCGTGGTTCCCGTTCCCGTGGGAATATCTGGATAAAAAGTAACCAATGCTATTCTCCATCCTTTCGACTAAATCTATGCCAAATATATATTCCATTGGTTGCTTAGTTAGAGCGTAAAAGAAGGACAAACAAACACATTTTTGCATTTATAATATTAGTAAGGATTAGCTAATGAGATCATTTAAACATACGGTTCAGGTAATTTTATTGTTGGCTACATTATTGGTGTTTTCATATCTTTAAATATCTCGTGGTAAAATAATTTAAGCGATGGTTGTTAATTTCGACTGTCAGCCTAATGGCCGAATATTCACACGCTACTTAACTTCTTGAACATCAACCTGTCGCTTTAAATATCAAAGGTATCAAAGAACACCTTGATGTTTAAGAGCTTCTTATTTAAGTTTAAAACCTCCTCTTCCTAAGAAGATACCTTAAAAATGTCTTTCTTCCTGCAAGAATATCACTATAACGGAGACCAATGGTCCTTCGAGCCGGATTCTCTAACATAGTATTCCACTTCCCAGGCGGAGGAAGGCGAGGTGGGGCTATCAGTCCGCGGCAGCGGCGGCGGGGGCGAAGGTCCCGAGGTGTCCCGGGGGGCACCAGAGGTGGCCCCGCTAGTGGCTGCTGCGCTAAGGCTGCATGTCGAACTGGGCGACGTGCAGACCGCCGTCAGCGCCATGCTGGTGCTGCAGGAGCATAGGTATGCCGCGCTAAGGAATTGGTCAACTCTAACCCTACTTTGAAATGCATCACCCAGGCGGAAGAGCGCCGTCAGCGCCGCCATGTGTGAATTTCATCGAAATCCCTTTTTTAAACAAATATCCAAACATTCACATTAATATTATGAGGATACCAGTTGCCGCCTGTGGTTTTACCCGCGTTTATCGTCGATATATCGGAATAAAAATATCTTATGTTCTTATCCAAGCTTATACCTTCTGTGGGCCAAATATCATCTAAAACCTTTCCTTTTATGTCCGTACAGATGTTTTTTTTTTTAATGAGCCACGGGGATACTCTTAGCCTTCATCATACCTGATGTTAAGTATTTGTGAGGCTGAAGATGGAAGCGAACCTCTCCCGGAATCACTGAGGAACTGGCTATCTAATCTTTAACTGCCGGAACACAACTATGCTGAAAACATTGTTGTTATGGCGTCAGACTTAGATAAGATGGTGGTAGCTAGCCAGGCGGACTTACAACAAGTCCTACCACCAACCAAACCGAATACAATATGTACCCCCGCTGGGAATCGAACCCGGGACCCCTGGGTCTGATACCGGTGGTTGTACCACTAGACCACAGAGGTGGTTAAAATAGTGGTGGTTAAATATTCTTTATATTATTCATTAATATCGTGTAAACCACCCAGGAACGACCTGTTCCCGTATATCGAGGAGAGCCTGCAGGAGCAGTGGTTGTTGGGTTACATCGAGCTGCTGCAACGGCATAAGCTGTGGAACGTCGCTACCGAGGTACGTAGAAATTGTAACACTGTTCACTCTCAATAAATAGGAAGTGCGGCAGAAGTGACTAGTTGCCGGATGAAATTAGCACTTAAACCGTATTTACAAAGCCTATTTTCGATTCTTATGACAAAAATTGTTATCAATTTATTTAGGATCGGCGGAAATCTTTTATTTTTTTTGTAAACATAGAACTTTAGGTATTATGTAATCGTAACATTTTAATCAGAGCGTCCGCTCAAATGATAGCAGCAAAATGATAAAATGATGAATACGAAGAGAGAGAGTGAATGAGAATAGTTTGAGTGATCGTAATTAATTAATATGAGGGCAGAATGATGATGATGATAAGATAAAATTTATTTGCTTGGATATGGTTACATATTGATCTTAATTAGTTTCCAACATTCTAACGTATTTTGCGATGTGCAAATATTCATTTTAACAAAAAAATCATCTAATTGTAAATAATAATAGTAGGTAGGTACCACAAAACAAAAATATTAAAAGTTTTACGAGCACTAGCCAAAATTATGAAAAAAATGTCAATAGATAAAAAACAATGTCAAAATTATCAGTAAATCTATTTTGTAAATTTTTTTTCATAAAACAGAAAATAAAATAAATACAGTTAAAAAGAATGTCAAATTGTATCATTAATGTACAGTGCAAGAACTATACAATATTGTAGTGTCAGCGCTCTACCTGCGCACGTCAATTTGCTAATTTATTAGTACACGTTTGCATAGCATGCAATTTAGACTTACTCATTGTAGCAATTAAATAAATCAATCATTTTATCATATCAAGATTTTCGTATCATTTTCTATCATCTTAAGTTGTGTGATCGCGAGATCATACAATTAAGAAAGTCAGCGATTTTATAATACATTTTGTCCATAAGTAAATTAAACAATTTTGATTTCAATTTAAAATATATCAAATTTAAAAATCTTCATGTCATTGGGTAGCTTATTGAATATGCGAATCGCCATACAATGAACTTTTTTTGAGTATACCTTTATCTTTGGTCTGGTATACAGAGATTATTGCCTTGTCTTCCTCTATTATTGGTATTGGTATTGGTGATGGGCTCTTTTCTCCGCATTTAGACTCTCATTTGGTCCGTTATGCGTGAACATAGCA
Source organism: Chrysoteuchia culmella (assembly GCA_910589605.1). Classification (NCBI taxonomy): domain Eukaryota; kingdom Metazoa; phylum Arthropoda; class Insecta; order Lepidoptera; family Crambidae; genus Chrysoteuchia; species Chrysoteuchia culmella. The sequence continues at coordinate 21,269,401 of OU342651.1, forward strand.
TCGGTATGGCTAGTTAAGCCATCCCAGCTCCTTCCAGAAGCGCAGAAGCCTCCTGGGGCGTTCACAGGCTTCTAGGAGCGACCTCACGTCTTTGAGGGTTTCTGCCCGTTTTGCGGCCAAACCCACGCACTCCAGGATTACGTGGGCGGCTGTTTCCTCTGCGTCCAGGCATCCCCTACATAGGGGGCTGTCTGTCGCATTCATGATGAATAGTTGTTGGTTTAAAGGTAGGTGACCTGTAAGTGTGCCTACAACTATTCGGAGGTCCGGACGATTAAGGCTTAGCAGTCTACAGGTCAAACGCGGCGAGACTGCAGTCAACGCCAGCTTGGACTGTCTACAGCTTGTTTGATCTACCCAACGCTTATTATGTGCAGCACGAGTACGCTGTCTTACCCATGAGCGCAATTGGCTGAATGGGAGTGGCAGAATGGGTATGGGTCCAGCCACTGTTGTGGAAGATCCCCTTCTTGCCAGCTCATCGGCGACATCGTTCCCGTGTGATCCACTATGCCCTTTAATCCATTGTAGGATTACACTGTTGTTGTTGGATGCTAAACGATCCAAGACTCGGTGGCATTCGTAGACAATGCTGGAGTTGATCGTGTTGGCCTCCAGTGCTGTTAGGACGGCCATACTGTCGGTCAGTATGCGGATTTTCAGTTCCTTCATACCTCTAGACAGGGCCGTGGTAGCTGCGTTTATTATTGCAACACATTCGCATTGAAATATCAAACTGTGTTGGCCTAGTGCTAGTGAAGTTTTGATATTTAGGTCTTGTGAGAATACTCCGGCTCCAGTGCCAATCCCCATCTTGGAACCGTCCGTATAAATTCGGACTTCATGTATGCCAGAGGAGTCTTGGTCACTTTCAAATAACTGTATTTGGTAATTCTTTTCGAAAATGTATTGTTTAGGGATCCTGTCGCATGGGGCAGCGATTAGTGACTCATGTTTCACTAAATTATTCCACAATGTGGAGTGAGGACCCTCTTGGTTGTACCACAGACCCAGGTGTTTAAGCCTTATAGCAGCCATGGAGGCTTCCTGTTGTATAAACAGGGCCAGGGGTGTTAGATCCAGAGCTACTTCAAGGGCGACTGTGGGGGTTGTTCGCATGCAGCCTGTTATCGCAGAGCATGCCAATCTTTGGAATTTCTGCAGCTTGTTGATTACGGTTCTTTGCTCTGTTTTGGACCACCAGGCAACGGCTCCGTATGTGATTATGGGACGTATAACAGTCTTATACAGCCACATCGTTATTTTCGGTGATAGCCCCCAGCTTTTGCCAAGCAGTCTTTTACATTGGTAAAATATGATGGTGGCTTTGTTTAGTTTACCTTCGAGATGTCTATTCCAGAGGAGTTTGTTGTCTAGTATCACCCCTAGATACTTGACTTCCTTGCTGAGGGACAGACTGGTGTTGAAAAGTTTAGGAAGTTTAAGGTTGCCTAGACTCCGTTTGTTTGTGAACAGGATTAGTTCCGTCTTTGTTGGGTTCACTGTTAGATTGTGTTTGATGCACCACTGTTCGACGACCTTTAATGCGGACCTCATTCGGTCACATATCACACTCTCAACTCGTCCGCTGATGAGTATGGTCAGGTCGTCTGCATAGCCTACTGTGAGGAAGTTGCGGTCGTTGAGCCAGCTAATCAGCTCATTGACCACAATGTTCCATAAAAGAGGTGAGAGGACACCCCCTTGGGGACCTCCTTTTGCTACTACCCCTCTGGTGGTATCATTCACAGTAAATTGTATAGCTCTGTCTCTTAACATGCTGTCAATCCACCCGGCAATAGTGGGATCGACACCATGTTTGGAGAGGGCCTGGCTTATGCTGGTAAAGTTGGTTTTGTCAAAGGCTCCTTCGATGTCGATGAAGGTGCCTAGTGTTGATATTTTGTGTTTGAGATTGCCTTCTATATAAGAAACTACCTTATGTAGGGCAGACTCTGTTGATTTGCCTGCAGAATAGGCATGTTGGTTTGGATTTAAAGGGTTCCTGACCAATGCAGTGCTCCTTATTTCCCTGTCTACTAGTCTCTCTAACGCATTTAAAAGGAATGATGTGAGGCTTATTGGTCTGAATGATTTAGGTTGAGTGTAGTCTCCTTTGCCGGGTTTAGGGATAAAGACTACCTTGACTTCCCTCCATTTCATAGGAATGTAGCGGTGTGCTAGGCAGCTTCTGTAGATGGCTACGAGGTGATCAATAAGACCTCCGTCGCTCCATCTCATCAGCCCTGGAAAAATTCCATCTAGGCCCGCTGATTTGAATGGGAGGAAGCTGTTGATTGCCCATCTTACTTTTTCAGGGTTGACCACCTTGTGGGCGGTGATCCAATCGGTTTCAGCAGGTAGATTCTCATCTATTTCTTCCCATGTGTTACTTTCCGTTATGCGGCATCCTGGGAAGTGAGTGGTCATTAACAGTTCTGAAGTGTCTTGATCTGTTTTGGTGTAAGTTCCGTCTGGCTTTTTCAGGAAACCAAGGTTGTGTGTTGGTTCGCTGCACAGGATGTTTTTCACTCTGTTAGCCTCGCTGTTGGTTTCAATATTGGTGCAGTAGCGTCTCCAGCATTCTCTTTTCCTGAGGCGGATACGCTTCCTGTAGTTGTATTGGGTTTGTTTGTAAGCGTCCCAATCGTGCGCTTCTCGTGAGTTCTTTGCTTTGTTGAACAACTTTCTTACCTTGCGGCGTAGTTTCTCCAGATCAAGTCCCCACCAGTGATACTTGTTTCTTGGCTGGGAGCTAGGAGTGGAAAGTGGGCATGTTTCTTCAAAGCTGGTGATTAAAGTTGTTGTTATATGATCAACGTGGTTATCAATATCCGCTTTTACCGCATGAGTTGTAGGTGTGTCTAGACACCCTAACTTCTCTGCGGTCAGAAGCTCATACTTACGTCGGTCCATCTTACGTGGATTACGTCGGGGCTCGGGCGGTGTGAGGGTCATATTTATGTTGTACTCGACCCAGCGATGGTCGGAACACGACGCCTCGTCAGATACATGCCAATCGGAAATGTGGTGAGTTGCGTGTTCGCTCGCTAAAGTAAGGTCAATGATGACGAGCCCAGACAGGCTCGTGATGTTACGAAAGTCGGTTCTGAGCCCCTGTTTATTATGTTCATATTAGTCGCGAGTAAAAAAGAAACGAAATCCTTACCTCGCGTGTTGTTCTCCTTGCTGCCCCATAGCACATGGTGTGCGTTGGAGTCAACTGATATGATCAGCTCCAGTCCCTCACGCTCGCAGTGTTGAACCAGCGCGGCCAATTCGGGGGTGGGGATATCCGCGTCGCCCGGCAGGTAGGCGGACGCCATCACCACGTCAGGCAGGCCTGCGGAGGGGTCGTTGCGGAGCCTGATACTGGTCAGGTCGCTGGAACAGAACTCGGTCATTAGGGTTGTGTTTGCGTGTTTGGGTGCAAAGATGCATGTACGCGGGTTGTCAGTGGTGGTGTCTAGGAGTAGCTTACCTCCGATGTTGCTTAGACCGCATATTCTGCCCTTCCTAATCCACGGCTCCTGGATTAGGGCTACGGTCTTGGGATTAACCTCCAGCCTTCTGCGTAGGTTAGCCGTTGCAGTCTGGCTGTGCTGGAGGTTGGTTTGGAGGACGGGGAGGTTATTTCTGATTGTCTTCCTCTATATAAGTTATTACTTTTAATATCGAATAGGCAATTATATTTTTTTACAAAAAGTGCCATCTCTAATATGTACAGACAGGGGAAGCGGTAGCAATTTTAGAGCCTTAAACATTGGCTTACAGCTATCTAATCTATCTGCACCACAGATAGACCGATCACATTTCTTTTGCACTCTAAATGATCTGGGCATATCTGCAGAGTTTCACCATAAAATGAGTCCGATATCTTAGTAATGACATTACGTAGCCGTGGTATGCCAATAACGCTGCTTCTTTAGACGCAACTTTAACAATTCTATTCAGTACATAAACATATCTGTCTAGTCTTTAACCAATGTATCAATGTGACCTTTCCAATCAAACATCTCGTCAATCGTAATACCTAAAAAATTTGTTGCCTTAACATTGTCAATTTTATTTTTCTCGTAATTTATATTAACGTTTACACTGGTTTTATATGTTATTTCGGAAGGTTTTCAATTCCGATATTGATTTCCGATATTAGATCTCAATATCGGAATTCCGATATTAATATCGGAATTGCATATTTTCGACAGCAATTGTACATTTTCTTTGTAAATTGCAGATATCCTTTTGAAATTACACTAATGAAGTAGGAGGTTGGATTGAATAAAATAAAGTACAGTATAATCTTATCTCAAGACATTAAGATACACTTTTATTTGTTCTTAGACACCAAATGAAAGTGCACCCTAAATTCTTGAGATAAGGTTGATTTTTGTCATTTTGTTAAGGTATTTTTAGTAGGTTCGAACGCTCAGTTTCAGCTCAGGTGGGAAAGGTCGGCTTAACATACCACGATCAGCCCCCTTACACTTGACTTAACTTCAAAAGCCGTATAATAAGTAATTAACCTAAAAATTAATACCTGAAATTACTAAATGCAGAAATTTTCGCAGAACTATATCGGGATAGACAAAAGAGTGCTTCATACTGTATGAGAACCTAGCGTGTCGAATTGTTTCGTATGTACCATGACGTCACGAGCGAGGTTTAGTTGTGTGGAAATGTTATTGGCGAGCTCTTGCAAGAAGGCACTGCACAATTAACAATTTTCTTTCCGAGTGACGCGTGTTTTCATGGCAATGGTCTTAAGCGGACTGACTTAGGTCGGAAAACTTTGACCGTGGATCAAACTTTTTACATGCAAGGTAAGTACAATTTTACCGTCTATCTCGATATAGGTCTGTGGTAATTTTGAATTCTAAAAATCGATAGTAACGCCAATCAAAATTGAATCAACGACGAAAATCAGTATTCATTATTGACATTCAATCTCGATATCAACGCGATCCCGTCAAGAGTAACCCCCCTGATCAAGGATGTTCTAAAATAAACCAGGTAAGAAGTACAGAGAATAAACGAGCTGTATGGAAAGATTGATCGATGTTAGGGAAGCTCGGGAAGTATATCAGGAACGTGACACGTGGAGGTAATCTCCACCATGGCTCCGTAATCTAACATAATTTATTTTAAAGTGTGCATGCAAAATAAGTCTGTCTGTCCAGCTTAGCTGACGGTATAGCAATAATCGGCCTTGGTATGAACATTGATAAGACAAAAATCACGTATAACAGCATTATAGACCCAAGACCGATTAATGTAAATGGTGTACCTGTCCAAGTTGTTTTACCTTGGGCTAACCTTGCAAATAGGTAAAAAAAACTTTAAGAGGGAAACAAATATAATAATTTAGCTGAGATGGGCAGCATTCAGCAAACTTCGTCATATCTTCTCGTTGACACCACAAAGCCTAAAGACAAAAGTCTTCGACCAGTCCATCCTACCCATAATGACTTACGGAGTCGAAACATGGACATGGACACTCACGGTGGGACTAGTTCACAAATTCAAAGTCGCTCAGCGAGCTAAGGAGAAGGCGATGCTCGGTGTTTGTCAGAAGAAATAGAATCAGAAATGAAGTTATTCGACAGAGAATCAAGGTAACCGACAAAGCTCAAAGGATAAGCAGGCTGAAGTGCCAATGGACTGGTCACATCCCAAGAAGAACCGACAGCCGTTGGGGCAAATGAGTGCTGGAGTGGAGACCGCGTTTAGGCAAAAGCAGCGTAGGGTGCCCTGCAACTAGGTGGAGTAACGACCTTCGAAAGATGGCAGGCAGTAGGCCTAGCATGAGCGGCTTTTATCGAGTCGATAACTCGATAACGTGCCACTGTCCCGCTCACATCTTAGCGGAATAAGCAAGACAGCATGATGCGCTATATCATATCGCGTGATATACCGGTGTTCATGCTAGGGGGGGGCTGGATCTGGATGCGAAGAGCTCAGGACCGTGCTCAATAGCGTTATTTAGGTGAAACCTATGTCCACCAGTGGACGTATACGGGCTGACGATGATGCCAATAAACAGTAAAGTTAAGGACATTTTTTTTTCATAATTCCCAAATCACTTTTCATAATCAATAATGAATCCGCAATCGCGCTCTGCGCTATACAACACACACAGCTATAATATCTAGGTTTAAAGTCTATCTTTTACCTTTATGTGTTGTCTCCAGATTTATTTAAGAACTCAAATATAAATATTTGTCTGATTCCGATATTACGATATTGGATCACTCAATATCGGATTTGGAATATCAATTAATTATACTGTGTGTTTTAAAAGAATGCTTTTTGTTTTAGCGAGCTTAGCTAATACTAACTTATGAGGAACAAAGTCGTCATATCCAGAAAAATAGCAGTGGTGAACATTTTATCATTTAAGTGTTTTGCGTCGCTTCTTTGATAGCTTAAGTGATAGCAGGCAAGAGTGGTTGGTGTGGGAATAGGTTACGTGTTCCCAATGTAGACTTACTTGCTGTAGATACTTTTGCAGGTTAAATGGTAAGGCAATACAAACACTGCACTAGTTTGACTCACAGTTTATTGCAATAAGCACAGCTATATGGAAGGAGAAGCCGGTGGCTGGCGTACACGGTAGCGTATTATAATAGTGAAAAGCGTAAACAAACAAGATAGCACTGATCGCAACGAGATAACGGAAGCGCAAAGCGACGTGCGTCCGTCGTCCGAATTAGGTGAGGACTGGTGAATGACGCACTCGCTAGCCGGCGCGGGCGCCGCCAGGAGAACAATAGGAGCGAACCGGTCTCGATATTTCGAGGCCGTGTGTCCACTGCGGACGCACGACAAATTGGCACGTCATAATAATGTTTACGTGAAATATATACTTATTTTAAATAATATAAATATTTGATATTAAATAAATGTAATATATATGTAAATGTTATTACTTTTGTTCAATTATAAATTTATGTTTAATTAATAAAATAAATAATAATATTTTATATATTAATTATTAGAACAAATAGTGGGAATACCCCACATCACTCCCCTCCAAAGGCCTGGTCAGGGACGATAAAAATCAGGAAAATGTACCTGTCTACCAAAGCGAGTTTTTTTTATTATGTTGGTAGGTGTGGATGGAACGTGTGTTGGTGTGGTGGTTACCGTCTCTGGTGACTTTATGGTCGGAGGATGGTTATCCCCGTCGTCAGCCAATATGAACGCTGGTTTTAAGCGGTCAATGCTGACGGTAACTTTGTTACCTTTAAAAAGAATTTTAAAAGTTTTATCTGCACGCTCCAAAACTTTATGTGGACCGGTGTATGCTGGCTGGAAAGAAGCACGCGAGGCGTCTTCACGCAGGAAGACGTAATCGGCAGTACCTAATTCCTTAAAAATAAACACCTTATCCTTACGATGCCGAGAAGCTGGCTTCGGCTGTAGTTTATCGGCAAAAGAACGTAAGCGTGCGGTAAAATCTGACATGTCAGTAGTGCCAGTTACGCTTGGGCCGAAAAATTCGCTGGGAAGTCTTAGCGGTTCGCCATAAAGGAGCTCAGCTGAAGAAGCTTGTAAGTCTTCTTTAAAAGAACTGCGGACTCCCAGTAGGACAAGGGGTAGACTTTCGGTCCAGTTGGCATCTGCATGGCAAGTGATGGCTGCTTTGAGCTGCCTGTGGAAGCGTTCCACGATGCCATTACACGCAGGATGATATGCGGTAGTGCGTTTGTGCTGGAAACCCGCTATTTTTGCCAGACATTGGAACAGGGCCGACTCAAATTGTCGACCACGATCAGTTACAATGTCCAAAGGGCAACCAAATCTGGAAATCCAGCTCATCACAAGAGCTTTGGCCACAGTCTCGGCGGTGATGTCGGCGATGGGAACGACTTCTGGCCACCGAGTGAATCGATCCACAGCCGTCAAACAGTAACGGTAACCGTTTGAGATGGGGAGAGGGCCAATCAGATCAATATGCACGTGCTTAAAACGTGCTCGCGGTATGTTAAAATTGCCAATTGGTGCAGACACATGCCTACTTACTTTTGCACGTTGGCAATGAAAGCATCCTCGAGTCCATTCTCTCGTGTCTTTTCTTATGCCAGGCCAAACAAAACGCTGAGCTACAAGTTTAGCAGTAGCGTTGGGGCCCGGATGACTTAAAGAGTGCAGACTGTTAAACACTTGCTTGCGGAATGCCTTGGTAACGAAAGGCCTGGGGGCCGTTGTACTGACATCACAGTACAGAGCAGTACGACTCCCAGGTAAGACCAACTGTTGCAAGCGAAGTGAGGAAGAGTTGTTTAAGTAACCAGCGAGCTCAGGATCAGTTGACTGGGAATGTGCTAAGTCTTCAAAGTTAATTGGCGTCTCCAGTGCCTCGACTCGAGATAAAGTATCGGCGACTATGTTGTCCTTACCGGGTATGTGCTTTATATCGGTCGTAAATTGGGAGATGTAATCCAAATGACGATATTGGCGAGGCGAACAGTTACTTTTCCGTTCACTGAAAGCATAACTGAGCGGTTTATGATCCGTATACACCGTGAAATGTCTCGCCTCCACCATGTGACGAAAATATTTGATGGCTTCGTAAATGGCGAGCAATTCACGGTCATAGGGAGAGTATTTAGCGTGTGATGGGCTCAGTTTGCGGGAGAAGAAAGCAAGAGGTTGCCACCTACCTTCTTGCAATTGTTGGAGTACCGCCCCTATGGCTAAGTCCGACGCGTCTGTCACCAATGCTAAGTTGGCTCGGCAGTCTGGATGAGCGAGCATGACGGCATTGGCTAGGCTTTCCTTGGTGTCATGGAAAGCTTTCAGAGCGTCACCAGAGAGATCAATGGGAGTTGAGCCTTTGACAGTACCAGTAAGAAGCGCATTAAGAGGAGCTTGGATGCGTGCGGCTTGAGGCAAGAAACGCCTATAAAAGTTCGCCATTCCTAGAAAACCTCTTAATTGCTTGACTGTCTTGGGTGGTGGAAAGTCACGTATGGCTTGTACCTTGGTATCCAAGGGTCTGGTACCGCTCTCCGAAATACGATAACCAAGGAAGGTTACCTCGGGAGCTCCGAAGACGCACTTGGATACATTTATAACCATACCGTACTCCTTGAGCCTGTTAAACAATTGACGTAGATGGTGTTCGTGCTCGTCCTCGCTACGAGAAAAAACTAAAAAATCGTCAAGGAAAGTGTACACAAAATCCAGCCCACGAGTCATTTCGTCTACGAAACGCTGAAACGTTTGGCCAGCATTTCGTAGACCAAACGTCATGTATGGGAATTCATACATACCGAACGGGGTGGTGATAGCAGTCTTCGGTATGTCATCAGGATGAACAGGTATTTGGTTATAAGCCTTCACGAGGTCTATGGTGCTAAAGATTTTACAGCCCGCAATAGAGTGTGCAAAATCGTGAAGGTGCTTAATTGGGTACCTGTCAGGTATGGTCCTGGAATTCAGCTGTCTGTAATCCCCACAGGGCCTCCAACCATTTTCTTTCTTTGGGGCCAGGTGCAGGGGTGAAGACCAGGGGCTCTCTGAAGGTCTGGCTGTACCATCAGCCAGCATAGCCTCAAATTCCTGTTTAGCCACCTTCAGCTTGTCAGGTGCCAGACGCCGCGGTGCGCTAGACACAGGTGGACCAGGTGTTGTACGGATGTGGTGTTGTGTACTGTGCGGTATAATGCGGTGAGTGCCAGGTGGTCGCGTTATTTCTACAAATTCTCGCGTAAGCAAGTTATGAAAGCGAGAGTCACCAGTCGATACCTTAACAGAATTAATGTCACAATTAACAGGAGCAAAATAAGCAGAAGCAGAAAGGCTAGTGGTATTATCTACACGCTTTTGGTTTCTACAATCTACAATTAAATTATAAAAAGATAGAAAATCTACTCCTATGATTGGCTTAGTAACATTCGCGACAACAAAGCGCCAAGAGTAATTCCTACGTAAGCTAAAATCTAAATTTAGGTGGTGATAACCGTAGGTGTCGATGGTCGTCCCGTTGGCCGCGCAGAGCTTGTAGGAAGTTGGAGCGCGACGTTCACGTAACAGAGTTCGGGGGAAGACACATAGATCGCTGCCTGTGTCGATCAGGAATTGCATCTTCGTCCTTCTGTCGGTAACGAACAGGCGACCTAAGGATGGGCTATCAGCTGTCGCCATTACCGACTGCCCCTCGCGTTTCCCGACTTCTCGTAGTCACAAGGCTTAATGCAACGATGAGCCTTGTCCCCGTGCTTCGAGTGGTACCAGCAGATTGGGTGGTTACGGTACGAAGATTGGGACCGGCTGGACGATCTGCGACGTTCACGCTGATGATTACGGCTCCGGGGTCGGGATCTACTGCTGTCCCGGTGGCCGAGGTTGCAGTTCCTCAGTTGCTGACGAAGTTCGGCGATTTCTCGAGCCATAGCATCAATCTTCGATCCATAGTCGGTGCTAGTGCTAGCTGAAGCAACTTGAGATGCTGAAGGAACGATGTCGTGGATGCGGTCGGCGAGATCGGCGAGAGTTTCCAGCTCTGCAGTTGGTTGAGCAGCTAGTACAGTCTGTATGTTCCCAGGAAGGCGGCTCGTCCAAATTGTGCGAAGAAAATCGTCCGTTATATTGTGACCGGCGAGACTCTGCAAGTGCCGAAGAAACTGGGATGGCTTGCGGTCTCCCAGCTCCTCGTGCATGAGTAACTGCTGCACCTTTTTTTCCTTGGAGGCGCTCAGACGCTTTATAAGCTCAGTCTTCAACTTGTCATACCGGTCAGTATTTGGTGGTTTCGCAATGATATCTTTGACCTCACACAGGAACTGACGGTCCAACTGTCCAATGACGTAATGGAACTTCGTAAGGTCATTAGTAATTCCTGCAATCTGGAACTGTCCCTCAATTTGCAAAAACCATATTTCGGGTTCCTCAGGCCAAAAAGGAGGCATCCGTACTCCTACTTTAAAAATGTCGGATGACGTGTGTGCAGTGGAAACGCGCACCGATGCGTCCGCCGCGTCATTGCCGCTGCCGGTAGACATCTTGTAACTACGCAGTTAGAAATTGGGTTCTACGTACAGTTTCTCCGTCAGCACCGGTTTTGCGTCCAATAAGGGTCACCACTGTGGGAATAGGTTACGTGTTCCCAATGTAGACTTACTTGCTGTAGATACTTTTGCAGGTTAAATGGTAAGGCAATACAAACACTGCACTAGTTTGACTCACAGTTTATTGCAATAAGCACAGCTATATGGAAGGAGAAGCCGGTGGCTGGCGTACACGGTAGCGTATTATAATAGTGAAAAGCGTAAACAAACAAGATAGCACTGATCGCAACGAGATAACGGAAGCGCAAAGCGACGTGCGTCCGTCGTCCGAATTAGGTGAGGACTGGTGAATGACGCACTCGCTAGCCGGCGCGGGCGCCGCCAGGAGAACAATAGGAGCGAACCGGTCTCGATATTTCGAGGCCGTGTGTCCACTGCGGACGCACGACAAATTGGCACGTCATAATAATGTTTACGTGAAATATATACTTATTTTAAATAATATAAATATTTGATATTAAATATATGTAATATATATGTAAATGTTATTACTTTTGTTCAATTATAAATTTATGTTTAATTAATAAAATAAATAATAATATTTTATATATTAATTATTAGAACAAATAGTGGGAATACCCCACATCGGAAAAGAACACTGTTGGTTTGTCACATTTGGAAGGTCATTTATATATAATAAAAATAATAAAGGGCCCAGGATATTACCTTGTGGGACACCAGATTCATTTGTTTTATAATCTGATTTATAGGCACGTAGAGTTATATCAGAACTATTGTCAAAACGTGTTGTTTCTACAAATTGTACTCTGTTGTGCAAATACGAATGAATCCAATCACAGGCCTCGAATGGCGTATTGATAACACTTCTGTAATAATTTGTCATAGTTAACCAGATCGAAAGACTTTGACATATCCAGAAAGATTACTGCTACTCTATTTTTTAAAACAGCTTTAATTAATGAAAATGCTGCCAAGGTAGTCGATTTATTTTTCTGAAAACCATTTTGTTATTTTGTTATGAATGTTATGATGCTAAATTTGTTATTTAATTCAATTAATCTAGCATACATGGCTTTTTCAAAAATTTTAGAAAAATAGTGATCAACGTTATTGGCCTATAGTTACTCATATCATTTGTACTGTTATTTTTGTGCAGAAGTTTAACAACCGATTTCTTTAATTTTTCCCGGAAAAATACCACTTTTAAATGAAATATTAATTAAATGTGCCAGAATAGGGCCAATAGCTTTAGCGCATGCGTTTAAAATATTTGTAGCGACCCCATCATATCCAACAGCTTTCTTATTATTTAAGGAGAGTATTATTTTAACAACTTCCTCGTCTCGGCTCTTTTGCGCGAATTCCGCGGTATGCTGCGTCGGTTCGAATAAATCGAATACTTAGATCCGACTTTACATTGATGATCGACGCTTCGTGACCGCAGGTGATCCGCAACGCGTGGTTAAGCTCCGTGTGGAGCCTGTCGCAGCAGTCGACCAGCGTGGCCATGTGCTGCGGCCGCTGCGGGCGCCGCACACGCCCGCGCGCCGCCTGCGACCGCTGCGCGCCCGCCGGCGTGCCCGAGCTGTGCGCCGTGTGCCACCAGGTGGGCCATGGGGGACAGGGGGAGGGGATGATGGCCCGCGCGCCGTGGGCCATGGAGGACAGGGGGGGATGATGGCCCGCGCGCCGAGGGCCATGGGGGGATGAAGGCCCGCGCGCCGTGTGCCACCAGTTGGGCCATGGGGGACAGGGGGAGGGGATGATGGCCCGCGCGCCGTGGGCCATGGAGGACAGGGGGGGATGATGGCCCGCGCGCCGAGGGCCATGGGGGGATGAAGGCCCGCGCGCCGTGTGCCACCAGGTGGGCCATGGGGGACAGGGGGAGGGGATGATGGCCCGCACGCCGTGGGCCATGGAGGACAGGGGGGGATGATGGCCCGCGCGCCTAGGGCCATGGGGGGATGAAGGCCCGCGCGCCGTGTGCCACCAGGTGGGCCATGGGGGACAGGGGGAGGGGATGATGGCCCGCGCGCCGTGGGCCATGGAGGACAGGGGGGGATGATGGCCCGCGCGCCGAGGGCCATGGGGGGATGAAGGCCCGCGCGCCGTGTGCCACCAGGTGGGCCATGGAGGACAGGGGGGGATGATGGCCCGCGCGCCGAGGGCCATGGGGGGATGAAGGCCCGCGCGCCGTGTGCCACCAGGTGGGCCATGAGGGACAGGGGGAGGGGATGATGGCCCGCGCGCCGTGGGCCATGGAGGACAGGGGGGGATGATGGCCCGCGCGCCGAGGGCCATGGGGGGATGAAGGCCCGCGCGCCGTGTGCCACCAGGTGGGCCATGGGGGACAGGGGGAGGGGATGATGGCCCGCGCGCCGTGGGCCATGGAGGACAGGGGGGGATGATGGCCCGCGCGCCGAGGGCCATGGGGGGACAGGGGGGATGAAGGCCCGCGCGCCGTGTGCCACCAGGTGGGCCATGGGGGACAGGGGGGGGGGGGAATGAAGGCCCGCGCGCCGTGTGCCACCAGGTGGGCCATGGGGGACAGGGGGGAAGGATGTTGGCCCGCGCGTTGTATGCCACCAGGTGGGCCATGGGGGACAGGGGGGGGAAGGATGATGGCCCGCGCGCCGTGTGCCACCAGGTGGGCCATGGGGGACAGGGGGGGGGAAGGATGATGGCCCGCGCGCCTTGTTCCACCAGGTGGGCCATGGGGGACAGGGGGGGAAGGATGATGGCCCGCGCGCCGTGTGCCACCAGATGGGCCATGGGGTCAGGGGGGGACAAGGGGGACGTCGGCATCGAAATCGGCTTCATTTGACAGATGGATGTGACACATTGCTGCTTCTTTTTGACACAAATGAAAACTTACCAAAGACTCGGAGCAATATGTCATATCCATCTGTCAAATGAAATCGATGTCGATGTCGACGACACTTGCGCGGTAGGGGCCCTGCTGGGTTATTCACGATTGTCGGAAACCAACTTTCCGAATCGAATCGGAAAGTCTCCTGAAACACGCGATTCACGATCATCGGATCGAATATTTTTGACATTATTTTGTCGATTGAATTCGATATATTAACCGAGAGCATATTTCTATCGGAAAGAGATCCGCACAATATATGAAGGTTAGAATTAATGTAAATGTACGGTGCAACCGTCCATTATTGCAAATCTGCAATTTATTTAGGTCGCTGCAATTCACGTCACTTTAATTATTTTCACGATAGTACACGTTTTAATATTCAACTCACATATGAATATTTTGATGAATATCCCAGTTATGCAAGTACAATCATCAATTAGTATCAAGCGAATTCATGACTCGACAAATGAGTGTCTAAACGCGATAAAAAATTTAGGGGTCGATGTTAAAACCTGGGACCCGTTGATTGTTTATCTGATATCTCAAAAACTTGACACTTACACTCATAATGATTACATAGAGTCGCTGAAACACCCAAGAGAGCTACCATCATTACGTGAATTTTTGGAATTTTTAGAAGCAAAGTTCACAGCTCTGGAGTCTTCAAAGAGAAAATCAGAAAACAAGATGCAGCATCAGCAACAACCACATCAACATCAGCACAATCGTCAAATTCCATCGACATCAAACATTAAAAAATATCATACTTATAATTATAAACCATCAAATCAATTAAATCAATTCGCAAAAAGTTACAATTCAAATGTAAAAGTTTATCGACCTCAGTCACAAAAATGCGCAGTTTGCAACAAGGATCACGCGATATTTCATTGTGACACTTTTCTCGAATTTCAACCGCATATTAAACAAGAAACAATTAATAAATTATCATTATGCAAAAATTGCCTTTATGACCACAAAGGTAAGGTGTGTTTTTCAATGAAGCGATGTCGCCTATGTAAAGGAGAACACAATACTTTATTACACGAAGTATTTGGCTGTAAGTCGAATGTCGCATCATCAAGCAAGAGCAACGAGATAATATCATCGAAAAATAGCATGACTGCGTTACAGGATGGTACCCAAGAGGTACTTTTAGCAACAGCCCAAATCAAGGTACAGGCAGAAGACGGAAGTAATCATATCTTGCGCGCTCTTATTGATCAAGGCTCGCAAGCATCAATAATATCAGAAAACGCAGCTCAACTATTAGGTTTGCGAAGACAACGTTGTAAGGGCATCATATTAGGAGTAGGCTCCACTGAAAATCATTGTAAGGGGACGATGAACATCACTATCAAATCAATACATGATCAATTTTCTATCAACGTCAACGTGTTTATTATGAACAAAGCAGTAAATAACTTACCTAATAAATCATTTAACAAACCTACTTGGCCCTACATACAAAACTTACCTCTAGCAGACCCGGAATTTTATCATAGCCGATCAGTGGACCTCTTGTTGGGCGTCGATGTTTATGCAGCAATCATGATGGACGGAGTGATAAAAATAAATGAATCGACGCCAATAGCACAGCAAACTAAGTTTGGTTGGATTTTGTGTGGGAATGTTAAATCCTACCAATGCAATGTCGTCACGCTAAGTGTAGACGAAATACAAAAATTCTGGTCCATCGAGGATATCAATGACAGCACGGATTTGTCACAGGAGGATTATGAATGTTTACGGTTATATGAATCGACAACAACCAGACAATCAGACGGCCGCTACGTAGTACGCCTCCCGCTTCATCCTGACATCGAATCAAAATTGGGACATTCAAAAACAAGAGCAGTTGCGCAATTTTATCAAATTGAAAAGAAATTTTGCAAAGAAGAAAAATTAGCAATCGATTATAAATTGTTCATGACAGAATATTATAATTTAGGGCACATGCGCTTAGCAGTGAGTAATCAAATACCTAGCTATTACATGCCGCATCATGGCGTTCGGCGCGCCGAGTCGACAACTACGTCACTGCGTGTCGTGTTTAATGCGTCACAGCCAACATCAAATGGTCTCAGCTTGAATGATCTTATGTTCAGAGGTCCAAATATGCAACAAGATCTCATGCTTCTGATTGTTAAGTGGCGACAGTACAAATATGCAATAACAGCCGATATTGAAAAAATGTTCCGCCAAATTTATATTCACGAACAAGATCAGAAATATCAGAAAATCATATGGCGCGAGTCACAACATCAGCCCTTGCAAGAATATCAATTGATGACAGTCACTTACGGTACCAAGGCCGCTCCGTTCTTAGCAATGCAAACTTTAAAACAGTTAGCTAATGATGAAGGTCATCGATTCCCGGAGGCAGCCAAGGCCGTTAAGGAACAGTTTTATATGGACGATCTTTTATCAGGGGGGTACAAAATTGAAACTACAAAACAACTACAATCTGATTTAATAACACTGCTCAAATTGGGTGGCTTTAACTTACGCAAATGGTCATCAAATGAACCCGAAATACTAACTAACATCAAGTGCAATCAAAACCACCAAGAAAACTTTGACTTTAAACACCAAGAATCAACAAAAACATTGGGTCTAACTTGGAACTCAAGAGAAGATAATTTCACGTTTCAATGCAAGATGTCTAACCCGCCCTCAAAGAAACTTACAAAAAGAATATTATTAGGTGAAATTTCAAAAGTTTTTGATCCACTAGGTTGGTTATCTCCAGTGGTAGTCAAATTAAAATTATTATTTCAAAACGTTTGGCTTATAGATTTAAGATGGGATGACGTCATACCGGAAAAAATACACACAGAATGGTTGAAATTAAGATCAGATATCGAAAACATCAATACAATAAAGGTTCCGAGGTGGTTACAATGCGAGCAAGAAGATACTATCCAACTGCATGGCTTTTGTGACGCTTCTACAAAAGCTTACGCTTGCGTCATTTATGCAAGGATTTGGAAACGCGACAAAGCAACAGCATCAGTTACTCTCTTAGCAGCAAAAACTAAGTTAGTACCAGTAACAAAGAAAGCAAAGGATACCGCCAGAAATGAGCATATAACCCTCCCTAGACTGGAATTGTGTGGAGCGCAATTGTTAGCAAAATTAATGAGCAAGGTCATGGAAGGATTGACAAATCATAAAATTGATATTTATGGCTGGTGCGACTCCACGGCAGTGTTGGGCTGGCTACACGGCGAACCAAGTCGATGGAAACCGTTTGTAGCTAATAGAGTTAAAATGATTACTGAAAAAATTAACCCTAACTATTGGCATTATATCAAGTCTCACGAAAACCCGGCAGACTGCGCTAGTCGCGGAATGACTATTTCACAATTAAATGAACATCAGTTATGGTGGAAGGGACCGTCGTGGTTAGAGTCATTCGACAAAAATAATTTCAATCAAGACATTAAACATGTAACTAATTTAGAACTAAAGAAAAACCAAACAAATGTAGTACAAATTAATCAAACCACGGAGAATAATATAATATCAAGTTTAATAAGCAAATACAGCAATTTTACGCAAATCACACGTGCAATAGCTTGGTTGTTGCGACTTTTTTCACGTGATCAACCAAAACCAGCATATTTAACAAATAAAGATTTGGAATTAGCAGAGATTAAAATTATAAAATATATACAGCAATGTGAATTTTCAGAAGATATTCAAAATTTACGTAATCATGGGACAGTCATTCCTAAAAGCAAGTTATCATGCTTAAACCCATTCTTAGATACAAATGGTGTTTTAAGAGTCGGAGGGAGGCTAAGGTCATCACATCTTGAATTTGAAATGAAACACCCGAGAATTATGCCATATCAACATGTGGTGACGTCACTACTAATTGATCAAGCCCATAAACAAACGTTCCACGGAGGCGCCCGGCTCACTCATTCAAGGTTGCGCCAAAAATATTGGATTTTATCAGGAAATAGAGCAGTAAAATTTCATATCATCAAATGTGTTTTATGCAAAAGACACAAGCCAATGAAACACCATCAAATAATGGGCGACCTTCCCGAATCAAGGACCACACCGACCCGACCCTTTTATCATACAGGCGTGGACTTCACTGGGCACGTAGAAGTTAAAGCAAGCAAGGGTCGTGGTATTAAGACGTCAAAAGGGTATGTGGCTGTCTTCGTGTGTATGGTCACGAAGGCTGTCCACTTGGAGCTGGTGTCAGACCTTACATCGTCATCATTTTTAGCAGCGCTGCGCAGAATGGCAGCGAGAAGAGGTACCCCGCGCCACGTTTATAGCGACAACGGGACCAACTTCACAAAAGCAGCAAAAATACTATACAGTGAATTAAAATCAATAATCACAAATGAGTTTCTCTCGGAAGTTAGCGAAATGCAAATAACATGGCATTTTAATGCACCATCATGGCCTAGTGCTGGTGGGTTGTGGGAGGCGGCAGTGAAGAGTTTAAAACATCATTTGCGGAGAGTACTCGGAGAACAAAAACTCACCTTTGAGGAGTTCCAAACACTGCTATCACAACTTGAAGCCTGCCTCAACTCCAGACCACTATGTGCGCTAACAGAAGACCCAGATGACATCGACTTCCTTACTCCATCTCATTTTCTAGCATCGGGTCCGAATTTAACCATCATCGAAACTGAGACGGACGAGAGAACAAGGTGGCAACTGACTCAAAAATTAACTAACGATATTTGGCGAAGATGGCGCACGGAGTACCTGACACAGTTAACATCGCGTAGTAAGTGGCAGCGATCACAGCCAAATATTGAACTTAATGATATTGTTA
The DNA here is from genome assembly GCA_910589605.1 of Chrysoteuchia culmella. NCBI lineage: Eukaryota > Metazoa > Arthropoda > Insecta > Lepidoptera > Crambidae > Chrysoteuchia > Chrysoteuchia culmella. Next base: position 21,288,122 of record OU342651.1, read on the forward strand.
TCATACACGACGCGAACCTGCCTCCGGGGAAGTGGTCTCTAGGCAGAGTCGTTGAAATACACCCCGGTGCCGACGGCCACGTACGGGTCGTGAGTGTTAAAACAAAAAACGGCGTTTTAAAACGACCAATCATCAAGTTATCAGTACTACCGGTCATTAATCAAGATAAACAATCAAAACATGACGATCAGAAAACATTGCCACCCGAAGAAAATCACCTGACGTCATCCGTCCAAGATCAGCCTAAAATTGTATCAGAAAACAATCAATCTCCGGCGCCCGTCGAAATTAAACAAACAAAGCGTAAAATAACAAGAAATGGCATGCAAGTTAATTTTATATCTTTAATAATTATGCTTATGCTTTTGTTAGTATCAACTGTGCAAGGTGCCTATAATATATCAAACATAGAAAATAGCAAAGGTTTATATTTCGACAAAATATCAAATATGCGTTTAGTTCGTGACGAATGGAAAATTATAATTTACTATAATATGGATCCGTACTGGCAAGGTTCTAAGCTACTAAACAAATACATCAGCCACCTGGAAAACATATGTTCTAAATTGCAGAAACGACAACAATGCGACGTAATCTTGTTACAGTTACGTCACGGTAGTACGGAGTTACAATATAACGATCAGCTGTTACTTGGTCAGCGTTCTGCGACGGGAATACGAGTACGACGCGGCCTTATCAATGCAGTAGGCAGCGTAGCGCACGCGCTATTCGGCGTTCTGGATGACGATTTCGCAATACAATATCAAAAGGACATTGACCTTATCAGAGAAAATCAACAACATCTTGTAAAATTATATAAAAATCAGACATCAGTCATAGAAGCACAGTTCAATTTTTTGAAAAGATTAGAAACATCGATTGATCAACAATACAAGCTCTTTAATCAACATATCATGAGATTAGAAAAGGACAACTTAGTTATAAGAGAGGAAGTGGAACGGCTTAGAGCCACTAACGAGTTTACATTATCTTCCATAATAGCAAATAACATTTTGGCCGATTTGAAAAAGCTCCAAAACATTTTACTTGACACAATCACGGATATATATCATGGAAAGTTCGACATTCATATCATATCCCCCGACCAATTAAAGGACGAACTCAGCTTAATCTCTGGCCACTTATCAAAGGAAGTGTCTCTCCCTATAGATGACATTCATAATGGTATTTCGAAACTATATCATTTATTAAGAGTTAAGGCAAAAGTTACAGACCAGTATCTTTTATTCGAAGTCAAAATCCCTTTAATTACTCGCGAAGGCTACGATATATACAAAATTATACCTTTACCACAATTAGTTCAAGAAAACCAGATAACTAGCATTATTCCGATTTCTGAGTACATTGCAATGAATATCCAAAAAGATTCCTATGTGCCTATGTCACAAACTGACGTACATAATTGCCTACATGTGGACATGGACACGTCATTCTGCGATTTACAAGGGCCTGTGTATCATATGCAAGAAGATAAAAATCTTTGTTTTAAAAATATATCATCAGACAAGTGTCAAGTAACAACTAACTATTGTAAAAACACATGGACCGCACTTAATAAAATAAATACATATTTGTTTTATTGTTGCGAGAAATGCACACTACGACTTATGTGCGGCGGTCAAGTTTCAACTGAACGACTCAGCAAGGCCGGCGTTCTATCCATCGGGAATGATTGTGTAATTAAGGGCGATTCGTTTATGATTCACTCTCACAATCGTCAAAGCAACGACTTGAAAACACAACCCGATTTTATCAATATAGATATTCCCCCCATCAATGACATAATAAATTTGACTGTACCTATCGATCTTGAGTTCGATCATAAGTTGGAAGAGGATCGAAGGGATCGTCAAAAATCATTACAGGAGATAGACCATCGCATCCAGGAAATGAAAAATTCTGATGTAGATTTGAAACAGATGTCATATCACGATGTACATCATTATATCGTAATATACGTATTGGTGGGAATTTGTGGAGCAGCAGCAGCAGTGTTCCTGTGGAGGCGAGTGCGGGCGCACCACCACCGTCGCGCCCTGGCGGAGCCGCCGCTGGCCGCCGTGGAGCTGCAGCCGCAGCGCCGCCCGGCGCCGGCACCGCGGCTTTCACTGTCACTTCACGACATCGCAAGTGCAAGTGTTAGTGCTAGTGCAAGTGATCGTGTTTGTGAACAACCTAAAGCATCAGTGCAATGTCAATGTGAAAACCCAATAGGGTCAGAGCAAAGTGCGCGAGTGATCGATAAAGCGACTTCGCCCGTTTTTAAGTCGCTTAACTTTAATGATGTTCGTTTAAGCAATATTTCTAAGTAGTTAAAATCATTCACTAACTAACCATATTTTAAGAATTATTAATATTGTAATCACCTTTTGTTAATGTTTAAACCATTATCATTTTATTAACAAAATCATTTCATCTCATCTCCTCTCGCGGCCGGGAGCATGTACGGTGCAACCGTCCATTATTGCAAATCTGCAATTTATTTAGGTCGCTGCAATTCACGTCACTTTAATTATTTTCACGATAGTACACGTTTCACCTACAGCACGGCGGACGCGTCCTCACTAGCAATTGTTTTCCTATCATTTATCATTTACTTTAGCAATCTATCAGTTAATAAATCAATTATCAAATCAAATCAGTTCTTTCTAATTACAAACTAAAGGTGTCGCTAACAGTAAAAAAAGCATAAAAGTTAAAAATCTTGAAATTTAACAACATTCGAAACCCCAAACATCGTAAGTACTTAAATAAAAATAAAAATATTTGGGCTGTACTTATAGTTTATAGGTTATATTCTATGAAAATTAAATGTATGAAAGTGAGACTAATTTTAATTAAATCATTGATTATATGATCATAGATCATAATATTAGATACCTACCCACTGTTTTAGATGGAACATATCCTCGTGCGAAGACGGCGAAATCAAAGAACCATAGGAAAAAAAGATGCATGACATTACGGGCAATTTGTTCATTGAGGGACATGTCAAACCCCTTCAATGACCATAATTTTATAAAGTTTTATCGCTTGACTCCAGAGATTGTATTAAGTATAATAGAAGACATACGGAACTTTACTTTAAAAACAATAATAATTTCTCATCTCTTACTGATTTTTCCATGGCACTTTTCCTTTTTGTTTGGCAAACAAAATTTTATTCTTGTATGTATTATTGACAAACGGAACATTAACACAATATTTATAACTTTTTAATTTTGCATTCTACAATGCTATTTTTATGTGATAAATATTAAACCGCGGATATTTATCACATTAACACAATAATTATAACCTTTACGTTTGTTTTACGTTTATACGTTTACAAAGAATGCAAAAGAATGTTACCATGTAAAATTAAAAATTTCTTAAACAACGGAGATTAATGATGACTGTTAGTTTTTTAGATAAATAGGATAAATCTTGTGAAATATCAATGTTAATTTTACTTAAAACTTTAAAAATATCAATGCTTTGTTATCGATCTTATTTTCTACCAAAGGCTATCAAACTTTGTAAATGCATTTTAAAATTTCCTGTCGGAAAGTTAGTCGAATGTATTTGTGAATAGCAGTTTTCGAATCTATCGGTACGGAAACGGAATCGAATCGAATGCTTTCGAGTAGGTCACCGACAATCGTGAATAACCCCGCTGAACTCTCTTACGGTAAACCCGTACAAGATGTTTGACCGTGCCCGTACGCTTGGCCGGGTGTAGCGTGAATCATGCCGTAACTAGTTTTATAGTATATATATTATTTCCTCTTATATTAAATATGTTTCAAGATTGTAGATTTGTGTTTGGCAACGACATGTTCCTTTGTAAATGTTGTTGCTTCTCTTAAAGCTGATAAGTTTCTTGCGGCCGTTCTTCTTATCAGTTAATAGATGTCCTGAATGACTGGTAGGAAAAAACAATTGGACGATTCGAAAGCACTTATCTATAAGTCTATTTGAATAAAAATCTTCGACTTTATAGTATTTGACAACTTTGTGTGCAGGTGGTGCGGGGGTTGTACGCATGGTGCCAGGGCTGCTCGCACGGCGGGCACCTGCACCACATGCGGCGCTGGATGCAGCTGCACCAGCTGTGCCCCGCCGGCTGCGGCCACCACTGCCAGCTCGGGTGAACGCCTTACACTGGTACACCACAGACCTATATCGAGATAGACGGAAAAAGTTACCTTGCGTGTAAAAAGTGATCCACGGTCAAAATTTTCCCGACCTAAGACAGTCCGCTTGAGACCATTGGCATGAAAACACGTGTCACTCAGAAACGAAAATGGTTAATGCAGTGCTTTCGTGCAAGAGCTCGACAATAACATTTCCACATCACTATATCTCGCTCGTGACGTCATGATCGTAGGTACGAAAAATCCGACATGATAAGTTCTCATACTGTTTAGCGTTTTTTTCGTCTATCTCGATATAGGTCTGGTTGCTACAATAACGCCACTTGTCCATCGCTACCGTCAACGAGGCGAGACAACGGCGCGGCGATAGCGATAACGACACATACATTAACTATAGCCTCCTGGCCACCGCAAGCTCGTCGCCGGTGGACAAACGGCCTGTGCTATCTCGGTGGCGTCGTCTCATCTCGTTGACGTTCCGGTGATGGCGGCGGTGGGCTAACGGACTTACACGTGCGTAACGTAGGCTCTTGGACATATTGTATAGCTTGATGCTCGTAAGGAAAGATGTGTAAATTTTGTTTTATTATAATATAGATACTTACATATGAGCAAGGAAAATATCACTGTTAAGACTAGTCATTCCCTAATCAAGTGTAAGCAATCAAATTTTAATAGTGAGATAAATTGCCGATGCTACGGTCAGTATATTTTCTTTTTGCACTATACAGTAAAAACTATAAACAACCTTATTTTATTATTGACTCAAAGTTAAAATTGACATTGATAAATATATAGATATCAAATAGAATTTATTACCTAGTTAAAAGACTTAAGAGGCCGGCGACCGGTCAGCTCCCTATACTGACCTAAATACCAAAATGATTTGCAATTAAAGCATTATTTAAACAAGTAATCCAAAATACCCAATAAAAAATAAATGCCAATTGCAGCTTTGCATAAAAAATGTATGTAAAGAAACTGTCTTAATCCGAATAACATCAGGAGTAGTCTATCATGCTAAAATTTTAAATTAATTTGGTATTACGTTTGTTTGGGAGACTGACGTATCGCGGGCCTCTTAAATTGACTTATTCCAAAATCGTAAAAACTGATTAAAAACAGGTTGAAGACTTAAATAAACTAAAAAAACGGCATTTTCTTGATTGCTTTTTAGGTGCCCTTACCATACCAAAATAATTAACTATAATGTAATTTACGTTTGTTCAATTTTAATGTAAATAATAAATAGCACATAGTTTATATTTACTTTTAATGGACTGAAATTGTTACTATATTTTTTTATAATATTGTTTTATATAAAAAGGAAATAAATTATACATGTTTTAAAATACTCAAAAACTTTATTTAAATTATAATCACAATAAGTATTACCTATATGAGGGTCCCCTTTCTACTATTGACTACAAACAGACCTAACTGAGATGTATTTTTCTGTATGTAATACTGATTCGCTTAAATTAATACTCTAGCGGAAGTTCGTGTCTCAAACTCGAAAGGTTTAGCAGCAAGCAGTAACATACGAAACAGACTTTCGGTTGCAGTATCGCCTATACAATAGTTTTCATTGCTACACTTTCTTAACACCAGCTAGTTGATTACTAACTTTGTTGCTAACAGATTTTTATTGAAATTTATTGAAAATACAGTTACATTGTTGCTTTAGCAAAATAGTGGTCATATTGATTTTTACTAAAGCAGCAATGTGACTGCACATTCAATTAAACATTGATAGAAACAAGTTACATAATTAGGGGGCGGAAGATATACATTCTATCTATCACAGCTAACTGTTGAAATGTAGCTAAAATTAAATTATTATCACTTCGCCTTTTTTAACATAATCATGAAACTATTTACGAAAACGTATTTTTTTATTAAAATTCTATATTTCGAGAAACAGGAAAGTCAATCTTGCGGATTATCTTCCATTCCGGCTCATAGGACCAAACTGTGTTGAGTCTTTACAGTAGATATTACAATCCAAAATACCCAATATATTCATGTAAAGTAGTACAAACGGGGAACTTCTTGGTTAATCAGTAGTTTTTTTGAGAAACATTTTCTCGGAAAGTACTAAGGTATAAACGTTTTCTATATATCTTTTACTTTTTTTAAAGGATTACTAATGTTCGGGCAAAAAACGCTTCCCAAAGTATTACTTGCCAAAGCATGTTTCCCAAATTTTCATTTGGCAAAAAACATTTTGCAAAACAAGTTATCGCAATTTTACAGTTAGCAATTTAATTTTCGGCAATTTATTGTTTAACAATTATTTCATGGCAATGTTACATTTTACCAAGTATTATGTAGTCAAATATGATTACAGGTATAACATGTTCTTCCCAAAATATTGCATATATATAATATGATTTACTTTATTTTATTTAGTGGGTAGATATAACTTTTTACGGTGTATCAATAATTGGCACTGGCAAAAAGAATCACTAATAATTATATACAAATAACTTACATTATTGGGGTCACAGTTCTAACCTAACCTACCCCACTTTTCTGCCAATTCTAATCTAACATATAATATATAGAATATTGTTTTTTACAAAATAAAGTATTTGCTTAATGTATATTTGAGTTAATAAAACTTGAGCAAGTAAAAAGTTGGCAAATTAATAATTGACCAAGTAATTAAAATGCGAAATATAAATTTGCTAAAGATTCATTTGGGAAATGAAACTTTGCTATAAGTTTTATGGGAAGTGAAATTTGACGATTTTTTTTTTTTGCGAAACGGCAGAATACCTTTTTTAAATAAAGCTCCTTGAAAAAACTGTAATGATCAACCGGGAAGTTCCCTGGCTGTACAATTAAATAAAACCTCTTCATTGAATGCCAACTACGCGTTACCTACCTATTCAGTTTCATTTTTATTATGATTAGGATACGTTGATAAAAATTTCAACAATCTTAGAAAGATAGTTAATATATGCAACGCTTTTTACGAGGATCCTGAAACGGCTCCCCTACTCTAATGGCGAATTTAGCATTAAGTAAAAAATAGTGCGTTTTATTTACCCGAAATATATATTTGGTACTATAATTTTTCGGTTTATTTGAGGTTTTTTGGTTTCCCGACGGTCACGGGTTGACTAGCCACTTATAAGTAGCTGAAAAGGTGCCGAAACGTCGGGAAACCAAAAAACCTCAAATAAACCGAAAAATTATAGTACCAAATATATATAGGTCGGGTAAATAAATCGCATTAAATTTCCGCAAAAGTTGTTTTATTTCAATTATTAGTGCGAGAAGAAACTTAAGATGTGCTTAAGTAAAAAATACTCAATTTTATTACTTGTTTTTTTACTCTCGGATGACATCTTAGCCCAACTAATGCTCTCTCGTTGAAGTGTAGTGAGACTACACATTTTACTCTAACTGCATCTTAATGCTCGCTAAGGGCTAGCTAGAGGGTCGTCTCTAAGTTGTTTGCGACGTCTCGCGTTACTTTGGAATCGCTGTTATTGCTTTGATATAACCATTTACGATAACAGATGCCTTACGTTTATGTACGCATTACCCAGACGAGGCGTAGCGCAGCACATTTAGCGGATGCTGAAAGAATTTGATGCATTCGTAAGGAATTTAGGGTCCATATTTGCATGGAGCCGAACGCTTCGGCTCCTGGACCGGCTGCCGTCGGGCTACGTAAATTGCATGCAAATAAAACTTCTTCGGATGTTTCTTCCTTTAGCAGATGCGATTAGTAGAATGCGATGCGGGCCGTCAGGTGTAAGAATTGGTACATTACACTCCTCATGCGCAAGTGTTAGTTATTAATTAGATTAATAAAGGCCCCGCATTATGAGACACAATAGATATTCCATTCATCTCTTGATGCCGGTGTCCAGGGTTTGATGAATTAACAAAGTCTCGAGAACGATCTGAAAGTAACCCAAATGTTCGCACTGACATCGAAAGCTTTTTTATATTTTTCATAACGACGGGGAGACTTAGCCTTCATCATAACTGATGTTAAGTATTGATAAGGCTGAAGATGGAAGCGAGCCTCTCCCGGAATCCTCAATCACTGACGAACTGGTTATCTTATCTCTAACTGCCGGAACACAACAATGGTGAAAACAGTGTTATTATGGATGGCGTCAGACTTAGATAAGATGGTGGTAGCTAGCCAGGCGGACTCACAACAAGTCCTACCACCAACCAGGGGGTTGTCTAATTTTAAAATCTATCGCAATCCATTTCGAATCGTAATTTGAAAGATATTTAAATACTTCAGGCCTTCACTATTTGACATTTGATAGGGATTGTGATCGGGACGCGTTTTGAAAGGTATTGAATGAACGAAATTGAACTATTTAAGCAAAGTGACAGACGAAAATATCTTTCAAATGTATGAAGAAGTGTTATTTATAACATCATTCGTTTCGAAAGGGATTGCGACTATAAGTTAAGACAATTCCATAAATCACTATCCCAATCACAATACATTTGAAAGGGATTGTGATAGATTTTAAAATTAGACAATTAGAGCTAGCGCAGACGACGGATAACGGAGGACTTTTTGTCCGCGACACGTCTTTATTGTTAACCAAATAAGATTCAACTTAGATCGCGTATATCCATGAAAAGTACGCGATAGTCCTCGTTATTTATTCAACTTTATCTTAGTAATAAGGTCGTGTCGCGGACAAATAGTCCTTCAATGTCCGTCGTCTGCGCAGGCCATTAGGGGGCAGGTCCGTAGGGCGCGCTAGCTGAGCACGCAGCAGGGCGGCGAGCAGCGCGCGGGCGGGGCGTCGGCGGCGTCGGCGGCGTCGGGAGGTCGCCCGCTCTTGACGCGCGACATCTCGCGGATCAGGCTCAGGAACGCCTGCGAGCGGGACACGCTTGTACACACTTAACCTGGACCCGTATTTTTGAAATAAAACAACTTTTACGGATATCAAACGCGCTATATTTCCACGAACTAAGTTGTAATTGTCCGTATTTTTTGGTTTTTAGGGGTTTTTCCCCGTAACCACGGCTGTAAAGGTGCCGAAACGTCGGGAAAATCAAAAAACCCCTAAAAATCCTAAAAGTACGGACAATAACAACTTAGTTCGTGGAAATATAGCGCGTTTGATATCCGTAAAAGTTGTTTTATTTCAATAAACAGTGCGCGCCAAAACATAAGATGTCCGTATTTTTGAATCATTCGAATTACATTCGCATGCGAATTCCATTGTTTAACATGCGAATTCGCATGCGAATTATGCAAGAATCGCATACGAATGTGCGTATGCGATTCTCGCATGACTCGCATGCGAATTCATTTGGTTAACACTTCATTCGTATGCAAATTCTGCATGATTCGCATGCGAATGTAATTCGAGTGATTCAAAAATACGACTCCTGATACTTCCACCACCGCGGGTTTTGTACTTGAGCGGAAACTAACGACAATCGGCTAGTGGGCAACGACCGATAAAAATCGAAATAAGAAGTTATCAAAAGCAATTTAGTTTTTAGAAACACTAAACATTTTTTCAAACTGATGTTTTTAGATTATTGGTTATTGTTAGCTAGCCTATTATTTCAATAAAAAATGGCAAAAAAGCAATATTTACACAGGTTGAATAATGAAGACAATATTTTGCAAATCAGTATATTTCTGCTTATCTTTTCGATTCCATTATAAATTTGTTCCAGTGTGTGTGCCTGATATACATTTCATACACAGATCGATACTCCATACATTCGTGAACTAAATCTAACCTATAGCAAAACTTTCAGTACATTACATACAGTAGGTACAAAACGGCGCGTGCCCTCTCGGGCGGCGACTGGTGGGCGTTACGTTCCCGACGAACATACACATCGTGCGACACTAAACTTATATCATATTCCTGTCAACTTCAATCTGCTACTGAATCTATGAAAATGTGAAAAAATAGTGTATCTGACTAACATTTGGCATGGCCCACAGGACGTGTGGAAGCCGAGATATATATAGTACGGCTAGGAACACTGTCTTGCGTACAAACATATATTTTTTAGTACCTATTATACCAAGACTATACAACAAAACATGCTGAAATGTTAAATCGTTCGATGTAAATCGTCAGCACATTGTGCAATAAAATTGCACTTAGATAATAATATTATTGGTTTTGATTCTTACAAAACAAAACTGAAGTGTAAAATAGTGTAAGTACGCGAGATTAATGTGTCCTTATATTCAAAGAGTAACGGTTCTCGGTACGCTTATACGCAATACAATATGAACAAGTGATGCAGATGAAAGCAGCGGCTAAGGAACAAATAACCAGAGGCAGTAACATGACGAACTCGAGAGGTTTGGTCCATCTTGAAATTACCACTTGGTATACTTCTTTTTATTTAATGGCGGTGCCCGTTTGGATTTCGCCAATGTCTAGTTTTTGGCTTATTAGATTGTTTAAACATATTCAGTGCTTCTCCAAGACGTCTTGTACGAGTATAATGCCTAATAATACCTTTCGGTACCGGTAAACACGGGGGCTAATTGTCAATTTTTTTAAATCTATCGCAATTCCTTTCAATTAGTCATTTGAAAAATATTCAAATAATTCAGGCCGTCACCATTTGGCATTTGATAGGGATTGTGATCGGGACGCGTTTTGAAAGGTATTGAATGAACGAAATTAAACTGTCAAAGCAGTGACAGCCGAAAATATCATTCAAATGTATGAAGAAGTGGCAAAAGAAGTGTCACTTAAAACATCATTCGATTCGAAAGGGGTTGCGACTATAAGTTACACAATTCCATAAATCACTATCACAATACCTTTCAAAGGAAAAATGATAGATTTTAAAATAAGACAATTAGGGGGCTGTTGTGGATCTGTTAAATATTATATCTTAATGTTGACAGTACTTTTCTCGTGTTCGTCATGCTAACCTGCAAATAACATACATTGCGATGAAAAGCTAGTTTAGTTTGTACGTGAATGACGTGTAAACGCACCCCGGAACTATATCCTTAAACCTGCAAACGAGTTGGCAGTAATAGCGGACCCCATTATATACATAATATATAAACACCTACGCCCGAGTACATCATACTTAGCTATACTTCGGTGCCTCGAGTACGCTACAGTTTATCGAACAAATTTCCTTATTCCATTAAAATATTCATGGCATATTTTTGAATAAGCGCATTCCTTCAAAATAACTTGTAATATCAACAATCCATTGATAAAAAAAAATTGCATATACCCTCCAAATGTCAATAAAATAGGAGATTGCGTACAAATGACTTACATTCGATTACACATTAACTAGCAAATACCTAACATTCATATTAAATCAACCGCCTTATAAATATCAGTAGCTCTTAAATGCCTTACGAGTCTAGAGCATGCTTAAATATTATTGACATCTTATTGGGAACATAGCTCGCATTGAATCATAATTTGTTATAGATTAATACTATCACAAACTGATAGGAGGTCCCCATATTATAATTACAAACAATTGTGACGTGAATTTCTATAACAATAAATTTAATTAAATATCAATTGGTTTCACACTTTTCTACATTTTATACAAGTGACAATAATTTAACAATAAATTTATAGGCTTGGCAAGCAGTGTGAAACGACAAGAAGAAAATGAGAAAGTTTTAATCTAACGTGGAATAGTCTTTTGAAGCGATAAACTAGGATTAAATAATAACCACCATCCGAATGAGCAATGCGGCATCGCGCCACGCGACCGCGGGACACTCTTACATATAATTTTACTAAATTATTTGTACATAAAAGGCCTAGATGGTAGCGACTTTATAACAATTATTTTGTAAAAAAAAATCCCTACGCTTTTTTTTCTCTTTTTATAAACAACAAGGTTACTCTTGTTTCTAGTGTTTATGATAAGTATTGACAAGGCTGAAGATGGAAGCGAGCCCTCTCCCGGAATCCTCAATCGCTGAGGAACTGGCTTTCTTATCTCTAACTGCCGGAACACAACAATGCTGAGAACATTGTTGTTATGGTGTCAGACTTAGTTAAGATTGTGGTAGCTAGCTAGGCTTACAACAAGTCCTACTACAGACCAAACCGATACAATATGTACCCCCGATACAATCGAACCCGGGACCTCTGGGTCTCACACCGGTGGATGTTACCATTAGACCACAGAGGCGGTTAATTGTTACTCAATTTGGATTTAACATGTTAAGGTTCAAAGTCAGCTAGAGAAATTGTACAGTTGTGTATAACTCGTTATACTGTCGACTACATAATGCTACCAAATTGTATTGTTATAATTTATTTTTCTTTAACGCAAAAGAGTGTCACAGCGAGCACGCGGACGACGACAATTTGAACAGAGACATTACACAAACAGGTAGCACTTACCATATTACAAAATAAATACAAATCTTAACCTAGACGGGCGCTCGCGGCGAAGCCAAGCTCACACGACACACACCCGACACTGCGCCAGCACCAACAGGCGAACGTTCAATTCCACGTCACACTGACACGTCACTAGAGACCACTAAACATGTCGGGCCATTAAACACGTCGGACCGACGGTAGTATCGCACGTGACGCGACCGAGCGGGGAGCAGCGGCGCCTACAGGAGCGCGCACTTGATTTTCCTGCGCTTCTTCTTGACGTCGCCGTTGGAGGCGCGGCTGTCGTCGGACTTGCGCGACCTGATCTCGCGCATCAGGTCGAAGAACACCTGCACACACACGCACGTCAGCACACACCCTCAACACACCACCACATGGGACAGGGACAGATTTGTGACTTCTGAGAATGGGTGTAGACCAGAAGGCTAATTGTCTAATTTTTAAAACTATCGCAATCCCTTTCAATTCGTCATTTGAAAGATATTTACATACTTCAGGCCGTCACTATTTGACATTTGATAGGGATTGTGATCGGGACGCGTTTTGGAAGGTATTGAATGAAGGAAATTGAACTGTCTAAGCAAAATGACAGACGAAGATATCTTTCAAATGTATGGAAAAGTGTCAAATGAAGTGTCATTTAAAACATCATACGTTTCGAAAGGGATTGCAACTATAAGTTACCCAATGCCATAAATCACTATCAAAACCACAATACCTTTGAAACGGATTGTGATAGATTTTGGAATTAGACAATTAGGGGGCAGTTCCATCAGAAATGAACAAAATAAAAACTGTGCCTATGAAACTCCACATACAATACAAGGTGTTTACAATAAGAAGTTTTACATAGGCTATCATCAGTAATTTCATTACGAGCCGACACCCACTCTAACAGCCGGTTTCAATAATCTATCCCTAACAAGAGGTAGGCTTATCTTAGTTACGTTACTTAGCAACCGTTGTTATTTAGAGTTATTTTGGGCTGAATAACAAAAATATCTAGGCAACAAAGCTCTAGTAAGCCTATCTCTTACTGTAGATAAGTTATTGAAACCGACCGTAAAAGATCACGAAATAAAGGCATCTTAACAATGGCAGTATTGTATATAATACACTATTTACTACTAATAAATAAGATACGGTTTTAGAACCAATTACCCCAACATATATAAAAAGCAACAAATTCCCAAACCCTACGTTAGGCACAATATAGACAAAAGCCGCGTGGTGCAAGCTAGCATTAAGCGAAGTGTGTTTTCGATCAATATTTCAGATTGGTTGAACTTGGTGTAATCAGCTCAACTAATATATTAAAGAAAAAATATACAAAAAACTACACCTGCGCGGATTACTTGTCTATGATAAGGTCAAAAAAGTACGGCTTTTCCGTCAAGCATATTGATAAGGAATAAAAAACTTTGTATGGAGTATAGTGGGGGCATATCTATACTAATATTATAAGAAGGAAAGATTTGATTGATAAATATTAAACATGAAAATATACTAGAAAAAAGCAACTAGTCTGATGTCGCCCTGACGGGATTCGTACCCGCATCCTTGGGAGTCCGGCCCAATGCACTAACCAATTATGCTACAGAGACCTATGAGGACACGTCGATTTTTTCTAGTATATTCACCGTTCTACGGTGTTGGCCACCGTCGCTTCATCAATGAGAGAAATATCCTCGCATTCGAAAGAAACATCTTTACAGATGTTTAACTATCGTTTAAGATGAAACAGCCGTCTAATTATAACTTTTTAATTTTGCATTTTACAATGCTATTTTTATGTGATAAATATTAAACAAGAAAATATACTAGAAAAAAGCAACTAGTCTCATGTCGCCCTGACGGGATTCGAACCCTAAGATTTGATTGTTGGTTTGTTTGCATTGAATACTGAATGGATTGAATGAAATGTGGTACACGGATAGTAAGCCTAGTTATGAACATAGGATACTTTTTATCTCGATATTCCCACGGGAACGGGACCATGCGAGTGAAACCGAGAGTAGCCGTTAGTCATAATCAAATTACTATCTGATCAAGACAATTAGGCGCATGACAGGAATGCGGTTTTGCACTTTTGGCACCTGCAGTTCACTTCTATTAACTGATTAATAAGCACTACAATTATTAGCTGATTCTCTGCCGCGTCTAGAAATGTTGGTTTCTTAGTTAGTTTTTTTTTAAGATTTCCACAGCTAATTGTTTTTGTTTATTATTTTATTTGGAGGGGGGGGGGGGGACCAGCAAGGTTGGACGGGTGACCAGTCTACCTAATCGGGACCATTTCACCCAGTTCCCCAAATTGTTTTGGTTATGTAGTACACCTATAAAGTTTTATACACTTTATATCCTAATTCATTTAATTCATAATACTTGTTTTCATTCGAATCCTACTTGTATGAGCATGTGGATATTGATTCATTCACTGAGGATGTAAATCTATTTTTAATATAGTAAAATCAACAGAATTATCAGAAACATATGTAAGTTAAGTAAGTATGGCTCAAGTTAAAACCGGCATTGAAAAATGAACTCTGATGAATGTCTTGGCTGTTATCTTTGTTATCCAAGCAAGAACTTTTTTTTCTTCTTTTTTTATGAACGACGGGGAGACTCTTAGCCTTCATCATACCTGATGTTAAGTATGGATAAGGCTGAAGGTGGAAGCGAGCCTCTCCCAGAATACTCTATCACTGAGGACTGGCTATCTTATCTCTTTTGACGACCTGTTTGGCGCAGGGGTACTAACCCCACCTTCTTAGCCAGAGGTCCCGGGTTCGATCCCCGGACAAGACAAATATTTGTGTGCATGAACATGTCCATTTGTCTTGGTCTGGATGTTTAATATGTATATTATGTATGTATTTACAACAAAAGTATATAAGTATGTTTATCCGTTATCTAGTATCCATAACACAAGTTCTTCATGATACTTACCGTGGGCTAGATAATTGGTGCGATGGTATTGAAATATTTTTTAATTAGTCATAATTAGATTTGAGTTGAGTTAACTACTGTGTATACTCTTCTATTTAATGCATGCCGTGGCAGCCTCTCAGTAGGGCAACACTATGTCTAGATTAAGGTGAACTGTGTGCGTTTTTAAGCCAAGTTTTTTGTGTATGCCTTGTTGGTTGTCCATATATAAATGTAAAAAAAAAAAAAAAAAAAAAAAAACTCTTAGTGGCGGAACACAACAACGCTGTAAACATTATCTTCATGGCGTCCGACTTGTTTGTGTATATGTTTGGGGCCCACCTTGTCGACATTGTCGCGCGTCTTGGCGGAGGTCTCGACGTAGGGCACGGCCCAGGCGCGCGCGCGGTCGCGGCACGCGTCCAGCGGCACGCGCCGCTTGTCCGCCAGGTCCGACTTGTTGCCCACCAGCAGGAATGGGATGTTCTCGTCGTTCTTCACGCGGAGGATCTGCTCCCTGCAATGAGGGGGCACGACACGTTTATAACCTACTAGACTTAAGCGCGTGCTACGCACGTGAGTTTTCTGACCTTTGACCTTGATAAGGTCAATTTATAAAAATAATGTTTTTCCCGCGGTCTACATTTTTTTTGTGATTTTTGAAGGTAATAGTAAAGGCTGTAGGTGTTATACTCATGGCGCTGGAGGGAACATTAGAATGGATAACACGGGCCTTATATATAGAAGATATTTGGCTTGTCACTAGCAATGAGATGCACGACTTAGTTTTTTTTTTATATAAACGACGGGGAGACTCTGAGCCTTCATCATGTTGTATTGATAAGGCTGAAGATGGAAGCGAGCCTCTCCCAAAAACTTCAATTACTGAGGAACTGGCTATCTTATCTCTAACTGCCGGAACACAACAATGCTGAAAACATTATTGTATGGCGTCAGACTTAGATAAGACGGTGGTAGCTAGCCAGGCGGACTTACAACGAGTCCTACCACAAACTAAAAAATCTTCGATGTGGAAACGGTTAAAAGGAAATTCAAAATGCTACTATCAGATACCATGAACGTCTGGAGCGCCATCCTGATGCACTGGCAACTGCATACTAATAACACGAAGCTATGAAAGCGACTCAAGCGGAAAGATATATTGTCCCTGTAATGCTGTATACTAGTTAAAGAGAAGATAGCCACACTCTAACATGAGAATTTTCATGTGACAATAAAACAACAAAAAAAGGTATTTCAGGGAGTTCTTTTTGATAGAAACTAGAATGTATGGTACAATAAAGCTGAATTAATGAGAGGGGATTCAACCCACTACTTCGGTAATCTAGGCAAATCTACGGAGGTCTCCATATGCCAAGTCACAGAAAAATCTATAAAGTAGTTTATTAAAATTTTCTAACTTTTCGGAAAGTTCAGGGAGTGCCTAGTGTGAGTTTGCAAATGTTTAAATGTTACTGTGGCGTAAAATTTTAAATTTTGACAGATAGACCATAATACAATGGGGAATAAGGTTGAGAATTACACTCTCTTGCAAACTCGATACGTTTTGACATCTTGCAAACACAGCATATAGGCACTCTGCACATTAAAAAAAAAACAAAGATTCAAGCAGATTGACATAATCATCCAGCTACATTAGAAGAGTAGATGAGATGGTTACCTGAACTCTTGCGTGGCGTCGAAGCTCTCGGGCTCTGTGATGGAGAAGACGCAGAGGAAGCCCTCCCCGGAGCGGAAGTAGTTGTCCCGGATTGCGGCGTAGTCCTCCTGCCCCGCCGTGTCCAGGATGTCGATCTGGACCTCCTCGCCGTCCAGCACAACCTGCACAACAAATAAATGTCTTATTATACCAATTTTCTAGCCTAAGGTAAGATTTTTTTGTGAAAAGACATACAACATATACATATAAAACACAAATACACGTTCATACAGACGAATGATTGCCATGGGCGGGAAATCCAAAGGCACGCCTTTCTTTTGGTTCTTAAAATCAACGTTAGATAGCTAAGTTCGACCTAAACCTCCTATCAAAAAATCGAGTCTTGGGTGCAGTCTACCTGTAGTTTTGTTGGCGATATGAACTAGTATAGGTAACTAAATATTTTTAATAAGGTTTTATTATACTGTTAATATAGTCACCGTATTTAAAATGTTATTTTAATGTATGGCCAAAGATATAAAAGTATCGTCTTTGATAGAGGTCTAATTTTATCGTTTATTCTTATTTTATTGTTTTTAATTACGGTTCCGAACCGAGAAATAATAAGACTAAATAATAAATAAATCATTTATTTACTCATCATCCCATAGAGGAAATCATAAACAATAGATGTAAATTTATGATTTTTTTATTTTTTGCATTTTTCAATGCTATTTTTATACTTAAGATAAATTTTACCACCCACGCCCTTTGGAACTTCCAAAGGTCGAGGATTCGAGTCCCATCTGAGAATTCACTTGTGGCCGAGTTGACTTTTCCAATATTTTTTCTATTTAAAATTTATCTTAAGAATAGATGTAAAGTTATGGCAAGACGATTTACGTTATAATCAAATCGCATCACATACTTGAACCAAAACACTTATTTCACAAACGTAGCTTTGCACAATCGTTGCAACATAGTCAAAAAACAAGAGTCGTGCCGCGATAACAAGATAACTTGTCAATCTGTTTGTCTCT
Organism: Chrysoteuchia culmella; assembly: GCA_910589605.1. Classification (NCBI taxonomy): domain Eukaryota; kingdom Metazoa; phylum Arthropoda; class Insecta; order Lepidoptera; family Crambidae; genus Chrysoteuchia; species Chrysoteuchia culmella. Next base: position 21,306,288 of record OU342651.1, read on the forward strand.
GACTGACGTGGTGAGGTGAGTCAAGGCTGACTCACGCCATCACCCTAATACTCGGTATTTCTATGTAATCTGCAATTACAGCTGTAGGCTAATTGGTAAGAAGCTAGAAACGTTGTAATTCATTATTAGATTACTTCTGAACTTTACTTTACTTTTTCTCAGCAGACATAAGTTGTAAGTATACCTAATTTAATTTCGAATGTCCTTCTATTCCGAATGTAGTGTCCATATCTTTACATAAAAATGTAACAGGTAATTCTGTCGGTAACGATAAAATGTTGATACCCTGAAGAATGACCATCTTTGTCACCTGAGATGCCCTTTATGAGAAGTAAAGTTTGTATTAGTTGAGGTTGTCGAAATTAAATATAAAGGACATTTGATTCAATCTCACTAAGATTTTTTATGGTTTTTGCGCCTTCAATCATGGCCTGGTTCTCCAAGTTTTCAATCCCCCTTTTGAATGATGTTTACCAAAAGCAATAAATCTGATCAATCTGCTATACCTAAAGATGGCTCTATCGATTGGCATAAAAAATAATTTCCGATAAAAGATTCCTACGTCCCCCTATTAATTGTATTTTGATCCAATGTGAGTGTTTACATCGTGAGTTTGTATACGGTGCATTCTCCACGTGGGAGCGCGCTATATTTAATGCGCGCCGCCAGCCCGGCTAGTCATTCACCCTCGCCGGCGCACGTTTGTTGACGCTAAGTCCACGGTATCTCTCGTAAACTACACAAACGTCTGTAAGATTAACTACAGGACTCACTTTACTGCATGCCACAAGATTTACTACGCCTCCAGACTTGTTAGAGCTCAAGGGTTTAACAATTATTACAAGCTACAATACTACATTACATACTTTACATAATTACAGAATTTGGTAGATAGATATAATCCATAATAAGATAATAAAGCTCAATAGTTTGTTTGTGTAAACGTGCAAATGTTTTGCAGAACAAAGAGAATTGAAAATATGATTTTGTTTATTCTTTAGGAAGGTTCTGGGACATTTACATCACGAGACGAGGTTTCAGCTTTGCTTCAGTCGTGGACTTCTATTATTAAATCGAGTAGTATTCATTTAAAAAATCCAAACCTCGGCCCGTGGCCAAGCGGGAATAAATCACGCAACTTTCCTTTCTAGAACAGGAAGGCATTTCTCCTATTGCAACATTAACAACGCTACAGTTTGGGCAGACGGCGCGGCTTCCGCCACCGCGCCCGCTAATGGAACTTCCTCCGTACAACAGACAAGCATTAACCCAGACGTCAGCCGATGTAGCTCGTACTAACCATTTCGCAAAATCGTGCAATAAAAACGTATTTTTCATTGAACTGTCGCACTGTGCCAAATATTTTTTCAGGTCTAAGGTCATTGCACAATCGCGTCAGTCGCGGTGCTTTGTTTAATTTGACGACTTCTTTCTTCACTGATTGATGTTTTTACGTAGTCGATAGCATTACAAAGAAACAGTTTTAGTTATTATTGATATTTAATATCGATGTAATCGAGTTATTTTTTATATAAAAACAAGTTTGTAGTATACTTATCACCGAAACTGGTGTGAAATCACGCAGACCGGAAGTAATACATTCGAAAGTTTTAGAAAAATCCTTAGACAATAAAACTGATTTCGCGGTCAGTGGTTGCATCAGGATTATAATATTGTGCAGGCAGACTAACTTTCCAAGATCGATCATTGGGATTAGTGGCCCGTCCTTATACGCACGATTTTGAACCACTAAATTGATTTGTTTTTATATAACTAAAAGACTATGAAATTATGATAATAACTAAAGAAAGCTACAAGAAACTGACCATATCTCTATATATAAGGCCCGTGTTATCCATTCTAATTTCCTCCAGCGCCATGAGTATAACACCTACAGCCTTCACTAATAGCTTCAAAACTCACAAAAAAAATGTAGACGGCCGGAAAAATATAGTTTTTTTTTTTATTGACCTTATCAAGGTCAAAGGTCAAAAAAACTTTTTCTTAAGTGACCCCCAGTGAGTACACGTGCGTAGCACGCGCTTAAGTATAGTATACCATAAAGTCTATACAGTCTTCACATCACATCACTCACACACATATACCTATCAGCAACAGCCTATTTAATTAATAATTACCAATTGAGTTGTTTTTTCAAGATTGTTAAAATTTGATATCGATCTTTAGTGATTAGTGTGACTACCGTTTGGAGATAAAATTGCAGGTTTTGCTAATTGAATTCTGACAAAGTCCTCTTTCAATCAGTCTCATTTACCAAACGAAATATCTTTTCTTTGTTTCAACTTTTGGAGTCGGTGCCAGCCAAGGCAAGAAAAAAAAATGGGACCGCAATGTAGAATTCCTTGGCAGCCACCGACACCGCTTTTTAGTTTTTTGCAGTCGGTTTTCATTTTTTAATAAAAAAAAAATTATTTAACTATTTTTAAAGGTGTAAGTCCCGAACCTACATCAATAACTTATGTCAACTACTCATCACCTTTTACAAAATGCTGCTTTTCTCGGTGCAGGGACATTAATTATTGAGGAGTTCTCCTGGTACTTCATCATCAGCTCTACTTCATCAAATGCATTGAGACGAACATAAATTGCTTATGAGCCACATTAAAGTCATCGTATCGCTTCCGTGAAATGCTAAGTATTTAATAGTTCCGATGACCATTTGTGGTCTTCATCATAAGTTCCACTGACGGAAGCAAATACACGAGTTACTTAAGAAAACATCAAAATCGATATAGGTGTGTCAATAATATTTGAAGAGTTCCCTCGATTTCACCCAAGATCCCATCATCAAATCCTGTCTTGACTTTAATGGGACCAACTTAAAGACACCCTTTCAAACAAAAAATAATTATTCAAATCGCTTCATAATTGACCGAGTACTGAGGTAATATAAATTAAAAAAAAACATACGCACGAATTGAAAACCTCCGCCTTTTTTGAAGTCGGTTGAAAACAAATCGATATCTAACCTTCTTCCTGTAGCTGTCGGCTTTCGTAGGCTCATAGTCCTCGACGAACTCGTCGTACATGAACTGCAGCGTGAGCGCGGACTTGCCCACGCCGCCGGAGCCCACCATGATGACCTTGTGCAGCGTCGGCGCCGCCGCCGGCTTCTTCGACATCGCGGGGCTCTGCCTCGGGACTGCGCCCTCACACTGGGGAAGATAGACCAATACATCAGTACTGCACTCTTCACAAGCTTACGGAAATAATTAATAAAAATACTAACCTACCTAAAGGTTAGTATTTTTATTCCACATAGATATTTCAAAATAACTGCTATTTTTAGTTTAATTTCACAAGTTTCTCAACGGTCGAGGATGCCGGGAGTCCACCTTCAGCCTTAATTGTAACATTAGGTACGACGAAGATTATTCCCGCTGTACTTGATTAGACTTGCTTAAAATAGCAGTAGCCAAAAGGGAATTCTTTAGCCACCCCTGGTGTAACCCGTTTCTCCGTTGTAGATTTTTTTAAAGGTATTTGAGGCTTAATTTTTTTTAAATAAAAGTCTAGTCTAGCAGTCCTTGGGAAGGGGGCTTACTACGCACAGCTGCCTAGCCAAGAAATATAAGCAGGGTATAATGAAATGTATAGTAGGATGTCCCTGGCCTCCTGTATAGGTACATAAGTTTCTTGTTTAACGATCTTTTCTTACGTAATCGAATCAGAAATGAGGAGATCCGTAGGAGTACTAAAATAACTGACATCGCTCTAAGGATTGCTCAGCTGGAGTGGCAGTGGGCGGGAAAAATAGCGAGAAGAACCGATGGCCGTTGGGGCGGAATGGTTCTGGAATGGCGACATCGCATAGGACGACGCTCCGCGGGTAGGCCCCGACAAGGTGGACTGATGATCTGGTGAAGGTCGCGGGAAGCCGCTGGATGCGGACAGCGCAGGACCGATCGTTGTGGAGATCCTTGGGGGATACGACGACGATCTTTACTTCGTTGGTTCACGATGTTCAACTTAGAATTTTTTTAATAGGTATCAATAAAAATAATATTATTGAAAACAAGTGATTGATACCTTATTAAGTAATAAATAGTCACTTTAGATGTTCGATTATCAAAACCGGTTTTGATAATCGAAGCTTTAGATTTATTAATGCATGATGGCATTGTAGATTAGGATTAACGATAAACCTCTTTCTTTATATGATTCATAAACTTTACATATATTTGTATTTGTTAGGTATACTCGTAATGTACGTAAGAAAGATATGCCATACGAGGACCTAAGTATATCAATAACGCGACGTTATCAAGACGTGATATCGCATGACAACATTTCCTCAGCAACTGTGTGTAATCGTGATCGAGTAAGTTACTTTACATATTAACAAAAGTGGCAGATAGCAGGTAGTAACCAGTGAGCATATTTAAATCATTTGTTTAGACCAGAAAGTGGGAGGTAACAGCGATGCGAACTCATCAATCAATCGGCGTAGGCCGTTTTATTATCAAAGTTTTGGTATGTTTGTAAATCAAATCAAAATATTCTCTATTCAATACACTTACACGTTTTTTTTAATCGTCAGTTTTGCCCTACTATCCATTTAAGACTAATAGTGCGAAATCTGAATGATCGTATCGACTGCCAAAGTGCCAATACCAATAAGTACTGCTATTTTAAGCAAAACTTCTGATACCCTCGTAATCCTTGTCCCGTGTGATGCTTGTCCAAGGAGCTTTTTCGTCACCAATTCAATTAATTACTTTACAAAAAATCTAACTCACAACTTGCAGGAATGTGACTTAAAACTTTTGAGCTAGGGAAAAGTTAACAAGCGCGAAAAATATTCGTCAAGTGGGTGTCGGTGACATCACTAGGGGACCTTTGTGGTTGTGGCCCACGCGGAGGATATCGATCAAGCTCGGTTACATCGCGACGGCCCAGCAGGGCCATTCAGAGGCCACGCCGCCATTAACTCATGGCGAGCTCTCACCGGCAGGCAAATCATAACCAACAGTTTATTATGAGTAAACGACCAATATAGAGCAACCACAACATACGTAACAGCAAACATACTTTCTGGTCAAACAAAAATACGTAAATACAGTCGCAAAGCGTGTGTCTATTCGGTGACGAAACAATAGAAGGATCATTATTTTTGCATGCATACTGTCGCAAAAGCAAAAGTAATTTCAGTTTTCCTACAATATGGTAATAACATAGCGCTGATTATGCTTCTAGAGCAATGACTCCGTTATGTCGTCTGCGGTTTGCCGTCATTAAACGCCTTAATATCGTGTCAACAACACGATGATCCGAGTGATCGTTGCAGATTTCACCTGTTTTCTCATCGAAACTTTAATCGACGCACCGAGTGATAAATGGAGGCGAGCATCCCCGCTGTTATGTAATCAGCGAGGCATTTAGCAACATTTATCTTGATAGTGCAGTCTAGAACAATGCCGACCGAACGATTAGTGTAGAAAAGGTCCAACATGTTCGCCTACTAACGGTATGTGTGAGTAGCGAGTGTACGTATGTTGCACAATAAAGACACCACACCGTGAAGTATTTTACAATTCGCCAACCGTGCAGTATGCATAAATAATGAGCACAAGCACACAGTGTTTAAAACAAAGCCCATTCAAACTTTTTATTATTTCGCGTACGTACTCTGGTATTCTACAAATGTGGTAATGGGCAGATAAACAAAAGCTAATCAGTAATCAACAGTCGGCGAGCCGGCGCCGGCATCACTTCCCGTTAGCGGTGGCAGGCGGCAGTAGTGGCATGGCACGGCACTGGCCACAATAGGACTCCGCGTTTGCAGACCGTACGACACGCGAGTAACTGGAGCAGTCGTAGAGGCGACTAACTGTTGTTCAATGAGCTGGTTAACGGACGACAGCGAACGATATAGACACGAAGAAGAAACGAAAATTACATCAGCATTCAGCAATTAACGTTTTCTAGATTATATCTAGTGCAGAGCTACAACCGGCTGGCACCATGAAAACAACAAACAACAAGTTATGCTTTAACAGGAAAACCTCTTTACGTTTAAAATCAAAATTCAATGACATACGAGATAACACCACACATTGTGTTCTGGAAAATACATCATGAAACTGGCAGGACTTGGATATAACTTAGAGAATTTCTTAGGATTCTGCAAAATTTAACGAATACAATTAGGGTTCAAAACCTCCTTGGGTTTTGTGCTTATGTACCGATGCAGAACTAGGTAACAAAAAGCATGCTCTATAGATTGACCTAGAACATTGATCTAAATCGAAAGTCATAATCGGAGCTGTTTCCTAGTGCCGGAGCGGAGGCTGTTATCAAACAATGGCCAGCTCGCGACCTTCACGGATCCGCTGCGTCGGCGCAATCAGCCCGCTGCTGGGACGATCATGACTCATTCAATGATGGCACGTGTTTCGGACAGCCTATTGCTCTCTATAGACTGTGAAAAACCCGAGCAAAAATATAAGAGAAGATAAAGATCTGGGCATCTTGAAAGCAAGTTTGGCAGTAAGAAATAATGGTTTCGGAAGCAGTTTTAACAACCTTGCAAAAGAGGAATTACAAGATTTTATTGAACTCAAATCAACCTGCTCAACCATATCTTAAGTGTTTAATAATATAGAAAAGATAAAGATCTTCAAATCAAGTTTAGTAGTAAGAAACGATTGTTTCGGAAGAAGTTTTACCAACCTTTTAAAAGTGAACCAAACTGCTCAAACGTTTCAAGCACCATACAGTATGGTCCATACTACAATCTAAATTACGCAATGTTTTTATTTATTAAATGTTTGGAAGACCAACACCGAGTAGACAGAGTTGATTCTTGACATAAAAACAGTCAGACAATAATAGGTCTTCACGTATTTAAACACATTTTAAATGGTTAAGTTAAAAGGATTGTATTTGATAAATTGATATAATTAACAATAACATTCCAGTTTTAGTCTGTAAAATGGCGAAAACTGCGTAATACTCACACTATAGAGGCGGAGCGAGTGCCACTTAATTAATAATTAGCGTTTAATTGTCGTCGCGAGTCCTCACGGTCACGCCGCAGGGAAACTGGCCGATGACATCAGGCCAGGGCTCCACTGCCCTACACTTTGTGAGTAATACTTTAACGGGAAAATAGAAAACTAAATAACTACTCATTGATAGCTTCGATGGCTGTTGAGTGAGATGCATGCAGCGGTAGCGCACCTACACGAATTTGAATGTTGATAATGGGTCATTTTTTGGTGTTGTGCACTTCCCGAGTCATGGGCCATAGATATTTTAAACGAAAAAATCAGTTACTACTTGCAGTAAAAACCCTGCTGAAACTAGGACAAATTGTCTGGTGTGAGTTGTCGTTTTTCTGTTATGCAACGACCAAATATTTTGACGAGAACTAACAGCTATAAAATATTTTCTAGTAAATTCAAGTGTACAATAATCAGCATAGGTAATACGTGTGTCAAGTATTTACTTACAAGAACAAGAATAAACAATAATAATTGTGAAATCGATCATTATTGGTGTGCGTAGTCGTTATCGAGAGTCAGCCGGTCGGCGACAATAACACCTGTCGCGACAGCAGGTGCCGATGCCGCTACACCCAGGCAATCAGCTAAACTTGAACCGAAATATGCCAGTACCTTATAATTAACTCGATGACGACCATATCATTAAAGACCTTTTGCCGGAGACAAAGGAACATGCATAAATACCGCTGTTGCTTTTCAAAATACTGTACTAACTTGCTGGCGGCACCACTTCCTGACAGTCGGCCACATCTTTACAAAAATAACACTGTCTCAGACTTCCAAAGCTCCTGCGTTCATTTTTGGCAAACACTAAAAAGGACACAATGGGCTACGGTCACATAACGGGACCCCGAGGGAAGGGAGGGACACAACACCAGCGTCGCGTGCAGGCGTAGCGGGAGCGCGCGAGCTACTGTCCCTGCCAAATGCACGAACGGCACTAGAAAATTGAAAGTTTGACGTGCAACCACTCGGCGACAATAGTAGACAGACACGCTACTAGATCAACAAACTTTAAAATAATTGTTTTGTAAACAAACGCGGCTAATCTCGCTTTAATAGGGCTTTTTCCACGGGAAAGTTTAAAGACGTTCTGTATGTGTTAAACGTGGATCAGATTCAAAATTCAATATTATGTAACATCTTTTGTACCATATTTTTGCAATAAATGATTATGAATTAATACTTACAAACTGTTCTAAGGTGAGGTTGTTACTGACCAACTGATGAGCTCCGTGTTGGAACTATGGATATTGCAAAGCCACAGGTTGATTAAACTAAGCGTTTTTTAATTACGACCTCAAAGTCCGCCTCTCGCAGGGTTAAAAGAGAAACGTGCTTTTGAAAGGAGACATAATACAAATCACGTAGTCGAATGCTAAAGGTGAATTCGCAGAGAAAGTAGCCATAGAACCCGATAGCTATCGCGCTCGCGGCGGAGTGCCGTATGAGTCGACAAGATAAGATAAGGCATCTCCAAGACAGCCAAAAGCATTGCTTTGAACAATAGTTACACAAATCCTAATTTCGCCACAAATACCCTCTTTTATTAACCCCAAAACTGTCAAAACGATTACAACGCTAAGAATGGGCTAACTGATCAATTATGTATGCATTGGCGTTGCGCATAGAAATTCATCCGTTACAGTTATAAAATTAATAGGTTTTGCAGTCGCCGCCGTCGGAGCGTCTGGCAATTCAACAAAGCTATTATTTAATACCTATTGTTTACCACTGAGGCAAACCAACCAAAGTCGTCAACACTAGATAATTTAGAACATTTTAAAAGCTTTTAGAGCTAGCGCAGACGACGGATAACGGAGGACTTTTTGTCCGCGACACGTCTTTATTGTTAACCAAAGAAGATTCAACTTAGATCGCGTATATCCATGAAAAGTACGCGATGGTCCTCGTTATTTATTCAACTTTATGTTCTTAGTAATACGGTCGTGTCGCGGACAAAAAGTCCTTCAATGTCCGTCGTCTGCGCAAGCGTGCTTTTAGCAATACCGTCGACAATCTATTCGTGAATTTATGAACGTAGCAAACGCTGCCATGATATGTAGACCTCGTGGCCCACGTGACTCTAGGTTAAGGCTATGTATAATTGCAGTTTACGGTTAGGACAAGAAATCAAAAATAATAAGCCATCCATCACCGGTAGTATATCAATCGGGAACCCGAACATATCGTAAGGAAATGATAAAAGAAAACTATACGCTCATTGAGGCCGCCGAGAACAAACCTACGACCGGAACGAAAGGCGCGTCATTCAACATGTCACGTCCGATTGTGAGAGTACACCACTCACATACATTTACATTACTACCGCCCCATTGTTTCCATACAACTTAAACTGTCGTAACACTTATGCCGTCGCTAAATAGTGAAACTTTTACCGGAACCTGATACACATTAGTGACCAACTTCAAAAGTTACGTAATGAAAGTCGTCGAGGATCTGACGTAGGAGCCATTTCGTAGCATGCTGATCAAGAACATGACGTGCCACGGTCTACTTACCTAGATTTTTGGGATCGATTGTCTATTAATAGTAAATAAATATAAAATATTTCCCAGTCGAGCAGAACATTGCAATTTCCCAGGTTAATCTGTGCTACGGTACGACAAAGACTCACCGAGTCACATAACGGTTGACATCGCTAGAGAACCGACCCCCAATACACAGGCAGTACAGCTAACTGGTGACACGTATGTGCTTTAATCTAAGGTTTAATAGCAGCTCTCCTGTTTAAAGAACTGCCCCTATGTATTTTATATGAACACAAATCGAAATTCGCGATTTGCAGCCACGTTAAACATCGATCGTCATCGTTACACATAGCACATATCACAATACATTCGTAAGAACCGTTCATTATGTCGTGCGTCGAGCAGGGTAACAAAAAGCAGTTTCCACTCGAGTGGCTGAGATAGAGAAATTGTCGGAGACAATGCTCCGCGCGGCGGCGCAGGCGCAGGAATGCCGCCGCTGGTGGAGCACTGAACTCCCGCTCGTTGTTACGGGCATGATAGTATCTAGACTTCTAGGCTAACTTTGATCACCATAATAGATGACCACCTTAATAGTTTATAATAGTTTAGGCCTGAGGCTTTATAGGCGGCTTGATAAACTCTGACACCAGGTGGCCCACTAAGCCTCATACAATAAAAGAGAGATATAATAGTTAAGGGAAAAAATCGAAGTAAGTTGCATAACATCATTGAAGTTATTTTTGTTATTACCCTTATTTATTGCCTCCTGGGTCTCTCTACCACCTGTTAATTTTAAGCAAATTTCTGAATTGCTATCTGTGCATCTTCACTCATTATACAAAGAGAATGGAAATATCAATTCAGCCAACTGCCAGGAAAAAAGAGGTCATAATAGAGTCCTAATACTGTTAGGAGTTTTTTTTTTTGGCATATTCAATCTTGAAGTCCAACAATGTTTATGCTTTATAAGATTGAATGTTTTGAAACATTCTTTTATGTCTATCAAGAAAAAGAACTTTACTCAATACTCAATACTCAATTATTGCATTCCATAATGTACACAAAAGATGGTGAACATAAATAAAAGATCATCATGGACATTGAAGGGCATACAATAGGGTTTAGAAGAGAGGAGGCACTAATTAACATTAGATAGCAAAGTTTTACATAAAAAAAAAAATAAAAAAAAAACTCACACACAGATACTAAAGAATAAACAAGGCCATCATTGGCCTTGTTCATTCATGAAATGATGTATTACAACTTGAAAACATGTTTATAAGTAAAGCGCTATGTCAAAAAGTTTAAAGAAAATTATATTGTTCATATTTTCCGATTGGTTTAATTCATCAAACCCGAACCGGACACCAGTGTCCAGAAAACAATGGAATATCTATTGTGTCTGAACGGTTAAGGTAGTTCATCTAATAATAAAAGTAACAGATACATCTCAAAGGAAGCATTTTATATCATAATAAAAAAATAAGATTATTTTATACTAGAAAAAAAGAGAAATAAAGTATGTTGTTAACATTTCTGATTTACTGGAATAAATCAACAAAGATTGTTTTCAAAACCAATAAGGACAAATCTTTACAATCCACTTTTTCAATATCTATTAATCTAATCACATTCTATTAAGATTTTATTTCCTGTGAAGAAACTGAATTACTGCTGTTATCTATAAATTATTGATTGTACTCACTTATAAGAAAAGAAAACCCAATCGTTTCTAGAAATTAATGCCATTCACAAGCTCTATGACAAATCAGTTAGATGACTAACGGCTTGCTCGGCATTGAACAATTCACTTGACTCTGCTCTCAATACATTGCATTGTTCACATTATTCATTTCCAAGAAGACTACCAAGTGATGATGCAAAAGGTTGAAATGTAGGCTTTCAGTAGTTGTTCACAGCCAAGAGAATAAAAGTTCTCACCTTTTGCTCTTCCAGAAATGTTGTAGACAGTTGATATGCCAATGCAGAAAACATACTAGCCCATCAACACCATCTCCTGAGAGCAGGAGATGTGGAGAGCCGGCGTACTCTCGTTGCACACATTTAGCCGATCTTCACAAATGGTACCCATTGAACACTGGTAAAAAAAATGTCTAGTGTCTGAGTAGGTGCAGCTATTTTATTGAAAATTTTAGAAGTTTTATATAAAGCAAAACTAGCGATCGGACAGAAAGTCAAGTTGGTGAATTAAACAGCGACTATTCTGCCGCCTTATGGTGACACTGCTCGATCGATCTAACTCTCCGTTCGTGACGGAGGCTGAGGCACTCGCGACCGCTCCACGAATCAGGTCGGAAAAAGTGCACTGGCACGTGAGAACACTAAGACAATGCACGAGAAACTGTGGGAGAACGAGAGGCGTTGGCATTATAGTAAACAATCACGTCACTCACCCTAATTACGGCACTGAAAAACTCACAACACTTTCCGAAACCATAGTTAAAAAGTAACTATATCTTACCTAAATAATTAATTACACGTCTGCCTGCAGCTGCAGAATTCCTTGATTGAGGGATTAATACACAACACAATAAATTGGTCGCCAATGCCAATGGTTCCTTGGCTAAAATCTAAATAAAGCTGTCAAAAATGACGAGTCCGACTTTTCAAGTCAAGTCAAGACCAAGAGGGAGGCGTTGCGAGTGGCGGCCTCTATTTTTGGAACGAGAAAGACAATAAAATTAAAATTTAAAAATAGCATACTGAAATAACTTTCCCTAAAAGTTGGTAAATAAATATATAAAAATAAAAGAATTAAATATAAACATTTCGTTAATTAGCATACATCACTCTTACGTATTTGCAAAAATTATAGTGATTTGTTTTCGATTAATAATTATTTGTTAGCTGTGGCAACACTTTAGACCAGACAGCAGGGAGGCGATTCTCGACATCTCGAATTCGACATTTTTATATCCTTAATTTCATTAACAAAAATGTAAGTAAAATCTCTACTACTGTCAAAAACAATTAGTTTCAATTATCTTTGATAATCCTCTATTGTCGAACATTGCTTTCAGTGAGCTTTTAATACATATTTTTGACGTCAAGAAATGTCGAATTCTAGATGTCGAAGGCGCGAGAATTGAGGGCCACACAGGCAAGACCAAGCCGGCTGACTGAAGACGGCTTGATTTACGTAGTAACTAATACCTAATCTGTGGGCTTGATTGACTAGTATAATTATATTTTCAATTCAGTTTAGTGATTTGGCAGGTTGTCAATGTCACTTTGCAACAATAATACTGAATTAAAATGTGGATAATGATAATATTGAATTTGTGTGCTTGAATGTAATCAATATACTTACTGAACTGAAACTGGATCTGCGCAAATCATTACGAATAACAGTATAAAGCAGTATTATTTTTACAGTTACATTGATTGACATCTGTCAAATTACTCTACTGAATTAAAAATCAGACAAAACCTAATCTTTTCTCGCTTTTGTTTTCGTATAGTGCATGTAGTACTTGTACATTACTATATTATTTGTGGTGTAGTATAATATAATATGTACAATGCAAACTAAAATATTTTACAGACTCATTCATCATCATAATAAATTATCAGCTGCTGCGCGACACCAAATTGATCATTGTACATAATGAGCATCAACATTTTGTACGAAAATATTTATTTACTTCCTATTTACTTTATGGATCATGCGACGGAATTTAATCAAAATAAATAAATTGATACGTACATCTTATGTTTTGGCGCGCACTGTTCATTGAAATAAAACAACTTTTACGGATATCAAACGCGCTATATTTCCGCGAACTAAGTTGTAATTGTCCGTATTTTTTGGTTTTTTAGGGGTTTTTTGATTTTCCCGACGTTTCAGCACCTTTACAGCTCCCGTGGTCATCCCGTTAGGTGGTTGTCTTGTTCCATAGATATCAGCGCATGCTACTTGACGTGGTTTTGACTTTTGACTATTTGTTTATGTTCTGTGTTGTCACGAATTCACGATCAAATCAAGTTATATTGAAAGTGATAAAAAGCTGAATTTAATTAATTCCGTAAAGTAACGTCCATTTTGAAGCCTAATTAAATAATGAGCATTCTCAGAGAGAGACGTGCTCGAATCGAAAGTAGTATGTTAGTATTAAGCAAGCTCAAATCAAAGTAGCATCTACCTAGTCGCAAGACTCACAATCGCAAGCGAGTATGCTTATTTAGTAGCATGTGTATTCCAGGCTTTATACGCCCAGTTTGACACGAGCGACGTCAACGTCAAAATTTAATGTCAAAACAGTGCGATAAATAAATCATAATTTTATGCATAGAAACCGACTTTATGCAATAAATTGAATCGAATACAGGCTTTAACCCGATGGAAACGATGTCGGGAACTAAATTAGACGTAATTTGGTCACCTGTTCATCATGATAAATTTATATTATGGGGGTCAGATATAACCTTGTATCAAGTTTCTCGTTTGAAAGATATAGAAAAGAAAACAACTTGTAAGTATGAAATTACCCGATAATGAAAGAACAGTGAATGTATGAAACTTTGAATACATTGAATGTTTCTCCTATCAAAAAGTGAATACATTGAATGTTACTCCTATCACATATTTTCTTGGTCTTTACTCTGTTTTAATTTAGTAACTTTAAAAACTAATGAATTTTCTTCTTTTTAGACACTCAAATTTCATCAAATAGAGGTGCAACAGTAATAGCTTCACAGAGTGCAAACGGTGTGCGATGTGTTGATATCAGTGCCATTCCAGAGCAGCCAGAACCATTGTTAGCTCTCGGACACTCCAACGGCCGAGTCTCCCTTACTAGTTTGAAACAAGCTTATGACCCTTTAGGTCTTGTTGGGAGAGAGTTTAGTGAGTGTCAACTCTTTAAGCATCTGAATATCATTTTCACATATTTTTCTATCAATTTAAATATGAAAAAGTTTTTTAATGTTAACTATGAAATTTGAATCTCTTGATAGATCCACGTCACCCTCGGTTATGTAACTCAGTGTCTTGGAGTCATGTGGAGAGCAACTTGCTTGCAGTTGCCATGGAAAAACACCGAAGTGACCATTGCATTCTTATTTGGGATGTAAATAAAGGATCTGCACCACCAGAAGAAATCAAAAGTATGAATTAATAACATTTTGAACTTTGAGTTGTATTGTTGTTGTATTGGAATAGTCTATTAAGTTTTATCACTTTTATGATAATTCTTTAGTTAATAATCAGCAGCTGAAGTTTCCTAAAACCAGAATATTCATACTAAGCTAGGCTTCGTATTCCTGCAACCTCTGATTTGAAGGCAGGTTTCCCTACACAGGTTGTCAATTTCACATTTTATTTAATTTGAAAACCAACTTCAAAAGACGGAAGAGGTTCTCAAGTCGACTGTATATTTTTTGTCTTGAAACTGGTAACACAGATGCAGATTCTTCCCAAGCCCCACCAGAGACTACCAAACCTGTAGCGGAGATGGGACTCTCCGAGACTGCTCACAGCGTATCATGGTCCAACTTCTCCAACCGTACACTCCTCTCAAGCATGAACCTCAAGTTTATAAAGATTTTTGACCTAAGGGGTGAGTAGTATAGTAACTAGAGTTTCTGCAATGATGTTTGATAAATTTCAAAATAAATATTGTGTGAACGTAATGTCGCTTATGGTACTTTTAGGGTAGATTTAAATTCAGCGATACAAAATAGAAAAGTAATCAAAAGGACTGCTCGAAAAACTCACTCTCACAGCCACACCACAATGACGCCACATTTGGCATTGGTTCCATATTAATGATACTGCTTGAGTATGTCTGTAAACGTATAGTCAATGTGAAGCAATCGGTGTATGCAGACTGGTCGAACAAGGCCGTGGTGGTGACGGCGTCGCGGCACTGCCACGGCGCGGTGGCGGACCCCTGGAGCACCTGGCAGTTAGCCTCGCGCGGAGACGGCGTGGTGTGCGTGTGGGACGCGCGAGCCTTCGCCCGCCCACTGCTCTCGCTGCCGCAGCCGCGCCCCGTCACCAAGATACAGTGGTGTCCCACAAGGTGAGTCCCCGTCACTAGGGCAGCTGCTCACGCTTCTGCAGCCGGGCCCTTTCACCAAGATACACCACCTCACCAGGTGGATAGACGTCACTAGGGCAGCTGGTCACGCTGCCGCAGCCGCGCCCCGTCACCAAGATATACCACCTCACTAGGTGGGTAGACGTCACTAGGGCAGCTGGTGTCCGAATGTTAATGTTTTAAATCAAATTCCTTCTTTCTTTTGCGGCATCGTCATCATCATCTTACTATATCGCTCTCTGCAGGACATAGGCCATGTCTAAATGCACGCCAACGAGCAAGATCTGTGGTTATAGTCTGATTTTTAATTCGACGGAATTCCTGGAACGCATTTGGACGAAAATAAGTGAATAATAAAACTTTGTTTAATTTAAGGTTTAAATAAGAAACACTAGGACTTAAAAATTTGCTTATAATTTTAAATAGTCAGTCATAATCAGTTTTTTTAACATGAAATGATTGAAGTTACAACCATCAATACGGAAAATATTACTGGAATCCCTGTAGACCCCGATGCGTAAGTTACAAATCTTTGGTACGAAATTCATAAATTAATATTTTTGTTGTTCTTTACAAATTAACTAAAAAATATTATTGACTTTTTGTTGGTATACTCACATCAGTTAAACATATATTTTATTCAAAATTTAAATTTTTTGCAGGTACCGATTATTTGTAAATAATCGAGGGTATTTTTAAACTGCCGAACTATTGTACACAGGCCATATGATTTGCAATATAACAGATAACTTTTCATACGTACATCTTATGTTTTGGCGCGCACTGTTCATTGAAATAAAACAACTTTTACGGATATCAAACGCGCTATATTTCCACGAACTAAGTTGTAATTGTCTGTATTTTTAGGTTTTTTTAGGGGTTTTTTGATTTTCCCGACGTTTCGGCACCTTTACAGCTGCCGTGGTCATCCCGTGACCATATGACATATGACCGTGACCCGTGGAAATATATCGCGTTTGATATCCGTAAAAGTTGTTTTATTTCAGATAACTTTTCGTTTATTTATAAATAATCAGTGTCCAGCGGTCTTTTTATAAACAAATGAGATCAGCAGCGTTTAATTGTGAACGAAACCGTGGCAAATGCACCAATCACGGCACAATGTACATATAATTACCCGTAGTTACCGTATACGTATTATTGTACGCGGTCATCTGATTGCCCATGGATTTTATAGCACGGGTGTTAAATAGTTGTTCATAAACAAATTCAGAGTTCTTTAGCACTGGTTGGTCATTCATTTCTTCACCCACAGGCTCCGTTTTACTTATTTTCAATTAATTTGCACTTTATATGTTTAACAAACCGTTAAAAACTGGTATTTAACACTAAAAAACCTCTCGAGCACACGTCGTTTACTTTGTTATGTATTTCAACCAATCAACGTAAAGGTTGCTTTTCGTCACACGCCTACATACAATATAACGAAAAGATACTTATTATTTATAAATCATCGAAAAATCATCTCTTTAATTTTAAATCCAATTGTCCGTTTACTATAATTTGACGGTTTATAAATACCCTCGAGTATTTACAAACAATCGGTTCTTGCATAAAGACGGTGACGTCGTCATATTTATATAGTTATTCTTTGTTTATTAATATCCCTTATTATAAAACATATAAAACGTACATGACGGAAAAGGTTTGTGTGAAGTAAAATTACAAAAAACGATCGCTGTCAGATTTCCTTAGAATAAAAAATCAGACTATACATTCATCCATCTCTTACTATAGTCACTTTGCGGATTTGCGAAGACCGTTGCTCCTCCCAGTTTGAGAGTGTACTATATTTACCGTTACGTGGTCTCCACTCAACGGCTTGTATACATTACTGGTTAGCAGTTCTGTGGCTTATACGGCCTGTCCCACCCTGAAGTTTGCTAATTCGATGAGCTATGTAGATGTCTTTGTTTTTTACTTTTTGTTACGAAACTCCTTTTCTAAAAATGATTTTGCTAAGCAAGTCTCTGTAACTGTTATCCTCTGGTACAGACGCAACCTGCTGCTGTCGGTGCAGCGCGACGCGAGCACGCTGCGGCTGCACGACATCCAGCAGGCGCACGCTGACCCCGCCAAGGCCGCCAGCGTCGTCGATGACACGGTACACTCGCACAGTCCATGTGACGTCACCCCTGTGGTCCAGCACAGACCGACCTGCTGCTGTCGGTCAGCGCGACGCGACCCCGCCAAGGCCGCCAGCGTCGTCGATGACACGGTACACTCGCACAGTCCATGTGACGTCACCCCTGTGGTCCAGCACAGACCGACCTGCTGCTGTCGGTCAGCGCGACGCGACCCCGCCAAGGCCGCCAGCGTCGTCGATGACACGGTACACTCGCACAGTCCATGTGACGTCATCGCTGTGGTCCAGCACAGACCGACCTGCTGCTGTCGGTCAGCGCGACGCGACCCCGCCAAGGCCGCCAGCGTCGTCGATGACACGGTACACTCGCACAGTCCATGTGACGTCACCCCTGTGGTCCAGCACAGACCGACCTGCTGCTGTCGGTCAGCGCGTCGCGACCCCGCCAAGGCCGCCAGCGTCGTCGATGACACGGTACACTCGCACAGTCCATGTGACGTCACCCCTGTGGTCCAGCACAGACCGACCTGCTGCTGTCGGTCAGCGCGACGCGACCCCGCCAAGGCCGCCAGCGTCGTCGATGACACGGTACACTCACACAGTCCATCCCAAGTAGCACACGAGGCTGTTTTACAGCCGAATAACGGATTTTCATCACGCTTAAAGCTGAATAAGAAAGCTGCATAAAAGCTGTATACGACCGTATGCATCTCTTATAACTCTTAAATGGGCACAAATTATTCAGCCTTAAGATCACATAACTGCTTAAGAGCTGTGTAGCAGCAACTTAAGAGTGTAATAAAGGGTAACATCACAAATTATTCTGCCTTAAGTTCACGTAGCTGCTAAAGAGCTGTGTAGCAGAAATTTAAGAGTGTTATAAAGGGTAACGACAGTACTATGCGCTGAAATTCGACTGACTAAGAGATCACAAGTTACTCTTTATTCAGAAAATATGTCACATGTATGCTTTAATACATATTTTAAACCGCGAAAGGTTGCTTGCTGCCTGTGTAAAATTAAGTAAACTAATATTTGAAGTAGCAAACGGGTCTAAGGATAAATGCTATACAATTGAACACTTTATGTTATTTCACTTGAAGTGAATTATAGTAATTGGTGGATAATATTCATATTCTCTGGGAATATAGGAAAATTGATTGGGAATGTAATTTTACTGACATTATACATATATATTATTTAAGAAAATTTTAATGCGCCACAAAAATATTCTGTTTTGAATTAGTTTTGTGATATAAATAAGCTGTGATGTAAACTTGACTAAAAAGTTTTTAATGCTTTAAAAAGAATTATGACATAAAAAGTAATTATTAAGATATTACGAAGTAAAAACGAATGCAATACATTCCTATTTCTTGCACAAAACATCGTAAAGGTTGAAAAATCAATCGGATTTTTATAGGTTATTTTTTTTTTTAATGAAATGGTGGATTTATGTTCAACAGTGACGTGAATAGTTAAAACTCTTAAATTCTTTTAAAGGCTGTCTAATAGTTCACTAGTGTACTGTTAATCTACAAAAAACTGAATAAAATTACACATGTGAACTGTATACAGCTATAAGCTGTTTTCTTTACTTTTAATTAATCACAAGCTCTACCTTTAGCCATGATGTGAACAATTAAACAGTTCTTATACCGATTCTATAGGGATCCGTGTGTTATATATCTAAAACCCCCGCAGGATAACTTCTACTACAAAATTGTCAAAGCGATATTACCTATTTATATACGATTTTAAACTTTCGCGTTCCATTGTAATTATAAACAAGAGTAACGGGGCTCAACGCGACATTTATTATGTAGTAGGTACGTATGTACTTACAGCTTGACGTCAAGCTACTAGATGTCGCGTTGAGTCCCGTCCCGTTACTCTTGTCGATATTATTTAAGTAGTAGGTAGGTACTTACCTACACCATATTACGCGCGCGCGAACTTTTCTAATTGGGTAGTAAATAAATACAAATATATACCTATATTATTTTTATTGTAAAATTAAATTGTACGACAACATAAACATAAACTAAATATTTCACCCTCAACATAAGTTCCTTGTTTTTTTCGTACTCTAAGTAGGCTGTTACCTACTCAAACGTGACGTCACGCTTGATTTTTATTTAGTAAAACGATAACTGCCCTCGCGTTTGATTGTAATTGAATTTTCTCGTAGGACTTTGACGCTTTTGTATTGTATCAATGAAATTGGCCCATATTTGATATTTAATCCTCAAAATGTATGTAATCCTGGTTGCCTGGAAGAAATTGCTCTTTAGCGATAAGGCCGCCATTTGTACCACTCTTGTGCTGTCCATTTAAATTACTTAATGTAATTCTGAGCTATTGCGATTAATATTTTTTACGGAACCAACCTGTTTCAAACTATTTGCCACGCTTTGGGTTACTTCCTGACTTGAAGGTTTTATGTCTTCTGTCTTTATAATTCTTTGGTACTCTTTCGATAATTTTGTTCTAATGCTCCCTGTCCTCGCTTTTATTTTCTACGATTTACGCGTATTCATAGTTATAAAATAATAAAATATATACTTTGGTAATGGCCCACAACACAACTAGTAACATTGACTGATTACAGTACCACATAATGTTCTTTTATTCAGATAACGTCTGATTTAAGGTACTTATGTGAACCATTCTAAAGTAGAAGCCCGTTAATTCGATACACTAGCGAGTCTCTTAGCAGCTGCGAGGCATCTAGTGAATGTTTAAACAGCTGCTATGCAGATACTATCAATGGCAGTATAAAGGCTGATTAGCAGTAGACATATTCAGATATATGCTGAAATATGGGCCATATATCATCCATGACACAGCTATTCACTTCATAATAGTTCACATGTGCCCCTTTAATAAGTCAGTGTAATAGGAGTTCACATTATACCTTCTTATACAGTATTTAGCGAAATTTTGTCTACTAAACAGCCCTTACTACGGTTTAGACTATAGAAAGTGTTAAAAGCTGAATAGCGTCGTTAAAAATATACCTTTATAGCACTCTTGGTGTATTAATGGTGGCTATGTCGATCATAATGAGCCTCAATGCAGCTCTTAATTAGCCTAAGCTGTTTAAATATCACTGACCGATATTATGCAGCTGTAGGATCACCAGTGTACTCTTAGAAGAGTCTTAATAAGCACAGAGTTTCAAATAAGTCTAAAAGTGAGTAGTTATACAGCTATCTGTGCTACTTGGGATGTGACGTCACCCCTGTGGTCCAGCACAGACCGACCTGCTGCTGTCGGTCACCAGGTTAGAATGTGCGGTCAACGGCTCATTAGGCTTCACATATTCAGCAATCGATTTTGAATCTTACCGATTGCAAAATTAGGCTCGAAATCAATTGAAGAAATTTGACATGAGGTTCCATTGCTGTTTACTATACAAACAAACGTTTTACACCAGGAAGTACAAGCTGCAACAGCAGTAGAGGTGGAGTTGGAAGAGTACGAGCGCGGCCCCAGCGTGATCGAGCGTGACGTGACGCCGCTGCCCTGCGGACAGGCCGGACAGGGCGGACATGGGGCGCAGAGCGGACAGGGGGGACAGACGCTCGCCTCTGCGTGCTGGCATCCCGCACATGAGGCGAGGTTGCTTGCCGTCTCACTCAGTGGTAGGTGAAAGACTTTTTTATTTTATTTATCCATTTGTAAACTATGGGTTTTTTATCTCCCATAAACTTTAGGCTTTTAATGAAACCACGTAAAAGACTCAAATGGGGTATAAACTAATCTTCAAATAATTTTTTTTTCAATAGATACGTAGTTTTTCTGAATGAATTTGTATATTATGTCTTTATGTGATGGGTTATATTGAGCAACAAATAAGGATGAAAATGAAAATAATTATCATTCTATTTTAGTAGTTTATATAAAAATCTTGATTAATCAGACACAGACAGAAATTTAAACTACTGTCACTTATTTATTCTGTCGTTATACGTTTTATAATATATATATTATATGTTATACGATATGGTAAAGTCGGCGTCGTTTTCAACTTTCTACTAAAATTTGAAAATGGCGGCCACTTACGTAAATAGTCAAATTTAAAAGCACATATTAAATGATACAAATCTCATTATGGAACATATCAGACCGAGATTTCAGAATTTACATAGTATATGTATGGTAAAAAAGTTAACAAAAAAGCTCATATCTCAGCTCCGATATTACTTAAGGCAAAGTTAATCACTCAGATGTATGTCTTGATTGTGATGCTTTAAAACAGTAATAAAAAAATATGTGGCCACTGAAAAAAAATGACGCTAGTCGATACAAAAATACCCAAATCCCTTTGCACTTTAACATCTATCACGTCATAAATCGTATTGTTATATCGATGTGGATATGACGTAACGTGTGGATGGTGTGGCAGGAAACGTGATCGACTACACGGTGTGCGAGCGCGTGACGGTGGCGTGGGGCGGCGGCGCGCTGGCCTGGGCCTGGGGCGGGGCCCTGCGGCTGCTGCCCGCCTCCGCCTCCGCCTCCGCCTCCGCCACCGCCTCCGCCCCCGCGCCGCTCGACGACATCTCGCACACCATGCGCCGCCGCGCGCAGACCGACTATGGACTCAAGGTAGTCATTTCTTTATTATATATTCTTGCAGACGCACTAATGATGGTTGGCATCGGCATATTTGGCATCCTTTTGTCAAAAGAGAATGTCCAGGCGTCAATTGAAAATCAGCGCTAGGCTCTTTGGGTCCGGCAAAATGCTGAATTGACTTCCTTTTTGGCTGCAGCCGTGAGACATCCACTTCAGACAATGAAACTGTACACCTTTTGATTTGTTAGTTTTTTATTTTTTTGCTATAAAATTGTAATTTGTCTCATGTATGTACCCAAATAAAGTCCTATTCATTTATTCATTCATTCATTCACTAAATATATTGCAGTTGCTTATTGTCTACCCAAATGCTTTTCCAGACGTTTCTTTGCTGTTGTTAATTTCATTGTGTTTGTTAGGCACCTGAGCTTTAAGTCCTTTAAGTTTTGTTTATATAAAGTAATTAAATACTTTGTGCTTTTACTGTTCTATTTTATAAAAGTATTGCAAATTTTTTGGCTAAAGGTAAACTCTAAAAAGTATGTTCAACTTATTCCCCCTTCAGGGGGGAGTGTATTGGTGTCCTGAGATACAGGCTTAACGCTCAGTTCAGACACCAGTCTCTCACAATCTTTGTTAACTGATTTATATTTTTATGTTAAGAAACAGCCATTATATTGTATAAAGATTAAGTACGGAAGAGTTAATAAAGAATTTATTTATTATTATTATTATTATCATCATCAGACATACTCCTGCGATGTTGGATGGAGGCGCAACGGAATATTAAAATAATACACAGGATCAGTGGTTAAAAGGTTCTCTTTTATTTTGTGTTTAAGGCTTATAAATAAGGTGGAAGCGTGATTATGATAGTAGATATAGCACGCATTACATTACCCCACTGGTTACTACCGTCCTTTTAAAAGAACGCTTAAGTACAATACATATTTTTTTAAATATTGATAAAAAGGGGTATTTTACTAGCGTTGCTTATAAACAACGCAGATTTTCCGAGTTACTACTAGGAATTTTTTTTCTCACGTTATATAGTATATTTTAAGACGCATACAAAAAATTTTGAAGTTCGAATTCGATATTATAATTCAATAACATCTGGGTTACTGTTCCACTGTGTAGACGTGACTGCGGTCAAAACTTGCATTACTGCTATTCTGTATGATAAAAAAAGCGCTATCTGTCACATTTCTTATTAAAACAATTAAGAATGATTTTTGCGTAGACTTTGGAGAAGGACATGGTCTCCTTTTTACCGCAGAATTGGAAGTTATCCCTAAAGAGCTCGTCGTAATTGAATAATCAGACGTGTTACGGGCGGAACCCTATAGTTAATATAAAAAACTTGAATGTAAAGAATTTTCAGCAGGAACGATTGCAGTTAGTTCTTAAGATACCTATGATTAATAAAACAAATAGAATAGTAGAATAGAAACAAATATAACATAGAAAAAAACTAAAAAACAGCAACAGCTACAGTTTCCTTATAGTTTTCCTTTTATTTATGCTATCAATGCTGACTGGAAAGTTTTATGGATGCCGGTGACTAGTGATGCTTAAAATTAACTGACCTTGTGGAATATTTTAACTTATCGTCTCAATTATTTCAGTCTATTTTCCGGTTTTTTCTGTCGTATAGTTATATTAGCTAAGATAGGAAGGAACACACACGACGCGTAGATACGCGTAGACGAACACGTGCACGTGCTGAAAGCTTTCTATGAACATATCATCGGACGAGACGATGTTCGTTTTTCGATTAACTCGATTTTATATAACTATATGAGTTACAGTCAATATATCGCATCTTCTTTTGTTTCTGTATTGAATAGATTATTATAACAAATAGATTTAAATCGTAAATTGTTATTGTTGAAGAGATCGGAAAAATACTATTACCAAAATTATAAGTTTTAAGTCCGGTTTCACCACCAGATAAGTTCTGGATAACTTATGTTATGATGCAGATAGTTTATTAGTAGTAATATAAAAAATATGACAAATTATCTGCTCAAAAATATTAAGCTATCCAGAACTTATTTCTCGGTGGCGAAACAGGTCATTAGTAACTTTTTGCAATTTGTGGCAGCCTGATTTGTGGCAAAACGCGGACTTGGCAGACGACGAGGCCCTGAGCGGGCTATGGCACTTCCTGGCGCTCAGCAAGTCGCTCGTGGAAGACGGTACGTGCTTACTTGATTATTACCTCTAGACTTGTTAACGTTCAATAAACTACCAATTTCTAATTATTCTAAAAGCTTTAGCAGCACCAATAAATAAAATGTTCAGCATTTCGTTTTAGAAAGAAAGAAAGTACAACAGGCCTCAAGAGTGGGATTCATAAGTGCCTTTTTCCAATTGGCAGGGTGCATTCGTAGCAGCCCTTGGCGGCACCCGGGCGTGGCGGGCGTGCTGCGGGCGGGCGCGGACGCGGGGGCGGGGGCGGGGGCGGGGGCGGGCGGGTACCGCTCCGAGCCGACGCCCTCGCTGCTGCCCGACCTGCCGCACCGGCGCGTCACGCTCTACAGGTAAGGGCCTGTGCACACCACGTTTTTTAAACGCGTTTAGAAACACGCTTTTATCTGTGCTTTTATCCGACAAAGCAATCTGACTCGCGCGCGTTTAACGCTACAAACACGCGTTGATGACGGTGACGGCGCGCTTTTATCCTGCAGAGCAGTCTGGTTTTGACACATAACGTCACTGTAGCCGTCACAAATGTCATCGTGTTTTTTTTGCGAAAGTAACTTTTTGAGACAGTGACCCAAATAAATTTGACTCATAGTGGACCACGCGATTCACTCGATACTCTCAAGAGGAATGAAGTGTAAGCCCAATTTTACCCGTCAAAGTTACGTTAACTTTAAATCGTAATTCTTTCATTTCTGTGCGTTCCTGTGATTTTGTTCCATATTTCGGATTCATTTCGCTATTTTCGTTGAATCTCTATAAGCTCTCAAGTACCATTGCATTATTACCAGGAGCGCTGAACGGACGCGAGCGTTATCCCTATGCGGGTGGGGGTGGGGATGGGAGAGCGCGGGGGCGGGGGTGGAGCGGGCCGAGGCTGAAGGCACTCCTTGCCGAGCCGCTGCTCTGGCCGCATTCCACTTACGACTGCGCCACGCGTTAGACGTCTTAGCACGAGCTAGAGAACCACAGTTAAGGGTCGTGGCGTTAGCTCTTGCAGGGCTTAGTGATGAAAGGTTGTGGCGCGATGCGTTAGCTGCTGCAGCCCCTGCTTTACCTGATGCCTACCTTCGAGCATTGCTAAGGTTTTTAGCAGCTTCTTCCCCCGCCTCAGCCCCCCCTTCCCCCACTCCAGCCCCAAGGGATGGGAACCTGGACGCAGTGCTGGCTGAGCAGGAGATGAGGCTGGAGGACAGGGTCGCGTTCGCCTGTATTTACCTATCAGACGCGGACTTGCACGATTACATCACAAGGACGCGCGATGAGCTCGTTGCAAAGGGCGATCTCTCGGGCATTTTACTCACTGGTAAGTTTATTTTTTACGTTTGTATGGTGTTCCACACAATCTTTAGAAATGATGCTTGATTGAGATGATAAATTATTTAATTGTAAAAATATGTATATGCTATGATGGAATGAGTACACGTAACGACTGCTAATTGTGAACTGAAACTGCTAACACATCGAAACAATAAATAATAATTAAATATATTGCAATTGACGTGAAATGCTGACATGGCGCTATGTACGGTTATTGCACCGTACATGCTCCGGGAGAGGAGATGAAAGGATGCTGACAAAATGATTAAGAGAAATGAATGCATGATAGTGATGAGTGTTAAAATATTTACATTTCAACTTAAATATTTCAAAACTTAAATATAAAATGATTATAAAAATGAGGGGACGTCGCTTTGTGGACACGAGCGTAAGTTAAGTCATCCAATTCGATGTCCTCTTGATCTGATGGACCACTCGCTGGTTATTGCTGCGATGTTGCTGATGCGAGGAACTGCACTCGGCGCGCGCGCCTGGCAACCGGCGGCGGCGCGGCCGCTCCGGCGGCGGGGGCGGGGGGCGGCGATGGAGCGCGAATCGCGGTGTGTGTGACATCGTCGCCCGCTGACCTCGTTGCGCCGACGGAGTTTATTCGACATCGGCGTATTCTACGCCAGGCAAATATTATTCCCGTGATGCAAATAATTCCCAAAATTATATTAATAAGTACGTATTGGGTAATGTCGTGCGAAGAAGCCATAGAGTAGTCCGGCTGTATCTCCGTCTCGGCGTTCTTCAGCTGCTGGATCCGATTATTTATTGACTTTGATTGTTCTTGAAAGTATTGATGGTCTAGATAGCTTTCATTAGTTGGATTTGAAATATCTGTTTTGTTGTACGTAGGCAAAGTCAATTCTATGATATTATTGATTGGCGGTATATTTATTTTTAATATATCTGCTTCTGTATGTAGGCTATTTTCTCGCTGTTTGTGAGAATAAATCGTAAAGGTGTCGCTTTTGATACTACATCCTTCACTGAGTGTGATGATACCGCTGCCATTCAATTTCTCTGATGAAACTTGAGTCTCACTAATAATTCGCGTAGCGCATGGATTGCAACATGAGAATAGGTATGTGTTTACTGCATGTAGTTCGGACCACGTCGATTTGCATGACTCAATATTTGTGACGGATTCTGTTGATACGTCACTTCTGACGCAGAGACTGTTGTCTGACGTCATGTGATAAACTGGCCTTTGTAATAAACATAAGTAGGTATGATCATTATACTGACTGCAATCTTGAACGTCTTCCTGGGTCATAGTTACGTATGAATCCTTTTGAATGTTTATTCCCACATAGTCAGCTACGAGTTTAACTTTGATCATGTTGTTTTCAGCCTTATGTTGAATAGGTATGAGCTTGTAAATCTCAAAATGATCCCTGGTGACTAACGGCAATCGAATCTCAAATATGAAGTAATCTCTTGTCATTTTTGCTTTGACCTTCAACAAGTGATATAGTTTAGGCAGGTCACTCAGCATGTTATTGATTGGTAATGCTAAGTCCTGTTTGGAAATCTGACCTGATATGATATTTAGTTCATTTCTTAGTTGTTTTGGTGATAAGAGGTGCACGTTGAATGAGCCATGGTGAAGGTCGGCTATTGTATCTAAAAGTTTGTCTTGAACATTTTGAAGATTCAGCCCCAAGCAGCAAAATCCAATCCTATAATTATCCTAAGACTACATATTTTGTAGTCCTATAGTAATCATATTAACGTTTATAGGGCTGGATTTGGGCGCACCTTATAGGATATTTCGTCCTATAGTAATTTTGTTACAGTCCGGAAAAGTGCAAATTGATTTTATTATTATTTTATTGAGTGCATCTACAAGATCACGGTGTCCTATAAAGATCTGGTAAATGCACTGAATCAGCGTGATTAGTCCTGTAACGATCTGGCGTATGCTACTACAAGCGTAATTGATCCAACAGTGGTCAGCGTAATGCCATAACTAGAGCGTTAATTTTGCATTCGTATGGTAATGGTGTAGTGACTTTGAATTTAGAAGAAAATAAAATATTTGCAAAAGGTACGTAATTTATTTACTATTCATTATCGTAAAATAGGTTGATACTGTTTGTGTTTTCACTGTTATATAAAGAAATGAACTTGCGAAATAAATTTTATTGATAAAGTAATCGATGAAAATAAACATATTTTCAAGCGCCTCAAAAGTAATCACAGTAATTATTTGTTTATTCATTAATTTATTAATAAATACAAGCTGTCATCAGGCTCCATATTGTAATGCATTTATCAGGAGCTTTATAATGTGTTTTAGTCAAAGTTAATGTTACTATAGGAGTATAATGGACACCATATTGTTTATTGTTTTAGGGGTCCTTATGAGAAAAACAACAGAAGTAAACGTATGCGAATAGATGTACTTTTATAAATGAATAATATTATCAATGCTTAAACTACTTTGAAACATTTTTATCATAATATCATTTCTTTGAAAATTTTATTTAGATTAATGTTATGCGTTTATATAATTGATTATATTTTCCCATGTATGTTAATCCATAACTTAATTTATACTTTTAAACGACCATGGAAATGCTTTCGTAAATCGGTTTCTGTTAAAATCCATACTGACAATTTAACTTTTATGGTCACTATCAATAAAATATTTAGTTTATTAGCAAAAAATCATAAAAGTAAATAACGTCCTGTGAGTTGTAACTTACGCTAGTAATTATAGTTTTTACTGTTAGTATTGAGAAGTGTGTGGGCATCCCTTGGTAATGCAAATTTGATTCATTTGTTTAAAATCACAGATAGTTCCGTCAAAGATGAATGTGATATATTATTCTTAACAGCCCATTGTTTTATATTTTCCTGCAATTCAGAATTTTCATCAAAGTCAGTGCGGTTATGGTCATCAGATTCGCCATCACTGCTATCACTTTCATAATCTTCTTGATTATAACATTTAGATGAATCAGCGTCGTAGTTTTTTATTGGGTCTATTTCCATATTATATTGTACGGAACCATCACAAACTTTACCAGACTATTTTTCAATCTCGGAAGTTATCGATTCGAACTCTGACCTGGATTTCATTTCTAGACATTTTTTGCAACTCTTCTTTTATAACTACCACTGCGTTTAAATCGTTTCCATTTTTTTAAATCTGTAGTCTTTTGAAACACTTTAACAAACATCAGAGCATGAAAACAAAATGGCTGTGGACAACCAATCAATCTAGTAATAGCATATGCAGGATACGTATAAGTAAATTCTTACCTATATTAGCAGCAGGAATGAAAGTGCGGTGCTAGTGATCCATTAGCAGTCACGTCAAAGACAAATCAATCTTATAGTATCTTCAACCTATAGTAGCCTAGACCCAAAACGTTTACAGGACAACTTTTCTTATAGAATAATTAAACAAAACGTTTAAAAGATTAAATAGTCTTACCCAATGTATTTATAGGAGCATAGCTAATTATCATTATAATATGCACTTATAAGACTGCTAGTACCTATAAGAATCATATAACCAAATCCTCTAAACGTTTACAAGACTATGTAACAGGATCGAAAGCGCTTGTAGCATTAACAGTTTTATACGATGTTCTTGTAAGCGTTTATATGACTACGTAATAGGATTGAAAGTGCTTGTAGAGTAAATCGTCCCCTAGGCTACTTTTATAAGATCAGTGATCTCAACCAATGCCTCTATAAGTATGCTATAAGACGTTTAATCTTATAATCCAACGATTATAGGAAAATTTTGCTGCTTGGGGCAAAACGTTGTTGACTATTATAGCTGATAATGCAAAGTCGTTTTTATTAGTAATGTCTTGGATATCTTTCTTCATTGAATTCATTGTTTTTTGGATGTTGATAATATGCTGATTAATTAATTTGTGTTGTTTATTCATGGTTGCTTCAACACTTTGTAGTAAGTTGTGTTCAGCTTCAACTACAGAGGTCTGATTTTTCCATAATAATCCCATGTGTCTCTGATTCATTCGTAGTAATTCGATATCTCTCTGATACTGTTCTGCGAATTGATCGTCAAGCACGCCGAACAGGGAACGCGCTATACTACCGACTCCGTTGATAAGCCCGCGCCGCGCACGTGTCGGCGCTACGTCGTCAAACTGCTGACCAAGTAACAGGTGATTGTAGTGGTCGAGTTCCGTATAGCCGTGTAGTATCTGAGTCATAATTGTTTCGCAAAGTGGTTCTTTATTTTTGTCACATAGTAGTTCTAAATTGTTAATATATTTTGATATGATTTCTGCGCCTTCCCAGTATGGAATCATGTCATAGAATACGATGAGCTTCCATTCATCTCGTGCTAGCTGCATACTAGAGATCTTGTCGAAATAAACTGCTTGTTTATCCTTCAAACGTGCTATGTTATAGGCGCAGTGTGTCGGTAAAATGAGCATCATAGTAAGTAAGGTAATAGCCATTGTTTTCAGAGTGGCGCTAATACCTTTTTTGGGTTTTAGTGAAGTATTGCTGAGTTGATTATTTAGCTGTAGTTGGACATTTTGCTGTGCTTGAACTGGATAATTGTTTTGCGTTTCGATCGGTAATTTTGATAATTTTACAATTGGTCTCTGTATGATACCGTTTTTTGTTTTAAGACTCACAACCCTTACGTGGCCATCCTTGCCAGGGTGGAGTTCAACAACTCTTCCTAGAGACCATTTTCCGGGTGGTAAGTTCGCATCTTGTATGACGACTATATCGCCTATGTTTTGATTTTGCTGAGACTGCTGCCACTTAGTTCGAGTTGATAATTGGCATAGGTATTCGATTTGCCATCGTTTCCACAGGTCGTTGAAGATTTTTTGCGACATCCGTGCTGAAGGTGAAATCACTATGAATCGCTGCTGCTGTTATCTGCGTTGAACCCTTGCTGCTGTTTTCTTTGGCGCCTAGTCCAAACACCACACCTTTACAACGACGGCGGGGTGCGCGGAGCCTCTGAGCTGCATTTTCTGTCATAAGAGATATCTGAGATCCTTGATCGATGAGCGCACGCATGGTATGATGCGTGCCATCTGCTGCCAACACCTTGATTAATGCAGTTGCTAATAGAATCTCGGATGCTTTCTGTTGTGATCATATAAACAATTGATGCAGATTCGTAGGTTGTTAACCGTCTTCAACTTCATCTCAGACGACATTTCCAAAAAATCTTTGCAGTTAAAAATACCGTGTTTTCCTTTGCATAGAGGGCATCGAACTGTTGACGAAACAAATAACGCTTTTCCAAACTGCTTGCTCGGCTGATGTGCGTTGCTAGTTGAATATTTATTGTAATTAAAATAATTTTGCTGATTTGACCTCTTTGCAGTAAATGACGGATTTTGTGTATTAGGTTTTTGCGCAATATTATCTTGCTTTCGTTTGGAAGCTTCTAGAGAAGTGAATTTATTTTCTAAAAATTCGAAAAATTCGGACAATGTTGGTAATTCTCTAGGGGTCTTCAACGACTCTATGTAGTCCTTATGTGTTTCAGAGTCAAGTTTCTGCGACAGGATGTGAACAACTAATGGGTCCCAGGTCGTGATGTCGACTCCAAGAGACTTTATAGCGTTCAGACACTCATTTGCAGTGTCATGAATTTTCTTGATAAGTGGTGCTGTTTGAAGTTGCATTGCTGGAAGGCTCATTAGAATGTTGATATGAGAGCTGAAGATTAACTTTCTATTGTTAAATCTGTGATTTAATATATCCCAACAGATTTGATAGTTCTCAGTGCTGCTGATATTGAGATGCTGTATAAGCTTTTCCGCTTCGCCTTTAACTTTAGTTTTCAAGAATTGCATCTTTTGTGCATTTGACATAGAACGGTTATTGTGAATAGCCTCCAAAAATAGGTCTTTGAAGGAAACCCATTTATGATAATCACCGTTGAAAGTAGGTATGTCCATGGTTGGCGTAGAATGATGCTGACCACATTTTTTGATTAAGAACCTTTTTGATGTCATTGTATTCTCTCTCATAGATATTAAAGGAACGCGCGTATTCTTTATCTTCTTCATACAACTCACTGTCTATCTCCCAGTGTAAATGGTCGATAGCTGTCCAACGTGTTTCGATATGTTTCAAAATGTCTTCAAATTCCCATTTTTCGGAGATATTTTGAAGGTCTATGTTCGTGACTGTACGAGCGAACGCTTTAAAATTGCTTTTCTGCTTGCGAAGCATTTCATCTAACTTGCTGCTAGTACTGCTGTGCTTCATTTCTTTTAGATTAGAGCTCTGCTGTGATCTTAATTGAGGCACGGGTAAAGCCGGGGCATTCACGTAGGTGTCATTGTCATAAGTTATAGTAGCTGCGGGCGGTGGAGGCGGCGTTACAGCGCTCCGGCCGCTCGGTGACAGTGATGGCTTTAGCTTCGATGTTTCTAACACCAGTAGCTTGCTGAGCTGAGGCCTCTCAGGCATTTCGTGAGCTGAAGGGTCTTCCGTGTATAAACAGTAAAGTTGTAAGTATTGCACTAGTTCTTGAAAGTAATCCTTGGTTCGTTGATAATGATTCCTCTTGAAGTAGTCGTGCTCGACGTTTTGATAGTCAACAAGTTGCATATGATTGCTATTGAACTCGTTCTAGTAGGCTTCTAACGTTGATATCCTCCTACGGATGTTAGAGTAGGTTTTGCGTTCAGCACCATCCTTCTTAAAGTTAGTGTAAACGCTTTCGATGCTTTGCATTAGCTGATATTGAGTGGCAATGATGTCTTCCATTTTTGTTTCAATTGCTGATTGAACAATCACGAGCTGTTGGAATCCCAGTGGGCGTACTGAAGATGCGACTTCTCAATCTACCGGTGAGACCCGCTGGTGGGAGGCCGGAGACCGATCGCTACCACACGAGAACACACAACAACACTAAACTGATTAAAAAGTAGCTTGAAGATGTTTTCCTCAAGTTGCTTGTAAATTGATGATGTTGAATCACTGATAGCTTGAAGATGTTTTCTTCAAGGTATTTGCCTGATGATAATGTAAACGTCACTAAAAGTTCCACGTAGCACTGATAGTTCAAACTCCACACGAACGCTTTAACACGACTGATGACCGTAATCAAAACGCACACGCGAAGTCCTTATGCTCGAAGGACCAAACAGATGTATGGTGTTCCACACAATCTTTAGAAATGATGCTTGATTGAGATGATAAATTATTTAATTGTAAAAATATGTATATGCTATGATGGAATGAGTACACGTAACGACTGCTAATTGTGAACTGAAACTGCTAACACATCGAAACAATAAATAATAATTAAATATATTGCAATTGACGTGAAATGCTGACATGGCGCTATGTACGGTTATTGCACCTTGATATAGAAGATTTATTCATTAATTTTCTGATAAGGTTTAATACATTTCTGGTGTATGTATTGCATTGCTTTTAAGGGAAATATACTGATAACTACTAAAACATAATGTCATTAGAAACGAAGTGACAATAATTTTTAGAATTTCGTCGTCATCAGTCATTTTTTAAATATGCAAATGCAGTCAGAACTAATAGGTTTGTGTGTTTTCCGAAACACGGGTATGCACGCCCATTTTAGGTCACCCTTCTCGTGTCTGAGTATTGCGCATGTTGCTTTACCACCACAATTGGAGATCGAACTCTCGTACCACTGAGCTCTAACTTCCTCCTACTTAATAATATAAGATTGTAGAGATGATGGTGGGAGGTATGGAAAGGGTATGCCAATAGTAGGAAGGTCAAATGGTGAGCTCTGCCTCCGGAGTGGGTGTCGTTAGCCCGGGGACTATGGTTGGCGAATCTTCTGTCAGCGGCATGTAGGTTTCCATACAAGTGTCGATATTCTATACTGAGTGCGATTGCAGCGCCGTTCGTTGATCATGGTTCGGTAGTTTTTTCTTTGTTGTGGGCGGCATGCGGTAGGTACCGCCATAAGATGATAATGAAAGTTATGCGCAAATAGCAATATTTTGTTGTCCCATCTAAGAATTCACTTGTGGCCGAGTTGTTTTTTTCCAATATTTTTCTATTTAAAATTTATCATAAGTATAAAAATCGCATTGAAAAATGCAAAAAAAAAAAATAGGCTGTTGCATCTTAATCGATCGTTAAACACCTGAAAGAATGCAAGGATATTCCTGGCATTGATGTGACAACGCTGGCCCACAGCGTATTAAAAATATAAAAGTATTGGAGAATTTCGACGGTGCGGTGGTTCGCAAGTCTCGGAAGCTCAGTGGTTAGAGCATTGGTCCGGATTTCCAAAGGTCGTGAGTTCGTGTCCCATCTGAGAATTCACTTGAGCCCGAGTTGTTTTTTTCCAATATTTTTCTATTTAAAATTTATCATAAATATTTTGTAAGTACAAAAAAGGTAATAGCAGATTTTTTCTTGCCTGGGGCCTTACCATCAACTGTAATGCAATTCATTGTAGGTTGTGAGAGTGGAATGGTGCCATATGGCGCGTCTAGCGGCGTCCTGCACTTACTACCTGAAAGTAACCTAAAATGAATCGCATTACAGTTGATGGTAGGTCCCCTGGTTTTTATTTAATTGGGCGATTTTCAACCGCAGGTTTACGTCGAGTGGTTTTTCAGTTGTTAAAACAACCGTAGTTGTCATCGGACATTTTTTATGTCCCCACTGCTGGGGCACTGGCCTTCCTTGTGGATGGATAAGGAGAATGAACCGTGATCCACCACGCTGGCCCAATGTGGATCGGTGGGGTTTATCGACTGCAAATTCAGCCGGGACCGACGGCTTAACGTGCCTTCCGAAGCACGGAGGAGCTCGAGATAGCAAATTTCGGGTCACCCATCCGGTAACCGACCGTTGCGAAAGTTGCTTTTAACCTCAACAATCGCAGGTCGAGCGCGTGCACCACTGCGCCACGGGCTCCTCGACCGACCGTAGTGTGTTGCATTAATAAGGTCTAAGGTTAATGCATGTACTTAGTTCGCGCAAATTGCAGGAGAAATTACCTAAAATTCCATAGCGACCCAAGTGCGATAAATTATAGACAAAATTCATTGTTTGATAGAGTAAATTAATAATTTAAATCGAAATTATTCGGAGCATGTTGACTTGACATAGTCATGGCGCGGTCTACTTACTCGTATTTTAATAATAAAATCAGTTTTGACTTTTTTTTAAACTAATTCTAATTTAAAGTGAATCTTTCTTTTTTAACAATGTTTTGATATGGTATAATGTTAATTAGTTATTTATGTTTTAATTAAACTCAAAATTGTTCACCCAGTCCCTTGAGACTAAATTATGACATTTAGAACACCAATAATGAATTGTCTTAATTTTTAATAACTTTCATACGTATTTGGGTTTTGGATCAACATCTATAAGCGAAAACTGTCTAAGGCATGTTTCGTCCTATAGTCCTATTATGACCGTTGTATTTTGCTATGTGTCGTGTGGTGTGTCCTCGCTAGGCATCAGCCCGGACGGCGTGCGGCTGCTGCAGCGCTGGGTGGAGGCGTCGGGCGACGTGCAGACGGCGGCGCTGGCGGCGGCGCGCTGCTTCCCGCCCGACCTGGCGCGCGCGCCGCTGGTCGCCGCCTGGCTGCAGGTGAGTGTGACGACGATGCCGACGACGATGCCGACGACGATGCCGACGCAGCTGCCCGACCGCCGACTAACCGACGAACTATACTAGAGCCATTACAAACGTGCGAACTTAGTCATAAATCATTTTGTATCAGACCTCTTGCTCACACTTATAGGCATATCGGAACTGTCGCTCGCACTCCTAGTGTTGTGTGTAACAATAAAAAAGGGATTTGTCGATAGTCAATACCAGGTAATGAGAGCAAGGTCAAGGAAATAATGCAAAATATTTTTTAACATGAATTTTTTATTTCATAATTCATTTACAGATTCACAGATAATAGATACCAATTATCTGCTTCTTAAACATACAATATATTAAATGTTATATATCTTAAATTAATATAGATATACAATACAAAGCAAAATTACTTACAGATTATAATATAATAAATTTTTACAAACACCCACATGTTTTCTAATGACAACTAACTTTCTAATTGCATTAATCATCAACGACCTTGGCGTCCTAGCTACCTGCGTCCGACCGAGCGGCATCCCTTTATCGTTAACGATTGACGCGGCATTGTCACATTCCTATGACGTAATGATTTATGACTCAGTTCGCACGTTTGTAATGGCTCTAGTATAATATTATAAATGCAAAAATGTGTTTGTTTGTCCTTCTTTTACGCTCTAACTAAGCAACCAATGGAATATATATTTGGCATAGATTTATTCGTAAGGATGGAGAATAACATGGGTTACTTTTTATCCCGATATTCCCACGGGAACGGGAACCACGCGGGTGAAACCGGGGGCGGAAGCTAGCTACTTTATTTTTTACTAGCGGTCGTGCGCGTTTTCACCCGCGTGGTTCCCGTTCCCGTGGGAATTTTGGCATCATTTATAGCCTATGTTACTACTTGGGGTCTAAAAATTCTCTATACCAAATTTCGTCATAATCGGTCCAGTAGTTTTTGAAGTTTATTCGTTACATACTAAAATACAAATCTTTCCTCTTTATAATATTAGTATAGATTTTGTGATGCAGTATTATTGGCATGGTGCTGCTGTGTACGTTGAATAATATTATAGAAACAGATGCGGCGCGGCGAGCGGTATAGCGGGTTCACAGGAGGCGATTTTAATTGATCAACTGCTGAATCGCTTGCGATTGAAACCGTCTGAACACGCTTTCAATTCAATCAAAGGAACAAAAATCGATTTGATTCTAGTCTTCGATAAGAGTTGATCAACTAAAATCGCCTCGTGCGAACCCGCTATTACTGTGCGGCGGGCGAGGACTCGCTCCACTCGCCGCGCCACAATTGTTTTAGGGCGTTTACTCGATCGGGGCCGCTAGCTACCACTACTTTCATTGTAATTATTATGTGCACTCAGATCCGCTTATAGGTAGAAATGTCGGAGCGACCGGCGTGGACTCTGACCCAGTGTGATCAGATTAAATTTGACAGAAATACCGAGGAACCTCGAAAGACTAAAGTATACCGACTTGCAGAGGCCAAATAATACCCATTAAAATACCGAATTTTTAAACATGTTTCATTCAAACATTATCGCAAAAAATAAATGTATTTTAACAACCAACACAACCTCTAAAATGTGTTTCTATGGCATAACTTTATTATTTCTCCAAGGCAAAATATTGACTCCTAGCAATATACGTACAAAAATACTGATTTTCGGAAAAATCTACAAAATATTTGAAAATATATTTTAAAAAAGTATCTATTATGTTGTCGCCAGAGCAGCATTGCGACGCCAATTCACTGTGTAAATGGTCTAACTACGTTAAATCGCGTTAAATGCTTTGGTGGGGAAGATGGGGAGCCAACCCCCTCCCTTCCCACATCCCCAATCCCCTAAATTCAGACTAGACGACCGCTAGTAATAAATTAGAACCATACCATTTTACAAATTGTTACGTATTTTACTCTAAGTTTTGCTATGCCATTTTTTTTATACTATTAAAGGTCGGTCACTTATGGGAAATTATTGAAGCGCCTTCTTTAAAACATGTTGTTTATAAATGGCTTTATGTTTATATTTAAGTTTTTTAATGTATTAGGTTAAGCAGTTGGTTTTCCAATAAATAAATATAAATCCCGAGATTCCAGAGAATTCGGTAATGCAAACCTAGTCGGTAATATGCTGCGGAAACGACGTCTCTAGTATGTGGTATTTATTTTACAAAATTCCGGGAGTCCGGGGTTCGAAGGTCGGGGTGTACAAAGTATTCATATTTTAGCACTTAAAAAAAACATCTCTTACGATTCGTCAGCTGCATCACGCTTGCTTCGTTCGCTTGTCTGGCGCGTCTTTTTGGTTAGTTCTAATAGTACTTTGGTGTCGGGGGGTGAACCGCTGCTCTTGACGTTTTGCTAGTTCAAATTGACTTTTATATGTTTCGATATTTCTCGGGCACGATGCGTCGTAGCACAAAAATAAGGTATTTTTCGTCCCTCTACGTTACCCCTAATCCACCCTCTCAGAATCAATTGACATAATAAAAGATCAAAAATCCAAAAAAAGTAAAAAAATATCCAATTCCTGTTTCCATATTAATTACATTCGAAAATTCGGCTGTCATTGGTCCATACAAAACAAAACTATTATTTTGATGCTTATCGATCCTGTTCCTTATGACGATCAAAACAGTCTAAGACACCAACTGAGGTAAGAGTACTAGAAAAGTCAGAAATCGATACTCATACCTCAGTTGGAGTCTTAGGCCGGTATTACAGAACGTGGCTCAAGCAGTGATCTGTACTTGAGCACAGTTAGAAAGTGACGTCGCTACATGCGTCGAATAAGCACGTCCCTTTCTAACTGTTCTCAAGTATAGATCACTGCTTGAGTCACGTTCTGTAATACGGACCTTAGAGTGTTTTGATCTTCATGAGAAACAGGGCCCTTAGCCAAAGTAACAATTCAAAAACGATAACGAAGTTCGAAGAGAATTAAATGTATGGGATAGGCGAATTGGCATAGGCCGCGCTAAATCACGTGGTCTTACCGAAAGTTAATTGGCGAATATAGACAATAACGAATCGAATTATCGTTTCGCTACATAACGATGTTCCTTTTTCTACGGGCCCAAGATCGATTGGCATAGTTTTTTTTTTAAACTGAATATTTTGCTGCTGACTGTACATTTTTGTCAAAATCCGTAAATGCAGTTCAATATTTCTCAAAAAATTAAGGATGGTTTCCTAAGAACGTTTTCATGTAGCAACAACGGTTAGGGTACCTGCCCTTACGCCCCGTCTTATATATCCACCCTGTATATGTTTCAGTGCGAGTACCCCGAATCAATCTACCTATTTCGATAACTACTTATTACGTATTACTTTTGTACTTGTGTTTGGGCGTGGTGCTTTGGTGCGCTAAATTGTGTGTATCTTTCAATTCAAAATCTGGCGATGCGATTGTTGAATCGTTACTAAAAAATCTAAATCTTAGGAATCAATTATATTAGTGTTATTTTTAGCCATTTTCGTAAAAAATCGACACAACGAATTTCAAATTAACCTCATAACCATGTTGGTCCATAAGTTAAACTATGGCTCTCGCGGGTTTAACTTTAGTACCACATATAGTTCAAGGTTTAGTGTTAAATTTTATTTTGTAATAAGTTTATTTTTTAGTCTATGGTGTCATCCAAGTTTAAACATAGTATTAATTTAAGTCCGTGTTTTGCAATAAGACGGTGTAGGTTGATATCGAAAACCACTTGAACGTGTAGGCTCGAGCATTTTTTCACCTTTTTTCAATTTACTTCATCATACATAGGTTCACACCGTAAATTACCGAGCGAAACTATGTTAGTGACTAGCAAAATGAACGACTTAGCTAGTGAGCTGCCGATTTAACGAGGTGAATATGTTAGCTTCGCTGAATGTTACAGTGACTTCGTTTAAGTCGTTACATATTAGTATATTTATGGCCGAATACTCAAACGTTACTTAACTTTTAGAAACTCTTAAACATGGTGTTCATCATAGCCAGCGTCAGGTCGATGGTTTATACTCGGACGTTTCTTAACTTTGAGGGCTTCTTACCCCAGGATTCTTTAACTCACTAACGGATCGTTTTAGTTACGGATGTTTAATTATTGACATTTCTTCTATGGAAAATATTTCAAAATACAAGTAGTCCATAGCCAAAACGAACAGTTAGTAGGATATAGAAACCCGGGGTAAGAAGCCCTCAAAGTTAAAGTACGAAACGTTCGAATATTCGGGCGTTAGCTCGGTATATGTCGTCGTTTTAACCGTGAAATAAATGCAAAAGCATCGAGTAACGATCTCGTGTCGTCCCGCCAGTCGTACAAGTCGCTGCTGGACGGGTGGCGCCTGTGGGCGGCGCGCGCGGCGCTGGACACGTGGGTGGCGGCGGGCGGGCTCAGCGCCGCCGCCGACCGCGCCGTCGCCGTCGCCTGCGCCTACTGCGGCAAGCCCGTCGCCGCGCCGCCCGCCGCCCGCCGCCCGCGCGCGCGCCTGCCGCCGCCCGCCGCCAAGATGAAGG
Source organism: Chrysoteuchia culmella (assembly GCA_910589605.1). Lineage (NCBI taxonomy): Eukaryota > Metazoa > Arthropoda > Insecta > Lepidoptera > Crambidae > Chrysoteuchia > Chrysoteuchia culmella. The sequence continues at coordinate 21,346,210 of OU342651.1, forward strand.
TCAGTTATACCCGCCGCCCGCCGCCCGCCACCCGCCTACTGCGGCAAGCCCGTCGCCGCGCCGCCCGCCGCCCGCCGCCCGCGCGCGCGCCTGCCGCCGCCCGCCGCCAAGATGAAGGTCAGTTATACCCGCCGCCCGCCGCCCGCCACCCGCCTACTGCGGCAAGCCCGTCGCCGCGCCGCCCGCCGCCCGCCGCCCGCGCGCGCGCCTGCCGCCGCCCGCCGCCAAGATGAAGGTCAGTTATACCCGCCGCCCGCCGCCCGCCACCCGCCTACTGCGGCAAGCCCGTCGCCGCGCCGCCCGCCGCCCGCCGCCCGCGCGCGCGCCTGCCGCCGCCCGCCGCCAAGATGAAGGTCAGTTATACCCGCCGCCCGCCGCCCGCCACCCGCCTACTGCGGCAAGCCCGTCGCCGCGCCGCCCGCCGCCCGCCGCCCGCGCGCGCGCCTGCCGCCGCCCGCCGCCAAGATGAAGGTCAGTTATACCCGCCGCCCGCCGCCCGCCACCCGCCTACTGCGGCAAGCCCGTCGCCGCGCCGCCCGCCGCCCGCCGCCCGCGCGCGCGCCTGCCGCCGCCCGCCGCCAAGATGAAGGTCAGTTATACCCGCCGCCCGCCGCCCGCCACCCGCCTACTGCGGCAAGCCCGTCGCCGCGCCGCCCGCCGCCCGCCGCCCGCGCGCGCGCCTGCCGCCGCCCGCCGCCAAGATGAAGGTCAGTTATACCCGCCGCCCGCCGCCCGCCACCCGCCTACTGCGGCAAGCCCGTCGCCGCGCCGCCCGCCGCCCGCCGCCCGCGCGCGCGCCTGCCGCCGCCCGCCGCCAAGATGAAGGTCAGTTATACCCGCCGCCCGCCGCCCGCCTACTGCGGCAAGCCCGTCGCCGCGCCGCCCGCCGCCCGCCGCCCGCGCGCGCGCCTGCCGCCGCCCGCCGCCAAGATGAAGGTCAGTGTGTGCGGCATAGTGCCGCCCGATAACACATTACTATCGTCGCATCCATAGCAACTATCACCCCGAACTGCCCCTGCCTCGCTGCGGTCTATGTTTCTTAAACCGTGAACTTCGAATTTGCATTCAATTAGCACAAAACTTTTATCTACAGCAACTTTCATCATGCTCGAACTGCTGCAAGCTCCCAACACTACACGTAGGAGCGGGTGGCGGAGTGGGAGCGGGCGCAGGCGGTGACAATACAGTCATAGCTTATCGTCACAATGCTACATACACTTTCACAAACTTCACTGTAAACATCGAATTCGCACCCGATTAGCATATAACTTTCATCTACATTTACAGCAACTATCGTTCTGCCCGAACTGCCGCAAGCCCCTCCCCCGCTGCGTAGTCTGCTCACTCCACCTAGGAGCGGGTGGCGGAGCGGGAGCGGGGGCGGGGGCGGCAATGACAACACATAGCACATAACATTCATTGTATTTACAGCAACTTTTGTCCTGCCCGAACTGCCGCAAGCCCCTCCCCCGCTGCGAAGTCTGCTCACTCCACCTAGGAGCGGGTGGCGGAGCGGGAGCGGGGTCGGGGGCGGCAATGACAACACATAGCACATAACATTCATTGTATTTACAGCAACTTTCGTCCTGCCCGAACTGCCGCAAGCCCCTCCCCCGCTGCGGAGTCTGCTCACTCCACCTAGGAGCGGGTGGCGGAGCGGGAGCGGGGTCGGGGGCGGCAATGACAACACATAGCACATAACATTCATTGTATTTACAGCAACTTTCGTCCTGCCCGAACTGCCGCAAGCCCCTCCCCCGCTGCGAAGTCTGCTCACTCCACCTAGGAGCGGGTGGCGGAGCGGGAGCGGGGTCGGGGGCGGCAATGACAACACATAGCACATAACATTCATTGTATTTACAGCAACTTTCGTCCTGCCCGAACTGCCGCAAGCCCCTCCCCCGCTGCGGAGTCTGCTCACTCCACCTAGGAGCGGGTGGCGGAGCGGGAGCGGGGGCGGCAATGACAACACATAGCACATAACATTCATTGTATTTACAGCAACTTTCGTCCTGCCCGAACTGCCGCAAGCCCCTCCCCCGCTGCGAAGTCTGCTCACTCCACCTAGGAGCGGGTGGCGGAGCGGGAGCGGGGTCGGGGGCGGCAATGACAACACATAGCACATAACATTCATTGTATTTACAGCAACTTTCGTCCTGCCCGAACTGCCGCAAGCCCCTCCCCCGCTGCGAAGTCTGCTCACTCCACCTAGGAGCGGGTGGCGGAGCGGGAGCGGGGTCGGGGGCGGCAATGACAACACATAGCACATAACATTCATTGTATTTACAGCAACTTTCGTCCTGCCCGAACTGCCGCAAGCCCCTCCCCCGCTGCGGAGTCTGCTCACTCCACCTAGGAGCGGGTGGCGGAGCGGGAGCGGGGTCGGGGGCGGCAATGACAACACATAGCACATAACATTCATTGTATTTACAGCAACTTTCGTCCTGCCCGAACTGCCGCAAGCCCCTCCCCCGCTGCGGAGTCTGCTCACTCCACCTAGGAGCGGGTGGCGGAGCGGGAGCGGGGTCGGGGGCGGCAATGACAACACATAGCACATAACATTCATTGTATTTACAGCAACTTTCGTCCTGCCCGAACTGCCGCAAGCCCCTCCCCCGCTGCGGAGTCTGCTCACTCCACCTAGGAGCGGGTGGCGGAGCGGGAGCGGGGTCGGGGGCGGCAATGACAACACATAGCACATAACATTCATTGTATTTACAGCAACTTTCGTCCTGCCCGAACTGCCGCAAGCCCCTCCCCCGCTGCGGAGTCTGCTCACTCCACCTAGGAGCGGGTGGCGGAGCGGGAGCGGGGGCGGGGTCAGGAGCGGGGGCGGGCGCGGGCGGGGCCGGCTTCGGCGGCTGGTTCAGCTGGTGCGTCGCCTGTCGCCACGGCGGCCATGCCGACCATCTGCTCGAGTGGTTCAAGTCAGTAGTCACAAATATTTTAAAGAATGCTGCTTTTGCTAGTATATTTTTGTGCATACGCAACTGCTTTGTGCATTATTCCCTTACTAATAATTGAATAGGCAGAGGACAAAAAAAATGGTCTAAAACTACTGATAACCCTTTTTTGGTCTTATGATAAATTTTAAATATAAAAATATTGGAAAAATTCTACAAGTGTCAAGTGCCACAAGGCCACAAGTGAATTCTCAGATGGGACTCGAACCCACGACCTTTGAAAATCCGGACCAATACTCTAACCACTGAGCTACCGAGACTTATTCACTTATGGCCGAGTTGATTTTTTTCAATATTTTTATATTTAAAGTTTATCATAAGTACAAAATGGTGGTCAAATGCCTGCCCAATTATTATAAAAAACTAAATAAAATAAAGTTTAAACTGTGATTTGAACTCTCCTCTTTTTAGTTTGACGATGGTCGTGCTTTCATTTGTTCAAAGCTCAGGCTCGCCCTTGTCTCAAGTCCTAGGAAAAAACTTTCTTTAAGAAGTTGCTTCCTATAATCACACTTACCCAGCCGTCAAGGGTCCCGTATATTAAACGATCGTAACGACCGATCGTTACCAGTTTCCGCCACACGCAAACGATTGTTCATCCACCATCGTTGTTGGATTTCAAATCTTCTGCGAAGTAAATCGTTGACGATCCTCACATACACTAATTATTGGTCAGTACAACTTTAAAATCGTATGCGATCAAGTCAATCGTTGACCTCAAATACACCAAACGTTATGATCGATCTTTTGCGACGGATCGTAACGTCCGATCGTACCATACATGGAGCCCTTTATAGCTCGTATTTATCCGTGGTCTCACACACCGCCCCTTTGCAGGGAGCACACGGAGTGCCCGGTGAGCTCGTGCAGCTGCCACTGCAGCACGCTGGACCCGCCCGACCGGCCCTAGCTGCAGCCCTGCTGACTGGCTGATGACTAGTCCTTTATGAGCAATCGACCACACCTGGTTCTGTGAACGTTTAGGGCCAATTCATTCTAGCAAATTGGTCGCAATCGGATGCGCGCTGTTAAAATATGTGCATTATAGTGTAGAAATAAGGGTGAATTTGCTATGTTATGACGCTTCGACTCTGCGCTAGTATTAATTGAAGCTTAGTCATCATCGTATTTCAATTGTCGTTTTATTTTCAATTTTCTTATTTTCACAGTGTAAAAATGAAACACGATTTAGTTAGGATTATGACTACTATAAACGGTACCAGATTAGGCCCCCAGGTGCTCTTACGAAAATAATGGCGCGTTGAATGCTATCATGTTATACTTGACGTGTTGTCAATTGTACTTCTATAAAAGAGCGGGTGAATTGAAGCCAGATAATAAATTAAGACACATTTTCATCAGCCATAACGTAATAATTTGTCTTGCGCAAGTGGTGCTGTACGGATTTAAATTTAATTCACAACATGATCTAGAAACATCTAGCCTAACCATCAAAGTAGTTGTAGAGTGCGTGAGTTGAAACACTAGCGATTTCTTCAGAAAGTCGTTTGAACGGATTTGGGTGAAATTTGGCTCACATATACTTTGTATTCGAAAAAAAAAGTTTCCTATGTTGTCATAGGAAACTTTTTTTTATATATTCTCACGGGACCGGGAATCACACGGATGAATGGCATATACAATAAAACATAGATAAAAGTTTCGATAACTCAACAGCTGAATGGATTTGAATAAATTTGTTAGGAAGGTAGATTAGGATCTGGGCTAACAATATATACAACTTTTCATACCGAAATAAAGCGAACGAAGTAGCCGGCAAAAGCTAATGTTTAATAGTAGATTTGAAAATGGGTAGGAATTCAAAAGTGTGTAAAATAAAAGTTGTAGAAAATTTTATAAGCTTTCATTATATGGAAGATAATTTTGCTTTACGACGCACCGTTTTGAATATATTAGCGAAATACTGAAAAGTAGGACCTTCCCATCCTGAACAACTTTCTGAAGAAATCGCCGAGGTTCCAGCTCACGCACTCTACACCCCATTTTGGGCTATACTTTGAGTGGACTAATCTTGTACAGAAAAAATTGTTTGTGCAAATTCATTGCGGAAATTTAAACTTAGGCAAATAATAAAAATCAATTTCACTGTTCTTTCAAAAGACAAAGATGCAGTGGAATTTTTTTTGTAAATATAATATAAATTTTCGAAAGAAACATGAATTGAACTTAAGGTGAAGTAGAGTTGTCCTTGGAAAGTTACCGTAAAATAGCAGGGGAAGACAAAATGTGTTAAAAAAAATATGTTTCTGTAGAAATAAATGAAGTTCTCAATGAAAATACAGAACAAATAGGTACTATTTTTTTATCATAAATGGGCGTATTTGTTGCTTCCAAATATTGGACGTTGACGATGAGTTATTATTATTGTGTGGACTATTTTTATAATACCAAATATGTAAAAATAAGTGTTTTTGTATATTGTGCAATTTAAAATAGTTTGTTACTTATCTTGTCAATTATGTATATAAAATTGACCGATTATGTATTTTATCGTTTATGGTAAAGATATTCTACAGGACAAGTAAAAAAAGTCTAGTTGTTTTAATTTCAAAGACTTCATTATTTTAGGCTAATTTGGATTGTCTAGTGATTGAGGTACAGTTCAGTTTTTAGTATGTTGGACGGATAACGCGCTGGCAGTCAACTAATGTAAATAATTATGTTCCTTCGATACCACTTCTTACAGCATTCGTCTTAGTTTCAGACATTCTTAGGGTAGCATTTAATATACTCAGTGTGATCACCTATTGATACTTACTCTTAATTTACGTCTGGAGATTTACTCTGATGAGTTTCTGGGGTGCGTTTCCGTAATCGTATTCATTTGACAGTTCGCATCTTATCGGATCGGCTTTAATTTGTATGGAATGAGACATTCATGGCTTGAATAGAACTGCCTGAAAATACAATATGAACTGCCAAATGAATACGATCACTACACAATCGCCTAGCAGATCTCGACACGCTGACTTATACCGATCGACTAGGTCGTCCGTCCTTGACAAATATAGCTGATGTATATTGTTAGATACATACTCAGTGCGGGTACTTCCACAGCTTCCAGCTATTTCACAATATTCAGATTTTCACGATAAAATTGGCGGAGTATTGAATACAGAAAATTTCATTTTTTATATATATTTGATTTGAATGAGGGTAACTAACAATACACACCAAGCATACAAGTGAGTGGTAAGGCGGACACGAGTATTTGAAACACTCGCACAAAACGCTGACATGTACAACGTACAATAGAGATTTAGTAAGACAGGTAATGAATTCTAGTCTCAATTACTTTAAGTTACTGCGTAATTAAATATTGTCTAATTTTCTATGACTCTTTAATAATAAACTAAATGATATCTCCACTCATTTCAGACAATCATTTACTTTATGTGAAATAATAAAAGTCAATTTGTTTTATTATAATAAGTTATGGTTGATTCTTTCAAATATGCTGGGTTCGATTGCGTAAGTAAATCGTTTTTCATTTAACAGTTCATATCGTATCCGATCGCCTGCAATTGGTATGGAATTTGACAATAATGACATACAATATGAACTGTCAAATATACGGTCACTATGCAATTGTTACTGTTTTAGTTTTTTTAGTAGGTACTTACAGAGGAAGTGTATTTTATAATCAATTTCTAAATGTACAAAAACACAGATGTTTCAGAAAGACCTCTATTTTTGTAAGTCGTCTTAGTCGTAAGAAAAAGTTATTTTTATATTAATATATCACGGTTTTTTCTGTTAACATTTACAAGGTTTAATAATAAGTAAAACTCGACTACCTTTGTAATTGTTTTGCAGACTTATGGGAAATGAAAAAGGCGTTTAAATAATTTCGCAGATATATTTCCAAATATATATATATAATATATATATACATTTATTAAATAATTATTTCATCTGTATTCCAATTTAACAATAAAATTCTCAAAGACACAACATTGTTTTAACTCTGTTTATCGTACAAGGATCGCATCCCACAGTACGTCTCCCCTACAATACGTATACAGACAGACAGCCATCATACAAAAATATATCCGATACAATCCGAGGGCGGGCGGTACACTCTGGGCGAGCTATTTCATGTAGTTTCGGTAACTATAATTTTTATACAAAAACCAACAGTAATACTTCCAAAAATCTCATTCCATAAAATTCTCTTTCCCGTTACGAATACACACTAAACGTTAATATTACAAAACCATCGAGTTACCGCGTTCGTTGGCTGCTCTACTCGGCTCCATATACATACATAGAGATATATTGCACTTTCGACTTAAATACGAGGAATCTTAGAATCGTTTCACAGATGGCCCGAGGCCGCAACGACAGTGACGAATACTCTTTAATATCATAAGACAATGCCCCTCTCGGGGGCATACAGCTAGGTTTACAAAATGCTTCCGCATTACAATATCAAAATTGAAAATTCAGTAGAAGACGACGCGGCTCGGGCCGCGCCGGAAACGCGTTAAAATCTCTCAAGCCGTCGAGCGACATCTTTATCACATAGAAAACACGGATCTCGGCGGGCCGTCTACGGCTCCGCTCGATATCGATATAAATAAATAATAGAAAATTTCACACGAGCTCGGCCGGGGCGGCGCCGAGCGGACTATCTTTGGTGGATCCGCCCGCGAGCTCTCTCCGAAGTCACAATATTAATATATTTTGTACACATCGTTAAATATATTCTTCTACGATTTAAAGCTTTCAAATTAAGATTTGTCTTAATTTTACCACCTACACATAAACTCTAAGCGATCGCTAGATCGTCGTGGACCACGACCACGACGGAGACTCCTCACGAAATGTACAACGGCGCGTCGGGTCGCGCGTCACGCGGCGGGGCCGCTGGAATGTGCGGGTACGGCTGGCCCGGGCCTCACTTGCCCTCGTCCTGCTCCATGGGCTCCTCCGATACTGATCGCGAACTCTCCGATGATCTGGGGAAATATCCAGTACGTCAGCTTTACGATTACTTTTCATGTCATACAAAACTGGCATCACAGACCTATATCGAGATAGACGAAAAGAGCGCTTCAAACTGTATGAGATCCTAGCGTGTCGAACTTTTCGTACGTACGATGACGTCACGAGTGAGTACGATGACGTCACGAGCGAGATTTAAGTGATGGGAAATGCAGGAAAGCACTGCACAATTAACCATTTTCGTTTCTAAGTGACGCGTGTTTTCATAGCAATGGTCTTAAGCGGACTGACTGACATGTTAGTAAAAAAAGTCCATAGTCTTTTTCAGCTAGGGTGATTCCTGTGACACTTCAAAATTTTTTCGAATCGCGTATACTATGTGAGCAAAATGTTTTTGAAAAAATATTAATTTACTGTAGTTATTTAGTCAAAAAAATATAAAAACTACTATCTGGAAATAATAAAGTAAAATCTGTGTCTAATAATTATTTTAATGGAATACAATAGAAAAATATTTAAATTTTTTGTAGTCAATGTGCTATTAGGAAATAGTGTAGAGATGATACAATTTGAAACATAATAAAACTCACTTGAGTTGTGTTTTGTTTAAAATTTAAAGTATCTTATTTTTCACTGTTATCGACAAACCAACAACGGCAGTTGTCGATTCTGGGGCCCGATTCTCGAGCTAAATATGTCGAATTCGACATTTTTATATCCTTAATTGCTTTAGTAAAAGATACTTTAAATTTTAAACAAAAGACAATTCAGTGAGTTTTATTATGGTACAAATTGAGGCCGCTCATTACATTTCGCTTTGTCATAATTTCTTGACTCCCAAACAACAGATGAGCAGTGACTGATTTTTAAAGTTAATGTCCTTCTACTCTGTCAAGCAAAGAAAGAAACATGGAAAACATAGAAAGAGTTTTGACCACAGACGAAGAAGAGATACTGTTTTGACAGAAAGATAACCCGTAACCTTTAAAAAGCCACGGAATCGCCGTGGAGCTGTTGAGGTGCTATTATTCACGTTCGGTTAATATCTTGAGTTTTTCGTAAGTCACCGATTTCGGTGACTTACGAAAAGCCTGTTCTGAGACAGCGTCGAAGCATTGATTATAAATCCAATTTTATCTTAGCTCGCTAGATAAGTCTGAGTAAAGTAGGCGGCCGTGTCGGCGGCGTCATATATGTAGTAACGTACCTATGGTTAGGCGCGGGGTCGGGCGGCGGCGCGTGCGTCATGGACAGCGTGGCCATGGCGGCGGCCGTGTCGGCGGCGTCATATATGTAGTAACGTACCTATGGTTAGGCGCGGGGTCGGGCGGCGGCGCGTGCGTCATGGACAGCGTGGCCATGGCGGCGGCCGTGTCGGCGGCGTCATATATGTAGTAACGTACCTATGGTTAGGCGCGGGGTCGGGCGGCGGCGCGTGCGTCATGGACAGCGTGGCCATGGCGGCGGCCGTGTCGGCGGCGTCATATATGTAGTAACGTACCTATGGTTAGGCGCGGGGTCGGGCGGCGGCGCGTGCGTCATGGACAGCGTGGCCATGGCGGCGGCCGTGTCGGCGGCGTCATATATGTAGTAACGTACCTATGGTTAGGCGCGGGGTCGGGCGGCGGCGCGTGCGTCATGGACAGCGTGGCCATGGCGGCGGCCGTGTCGGCGGCGTCATATATGTAGTAACGTACCTATGGTTAGGCGCGGGGTCGGGCGGCGGCGCGTGCGTCATGGACAGCGTGGCCATGGCGGCGGCCGTGTCGGCGGCGTCATATATGTAGTAACGTACCTATGGTTAGGCGCGGGGTCGGGCGGCGGCGCGTGCGTCATGGACAGCGTGGCCATGGCGGCGGCCGTGTCGGCGGCGTCATATATGTAGTAACGTACCTATGGTTAGGCGCGGGGTCGGGCGGCGGCGCGTGCGTCATGGACAGCGTGGCCATGGCGGCGGCCGTGTCGGCGGCGTCATATATGTAGTAACGTACCTATGGTTAGGCGCGGGGTCGGGCGGCGGCGCGTGCGTCATGGACAGCGTGGCCATGGCGGCGGCCGTGTCGGCGGCGTCATATATGTAGTAACGTACCTATGGTTAGGCGCGGGGTCGGGCGGCGGCGCGTGCGTCATGGACAGCGTGGCCATGGCGGCGGCCGTGTCGGCGGCGTCATATATGTAGTAACGTACCTATGGTTAGGCGCGGGGTCGGGCGGCGGCGCGTGCGTCATGGACAGCGTGGCCATGGCGGCGGCCGTGTCGGCGGCGTCATATATGTAGTAACGTACCTATGGTTAGGCGCGGGGTCGGGCGGCGGCGCGTGCGTCATGGACAGCGTGGCCATGGCGGCGGCCGTGTCGGCGGCGTCATATATGTAGTAACGTACCTATGGTTAGGCGCGGGGTCGGGCGGCGGCGCGTGCGTCATGGACAGCGTGGCCATGGCGGCGGCCGTGTCGGCGGCGTCATATATGTAGTAACGTACCTATGGTTAGGCGCGGGGTCGGGCGGCGGCGCGTGCGTCATGGACAGCGTGGCCATGGCGGCGGCCGTGTCGGCGGCGTCATATATGTAGTAACGTACCTATGGTTAGGCGCGGGGTCGGGCGGCGGCGCGTGCGTCATGGACAGCGTGGCCATGGCGGCGGCCGTGTCGGCGGCGTCATATATGTAGTAACGTACCTATGGTTAGGCGCGGGGTCGGGCGGCGGCGCGTGCGTCATGGACAGCGTGGCCATGGCGGCGGCCGTGTCGGCGGCGTCATATATGTAGTAACGTACCTATGGTTAGGCGCGGGGTCGGGCGGCGGCGCGTGCGTCATGGACAGCGTGGCCATGGCGGCGGCCGTGTCGGCGGCGTCATATATGTAGTAACGTACCTATGGTTAGGCGCGGGGTCGGGCGGCGGCGCGTGCGTCATGGACAGCGTGGCCATGGCGGCGGCCGTGTCGGCGGCGTCGCGCTCCGTCTGCAGGCGCCCGCGCCGCCCCGCGCCGCCGCCCGTGCCCGCCTCCAGCGCCGACAGACCGATCAGCTCCGTGTACCGCTTCACCTGGGGAAACAACCAACAATTGGTTCACAACTTGAAACATACATCGTTACAGATACAGATGGACAAACAAAATATACATGAATTATGTTGTTTCGTAACTAGTGAACACGGTATGCAGTAAGAACTGTAAACCTAACTAATTAAGAAAATAAAAAAAGTAACTAAATAAAAGTTCCAAAAAAAATATTATGAAATACATGTCGGCAAGGCGTCCTGCGCGCGTGGGTGCGGCTGCCGGGCCAGCTCCGCCAGCGCGGGCGCTACATGTGTGTATGTGTCGGTACTGACCACGGGCCAATGGTGCTGCTGTATCGCGACGGCGGTCCGCAAGGCGTCCTGCGCGCGTGGGTGCGGCTGCCGGGCCAGCTCCGCCAGCGCGGGCGCTACATGTGTGTATGTGTCGGTACTGACCACGGGCCAATGGTGCTGCTGTATCGCGACGGCGGTCCGCAAGGCGTCCTGCGCGCGTGGGTGTGGCTGCCGGGCCAGCTCCGCCAGCGCGAGCGCTACATGTGTGTATGTGTCGGTACTGACCACGGGCCAATGGTGCTGCTGTATCGCGACGGCGGTCCGCAAGGCGTCCTGCGCGCGTGGGTGCGGCTGCCGGGCCAGCTCCGCCAGCGCGGGCGCTACATGTGTGTATGTGTCGGTACTGACCACGGGCCAATGGTGCTGCTGTATCGCGACGGCGGTCCGCAAGGCGTCCTGCGCGCGTGGGTGCGGCTGCCGGGCCAGCTCCGCCAGCGCGGGCGCTACATGTGTGTATGTGTCGGTACTGACCACGGGCCAATGGTGCTGCTGTATCGCGACGGCGGTCCGCAAGGCGTCCTGCGCGCGTGGGTGCGGCTGCCGGGCCAGCTCCGCCAGCGCGGGCGCTACATGTGTGTATGTGTCGGTACTGACCACGGGCCAATGGTGCTGCTGTATCGCGACGGCGGTCCGCAAGGCGTCCTGCGCGCGTGGGTGCGGCTGCCGGGCCAGCTCCGCCAGCGCGGGCGCTACATGTGTGTATGTGTCGGTACTGACCACGGGCCAATGGTGCTGCTGTATCGCGACGGCGGTCCGCAAGGCGTCCTGCGCGCGTGGGTGCGGCTGCCGGGCCAGCTCCGCCAGCGCGGGCGCTACATGTGTGTATGTGTCGGTACTGACCACGGGCCAATGGTGCTGCTGTATCGCGACGGCGGTCCGCAAGGCGTCCTGCGCGCGTGGGTGCGGCTGCCGGGCCAGCTCCGCCAGCGCGGGCGCTACATGTGTGTATGTGTCGGTACTGACCACGGGCCAATGGTGCTGCTGTATCGCGACGGCGGTCCGCAAGGCGTCCTGCGCGCGTGGGTGCGGCTGCCGGGCCAGCTCCGCCAGCGCGGGCGCTACATGTGTGTATGTGTCGGTACTGACCACGGGCCAATGGTGCTGCTGTATCGCGACGGCGGTCCGCAAGGCGTCCTGCGCGCGTGGGTGCGGCTGCCGGGCCAGCTCCGCCAGCGCGGGCGCTACATGTGTGTATGTGTCGGTACTGACCACGGGCCAATGGTGCTGCTGTATCGCGACGGCGGTCCGCAAGGCGTCCTGCGCGCGTGGGTGCGGCTGCCGGGCCAGCTCCGCCAGCGCGGGCGCGGCCACTCTGTCGCCGAGCAACGCGCGCACGCACTCCTGGGCGCAGTCGCACACTGCCGGTAGGTCGTACCCGCCTTCTAATGATAACACCACCTGCGCGAAACGACCACTAATTAGAACGCATACACAAGATAAAAATAATGTTTGGTTGACACGATGCGAATGGTATTACTATACTGCAAGTTGTGAGGTACATACATGTCCTAGGCTACTGGTTTAAGGATTTTAGACAACTATCTCATGAGGTCGCGCATCATGTGCGCGAAACATGCGGGCAACACCTGGTAGCGACTCACCTTCCCGTTGGCGAGCGTCATGAGGTCGCGCGTCATGTGCGCGAAGCAGGCGGGAGACACCTGGTAGCCCCCCAGCGGCGGGGGATGACCCGCCGCCGCGTCGAACCCGCACGACACCAGCACGATCTCGGGGTCGTACTCCTGCAACCACAATAAACCAAAGTTAATGTTGCTATCACTGGAACATAACAGATGCGCTCGCGCTACCCCGATTTGAGACAAGGTCGATGGTTGTTAACAACTGTGTATGCAGCCTTAGGTATACTGACATAGGTATCTTTTCACGTAAACCGATGCTACTATGAAAGCTAGATTTTCGTTTATGCAAAAAAACATTGTAGAATGATCAGTAACTTTCGAGCAGAGAAAGTCACTTGAAAGTTTTAATTCTTGTTTACGGATGGTTATGTGAATAGACAGAGAACCCCAGAACAGGATAGCGCAGATGGAAGATCACATCGTAGCGATGACCAGGGGCGATTATTTGGTAGGTAATAAAAAAAAAGCGTTTTATTTGCTTGGTTGTCTAAGTAAACAAGTTGGCTATTTACATGACGCCATTAGAGCGATTAAACAAGTTGGCTGTTTTCACGACGTCATTAGAGCGATTTTGCAGCGCAACTATGTATTTTGTTTTGAACACGACAAACCGACACTTATCGATGACTGTGACGTACCTTGGCAATAGGCATAATGATGGATCTGAAGGCGGCCAGGTACTCGGCGTCAGCTAGCGGGGGCGAGGTCCCGCAGCCCCAGGCGACGTTGACGTTGTAGCCGAGGCCGGCGCCGGCGCCGCACTCGGTGGCCGCGCCGGTGCCGGGGAAGAAGTTGCCGTCGTCGTGCCGGTGGATGCTCATGTACAACACGTGGGGGTCTTCGTAGAATATTTGTTGCGTGCCGTTCCCGTGGTGGACGTCCTGTAAGATGGACAATGTTTTAGTGCTTTTATTTTATGAAAGCTCGTCAATACTTTGATGGCCGAATACTCAAACGCTATTTAACTTTTAGAAGCTTTAAACATCATGGCGTCTTTTCCATACCTTTGACATTTAAAGCGACAGGTTGATGTTCAAGAAACCCTCAATGTTGAGAAACGTTTGAGTATTCGGGAATTAGATTTCTAACATTTAAACGGTGTTTATCCAGGGAGGGACTTTTACTCGAATATTAGCCTACAGCTCGTGGCCTATTCGAAAGGCTATTGCACGAAGGAATCAATATGAATGAGTTGTCGAAAAGGATAAGAATAACGAGTTAGAACGACAGATAACAAAATTCAGGAATATCACGCCCCTATCTATACACTATTTATTTATATGAATTCGCGAAATGCAACCTTTACGTTAGACTTATTTATTCTATGGTTCCGCACTAAAATGAAAAATCCTTTATTTGCTAGTTAATGCTTAAAATAGACCAAAAATATCAAATTATAATGTATACCCAATCGACGACGAGTATCCGCTGCAGGCCGAGTCGCGTGTGCAACAGTCGCGCTGCAATGGCCACGGAGTTGAAGAAGCAGAACCCCATCGCCTGGTTGGTCTCCGCGTGGTGCCCCGGCGGCCGCACCACCGCGAAACTGCGCAGAACGCATGTGGGTTATGAATACAGAAAACAGTACCCCTATTACGAGTTTGCTTAACATGACATTTACAGGACTCGTGAGCGTAGACTATCGGATACACTGCTCATGTCGGTAAAACAGTCGCTAAATATGAAAGAGACAGAGCTACATTTTACATTAACGTTTACTGTAACGTCGAGTTTGCCAAACTCGTAATAAGCCTACAGGCATTGGGAATAAATTTGGGTTTGGCTATTGAAATGAGTATTTATTGATATTTTCGGAAATATTTGTCAATGTAGATATTTCTGAGTTTTATTTTTTTATTTCGTTCGAAATATCGTTCATTTCAGTAATAATTAAAGCAGTAATGTATGAAACTTTATGTAAATAATTTTTTCATTTATGTCGCTCTAATTTGAAGTCACTGAATTCTGATAACTGATTAATATTTTAGGGACATGGGGCGAAATCATGTTGAATTGTCATTTTATTTCCGTTCCAGTTTATTTTGAAAACTGGACTACACTGTGAGAAGAATCTATTATCGGGGCAGTTCCGGAATGGCGACCGAACGGTGCTAAGTGGAGAGGTTCCTTATAAGGTGGACCGACGATTCCTCGACGATCCTCTGGGAAAGACTTTATTCAGCAGCGCGGCGAAGACGTTGAATATTGAAATTCAGGATCAGCGAAAAGTACGATTGGAAACACGACGCGCAAGCCTGACGTCATACCTACATGACAGCAGCGGAGAATTTGTATGGAAATATGAATTGCGCTTACGAAGTATCACAGTTCGTTTCAAATACAGTGGTGGTCACATAATTAACGACACTAGTCGATTGTCATACAGTCGAGGTAACTTTGGAGTCTTGGTGCTCTGCCAAGGATTGACCGAGCTGTAATCTGATAATGGCTATACAGGGAGTGAATGGAAGAGATCCAGATTGTGTTGTTCAGATCAGTTGGGTACGTATACCCAACTGATCTGAACAACATTCTAAAAGTGTAGAATTAGAGTTTGCCATGCCGGGAGGTCGAGCGCGACACGTGCGACGCACAGGCTGCCGCCGCTCGTCCAGCGGCTGCATCATCGCCGACACCGCAGGCGGCGGTGTTTCCGACGCCCCCGCCCCGTGGTGAGCCGCACGGCCGACTCGGCCGATCGAGCCCCCCCGGCTCCTCCCACAGGCACTCTCCTTCAGGCGATGGACACTACCCGAGCCCACTCCCCGCTTACACCAATATCCTTACTAACCACTACTAGCCCCGCCGCAGCAGCAGCTACTAATTCCATCTCTTCAGTTCACAGAGACCGGTGTACTTGCGCAGGAGGCCATTCAGATGTTTCTCCACCAGGAGCTCTTTGATTCTTTCGTCTCGAGGTTTCTACTGATTTGCGTGCCACGTTTGAGTTTCCGTACTTCCGTAATGGCGACCTTGCACACATATACATAGTTTTACATTTCGCCTGCAATACCGCCTCCCTACGCGAGCGCGCGAGGGGCAAAGCGAAAAGCGACCTATGTCTACATATGTAAGGTCGTTTTTCGCCTGATCGCCTCCCCGAACGCCTCGCCACTGGCGCGACGAGTGGTTCAAAAATAGAGGTCCAGGTTGCTATAGGGAACGACCTCTTCGCCTCCATTCACCAGACGATGAGTTACCTGCTCCACCTCGCACCAGCTTTTCGGCTGAAGAAGATTCCGATGCTCGGCCCAGGCGGCCCCCCCCCCCCCGCCCCACTCACCCGTTGCTGGTGTCCCGGCGGGCGGTCCGCAGCGCCAGGTCGAGCACGGCGCCGGCGGCGGCGCGCGCGGCGGCGGGCGTGTGCTCGGCCCAGGCGGTGTCGGCGTCGACGCTCCCCCCCGCCCCACTCACCCGTTGCTGGTGTCCCGGCGGGCGGTCCGCAGCGCCAGGTCGAGCACGGCGCCGGCGGCGGCGCGCGCGGCGGCGGGCGTGTGCTCGGCCCAGGCGGTGTCGGCGTCGACGCTCCCCCCCGCCCCACTCACCCGTTGCTGGTGTCCCGGCGGGCGGTCCGCAGCGCCAGGTCGAGCACGGCGCCGGCGGCGGCGCGCGCGGCGGCGGGCGTGTGCTCGGCCCAGGCGGTGTCGGCGTCGACGCTCCCCCCCGCCCCACTCACCCGTTGCTGGTGTCCCGGCGGGCGGTCCGCAGCGCCAGGTCGAGCACGGCGCCGGCGGCGGCGCGCGCGGCGGCGGGCGTGTGCTCGGCCCAGGCGGTGTCGGCGTCGACGCTCCCCCCCGCCCCACTCACCCGTTGCTGGTGTCCCGGCGGGCGGTCCGCAGCGCCAGGTCGAGCACGGCGCCGGCGGCGGCGCGCGCGGCGGCGGGCGTGTGCTCGGCCCAGGCGGTGTCGGCGTCGACGCTCCCCCCCGCCCCACTCACCCGTTGCTGGTGTCCCGGCGGGCGGTCCGCAGCGCCAGGTCGAGCACGGCGCCGGCGGCGGCGCGCGCGGCGGCGGGCGTGTGCTCGGCCCAGGCGGTGTCGGCGTCGACGCCCACGCCCCCGCAGGCGAGCCGCACGAGCGCGGGCGCACCGGCGGGCCGCTCGCGCGCGCGCCCCGCCAGCGCCAGCACGTGCCCCGCCCCGTGCACCGACTGCAACTCCTCTAATGTCGCCTGCGAACGTACACGTCGACGTTAACATGTATTGACCTGTCGAGGTGAATCGGTCGTATAATCAGTTTTGAACTTTCGTATTGCATTATAAATATTAAAAATAAAACAGCGGAGCTATTATCCATCTTTGAAACAGCAAGCGACAGCAGAAATTTCGCGATAATTGCTTTACGTCCCGTAACAGTGCGGCCTCTGCCGACCAAACGATGAACTACAATGTACATTAATTTAGTTCCTGTTAATGCTACCAATTTTTTTTGGCGCTAGCGTCATAAAAACAGGCAACGTCTCACTCTCGCACCTAGGTAGGAACACGAGAGAGTGAGACGCCGCTACACGAACCATCAGCGAGCGATTAGCCAGCAATCACATACGTAATACCATTTTTATTTGACGTTCCGCAGCGATCGCGCGATAACTGCGCGATATAAATATTTTTTTTTAATGTAGGATAGGTAATGCGCTTGACCGCTATCTTGCCTGATGGAAAGCAAAGATGCGATCTAGGATGTAATTGCGCTTATTGGCGCTTGCCTAGAAGATACCATTTGAAGACCCCCAAATTGTAAGTGTCAGGATACACAGACTCTGCCAAGGAGTTCCACTCTTTGGCGGTGCGGATGATAAATGTCGAGTCAAAACGCTTTGTGCGAGTCTTGGGTATATCAACTATATAATTGTGGCACCTGTTTGTACGTCTGGTTGTCCGATGAAAAAATGGGGATGGTGGAATGAGGCTGTGCAATTCCGCTGCACACTCCCCGAAATGTAACCTATAGAATACGGATAGACCAGCAACCTTCCGTCTATGTTCAAGGCTCTTCAATTTATTAAATAAATCATCGTTGCCGATCAGCTTCTTGGCCCTCCTTTCGATGGACTCAATCGTCTGGAGTTGGTATTGGGCAGAACCATCCCAATGATGAGAACAGTACTTCATACACGATCGAACTTGCGCTTTGTAAAGATTTAGCAACTGTTCCGGGGTGAAGTACTTTCTCACCTTTGCCAGAATGCCAAGTTTTTTTGAGGCCAATTGGAGCTTTATCTTTCAATAAAAGAGCCAAAATTGAGAGTCTGAGACAATATAATGCCTAGCAGCTCAAGGTGGTCAGTAATCGGCACGAAAACATTTCGGAAAGTAGGAATTAAGTCTTTGACGGGTTGAACCTGACCAGATTGGCATTGCCCCATTCGGAGACTGCCTGCAGGGACAGGTTCATACGATTGACCATCGCCTCCCTATGACACTGGATTTGTTTAGCACTGGCACGTGCATCAGACATATAGCTCTCTACAAACGGTGCTGTCATCTGCGTATCCCAAAATACCGGGCGTTATGTATATAAGCAGAAAAAGTGTTGCAGAGAAACTGAACCCTGAGGGACACCGGCATTAATAGCCAACTGATCCGACGAGCAACCATCAATGACCACTCGTATCGACCGTTCCCTCAGGAAATCCGATACCCAGACACATAAGCCGGCGGGTAGTCCATATGACGGAAGCTTGCTAATAAGGCTTTCGTGCCATACCCTGTCAAAAGCCTTCGAGATATCAAGAGAGACGGCAAGCGCCTCACCATGTCTCTCGATGACTTCGGTCCATACGTAAGTGGCGTATGCTAGAAGATTTTTATTGTTAAAACTTTTATTTCAGGCGATAACACTCATGACACAACACACACAATACAAACAGAGAAATAAAAAAATCGGCCAAGTGCAAGTCGAACTCGAACATGAAGGGTTTCGTCTCTCACCCAAGGTTGCCTGGCAGAGACTGCTACGTAGCTATAAGGCCACCTATGTGTTCCTCTTTTTTGTCATTTTCTCTGTATGTGTTTGTTTTTGTATCGTGTGCAATAGGGTTTCTTTTATTATTATTGCCAAAATGCCTTTATATTTTTTCGTCTGCAAAAATAAATTTGTTTTTCATAGTGTTTGTATGAATGACAAAGTTATATTTGCGGTTTTGGAAAATGTGCTATAGCTCTGAAACTACTTAATAAATTTCGTTCAAACCAAATTTCGTTAAAAGTTTTTATAAAGATCTACATCATTTTTTATTTTTCACTTTCCTATTTTAAAAGTTAGAGGGGGGGGGACGGGGGGGGGACGACGACACACATTTTTCCACTTTGGAAGTGTATAACTTTCAAACGGTTGACTTTGAGAAAAAATCGTTTAAGAAACCTCAAATTTTTAAAGACCTATCTATAGATAGCCCACACGTATTCGTTTGATGAAAAAAAAAATTTCAGTGATAGTTCCATGTATGAGGAGCTCCCCCTTAATTCATATTTTTTTTATTTTTGTGTAAAAACCCTTAAAGCGGTTTACAGAATACATCTACCTACCAAGTTTCAACTGTGTAATCCTAATAGTTTTGGAATAAAAAGGGTGTGACATACACCGGTTTGGCCGAATCTATAAGGGTTTCGTTTTTTGCCTTTAGGCTACGAAACCCTAAAAAGATATTTTAAGTAAGTGAAATACCTATCGCATACATTCTACGCGTTAATTACCCATTTTATTTAATATTTATAATGCATCACGACAATTAAAAAGACGATTATACGACTGATTCGCATCTAGAATATAAATATAACTGTTGCATAATGAGGGGTTATAAAGTGTTTATAAAATATGTCATTATAAACTCGTTTTGAAGTTTAGAATTCTAACCACATGATATGAGAGAAGATAAAACAATTTAAATGACCGAAGCTTAAGAACTATCGAACAGCTAACTTTATCGAAAGCTTTCTTTAAAATTTAAAACATCAATTTCCTCTATTATTAGTCTCTGAAATATAAGAACACAATTGCAAAACATAAAGTTCCAGTGATAATAATAATAATAACATATACTAAAACATATTAGTAAAATTACTTTGGAAACATACATTTTGTTGTATAGGGAGTTCCACAAGGAAGTTTTATAGGCCACGTAGTCTTTATTAATATTTAATTTATTTATTTTAAAACAAAATAAAATTTAATCTCCCAACTAAAATTACTTTTATCACATTTTTTTTCATTATTATTGATATTTTCCTTATTCTTATTTGTATCTTAAAGTTTGCTTTCATTATCACGCCTCCTCTTTTCCAACACCCTATTACGTGCCCGTTATCAGGGTCCATAATGATCTTTTTTTTATGTTTACCATCCTATTCACATTGTGGTATGCAATAAATGATTGAGTATTAATTTGTTTTATTTAGGTGCTTTAAGGCTTGCTTAGGCTTTAATTTCTTTTTATTCTTTTTATTAAGAATATGTCTGCAGTATTCTATTTAATGTAATATTTTCTTAGATTTATGTATGTAATTAACTTCTTTTTTAAATTGTATTTTTATAGTGTGTAACGTCTTGTTTGCTTTGTTCCGTTACTGTCTCGCTTAGCTAGTTATTTATATGTGAGGTCCTGTAAATGACTTCTTAATGTTATTTATGTTTAAGCCAGTTGTTGGTCTTCCTTAAGATTAAATAATTAAATAAATAAATAAATACCTTGCGAGCGCGCGTGCGTTCGCAGCGGCCAGCTAAGCCAGTCTCGCAAAGGCGCGCCCACACGGACTGCAGCCGCCCGCCGTGCTCGGGGTGTGTGGGCGCGTGAGCACCGCACCCGCAACTAAAACAAAACACAATACTCCTAAAAAACACAACCTTGTATTAACACTACGACTTAAGACCAAATTTGTAAAGTATTTAAAACAAGAACCTATTACAAAACTATTTGAATTCTTATCGAATACGATATAGGCACGTCGGCCGGAATCAACTGGGAACCGACACACACAGCCAGACACACACACACGCACGCACACACACACACACACACACACACACACAAACTTTAGTATTACACAGATTAAGCTTATTCTCTGTCTCTGGGAACTGAAGGAACTCCGTGTCTATTTTGTCGGCTCTTATTCTGATCAGTGTGTCTACCGCGGAAGTGCCGTCGGCATAGCTGTCAACTTCACTCTGACAGCCGACGGCGTTTTCGTAAAACGCAATTGCAAGGTTATCGTCCTAATAATAAGGTTCCTTTTCCATAGTCAGTTAATACTCGATTCTGTGTGCGACCGAGACAGCGCTATAGCATCAGCACTCGCGTGTAAAGATATGCCCATATTCGACAAATCGACGACGTCGACGACACTTACGCGGTAGGGCCACTATACACGTCAACACACTTTAATATACTCAGTGGAAAAAAAAGACGGTCGTCGGAGGAAAAGTACGTGAAAAGAAAGTAGTGAAAGGAAACATTCCTTTCTTTTCAAAAACAAATAAAACTACATTCAAAGATTTTTTATTTTTGAATTGCCAGAACCGGAAATTGAACCGGCTTAAATAAATAAAATATCAACTTATTTTTATGGATACCGATAGTGATAATCACCGAGCCGCGTCGCCAAGATGTGCGTGCGACTCCTGATATAATTTAAGATAAAATGCATTAACCGCAGCTTGAATTAACAATAAACTATGTAATAAGTGATTCAGTGTTCTAAAGTGTGTGGAACTTAGCCGGCCGGCAGAGTGACCTAGGCCTAGGGTTCCTGTCCATCCGGCATGTGTGAGACAGTGAGTGGCGTTTCCTGAAGGCAAGATACTCCAGAAGCTGAATCGAATCCCTCTTCATAATATTTAAGGTCCACATAATTTTTTTCTGAACCACAAATCAAAAACCGCCTTGCTAGCCGCTATACAGTCCACGTATATTACCGCCATCATTTAGTTTAAGTAACAAAGTGTCAGGTCGTACAGATGACTGATGAGGCTACTGACGCGCTGTCCTAATCGCTGATTTTGGACCAATACAATTAAGCTTTGCTAAGGATAATAAGAATAAGAATACTTACCCGTGCTTGAGCATGATGGGGTCGTAGGCGAGCCCGGTGGCGGGCGGGCGCGCGCCCACCAGCGGCGACGACAATGCCCGAGCTAAAGGCGCCGGCTCCACCGCACTCGCCACCGCCCCCGCTCCCGCGCCCGCCCCCGCCCCCGCCCCCGCCGCCGCGCCAGCGGGGGCCGCGGGCGGCTCCACCCGTCGCGACGTTAGGTCGATCACTTCGCCTTCTTCTTCGCGGAGTTGAGCCGCCGCCGCGTCGTGTGCGCGTGTTAGTACCTGGTAAGGTAACAGACGTTGTAATAATGTTTACTAGTTATTATTACAACCCGATACTCGGGTTCGTCGATCGATGAAAAATTCCAAATTATGCGAAAATTTTTAATTGCAGTTTGTGATCATCACGTTTAACATTTTGTATATTTTATAGTTTTCGGAACAAATAGACTCGAGTACCTTTAATTTGATACCTTACTCGGCCGCGTACTACGCGCCAAAGTCCCTATCGAGTCGTCACAAATTTTGCGAACCTGAATTAAGTATATAGATTGCTGACAAACGCCATGATCATGAGCTAGATGTGATTGACGCCATTATCTACCGGGGTTCGGCAGACGCATCTATATTATTGGTATTTATATCCAAACTATAAACAGGAACTTTTGGTATGATGTGTTTGTGTTTTTAAGTTAATGATGCATTACTTTGAACGAGATTTTCTAATGTATTTTTATTAGTGTCAGAACAAAAAATTACATTTATTGTAAGGTAAACACGATGGTTTGTAGAATAATCTATACTAATATTATAAAGAGGAATTGGTTGTTTGTTTGTTTGCAATGAATAGGCTCCGAAACTACTGAATGGATATAGATGATATTTGGTACTCAGATAGTAGATAGCATATGAACATAGAATACATTTTATCCCGATATTCCCACGGTAACGGAAACCACGCGCTAGTCTTTGATATTTATAAAGTAAACTAATTTCTACCACTGAATTAAAAGCGCATCATTTATTCGTAATTTACAACTAAAACACTTCTGTTATCGTTTACGTCCTTTGCTAAAAGACTATGACACAAAAAATATAGAAAACAGGAATAAATATATGATAAAACTGACTGTTTTCCGTATCTGGTCGCGCAGGTAATGATGTGCGGTGGGGGGCTGGAGCGCGGGGTCGCCGAGGGGTAGCGGCGCGGAGTGCGTGCGGCCCAGCGGTCTCTTGCCCAGCCGAGTGCCCACGCCCACGCCCACTCCTCCCACGCCGAGGACCGTGCCCGCTGGGCAGAACGCCTCCGCTTCGGATACCGGCGGGAGCGAAACCGACACCTGGCGGGTGAAACGTGAGGAATGTTTCAGTCAAGTCACTAAACAAAACATGGAATATGAAATACGCGTGTTCAACTCAATAAACTAAATTAAAACCTGAAAACGGCTCTATTTCGTTTAATTAATATTTTCTCTTAAATCAAATGACTTACAAGAAAGGAGAAATAAAAGATCAAAAACAAAAATGAAACTCAATCTAATAATATCCGTAAAGTGTTATAAATTTATGATAAATTTTAAATAGAAAATTATTGAAAAAAATTAACTCGGCCACAAGTGAATTCTCAGACGGGAATCGAACCCGCGACCTTTGGAAATCCGGTCCAATGCTCTAACCGCTGAGCTACCGAGACTTGCGAACCACCGTCGATATTCTCCAATAATTTTATATTTTTTAATACGCTGTAGGCCAGCGTTGTCACATCAATGCTAGGAATATCCTTGCATTCGAAAGAAACATCTTTTCAGGTGTTTAACGATCGATTAAGATGCAACTGCCAATAGTTAGTGATTTTTTTTTGCATTTTTCAATGCTATTTTTATACTTATGATAAATTTTAAATAGAAAATTATTGGAAAAAATTAACTCAGCTACAAGTGAATTCTCAGATGGGACTCGAACCACGACCTTTGGAAATCCGGTTTTCCAAAGGTTTAAAAAAAAGTATTTTTTTCTTAGGAAAACCAATAACTTGTTTAAGAAAATAAAAGTAGTAAAATGAAATAGCACAAGAAGTAACAATAGTACGAAGGAAGTAATTTATAGGTCCTATGTTTAAAAAGATTTTCGCGTCATTTTATAAGCCGCAAGATTTTCTTTTGTGACAAACTTATTAATAAACAAACTTTTTAAATTTATTAGTTTACTCATTTACGTTTATGGATCCTCTTTTTAACTATTTATTGATTATCTTTGCCGTAGTCCAAGTATCAATAATAGCTAGCGCAGACGACGGATAACAGAGGACTTTTTGTACGCGACACGTCTTTATTGTTAACCAAATAAGATTGAACTTAGATCGCGTATATCCATGAAAAGTCGCGGTAGTCCTCGTTATATATTCAACTTTATGTTCTTAGTTATAAGGTCGTGTCGCGGACAAAAAGTCCTCCAATGTCCGTCGTCTGCGCAGGCCCTTAAACATTTTTTTAGGGAACCAGTTGAAAATCAGCGTCCACCTTATCGCTGACTCAATGCTGAACTGGACACCCATTTGGCACTAACGTGGGACACTAAATTCCTTGTACTTTACTTTAAATATTTCATGTTTTTGTACCGCAAGTATTTTTTATACCTAGGAATAAAATATATTATTAATTTGTGAAATGTCCTGTGCTTGGTACCAAATAAAGAAGTTTGTATTGTATAGTAGATTATTTATAAATATTTATAATAAATTACCAAATGTATGAAACACAGATTCATATTTTACATTTATTTTAAAGATATATAATATAATTATGTATATTTATAGGTCTATTTACAATATTTTTAGTGGTGAGTTTTTATTTATTTATACTTTTTGCTATTTGTCATTTCTTAGAATAAGTTTTTCACAGTTCCAAAATAAAAATTCTAATTCTAACACAGGTGTAATGTACACATGGAAGTCCACTGTATTATTCAATGTCTGTGTTTATCAATAAAGATTATTGTTTATAGTTTGTAATACAAAACGTTACCTGTGGTGGCGGGTGGGGATGCGTGTGTGGGCGGCCCAGCGAGATGTTGGGCATGGAGGGCGACGAGAAGAGCAGGTCGGGCGCGCGCGGCTCGTCCTCCTCGCGGATGGGCGTGGCCGCCCCGCCAGCCCCGCCTGGGGGAGAACCACGCGGGGACACCGCGCTGCCGTCGCAGTCTGCGGAACACACGCACAATGTAACCGACAAGCTATCTTATAAAAATCAACCAGCCCCCTAATTGTCTAAATTCAAAATCTACCACAATCCCTTTTAAAGGAACTGTGATTGCGATAGTGATTTATGGAATTGTGTAACTTATAGTCGCAATCACTTTCGGAACGAATAATGTTTTAAATTACACTTCATTTGACACTTCTCCCCACAATTGAAAGAAACTTTCGTGTGACACTTTGCTTAGACAGTTCAATTTCGTTCATTCAATACGCGTCCCGATCATAATCCCTATCAAATGTCACATATTGAATTGAAAAGTATGGCGATAGATTTTAAAATTAGACAATTAGCCCCCAGGTTCGACGCTGTCATTACTGTCACATTTTCATACCGTATGACAGCCACAACAGCGACCAAAAACTAGAAACCGAACAGAGTTTTCGTTAGATAATCAGCCCTCGGTGATACGTTACCGTGCGCTCGCACTACACTAACATTTACAAGAAAACATAATGCGGCCGCTGAGAAAATCCATTAATTCATTTGACAGACCCTCTAGAGTGCTGTTGGTCATCCTCTCTGCGACGGCATTATACGTTTTCTTGTAAACGTTTGGACGGTGCGAACGCACAGTAATATACGTTGCTAAACTCTATCAAGACTTCCAGAAATTATCAGAAGCGTTTCAATATCAATATTGCAGATAATTTTATTTTAAAATATCCGCCACGCTACTTTGCTATCGTTTCGAGTAGCTGTAGATTATTTAAATTGATAACTTAGAACGACCTGCACATAAAACTTGTCTTGTAAATAAATGACAAATAAGGCGGTCACAGGAAAAAAAGTGAAAAATCCTAAATAAAAACATGTCAAACTGGCTTGAGTGAGTCATAATATTAGCTTGGTATATGAAATTAATAATTTCTATGAATAACACAAAAAAAAAACGATATTTGGAATACCGTCAAGCATCATCTGAGCATTTCAAGGCAGCATGTTCGAGTGTTATTGCACTAAATTACTACAACACAACATTCCGTTTTCACAAACTTAATGTTTTCGATAACATAACACAGAATAAATAAGTAAACAGTATCACCATTTCATACAAACTGCCCAAAATAACGAATATGTCCCGAAGTACAGAAGTGCTGTACACTAGACCTTTTAAAATTTCAAGGGTGCTGTTAAATTGAATACGGCTTACTAAAATATTCTATGCTTATTTACCTTACACACTGAAAGAGTAATTTTTGTAGTTAATAATAAAAACTTATTTACAAATACTGTATTCAAATTCAATATGATTTATTTAGCCTATACTTGTCTTGTGAAGCTATGCGTCCCAGATAGGGACGTTAACAAATGGGTTATTTTTTCATGAAGCACTTTAATTTACTCATGAAGATTTTTAGGACCTGATTATTCAATTAAAAGTATGTTTTCCATTTTCATTTAAGAAAACTAGAAACCTTCATTTAGCAGCAACATTTAATTGCTTTTGCTTTTTTCATTAGATTGCTTTTGTCATCTAAAAAGAGAAGTGTTTGGCGCTAGATGCGTGTGCGCATAAGGGCGTGTACTCACTGCGCTGCTTGACGCGCTGCTTGAGCGGGCGGCGCGCGAGCGGCGAGGCGCGGCGCTCGATCACTCGCGCCTTCAGCCGCACCTTCAGCATGTTCGGCTCCGACGCTACGCCACACCACACCACACGTCACGCGACATTCCCATGCGAGCCATTGCACGAGCCGAACGAATGTGTGCACCGTGTATTACACCCCATTACACATTTGTATCTATACTTTCCTTTTTTGTGGGAAATTGTCACACAAATCATAGCAACGTTCAAAATGAATTTTGTTAGAAATGTCAATGTTTCGTTAGCTAACATTGCAGTAAATTTCGAGCGATATCTGCAGTTTTTTTAATGCAGTAAGTTAAGACAGCCCTGTCAACTGTCAACCCTTAAAATAACTGCAATTATAAGTTAAACGAAATAACCACGGGTCTCATAAAACAAATGTTTTCTTTAAATGTTTTCGTTATTATATTTATTATATGCATATGCATTAGCATCTTCTAATATCTATAATGAAAAGGTATGGCAAATGGAGACATTATTAAATTGAAATTATTAAGTCACACAGATTCGGTCGGCACGTGTCAGTGGCGCGGGTTAATAGCAGCGAGACTGTCGCACCAGTCGCGCGACAAGCCTCGCCGAGGGCCAGAGTCGCCCGACTATCGACATTGTGTCGTCTTATGACGACTCGTGTCGATACTCGGGCGGTTCGGCTGTCACACATTAATATCACACAAATGCAGTTAATTTTAAAACATCAGACGGTACTACAACATTACATGTTATATTACACATTATTTTAGTAAGGACCAGTTGTTTTATTCAATATTTTTTTAAATATATAATGATGATAACCATTCTTCAAATATGTTTGTTAAATAAAGTTAAAACAACTGACCCCGACTTTTAATTAGTTTTGGGTTAAATTAAATTGTAGTAAAAAATATGATTTATTAATCATCTAAGTTTAAGAAAATGCTTGTCTACTCGTGCTTATTTTTCACCTATAAGATATGTGATATTTATTAAGATAAGTATATCAAATTAGGTTAGGTATGTCGTTTCCAGTACCTCCAATTTTGTCCTTTACTTTTGGCATTTGCAGATGTTCACTAAACGTCGGTAGACAAATGAATAAACTGGTTTGACAGAATATCGCTGTATTTATGTCAGCCCCACTACACAATCTCACAGCAGTAGATAAAGTTGTTGGGGATTTACTTGAAATGACGATGAGTCAGCTCTAAATGTATGGAGGCTTGCTATATAAATGGTGGTGCGATCAGTCTGCTGGTTAGTTGGAGGACAGTTCCTCCGACTATTAACTTCAGCTGGTAAGTAATCATTTTATTTTTTGCTAATATTTGCATGCATCTAATATATTCTGTGGTATTTGTTAGTAATATAAGTCCGATAGACGAAATGTTTTTTTAATGATAATGTGTTTTAAAGTGAAGTTCAGAAATGACAGGAGCATTTCTGGGGATTTCCGATGAAATTCTGAGGACATTGATCAGTGAAGTGGTAAATTGTGGTTAAATAAGTGTCTTCTTCAAGAAGTTGATGACAAAAATGTCAATAAAGAACTTGTGCCGTCAGAGAAAGAAGTAGATGTGTCATTAAAACAAAATAAAAGGACGGTATTGTTACATAAAAAATGGATAAAGCCTATAGGGAATAATGGAATGAATGTTCATTATGGTGGCGTTAGCAATAAACCATTCGTTGATAACGCAAGGTGACATATAAACGGATAAATACACTGACACTATTTGGACGAATAATGTAGTGTCTCGGTCAGGAATCAGGAGTAGGTGTAAGTCCGTATTGTGAGATGAAGACTCACCGGTCTTCCTGAGCGGGTAGTCGCTGGGCGAGGGCGGCGGCGGCGCGGCGTTGAGTGCGAGCGGCAGCGGCGCGGCCAGCCGGTACGGGTGCGTGTGCGTCGCCGCCGCGCCCGCCGACGTTATCGACTCGCCGCTGCTCGACTTCACTATGCCCCTGACACACCATCAAACAAAACAGTCAGCAATGTGTCATTCATAAAAAGTATTCTACAGATCACAAAATGTTTCTAAACACCTCTGTGGTAAGTGGTAACCGGTATCAGATCCATAAGTCGCAGGTCACGAAATCAGTCACGGTAACAATGATGTTTACAGCATTATTGTATTCTTGCAGAAGATAAGAATCCTCTCGAATCCTCAAGCACTAAGGAAATGGCTATGTAGCCAGATCCTCAATGGTTGGATTCCAGGATAGACGCGCATCCACCTTCAGCCTTATCATTACTTCAGGAAGAAAAAAATGGTCACTTACCAATTTCTGTAGGGCGATCCAGGTACTGTTCCGTTAGCATTCGCTGCTGCTTTCTTTTTTAGAAACTCCTGAAATCAAATGTTTTACATAAGCTAAGTATTGAACTACTAATGCTTTTTTGGTTCCAAGTTTATCGAAGCTTCAAAGACAGACACTAAGAATTCTGGAGGATGTATAAATTGAGGCTCAGTTAAATCTTTGATACAAATGAGCTTTGAAGAAAGCATGATTTGATACTCCAATAGCAGCTTGTCTCACCTGCAGCTTCTGCTTGACCTGCGTGGAGGCGTTGGCGCTGGGCTCGAGCTTGTCCTTCTTGCGCAGGTCGCGGTCGCGGTCGTGCCGCTCGCGCGCCTCCCGCGCTTCCCGCGCCTCGCGCGCCTCCCGCATCGCCGCCTCCTCCAGCGCCTTCTGCTGCTCCCACATCTGCTGCCGCGTAAACAACACTCCACGTTACGACACGATCTGTGCTACTACTACGAGTCGATGTTAACTATGAACCTTATCGGAAACTTTCGGATACAAGACTCGGCAAACGTCGGCAAAACAGACGATGAATATGAAGAAAACGAAGCGATAGTTTTTGATAACGAATATAGTTCGCCAAACTCGTACTAGGGTACTGACCTTAATACTTTTATGTCGCCCAAAGCTCGATACCAGAGGATGACCTACGCCAAGGATACCTAATCAATGAGACGAGTGCTAAACACCAAGATTCTACCAATGGTATGCCATTTTTTACGTAGTACTTTCACCATTAAAGGATTGCTTCGCCATCCCTGACCTAAGCATTGGACCTTCGATTGATAAGAAAGTTTGAAAAATAATCATATCTATTGCATAAGGAGCTATTTATCAAATAGAACGGACAGAGTACAGATAAAGCCACCACCAAAGTGTCGCATCGTCAGAGTGAAACATCGAGCAACGACGGAAGCCGCGTTTCTCTATGTTCTCATTCAAAACCACCAATTCAAAAACAGATGCCAAGGAACTAGCAAACAAATGATTCAGGCATTCAGCAGCGGTATCTTGTCGCGGGCATAAAGTTCGATTGTGGTGCACTGCGTCACCACATCACATTAATTCGCTTGCCACAAATGTGCGGAAGATAGTCCAAGGAATTGGCCACTTTCCACATTTCTGTGAAGTTCTGTAACCTATGCAGTTTTGGATGTATCGTGCTAAACTACTTACTCGAAATTACATTAATATCTCAGCCGAGGAGGTTTGACTGAGATATTACATTAATATCTCAGTCAAACCTCCTCCTAGATAAATCCTCCTTATAGTATGCTAAGCTAGTTCGAATTGGCGTAATTAGGGCGAATGTGGTCTTTGCGCCAGCCGAATTGTCTCCGCTAACGAAGTTAATAGCACGCAGCCTAGTACGAATGATGTAATTACAAATTGCTCGGTCACCATTCATGACTATTTATACGTGGCGACGCCCGCGCCAACCGCTTCGCGAGCCCAGCGTCTTACTATCACCTATCGGCCTAACGTTGGAATGGAACCGACAAGCCAATATTGGCTACAACTTAATTTTAAATTAATTGAAGCCAAATATTCCCCAGCGAGACATCGCCGACGTGCCGGCCGAGTCTGCTCGCCAATTGCCCACAATTAGCACCGTAGTGGTTACATCAAAATAAAACCATTAATGATTATTTTTAACGTCGCTTGGCTTTGTTTTGGGCGGGACCGCTACTATCACGTGCACGTCAACTGAAATATGGTGTTGATTACTTTTGGATAAATGTTTATGTCATGTCTGCTAGCCAAATACTTGCTTATAATATTGGGTGTATGTTTATTTTGGCGCGTTTTTATATTCAGCCCCAAGGTTTCGCAGACGACTTCGTCTGTGTCTATTATTGGCGCACTTAAGTAACTTGTACTTCCTGATACCAAAAGGAATTTTAGTTTTTCCTGCAAGCTATGCTATGATGATTTGCAAATTGATTATCTTACTTTTTATATTCACTCTAACGAAGTATCATACCAATATGCTAAGATTTTTCAGTTGATTGTACACAGACATGAAGATTCCAAAATGAAAAAGTGGAAAGGGTATTAAAATAATAAGTAATGAACAATTATAACCTGGTATCTCACCTTCAGGTGGTGACGCAGCTGCTGCTCGTGCTCCTGCGCCAGCTTCTGGCTCTGCTGCTGGAAGTGCTGCAGCAGGATCTCTTGCTGCAGCTGCTGCTGCTTCTTCAGCTGCAACAGACAGCGGCGCCTCGTCAGCGGTCATGCACACCTCACTACCAACACTGACAAACACGCTCTACAGGGTGAAACCAACCAAACTCAATGTTTCATTATATCATATTTAAACAAACTCACTTCATACTGTAAGTTGTTTGTTTTGGTTCCACCCTGAACGAAGCGGAGCTCGTCGTACAACTGCAGGCCGTCAGTCGTTTGAGACTGCGCAGCTTGTGCGAGGAACGCATCTTCATTGCGGTACAATTGCGCAGGAGGCCTACTTATGACATGAGTCACGCATGATTATGCCACTTAGTCAGAGGATCCCCGCGCGGACGACACGGCCTATGATTGCGGCGTAATTTAACATAAACGCCACATTATCCCGTAGCTTTATAGTAGTTAGTGTACTTGTTGCGTTTGTTGAATGAGTAAAGAGAAATAAGCTAATATGAAAGTATTGCTCTGGCATCTTCAACAAATATGGTGTGAGAAGCGTTAGGTGTTACGGTCGCTGATGGCATCAAATAACCGGCCTCAGTGTGTAATACTACTTATACTAACTCTACCTCAGTTAACATACAAAAAATCTTTAATCGCGGTACTTGAGCTACAGATTGTCTATAGTACAAAAACAACCCACGTTCCACACAGAAATACAAACTATGTAAATTATAACATTAGCAAACATTGTGTCTTGTGCAACCACAAAGCGGATGTGCGTCAGAGAAGAGCGCCGCTGGGTCTAATGACGACGCGACGCACTCAACTGTCTTGCCGTCAGATCTAGATCGGCCGGCTTCGCTGCGCGTGAGTGGTTGCACAGGACACGCAACACAAGTATTATTATGTAATTTGGACTCACTTGCAGCAGGAAATTATTCTCTAATGTTTGTTTCGCTCTCTCCGCGATATGGTTCTTTCTCGGGCTCTGATTCTGACAATGAGAGAGGAAAAACATGTAGGACACTGCACACGCCGAACACCAACGATCACGCTAACACTGTGTAAGTCGGTATTTCGTCCACTATCAGATAAAAAGAACAATCTACTAAGTAATTCTAACGCTTCATGGGGAAGTATTTCTAAGAAAATTGCATTTCTATCGAGGTTCAATTGTAAGTTTCGTTTAATAAAGCATTGAGAATTTAGCCTCTGAAAAAGCAGCCGGCTTGCGGTGTGGAGTGAAGTATAAGGGTAGAGAAGAGAGTGCAATATTAGCGTCTGCGCATATTTTTGGCATCGCGCATATTATTTTAGTTCGATGAAAAAATGGCGGACGTCGGAATGCGTGCGTGCCACGAATAGCAGCGCGGACGGATGTTTTGCGCGCGCGTCGTGGGCGGGGTAAAAATACTGTCGCGCGGGGCCCGCGGGAGTTGGCCCTTGTGCCCTGCAGCTCCACATTTACAGGTTCTTTGGTATTCACAGTATGCCGCATATTCAAATACCTACACAGGAACAGTGTGCGAGTAATCATATCTATAAATAAATGTGTTATCGTCACCTGTGGCAGGTGACGATAACACATTTGAGAGTGGCATACCGCCGGATATTTGATATTATCATCGGTAAACAGTAATAGCTCGAGTGTTTTGGATTCGCAAGTGCGGTCAGTGGCGAGAGGCCGCGCATCAACATTCTGGCTAAAATTAATCTCGAGTTAGAGCGCGCGGAACGCATGTAAATATAGTTGATATGCAGACGGACGGCTATACAGCGGCGTGCTGTAGTGTTTTGATATCGGTTTATTTATAGTGCGGGGAAACTTTTTATAAATACGCCGGCGGCCGAGTTTAAAACGAGATGGATGGAGTCGAGCCGTTTGTGCAATATCCAAAGAAAAGGTCACGGGAACTCCGTGCCTTTTGCTCGCTTACGCGTGTTTAATGAGGGAGTATCCACGATTATATAGGACCGCTCTAGGTTTAGGCAGCTATCTTAAGTTATGGCTATTTTGGAATTGTTTTATTAGAGCAAATTATGTTTACAGCGTGATGTCGGTGTTCAAATTGCAAAATATCAATAATTTTAGTCAAGAGAGAAGGAAGTAAACAAGTAGAAGACTAGAAACGTCACTGCGAAAGGTTCCATACCGTTTGATAATCTGTCGTTGGTCCAATTGCGACGTTCTTCCACTGTTTCGCTACAGAAAGTCTGAATATCTACATAAATGGTAATGGAAAACGGAATAGATGCTAAAAGGGTTTCCCTTACATTATTTGATATTAAATTTACCATTAGAATTGACCAAATATTCGTAACAGCAACCTTTCCATTACCGATTAGTAGGCAGTATGGGATTACGTTAGGTGTATGTGCTTAGACGCAGACTGACCTGCATGATCTGCTGGTGGAAGCTGGTGTCGGCGAGGGGCAGGCGCGGCGCGTGCGGCGGCGACGGCGTGTGCTGCGGCGACCCGTCCGCGCCGCTCTCGTGCGCCATGTCTGTAACACCAAGACGATGACATCAAGCGCTCTGCATCTGCAGGTACGTCTCTTAAAAATAAAAGGGTCAGTTTGACGGCCGACAGACAAGACAAGTTCTAAATACTTCTCCTTCTTCTTTTTGTGCAGTGGCGGTGCCCTTTTGGATTTCTCCAAAAGTCCTAAATAGCTTAAAATTTGAGAATAATTTGACAGTTGTAATATGAACAATACGTCAAATCATCTGCTTGTTAAGCTGCTTAGAATTTATGTGTCGATTATGAAACAGGCCCTAAGTCGCGCCACGTAACTTGAAAAAAAGACGCAGATTAACTAGAAACAGTAGTAAAATAATCTTATTTAGATACTTTTTAAAATAAAACTTAACAACTTCACTGCTATATCTGCCGTTTCTCCACTCTTGACTCAAGTTACGTGTCGCGACCTATAGGCAATCACATTATTTTTTACAATAACGGAGATTGCTAAAATACTACTTATTCATGCCCTGATGATTTGAGTCGTGTACTTAACTGATGCTCTACTTATGAACTATCAAAACAACGAAATATTTAATATGTCGCATATAGCAACAGTAAACAAAACACATTTACCCCTGCCTCAAATCAAACTCATTAAATTTTTTCTACAAAAATGTTGGCAAAAGTACTTTATTGTGGAAAAGCTTGAATAACCAAAACTGTAGTCTGTATAAAGTCCTCATTTCAGTAAAACAATAGATTAATTGATTAGATAAATGGATGATACAACAATAACTTCCAGTTTAATTTATATAATGGTTATTATTAAATAAATAAATTCCATACCATCACACCTATTATCTAGCCCACGCCAAGTTCCAGGAACTTGTGTTATGGATACTAGATAACGGATAAACATACTTATATACTTTTTTTGTAAATACATACATAATATACATATTAAACACCCAGACCAAGACAAATAGACATGTTCATGCACACAAATATTTGTCCCGTCCGGGGATCGAACCCGGGACCTCTGGCGTAGAAGGCGGGTTCAGTACCCCTGCGCCAAACAGGTCGTCAAAATAAATACTTAGTTATATATCCCGAATGCCGGTTGTTTCATAGAATATTATTAAATCAAATTGATACCAAAAAAATCGCTGCTCGATTATTTGAACCAACCAGCAATTTGCTCGGTCTGTATTAACAACTCTAATAAAAACCAACAAATTATTATTGAACCAGATCCATTTACGTTGAGGCTAAACAGCAAATGAAATGAGTAATAAACCATAATAAAACCATATACATCAAATTATCAATACTACGCGTTACATTTCGACCCGGAACTTAGTAATAAAACATGTTAAATTAGTTTGTTAAATAATAAACAAGATTCACGTGTTTTGACATCAACACAATCCCTAGCGTCATTAATATGGTGTCATGGGAATTCTGATTTATGGCATTTTATCAGAATACATTAGCATATTACACCATAATTATTATTATACAACTGCCAATATTAGAAATATAAGATTATACGATTTGTGACTAGTTTCTGCTGTGACGCGTTTACTTACTTTACTAAAAAAAGTTTAGGTTGTTTCGTTTGCTCATGATTAATAACGAGTAATAAAAATATGTCATTCCATCCCAAAAATAGAAGTAGGTAAATCTGACGCCTAAACAACAATATTTTCAGCATTGTTTTGTTTACGCAGTTAGAGATAAGAAACCTAGTCCTTCAGTGGTTCACGATTAGGGGAGGAGCGCGCTTCTACCTTCATCAGCCTTATCATTTATTACTTAACATCAGACCATCAGGTATGTATGATGAAGGGTTTCGCCGTTGTTCATAAAAAAAAAGATAAACGATTTTTTATTTTTTTTACATTTAACAATTTATTTTACAATATTATTAATCTAAGTAACACTAAGAAACCACAAAGGTTTATAGTGAGTGCTACTTTCAAATATAATAATTACGTTGTGAACAATTTTACAAACAAAGTTAAATCTCATAACTAACAATATCCATCAAAAATATATCTCAACGAAACACAAGTTACATTTTTCCCACAGCCTATTAAATCACTCAAAGTGGTAGTACTACGAAGGAACATTAATATGGGCCGTAGAGGTCCACGAAGCGGTAAGGGCGAGGTCGGCGCGAGTACTTTCAAAAGAAACAATCCGAAGGACGTCCTTAGCGACCCGGTCGCCCATCGGGCTAAATATAGACGAGCCAAAAATAGCCGCCCGCCCCCGCGTCCGCCTGCACCCCCCGGCCCCGGCGCCCCCGCCCCCACCGCGACCTACATTCGGGGGGGCGGATGGAGGCTCAAGCCCTAGTGCTCTACTGAATATAAACCTGGACTGTGTCATTATGGTCGCGAGACGATGCAATCAAACCTCGATGAGTGAAGTGGAGGTTAGGCCGGGATGCAAGGCTCATTATAAACTCGAACAAGAGAGGTAAATTGCTGTTTTACTGCTAGTCCCATTATTATATTGAAATATATACAGTCACAGAATTAACGACACAGTCGATTTTCTAAATGTGATCAGATCGGTTGGGTGTGTACAATCTGGATCTCCTGCATTCACCCCCTGGATAGCCATTACCAGATCACAGCTCGGTCAATCCTTGGCAGAGAACCAATGCTCGAAAGTTCCCTCATTTGTGAGAAAATCGACTAGTGTGTTACCACTGTATATATTAATAATACGCAGATTTTCAAGGCTAAACCTCCAAACAATACTGCTGAAATAACTCAAATTCGGAGACAAAACAGGGTTGTCTATTGAGTTAAATTTAAGTTCTTACTCATTAAGAACAATAATAGGCTTCTTCAAAGACAAAACGATCACCACGTAAGCGGAACAGCTGGCGGTGCATGTGACTGAAAACTACTTTAAATAACAATGGAATTAGATTTTATTCAAAACAAAAAGGCTGATTTCTGAAGCATGACTCAGATTTAACAAAACTATTTATATAATTAGTAGATGTTGTAAAAATTTAAAAATTTCATATCTTGTAAACACTACAGCAATAAAATTTCAAGTGTATTTTGCGGAAATCGTGCGAGTATCAAAATTATTTAGCGACGACGACAGCAATACTGCGGGCGACATATTTTATGCGCCAGACGAGACGTTTCCTGTCTCATAAAATGATTTGATAAAACTGAGAAAAATACTTGGCATTGAATCCCGAAAACAATACGGCGGACATCAAACCGATATGAACCCGGCATTCATAATAACTAGCAGCTTGCAGAGTGAATCGAATCGTATGTTCAGTCAGGAACATTATTGCGTGAACTATTCACCCCCAGTATAATAATAATAAATAAATAAATTTCATACAATCACACCAATTATCTAGCCCACGTTAAGTTTCATGAAGAACTTGTGTTATGGATACTAGATAACGGATAAACATACATTTATACTTTTTTTTTGTAAATACATACAAAATATACATATTAAACACCCAGACCAAGACAAATAGACATGTTCATGCACACAAATATTTGTCTTGTCCGGGATCGAACCCGGGACCTCTGGCGTAGAAGGTGGGTTTAATACCCCTGTGCCAAACAGGTCGTCGAAGTACATGACGATGACAAACTCGGGAAATCTCTTGCCTACATCAATGTGTCAACAAAAAGAATATTCAATCCTATTCATTGCTAGACATTTTTTTTTTTAAGATAATAAACAGCATTGAACATTACAAGAGCGCCCACATAGTATGTCGCCCCCACCCGATGCCACCCCCTGCCCGCGCCCCCCAGATTTAGGTCACAGGCGCAGCCCGGTAAAAGTCACTCTGCAATGCCCTGCACTCGCAACGTCGAAAGGACTTGTAATAAACCACTTTAAAAAAAGTGTTACAATTGAGTAAATAACGATGTGTTGACACCTGTATCAATTAACATGACAACTAATATTTTTAAACAAACTATGCTTAATAAAAATCATATTAAATATCATACAACGTTTAATCAAGTATGTAGTTGTTTCGATATACTTAGGATAGGAGAAGTATAGTGATGCCAACGCGCTGCCATTATAAAAATATCTTTAGTCCGGTGAAGCCAATTTAGATATTAATGGAAACCTTCCGTAAATAGAAACAATTGATTGGAATAAATTGAATATTATTTAATTGAATTTAATTGTCCTTTGTAAACCCCGTCAGAATAACAGCGCTACTGGGTCACTTTGCACATCTATTAGTGGCTCAGTAGCATTATGCTGAGACGGGGTATTTATTGGCCCTGCACGCTTAATTCGTTTTTCATTTAAATGTTAATATTGTAGCTCCTTGTATTGTTGTGTGTGTGTGTATCTTCTGTGTGTATGTGGCTAATAAATGTTTTTTCTTTCTTTCTTTCTTTCTTTCTTTCAATATGCAAATGATTAAGCTCAAGACATAGATCGGCCATTAGCGGACGGCCTCGTTTCGTATCGGGCCGCCAATGTCCCGACTCCCGATGCCCCGATGGGTATATTATTGCCTGGCACCCGCGGGTATAGGTCGTAACACTACAGGTATAGGTCGCGCCACAAAACTTCACATAAGTGCGGCTTAGGTAAACAAGTCACGCGTTTCACGTGTAGGTACTACGTTTTTTAGCATTGTAAATGTTACCCCCGAAGACGAAAAAAGAGCATCGCATAGAAAATTGTGAAATGAGACATATTAATACAAGAAATATACAATTATTGAAATTTTATGTACAATTACAAATTCTAAAACCGATAACTATTCTATAACTTATTTCACGACGACGCTTAGCTATTGGTAAACCTTAACCATAAACTTCAAAAGCACAAAATAAATACGATGAAATTCTATCAAGTAATTTGGAACAAGAAATACTAGGTTCTTAATAAGTAGAAGGATAGTCAAGAGATGGTTGAAAGTCAAGTGCAGATCTAACTGTCCAAGAGTGTATCCCGTTGGATGCACCTCGGCTGTATAATGCAGGGCGTCATAATTAGCCGGCGGCCGGCGCCGGATCCGGCACATCACGCGTCACCGCCACCGACGTGACCGATGTAATTCCGGACATGCCATCACTCATCCTGCTAATTCAACGAATCTATTCCGAATCGACTGTCCTACATATTGAACTTTTATAATAAAATTTTGACCTAATTGATATTTTTATTTAAGCAATTTTAGTGGGTATTTGAAATTATAGTGTAACTAATCGGTATATTAATTTTGGAGGTTAGTAAACGGCTATTAATTTCAATTAAAGCATGTTTACTCCGTGTATAAAATTCAAATTTAGTATGTCCAAATACAATATTTTAACAAATAGGTAAACCTATTTGCGAAATATTTATTTAATTGACAAAATTATTCAATGTGTTTCAAATCAATCTTTTTAAGGTCTATGAAAATGAATTTCTAAGCGCTACGAAAGCAATCCGTAGCCCGTGCCGTAGCAAACATGCTACGTAAGCTCCTGGGAGTAGCTACGGCGGCGTAGCACTTTAATCATGCTACGAGAAAGTTAGTCAAGGTATTTTTTCACAGTAATATGGGGTAAACTACACATATGTATTATTATATCGCATTCTCAATTCATATTGTTTCATTTACAAAGTACAGATATTAAGGTTAAGAAAGAAACCATCAAATTTTGTTATTGTTCCGCATAATATTATAGTATCAATTAAATCTGAGTACGTGAGACAACTTAACTATAGTTACTACAGTACAAACATACGTATATTGATGTTGTTAAAAAAGTGATATTGATCTAAATCCAAGATAAAATAAAAATATACATGAATGAAAAACAAAGAATACAGAAAAATTATGTAACAGCTATTACCGCGAAAAATAGTAGGTGTTTCGTAAAATGTAAAATTAAAATAAATGCACAGTTAGAACAAAGCTAAGAATCAACACAAAGCGGTGCCGCCCCCGCGCCCCGCGTGGCTATAAATAGCGCACCCGGCAACGAGCGCGACAAGTGAAGGACGCGCCCCGCCCGCGCCCCGCGCCCCGCGCCCCGGCCCGCTCGCGGGCCCCGCGCCCCGCGCCCGACAGAGACCGACCACAATACACATCAAATTATGCCTCGCTAAAAATAGACCACGCACGCGAGCCACGAAACGTGCCGCCTATTATTTTATCAATTCGCAAATACACAGAAAAAAAATATTTTACTCATTCGTCAAAAGTGATTGATGTGATTAGTTGTATTTGCTTTATTATTAATGATGTACCGACCGGTGGACCCAGGCCAGTCGGAATGTTCAAAACCGAGATTCTCAGAGATGACGGTAACGTGTGTAACACAGCACTTTTCTGATATTTTTGGAGGATGTGTTACTGTCGTCAGCAAGTTCTGTGATTAAGTTGAACACGTGACCACAAAGCCAGCGCTGGTCACACGGTACACCACACTGGCCCCGCTCAGTCACCTTGAATATGAATAAATTACACACGAAAATTACGCCGCTCAAAGGTAAACTAATATTTTGCGGCTTAAATAACTGTGACAATTGGTTTTCTGTATTGATATGACAATGTAGGACAATGTGTCAGTTCTCAGTTCAGAATAGTGAATGAGGTGACATAAGCGATGTGCATATTTCATTTCACTACATCTATTTTACGATCTGTCGAAACTGAAGCTCTACCATCAGCTGCCAATGCCACCTTAGCAATATTAAAGTTGGTTTTAAAAGACTGTCCAACAGCTGGTGGTAAAGCCCATGGACTACTAGATGCACCTAGAAAAAATAGAAGATACAGACAACAAACTTTAAGAATAAATTCATATGTTATTACTTCTTTAGCAAGTGCTGAGGTGTCTAATTTTTCTCATTTCAACTACTGCCAACAGCTCGTGAAAACTGATATACACCTTGAAATAAAACAACTTTTACGGATATCAAGCGCGCTATATTTCCACGAACTAAGTTGTAATTGTCCGTATTTTTAGGGGTTTTTTGATTTTCCCGACGTTTCGGCACCTTTACAGCTGCCGTGCCAGACTTAGTTCGTGGAAATATAGCGCGTTTGATATCCGTAAAAGTTGTTTTATTTCAATGAACAGTGCGCGCCAAAACATAAGATGTACGTGTGATATACACCTTTAAACCATTTCCTGCAATATTACAGAGTGATGCGTTAATTTCCATACTACCTAAACCTCCAGAATATCGCATCCTGCCCCACGAAGGCGCTCAAAATACCCAGCCGTAAAAGCCAACTGCTGCCGCTCCAGATCCAGAAGCAACTCGTCTATTTCCGTTCGTGTAAACTGTTTACGGCGAATGCGCACGCGCACCGCCGGCTATTTTCTCCCGGCTAAATGCAACCGCCACCGGAAAGATCTAAAATTGGTCTTGTTTTCCTTTTTACAAGCGTTGTGGGACTGTGGCAAGAATACAAGTTAAATTATAGAAGCTCAGCTTAAATAAGCAACTACTGCGTTTAGATACAGGTTGCAGGAATAAGTTTGCAGATAAAGTCAAAGTCAAGTTTTTTTTTTATTAAAATAGACTTATCGATAAGTGCTTTCGAATAGTATTTTTTTTCTGTCTACAGCTTTTATGTCTACAGCTTCGCATGTTCAGCCTGTGAGTATTTACGGATTAAGTAATCTGGATGACTTTAGCGTGGATTGCACCATCTAACTTTAACGATAACTATAACTTAAACCGGGGTAAAATGTATAGGATTTGACAGCTTTAACAACCAAAATTCTGTTAAAGTTATCTGGTGCAACCTTAATAACATGCACTAGTTATCACAGTTCAGTGTACAAAATACTCGACGAGTTTATAATTTGAA
This sequence comes from Chrysoteuchia culmella, assembly GCA_910589605.1. Taxonomy (NCBI): domain Eukaryota; kingdom Metazoa; phylum Arthropoda; class Insecta; order Lepidoptera; family Crambidae; genus Chrysoteuchia; species Chrysoteuchia culmella. The sequence continues at coordinate 21,387,736 of OU342651.1, forward strand.
AAAGAAACTAAGTTTTAAGTAGTTACTACGTTTACCCACGGCCTTTGGAAATCCGGTCCAATGCTCTAGAAAGTGCATTGGACCGGATTTCCAAAGGTCGTGGGTTCGATTCCCATCTGAAAATTCACTTGTGGCCGAGTTAATTTTTTCCAATATTTATCTATTTAAAATTTATCATAAGTATAAAAATAGCATTGAAAAATGCAAAAACTTAAAAAATCATAAAAAAAAGGTACTACGTTGTTGTGTTCCGGCAGTTGAGATAACATTGTCAGTTCCCCAGCGATTAAGGAATCCCGGAGAGGCGCAATTCCACTTTCAGCCTTATCATTACTGAACTGAACATCAGGGATGGTATGACGAAGCTTCTAAAGTTTCCCCGTTGCGTGTAGAAAAAATTTAAATATCACAATATGAACCCCTTTCACAGCTAGAGATTTTTTTATTTATTTATTTGCATTAACTAGTTACTAAACTATTTATATATTTTATTTAATCTTGTAAGTTATTCATAATCCTACTGGTTTATTAGTCTTCCACGCAATCCTTCCCCTTCCAATATTATAATTTTAAGACTTTATACTTTTTTATGTGCGTCAGTTTCAGTGAAATCGATGTTTCGCTCATCCCACGAGCGAAAATACTACATCGAGCCGAGACCCTGTTTTGCTGCTGCACATAGAGGCATCTGCACTACGTCTAACGAAGTGATTATAACAATATGTCACGTAATTTATCAGATGTGTGTTGCATTGCAACAAAATAATCTATTCTATTCTATTCTAATATTTTGGTGAGTTTTGGGGTACCAGGAAAAGCTCGAAGTTTAGCATAAAGCATTCAATCTCCACTAGGATGCACTAAGGTCGCAACCCGCGCCGCATAGCTGGCGCCCGCGCAGCTCAATCGGCGCGCATCGGATGCGCTGGCTCGGGTGGAGGCTTCCGGCAATAAATTACCAGCACGCTTGTTGTGACCAGTCACCAGTGCAAACAACCGGGAACGCCTGCGCATCGCACTAGCGATCACCGACCGCGCAGCTTCTAGGTTCTTTAAGGCCCTTAAAGATTTTTTTTTATGAACGACGGGGAGTCTCTTAGACTTAATTATTGATAAGGCTGAAGATGAAGCGAGCCTCTCCCGGAATCCTCAATCAGTGAGGAACTGGCTATCTTATCTCTAACTGCCGGAACACAACAGTGCTGAAAACATTGTTGTTATGGCGTCAGACTTAGATAAGATGGTGGTAGCTAGCCAGGCGGACTTACAACAAGTCCTACCACCAACCAAACCGAATACAATATGTACTCCCGCTAGGAATCAAACCTAGGACTGATAGCGGTGGTTGTACCACTAGACCACAGAGGCGGTTAATATCTCAATAGTTGTTGTATCTTGTTGTATCTTTCTCGCAATTATGGTCCTGATTGGTGCTCCTAACCCAAATGGAGAAGTTTCCATTTTTATCTATTAATAAAATTTAAAAATATATGTAAGTTTAAACATAAGTATGAAAGAATATTGAAAATATCTCTACAAATAGAGAGGTTGTGGGGTCTTAAAGTTGCGCTTAACGGCTCCGCATGTGACGTCACGCCACTTCGGCCAGCTGGTAAATTGTAGGGCGGTGCGCCGACCGACGTGAGGAAGTGGCGTCACCACCGTATTTGTGGCCACAGTCAATTCTTCGCGAATATATGTAATTTAAATAATGTATTACTCAGCCATTCCTTGACGTTTAAAAAAAAAAATTGCATTTTACAATGCTATTTTTATGTGATAAATAATTAACAAGAAAATATACTAGAAAAAAGCAACTAGTCTCATATCCCGTCAGGGCGACATGAGACTAGTTGCTTTTTTCTAGTATATTTTCTTGTTAATTATTTATCACATAAAAATGTCTTATTAGTTTTGATCTATATTTTAATCCCATTCTGTGAAATATAATGTTTTCAACCTCAGGAAACTTCTCCATTGGGACATCTAATTTGACCGAAAGATCTAAAATTTTTTCAATAGTGGTTTAATTCACATAGTATGGTTTTTATATTTTTCATACGATTGCCCTATATCGATTTAGGACCATAATATTCAGATCGTGAATCGATATTTTGAGTTACGATCTTATGCGATCTAAAAAAATCGATCTATGGCAAAATATCGGGAATCCCTATTTTATTTAAGACCATAAACGTTTTAAGATATGGTTGCGTATTCATATTTATGCAGCAATACACAAAGAATTCAGTTATCGTATTTATATTTCAGCATCATCGCTATGAATTTGTGATAAAAGAAAATTTAAACAGTTAGGATCATTGATAAGAAGTCCTGAAAAAAGATCCTCTTTTAAGCGCAGACTTTATTTCTGACATAACTTTCTTCGTGTTCTTGTGAAATTAAACAAATAGACCAATCATGGGCGTATGTACGTTTTGAGACTAGTTTGAAGCGTGTAAGCTGCGCAGGAGTGAATCACTGCTATAAATAGAGGAGCTATAATTAGTTTACCATACAAAGACGTGGCAAGTACTTGAAGGATTCCGGATTCATTGAATCATGCGAATGGCTCTTTGTTGGGACATACGTTTACGACACTCTCCTACAAAGCAATAAGGTCGTTATTGTCATGAAACCATTAAACTATGGATGACACGAACGCTGAGTACGACTGGTTCAACGGCTTTTGAGTAAATAATGCCATAAAATGCAAATACAGTGTTGATTTGTCTCGTGATAAAATAAATATTCATCACGTTATTAACACTAGACCTACGATATTTATGAGATGTAGAATGATTTAAAATCAAATAGTTGCCATGGTGCTCTTGTTAATGTAAGATGTCATTTCTCGTGCGCGATGATCATGATCGAGTTCCGGGAAGGGGAAGGCGTTCACCTGTGACCTGCGACGAGGCCGTAACGTCACCTGTCGCGGCACTTGTCGCGGCATTTGTCGCTGCACCGACTCCGGTCGAGTTTTTGTCGACCTGTCGCCCCTCGGGAACCACTAATAAAGTGACGGGGCCCCCCCGCTTCGCGCGCTACTCTATAAACAGATGGGCGCATTCCATGCTGAGATATTTTTAGTTTGGAACCTAATTCTGGACAACGCCATCCTATGGACGACTTTAGTTTTTTGTTGATATATTTTTACCGCATTCAATAAGAACATTTTGGTGTTGAGACGAAAGAACTTTAGGCGTTTAAGACCCAAGAGTGTATAAATATAATTCTGTTACTAATAAACATTTGTGTGTTATTATAATCATAAAGCAGTAGTTAGATAACTTTTTTAACTGGGTTACAAAAACGAAAAAGTTAACATGAAATCAACTCTTAAAATTAACAACTTAAATAATCAGTGAATACTTTCTAAGACTTATTGATTATAAGCCTACATTATAAATAACCAGAAATGCTATACGTCTTGGGGGTTTTTTACAAAGAATAGCGCCTGATGTCCTTTCGGATTATATCGAAAATACTGGGCTTTTAATCGTATATGCGACTGAACTATCGTAGCAATTAGCACTAATTATAATTAGTGTTGCGTGTTAATTTGACCACTTCCCTAAATTAAAACACTTACCCCCTTATTCATAAACGTTAGTTAAAGTTAAGCATTGTTTAAAAGTCATGCTCCCACTTTTGCTCATGGCCGCGCTTGTCAGACTAATCGTATTCGATCACGTTTGTTAAGCAAAGTTCGGCACGGTCAGGTGTCGGATGGGTGACCGTAAAGTGGCATTATAACTGAGCGCTTCCGTACTTCGGAGGGCACGTTAAACCGTCGGTCCCGGCTGTTGTCATTTGATTTCAGTCTTTAAGCCAAGTCAGAGGCCTTATAGGCGGTCATATTGATAAACTCTGACACCAGAGGTGGCCACTAATTCTCATTCGATAAGAAGAAGACTTTTCTGACAACAATGGCAGATAGAGACTGACATGACTGAACATGACTTTTAAACATTGCTTAACATTAACTAACGTTTATGAATAAGGGGATTCATAAACGTTAGTTAAAGTTAAGCATTGTTTAAAAGTCATGCTGCCACTTTTCTGACAATGGCAGATAGAGACTGATATGACTGAGCATGACTTTTAAACATTGCTTAACTTTAACTAACGATTATGAATAAGGGGGTGAAACCATATGGCAATGGCAAATTTTTTTTCGGCAGCGGACTTCTCTTATTTGAAAAACTTTATCGATCAATTTCATATGACAGGATGTTTTATTTATTTCAGTTTTGTTATGTATGAAATGATAAAGGCGACGACTTTAGTGTAGCGTTTAAGTGTTGGTCTGCCGATCTTGCCGTAGGTTAGACTGGACACAAATATCTTCCTCGTCGTCTCAGCCACATAACACCAACTGGGTATAGGCCTCTCTCAAAAGGGGGATTTGCCATAATCGCCACGCTTGGCAGGCGCGATGGCGATCGCAGTATGGCCAAGTTTGTAGGAGACGCTGCTGCCCGTCTCCTGAAGATTGAGTCACTTAGTCGCCTTTACGACACCCACGGGATGAGAGGAGGTAGTGCTATTCTAAGCCGACACTATACAGATAATATATCTTAAACGATGAGTATGTGCATGTTGTGTTGGATCCCTCCTATACATTTCTCGATTCATCCATTTCTGACGTTTCATGTCCTAAATAGTTTAGATCAATCAGCATTCATAATATGACAAAAGGATTAAAGACCACCACACGGGTGCAACCTGCCGCCAAAAATAACCGCCCGTCCCTCAGCCTCCGCCGGAGGGCCCACGGTTATTTCGATGCACAAAGAGCGAACAAGTTGCGCCTATTTATAGCCGGGCCAATGTTTTTCCACTGCTGCGCTATTCCTGACTTAGTTAAACAAGGAGCTATTTTGGAACCGTTTTTGATAAGTTAGCTCTGAGAGTCGAGAATAAACAATGGATATTATTTACTTTGGCTTGCAAGTTCTTTTTAGGGGTGAATTTAATGTCGTCTGTTAGAAGAGCAGCGTGGTTTGAAATCTATGTAAGTTTTACGTACTTATATTAATTCTTAACCCCCAAAATACCTTGCAGGGTTTGCTGAACATCATTCATCAACATCATATCTCATAAGTATTTTTTATTGTGATTTCTATAAATCTATTAAGTACTAACAGTAGCAGACTACTAAGCAACTTGCAATCACAAATCAATGTGAACGGTACATATTTGAAAATGTGTGTGTGCGACCGAAGAATAGTAAATTCGCAATGACGATGGTGCGCAATAGATGGCGTGGTATTTCCGATAAATCGATCGAGGGTATGGGCAATAAAGGTGGTCTAAATATAGCCAAGGCTGGGTGGGAGCGGCGCGGGCACGCGGGCCCGCGTGTTCGCGTGCTATTTATACGCCGCATTGACGGCCGCTGGAGTGCGCGGGCGTGCCAAACAAACAAACACTTGCAGTTTTGTTTCAACAAAAACTTACCCTTTTATTATCGAACAACGGGCAGACGCCTACTCTTTATCATACATGTTAAGTAATGATTAGGCTGAAGGTGGAAGCGTGCCTCTCCGAGATTCCTCAACCTCTGAGGAACTGGCTATCTTATCTCTAATTGTCGGAACACAACAGTGCTGAAAACATTGTTGTTATGGCGTCTTAGATAAGATGGTGGTAGCTAGCCAGGCAGACTTAGAACAGATCTTACCACCAATCAGCAACCTACAAAAACTAACGCATGTCAGAGGATCGCAGGGTAAAAATTGTTGCCAAAAGAAAACGTACAAGAAATCGTCCACTAGTCGACTGAGATGGCCAGATGGAGGATGATCTTTACTCGGATGTTAATCATTGGTGCTCAATAGTCCAAGATCCCGCAAAATTGAAGGATAGTGGAGATGCTGTTGCCCTGCAGAGGGACGATTCAGGCTGAATAATAAGTAAGGCTGAGTAAAACCCCTTCTAAATTAACGATCCTTTCCCAATACCAAATCAGTCTTTATGGATATAGGTACTCGGACCAATACGTCGACGAAAAATTTCTGATTTATAACCGGTAATGTAAGGTTATTAAAAACATCTCATTTACAGATTTTAATGTCAAGTTATCTATTTTTAACAATCACGTGAGCCACCAGCCACGTTGATCGCGCGTGCACTGGCTCCGCTCGTCCTTCATAACATAAATGAAGAAAATTGATAGTTTAAAATATTGTATGATGTAACATCCGTTCAACTTAGACAACTACTGACTGAGTGGGAAAATTGACAACTGTTGTATGTTTCACCTTACACGCATATTTAGCTATTCTTATTACATTTTAATTTGGATTCATTTAACGGTCTACTTCATATAGTTTGAATCAGAATTAGCGGCGATGCATGAACCTGTTATTACAAGAGCATATTATTATGTTCACGTTTGTTCGCTCAATAAAAAAGAAGACATCGACAAAATCCAAGTGAAGTTCGTGACATATCGAATTTAATTATAGGTATAAAACACAACTAAATCCTTGTTATCATATGTCAGGTAAGTTAACCCATTAAGAAGTCCACTTAACCCCATTCCTCAATAGAATGACGTCCGCTATCAAAAGGTTAACCGCTAATTTTGTATTTCCTGACTTACGTCACAATCACAATTCATTAAACCGAGAGGGTTACATTTCAAGTGGCTACGAAGAGTTTATGATGTGACGTAACATGTCTTTCATACTAGTGACGTATTTGTCAAGAGGCCAGATTGCGGTGGCGTCATCTCTGAGTTTCCAGGCTCCATTGTAAGTACAGATCAATGTGCAACTTTCTAACGGTCAACATAATATAAAACAAGAACCATTTTTTAACCGACTTCAAAAAAAGGAGGAGGTTCTCAAGTCGACCGTTTTTTTTTCGTCAGTTGTTAACAGATTTTTATAATTCTTTTTTTATCTGAAAGAAAATGGTTTATGTGTGGTCCCATATTATTTGTACGAAGATCTGGATAGTAGTTTTTTCATAAACCTGAAAAATATCAATCAGCTTTTGGCAAGTAGTCGTTTACCGAGATGACATCATTGTTGTGTATGGGCTGCTTTTTAGTGTAAGTAATGGCACATGATGTGACTAAAAAATCTGAAATAAAAACATTTTATTTAAAAAAATCAAACCGACTTCAAAAAGTAAAAAATAAAACTTTTGGAGTCGGTGCTAGCTAGCTAAGGCCAAAAAAATATATAGTTAATAAAAGTGCAATGTAGAATGCCTTAGCTGGCACCGACTCTAAAAGTTTTATTTTTTACTTTTTGAAGTCGGTTTGATTTTTATTTATAAAATGATTTTTTTTATAAGGTACCTACAGACAAAATCCCAATATCAGACACAGGACAGTCAACAGACTTTATCTATTCAAATAATAATGTAAATGGTCTGTAGTTGGACAGGTGTATTAGAAACAAATACCAGGACTGGAAACAGCGCTTGACAACTACATTCCAAGATAAAAATAAATAATTTGCCTTTAATAGTTTAAAAATTCTTTACAATAAATACAACAAAAAAAATATACAGTAATTGAGCATCAAATATGATTAACTTATCTTTTTGTTATTGATTAAGTATAACGGACAGTGCTGATGATACAACAACAGATAATTATAAATAAATTCATATCACTTGTTATCTGGTTTCTTCCGTTAAGTCATTAATATAATAGATATGTTTCAAAGTCCAATCTTTTTTTTTAGAACGACGGGGAGACTCTTAGCCTTCATCATACCTGCACCCCGACCGCCTAACGGTATATTAAGATAAGGCTGAAGATGGAAGCGAGCCCCTCCCGGAATCCTCAGCCACTGAGGAAATGGCTATCTTATCTCGACTGCCGAAACACAACAATGCTGAAAACATTGTTGTTATGGCGTCAGACTTAGGTAAGATCGTGGTAGCTAGCCAGGCGGACTTACAATACGTCCTACCACCAACCAAACCGAATACAATATGTACCCCCGCTGGGAATCGCCCGGGACCCCTGGGTCTGATACCACTACACCACGGAGGCGGTTAAATCTTAAAATAAAGGGTGGATATCGCGTCGAGCACGAGCACGTGTCGCTTCAGGTTCCGTGGACAACAATAGCGAAATCAATATCCCACAATGGCTTCCTCACAATAAACACAAATAGCACGGCGACAGAATTATCCGCAGTGCGGTGTATAAATAGCCTTTGTTTATCGCCCAAGCCATGGCGAGCGACAGCCCATGCGCCCATGCGGGAAACCGCATTAACCATAATGACTCACATATCGCCTTCCTTGTTTCAAGTATGGTGATAAAAATTGCAAGTGATATAAATATTAATATCATTATCAGTGACACCAGGTTTATGAATGGATTGGTAGAACAGGAATCATGTTGCAGAAATAGTTGGAAGTTGGCGAAAGCAAATTCCAAGTTGTAACTTACAATCCCAGAAATATCATGGTACTCATTGTAATCTTAATCTAAACAAAATTAACGTCAGCAATAGACAAAATTGTTTATTTAAGCGTTCGCTTGTCATTGGCACAAGGGACCGCGAAGGAGTGGAGACGAGATACTAGAAAAAAAAAGCAACTAGTCTCATATCGCCCTGACGGAATGAGACACGGGGCAGGGCGACATGAGACTAGTTGCTTTTTTCTAGTATATTTTCTTGTTCAATATTTAGCACATAGGGATAGCATTGTAAAATGCAAAATTAAAAAGTTATTATGAGTGGAGACGATTTATAAATAAGTTTAATCTATCAATGCTCCCCGATCGACATCGACACTACAAAACTCAGCGCGAAAAAAGCAACTCATCAAATAACTTTTTTCAACCTATTCTTAGGCCACGAGTTGCCACGATCTCCAGCAGAGTTATTCTAATTTTAGATGAAGTCACATAACTGTGTCATATAAAAAGCCTACAGACATCATTTGCCGACAACATTTGAGTGATATACATTTCAATATTAGTATTTTTAAAAAAGGTTATTTCCTTTTCCTTCCTGTATGAAATTCTAGGTGTGCTAGCAAGCAAAATTATAGGTTTATTAAATAATTGCTTCATGCGAATGGTGTGCTAATTTTAGATGAAACGGAAAAGCTAAATTATAACAATAAACAAGGAAGTCTATTTTTAAACAAGGATAATAGCAAGTTTAGTTAAGTAACAACTTGTTTTTCTAGAAAATGCGCAAGTACCTACAATGGGTCTTGGTCTTGGAGCATAATCATATATCTTATGATATTGGTCTATATACATACTTTTCTAACTGCAGAATAAATTCCAACAATATAAGTCTAGAAAACAACGGGTTGCACTCCGGGAGTGCTGGCAGAAGTGAAAACCGCTTAAACGAAACAGCAGGAGCAGGCATATTATTTCGCCGCCGGTAGAAAAAGAGAGGGGGATATCACTTCCTCTCCTACGCCGCGCCGACGGTCTACTCTCCTTCCGTCTTACGAATTTTCGATCAGGTCACGTGTCCTGAAGCGACTTTAACATTTTTTACCCATCCCAAAAATTTAAAACTGATGTGCACAACGCCGCCGCTAAAGAACGTTTGACTTCAAAAATTATCATAATTATTACGTAAGTTTCTTCTTCGTTGCAAAATGGTTCCAATTTAATATATTCCCAGTTTTAAATAAACGTTCTTAATAAGTGGTGGCCTAACTTAGCATCACATTATCATACTGAAATGGGCAGGTCTATTTGCATAGAATAAATTAAACAGTCACGCAGCGGGCGATGATTGAAGTATTCTATTAATAGAGACATGTTAAAAATAGCCGAGACTGGCTAACATTTAAGAATGATTACGAAATATAATTATAAGTCTATAAGAACCCAATATATTCTTATAATTGTTGAAATCGAACTATACAGATACGCCAATACCATTTAGAAGCATACCGAAAGTCATAGCCGTAGCAGTCGTGGTGTTGATCGAGGCATACCTGAAAGCAATTAAAAAAAGAATTATAAAAATCTGTTAACAACTGGCGAGCTTATGGTAAAACATACATAAAAAAAACCGTCTACTTGAGAACCTCCTCCTTTTTTGAAGTCGGTTAAAAAGGGAATAAGTTAAAACTTTGCGTCAGTCATTGTGGGGAATCTTTATGAACACGCATGTAAAAAGTATATCTATTTAACGAGAGGATCATCGGACCAATAAATTAAAAATTGAGCGAGCGGACAAATTGTGGTACTCTGTTCAGTCATGATCTTCTTCTTCTGCTTTCTTAATTAATGGCGTCTCGCGATAAATTTCGCTAATTTTGTCAATGTCAAGTAAATATATTTTGTATTTTATAGAAATGGTACGGTAGATTGAGTTAAAAATGGAGCCTCACAACACGTGTTATTACGAAAAGAACTCGGGTGAAACTCCAGTCATGATCTGCTGATGGTCGCTCGTTTAACGATTCAAGAAAACGTCGTGTCTATATTCGATTCTCTTGAAGCGTTAAGTAAGAGATTTATTATCGTCAGGTCATTAAAGTAATGTTTGCATATAATCTAAATAAATATTTCTTAAACTCACGCCAATATGATTTTCTGTTTTTGAGCAAACAGCTGAACATTATGCTTAATTATTCTTAGATCAAAAACTACGCTCTGTAATCGTGACTTTTTATTTTTTTATTAACGACGGGGAGACTCTGATGTTAAGTATTGATAAGGCTGAAGATGGACGCGAGCCTCTCCCGAATCCTCAATCACTGGCTATCTAATCTCTAACTGCCGGAACACAACAGTGCTGAAAACATTGTTGTTATGGCGTCAGACCTAGATCAGATGGTGGTAGCTAGCCAGGCGGCCTTACGAGTCCTTCCACCAACCAAACCGAATACAATATGTACCCCAGCTGGGAATCGAGCCCGGGACCCCTGGGTCTAATACCGGTGGTTGCACCACTACACCCCAGAGTCGGTTAAAAATGTGTTCCATGCACGTTAATACGAATAGAAAAGTGAACGACATATCGACTGCTTCACATATAAATAAACTATGAAAAACGAATTTGCTTCGGCCACGCTCGCGCGGTGTCTGCCACTCACACAGAGACATTTATTTTTGAAACTATCCGCATAGAATTTCCGTGTTTAAGTTTTTGTTCCATCTATTTCGGACGATGTCGTTTGAACTCGCTGACTATCAGTGTGGGCGGCACGCCTCTATCGCACCTACTCTATCATTTGCCAATTTAATAGCAAACTTGACTTTGACCAAACCAAACAAAAGCTTTATCAGGTCAATTTGTAGTTATTGCAATACTACCTATATAATTAAAAACGACAGTAAAAACTGTTTTCAGGGTAAATTGTAATAATTTAGTCTAAAACCGTGGATGGAATTTGGATTGGAATTGGATCTTAGCCAATATTTGAAGGTTCAAGAAAGGAAATTTTAAACAATGGGTTGTCACCACAGAAAGTCCTTCACCTTGGTCAGGAGAACCAAAAAGATCATCATAATGCACGATGTTTTTTCTATCTCCGTTTTCATTTTTTTTTTAAACTCCGTTTTTGCGTTTTACATCTTGGCATTGGTACCTACTAAAGGTTTATTTATAAACGATTAGATTACCTGCGATAGTGAAGATGCCCTTCTTAACTTCTTATCATTAAAGCCTCCGTGTATACTAAAATTGTATATTCGATGTAATAGAGACAAAAGATAATACAATGCCATTTTGAGATAATGTTACTCACTTATCATGATTTGATAGTCGTAAAAAACAATACGAAACCTTACCTATATTGCAAGTAAATATACCAAATAAAGGTAATCTTTTACATAATTTGCTTTGCAAATCTTTAAATTAGTAGTTTGTTAACTTATCAATAATGATTTTTCTATATTTAGGATAAATACTACACTATCTGCATAACTTAAAAAGTAAGTATAAGTATCAGGGACGCAAATTACAACAAAAGAAGAATAATAGCAGATACAACTTTTTTAAAACTTCGTATTTTTGAAGTGAAAGATTCTTTAGCGGCGTTGTGCACATCAGAGTTTGAAAAATCAGGACACGTGACCCTGATCGAAAATTCTTTCGATCAGGGTCCATTTACCGTTTACCGTTGACCTATTTCAATAAAGGCTCACACTTAAAAGACTATATTAGTTAATAACAACCATTTTATAAAGATCTATTATTACTACCAACTTTCATATTGATGCCAGGTCAGTTTTAACGGATTTACCTGCCAAATCAAGTTCGTCTCCGTTTTCATCAACTTTTTATGAAGTTGTGGTCAAGATATAGTGGATTTTGATCGTTATTTTCGTTTATGCACTTCTGCCGGTACTCCCAGAGTGCAACCCGTTGTTTTTTTTATTTTTTTCCCATTTAATAAGGCTTACAAAACAAGTTACAGACAGAGAATAACATGAAATATCTAACACTATTAGCAAACCAGACAATAACTCTCTAGATGTAGGCACAAGACTAACCAAATTAATACAACATTAATGAGGGATACAGATAATTAATACTAAAGACAAAATAAGAAAAAAAAGAGATGTTCTGTTTTTGGGACTACCTACAACTGTAGGCCGAGGTGGGGCACAGCCTCCAGAACATCCCCCTTGGCACTAGCTCCATAAAAGGTATACCAAAAACAATAGTACATAAAACAGTAAAAATAAAAATAATAATAATGTTTGCAATAGAAGACAAGCAACAAAGGCAGTCGTTCAAAGAGCATACTGAACATTCCTCTTAAATTTGTATAGACTATTATTAAAGATGTCAAGAGAAGAGTGTTTAGAAACTGATTCTGTATTGACATAGGAGGCTTCTCCAATGTCTGTCTTATTGTCATTGTAATGTAGCGAGTTCTAACAAGTGGGAGTTGTGCGTGCAGGGTGCGCTGGCGCATCACCGGCTATCGTTTCCGGCGCAGGTTGACGCCCTTCCGCCGCTATCAGTCAGCTGGTGCAGTCGACGCCAACGCTGCCCGCAAACGGTGCTGTGACGTGTCACATTAGCAAGAACTCATTGACTCATCAAATAATGGACGACAAGCGGCCGCCCGCAGTTTCCCGTTCCCATGGGAATATCGTGATAAAAAGCAGCCTATGTTTTAATCTAGGCTATCTTCTATCTGTGTACCAAATTTCATCAAAATGGGTTCAGTAGTTTTTGCGTGAAAGAGTAACAAACATCCGAACATCCTCACAAGATTTCGCATTTATAACATTAGTAAGAAGTTTACTACAACTCGCCCGTCCGCACTGTGGTAAAACAACACTGGTTATCCTCGTCCACTCACATGATTCAAGAGCAATGCTTAATGCATTTTCATCATCCATTAAACTAGTTGCGTAATATGATATGAAACTTGTATTACACACACAAAGAAAGTCACTCATTTATGAAGTTGAACATCATTGACACTGGATGATTGTTGCCAATCACACTGGACCGGCGTGATATTAACACTAGCTATCTCGTCAAATATTTGAGTAACAAGGTCCGTAGAACAATAGAAAATTATCAAATATATATTTAATCTAATTGATATAATTTGGTAAAAACCCATTCTGTTAAATTAGATCATATCAGTAAACTTTATTGTATTTTTATTATTAATTATGTTTTATGAATGGGAGATTATACTTTTCCTCTTTCCTTTAATAATTTTGATATGGTGGATTTTTTCCACGTTATCACATAATAGCGTTTACAGCTTGCTCAAATATGGCATAATATCAGATTTGTAAACATATCCATAAGTGCCATGCAGTATTGAAAGCGATTTTCGCAAGTTTTCTTTGGACTATTTCTGACAGAGTTTATTAAGATATTAACTTGCATTGCTGTATTACATAACAGTACCTACTAATACAAATTAAAATCAGTCACATTATTGATGGCTCTGCCTACTTTTTTTTTTTATTTAATGTTAATTTGTTGTCCCAAATTTTTGTATCACTGATTATGATTACACTGTTTTTTTTACATTAAATAGGCTTGCTCTTTATCTCATTCTGAATCGTTAGATTTAAGGTCAAAGATGGAGCAAGCTTGCTTAAATATACCAGGATTATAAGCTCCCGGGAATACAGACAGTATTATTGATACACACCACATCTCATTGTATTACAGAGGCAAAATAATTGCCCGTTTTAAAATTTAACAATACAATTTGTAGATTAATATTATTATAATATTAATAGCAGTCGACAAAGTTGTGATATTCCTCATATGTGTAAGTAGGGCATGTCTACAACATAGGAGATCGTCTAAATATACCGTGGGAGCGGGTCGCTTCCCGATTCCCGTCCCGTTGCGGCGGCCAGTTGGCGCCCCGCGCTGACAGGGGCGATCTATCGCCCGTAACGCGTGATTGCCAACTATATACAATTGTCATAATCAAGAATTCTTTACAAGCTGATCGAAATACTCTTCCAACGCTAATTGGTGGTAAACATGGTATAGTTTCAGCCAGAGCTCAAACATAATTTTCATATTGTAATATTTGTATGACTTTGTAAAAGTTTGTATCAAAATTATGTTTGATACATACTTTTACAGTATATATCAACCGCCTCTGTGGTCTAGTGGTACAACCACCAGTATCAGACCAAGGGATCCCGGTTTCGATTCCCAGCGGGGGACCATATTGTATTCGGTTTGGTTGGTGGTCGGACTTGTTGTAAGTCGGCCTGGCTAGCTACCACCATCTTATCTAAGTCTGACGCCATAACAACAATGTTTTCAGCATTGTTGTGTTCCGGCAGTTAAAGATAAGATAGCCAGTTCCTCAGTGATTGGGGATTCCGGGAGAGGCTCGCTTCCATCTTCAGCCTTATCAATAATTAACATCAGGTATGATGAAGGCTAAAGTATCCCCATAATTCATTCATTTAAACAAAAATGGTTACAGCGCTGGTATCATATCCAGAGATGGCGGATTAAAATTAACTATTTCCAATAGAAATATGTAGGAAAGTATTGCATTCGGCTTTGTTGGTGTGGTTTTTGCCATTGAGTCGTGGTGACTAGGTCCAAGTCCACCTGGCTAGCTAAGTAGCTACCACCAAAATGTTCTAAGTCTGTATCAAATGCTACATAGTTAGAGTCTCTACTCTATAGAATAGATAAAGCTATTTCCTAAGTCGTTGAAGATTCCGAGAAAAAGTAAGGCTAAACGTTTCTCCGTTGTAACATAAATAAAACCGACTTCAAAAATAAAAAAGTTAAAAATAATCCTTTTGGCGTCGATGCCAGTCAAGGCAAGAAGTATAGAAGTGCAATGTAGAATTTGAATAATGCACCATCGATGCATGGCTTTGAGTGGTACCGACTACAAAAGGCTTATTTTTTACTAGAGATAAATGTATCTCTTGTAGCCTATCAGGCAACTACACATACATTGGTCTCATTTCAAGATTTTCCAGATAAGTAGCTAAGCTTTTGGCTTACTTATATCAGAACAAGCGAAGGTACTACAAATATTTTACTTACTAGATAATGGCACTCAGAAACAGAATACCACTAATGTTTATCACATAAATATTAGCCTCAAGGGTAGTCGAATCTTCAACTACAGTGGCTCAGTAGGCAAAATAAAATTGTTGTCAAATATTTTCCTTTGGTAATGTCGTTGCTTCTGTTAAAGCTGATAAGTTTCTCGCGGACGTTCATGGCTGGTAGGGAAAAAAAATTAACGATTCAAAGCACTCATCTATAAGTCTATTTGAATAAATATATTTGACTTTGAAATGCGTCATCGATTCAGTCCAAAATATAATAATTAATTGAACAATAACATTTGAATTAGAGAATTAAACTGATATACACGTAAAACATAAACCATTTGCCTTTATTAATGATGACACATAACATTTCTCGATTCCCTAAGCGGTCAGTGCACAAACTAAGTGTGATTGCCATCAGCAAAGCGCAGCGGTGTGCAAACTAGATGCACCTGGGACCTTGGCCACGCGTGCAACGCGGGCGGTTGCACAATATGCAACTATTCTAGTGCACGGCTCGCCTTGCATTACAACACTCCTCCGACACGTGACATCGCTCTCGTTTCGTGCTATTTGAGTTAGATCGTCACACAACTTTGTGATATGGGATACCGACTGACATACTAACGAATTTTGCTCTTCAACTTTCGCTGAAAGCACGTGCATCTAGCAACGTACGTAAAGTAATAATGCAGTAGCCGAGTATCAATCAACCAAAAAAGAAATTCACGGCAAATCATTATGTAGAGTCATACATAATCATAATGATTTGCCAAGTTTATCATTGAGTTACCAAGACTTAGTTGCCTTAATATTGTTAATCGTCAATGGCAAATCAGGATTTTATCACCTTATTTTCACTTGAGCCATTTGATACAATATAAAAAAGTCAGTAAAACTCACTCTCGTTAGAGCATCACTTAATCAGATCACTAAATGTCACATCTCATAGATAGTGCGTACGAGCGTGGCCTGTTTATATTAATTAAACGGCAGTATGACTGTCCAAATGAGAATATAATGTGATGTGTGATGCGCGCGCAGGCGACCGTGCGTCTGCAGCATCGCGGACATCGCGGTCAAGGCGCAGTCTCGGCATCAATTAAGCCTTCGTGATGAGTCTCAATCAACTATGTAGCTTATCGTCACGATCACGATTCCATACTATTACGCAGTATGCAAACAACAGTAAAATTGCACTTGAAGGATTAGCTTGAAAACCAGGTTCATCTGTGTGAAAAGTAAGACTAAAAGAAAGTGAGAACTTTATATTTTAGAAGTTACTGTAAAATGATTTTTTTACCAACGCGGTACGGTGACGGTATATTCGTTTGGGGGGGAGAAGATGTTTGTTTGTGCTTACCAATGTTGCCATTTACTTCCAAAACAACTAGTTCCATTTTGATATGGTTTTCAGTGATGGGTTTGGGCTTGATTGGAGCATGTTCTAAGATAGGTGTTACTGTGACAACTTACCAGGGGCCGCAGCAGTAAACATTTGTTTGTGCAAAACCAAAACTACTAGTATTATTTTGATGCGATTTTCCGTAATGGGTTTTATTATGTAGTACAATAAATACTATCCTTATGATAGATTTTAAATAAAAAAATATTGGAAAAAATTAACTCGGCCACAAGTGAATTCTCAGATGGGAATCGAACCCATGACCTTTGGAAATCCGGTTCAATGCTCTTTCCAAAGGTCATGGGTTCGATTCCCATCTGAGAATTCACTTGTGGCCGAGTTAATTTTTTCCAATATTTTTCTATTTAAAATCTATCATAAGTATAAAAATAGCATTGAAAAATGCAAAAATTAAAAAATCACAAAATACTATCCTCTCTAAAAAGATTTGAATAAACAGTAAAATATTTTTTTTTAATTAAATCCACGACGGAATCATCCTTCGGGTAATTTGCCGAACAGCAAGTTCGTTCCTAATTGAAACCAACCGATTCGTAATGTATAACACTTAATCAATGTAAACTTTGTATAGTTGTCAACGAACATGTAGGATATTCCAATATTATGTTATGGCATATCGTGTGTAAACAAACATTATGCAAACGCAGGCAAACTCCGGCCGGTAAGATGGCCGTCATATGAGAAGCGGCTGCGATCGTACTGAGCTCGAGATGCGTGCGCGACTGTGCGCAGCGGATGTTAACACCTAGTCGGCTAATAATAGGGGCTCCAACACTCCTCTCATTAATATTTACACGTCACAATATTTCATCGTCTCTTATGCATTTCTCACAAACAATAATAGCAATGCTAGAAATATTAATTTAAATGAATTACACAATAATTGCAAACTACACTGTTTTGGTAACAATCCCGGAAACTAAAAAACGGGAACGTTACGAAAGACTCATTTACAAATCAAATTATATAATCGGTCCTAAAAATGTAAAAGTTTTTGCCATTTAAGAAAAATAAACACCAGCGGATATGCATCTTGCACCACAAACTGGTAATTACATGCAATCAAACTGAAATCAGCTACGCGAGAAATAAATTTGGCGCACGCAAATACAAACACATATCGAAGTTACAGTGATAAATCTTCGTTTGCATTTGCAGGGAATGCCAACCGACACATACAGAATAATCATCGGTGATATAAATACGATCATAGTTTAATAAGCTAAGTAAGTACCAAACATTGTTCAATTATAATACTTCATCCGCTTTGACTATCGCTTCTGAATCTTCAGTTGTTCACATACCGTTGTTATAAAAATATAAAATAATAAACAGTGGTAGTGAAATGAAAATAGAACATCTTCCCTAAATTAGTGACAGCTAATTAAAGAATGAAGAATTAAAAACTCATTAACCCGCGAAGAACCCATTGGGAGATGACGTGAAGAAGACGAGCCAGCAAATTCGAGCGACAGCCCGTCTCCTGACAGAGACACGCATGACAAGCTGACACAAGATTACATACCAATGACGATCTCGCTAAATTAGCACATGATTAATTAAGCAGTGACGTCTATAAATAATTTGAAGTTGAATAAGAGTGTGTGAGATAAAATGTATTAAACGGCGGCTATCACTTTAAAAAGAACCGATAAAAGATAAAATGATTTCCTAAAATAACACTCAATTTTTGATAAGCGCTCGCCGTGGTATAAAATGAATGTGTGAATCTTTGAGACAGGTTTGTCAATGATTAGATTTCATTACATTGGTTTGTGAACTGAACAATCACGAAACGTGTTTGTATACCTAGTGTGTTTCCAATTTGAAACAATTCCATTTCATTCAAACACATTCGTTATACCGAACGACATTCATGATATTTTTTGTAGATATGTCATAGACTATGGTGGCTGATATAGATAGAACGCCAGCCTGTTTCGTATCGGACTCAGCGTGCATATTATTATTATACTTGCAGACGATAATGAAGTCGAAATGTATTTCAGTCGGGTAGCAAAGTCTAACATTTGTTTCCAATCAAACCGTCTGACGTATCAAAATGTGTTTTGCGCATCGGGCAATCCATTTTTACGATCATAGCTAAAGTTTTATATAGAAGCACGAGGCGAAGCGAAGTGGTGAAATCTAAAACGACCTATATTTATTTATCCAATACCAAAATTAAAGTCATGAAATGAAAAGGTGACTGGAAATTATCGTGGTCTAGTAAGCTGGGGGTCAGAACCTTTAATGGAGTGTTTCTTGAAAAATTCGCGGTTCGAGTTCGCCGGAGCTTAACAAGGGCTAATCCTGGCTTGGGTCCAACCGGGTGCGAACATATTCGGCGTTTGACCATCTCTAATAATACGTCGGACCATAGCGGCCCGTGGACTAGCAGCCGCACGCCGATATGGACAATTCCCCGGTTAATGGGGTTGATTACTTCTCTGTATGCGTCAATTACCTATGGATTTTATTCATTTCTTTCTATTTTATAGTTATTATTCTAAGTTGGTCCTAATTCTTAGCATTGTATGCACTGTACATCCATCAAGTTAATTGAAATCACAAATTTTAACATTACACATTAAATTTTTTTTGTTGACACTCCCTTTTATTATAAGAGTTCATAGGTATCTTTACAAAATTCTGAAATGTCAAATATTAAAACTTCGTAAATAACCTATGATGATGTCACGGTGGGAATTAATCGAAAACTGGTTTCCTGTCGTTTATTAAATTCATAATCGGTGATATTCGAAGTATTTTTTATTATGTTTTTATTATAAATATGATATTATTATTTAATAATGAATCACGTTTAACTATGAACCTTGCATCAACGATTGATCCCTACTTATTACAAAAGATAACAAAGCAACAATAAACCACGATAAAGCAAAATCTTATTATAAATAAATTGATAAACGTTATACTATCAGATGTTGCACAACTTATTGAAGTTAATTGATAAGTAAATATATTTATAATGATGACTAACACAAGAACACTAATCGTAGAGAAAGATTTTTTTTTACAGTTCCATCCGCAACCAAACTCATTATGAGATTTCAATGGTAAAACTTTTGACGCGGGAGAACCATTTCAATGCTGAAGTTTAAAAACAAGATTGCTTCGGGCAAGGACTGGCCGTCATCGTCATCGGCCATTTGCAATGTCCCTAATGCTGGGGCACTGGCCTTCCTTATGGATGGATAAGAAGTATGGGCCATGGAGCACGGAGGAGCTCGAGATAGAAAATTTTTGGTCACCCATCCCGTGACCGACCATTGCAGAAGTTGCTTAACCTCAAAAATCGCAGGCCGAGTGCGCGAACCAATGCGCCTCTGGGTCCTCAGTGTTTACACTCAAATCATGAGCCGCTGCGGGGGCAGTGCGGTAGGTCGGCGTTCGGCGACGATGGTCTCT
Organism: Chrysoteuchia culmella; assembly: GCA_910589605.1. NCBI lineage: Eukaryota > Metazoa > Arthropoda > Insecta > Lepidoptera > Crambidae > Chrysoteuchia > Chrysoteuchia culmella. The sequence continues at coordinate 21,408,084 of OU342651.1, forward strand.
ACTCAGCCCAAAATATTGCAGACATAACGACTCTTATCAACTCAAAACCTTGAAGATGCAGCTCAAGTGAAGGTGCCCAATCGTAAACAAAAACACATAAAATGATAATCGTCCATAAAAGAACGCAACAAGAAGAAATGGGTAAGTTTAATAAAATCAACCGAAGTGAATCATAGAGGAAAATGTCAATGTAACACGTAACAAACAAAAGCAAAGTAAATAATCACGTAGGTACCCAAACAACGAGTCAAATGAAAAATTTAATATCTAACGAAGATAATAGAAAAGAAATTGTGTCGCAGTTCACTTTTGTGAAGATCTCAATATCGGCGGGTAAATGAAGCGCTGCTAGGTACTATCTACGGCAGATTCCGACGGCTCGTTACTCAGTCTGGTGGATATTTCCATAGCAACGTGTCGTCATTGTTATGATTGGCTCAATTGTCTTGCTGCTTCAGACGTCACACTCCATCAGTGCTGTGAAAACGGCTACAATATGAATACAAATGGAGCTGCCATTATGTCTAGTTGGTAGTTCTACTTTAATTTGATATGAGGATCAAGCAGAATCATTTGGTCATGATCGCGAAAGAATTTAATTACTGTAGGTGCATTGTAAGAGTATATGTTTATCCAAAAAGTATTTTGTATTGTGTAATACAGTGAGTTGATAAACACAGAAATCGCTTCCTTAAGGCGATACTCAAAAAAAAAAAGCTGAAGCGAGATAGCAATGAGAAAACGACGCGCACGGGAGCGAGACCAATTTTGCAGATTAGGCACAAAAAAATCACAAAATCACTTCGTATTAAAAAACTACAGCGATTTTCAAAAAAATGCTTCTATGCGATCCTAAATATTATTGGTGTCTACTTATTAAACCCATTTCCAATAGTGTAAGTAACCCCTTTTAAGAATAATCTTGAAATTTCGTATTTATTAGAGGTTTTTTCGAAAAGAAAGTGTCGAGGCAAAATCATAAAATCGTGGTTTTGAAACTATACGAATCTAGATAAAGGTATGAAGAAATATATATGTTATTACCAGATTTTCAACAACTGTAACGGTGCTATAGTTATATATCAAAAAGTCCATACTTTTTCCGGGTAGCGCCTTAAATAAAATAAAAAAATGGTAGCTATCGTACTTGTCACAGATTACAAGATTCATCTAAAGTCCTACTTGTTCAGACGTAGTCATTTATTATACGTCTTTCTAACTAAAAGGTGATACCCACCCACCAAGATATCTAGTTTAACTCCTGAGATAAATTTGTCAACATTATCAACTGGAATAATACTGGGGGCTCCAAAGCACAAATGTATTTACAAGCGTATGTTAGGCGCCTCCACTCCACAGCCTCCGGAATGTTCCGCGTGTTTGTAGCTCAAATATTACCATTCGATACACACTTACGGGTTGTAAACGCATATGTAGGTGCCTAGTAGCCTTTTTAGGTGTATTTGCTTTCGCTTTGCCATTATCGAAACACAATAGTATGGCGGGTGTGTTTCGTGGAAGTATAAAAATAGCTGGTAATTGCTGGTGACGTCCGGTGGAGCGGGAGCGTTGCGTAAGGCCATTATCCAATGAAGGTCTAGTCTAGTAACCTCTAGTAAACTCTAGTAGTAGCGGGCACCGGCGGCGCACGCGCACGCCCGCGTGATCCAGGTCCCGCCGATATGAGCTGACCTGCTGTGCCGGTATTTACTTTAAACCGCAGAATTATCTTGTAGTGGCATTGCTGAAATAAAATGATAGAGATTGTTTGTTTACCCTTTTCAATTTATCAAACCCTAACAGAAAAATAAGCCTCAACATTTCACATTGCTCTTCTCTAAGGAAATACTATATTCTAGAAATACTAAAAATTGTATAATGTCTTTCTGAAACTATATAGATAATATTATATATAGGTAATACTTCAATATAGATAATATTGAATGCAAGACGATTTCATACTCAATGAGGTTTTTTTAAAAATTTGATTCGACCTGTATAAATCTTTTATTTTCTAATTGCTTTTTTGACTTTATAAAGGATTTCGTTAATGAATATATTTTGTAGATATTACTGTAGAAAAAAAATCGAGTACCGTACACCAGTTTCAAGGTGTCGCCTCCTCTGAGGTCCCGGGTTCGAATCTCGGTAGGGGCAAATGTTTGTATGATATGTACGAGCCGTACGTACCTTTGTCATGGACGTTTATATATATTTCTACAGATAAATACTGAAAGGAAGGCTACGGAAAGTCACATGACGCAGCTGGTGCATCCCGTGACACCAGGTCACCCGCGCTGCAATTAAAATAATTGTCCACTTGCCCCGACGTCCTCCGCGGGAACATCTAGTACCAAACCAACATACCGTGCCAAGCAGCCAGCAACTGGAGCGGCAGTGTCGTTATGAGGTTTATGTCTTCGCAATATATCGGGATACTCACAGAAATAGGTCAGATATTTATAACGAGAAAATTATTATAAGTAAGTAAGTAAATCGTGCATAAGGTAAAAAAGGTCGTCCTACTAATAAGATGCGAATATGGAGGGTGTGAAATATTTAAAAATCAACTAGGACCAAGAAGATCCTCGCACATTGAAGAAGTGTATGTGCGACATGATTGTGTTTTTTGTTGCAGTGTTTTGTTTTCCTTTCTAGTATTAATAATTACCTTAACCATATAGCTAGATTTGTATTTCTTTGTTAATAATTAGAGTAGTAGTTAGCTGTGTAGTGTCGGCTTAGATTAGCACTACCCTCTCTCATCCCGTGGGTGTCGTAAAAGGCGACTAAGGGACTCAGCCTTCAGGAGACGGGCAGCAGCGTACAAACTTGGCCATACTGCAATCGCCAACCCGCCTGCCAAGCGTGGCGATTATGGCAAACCCCCCTTTTTGGGAGAGGCCTATACCCAGCAGTAGGTGTTATGTGGTTAAGACAAAAAAAAAAAATTGAGTAGTATCACAGCTTTGTAACTAAGTACAGTTGATTGCCACATCTGTACGAGGTAGTGGGAGCCTGGTGACCTGTACTTATAGGTATTCATTTATCTACTTCAGACATCAGTCTCACACAAACTAGGTTTAGATCGTTTTAAGGCACTACCAAGTTCATTGTTTGTGACGAGAGCATTGGACCGGATTTCCAAAGGTCGCGGGTTCGATTCCCGTCTGAGAATTCACTTGTGGCCGAGTTAATTTTTTCCAATATTTTTCTATTTAAAATTTACCATAAGTATAAAAATAGCATTGAAAAATGCAAAAATTACAAAATCATAAAAAAGAGAAATAAAGATTTTATTTATTTATTATATCTAAATCCAGTAAATCACAAAAATGACGTGTTTCAATGACGCAAATGTTTTATGGAGAAACCGACGGGACGTCACAAAGAACCGTATCACAATCAAAACAAAGTGGTCTTCCTGGGAGCGTGCGCCCAAGGTACACCTGACGAGATCGCAATTAGTTTTAATTCAAACAGTTCTCAGTATTACAACAAAGTTATCATTCAACAAAGGCACTCATACTTAATTCCATTCTAACACTTATGTAAGTACGCGAATTCCGTAAAAGACAATGAATTCACGACAAATACATACAAATCGTTATCTACTACGAAGACTATTATCAACCTTGTACTAGTTGCTTGGACTAGTAGTCTCTTGGTTTTTATCAATAAGCTAAGTACCTAGTATCAAAATGAAACACCTCTCGTCCAACCGCCCCAACTAGTAGACGCGGCGATAAAACAATATGATGTCACCCATCTTTAGGGTTCCGTAGCCTAATGGCAAAAAACGGGACCCTTATAGATTCGTCGTCTGTCTGGCCGTCTGTATGTCACAGCCACTTTATTCCAAAAACTATGAGGATTACAAAGTTGAAACTTGTTAGGTAGATGTTTTCTGTAAACCGCTTTACGATTTTTAAACAAAAATAAATAAATATATATATATATATATATATATTAAGGGATCATACATGGAACTGAAACTGATTTTTTCTCAAAGTCAACCGTTTGAAAGATGTACACTTCCAAAGTGGTAAAACGTGTGATTTTTGAAGAGGAAAAATTATAGTGGCATTTAGGGTAGGTGTATTTAATATAATAATAATAGAAACTTTATTGCACACGATACAAAAACAAACACATACAGAGAAAATGACAAAAAGAGGAACACACAATAGGCGACCGTATTGCTACATAGCAATCTCTTCCAGACAACCTTGAGTGACAGACGGAACCCTTCATGTGCGAGTTCTACTCGCAGTTGGCCGATTTTTTAATATCTGCTGTTTTTAACTAAATATAGGCAAACATTCACACATCGTCAGTTACCGAACTAAGTAAATTCATACACTTATCGCACTATGGATAGGTATTGTAAAAAATATATATAATAATGTGAGAGATCTTTTAAAGAATATTCTTCTGAAGCGCTCGCTTCGCCTCGAACGCTTCAGTAAAATTAATAATGGAGTCTATTAAAAGCCAATGTACATTCTGTTGACGAGGATTAAACATTAACTTTGCTATTTCGCAGAAATATGTCTGACAAGTAAACAGAATGAAAAGAATAACGTTCATTGTTGATTTGAGGACTGCGACAGCTGGCACCTAATTAAACAAGCCTACGCGCAGAAAGGTCGGCGGCGCCGCGGGACAGAGGCCCCAAGTTAGCGCGCGTTTCATGAACAGCTACGATGCCACATAATAAAATTAAGATGCAAATATAAAGGAAAAAGATAAACAAGACTATTATTTAATAAATACTACATGCCACAGTACTATTGTCTTGTTGACAGAGAAAAATAAGCATATACAGGGTGGAAACAAAGATGGTCATTGGAAGGAAACTGTCCTAAAAATGTATGTAAGCAATTACGTACATCTTATGTTTTGGCGCGCACTGTTCATTGAAATAAAACAACTTTTACAGATATCAAACGCGCTATATTTCCACGAACTAAGTTGTAATTGTCCGTAATTTTTAGGTTTTTTAGGGGTTTTTTGATTTTCCCGACGTTTCGGCACCTTTACAGCTGCCGTGGTCACGGGATGACTGGCTACTTATAAGTCTACCCTCGAAAAGTTAATTTATTTTCGTTCGGATACGGTTAGACATTTACTATGGCACAAATTATTATTGATTTGAAATTTTGATTTAATTGTTATTTTAATTCTTTATTATTAAGAAAGAAAAAACCTAAAAAACCTAAAAATTACGGACAATTACAACTTAGTTCGTGGAAATATAGCGCGTTTGATATCCGTAAAAGTTGTTTTATTTCAATGTATGTAAGCAAATTTTACTAAAAGGAAACATCCATTATTTTCAAATGCATTCAAGATTTTTGAAAAATCACTTGCTTACGCTGGGAATAGAACCGGCTTAAGGTGGTACGACTTCCATACAAACAAACATTGCACATTAATTGGTTCATCATACATTAATAATTCATAAATACATGTGCAACTAACTCGTTTCAGTTATTTGTTTGCGCGAAATTATTAAAAAATGTACTTTCATGCATGAGCTATATAAATGCGATAGGTCACACACACATACGTAGAATTATTGAAATTATAAGATATTAGTATATTCGTGTTTTATGTATGAATGTACAGTTTTTTAATTATTTCACGCAAACAAATAACTGAAACGAGTTAGTTGCGCATGTATTTATGTGTTATTAAGGTATGATGAACCAATAATTGTGTAATGTTTGTTTGTATGGAAGTCGTACCACCTTAAATGAGAAAAATAACATCGTATACTTTTATGGTACCAATCGATAGGTAGTGTTAATCATAAAGATCAATTTAGTGTGAGTAAAACAGTGTCTAAAATTAAAGACAACTCTTAAAAAACCTGTTCAAAAAACTTATTCATCAATTGAACTCGCGTCTTGTCTCCGTTTGTGTGGAATTATGGTGAATATTATCCAAGAAAAAGTCAATAACTTAATAATTAAAATCAGTGTATTGCTTGCTGCAAATGGTTCTCATCTCATCTCTCATTTCGAGCAACTAAGTAAGTTAAAGTGAACTTCATTTTTATGTAACTTAGTGTAAGTAAGAGTAGGGTTAATAAAGTATTCTTCTTCTTCTTATCGTATGAGGATTAGTGGCCACCTCTAATGTCAGAGTTTATCGGCCGCCTATAAGGCCTCTGACTTGGCTTAACGACTGTTATCAGATGACAACAGCTGGGGCCGACGGTTTAACGTGGCGTGTGCTCCTTCCGAAGCACGGAACCGCTCAGCTACAATGCCACTTTACGGTCACCCATCCGACACCTGACCGGTCCGAACGTTGCTTAACGAACGTGATCGAATACGATCGGTCTGTCAAGCGCGGCTCTGAGCGCTTATAAAGTATTAGTTTAAGTATTTAGCTTAATAAAGTATTGAACTATATTATGTAATCTTTTATCATTCCTGGATTTGGCTTTAATTTAAGGCACTAAGTCATTTAAGTCAAATTGATCTTTATACTTTAATACTATCGATTGGTACCATAAAAGTACACGATGTTTTTTTTTTATTTAAGCCGGTTCGATTTCCGGTGCATTATAAGTAATTTTCAAATAATCTATGAATGCAGTTTAATTTATTTTTGAAAATGAAGGAATGTTTCCTTAAGGTGAAATTTGCTTACGTCAATATTTAGGGTACTTCCCCTCCAATAACCGTCTTTTTCCACCCTGTATACAATCAAGCTTTTCTCCAATTGGCGGTACATCATTATGCAGAAATCACTTCTCTTTTCTTTCCATTACAACGGACCATACATATTACTCTATCTCTTCTTACGTACCAACGCGTGCGCGCTGTATGGACGTTTAAAAGAGTGTTCCCTTGAAATTTGAATCTAGGCGATTTTAGGTAGAATGTACCTACATACTTATTACATCATTATTTTATTTATTACTAGCGGATCCTCGCGGTTTTACCCGCGTGGTGCCCGTACCCGTGGGAATATCGGGATAAAATATAGCCTATGTCACTCGGGAGAAATGTAGCTTTCTAATGGTCTAAGAATTTTCTAAATCGGTACAGTAGTTCCTGAGATTAGCGCGTTCAAACAAACAAACTCTTCAGCTTTATAATTTAGTATAGTATAGATTAAACTTTGGTCACGTAACCAAATCCGCTGCAGGATTCCCGGAATCGCCCACGCAGCCAACCACACCCTTGTTGTTGCAAAAGTCTGACCTTTACCCTAAGCGACGCCTTCGCGAGACCTTTGCAGAAATGTTCTCGCAATTCCCTGTATTGTCAGTTACATTGTTTACGACCGTCAAGTACCTACTGTCTGTAATCCTTATTTCGGATATAAATGCTATCCACGTCACTTTTAGTAAGAGTTGCTTTCCCTTTGGTGTTTAAATGCCGCCTTAGCCACTGAGCTACCGAGACTTGCGGACCACCGTCGAAATTCTCAATACTTTTATATTTTTACTAGCGGATCCACGCGGTTTCACCCGCCTGGTGCCCATTCCCGTGGGAATATCGGGACAAAATATAGCCTATGTCACTCGGGAGAAATGTATTTTTCTAATGGTCTAAGAATTTTCTGAATCGGTCTAGTAGTTCCTGAGATTAGCGCGTTCAAACAAACAAACTCTTTATAATCAGCTTTATAATATTATTATAGTATAGATTAAACTTTGGTCACGTAACCAAATCCGCGACAGGATTCCCGGAATCGCCCACGCCGCCGACTTCACCCCTGTTGTTGCCATAGTCTGACCTTTACCCTAAGCGACGCCTTCGCGAGACCTTTGCAGGAATGTTCTCGCAATTCCCTGTATTGCCAGTTACATTGTTTATACCTACTGTCTGTAATCCTTATTTGGGATATAAATGCTATCCACGTCACTTTTAGTACGAGTTTTTTCATTTGGTGTTTAAATGCTGCGTTAGCCACTGAGCTACCGAGACTTTCTGAATACTTTTATATTTTTATTGGCTGTCGCATCTTAATCGATCGTTAAAAAGATGTTTCTTTCGAATGAAAGAATATTCCTAGCAATGATGTGACGACGCTGGCCTACAGCGTATTAAAAATATAAAAGAAATGGAGAATTTCGACGGTGGTTCTCAAATATCGGTAGCTCAGCGGTTAGTACTACTTCGATCAACCTTCAGGCCTAGATACAAAGCAAATGCTATAAAGAGAGATTTTTTCCGTTACGTTTACGTGTTACCGTGAGCGATATTCCATATTTAAATTCGTCCACTTAAACTACGTACAGAGACTTCGTTAGTCTCATACATATTATGGAATTTCCAAAACCGTCAACAGTGATGGGATTACTAGAAACAGTGCTCCCTCTATGTTGTCCCATTAATGAGTCATAATCATGAGACCACAAGAAAACACGGGTTTAATTTAATCGAATTCCATTATGTTAATCTGTTATCTAAGTTCCATTATGTCCCCTACACTCACTTGGTATGCTTTTACAGCAATGCAAAATTTCTTAATTATGGCAACATCGGAAATTAATCCAAGCACCAATGTCACCGAAAACTATAGAAAACCAGTGAACCGAACCACTTCCTACACGAGACCAGCGTTACGGAAATGCTGAACTGCCGTAAAAAGCTTTACAATTTCACGCTTGACCGACCTCAACTCAATTTGGCTTCAATGAGATTCCGCTATACGAATAAACATTTGCTTATCTGTATCTGAGGTACTGATAACTTGATCATCTAAGCATAGGACAAATTGCTTATTATTTTTTAAAGTGGAACTCTTGAACATATCTTTCGGATTGCAATTAATTCTGGCACAGAGAGAGAAAGAAAAGACTATATCAATATGGCATAAGCTGTAACATCAAGTTGTGAAAATAACCCCAAGGTGAAGGTTACCGGAAAATATTCCTCGCGAACGAATTCGCAGGTAGTCACCAGCGCTTCGGCTTTGTCTTTAAAGAACAGAATATTCGAAATCCTGAGGACCTTGAGTTAGTTCACAGAATTATGGTGGCAGTTGTAAATGATCACAACAAGACCCAGACCATACAGTAGTTGTACAAAAACGTTACCTTGCTCTCTTCCGACAAAAATAAACATACGTAACATATCGATGTAAGAACTGGCAGTAGGTATATAATGTAAAGGAATCTACGTTTCGACACTCGGTGTCAAGGCTCTGGCACTGTTTTTACCAAGTTCGGCTGCCATAGGAGACTCTTACGAAACATTCGAATAAAATATGTCTAAGCGAACCTTAACGAGCGGATCATGGCGAACGCGATACTTAAACCAAATGTACAAGTACATGTATTTATATATAGAACATACTTAAATGTTGTTGCTACTTGTATTACTAAAAAATGAGAACGTAAGTTTTAACGGAAATGAATTTAGGAAGTAAAAAATTACCTCTTAATTGGGTTTTTTACTTTTTATATTTTTAACATGAATTGGCATAAAAGTAAACCTAATGAAGGTAGACACATTTAAAAATACATATTAGAAGAAGTCATATAATTTGAGTCTTGTAAGTGTACCAAGTATAACTAAACGTAACTTTAGGTCAGCTTCTGAAATAAAGACATCGCACTACGATCAGTACAATTTTATAAGTAGTTTGTTTATGCTCGGACAAGGCGGTAACTTTAATTAAAGATCTGACCGTAGATGTTGTAATAAAGTTAGGTAGGGCAAGAGCAACTTTCCAGGAAAAATAAAGAAAAATATCAAACTTTAATAAAGTTGAAACGGGCGGTAAACAAGTTGTATTTCCGATGATTAATAATTTATGACGTGTGGTCGTCGCCGACGCAGGTCAAGTGTATAGGTAGGTACTATGATTAATTCACTGCTATTGTTTGACAATTAGTAGCCATTTTGTTTCTTAGGTATTTTTAAGGTTTATTATAAAAGTGGAAAATTTTCATTCTTTTAAATCGCTGGTTGATGATAAATGCGCGTTTTTTTATATTTCGCTTAATCCTCGAATATCACTTAGGAAATAATAGAAAATATTTTGCATTGTGGCCAACAGTTATGTTGATAATCCAATGCGTACATCTTATGTTTTGGCGCGCACTATTCATTGAAATAAAACCACTTTTACGGATATCAAACGCGCTATATTTCACGAACTAAGTTGTAATTGTCCGTATTTTTTAGTTTTATAGGGGTTTTTTTAATTATCCCGACGTTTTGGCACCTTTTAGCTGCCGTGGTCACGGGATGACTAATTGTAATGATAAAAAAATTGATATTCCAATTGTTCTTACACAACCATTTGGATTATCATTTAAGACCATCATCCAATCTGTTAAGTAAGTATACAAGTTGGGTCGTGTTCATGTGTCATGGGAAAGGATTTCTACCGTTTGTCGTGTAAGAAAAGTTGGGAAACTGAAAACAGGAGGATAAAAGTTTGCAACATGAAAATGGAAAAAGGCAATCGATTCGGTTGGGTTATTAACTTGGTGTTTTTAATATGACCCAAACAATGAAAATTATGAATTAACTAGATTCTGGCTCCATCATTTCATGTCAATAGTGTCATGAGTTGTGTCATTGCCGTGTGGTGACGGCCTAAGAATACAAGTGTCACCACTCCCTTACATGCCTGGGATGTCGTAAGAGTCGACTAAGAGGCCCAACGCATTGAAAACCTGTGCGAGAGAAGGAAAACTTGAAACAAACCCTCTACCAACCCGTCTGGCCAGCGTGGTAGCAGTAGGCTAATAGCCTCCTATGAACGCCACAATAGGCGTGAGTTAGGATAGGCCTATGTCTAGCAGTGGACGTCCACAGGCTGATGATGAAATGAGGTAAATAAGGTGTAATAAATAAGTAATGTTTGTGACAGGTCGTTTCCCTGTTGCCGTTCAGCCGCGTCACTGCGGTCGCGGGCGCGTGCGCATTTACGATTGCAAGCCGCTGTGAATGGGGATTTACGTCCTAGCCCACCACTGAATCACGCGCCATTACTTATTCTACGCCACTTTCCATTTCATTCGGAACTTCGATTGTATAAAGCGAGAGCGATTTAGGTCTCTAAGTCATTAAATTAGGTAAATCACTTATAAAATAATAAATAACAGCGGACCTAGAATAGTACCTTGCGGAATTCCTACGTTATTTTCGGCAGTAGACGATTTAAATGCTGTTTTTTCTTTGAGTTTATTTATATATATGAGCTCTACGTCGATGATGTTGGTAGAATGTACATATTGGCGGCGATTTATTAGTTTAAATTTTGAAATTAACTTACGACCTTCCTCAATGTGTAAGTACCTATGTATGTCACAATCCCAACTGAGAGAAATGAAACGATAGGTAAACAAAAAACACTTGTTTTACATTGAAGGCATTGAAATTCTTATTTGTCTTAAAATATAGCGAAAAACATTGCAGTATTCAATATTTATCAGACTATATATAAGGAGAATGCTAATTGCCATTTCAATGATACTTATACATCTCCAAACTTTTTCATTTGATCAAATAATGATATGCGCGCGTCCTTCAGTAAAACTGCAAAAGAAGTAGCGTCTAGACGCGCGACTAATTATACTTCTGTCGCAAATGTGCGCGTGCGTCATTCGCGAACCTGATGTAATGACGCGAAAAAAAATAACACACCAATTGTGATGTGACAGGAGCGGGGAAAGCGGCCGCCGGTTATCTCGGCACACTGTGTCACCTATTAATAGACCATCTGAATCTAACGTGGATTCGATCGGTGGGGGTCGAGGCTCATTGAGTTTGATACGGGGCTTATCCCGGGTGTCGCATGCACCAGTCGCTTGTCATGTGAAAGTGAGTGGCGTCCCGGCTCCGGCGCAGGATCCACGCGGGGTCAGTGGCCCGGACAGGTTCCGCGTAACGGGCCGCCATTCGTGTCGATCACTCCATCAATTATTCAGGCGAGAGATGTGGATTACTGACTTCATTAGCAGAATGCGGCCGCCATGCCATACTAGACCAGATACGGTCCGGTAAGGTTTTTACGTGCTCTTATAAACGGAGCAATAAGTAAGAAATACAAGTAAGACTTTACCAACCTTTGTGCGATATATACTTAGGTACTCTACTGTGATGTGAGTGTTACCTTATTGGAGTCATTTCCAATATGATTATACGTCGTTATCATTACGTTTAGAAATAATTGTACTTAATATTAGGTCATTAACTATGAAATTGCCGATTTGTATGAAGATTTTCAAAGAAAGTTCGTTTTCCATACTAACAATTTTTGTTATAGTTACTACCGCAAGTGCTAATGCCACAATTTTTTAATGTACAATCATTCTTTGAAGACTAAGCAAGGTAATGCTATATTTTTATTTTAAAAATTATGAATAATTTGTAAATTATATTAAATAAAGAAGTAAATTATGCTAACAAAAAAAAGGAGAACCTTCCAAAGTATTTTTTATCGTATCAGAAACGAAAATAATAACCATGAAATTCATTATTCTTGATCATTATGATCTTAATTTAATATAAAATCAAGCAAAAAAATGTACCTTTTAATCACAGAAGTAGTGAGGTTCTCTAGAAGTGTAAGAAAAAAATCGGCAATTTCATACCATAACCACTATTATATATATCGATACGCGAGGTGAGCTCAATACTGAACTAATAAACATGCCAGAAGCTGCATGCGTGATAAGGATAACCGAAGCGGTTTCATCACAGCGGGCCAGCCGACCCGGCGCCGGCCGCGGGACCACAGAACTTTCTAGCGCACCGACACAACACTTATCTACGCTAATTATAGAACTAAACAAAGAAGCATTGGCATTATATTATCTAAATCATACTTCATCTTGCAAATGGCTTTCCATCGTGCGATAGTTGGTATCTGTGTCACACGTAATACAACTATGACAGTCTAAACAAGACGCTAATTAAACATAACAGCCGAACAAACAATGCACCTAAATGAACAATTAAAACAAAATCTAAATTGGGAAGACAAACATAAGAAGATAAGGAGGTATCACAGGCGAATTAAGTAGTGTTGTTGGCACGTAGATGATGTAGTCCTTATCGGGAACCAAATAACGTGGTGACAGCGCAAGTTGCCGGCGAGAGAGACGTGTTTGCGTCTAAACCAAAACACGCTACTTTACTAGGACAAGAAAAGGTAACAAAAAACATTTTATAAAAAAAATCAAACCGACTTCAAAAAGTAAAAATTAAACTTTTGTAGTCGGTGCCAGCCAAGGCATTCTACATTGCACTTCTATTAACTATATATTTTTTTGGCCTTAGCTAGCTAGCACCGACTCCAAAAGTTTTATTAGTTACATCATGTGCCGTTACTTACACAAAAAATCAGCCCATACACAACAATGATGTCATCTAGGTAAACAACTACTTGCCAAAAAGTGATTGATATTTTTCAGGATTATGAAAAAACTACTAGCCAGATCTTCGTAAAAATTATATGGGACCACACATAAACCATTTTCTTTCAGATAAAAAAGAGCTATAAAAATCTGTTAACAATTGGCGAAGGCATGGTAAAACATAAAAAAAAAAATAAAAAAATACCCTCTACTTGAGAACCTCCTCGTTTTTTGACATGATTTTAAGGAATTACGAAATGAATGCCATGTAACATAACAGTCTAATCAATTGGATCAAGTACTAACAATAACTGAAGAAGCTATTTGCGGATGACACTTTGAAGCACAAAAAATGTATACGAGAAAAAACCAACCTGTCTCTAACTAGATCAGACAGACAGATGGGTATTTTTCATCTAAAAAATGTATAGGTATGTGTATATGTTTATTTTATAGTATTAGTATAGTATGTATGAATTTGTATATTTATGTAGTATTAAAGTGATGTACGTTTATATATCAATGTTAACAAATCGCATTTTGTACCGCTTTCGCTGCTCTCTGTTTCCTTAAAGATTAATAGAGAATACTTTTAGTATTAAGTCCGTCTTTTGTACCTAACTTTGTGTTTATTGTACAATAAAGATTTAAATAAATAAATAAAAATGGCAATGTTGGTGATGTAAGTATTGAATCACACAATAACATTATAGAATCACATTTTTTATTAAAAGGTTAATTTAAGTTAATTTAAGTTAGTTTAAGTTAAGTTAATTTAAGTTAATTGAAGTTGAAGATACAAATACAATACATGATGTTCCACCAGATGTCACTATTGTAGCTAGAATAGAAGCGAAACAGAATGGGAAGGAGGATACTAGATGACATGTAGATATATTTATATATTTTAGGAAATATGACGAATTTATACTGAAGTCGTTTACACAATAACACAATAAAAAGGGTTTCCGCATCGGCTACGCTTATAATAAATAATAAATAAATAAATATTTCTTACACTCACACCAATTAACCTAGCCCCAAAGTAAGCACTGTAAGGCTTGTGTTATGGGATACTAGGGTAACGGATACAAATACATAAAATTATACTTATATAATTATTTATGTGTAGAAATATATATGAACGTCCATGACTCAGGTACAAATGCTCGTATTCATTATACAAATATTTGCCCCTACCGAGATTCGAATCCAGGACCTCAGAGTAAACGACACCTTGAAACCGGTGTACGTCCCACTCTACCAAGGAGGTCGACAAAAATAATAACAGCTTTGACCCCTTTTTCTAAGTAATTAATAGACTGGGTAGCCCAAACTACGTGAGACCTTTAACGAAACATTTGGCCACATTAACACAGCCCCAGCGATAGCGGGCGAACCAACAATATCACAATAAGTAGCTTTGTTTGTCATTGATACGAAGTGTGTACAAATGCTATTACCACAGCTGGCTAGCGAGTGATCTGGGTGGAGCGAACCCTCAAAGTGTTATCAATAAACGAAGGAAAATCGTTGTCTAAAGCACAATTTATTTTCATGTGCTTCATATTAGTATTGATTCTTTCAGTGACAGAACTTGAAATTTCTATAGCAAAGAAAGTTAGATTTTACATAAATTATTAGTTATACCTACTTATCGTGAAATTAGATAGATTGAAGAACCCGAGTCAGAATATTTTTTGTAATATCGATCTACATAATGTTATTTTTAAACCAAGTAAGATAAGATAAACGAGTAAGTATCAATAAAACATAATTATTTGACATTCTACAGGTACCAGCATAACATGTGTTTATCTGACGCGTCCGAGGATAAAACAATGGTGGTGCTAGTACTGTACCTAATGATAGTGACTGAGCAATTAAACGTACTTAGATAAAGTTCCGACGATCAATCAACCGTCCAAATCGGGCAGGACGGGCTACAGAGGTGTCAGTAGGAGACGCTATCAGACACAAACAGTCGTTATCAGCCGCAGCCCACCGCTGGCACCACTCGTATGTCAGCGTTGCAATCTTGATCGCCTTACTCATACCACTATCATGGCTAAAATATTCCAACGAAACATCATATGCAATTTTATTTATGGATTTGTTATTGACCAAAGATGTAATAATTATGTTTGCGACTTTGTAAAAGCGAAGAATATGATAAGAAACCGAACGCGGATACGGCACGCACACAGGCGCGCGTGTGCACACGCGGCCCGCGCACACTCACGCGCCGGACAAAAATAGCAACACCGATAGCGCAAACACACCAACACACGCCCACACGTTGTACGTGAACTGTAATAAAAACATACATAGATACACCGCGCTATGAATAACGATACAAATTGAAATGGAATCGTACTTGTTTATGTAGCCGAGTTAACGAACCGCCTTCTGCGGCTTCGCGCCGCTACCAGGAATCGAACGCGGGACTCAAAAAACGCAAAGAGAAAGCAGATTTCGAAAACCGGCTGGCGGGCGGTGGAGCCTCGTGGCAAAAATCTGCATATCGTAACAAAAACTATGCTCAAACGGGCGGCAGCGAGTGCGGCCGCAACGGCTGCTGGCGAGCTGGAACCGGCTCCGGCTGGTTCCAATTATAGGGCACGCAGCCGCCGCAAGGAATGTAGACCAGCGGAACATGAGCGCGAGGATCCCAGACTCACCTAAATTGATGACATACATGGCCTGGGAGCGCTCCAGCCTCTGAGCGCGCTCCACGGCCTGGTAAAGTCCACTGGAATCCACTTTCGGGCACTACAAAACTGTAACACAAACAGGATCCACTGCGGCGTTCGCAAGCATCTTATGTGGTCACTAGCACTGGCGTGGTCTGCGCGTCTCGGACTCGCCGGGAGCGTGGTCGAGGCGGCAGGTGAGCTCGGCTCGCGGTCAGCCACTGAGTGCGCGCACGCCGACGCGCGCCGACGCCGCCCGACGCGCCCCGACGCCCGCGCGCCTGCCCTCGCGCCTGCTGCCTGCAGCGCATCCGCTGCAAGCTCGCTCTTCGCGCGAATTTTCGGCAAACGTAGGAAAACTGAAGGTTGGCAAGCGATACAAAAACGTCGGCGTGATATTCCCGGAAACTTCACTTTTCCGCAGAACGTCTCATTACGTTGAGAAAACTTTCAAACAAAAGGTATTTTTGAAGATGAAACAACAACTGCAGACTGATGTTTATTTAACGAAACACGATCGTCTAATTCACACTAATTAAGACTATGTTAGGAGACCACAGACATTGTATGATAGCACTAAGGGTGGGTACTGGTGATGAATTATATAGAATAAATATAGTTGGAAGAGCCAAAAAGAGGAATGACTGCTGTATTATACTTCCGTCGTGATAATATTGTCTGCTTGTCGTTCATAAAAAAAACATGACTTGGCGTGCAACTTTTGCAAATGTTGCGAAGCCCATGTCATTTGGAGATACGTGACTTAACGCACGATAACTTGCACTGGAGAAGGTGTATGTGTTCAAAAAAAGAAACAGGAAAATTGTTCCAAGCAGGTACCTACACAGCGGGACATGGCCGTACCAGTTGATACCTATTAGTCTGATCTATAATCGTAAGTGGAAGTTATAAAGTACTACGTAGATAAGTCTGACATTAACAAAAATCAGATAGAATCAATGAGATTCTGTGAACAGAAAGATCTATTCACTCATCCCGCAAACGAACTTGATTTAATCCTCCTACAAATTCGGTCACCCTGCATCACTATTTTCACCCCACGCTCATAAGTTAACAAATAAAAACATTCAGACGTTCCTCTAAATCCGGAAATCAATCAATCACTTCTTTCATTTCGACTTCGCAAGAGCTCTATGTATTAGACATAAACGCGTGTAAAAAAAATCCGTCAAAAACTGAATTTCCTCTAAACCTAAAGTTGTCTGTTGACGTGAAGGTGTTGTTTTGTTGCACCGCTGCCGTGACGTCTCGAGCACGAGGAGTCCCCGCGCGTTGCGTCACCGCCACCGCACTCAGCGCAACAACCTTGCCCGCCTTCTGCAGACGCCGCGTAAACAACAACGCTCAGATAACTCGCTTTTTAAACATTGACATTTAAACTGTCTTTTCAAAGAGATACCTTCCTAAGTAAATTTTGTATAAATAGACTAGATATTGGGAGTGCTCAGAGTATTTTGAGTAATCCGGATTCTGAGGCCGCACTATACTTGTATGGTTTGGTCGAGTACTGCCTACAAACTACACAAACATAGATTTTTTATTTTTGAAGTGAAAACTTCTTTAGCGGCGTTGAGCACTTTTTCTGTAATGGGTATAAAATCTTAAACTCGCGTCAGGACACGTGACCTGATCGAAAAAGCGTAGGACGGATGGAGAATGTTGAGGTGACAGGTTGACTATGGTCTCGGTTGCTTAGCGACAGACTGTTGATAATGTCTTTTACTTGTCTCTTGTTTTATTGTCAATATATATTTTTCGATTCTCTATAATAACTAATGTTTTCTTATATCTTATTACCTAACTTAACGTTCACTTTAATATGGTTTGTCATGTTTGTGTACGATAGCGCAATAAATGAATATTGTATTCTACCACATAAATGATAGTACTTTTATACTGATAAAGCAATTGGTGCAAAATTATTCCCTAACCATTCCAAAATATCAAACATGCTCAACGTTAATAATCAAGTTTTCACTTCTGCCGGCACTCCCGGAGTGCAACCCGTCTTTTTTTTCTAAATGTAAACGGCTGATTTGCCTCGATGGAGCTTCCGTGTCTAGAGACAAAAAAAATAAATGAAGATTAAAAAAAAACAAAAAAAAAACTGTCTATCCGCGAAACTAGTTTATTGGTGTTTCCCGCCGATAAAAAGTAATAAAATATCTGTGATTTTGAGGTCTAATTCCTCTATGCTGCTACGATAGAGCCAGAGCTAATCCAAAGCTGTTAAATTTAACAGGATCACAGCTCGATAACAGGTACGAGTTAAAGGATTCAAATGTAGGTACATTATCAAAACATCCTGATTGAGATCATCCAAAGAAATCTAAATTTAGTAACATGGAGTTACTTAATTGCTTTACGACCAAGTTCAACATCTTTAATAATACGAAATATTGATGTTTACCGAATTTATAACACTGATTTCAAACCGGACTATGTAGGGTCAAAATCGGTCCCATGCTGATCAAACTATACTTTGACATTTGATAGGGATTGTGACCGGGACGCGTTTTGAAAGGTATTAAATGAACGGAGTTGAACTGTCTAAACAAAGTGACAGACGATAATATCTTTCAAATGTATGGAGAAGTGTCAAATGAAGTGTCATTTAAAACATCATTAATTCCGAAAGGGATTGCGACTATAAGTTACAGAATTACATAAATCACTATCACAATATCTTTGAAAGGGATTGTGATCGTTTTTTTTAATGAAGTACGGGGAGACTCTTAGCCTTCATCATACCTGATGTTAAGTATTGATAAGGCTGAAGATGGAAGCGAGCCTCTCCTGGAATCCCCAATCACTGAGGAACTGGCTATCTTATCTTTAACTGCCGGAACACAACAACGCAGAAAACATTGTTGTTATGGCGTCAGACTTAGATAAGATGGTGGTAGCTAGCCAGGCGGACTTACAACAAGTCCTACCACCAACCAAACAATATGTACCCCCGCTGAATCGAACCCGGGACCCCTGGGTCTGATACCGGTGGTTGTACCACTAGACTATAGAGGCGGTTAAAATAGATTTTGAAATTAGACAATTAGGGGGCAGGATTGTTCCCAAGGTTCCATTTGGTGAAATTTTGAAATCGGTTAAGTAGGTAGTTTCGAGGAAATCATAAACTGTCGTTTTCGTTACCGTTCTCCGGACGATTGGTGATACCTTTTTTTTCGACCATGATTTTTTGGTTTGAAAGAGGATATACTTTGAAATAAAACAACTTTTACGGATATCAAACGCGCTATATTTCCACGAACTAAGTTGTAATTGTCCGTATTTTTAGGTTTTTTCCATTTCTCGTTCGGATACGGTTAGACATTTACTATGGTACAAATTATTATTGATTTGATATTTTGTCTAACCGTATCCGAACGAAAATAAATTAACTTTTCGCGGGTAGACTTATAAGTAGCCAGTCATCCCGTGACCACGGCAGCTGTAAAGGTGCCGAAACGTCGGGAAAATCAAAAAACCCCTAAAAATACAGACAATTACAACTTAGTTCGTGGAAATATAGCGCGTTTGATATCCGTAAAAGATGTTTTATTTCAATGAACAGTGCGCGCCAAAACATAAGATGTACGTAGAGGATATACTTCTAGGATGATGCCATTTAATACCCTTTTAGCCGACTTAAGAAAGTAGGTTATCAAATTCTCGCGTATCAATTATCAATATTATAGTATATTTTTTAGGTAAAACGAAATAATAAACATGCATAAGTTTTTGCATATAGCAGTATCAATTTATTTTTAACGGTTTAACGATTTAACTCTAATCACTTTTAAAGATAATAATTTGCCATATGGGCGTATTGTTGATTTTCACTGTGGGCAATTTTTTGGCCGAAATGTAATTGTCTTAGTATGGTTTTTTATTTAATGCATGGCTGTTGTTGTCACTATAAACAAAAAAAAAATAAAAAAAAATAAAAAAGGAAATAAAATATAGGCATATTAACCTCTTGCGTAATACTCGTATCTGCGTAAATAAAGTCTACTAACGCGAACTTTTTCACGGAAACTACAAGGTTACAGATTTACCAGGAAAATTATGTAAAAGCTCGTAAGTCAGTAGTCGTAACCCATCTCGAATATCTGGTGATTCAGAGTGCGTTTCTGCTGGCGGCGGCGGCACCAGCTCCGCGTCATCAGTGAGTGTGACAAACCGGCCGGCCTCGGAGCGCCAAAAGTACAACATGTTTATTTATTTATTTACTAGCGGATCCTCGCGGTTTTACCCGCGTGGTGCCCGTTCCCGTGGGAATATCGGGATAAAATCTAGCCAATGTCACTCGGGAGAAATGTAGCTTTCTAATGGTCTAAGAATTTTCTAAATCGGTCATAGTTCCTGAGATTAGCGCGTTCAAACAAACAAACTCTTCAGCTTTATAATATTAGTATAGATTTAAGGTACTCCAACTAATGAACATACAATAACATGGCATATGAGAAACATTCACAACTACAATACATGTATGACATTAATTACAGGTGTACTCGGCATTTCGGCAAAGTCCAATTGTTGGTATGTTCATTTCACAATTGATGTCCTCAGAAAACTCTGATAGAAAAATCTGATATTACATTATAAAATAGGCTAATTGAATTATTAAGATTTCATTATTACAAAGTTTCCACGTTTCTTATTAGCTAAATTTTTATTCGCCAACTCCTGGTACACCAATTCCATGCGCCAGGGGTTCGCGCGCTAAGCCTGCGTTCGGAGCAAATAAAAATAAAACTTTCGCGATGGTCGGTCACGAGATGGGTGACCAAAAATTTATTAGCTCGAGCTCCTCCGTGTGTCGGAAGGCACTTTAAGCCTTTGATCCCATTGCATTTGCAGTAGTTAAAACTTAAAACCCACTAATTTGCTTGGGCCCCCACGCTGGTGGGTTATGGCCTGTTCTCCTTACCCATCGATAAGGAAGGCCAGTGCTCAAGCGCAGTGGGGTGGGGATATTAAAATCAATGATGATTATTAAAGGTGGTGTAGTTAAAAGAATGACCTTATCACATTGCAGCTTTAACCTAAGAGCTGCAGTGTCAGTTTCGTAAATTCACTAGCGCAAACGGTACCAAATAACTAAGTCAGAGCAGCCTATAACTTTTTAATTTTGCATTTTACAATGCTATTTTTACGTGTTATTTTTAAGTTATAAGTAGATGGCAGTTTCATCTTCATCGGTAGTCAAACATCTGTAAAGATGTTTCTTTCGAATGCGAGGATATTTCTCTCATTGATGAAACGACGGTGGCCAACACCGTAGAAAAAGGTGAATATACTAGAGAATTTCAACGTGTTCTCGTAGGTCTCTGTAGCATAATTGGTCAGTGCATTGGGCCGGATTCCCAAGGATGCGTGTTCGAGTCCCGTCAGGGCGACATGAGACAAGTTGCTTTTTTCTAGTATATTTACTTGATTAAAAATTATCACGTAAAAATAGCATTGTAAAATGCAAAATTAAAAAGTTATAAGTAGATGGCAGTTTCATCTTCATCGGTAGTCAAACATCTGTAAAGATGTTTCTTTCGAATGCGAGGATATTTCTCTCATTGATGAAACGACGGTGGCCAACACCGTAGAAAAAGGTGAATATACTAGAGAATTTCAACGTGTTCTCGTAGGTCTCTGTAGCATAATTGGTCAGTGCATTGGGCCGGATTCCCAAGGATGCGGGTTCGAGTCCCGTCAGGGCGACATGAGACAAGTTGCTTTTTTCTAGTATATTTACTTGATTAAAAATTATCAGAGCAGCCTCTTTAAATCTGAGAGAGAGAGAAAGAGAGAGAGAGAGAGAGAGAAATATTTTATTAACACAAAAGACCATAATACAAAGTACACACAAAAACATAAAAACGATACAGATTAAAAAAGCAACACAAAACACATTACAAATAACACAAAATACAATAATATGGCCTTCAGGTCAATAGGGTCCCCGCCTCAGCATGTGTTGCCATGACACTAGATGTGTCACAGCAACGCTGGTATTCTGGCAGGGCCCGTTTGGTTCATAATATATTTCGAGCAATGTAGGTAATAACTTGAAATTAGTTACGACATATTCATTAGACGAATGCAAATAAGCGAGACTGAGCGGCTGCTGATAAATAACAAATAAAAATGCTTCTGAATTGAGAAAAAAAATACTGGACAAGTGCGAGTCGGACTCGCCCACCGAGGGTTCCGCACAAAGTTGTAGGTATCTAGGTAACTACCTAGGTACATAATATTATAAATAGTTCAGGAATTGAGTCTCGCACTTTTTTCTGAAGTCTTCCCAAAATTAAGTTTCAAAAATTTAAGACAAAAATTTTCATGAGTTAAATTAAAAATGTCTAGTTTTCAGTTTTTTTCCGTAACTTGTAGTAAAAGACGATATTACTTGCCAAATTTCATAGTTCTAGGTTCTAGGTAAACGGAAAGTAACTATGAATTTTGATTCCCTTGAGAAAGTCGAAGTATACCTTTTTTGCGACATAAACGGTCCTATCTTTTTATAACGTTAATTTACAAGTTTGATTTGTTTACCCCTTCAACAGACTGTTGACTTGAATATATGGTTTCAATTTCAACTCGATATATACCTTCGAGCATTCTCGAGATAAACTAGGACAAACGGACGGACGGACGGACAGACGGACTACAAAGTGATGGTATAAGAGTTTCGGAAAATAATAAGAGGTTCGGAACCCTAAAAAACGTGTGTACTCCCATAAATATGCAGAAATATCTTCTCTTCGGCGACAGAAACCAATTTTTGTTAATTTATGAATATACGTCACTAAATGTAGGGTAACCATATCGAAGAATGAAGAGCCCGGAATGTTCTTCGTAATATGGCTAGACTGGACAAAGAAACTCTTTTGTAATTATATAAAAAAAAAAATTATCAAGAATAAAAAAGTTTGGACCAATAAGATACTGATATGAGTCTGTCAGACATTTGTTATGTAGTACCTAATAATATTTTGAATGGGAAAGTGTATTTATTTGTCCTTCTTTCACGCCATATTCCCAGGGGAACGGTAAAACGGCAAACCCGCGGGCGGAAGCTAGTATTCCACAATATTACGTGAGTATACGGCAAACTAATACATGGTTACCATAGTTTATAAACTTTAAGGGATAAAATTTATATTGATGATGTAATTTACAGTTGCAACCTTTATACATTGAGGTTCACTTGTCGTATTTATTATATATTTATTGGCTACCAGCATCAATTGACATTTAGACGAGAACGAGCTTGATCAATTTAGGTGTAACCTTGGATTTTTAATAATGTCGTGTTGCTACAATAATCTGAAGACCTGAATAAAAACCAAAATATGCAAATTAATGGCTTTACCTTATCACGTTTTAGTCTTGTGTATTAAGGTGTTTATTTATCAAAGGATAACGGTGATAAATATAGATGGATTATTATTATTGCAGTCACGTAGACGGGCTCATTGATTAATTAAGCTGTCGATCATACTTTACCTTTGAATTTATAAGATTTATTTACTTATTTTAAATTATATAATATAAACTTGTGTAGGTACCGCATGGGACAGCATTATGGTTGGTGGTAGGACTTGTTGTAAGCCCGCCTGGCTAGCTACCACCATCTTATCTAAGCCTGACGCCATAACAACAATGTTTTCAGCATTATTGTGTTCCGGCAGTTCGAGATAAGGCTGAGGATTCCGGGAGAGGCATGCTTCTATCTTCAGCCTTATCAATACTTAACATCAGGTATGATAAAAGCTAAGAGTCTCCCCGTCATTCATAAAAAAAACATAGATTACCGAAAACATTAATACCACCATGGCAAATACGGCTTACATATTTCACTTATATACAACGTTATTTAAAATTTACACAAAACCTCAAAGCCATTTCTAGAACTCGTCATAACAAACAACTTTTTGTATGGTAGCAACCCTGATATTGCGAATAAAAATCAGCTGTTTCATAGAAAATTTTATTTCAACTCTGCTAAAATGTAGAAAACAGCAGATTCTTTCGCTATTTCTGCGATGCTCCATACAGAAAGTTATTCACAATGAGTTGTACAAATGGTTTTGAAGTTTTGGGTAAACATATAATAACGATGTATAATTGGTACTTGTAGGAACCATAATTTATTTTGCAAAAAATATGGTACATACATACAGAAGCTCTATTTTTGATTCACTCGTCTCGGAGGTTTCTACTGATTTTCATGCGACGTTTGAGTTTCCGTATTTTCCATAGTTCCGTAATAGCGACCTTGCACTTATATTTCGCTTTTCGCCTGTAATACCGCCTCCTAACGCAAGCGCGCGAGGGGCAAAGCGAAAAGCGAGCTACGTGTATGCAAAGTCGCCAATCGCCTGATCGCCTCCCCGTTCGCCTCACCCTCACACGACGAGTCATTCAAAAATAGAGGTCCAAGCCAGGGAGGAAGTTACAAGATCGAAAAAAACACTCCATGAGCCATATCTATTACTTTGTGTGTTTTGTTCACAATAACCTTGTTCTGTTCCTGTCTCAGCATTGGAAAATCATACTAAAAGCGTCGTTAGTAATACTTACGATAAGCACGTGTAACATTAACAGATTAATTGACTGATTCGTGCAATAAAAGCTGGAGTCGGGATATGGCCCGTAAATATCGGCGCCGGCGGTAAATCGCAGCGATTAAGACGTTCCGAGGGCTGCCTCAGGGGCGGCATTTACTTCCACAAACAAAATCCTCATTAATTCAGTAAAAGAAAATGTACTTAGACGTCCCACGCCTGCTGTCGCTAGTGGCTAGTCAAAGTCAAAACACAAACAAACAGGCATCCAGGCAGCTGCCAGCAAAGGCATTTTACTTTGCGGTCCTACTATTATATTTTTCTTGCCTTGGCTGGCACCGACTCCAAAAGGTTTATTTTTGCTTTTTAGTTTTTTGAAGTCAGTTTTATTTTTTTTAAAAAAAGTTTTTTATTTTACAATTTTTAAAGGTAGAAGAGGTCCCATGCCTACGCTAATAACCTTATGTCAACTTCTCATCACCTATTAAAAAATGCTGCTTTTCCCGGTGCAGGGACGTTACTTATTGAGGAGTTCTCCCGATACTTCATCACCAGCTCCACTTCATCACATGCATTGAGTCGAGCATAAATTGCTTATGTCCCACATTAAAGTAATCGTATCGCTTCCGTGAAATGCCAAGTATTTAATAGTTCCGATGACCATTTGTGGTCTTCATCATCAGTTCCACTTCACCAAATGGTGCTTTCCGGAAGCATAAGCATAAGTTACTATAGAAAACACCGAAATCGCTATAGGAGTGCCTATAATAATTGAAGAGTTCCCTGGATTTCTCCAAGATCCCATCATCAGATCCTGACATGGTGACAATGGGACCACATGGGAAGTATACCCTTTCGAACAAAAAAAGAATTACTCAAATCGGTCCACCGTCTTCAAATAATCGAGTAACAAACATTAAAAAAAAAAAAAAAAGATTCCGTCGATTTGAGAACCTCCTCCTTTTTTTGAAGTCGGTTAATAACACATAATATGGAGAGGTGAACCCTGTGTTCGTACGCGACGCCAACGGGGACGTCGCGTCGGCGAGGATCTGACTAACGCTGATTCCTATTTACGATACCTTTGTCGTTCCGCGACTTTCACTGTCATTACGAACCTAGAACAATAACAACAAGTGAATTAATAATCTTATAACATTAAAGTCAATAAAGCTGGGTTTGAAAGCAAAAAACATCTCTTATGACAAATAATGTGATCAAGTGATCATGATCATGTTATTTATTTATTCTTTATTGCAATATAAAAAAAAATACAACAAATGGCGGACTTAATGCCATCAGGATTTCTCTACCAGTCAACCAGTAAAAGGTGTTGGACCTACCGTATCGGCAATAAAGTAGCACATTAAAACATAATTCAGAATATTGAAACAAAAGTGGGAATAGCTATTTACGGGTATTTAATTAACAAAAAATACATAATCATACTACATAATATAAATTTTTATCATATATACATAAATACATACATATCTATACTAATATTATAAATCTGAAGAGTTTGTTTGTTTGAACGCGCTAATCTCAGGAACTACTGGACCGATTTAGAAAATTCTTAGACCATTAGAAAGCTACATTTCTCCCGAGTGACATAAGCTATATTTTATTCCGATATTCCCACGGGAACGGGCACCACGCGGGTAAAACCGCGAGGATCCGCTAAATTACGTCAGAGATGAAGGGGATCAGCGTAGGGTTTTATGAATGTAATAAAAATATCCTTTCCAATTAAACTTATAAAACTACTGTATTGTTCGATAAAGGTGAATGACAGTAAACACTCACAAAAAATGGGGAAATCCCAAGCCAACACATGCAGGACAAACAAATGGGCATTCATATATATCGGATTATTTTTATACAGCTCCTCATATATATGCCATAGAGGCTATAAATATCCATAAAATTGGTTTATTTTTTTCAGTTCAAAGAACCTGATTCAGATCCTCAATAATTGCTACACATCTTGCATCTGCATAGACAAAGTGTGGGCTGCGATATGTGTAAAAAAAGTAAATAATTACTGCTGACGTAATCACTATCCCCCCCCCCCATGTCATCAAAAATAAGCTAATTAATAATTCTATTATTACCTTCAAATATTCTATTGATTATTAATCAAAAAAGTATGTTCATAAAATCTTACAATGTAGGTTCTGCTACTGTCTGTTCTAATATTATTTGCACATTTTTTTGTATAATTTATATTTTATTATTCGTGTGACTTGCATGTGCTTTGAAGAATATTTATGTAAACTTGCATTGTATGAAATATATAAATAAATAAATATATGAAGGACCAATCAAAAGCTTTCTTTAACACCCGGCGCGGGCAGCAAGGCTAAGGTCGGGCAGAGTTTACTCACACTATCTTAACCCACCTCTCCGCGACCGGTAACGATTACGCTTAACCATCCGTTTATCGAGCTGGCGATGCCAACGGCCTAGTCAGCGGTTAAATTTAAGCGGTGACAGCGCGGTGACCACTCTTCATGACACGGTAACATTCGCACTGGAAGTGACTACCGATTCTATTTTGATATGACCTCTTGAAAAACCCGATTTATGTTTTTTTATTACTCATAATAATACTCTGAATCAACACGTCCATTTATTTTTTATAAATATCATGCGAAAGACAACCGTAGGTACTAATCAAAGCTTTTGATTAACCAATACTCTATCCACGGCAAAAGATATGCTCATATTGGATACGATGATAAGGACCCGTTGGTAACTTTAAATAATTTGCAATGCGGTAATGATATCTAGGCCTATCGTAGATAATATCTACGAGGATGTCAATGAAACAGGCAGTAAAAGATTTCTGCAGCTTAAGGTTATCAAATGATGATTTCGACACCAAATAGATTTTTTTTTTATGAACAACGGGGAGACTACTAGCCTACGTACACCATACCTGATGTTAAGTAGTGATAAGGCTGAAGATGGAAGCGAGCTTCTCCCGGAATCCTCAATCACTGAGGAACTGGCTATCTTATCTCTAACTGCCAGAACACAACAATGCTGAAAACATTCTTGTTAAGGCGCCAGACTTAGATCTTGATGCAAACTCAACTAAATGTCGGTACCAGTTCCTATAAAAAAATAGAGGAATAGAAAATATATAATAATGAGTAAACTATGGACGGACTCAGAGTATAAGTATTCAATAAATAAAGCAGTGAAGACATACTAGATCCCCGATTGTCTGAACGTGACTCGACTTTAATATTTGCGAGATTTTTCAAAAGATCACAGTTCTAGCCAACAAAATTTAACCTGAAAGACTAAATAACTAGTTATTTACATTATTTTAGAGCGTGGATTCACGCGTGAGTCAGAGATGAGCCGCGACTATCACCAGCTCCCGGCGTGCTCTACGAATATTAGTAAGCTGTCAACTCTGTGACGCACGGACCAAAACTAAACGCCGATTTTGCCAAAATATAATGCGACTGAACTTTAGGTTTTCACTAATATTTTATTTGAGGATGCATTAAGTAATTCTAAAATTTTCCAAATAATAAAGACTATTCAAAAAATAAAAATACTCTATCCTAACATTTTTGCACACACTTTGTCTATAAAATAGATTTGGTTTCTAATTATCTATTCAGCGCTAAACTTTTAGAATGCGAATTGAATTCTTTCATGATCTCGGGAACTAATGAGTTTAATAACATAACTCTTCATTTCAAAATCGACAACAGCTATCAAGATCTCATACAGGAAAAGAAACCACAATAAAATCCACGTCTTTCATAATAAAACATGCTATCTTATAGAACTTCCTCATAAACGAAAGGGGAATTTTAAACCATAATAACGCCTCAGACTAAATTCGTATCCTGAGATCAATTCTGATTATGAAAATGGCATTAAGCAGAACTAAGTACTTATCTAAAGTAAAGTACTTATCTATAAGTCTATTTGAATAAAAATCTTTGACTTTGAAATCTTTGACTTTGAACTGAGCTACAATTTCTGCGAAGAGGTGTCGGATACAGAGTAGGTGTGAGTGTGAGTATTATTATTAATCTTGTGGCTCAGTCAGCAGATATATTTATCAACAGCGTCGAGGCGCCAGCGACGGCTTGCCTTACTCACCTAGCAGCATAAACAATGGCGCCGGCGCCTGCGCACGATCAAACAGAACGTTACGATTCGTCGCGCGCATCAAATCTGCGTTAACCCACCGCCCGCCGCCGCCGCCGCCCGGTTACAACGCGGAACGGGAAACTAATATGTTATTTATATGGCTCTGTAAACGATTACGGTGCAAACAACGTGCGTTTAGTAGGGCGAGAAAACATTTAGGTAACAATAGTTCGTGTAACGTATAAAGGACAATTACACAATTCCCTCAATTACCGAGGAAACCGTAATTTCAGATTCAGTTCTAAAGTTAATAAGGGGTGCCGTAAGGCAGCCTTTTGGGGCCCTTATGTTATTTAATATACATCTATGGAATGGAAATCCTTTCCTTTAAGAATAAGAAAATAGTTTCTTGAATTGGATTTATTCATAGATTCATTGAAATAAAAACCCTAATGTCACATCATCTTAACTAATCGCTCGCGCAAGTTCTCGTTTCTTTTTTTTTTGTTTTCTTTGTCTTATGTAATTATTGTACCAATGGAAGAAGTAGCTTATAATATAACCGTGGCATTAGTGGTAATACACAGAAGAATGAGAAAATACATTTTAGTAAAATAGATCAATTAATTAATTCTCCGCGCTGAATTTTCTTTCTAAATATTATTTAAATTTAGAGGTATGTATTAGTTTCAATGAAAGTTATTTCAGATAGGCCAGTGAGCTCTCCCGCCGGTTACTGGGAGTCGCGGCAAGGATGAGTCAGCACGGGAAAACCCGCGCGTGCGTCGCGACAAACTATACTAAGAATACAAGCTCCTGTCGCGTCCGAGTAAATCATTTAAATATCAAGAACATCTGAAGGTAGTGGTATTGTTATAGAAGAGAAAAACACAGATTAATTAATTATACGTAGGAGATTTGAGCGACAGGTTCATTAATGATTACACGTTATTAACAGCAATAATGAATTAGTATAATCCAATAAAAATTTAATAAAAAAGACGATATTCACAATAAAAAATATTCTATAAAGACGTCATATCTTCAGCTCGCAAATTGAGAGGATTATATATACTTAAGTAAAGCACTTCTAGAAACTTTATTAAAGTATTTCGTAGTTCCAAGAAGTTAGGCCCATTGCGTGAACCACCCCTTTCTAAGTTATCGGTTCCCCAAGTAGGTGCTAGTGGAATTACATCATCTAACCGACGAGGTTATAAATCAGCTTTATCTATCCAACTTAGTGGCAATAATCAGTATTTACACAACGGTAAATAGTGGGGTTGCTGGAGGAGCAAAAATAGCACTTGCGAGTGAGAGTTAAGGTTGAGGAGTTTAGGCGCGATTGGAACTGTTATTGTTTTCGTGAAATGGCAAAGGTACTGTTTGCGTGTCCCGCGGCGGCATGCGAGCAAGCGCTGCGCCACGTCATCGACGCAGCATGACGTCATACGACCTTTGCTCGGGTCCGCCGGTGACCCGCTGGGGTAGCGCACACTTTAAGCACCTTCGACTCGTAAGGTTATCGTCCATTTACAGAAAAATAATAATCTCCTTTCACGAATTATACAGTTTAATACATTCGAAAGTTAAGTTTCCTTTTAACTCTGGAAATCAATATTTATCAACAAAGCTTAATTTTGTTATGCATTTTTCATTTTCGTTAGGATCATTTATAAAAAAAAACTTAAATGTGTGTGTTGGGTATCAATCAATATAAGATGAAGAAATGCACCACTTTTTGCTTTCCCAGAAAATTGTATGACGTGAAACACTAGTCAAAACAAATCTAATATATTTTTAAAAGTTCGCTGGCACTTGGAAAGCCAAAGACGCCTGCTTTGAATCATACTCTTGCGTGTGATAACGCGTACCTAATTATATCTGTTGATGAATCAAATAAGTTTGTGGCGCTGGTAATGTCATTATAATTAAGATATCATGTTTGGCACTCGTGTACTATCTAGTAAATAAATACGTTGATATCTATCTTTAGTAATATAATAAAGTTTGCAGAAGGGTTCGTTTGAAAGTGCTGCTAACCTCTGGCTAACGGCAGCGTGGAGTGGAACTACCAGAAGAATGTAGGTATTGAGAAATGTTGGCCTATTTTTTTTTATTCACGGCGGGAGACTCTTATCCTTCATCATACCTGATGTTAAGTATTGATAAGGCTGAAGATGGAAGCGAGCCTCAACCACTGAGGAACTGGCTATCTTCTATCTAACTGCCGGAACACAACAATGCTGAAAACAGTTGTTATGGCGTCAAAAATAGATAAGATGGTGGTAACTACGGCCAATTATCCTGACTATAGTGGAAACTCTAATGTGCTGTAAGCAAAGCCGTAAACTTATTTACAGTTACGGCATTTCATAAATAGGTTATTTAATACCTATATTTACAAAGGGAAGCAACATAATTTATATTCATATGTAACATTTCTGTAATATGTTTTCCAACGCAAGTTAAATAAACGTGGATTCTTACGCAAATCCCACGCATTGTGAACATTTATAGAAACTTAATAAAGACAAAATTTTCGTACATAACAAAAAGGAGACAAGGAAAATTATTACCGAA
The DNA here is from genome assembly GCA_910589605.1 of Chrysoteuchia culmella. Classification (NCBI taxonomy): domain Eukaryota; kingdom Metazoa; phylum Arthropoda; class Insecta; order Lepidoptera; family Crambidae; genus Chrysoteuchia; species Chrysoteuchia culmella. The sequence continues at coordinate 21,439,409 of OU342651.1, forward strand.
TGAAACCGAATGTAAATCCCCAATATGTATTGAAAGAAGTGGCAGGCAATCAACGTCTGTGTCCACTCATCCGGTTAAATAACCTGCATATAAAATTGGCGGAATAAATTCGCGGTTGTATTGCCAATATTTGTGATTTTCTTCTGCATGCGATAGAACTTAGACGCTATACGTAGTAAGTTCTTTTTGATATAAAACTATAGAATGGTTAGAGATGTTACAAATCTGGAAATCTAAACATATAAAAACACTTGTCATGACTCACTGATTCATCATTGCACAGACTAAATTATTAAAGCGTCTAGCTTTTGAACGAGTTTCAGCGTTTTTCAAAGTTCATCTCTTCAGGGGGTGAAAAGGGGTGCAAAAGTTTGTTTGGTTTTTTACTATTAACACTTTTTTTAGAGATAATTGGAGAATCTGAGACTAATATAGGCTGCTTTTAAACCGACTTCAAAAAAAGAAGGAAGTTCTCAATTCGACGGATTTTTTTTATTTTTTTTATGTATGTTACTCGATTACTCGAAGACGGCTGGACCGATTTAAGTAATTCTTTTTTTGTTCGAAAGGGTATACTTGACATGTGGTCCCATTGTCATCATGTCAGGATCTGATGATGGGATCCTGGAGATATCCAGGGAACTCTTCAAATATTATAGGCACTCCTATAGCGATTTCGGTGTTTTCTATAGTAACTTATGCATGTGCTTCCGGAATGCACCATTTGGAGAAGTGGAACTGATGATGAAGACCACAAATGGTCATCGGAACTATTAAATACTTAGCATTTCACGGCAGCTAAACGATTACTTTAATGTAGTATATGAGCAATTTATGCTTGCTTGACTCAATGCGTGTGATGAAGTGCAGCTGATGATGAAGTATCGGGAGAACTCCCCAATAAGTAACGTCCCTGCACCGGGAAAAGCAGCATTTTGTAAAATGTGATGAGGAGTTGTCATAAGGTTATCAGCGTAGGCACGGGACCTCTTCTACCTTAAAAAATTGTGAAATAAAAACACCGTAGCACAAACATAGTAGCACCGCAAAGTAGAATGCCTTGGCTGGCACCGACTCCAAAAGGTATATTTTTTGCTTTTTAGTTTTTTTAAGTCGGTTTTCATTTTTTTATAAAAAGTTTGTTTACAATGGGAAAATATACATTCAAATGGGAAAAGAAATTTTAACATTTTACAACGGGAAAATATATATAATTTTTTTCCGTGAGATTGTGAACAAACAAAAATGTGAGCAAAAATAACAAATTACTTTGCGCAATAACCTTATTCCTAGCGGACGAAGTCGCTGGCGGAAGGCTAGTAAAATATATATTTCTTCATACCTTTAACTAGATTTGTAAAGTTTTAGAAACACGATTTTATAAATTTTAAATAGAAAAATATTGCAAAAAATCAACTCGGCCACAAGTGAATTCTCATATGGGACTAGAACCCACGACCTTTGGAAATCCGGTCCAATGCTCTAACCACTGAGCTACCAAGACTTAAGCCTCAAAATTTATCATAAGTATAAAAATAGAATTGAAAATGCAAAAATTCAAAAATAATAAACGATTTTATGATTTTGCCTCGTCACTTTTTCTTTTCGAAAAGACCCCAAAAAATAGGAAAAATTTATGATTATTCTCAAATGGGGTTAACATATACTATTGGAAATTGGTTTAATTAATGGAAACCATTATATTTAGGGTCGTGTAGTTTCATTTATCTTTAATTTAATTAGTTATTTACTACGAAGCTATTTCGTGGTTTTTCGCATAATCTGTCTCGCTCCCACGTGCGTCGTTTTTGCTATTCGTCTAATCTATTCGTGCTATCGTATTGCTATATCGCTTCAGTCGTATAACGCCTTAATGAATGCTGTCCTTATCCTGTCCTTTAGGCGGCTAACATCACGAGTACATCACACGCACATGCCTATGCACCAATCGTAAAAAGTATGGATCATTTGATAGAATCAGGCGTTACTTGGCGGAAATCCATATCTTAGTAGAAAACGAAAAATATGTCGCGTAATTCCGCAAGAAAAAATGCAGATGCAGCCCAGTGACACACCTTGCACCTTCACCGACTACTCTACACGTGTTTCGCCCACACACGGAGCATCCTCAGGAGTTGTTAGACCGTGCCAATCTCAGCACCGAGTGACTCACTCGGTGCTGAGATTGGCTGCATCTGCATTTTTTCTTGCGGAATTACGCGACATATTTTTCGTTTTCTACTAAGTATGGATCAATCTCTTTATTTACATGAATGCAATTTTAAGCACGATGGCTTAACGTTTTCGCGATCGGAATACGATTGCAGTAGTAAAGAATCTATTGCTAGAATCAATAACTGACCAGAAACATATTATCTAGCTACAGCAAGAAGGAATCAGTGATCCTTCTCATAAACTCATAATTAGTATTTGCGGATGTCATTTGATTTGACCCAACGCAGAACAGTGAGCTTCTTAATGACGCGACGCAAATTCTTGCACAAGCACCAATCGTTAAAATAATTAACCATTGAGGTTAACTTCTTTTGATTTACAGCCGACCTAAACCGGATCTAATGCGTCTTATAAATTTTGTGTTTTGTTAATAAATTCCGTTTTGTTTTTTTTTACGATTTTAATTGCTGTTTATTGGATGTTAAGACCAGCGCTCATTGAGCGGGCAAGAAGATATGCATAGTTCGAGTGGTATAAATAAAGGGTTTTTACAATGATTTCAAATAAGTACAACCCTGTTGGAGCTTTCTAGGGTTACGTATTTGATGGGAAATAGTTGTAAATTACACAGAAAAAATACATTATTGCCTATACAAGTTCTCCCGTTCGCAAATTTAAGAAAAAATGAAGTAGCATTTACTTCATTTAAGGTAAATTTTAAATAGAAAAATATTGGAAAAATTAACTCGGCCACAAGTGAATTTTCAGACGGGAATCGAACCCGCGACCTTTGGAAATCCGACCATTGGAGCATTGGACCGGATTTCCAAACGTCGCGGGTTCGATTCCCGTCTGAAAATTCACTTGTGGCCGAGTTAATTTTTTCCAATATTTTTCAATTAAAAATTTACCATAAGTATAAAAATAGCATTGAAAAATGCAAAAATTACAAAATCATAAAATACTTCATTTAACTTAACAAGATTCAACAAATATTCTCATGTATGAAATATAAAACCTTCGGCGTGAAAATATTTATTACCGAATATGAGAAGTTGAAACCTATGAGTAGGCGCCAACCTTTAAGGCTTTTGCTCGATGATATCAGCCGACCATACTCGTGGAAAAACGTGCCCCCAAATTGCCGAGTTCAAACCAGACTGTACCTCTAAATAGCGTCTTACTTCATTATCACTTACACACAATACACAAATGAATATAATTGCTGTTAAAATTTTAGAAGGAGCCAAATTAAAGAGGAGGAATCGGAGGACTTTACGATGCTAAGAATTATGATCTTTCCTCTTCGATGTCATAATTTTGATGATCGAAGTCTTCCCTCTTCGATTGGGTATTGATGATCGGAAATCTTTCCGTGATATTATATTAAAGTGAACAAACAAAGACGAAGAAAACTTCAAAAGTCCAACAAAATTTTCTCAAAACTTTATGGTGCTTGATAATGGAAGTCTAACAGCTTTTGAGGATACCTCATGTGGAGAAGAACATTCGCAGTGTAGTTGGTAAAGACGTCTCTACTTTTGCAATTATATACCTACTAATTTGCAAGTGTATTTGTTTTCAGGCAGGCGGACTTTGCATTTTACGTGTTTTTAAGAAGCTAGATATCTTGGTTCCATACGTAATGTTCGTCCTCCAGGTGACATTTTATTTTATTAAACAATTTAGGGAATGCTAAATTGTTAGGGACCGGTAGGATATTGGATACAGTGTGTACAGATTTTCTCTGCGCCTATAATCCTTTAATTTTATCTGGTGACAAGGTTGTTGGGAACATAGTTATTCCGTTTACTAATACTTCTTCTACAGGAATTTCTTATCCTATAGTAGTAATTGGTACAGTGTTGTAGTCCAGTAGGCTTCCAGAAAATAAACTGCATGACTAATTTTCTGTGGCTGCCACGCGAATATTGATACCAATGGAATTATATAATTAGTTCCAATAACCGTCTTGGGTTTTGTAAATGAATATTTTGTTCGACATCTTCCTTAACGTTAGGAAGGAAAAAATATAAACTTACAAAATGAACTAGGAATTATTACGAAATAAAACTTTGAACATCAAACATGGTTACGAACTACGAGTAAGCCTTAAAAGAATAGGAAATACACAACTTACTAAAATAAACTGCAGATTTTTATAATCCTGTTCTAAAACACTGCTGTGCCAATTTTTATATAAGCAGAGGTACATAGAACGTAAACATGCGAGTAAGCGTTGTAAACATTACGTTACCTTTAGTGACCACAGCTGTAGGATTGACAGACATGTCGTGAAGTTATGAAGAAAGTATTTTATCAACACATGAAATATTCTTAAACCTACATAATTATGTACACTATCACAAACAATTCACATTGAATAATATAATTTGATACTGATAAAAGTTTATTTTTTAATATTAAATATCGAGACAGTTAAACTACTTCCTAGTTCTAAGGAGCAGGGTTATATTATATGAAAGCGTTAAACATATCATTAAACATTCCAACCGCAGCGCGAGAGCCACCACCAGAGGTCTACTCGCCACGGTGGCTCGGGTACGACTGGCGTGGGCTGCCCGGGCGGCGGTGGGGAGGGCGCGGCGGAAGCACAGCCTCCAACCAATAATAATTATGTAAGTGTAAGAGGGTTGTTGCTATTTTTAGAATTAAGGCGCATATATACGTAACCGGTTGAAACCATTGCACCGTGTATATTGTGCTGGCGAGGCAGTATAAATAGCAGCCGTTCAGCGCAGTGGGTAGACTCGTATATTTGAAATGTTTCTATTTGTGGAACTTTAATACCGCTTTGCTAGTTTCGCAAGTAACAAGTTTAATGCGCCCGTTGGTCGTTATGGAAGCCGTTTGATCTAGATCGCACTTTAGTGAGGGCACTTTGTGGTTTTCTGCGTTGGCGATTGTCTTGTGAACCAGAGCAACGATTAATTGATTTAGGGCCAATTTGCCATTGATACTGTAAGTATCACGAGTAACAGCTTTACGTAAATATTTGAACTTTTGGTAAGTAGCTGTGAAAAAAAAATAGGAAGAGATTTTGAACAAAAATAAGAATAATAAGAACCACGAACGTTGGTAAAAACTTACATAACTAATAAAACCGCGTATAATAACGCGTAATAAACACCGAAATAAACACAACTTGCAGGAAAATGTCAAAACAGCTTGCGAAAGATAACAAAAAAACTTTCTTCGCCTTGAAAAAATAAGATCTTTAAAAAGGCTATTGCATAATTTATAAACTTACAATAAATAACATATAATATGCTTAAAGGATTATGAGATTCGGAAAGTACCACGACCAATACATGTATTTGTTTTGCACCGCGGCCGCACCCTGCCTCCATTGAGTATAATTTTAAAATGTGGTGTCCAAAATACGCATCACTTTTCCTCACTCATTTCCTGATTCGCAGCAAAAATCGTTCTTGCTTCGTGTTTTTACTTTCCAAAAGCCCCCTATTTCGTGCTGGAGAAATGAAACATGTTAGCACGAATCAGAAAGCTGGGTTGGATGTGTGGAATAATGCGAATGAATAAAATAGGAACGAATGATATGTGAGAAAGTTTAAAAGTTGCACCAGTAATAGAAAATATGTACTTACAACATATTGACGACCTGTTTGGCGCAGGGGTACTAACCCCACCTTCTGCGCCAGAGGTCCCGGGTTCGATCCCCGGACAAGACAAATATTTGTGTGCATGAACATGTCTATTTGTCTTGGTCTGGATGTTTAATTATGGATGTTTAATATATTATGTATGTATTTACAAAAAAAAAAGTATATAAGTATGTTTATCCGTTATCTAGTATCCATAACACAAGTTCTTCATGATACTTAACGTGGGCTAGATAATTGGTGTGATTGTATGGAAATATATATGTATGGAAATATATATTATGATTATGAAGCATGATAGAGGAATGTTATTAGAAAGCCATTTTAATGTCTCCACCGCTGGAGCCCTTCCTCATGGATGGATAATGAGCTATGACTCACGAGCACGCGGGCACAATGCGGGTTGGTGGGTTTTAGCGACTGTAAATGTAGCCAAGACCAAAGGCGTCGTGCTTTCCGAATCACGGAAGGGCTCAAGATAGTAAATTTTTGATCAGCCATCCCGTGACCGACCATTGCGAAAGATGCAGGTCGAGCGCGCGAACCACTGCGCCACCGAGCTCCTGCGATTGGAAAGGAGATGGTCATGAACGTTGTTGTATGGAAAGGAAGGGGAAGACCATCCAAAGGCGGGGAATTGTTTGCGTACCTAATGATTTCAAAGAGAAGGGAATGAATGAGAATATGACGGATGACACACTGGAGTGGAGGAGAAGAACGTACTGCGCCGACACCAAATATGATTGGGATAAGGACAAGCAAGGTGATGATATATTTTTTTTTTATGAACGACGGCGAGACTCTTAGCCTTTATCATTCCTGATGTTAAGTATTGATAAGGCTGAAGATGGAAGCGAGCCTCTCCCGGAATCCTCAATCACTGAGGAACTGGCTATCTATATCTATATTCTATCGACCTAATCGAAATATAAGTGAGACTTTAGACTTTAGTTGTGCGACTCCTATTGCATGGACTTCTTCACCTACTTTCTTTTCTCCTGTGATATTTTCTTGTTTATGTATAATTGAAATAAAAAAAGAGTATACGTTTGAGTCCTCAACTTTTTTATTTCATCATGAACTTTGGAGTTCTGTCACCATTTACGTTGGCGCTACCCGAACCGTATTGATTTACTTACAAGTTTGGAAGTTTTTAGGAGTTCGGTGCGGCAACTGTTATGGCGCTCGGTTCGCTATTGTGGTGTTTAAGCAACTTCGCATTACTTTGCAATGGTCTCTCGCTGGCTGGGTGATAAAAAAAAACAATCTCGATTTCCTCCAAGCTTCAGAAGAGACGTTAAAGTTCCGTCTGCATGCATGCAACCAACATGCATCGGGCCCGCATGATGGGTCAGACCAGGGAACATATCTAATACCTACATTTTCTCATATTTAGCTAGCTTATTTTGTTTTTTTCTGATTTGTATCTTATCGGTCTTGTAGTCTAGTCCTTGGGCTTTTTCTGTGAACTGGAAAGAATGCTGAAGAGATATCACGGTGGCCATAAAATAGAACGATAAAATTTCAATTTATTTTGTTAAGACTATCCTGGGTCTGTCGACAAAGTAACATCGTTATGTAGCGAAACGACAAATAATTGTTGTTATCGTTTATATATACTAATAAACTTGTGGTAAGACCACGTGATTTAGCGAGACTTATGCCAATCCGCTAATCCCATCACACATCACACATTTTCAGCCTGTGGACGTCCACTGGTGGACATAGGCCTCTCCTAACTCACGCCTATTGTGGCGTTCATAGGAGGCTGTTAGCCTACTGCTACCACGCTGGCCAGACGGGTTGGTAGAGGGTTTGTTTCAAGTTTTCCTTCTCTCGCACAGGTTTTCAATGCGTCGAGCCTCTTAGTCGACTCTTACGACATACCAGGCATGTAAGGGAGTGGTGACACTTGTATTCTTAGGCCGTCCCCACACGGCGCCAATCCCATACCTACTATTTATTTTGAACTTCGTCTCTCTTTTACCGTTTTTCATTGCTTTTGTTTTCTGCATGCTCTTAGTTAACCCCACTTTTAGCTTTCTGTGTCTAGCCGACTGAGCATTGTCTGGAGGTCGTTCTTTGATGTCGAGAACTGCTTAAGTCGTCCGCAAACCTCAGTTGTGACAGATATTCTTCGTTGGTAGGAATTCCACGTCCTTCCCAATTTAGGATTTCTATACTAAGTGTTAATTCAATAAGGCTTCTTAGAATGGTCAAATGTTCAAGAGTTAATTATATTCTGAATATAAAACGTAGCGGACCCTCACCCTTCTGATAATATTCGCAAATATTGCCAGTCTGCAAGAAATTGCTTGACATGACAACATAAAACATAAAGACTACTGCATTGCAGCACCACTATGTTACTTTATATATCTAATAGCCAAAAACTCTTTACAAGTTACTCCATTACTGTAAGTAAGAAAATATATTAAGGACAAAATACAAAAAGCACCTAAGTGAAAGCACAAGGCCTTAATAGATCCATCTTCCAGTAATCTTAAGAAGAAATCATAAATCTCCTCCTCCCAAATTGTCTTGTACGCAGTTAGCAACGCGGCCGTGACATTAGCTGGGCGCGCGGGGGGCGCCGCCCCGGCCGGGCGTGGGCGTGTGTTGACAAACGATGTGCTCGGGCTATTTCCAGCAGGCCCCGCCCCCGGGGCAACCCCCCCGCGCGCCCCGCGCCCTTCTCCCCGGACCAAAAACGTCCTTGACCTTCCGTATCCAAACGACCGCAGTCACAACACGACACCCGATAATTTGTTTTTCTCTTATGCTGGCATTGATTGTTTCTTAAGTGTTTGTATCAATTTACATGTAAACGTAAAGTTAGTACCCACGTCAGATCGACGGGCCTTCGGGCCTTCCCCAACACCTTGCCACTTAACGGGTCGATGGGTAGTGTTTTTTTTACTTTTTAGAAGTCAAACACGACAATTCAGTTACTGTTCATAACATATCTCCATCGATATGAAAATAGAATGACCAAATTATACTATATTTTTTCTTGAAATCACAAAGTGACGTTGATGACATCAGTCAAAATAGGGGGAGCACCTCATGATTTACAGGGTGGGGCGTCCGTTACCGGTCACACTCACAGCACGTTGCGTAGGTCGACAAAAGCGACACCTAACATTTTCAAGTTTTCAAACAACAACAACAACAACAAGTTGATAATTGTTTACGGTTAGGATAACCATAAAATGTACTTATATTTTAATATTATTTTTGTGGTGAAAATTGATCTTACCACAGACATAGATCTATGTCTGTGGATCTTACCCATGTGTAAGGTCACTTTTAAATTTGACAACTCTGTATGAAATAAAACAGGGATCAAAAAATAGCCCTAATAATTTCGACAGTGCTGTGTTCCGGCAGTTAGAGATAAAATAGCCATTTCCTTAGTGATTGAGGATTCCTTTAGGGAGAGGCTCGCTTCCATCTTCAACCTTATCAATACTTAATATTGAAGTCTCCCCGTTGCTCATTAAAAAAATGTACTTATATCCGTTGCCTGTATAGTAACCTTAAAACTCAAACACTATCTCACAAGCCTTACAGTGAAATAAAACAACTTTTGTGGAGTATTTAGTGCGATATATTTACCCGAAATATATAATTGGTATTATAATTTTTCGGTTTATTTGCGGTTTTTTGGTTTCCCAACGTTTCGGCACCTTTTCAGTTGCCGTGGTGGGTTGACTTACTTATACTTACAGTGCTTACTTTAGGGCTATTACACACTAATAGTACGAGTGAAATAAATATTTTTATATTTTAACAAAAGTCTACTTATCTTTGCCAGATAATTGGTGTCACAGTGTTTACTACGCAGATGATGAAAATACGAGGATTTCAACTTATTAATTATTATTTAAATTTAAGAATAATAACACACAAATGAACAAAACAACGGTGTTTGCTATTACTACGTTGTTCGCTGTTAACTACTGGCAGGGGATCGACCTTCAGCATTATTTAACAAAAAACAAATTTTAAAGTTCAATTCTAAATATGAACTCGAGATGATGAAAAAGTTTTTTCGAGGATGGTGTCGGAATATGTAATTGATGTTTCCAGTTCACTAGTTTTTATTTGACAAGCAAAAAAGTAAAAACAATAAAAATAAAAAAAGTTTAAAGGGTGTTGAGGTAGACGACCCTTTCAACATTAGCTTATGTAGCGATGTGAATTTGCGTCGAATTTGCGTCGCGTCGTAGGGAAAATAAACAAAACTGAGAAAAAGCAAATAAATGTCGATCGATATAAGAACTGAATTAAAAAATATATTGCTTTTAAATCAATATTTTGATAGTAGGTATATTTTTGCCTATTATACATATTACCGCCTTTTTTCATGAAATTGTTTGTTAATAATCGAGGGTATTTATAAACTCCCGAATTATTGTAAACAAGCCGTACGGTTAGCAATAAAACAGATAATGTTTCGTTTATTTATAAATAATCAATGACCAGCGGTCCGTTTATAAACAAACGAGATCAGAAGCGTTTAATTATGAACGAACCCGTATCAAACGCTGGTGCATATCGCGGAACGGTGTACAATAACCCGTAACCGTTTACGTGTTATTGTGCGCGGTCATCAGGGTCTGTACCGCGCAAGTGTCGTCGGCATCGACATCGACTTCATTTGCCAGAAGGATGTGACATATTGCTCTTAATCTTTGTCAAAGTCAAAGATTTTTAATTAAAATAGACTTATAGATAAGTGCTTTCGAATCGTCCAATATTTTTTTCCTACCAGCCATTCAGGACACCTTTTAACTGATAAGAAGAACGGCCGCAAGAAACTTATCAGCTTACACAGAAGCAACAACATTTACAAAGGAACATGTCGTTGCCAAACACAAATCTACAATTTTGAAACATATTTAATATAAGAAGAAAGTTGGTAAGTTTTCATTTGTGTCAAAAAGAAGCAGCAATGTGTCACATTCATCTGTCAAATGAAGCCGATATCGATGCCGACGCCACTTGGCATTGGCCCATGGATTGGTAGCACGGTTGATAAATAGTTTATTTCTTCGCCCATAGTCTCCTTTTCACTAATTTTAAGAAGTATTTTCAATTTATGTGTTAAAAAAACCCGATAAAATCAGGCATTTAGCACTAAAAACACTCGAGCACACGTTGTTTACGTTGGTACGAATTTCAACCAATCGGCGTAAATCATGCTTTTCGTCACACGCATACGTACAATATAACGAAGAGATACTGATTATTTATAAATCATCGATATATCACCCGTTTTATTGCATCTACAATGATTCCACGGTTTATAAATACCTTCGATCTTTACAAACAATCGGTTATGCAAAAAGACGGTGACACATACAAAGCTTAAGAAATAATTTGACAAATATTTTTGATGATTTCCTAGCGGGATGCCTACAAGTCGTTAAAAATAGAAGAAAAACGAGGCGTATTCTTAATCATTCGAAATTCTTATGCAATTCCACTTTTCCTTATTCAATTTATTTCAATCTTATTCAATTCCACTGCGAATTGAAACACACTGAGTTCCGTTTTGTAACATTTGTGAATCAATGCGGTGCTGCCGTTTTCTTTAACTCCTTAAACGTATTTCATTTCACGCAGAATATTTAAAAACCGGAACCTAACGTCCAAAATTAAAAACCTATCTGTATATATGGTTGAGATTGAGAGACTCAGATAGTAGCCTAGGTTATGTTTGTTAATATGACCAAAATAACGACGACGACAAAATTAGATATCCCAAACCATATCTACCTTTCTACACAGCATAAAAAAAAACAATTCAATTACTTACTTGAAACGAAACGTTCAGAAGCTGTCAAACTATCAGTCATGTCAATATGAAAATGATATACCACTTGAAAGATTCCCACACCAGCACTCGCCGCAGTTCCTCTCTTTCATCATCATTTCATTCACGTCCCACATTATAATATATTTATATATTTATTTTTAAAAGACTTATGTCAAACTTTTATTTCTTTATTTCGCATGTAAATTTTAGATTGGGAATAGCACTGGGTTTTCACACTAAAAAGGCGCCCAATATTTCTTTAAGTCGGATAATTGTTTTTGTAGTTTTAATTAATGTTTTTCTTGTTTTAAGTTAGCTCGTCGTATCTCTTTTGCCGTAATTCTTCGCAAAACAACAAACAAAACAAGCATTTCTTCTTCTTCTTCTTTCTTAATTAATGGCGTGCTCGCGTTAAATACGCGAATTTTGCCAATGTCAAGTAAATATATTTTGTAATTTAATAGAAACTGTACGGTAGATTGAGTTAAAAATGGAGCCTCACAACACTTGTTATTACGATAAGAACACGGGTGAAAACCAAGCATTTGCTTTGCAAGCCAAGGTGACAGTGACAGCAATTTTATATTATTATTTTTTTATTTCATTTTGTCTTGCTTGATAAACAATAGGGGCTAAGGTCAGAGACCATAATGCCCTGTCTAACTAAAGTTTTGTGGCTGTGCAGAAAACGTAATTTGTTTTTATTGTTTTTTTTTTAATGTTGTACTTGTCTTTTTTTTATAGCTTTAATTTAATATTTATGTTTAATTAAGTATTTTCTGTTGTCTCTGTATCTTCATACCGCGCACCAAACGGGCCTTGCCAGAATACCAGCGTTGCCGTGACACATCTAGTGTCATGGCAACACATGCTGAGGCGGACCCTATTGACCCAAAGGCCATACTTTATCTTTGTGTTATTTGTAATATGTTTTTGTATTCCTTTTTTAATTCTGTATTTTTTTGTATATGTAATTTGTATTATGGTCTTTTGTGTTAATAAAATAATACTCCTCTCTCTCTAGATTCGCATGCATTTAAAAAATATGGTGTTTAGCATTCCATGCGAATCTTGCGATATCGTATGCGAATAGTAATTCGAATGATTAAAAAATACGTCTCCAGGAGTCGTATTTTAAATCGCTCGAATCACATTCGCACGGGACACTTGCAAGATTCGTATGCGAATGCGGTGTTAAATAAAGAAATTCGCATGCAAATCTTGCGATTTCGTATGTCAATTTATTTCGAGTGATTCAAAAATACGCCTCCTGAGCACAGTCTTTCACCAAACACAGTTTTCTTCGAACAGGCACGTTGCCTGTTGCCGAGTCGACAAACGAGAAGAAATTCAAAATCGTTTAAGAGAAATAATATGTATTTGATAGAATCAGGCGTTACTTGGCGGAAATCCATATCTCAGTAGAAAACGAAAAATATGTCGCGTAATTCCGCAAGAAAAAATGCAGATGCAGCAGTGACGCACCTTGCACCTTCACCGACTACTCTACACGTGTTTCGCCCACACACGGAGCATCCTCAGGAGTTGTTAGACCAGCAGCATTTTTTCTTGCGGAATTACGCGACATATTTTTCGTTTTCTACTAAGAAATAATATGGACTGCTTCATTGGCCCCCGACAAGGTGGACCGACGATAAGGTGAAGGTCGCAGGAAGCCGCTGGATGCGGACTGCGCAAGACCGATAGTTGTGGAGATCCTTGAGGGAGGCCTATACCCAGCAGTGGGTGTCATGTGGCTGAGACGACGACGAGGTATCTCTGGCCGCCCAGCTTGAACACCGCTATATCACGTAATAAGACATGGTGCAAGACGCTGTCTTGTTTACCCAGCTATGATGTGAAGAGTGCCACGTTATCGAGCCACGAGTGTCGATAAAAGCCGTTCATAATACGGCTACTGGTCTATCCCTATGGATAAGTAGGCTATATCCAGAGGGCTAATTGTCTAATTTTAAAATCTCGCAATCCCTTTCAATTCGTCATTTGAAAGGTATTTACATATTTCAGACCATCACTATTTGACATTTGATAGAGATTGTGATCGGGACGCGTTTTGAAAGGTATTGAGTGAACGGAATTGAACTGTCTAAGCAAAGTGACACACGAAAATATCTTTCAAATGTATGGAGAAGTGTCAAATGAAGTGTCATTTAAAACACCTTTCGTTCTGAAAGGGATTGCTACTATAAGATACACAATTCCATTAATAACTATCACAATCACAATACCTTTGAAAGGGATTGTAATAGATTTTGAAATTAGACAATTAGGGGGCAGGATCAGTAGGGCAAGCATGAAAAACTTTCAAGAAAAGTATTCGTATCGTCACCTCACCAAATGTTTGAAAATTTAGTGCCGCTTACGCCCTTTAGGGGCGCTGTCGGTACAAAAACGTTTTCAGCTTCTATACATGTTGTGATCAGTGACGGTATTTCAATATAGGCCGAAAATCCTTGCTAAAACAGAAAGACGATACCCAGTTCCTGAGTGGTAGAGTATTCCGTAAGAAACGCCCACCTTCAGCCTTATCAACACTAACATCAGATATATGGAGGCTATGAAGTGTTTCCCCGCTCTAGATACAGAAAGGCGAACCATTGCGAGCAAACAAGGGTTTAGTGTCGAATACTCGCAGCTCGCTCGACAAATAGGCCGTTACACGTGGAGGCTCCCCCAAGGCCAACAGGACGACGAACTGGACGGGCGCACCACTTCTGGCCCCAGGACAAAGCCACGCAGTATGCCATCTCACCTTTTTTATGCGAGGGGGAAATGCTCCTAATGCATATAGGGTTGCCTGGGGCACACCTCTAACAGGCATACTGAAACCCCCTGGTTTCCTGTCGACGATAAGCCACTAGGGTTTGAATTGTAGGTCCATTGCGGTAGGCTCCACTGGAAATGTCATCTTTTCATCTACCAAGCCGGATAGCTGGACATAACATTGGTATGTAAAGCTAACCCCGTAGAAAAGTTTGTTATCTTGCTGGATTCTATTTTTTGTGGGGGGAAGAACTGGAACACAGTAAATCTCCTGACATATACAAGAGAGGACGTTTGATCAAGTGAATTTTATAAAAACAAAAACTTTACTGACAACTCTTTAATGGTACTAAGTTCAATGGTATAAACTAGTAACTTATAAACTGGTGTAACCTCGAAATAATTATTCAGTGTTTTGTCTTATTTGCTCGAGTTTATAATGTCAGTTTTAATGACAAATACAAAACGCGGAATAACTATTTCAAGCTTACATCACGTTTATAAGTAAAGGGGTAAGAGCCTAATTTCCATTTACTCAAATGAGCCTACCCCATGTCACTACAACATGTTTGCAGCATTTTGTGTTCTTTCGTTAAAAGTGCTTGTACATATATATCTTACGAGCAACCCGTGTGCGCATAATGCGCAAAAAACACATTTTTTATATTCAATTTAAAAATCCATTAAATCCGGTTTAAATCGCTCTAGATTTGAGTTTTTGCTAAATTTCTCGACTTATCCGACCACTTCAGACAAATACCTTTCTAACGGTGTATTGCACTTGATTGTGCGACTTTTAGTTTAGGAGGAGAAGCGGCTTCACTGCCGTATTATATATATAGATTGTTTGGAAACATGGAGGAAGAGAAGGATGTCGAGAAACTAATACTTTAACTGGATTCTAAAACAGTGTGCTAAAAGGAAGGTGTGTCCCTAAGGCACCAGGCAGTGATTTCACCGCATGGAGCAATGTACTGTGAGATGAGGCGCGGGGCCCGGCAGAGTAGGGCGGCAGGGCTGTCGCTATTTATACAAAATCGATAGTGCGGCCGTGGCCTTGGGCGCATCGATCGTGCCGAGCCCCCGGCCCGCCCGCCATGCGCGAACGCCCCCGCCGCCACGCCACCCGCGGCCGCTTTGATTGACACCATGGCATGCGGTGCAAACCCCTTTTTTTATATATATATTTTTTTTATACTAGGAGAAATGCTTTTACGCATCCCTCGCACCTGGGTGTAGGGGCGATTCGAAATGTTGGACTCACCTGAAGTACTACCAACTAAAACTCCTAGTACTTGCCCTCCAGGCCGCCATTGGTATGCGGTGCAAACCCTGCTGAGAACTGCCCTAGGACCCGAAACAAATTCAAAAAGCACTGGAAGAACTACGGAAAACCTTTCTGCGAAGACTGCTGCACCATTTATTGACGGCAACCAAATTGTCGCAATCTACCCGTGAAATTTTGTTCGAGAAAAAAAATAACAAGCATACATGAAAAAAAAACTTGTATTGAGCTTGTTTTTTTTTTCAATACAAAATTATATGTTTCTCTGCAAATGAGTCAATTAAGTGGGCTTCGGTAAATATATTGTTTCTACGCTATTACCTACGTAGGTATACGCGGCTGCCTATCCGACCGATAAGTGACTTATAATTATAGTTTTTGGAATTGTTCTGTACAGTACCTACATAAATTGCTATTAATTGTTTTTCGATTAAGGAAATTAAAGTACATGTTAATTGTGAAAACAAATGAAAACTAGTTTTAATTACCTCAAAAAAAATTAAAGCCTCATCAAAAAAAGTATCATCTGATAATTTGTAGGTACAATGTTTAGTGATCTCTCTGTCATAGCACTTATCTATAAATCTATTTGAATAAAAACTATTTTGACTTTGACTTAGAAACAGGTACAACTTACCTAATACTACTGTTCATTTCTTAGTTTGGATATGGTTCAACAACTAAACACAAAATATAATTTGAAAAGACCACCTGACGATCTGTCTGCAGCAGTCTGGTCTACACGCCGGAACTCAAGAATCAGTCACAAAGATAAAGTTGGTGGCATGGAAAGGCAAGGTAGCTAAATGGCACTCTTCTGAGTTCTCTCTTACTATCAATAATAAAAACAACAAAAAGTCAACCCCTTAGGAATTGATCTACGGAAATATGTATTGTTGAATTGTTCTTTTCAGCTGCCGTGGTCAGGGGAAACCTTTTCAGGTGCCGAAACGTCGGGTTAATCAAAAAACCCCTAAAACCCTAAAAATACGGACAATTACAACTTACTTCGTGAAATTTTGCCCAATGATATCATCGTAGACAGGAGAAATTCACAGTTAACTAAAGCGATTTTCGAGGTTTTTTTGGTTAAAAATAAGATCTATTTTCAATATTAAATCAATGATATTTCAAAATTCCGAGGCTGCTACGAACTATACGACTTTATAAGAGATATCATTCTAATTATTTTTTTTTAATTTGTTTACAGTAGTTCAATCCAGGTGCACAAAAGAGTGCCTTCGCGCATTTAATTAAAATCTTTATCTGAAATGATGGGTTTGATTAAAAAGTAAACCGTAATGACATGACAATGACAAGAACATTGGACCGGATTTCCAAAGGTCTGGTGGCCTTTCGTGACTCGTGGGTTCGAGTCCCATCTGAGAATTCATTGTGGCCGAGTTGTTTTTATTCCAATATTTTTCTATTTAAAAATTTATCATAAGTTAACCAAAATTTACAAAATCCGAGGCCGCTACGAACTATGCCAATAGCTATTCTGCACTATTCAATGAGTCAAAATTGTTATTGTATTTTTGTTTCAGAAATCAAGAACGCCAAAATTGGCCATTTTACGCGTAAATCACAGACGAGATGTAATATGGCTCTTAACAATTCAAAGTTTTTCTAATCATCAATCATCGACACTAGATAAATTTTGCAGTTTGACGAGTCAATAAAAAGAGAGACAGAAAAACATCTCTGGACGAATTTCCTGTCGGTTCTGCATGGTACAAGTTCCCTCTAGGGGTTTAAGAACGCGAAACTTCCGTGATATACTGGTATGCGTGGCCTAGAAGTCCTAAATCCAATAAAGTGTTGGTTCTTAGGCCAACAATGTAGGGGCGCGGAACTTTTCAAGTTCTTGTATATATATTTTTTTCAAAATATTTCAAGATCTACCACCTAATTCAATCAGATTCGTAGTCGGTACTTCAGTCTACTACGCGCTCGATGACGCCGGTAACTGGAGATGATGGAGAAACATGACCAAAGAGTGGCTACTGGGAAGTGGTGGCCACAATCACGACCCTCAGACATGAGGAATACGACGCAAGAAGGGACGACCTCCCACTTCATCCCATCAATTTACATATTCCAGACTGTACTTCGGTACTAGTTACCACTTAATTCAAATCATAAGAGATAAAAAAAATAAGGTAAAAAATGTACACTACGCAAAATACGAGTATTTACATCTCCGTATAATGTATTAGTTTGTACTGTACTGGCGTAAACAGTACACAATTCGAGACGACCTTTCTAGAAACTTATTCAGCGAGGGTGTGGCCGACGGCCTTGCCTTTGAACAACATTAACTTACTAACAACAGTTAACTAACTAAATAAACTCTTACAAAACACATTGTGTCGCTTAAAAGCTACCCATGACTTTTAAGCGTAGTTCTATCATCCAAATTAGTATTAGAATATTAGAAATGCTTATCTCTGTCTATTTGTTTCCATTTCACGCCTAAACCACCGAACCAATTTTGATTTATTTTGGCAAATAATTAGATCCTGTAGGTAGAATAACATTTAGGTTGCTTCTGTTTACTTAAACAGGAAATGATAATAACAACAATAATACAACAATAACATAATGATAATCACAAAATAATGCTGCACACACAACACACATACACACATGCGCATACACACACGCACATGCGCATACACACACGCACACGCACATCATTTTATTATTTGTTTTTTTGTTCTTTAATTTTCCTAAATTTTAATTTAATTTATTCCTAACTCTAGCTTCTAATGTTTATAACTAAGTAGTTATGGAAGAGCGGAGTCACCTGACACAGGCATTTTTAGGGTTCCGTAGCCTAATGGCAAAAAACGGAACTCTTATAGATTCCTCACGTCTGTCTGTCCGATGTATGTCACAGCCATTTTATTCCGAAACTATGAGGATTACACAGTTGAAACTTGGTAAGTAGACGTATTCTGTAAACCGCTTTACGGTCTTTACACAAAAATAAAAAAAATATATATTAAGGGGGGGGGCTCCCCATACATGGAACTGAAACTGAATTTCTTTTTTTATCCAACCTATACGCGTATCTATAGATAGGTCTTTAAAAATAGAAAACATAAAATATGTAGCATAATTCCGCAAGCAAAACTTACATGCAAGATGCACTGCCCGCCCGCCCGCAAATAAATGCAGATGCAACACAGTGACACACCTTGCACCTTCACCGACTACTCTACACGTGTTTCGCCCACACACGGAGCATCCTCAGGAGTTGTTAGACCATGCAATACCAGCACCGAGTCATACATACATACATATTTTTGTTTCTACTAAGATATGGATTTCCGCCAAGTAACGCCTGATTCTATCAAATAGGTCTTTAAAAATTACATTGAGGTTTCTAAAACGATTTTTTCTCAAAGTCAACCGTTGGAAAGATGTTCCAAAGTGGTAAAATGTATATCATGGATTAGACAAAAATCATGTCAAATTCCCATGTTGTACCCACTTCAGTTCACGTTGGGAACACTACACTCGAAGTTGTTGACCACTTCGTTTACCTTGGACAGACAATGCAGTTAGGTAAGTCCAACTTCGAGAAAGAGATCACCAGTCGAATCCAACTCGGATGGGCAGCATTCGGGACGCTCCGTAAAATCTTCGCGTTCAACTTACCGCAGTGTCCCAAGACGAAAGTCTATGACCAGTGTGTGTAGCCAGTGATGACTTACGGTAGTGTAACGTGGTCGGTAACTATGGGTCTGATAAGAAAGCTCAAGGTCACCCAGTGTGCAATGGAGAGGGCTATGCGCGTTTCCCTACGTGATCGAATCAAAACTGAGGAGATCCGTAGGAGAACTAAAGTAATTGACATCGCTCGAAGGATTGCTCAGCTGAAGTGGCAGTGGGCGGGACACAGAGCGAGAAGAACCGATGGCCGTTGCGGCGGAAAGGTTCTGGAATGGCAACCGCGCACAGGACGACGCTCCGTAGGTAGGCCCCCGACAAGGTGGACTAACGATCTGAGGAAGGTCGCGGGAAGCCGCTGGATGCGGACAGCGCAGGACCGATCATTTTGGAGATCCCTGGGGAGGCCTAACCCAGCAGTGTGTGTTATGTGGCTGAGACGACGAATCAAACTTAAACTATCGTAAAACCCTTGCACGATGGGTTTTTGTCCAAGTTCTAAATATTTATATTCATCTATTGGGTTCACTGTTGCATTTTTAGTATGAAAGTGCTCGCGTTAGCCAGAGCCCTTGTAGGTGGCTTGAAATATCGATTTCTTTAGCTATAGCGATAGCTAGACCGTTAAGCGATAGACCCTCAGAGATCTCGAGCTAGCTAGGCTTAATTAAGTTTAAAATATTAAATTTTTACTCTTTAGAAACATAAAACGTAACATCATAATAATTTTCACAGGCAAAAAGCTAGAAATAGGTTCATTTTATTAAAATCTGTTTAGTGTAGGCTGTCTGCGACAACTGCCCCTTACCAGCATATCATAGTTTTATAATACGTATTTTGGAAAAATAGAATAACAAGGAAATTATAGTAACTCTATTTGGGTGCGCAATAAATAACGATTTACCCTGATTTATCCTCTTTCCTTAAGGACAAACAAATGTCTTTGTGCTAATCATGAACATGAAGCTATTTTCACAGTAGGTAAGAACTTTAGATCGCAGTTTAGGAAGATTTTCGAAAATTAAATGAAGGAGAACATCATTCACAACATACAAACACCGGTAAGTTGGAATAATTGACTTGTGCGAATTGCAATGTGCGACTTCAACTTCCAAGTGCGATTGCGACTAGTAAATACATAAATATGGCAGGAATAGTTTTACAAAAAGATCTTGTTCCCCTATATGATAATAAATATAGTACGGTGGAAATATTTGATAAATCTTTATATAAATTCAGAAATCGCATCAATGAAATATCCAGCACTGCAGAGTAATATTGTAATATTGCGATAATTTAACGAATACGTATTTATTTATAAGAGAAGTTATATATAGACTGTGTTTTTAGTACTATAAGCAGCGCATTTTTTTGTTTTTTTGTTTTTTTAAGTAACTGGGCATGCATTTGACCACCATCGTGCTTAGTAAACAAGATGTGGTCTAAGGTGTAACATGCTTGCCCAGGAAATGCCTATTCACTCTCGCCTTGAAGAGACCAAGGTTGTAGGAATCGGGAAACACATGAGCAGGCAGCGCATTCTATTCTTTAGCGGTTCGCATGAAATGTGTCAGCAAAGCGCTTGGTACGGATCGCTGGAATGTCAACGACGTACGGGTGATAAGCTAACCTGCGTCTGGTACCCCGATGGTGGAAAGGGGCTGGAGGAACAAGGTCGTGCAGTTCTCTCGCACACTCTCCAAAGTGTATCCTATAAAAGACCGATAGACATGCAACTTGCGTCGGTGACTGAGGCTCTGAAGTTCCGCCGTGGTCAATGCCGAGTTTCCTGGTTCCTAGTTATATATACGTGGAGTGCGAGGCAGTTGCAAAATTAACAAAAGGATGAATTTTCCATGATTTGTAGATTTTTTTGGTCCGGCTCACATTCGACATATTTCCACCCCTCACCATTGTAGGTTTACTTTTAATATTACTTTATGTACTTATTATGTTTAAAGAAACTGTTTGTTCCTAAATAAAAGAAAATAAATAAATAAATACTAGCTTTTTACAAAAGTGGAAAATTCGAGTTTGACGAGGTGCGAAAATTACTGTGTATGCGATTCAAACTGTATGGCTTCTTGCTGTTGTGGGACGCGTTTTGAAAGGTATTCAATAAATAAAACTGTCTAAGAAAAGTGACAGACGAAAATATCTTTCAAATGTATGGAGAAGTGTCAAATGAAGTGTCATTTAAAACATCATTCATTCTGAAAGGGGTTGCAACTATAAGTTGAACAATTCCACTGATCACTATCACAATCACAATACCTTTGAAAGGGATTGTGATAGATATTGAAATTAGACAATTAGGGAACAACTGTCATTTGTTAGAGAGAAAGAGAGCAGGAATGGGGCGGAATCGACGACGACGACGACGATTCCTCACTAGAGGTAAAAGGATAGAACAATAAAAAGGTGTGATCTCTTTTTCCTATTGGCAAAAAAATATATAATTTCTAGTATATTTTATATATATATTAAATAGGCTTACTCTTGACCTTATTCTGGATCAAAGATTAAGAAGACGCCGAAGATGGAGCGAGCTTGACTAGAAAATGCCCATATTTTGTATTCCGCCACTTACCTGAATATGATGAGTGACCAGGGTCACCTGCCATATTGATGCCTGCAACAATACCACATAATCAGACTTTAATCATAGTTTTCGTAAATAAACTTATATACTAAAGTAACATGATATTAAATAAATGAACTAACTTCAGATATAATATCAAATACAAATATTTTAGTAATACCATATTCGGTCTTTTATTTCAACACGAGAAATTGAAACATACTAGGAGCAATAAACGCATTATAATGTATAGGGATCTAAGGTTGGATACTTTGCTAGTATTATATGTCAATGTTTACGACCCCAGTCACAGTAAGATCAGTAAATATGCTATGCCAAATAGCCTAATTGGCCATTCAATTGTTGTATTGTTGCCAATCTTATGTATTTGACGCATTGGTTGAATAAAAACGAAACTAAGTGAATTTTGTTATTTGCTGACCTAATGGCAAGGCTGTTTTAAATTTGAACAGCTGATAAACCTATTTCGCTACAAATAACATAACTAGAAATCTACAAGAATTGGAAGAAAAAAGTGTCAACTAAACACCAGGAACAATCACTAATTTAAGTTTTCTAAAGACCTAATTATTTTATTTAAGAGAGAAAATGCAAGCTTTTCTTATTGCTTCTTGATACATTAAAACGCAAAGACTAAAGGAAATAAGGCTTTATTTCACATAGAAATTGGCTTAAAAGACATTGGAAGCTTGACTGATAAAGAAGCATAGAGAAGTATATGTCATTCTTCCCCGCTGAGATATTTACAACTCGCAAATATAATCAGCTAAGTAGCCAGGTGGTCTGCGACTCCTGCCTTACTGACGAGTCCCAAATGTTTCAGGCTGGTCTTCAATTGGAACTGTCTCAGTTTTGCCTTGACTCGCTGATTGTTCAGATGTCAATTTCTGCGGTTTAACTGTTTCAAACCTTCAGTAACTTCACCCACTTCGTCATCAATTTCTTTAGGAAAAGGAGCCAAATGTCTGTCAGAAACGGTAGCTTCTCTACCATCTGATAATCTTATAAAATAATGAGAAGGGTTTGCCTGTAGAAGCTCAACTTCTTCCAGAAAAGGGTCATACTTAGAAGAGCGAACATTCTCCTTCATTAGTACCATACCAGATGTTGTAAGCCATGTTGGCAAAGATTGTCCGTTTGCAGAACGACGAGGGTGATTGAATAATCGTTCATGTGGAGTGTTATTCGTAGCTACACAGAGTAATGAACGTATCACATCGACTGATTGATTACCTTCTCCCAATCAGATACATCCAGACCCTTGGACCTCCTCCATAGCGTGCCGTTCAGCCGCTCCACTTGTCCATTACCTTGGGGGTTGTAAGGTGTGGTACGACTACAAGCGACCCCTAGGGATAATAGATATTGTTGTACACGTTCTGACATGAATGCAGATCCTCTGTCAGAATGGACGAAAAGTGGAGTCCCAAACATTAAAAATAAATCAGTTAGACTTTTGATAACTGATTCTGCTGAGGTGTCTGGACCAGGGTAAGCAAGAGGAAATCAAGAGTATTCGTCAATTATTGTCAGAATGTATTTGTTTTTGGTATTTGACGGTATAGGGCCCTTGAAGTCAATGCTTATTCTTTCAAATGGAGCCGTGGCTTTGATAAGGCTTCCTTGAGTTTTATTAAAACGTGGTTTAATTTCTGCGCAAATTCTACACGATGAAGTCACAGATTTTATATCGTTTATAGAATATGGCAAGTTTTTAACTCTGATCCAATGCGTCATTCGGGTTATTCCTGGGTGTCCCAGTGCGTTATGCAAGTCTGAAAGAGAATTTGTGTGTACATGGGCGCATACTCGAGACAAAGCATCAGCGGCCACATTTTGTTTACCCGGTCTGTACACGACGTCGAACTTGAAGCAAGATAATTATAATCTCCATCTCTTAATCTTTTCGTTTTTAATCTTACTTGAGTGGTGGGCAAGGATGAACGCTACAGACTTCTGATCAGTTAGAAAATTAAAATGTTTTCCCATAAGGAAGTGGCGCCATTTCCGGAGCGCTTCAACAATAGCACGGGCTTCTTTTACAATCGAAGAATGGCGTCTTTCAGAAGCGGTCAGAGATCGGGAATAATAAGCAGCAGGACGGTTATTTGAGATAGAATCGCTCCAATCGCATACTCTGAGTCGTCTGTCTCAACAGTAAATGTTGCGTTTGGATCTATGGCGTGCAAGCTCGATGTAGCTAATTCATTTTTTATGTATGAAAAAGAAAAATAATGGCATCAGAAAGCGAAAAATGATTTGCGTCAATTAACGGTCTTATCTTCTGAGAAAAGTTTTTCACCCATGGACTATAATGAGCAAATAAACCTAAGACCTTTTTGAGAGACTGAGCATGTTTGGGCACAGGTAATTCAAGTAAAGGTTGCACTCTTGTTTTATCCGGCTTGATGATGTGATTACTTATAGTGTGACCCAAGCAAGAGATTAATTGACTCGGAACAAAACGTACATTTCTCCTTGTATAGGGTAAGCTTATACTTTTAGGCTGCTTGCATAAAATTATGTAAGTTTTTGTCGTGTTCTACTTTAGTTGCACCGCAAACTGTCACATCATCAAGATAAGAGAAGGTTCCATTAAAATTTTCTTTTCAATTATTAACTCTAAAGTACGTTGAAATGCAGCCACGCCATTTGTGACACCGAAAGGAATTCGTGTGAATTCATAAAGTTTTCCAGAAGCTTCAAAGGCAGTGTAGTTTCGTTCCTTATTCAGTATCGATATTTGGTGGTATTGACTCTTTCAAGTCAATTTGACTGTAATATGACACCTTCGAGATAATCGATTCAATTTTAAGCAAAGGGTACGCATCTAATTCACTAAATCTATTAATTGTTCTTGAATAATCAATCACAAGACGCTTTCGGTGGTGCCCCCCTCCTGCAACGAGAGTTTGCGCTCTCCATGGTTTGGTTGTATGACTCCATCCTCCAGCAATTTTTCTATCTCCTGCTTTATAAATAATTCGTTTTCTTAGCTTCTTCGTGATTTAATAACAATTGGCTTTATAGAAGGAGATAAGTTTGAGAAAATTGAAGCAGGAGGTACCGACGCTTCCATAACGTTACAAATGTTGAGTGGTTCTGCTTCACCACCGAAATTTAAAAGATGTGAAGAGTGCGTTTTTAAGATATCGTGGCCGATTATTATGTCGGTGCACAGATTGCTGACAATAAGTAGTCTTTTCTTTATAGATATGATTAATTATTCCAATAGTTGCAATGCATGATCCTTCTACGACAGATGTATGACTTAATGAAGCAAGAGTAATGGTCTGGTTGCAACGTATTTTTCTTAAACGTAGTGATTCAGGTAACCACTTGTCGATGAAACTAACTGAACTTCCAATGTCAACAAGCGCTTCAGCAGTATAATTGTTAATAGTTATCGGAACTGTGGCTCATAAACTCTGGAGACTTTCCGGTGAAGCTGCGGTAATCGTTTCTGTATTAGTTAGTGCAGGAGTGTCTTCTGACATTTTACTGTTGAAACACTGGCGCCGCCATTACAACAAACATTAGCGAAATGACATTTTCTGGAACAAAGTTGACAAGTTACGTGAAAAGCAGGGCACTTTATGCGTTGGTGGACATTTCCTCCGCAAAAGAAGCAGCAGCGTTTCTTTTTGTTGAAATCAATAGCAGTTAAATTACTTTTTGTTTGCTTACCTTGTTATTGAGAAGGTACAGCATTTAGCAATGAGTTTGTATTAGACAACGAAGAAAATTAATGTGAACTCTTTCAGCTGTCTCAAGTGTCAGAGCTTGATTTTGAGCTTCATCAAATGACAATGTAAAATTTTCTAAAAGTCTTTGACGAATTTTATGAGAATTGATTCCCGATATGAATGCATTACACATGAACTCATTTTGATTTTGTTCTGCAGACACAGCACGAAAGGCAGTCTTGAGCCAATAATTTCAAAGAGCAAATGTAATCAGATATCGGTTCTTCAGGGTTCGGCTGCCTGGTTGATAAAAAATGACATGCCTGGATCCAATTCTTTGGTTTTTCATAGGATTTCTTAAGGACCTGTATTTGCCTGGCTGTAGGAAACACAATCTTTTATAAGTGCAAAAACTTTTGGAGCTAGATAGTACACGAGTATCTTCAGTCATCTCAGAATTTGCATTAAGTAATTCTTCTAAAATGAAATTTTCAAAAGTATATAACTAATAATCCCACTCAAGCTCTGCACCAGAGGTGCACGGATCCGTGCTAAACTTATCTGGATTGAAGTATTGTGTTACACAAATAATCATATTGGAAGAGCTTAAATCGCTTATTGATATGTCATGAATATTTTTTACAGCTATCTCTTCTTTATTAGACATGTTTTTAACGCTTAACTTATAACGACTTTTACATGTATAACTATGTGAAATAAATTGATACATTAAAACACAATGCCTAAAGGAAATAAGGCTTTATTTCACATAGAAATTAGCTATATAAAATTATGTTAAAAGACATTGGAAACTTGACTGATAAAGAGGCATAGAGATGTATATGTCACTTCTTTAGACAGCATGCTAGGTGAGTTGTAAGACAACTATGGTAAGTGATTTGGCTGAATACATTCAACCCTGTATAATAATATGATGTCTATGCTCAACATCAAATTTTGTATGCAGCAACTGCCATACCCTACTTGATGCTATGAAAAACTGTATAGAGATGTTAGATTTACTGAAAAAATTATTCGTTATGAATTTGAATTTGAACTCTGAATTTAAATGTTAAAATTACAGTTTATTTTTCTGTAAATTGTAACAATATTCCTAGAAAATTAAATAGCAATGTTTCTGATGTACCTACTTATTCGATAATTGTGGCATTTTCACTTATAGACACTAAGAATTTCCATTTCTACTCAGTTAAAGGTTGGTTGCTTTTTCAGAGATATGGAAACTGAAGGTAACTTTATTAAAATTTGCACAAAATCTCAAATATGATCATTCTAATCAATAAACAAATTATTTTAACTGAAGTAAGAAGATTTATATAGCAAACCTAAGAACGTTAACAGAAATATCATGCTTTTCTAACATGTAAAAGAAGAAACTACTAAATGTAAATAAACATTATTTTACATCAGAATTTGAATTAGAAAAATCACAGAAATAAGATGAACCTATTCAAAAGTAAACAGAATAACATAAAACCTTTATTAGCTGATAATTAGCTATATCAAATTTATAAAAACTAAATACAAACCAGCTGGACAGCGAAATTTTTAAGTGGATCACAAAATAGTTTAACACAATATTACAGTTTCTTCAAGCAAAACAACACATTTTATCAACACATTTCACCTTTTATATTTTATTAGCTTATAAATTGCTTCATTTTACACAATTTCTCAAAAACTAGCAAAAATGTATGTTTTGACCACAACTTCACAGATTTTAATGTCACAAAAATGAATTTGTTTCTACTGAAAGCCCACGTCGCAAAGTCGAATGCTAATATTCTTATTGGCTAATATCAGCTTGATGAGAAAATTTTGCTCTAATCTACCAATCCTGAGAATTCAAATAATATATATGTCAGAGCAGAGAAAACACTTTGTCCTCCTGCACGATACTCCTTGTCAGATCACAGATTAAGTATTAGTTACTACGTAATGTCAGATCGTGGGCCCTATCGCGTAAAAAATATGGATATGGACATGGGCTTCATTTGACCATATAAGGTAATTTTATGAGCTTCAACTGTCAAATGAAGCCCATATCCATATCCATATTTTTTACGCGATAGGGGGGCGTGTGTCCAAAACTTCAATTCAATTTGAAAAATCTACTTAGTCTTAAAAAACATTGGAAGGGGAAGGATTGCGTGGAAGACTAAATAATAAACCAGTAGAATTAAGAATAACTTACAATATTAAATAAAATATTAAGAGTTTAGTATAGGTACTAGTTAATGCAAATACAAAAATAAGAAATAATTTAGCTTGCTAGCCAACTCTTATTCGATCTAATCTAACTAATTATTATCCTACGATACATATAATGCCAATACATTCACCGCTTTCTAATATTTTGAGCGTAAGTAACACACAATCAAAAACTTAAAAATCTGCATCAAATTCTTATCCAACCAACATAGTGGAAAAAAGAATAAACGCTGAAACGCACAAATGCATTTAGGCACCATGGTCTTGTCCTTAGCCGCTTCTATCAAGGAACGAAAAATACTACTGTCATCTGTCAGTCAAGTCCATAGAGATACAACAGAACTAGATTATAGCGCTGATAGAACTGTCAAATAGCTGTCAAAGTCAAGCGATTTAGAAGGCGTTGTCCAAAATTAATATGCAGGCTTCGCACTTTCGCAGTAGCACATTAGCATGCTTGTTTCAAACATGTGCTACTTAGTATCAAGCAACTAGCACAATTATACGAAAAGAGAATGTTGGTCATGTATACACTCGGAGAATGCTAGTTAGTAGCATGATTCCTAGTAGTGTGTGTATTCCAGGATTTAAGCGCGGAATAAACATGCTACTTGTCTTGGTTTGTTGTTTGTGTTCTGTATTGACACAAATTTAAACACTTTTTGTAATTTATTACAAACATTTGAACACTCCTTGTAATTTATTCCACAATAACACACATACACACAATGTGTATATTTCACAACACTCGGAAAGCATGCTTATTAGTAGCATGCCTCCTAGTAGCAAGTGAGCGTACTTAACTAGTAGCATGCATAGATAAGTATAGTGTTTAGTAGCATGTGTATTCCAGGCTTTACGATACGATACGAACACGAAAAATCTAAGAAATTATTACGGCATGAATATTAGTGTATTAGTCATTGTGGTCATACATTTGATGAGTTGAATCTACTAGTATACATACCATACATTAGTTATTCGGTTACAAGTGCTTGGGCTTAACATTCTCAAAATAAATAAAAAGTAGGTTTAGATGATTAGTGGATTTTAAGGGAGAAATTGCGTTTGAACTAAAACTGTTCAGTGAAGTAGACCAAACGCAGACGCAGTACTTGAATTTTGGACGAAAATGTTCTCATCTCTTTTTGGTAAACGTCGGTCTTCACCAGTGGAAGATGATACCCCGCCTATTCCGGGTCCTAAGGCAGACGACAGTTTCGTCGTGGTTGATCCTTTGTCTCCTGGAGGAAGCCTGTACCCTAGTGTACCCAGTGGTTCGTATCCAGTAGTCCCGTACCCGCAGAGGCCAGCACCTGCAGTACCACAACGACCCAAAATAGATCAGACATTCCACTACCTTCAGGGTGTACCATTTTCCCTGTGCAAAGAACTACAAATGGCATCCAGCAAAGATTCCATAACATCAGAGGTTGGAGATCTATTGGCATTCCTTACCAACAGACTGAATGTGAGCACCTACGAGTATAACTTTGCTGTAGAAAGAAGTGTATTAAAAGAGTGCTGAATAGCTACTGCAGCAGAGACCCACAATTATGAAAACAGTTTATATGGATTTTATATACATTTATGTTAAATCATGTCGCAATACAATAGGATCTTCTCTATTGAAATAGCTAGGAAAAAGTATGTGCAGAAATCCTGACCTTATTCATAATTCCTATTTCATTACATTAAAATTATCAATTGCATTGTGTGCTAAAATCAATCAATGAACTAAGTCCATAGCTTGTTTCTGCTGTTATTATAGGTAATGAAAACAACACTATTTCATAATTAATTTTAATATCAACTAATTCTTATAAGTGATAAATATTAAACAAGAAAAAGTATGTCGCGTATGTACTCATGTCGCGACATGAGACTGGTTGCTTTTTTTCTAGTATATTTTCTCGTTTAATATTTATCACATAAAAATAGCATTGTAAAATGCAAAATTAAAAAGTTATAATAATTCTTATAAATAGACAAATATAACCAATTTCAAATACCAATGTTCTTACCAGAAAGAAATTATTTTAACTATATATTAAAATTATTGGTTACCCACCTACTTAATTTCTTAAGAATCTCTGAAATCTGCAGCTTGAACAGCTATAAAAACTAAATAATAAAATTATCGAATTTATTTATAAATTGGTAATATTGAAGTAAAATAGGGTGAGAACTATAACAATGTAAAAAGGTTGTAAATAAATGTTTTATAATGAACAACATAATTTATTTAAACTCAAACAAAAACAGTAATACATACATACAAACATTCACCTGAACAATGATCAATCATTATCCTTAGTCCAGTGGGTACTACCTCTAGCACTTCACTGGCAAATGTGCAAGTTAGTACTAGTTCTATTAGTTGCACATTTGCAAGCTGATATGATTTTAAATTATCTTGAGATCTACATTCTTAACAGATGTTAATTCATCAAACCCAAACTGGACACCAATGTCCAGATAACAATGGAATATATATTGTATCTCCTAATCCTGAAAGGTTTAGGACTGAAAAAAATATTCAGACTATTTGGACTAGGGTTTTATAGTTAATTTGCTTCGACTTTATTTATCTGCAATAAATTATCATATAGATTAGGACTAAAATATGTAGCTGGTATCTAAGTCTTATAAATAACTTAACACTTTATTTTAATTTAATTAAAGTAAACAATGCCCTTAATCATGCCATGACACAAAAATAAAACCAAACATTTTGCTTCAAACAGATCTCAATATTAAGCACCCGGGGCTCTTGGCACAACATTCAACCAAAGTCTATATGAGGGCAGCCAGTCCACAGATAAATGCCACTATGATAAGGAATGGTAACCATGTCTTCACAAACGCTCCAAAACTGGAAGGGGAAACATTACATACAAATTAAATTTCGCTGTTGACAGCATGTTGTGAAACTAATAATACTTTTTAATTTCTTGATAGAAATAAATAAGTTGAGGTAAATATTACAAAATTAAACTTCAAACATACCTGACATATTTAGAGTAAGGTATCATGTAAAATGCCAGTTTAACCATATTCCAGTTTTTGCAGCCACCATAGTTCATTATATTTAGGGCAGTTGCAACATGTGAATGACAATTGTCATAAAATATGATATGCTGAAACAAAATACATGTGATTAATTGAATAAGAAAGCAACATATTTCGTTCATTATATTGATTTCTCAATATTACCATTCTCTTTTTATATATCTCTGAAGCTTCAGCAACAGCAGAGTCCCATCCAGCCTGACCATTATTTGCTTTTTGAGGAGATAACTGCCAATATTTGGTAGGATTTCCAAAAGCCATTAGATCTTCCGATACAAAATAGGGGCCTGCAAAATCTCTGATTACTCCACTAGATGTGCAGATGCCCATATGGCCGAGAAAAGGGAATATCCATCTGTCAACAAAGATTTTAACCAACTAGTAATTGCGTCTGGATTAAATCAAGGCTAAAACATGTAATTTTCAGATAAAATACTAACGTTAAGACGGGAATAGGTGTCCAAACAATACAGTAGGGATACCTGCACCGCTCATGATCAATGGGATCCATCAGTACAGCTTGTTCGTTATCACCGATGTCTAAAGGACTGCCCGGACTTTGATCAGCAGTCATATTATATGAAATAAATCTAAAGCAAAGCACAGTGTTTTCCTTTTTACATTACTTGAAAAGTAAACAATCAAATCAAAACGAAATCCATCAACATCAATCAAACATCGAATTTTGACAAATAAATACTAAATACCACAGAACAGAACAGAACAAAAACTTTTGCAGTGCAGTGTTGCCAGCACGTAAATTAAAAAGAGGCGAAAATGTGGAAAGGGGCCGATTTGCAGCAACAAAGGCCGAAATTGTAAAAAATAAAATGGCTGTGTGTGACGTACATGTAAGCCGATGCATCCGACAGACAGACAGACATAACGAAATTGACAAATCTATAAAGGTTCCGTTTTTTGCCATTAGGCTAAAAATACTGGTTTAAAGAAGTTCGTAAAGTAAGTAAAAGGGTTCCATGGCTCAGGTGGTTCGCGCGCTCGGCCTGCAATTGTGGAGGTTAAGCAACTTTGGTTGGTCACGCGATGGGTGGCTACTGACTCAAGTTTATCCGTACTTCGAAAGGCACGTTAAACCGTTGGTTCCGGCTGCATTTGCAGTGGATTCCAGTGAAAGGACAATATTTTCCGTAAATTGATTGTTGTAATTTCAATAATTTGATCTTAAAAAGTCTGATTACTATTTTAAAACCATAAATCAATTTTTAAGTCCTAGTTTTTGTTATTGGAAACCTTTAATTCAACATATTTTTATGTTTCACTTCTTTTCGTTCAAATGCGTTCTGGTTTTGGCGCACTGACCTCCATATTACAAGTACGCTGGACTGATGATAGGCCTGGCCATAGTGAGGCGATTTGATTTTCGCCATTTTGGCGCTGACAGCAGCTGTGGGTGGGAACGGAACTAATAATAGAGATAGGACAGCGAGATAAAATACATCGATAAAAATGTGCCAACGCAATAAGAACTCATTTTCAAAGGCGTCAAAATACCGAGCGAAGAAGCGTATCATTCTAGAGGGTATCATAGGTCCAGCGTACTTGTAAATATGGAGGTCAGTGTTTTGGCGGGACCGGTTTTTTATAATGGCCACACCTGGCCATAACTTTGATCGACCTGTCTGTCAGAACAGGGGGGCTATCGCGTAAAAAATCTGGGTATGGATATGGGCTTCATTTGACAGTTGAAGCTCATAAAATTACCTTTAATGGTCATTAACTGTCAAATGAAGCCCATGTCCATATCCATATTTTTTACGCGATAGCCCCCCTGAATTCCGTCGAATTAAAAATCAAACTTTAGTTCCTTTTTTGCCACGTTCATTATTGATTAAATAAACTATCACAAGTGCGACAGCGACAAGGCTTTTATAAAACGGCTAACGCGGGCGCGTAGCGCTTCACACAGCACAACTTGGCAGTGCAACAAAATGTGCTGTATTATGTGCGATGACCATTATTTTATTTCGACGCTGCAAGAGAGGTGTAAACTCTGAAGAAGAAAAAAAATGTCATTTAATTTGACTTGAGATTGACTTTGACATTTTTGATTTTGACACGTTTTTTTTAGTTTGGCTTTGGCGGACGTTTGTTGCTGTTTGATGCGTTAGCAATGTTTGGCGCTATTTTTATTGTAAAGTGAGTTTTAGAATTTTTCAGTGTGTTCGTTCAGTGATAACAAATGAAGATGCCGGCGTTTCTTAAGTATATAGACATGGAAAACTTCAAGTCCTACCGGGGGCACCACCGGATAGGTCCCCTGAAGTCTTTCACAGCAGTCGTAGGACCCAACGGTTCTGGTAAGTAACAGCGGCAAAAGCTGCCTCTTTTCTATAACTTGTCGCTTATCTTTAATCTTAAGCAGTTAAAGAAGTGCGGTTCACAATGAATGTTATTTGGCCATATTTCAAACCTTGGGAACAATGGTATTGGGGCATATTCTAATCCCTGGGAACCTTGTTTTGGAACAGGTGTAGCATTTATTATTTTAATTTGGAACCAAGCCTGATCCAATCCTTTCAAGCAATATCAAAACGAATTCAGTAATTTAACTTGTCTCTCTTGTTTAATCACATGACCCATTGCAGGAAAATCAAACTTCATGGATGCTGTAAGTTTTGTGATGGGTGAGAAGACATCGCTGCTTCGTGTCAAAAGATTGAGTGACCTCATCCATGGTGCATCCATCAATAAGCCGGTCTCACGCAGGTGAATTATTTGTTCTTATAAATCATTATGGTTTCCTATGTAAAATTCCTGTAGTTAAACACTCTATATTTTGTTATGTTATGTGCTTGAATGTATTTTTCCTTTCTTGTTATAGTGCTTCCGTGACAGCCACTTTCATTTTAGAAGACATGACAGAGAAGCAGTTTCAGAGATCAGTTGTTGGTCAGTCCTCTGAACACAGGATTGATGGCCAGGTTTGACTTAATTTAAAAAATTAACTATTTATATCATCTAACTTAATTTATGTTACTCCCTTGACTAACATTCTTTGTAAAAGTAATTTGGTACCATATGTTTTGACTCGTATCATTTATACTGAACAATCAAATGTATGTAATTATCGGTTCTAATTTACTTTAGTTGAGTCTGAATTTAGATAAAGGGGGGGAAGGGGTTGGTTGTAAAATTATTTTTTAAAGTTTCTAAAAGTGTATGAGAAAAAGTGGTATTGAGTAAATTTTACATCAATATTTTAGTACTAACTAAAAACAATGTTTCTGGTGCTTCACGCTCGTTCGGCTTGTGCGTTTTTTTGTCACAGTTCTAACTTAGCCTAACCTAAAAATGTATAAAAAAAGATGTGTTTCGCATTAAATGCTTTGGTGGGGGATGGGAGGACACCCCCCTCACATCCATTCCCTTAAATTCAGACTATGAGCCTATTTTTAAACATCACTTTACTTGGTTTTTTCTTACTATCTTTTTTTTACACTTGTCCTTTTTAATCAGACGCAAATTGGGGATTAACAGTGCTTTTAGATTTATATACCATCATGTAAGTAGTACATATAAATTTAAAACACTGTGTTTTTATTTTTTCCATATGTGGTATATAGAGATATTTAATTTTTTAACTTCATGTCGGCGTTTTATTTCGTGACGTCGCCTTCTTTGTATGAAATGGTATGGAAGGACGTCACTCAAAGAGCGCAAGAATCTTGAAGTTTGAGCACTTGTTAATCCGAAACTACTAATCCTATTCCAATAAAAAAAGTAGAGTTCAGTTTTTATGTGTTTAAGCTATACTGTAACAAAATTTCAAGTGATACTGTTGTTTATCCCCATATATCATAAATTATTTATTTAAAATGTTACCTAAAGATTGTTTAAATATTCCAAGTAAGGAAAATGGATAGACTACTTTTGCTTGCTATATTTTTTATCCATGCAATATTGGTTGGTTTCAGTCTACCTCTGTGAGTAATTACTTGGCTGAGCTGGAGAAACTTGGCATCAATGTGAAGGCGAAGAATTTCCTTGTGTTTCAAGGAGCTGTGGAAAGTATTGCCATGAAAAATCCAAAGGAAAGAACTGCTCTGTTTGAGGAGATCAGTGGGTAAGTGGAAAATATTGTTAAGTCTAAAAGATGATATGCGGTAACTCCTAGTTTTAAGCGGCCCCTAATTGTCTAATTTCAAAATTTATCACAATCCCTTTCAAAGGTATGATTGTGATAGTGATTTATGGAATTGTTTTTTTTTGTGGAAATGTCTTCTTCCGTATTTATGGAATTGTGTAACTTATAGTCGCGATCACTTTCGAAACGAATGATGGTTTAAATGACAATTCATTTGACACTTCTCCATACATTTGAATTATATTTTTGGATCACTTTGCTTAGACCGTTTTTATTTCGTTCATTCAATACCTTTTAAAACGCGTCCCGATCACAATCCCTATCAAATGTCAAATAGTGACAGCCTGAAGTATGTAAATATCTTTCAAATGACGAATTGAAAGGGATTGCGATAGATTTTAAAATTACACAATTAGCCCCTGGCTGGAACTAGGTTTATCAATTGAAAAAATCGGCCAAGTGCAAGTCGAATTCGCACATGAAGGGTTTCGTCTCTCACCCAAGGTTGCCTGGAAGAGATTGCTATGTAGCAATAAGACCGCCTATTGTGTGTTTTCTCTGTATGTGTTTGTTTTTGTATCGTGTGCAATAAAGTTTCTATTATTATATTAAATACAGGTATTTACCTACCCATAATGCCACTATAATTTCTCGTCTGCAAAAATAACTTTGTTTTTCATAGTGTCTGTATGACTTATATTTGCGGTTTTGGCAAATGTGCTATAGCTCTGAAACTGCATAATATATTTCGTTCAAACTAATTTTCGTTGAAAGTTTTTATAAAGGTCTACAGCATATAGCAATGCAATTTTTAAAGACCTATCTATAGATAACCGGACCCACACGTATAGGTTATATGAAAAAAAAAATCAGTGTCTGTTCCATGTATGCCCATAATTCATTTTTTTATTTTATTTTTGTGTAAAAACCGTAAAGCGGTTTACAGAATACATCTACCTACCAAGTTTCAACTGTGTAATCTTCATAGTTTTGGAATAAAGTGGCTGTGACATACATCTATTTGGGCGAATCTATAAGGGTTTCGTTTTTTGCCTTTAGGCTACGAAACCCTAAAAAGGTCGTGGATAGGTAGATTACTTACAATGTTTTTTTTTTTTTTTTTGGACTTACAGTTTTACCCAAGACGTCCTGGAGAATAGTCAATAGTCAATAGTCAATAGTCAAAGATTTTTATTCAAATAGACTTATAGATAAGTACTTTCGAATAGTCCAAAATTTTTTTTCCCTACCAGCCATTCAGGACATCTTTTAACTGATAAGAAGAACGGCCGCAAGAAACTTATCAGCTTTAACAGAAACAACAACATTTACAATGGAACATGTTGTTGCCAAGCACAAATTTACAATTTTGAAATATATTTAATATAAGAGGAAAATTTTCCAATATTCAATTATTAGAATATTTTCCTTTTATCTAATTTATAATAGTTATGTTTTATGTTAGTATCACATCCATGCATTTTGGTCTTTTAAATAATCATCTACCTTGTAATAACCTTTGCTTAAGAGTGACTTTTTAACATATATTTTAAATTTATGCAAAGGCAGCTCTATCAATTGTTGTGGAACTTTATTAAAAAAAGCTATACCTTTCCCCAAAAACGAGCGTCTACATTTTTCAAGTCGAAATTTTGGAACGGCAAGCTTATTCTTATTTCTAGTATTAAAATTATGGACATCGCTATGCTTAATAAATAAATCAAGATGTTTCCTTACATATACTATATTATCATAGATGTATTGTCCCGGCAAAGTTAGTATATTAATCTCTTTAAACAAATCCTTAAGAGAATCTCTCCGTCGAAGGTTGTAAATGGCGCGCACAGCTCTTTTTTGAAGTATAAAAACATTTTCTATATTAGCTGCTGAGCCCCACAACAACAGGCCATAGGACATTACACTATGAAAATAGCTAAAGTAAACTAGTCTTGCCGTTTCAATATCAGTTAAAAGCCTTATTTTCTTTATTGCGAAAGCCGCAGAACTAAGTCTACTCGACAAGGCTTCAATATGTGGATCCCATTGCAGCTTTGAATCCAATGTAATGCCAAGAAATTTTGTACTCTCAACTAACTCTACTACATTCCCATTCAAATTGATATGCATATCGACCTGCACTACGTTAGGTAATGAGAATCTAACAAACTTGGTTTTAGAAGGGTTAAGAGACATATTATTACTGTTGAACCAGTGTGCGACTTGAGAGAGAGCACTATTTACTTCGTCAGAACAATTGTTTCCTCTATCAATTTTAAAAATTAAAGATGTATCATCTGCAAATAGTACTGTCTCACATAAGTTACTCGTGTAATGAGGGAGATCGTTAATATAAATTAAAAACAGCAAAGGGCCCAATATAGAACCTTGTGGCACGCCCATAATAATGGGGGCTCCAGTAGAAGCAGTATTATTGACAATTACTTTTTGATTTCTATTGTGCAAGTATGACTGCAAAAGGCTAACAGATTTCTTAGAGACACCATAATGTTCTAGCTTCTTTAAAAGTGTAACGTGATCAACGCAATCGAAGGCTTTAGACAGGTCACAGAATATACCAATTACGTCTTGCTTGCCCTCCCAAGCCTCAAAAATATGTTTGAGGAGTGCAATGCCAGCATCAGTAGTATTTTTACCTTTAGAAAAGCCGAACTGATTGTTATGAAGGATTCGATTTATTGTTAAATAGTCTAATAATTGAGAGTATATAACTTTTTCAAAAATTTTACTAAGTGCCGGTAGTACTGAAATCGGCCTAAAATTTGTAGGGTCACTTTTGTCACCCGATTTAAAAAGAGGAATAAGCTTACTACATTTCATTAAATCGGGAAAAGTACCTTCATCTATGCATTGATTAAAAATGAAAGCTAAATATGGAGCTATTGTATCAATAATTGATTTAATAATGTTGGTTGACATGCCCCATAAATCTTCAGTCTTTTTAATATTTATAGACTTGAAAGCTTTTAAAATGTCTTCACTATTAATATGTTTAAAATTGAATACTTTATTACACTTAACAACACAAGACTCTAAGAGGGCAGCAGCAACGTTTGGACAGGAATTCAACTTACTGGTAGTTTCTAAGGGTACCCGAGAGAAGAAATCTTCAAAAACACGGGCAACCTCAACGTCAGATTCAATTAATTTATCACCAACTTTAAGACAGAAGGATTTTACATTATTTTTAGTTTTCCCAGTTGATTGGTTAATAATATTCCAAGTAGCCTTTATTTTATTATCCGCTAATTTGATTTTATTTGAAAAGAACATCGCCTTAGCAGCTACACATACATTTTTAAACATTTGAGAATACTTCCTGATATATCCAATAAAATTTGGGTCACAGGAAGTATGCTTTGACGCATAGAGGTCATATAGTTTCCTTCTGCTTGTGTAAATTCCCGGCGTGGCCCAATCACTAAACTTTACTTTATCCGAATTACAATTGATCACCTTTTGCTTAAATGTTTTACTAAATTCGTCTTCAACCACATGAAATAAATCATTATAAAGATAATTAGATTCCATAATAGGAACTGGTAAAGACTCAATTTTATGAATTACATTGTTTCTAAATTCATCTATGCCCTTTTTAGTAATTTTCAGTACAAAGAGCGCAAAGATATAATATCCCTCTCAATTGAACGAATAATTGAATTGTCTTGTGTGGAACTAGACCAAATAATTGTAATATGTGTTTATAGACCCCCTCAGAGTAATTACCCAGAGTTTGAGTCCACTATGGAGGAAGTTTTAAGAATAACTAGTAAAAGTAATAAAAAGGTTGTCATATGTGGGGATTTTAATATTGACATTTTAGACTCAAAGTTGTCGAAGCTAGCAAGTAGATTTTTAAATTTATTTAAATCCCTTTAATCTATCACATACCTTTAATGAGCCTACCCGAATAACACCCACATCTGCCACCTGTTTAGACAACATTTTTTCAAACTGTGTAGTCACTGAGAAATCTATAATAAATGTTATTAAATCGGACCATAGTGGACAACAAGCCTCTATAGAGCACCATCATGTCTGTCCTAAGCGGAAAATTGTGTGCAGGCCAATAACTAAAAAGGGCATAGATGAATTTAGAAACAATGTAATTAATAAAATTGAGTCTTTACCAGTTCCTATTATGGAATCTAATTATCTTTATAATGATTTATTTCATGTGGTTGAAGACGAATTTAGTAAAACATTTAAGCAAAAAGTGATCAATTGTAATTCGGATAAAGTAAAGTTTAGTGATTGGGCCACGCCGGGAATTTACACAAGCAGAAGGAAACTATATGACCTCTATGCGTCAAAGCATACTTCCTGTGACCCAAATTTTATTGGATATGTCAGGAAGTATTCTCAAATGTTTAAAAATGTATGTGTAGCTGCTAAGGCGATGTTCTTTTCAAATAAAATCAAATTAGCGGATAATAAAATAAAGGCTACTTGGAATATTATTAACCAATCAACTGGGAAAACTAAAAATAATGTAAAATCCTTCTGTCTTAAAATTGGTGATAAATTAATTGAATCTGACGTTGAGGTTGCCCGTGTTTTTGAAGATTTCTTCTCTCGGGTACCCTTAGAAACTACCAGTAAGTTGAATTCCTGTCCAAACGTTGCTGCTGCCCTCTTAGAGTCTTGTGTTGATAAGTGTAATAAAGTATTCAATTTTAAACATATTAATAGTGAAGACATTTTAAAAGCTTTCAAGTCTATAAATATTAAAAAGACTGAAGATTTATGGGGCATGTCAACCAACATTATTAAATCAATTATTGATACAATAGCTCCATATTTAGCTTTCATTTTTAATCAATGCATAGATGAAGGTACTTTTCCCGATTTAATGAAATGTAGTAAGCTTATTCCTCTTTTTAAATCGGGTGACAAAAGTGACCCTACAAATTTTAGGCCGATTTCAGTACTACCGGCACTTAGTAAAATTTTTGAAAAAGTTATATACTCTCAATTATTAGACTATTTAACAATAAATCGAATCCTTCATAACAATCAGTTCGGCTTTTCTAAAGGTAAAAATACTACTGATGCTGGCATTGCACTCCTCAAACATATTTTTGAGGCTTGGGAGGGCAAGCAAGACGTAATTGGTATATTCTGTGACCTGTCTAAAGCCTTCGATTGCGTTGATCACGTTACACTTTTAAAGAAGCTAGAACATTATGGAGTCTCTAAGAAATCTGTTAGCCTTTTGCAGTCATACTTGCACAATAGAAATCAAAAAGTAATTGTCAATAATACTGCTTCTACTGGAGCCCCCATTATTATGGGCGTGCCACAAGGTTCAATATTGGGCCCTTTGCTGTTTTTAATTTATATTAACGATCTCCCTCATTACACGAGTAATTTATGTGAGACAGTACTATTTGCAGATGATACATCTTTAATTTTTAAAATTGATAGAGGAAACAATTGTTCTGACGAAGTAAATAGTGCTCTCTCTCAAGTCGCACACTGGTTCAACAGTAATAATATGTCTCTTAACCCTTCTAAAACCAAGTTTGTTAGATTCTCATTACCTAACGTAGTGCAGGTCGATATGCATATCAATTTGAATGGGAATGTAGTAGAGTTAGTTGAGAGTACAAAATTTCTTGGCATTACATTGGATTCAAAGCTGCAATGGGATCCACATATTGAAGCCTTGTCGAGTAGACTTAGTTCTGCGGCTTTCGCAATAAAGAAAATAAGGCTCTTAACTGATATTGAAACGGCAAGACTAGTTTACTTTAGCTATTTTCATAGTGTAATGTCCTATGGCCTGTTGTTGTGGGGCTCAGCAGCTAATATAGAAAATGTTTTTATACTTCAAAAAAGAGCTGTGCGCGCCATTTACAACCTTCGACGGAGAGATTCTCTTAAGGATTTGTTTAAAGAGATTAATATACTAACTTTGGCGGGACAATACATCTATGATAATATAGTATATGTAAGGAAACATCTTGATTTATTTATTAAGCATAGCGATGTCCATAATTTTAATACTAGAAATAAGAATAAGCTTGCCGTTCCAAAATTTCGACTTGAAAAATGTAGACGCTCGTTTTTGGGGAAAGGTATAGCTTTTTTTAATAAAGTTCCACAACAATTGATAGAGCTGCCTTTGCATAAATTTAAAATATATGTTAAAAAGTCACTCTTAAGCAAAGGTTATTACAAGGTAGATGATTATTTAAAAGACCAAAATGCATGGATGTGATACTAACATAAAACGTAACTATTATAAATTAGATAAAAGGAAAATATTCTAATAATTGAATATTGGAAAATTTTCCTCTTATATTAAATATATTTCAAAATTGTAAATTTGTGCTTGGCAACAACATGTTCCATTGTAAATGTTGTTGTTTCTGTTAAAGCTGATAAGTTTCTTGCGGCCGTTCTTCTTATCAGTTAAAAGATGTCCTGAATGGCTGGTAGGGAAAAAAAATTTTGGACTATTCGAAAGTACTTATCTATAAGTCTATTTGAATAAAAATCTTTGACTTTGACTTTGAAAGGATTTGAGAGTTTATACTTGGCCATTATAGGTTGGAGTGCGGTGTGAGGCAGGGGGGGTTGACTTTACCCAAGCTGTTCAACTTATATGTAAATTCTCTAATCGAGGAGCTCAGTAGGACTCACGTTCGGTTGCCATATTGACGGAATTTGAGTTAATAATATAAGCTATGCCGACGATATGGTCCTACTGAGTGCCTCGGTATGTGGTCTCGTAAAACTGTTAAGAATTTGTGAAATGTACGCCACTGAACATGGACTGAAATACAATGTCTCCAAAAGCGAATGCATTGACTTTAAGTTGAGAATTTCTGGCCCACTTAAACCACCAGTAAAGTTGTATGGGACAACATTAAAAACGGTGGATCATTTTAAGTACTTGGGGCACTTATTACAGTGTGACCCTAAAGACGATGCCGATATAGAACGGGAACGCAGAGCGCTGTCTGTGAGAGCCAACATGATAGCCCGCAGGTTCACTTACTGCTCCACGGAAGTGAAAATCACACTGTTCAGAGCTTACTGCACCTCGTTTTACACGCGCAGTCTGTGGGCTGACCACACGAAGAGACAGTACAGTGCTTTGCATATTCAGTACAATAATGCGTTTAGGGCGCTGTTGGGGCTGCCTCGGTTCTCTAGCGCATCGGGGATGTTCGCGGAGGCTCGTGTGGACTGCTTCCACCATCTTGCGCAAGCGGTGCGCGTTCCTGGTGCGCCGGGTCCGTGCCAGCGCCAATAGCGTCCTAAACATGGTCGCGAGCAGGCTAGACTGCCGGTACATCAACCATTGCTGTATGGTCCATGTACATATAAATGTTTAGTGCTATGGTGTTTCTGTTAATTGTAATTTGTCATACTAACATTAGGTCTATAAGTATCATTGTTACTAACCATCTGAGCCCAAGAAGTTCGAAATA
Source organism: Chrysoteuchia culmella (assembly GCA_910589605.1). NCBI lineage: Eukaryota > Metazoa > Arthropoda > Insecta > Lepidoptera > Crambidae > Chrysoteuchia > Chrysoteuchia culmella. The sequence continues at coordinate 21,481,956 of OU342651.1, forward strand.
AATGATTTTGTTATTATTATTATTGTATCCAGGTCAGGCGTCCTGAAGGAGCAGTACGAGGCGGCGCGCGCTGAGGTGAACCGCGCGGACGAGGAGGCGCAGTTCTCGTACCAGAAGAAGCGGGGCGTCGCTGCTGAGCGCAAGGAGGCCAAGTTCGAGAAGGAGGAGGCGGAGAAGTACACGCGGTTGAAGCAGGAGCTGGTAAGTTGATTGCTGTGACTTAACAAGACCTTTGAGCGAAGTTCATTTTTGTAAATAGCGTATTTTATTCAATAAATTGTTTGTAAAATGTTTCTGATTATAAATTCTGAGTGTAATATTGCTATAAGAACCATCACTTTAGTTATTTTGTATTTCAATACTAGAAATAATAAAGTGCGTGTAGTGTGTATACCGACATAGTTACACACATGCATGACCCTTATACCCATATAAGCCCAAATAACTGCATTTTATTAGCTCATTATAACTCTTAACTACATCAATAGTTTCATTTATCCGGTGCGCCGAACCTTCCACATCGCATGCGAATGGCTTTGAGTGACAAGTATGATACTTATTCGCAGTCAGTTCCCACTAAGAACGAAGATAACAATGATGCTAATAACATTCCCTTATTTGGTGCTGTATGCCCTATGTAGATAACACAACTAGTTATGTGATAAATATTAAACAAGAAAATATACTAGAAAAAAAAGCAACTAGTCTCATGTCGCCCTGACGGGATTCTCTCTCATTGATGAAGCGACGGTGGCCAACACCGTAGAACGGTGAATATACTAGAAAAATTTGACGTGTCCTCATAGGTCTCTGTAGCATAATTGGTTAGTGCATTGGGCCGGATTCCCAAGGATGCGGGTTCGGATCCCGTCAGGGCGACATGAGACTAGTTGCTTTTTTCTAGTATATTTTCTTGTTTAATATTTATCACATAAAAGTAGCATTGTAAAATGCAAAATTAAAAAGTTATAACAACTAGTTATGTTTTGTCAATATATTTTGTAACTTTCCTAAACTTTTAACAATTTTCTAACAGCAAGAGCAAAAAGTAGAACTCCAGCTATTCCACCTGTACCACAACGAGAAAGAGATCCAGTCATACGAAGAGGAGCTGCAGCACAAGCAGTCGGAGCTGACCAAGGTGGAGAAGAAGCGGCAGAAGGCTGAAGAGGCTCTCAAAGAGAAGAAAAAGGAGGCGGGCGCCGTGCAGCGGGAACTGGCCAAGATCGAGCAGGAGATCAGGGAAGTGGTGAGTGCTACTGCTACGTATTGTTCAGCATCAGCTTTTATGAGATGCTTTATGATGACTTCATTAAGTCTTATCACATTGCATGAACTTTCTTCATATGTTTTGTAGATGTTGAAGTGTAAAAAGAAACTTTTTGTCTTACAGGATAATATTTTTCGGTTTAGTTCTTTTACTTTTTGTGCTGAACACTACGCGTTTATACTATTAAATAACACTTTAGAGATCAGGATTATTTAATCTCGAAAGATGTACTTGTAGCTTAATAAATCACTGATATAAATGTTGTGCCTCTTGTACCCAGGAAGCGGAGATTTCCAAGAAGCGTCCCACCTTCATAAAGGCGAAGGAGCGGGTAACACACACGCAGAAGAAGTTAGAAAGCGCCATCAAGACCCTGGAACAAGCTCGGAAGGCCCACGAAGCTCACCAGGCTGACATCCGCAAGTTGGAGGAGGAGCTGCGGGCGGTTGAAGAGCAGAAGGCCACCTGGGAACGCTCCGTGCTGGGTGCAGCTACCACTGGCCGCCCTGATGTGCACCTGGAAGAAGCACAGGTATTATAACACCAGCACATGTAGTTTACCACCAGATCCAGCTGGAGGAGCAGAAGGCCACCTGGGAACGCTCCGTGCTGGGTGCAGCTACCACTGGCCGCCCTGATGTGCACCTGGAGGAGGCACCGGTATTATGGCTCCAAACAACCAAACTTACATTACTATAGCGGCCTTTCTCCAGCAGGAGAAGGAAACGATCATTTCATTAAATTTGCTAATATCCATCGCTTGGTTCCTCTACCTATCTACACTATATCATCATTAATTCAAACTCAATAACCTTTTAAATTTAAAATAAAAGCTTTATACAAACTCCAACAGATTTTGAAGAAGCTGTGAAATAATATCGATACCTTGGGGCTCAAAGGGCGTAACCACCAAAACACGACTTTTCAGGAGAGCCAAAAAACTAAAATTTAAATTTTGTATTTATTACAACTTTGTTGTTATTGATCCTATAAATATGATTCTTACACCAAAAGTCGTTAATTTTTGATGTGCATAATGTTAAAACATAACATTTTAAGAAATAGTTGTAATTTAAAAGTTAGCTGGTGAATACGCCCCACAAAATCCAACATGAATGTCTTTTATGCCCCATAAAATGACTGCTGCGTTAGTAACGCTGTCTTTTATGCCCCATAAAATAAGTGCTGCGTTAGTAACGCAGAGTGTAACGACCAACTTTCAAAATGAAAACTGTAGTTTTTATCGATCTGTTATTAGTTATTCAACTTTTTGGGTTTATATTACAATACTTACAACTGTTTTTAGTAAAATAGGTCAATTTGGCAACCCTTAGTGCATCAGAGGCTTGTATTCTATTCTGATATTTATAACTAGGGAAGTTTTTTTTTTACTTTTGGAATGACAAAATAAATTTAGTATTTTATAGTTATTTACTAGAAGGAAGATGAAGAAGAAGAGAAGAAGGCAGTAAGAGGCTACGAAACCTTTTCATATTGCAAAACAATCTTGATTGTTGGCTAGTTCTGACGTAGGTAATAAATAATAAGACAAATTAATTGGAACTACAAATTATTTTTAAATATTATTTTTAACAATTTGCTACACAGTAAGGATTAACTAAGCTTAAGCTACAAAATTTGCAAAGCTTCACAGCTTTGTCAAATGTTAGGCACATTACAGCAATGATTGTGGCTTTAAAATTAAACCTAGTTTTGGGGGCCTTAACATGGGTTATAACTAATCTTTTTAAGAGGAATGTGTAGCAAACGGTCTCCATACAAACGGCGATAACGTTTGCCACCCTCTAAACCTTAACATACAACAATAAATTATGATGAAATATATTAAATATATTCTTTAAGGCTTTAAGTCATACAGATATACGCTCTACATTTTCATTTGAGATTGTCGTTTACGCCCAGTACTTTGATGATGCCTAATAATTATTGCTTTTACGTCCAAAAATACAAAAAAATCAGCATTACCAGCCTTGAAATTTGGGGTCGTATTCACCATTGTTTTCCGAATTTGAGAACTTTAAAAATACAGTTCGATAGCGCAGAAAAAACTGAATAAGATGGCATTTAAAACTCATTTTGGCCAAAATGGTGGTTACGCCCTTTGAGCCCCAAGGTATCGATATAGTAAAGAAATAACTACAATCAAATGTTTCTAAATTTTGTGTTTATGTCCAGATCCGCGAGTACGAGGAGCTGAAGATGGAAGCGTCCCGGCAAGCGGCGCGATACCTGCAAGAGCTGGATTCGGTCAATCGGGAGCAGAAGTCGGACCAGGACCGGCTGGACAACGAGTTGCGCCGCAAGGGCGAGCTGGACAACAAGCACCGTCAGAAGGTAACAGCTGGACGAGTTAATAAAAACGTGGCTGTTAACACTTGATTATCAGTCAACGGAAGCACTAGTCGAAATACAAATATAATATTTTGTGATGCAATGCAGGGTATAATCTTATCTTCTTAATATATATAAATCTCCTGTCACGATGTTTGTCCGCGATGGACTCCTAAACTACGTAACCGATTTTAATTTAATTTGGCACACCGTGAGCAGTCTGGTCCAACTTAAGAGATAGGATAGCTTTGATTCCAAAATTCCCACGGGAACGGGAACCACGCGGGTGAAACTTTCTATGAACAAAGAGAATTATAAAAATTATCTTTGTTCATAGAATGTAACTTTTATAGTATATCAGTTTCTTCTTTTATATATTTAGATAGACACGCTCATACACATACACACATATGCATACATACATAAATAAACAAACACACACACACACACATAGCACAAATAATTGTTTATAACAAAGAGCATAAGTGCCTATAAGAACAGGTTCGACCTACTCTAGGTACTTAAGTGTCATGTCTGGCTATGTTCTCTTTATTTTATGTCAATAAAGATTTTTATTTATTATTTATTTAGTATATGATTTTAGAAGTAGTTTTAAATAAAATAAACGTTTAGTGATAACAGAGTTCCTAAAAGAAAATCCGATAAGAATTCGTCCAAAATCCTAACTTATAATATACGTGGTGGTCACATGATTTTCATACAATCGAGGTAACTTTGGAGCTCGGTTCTCTTCCAAGGATTGGCTGAGGTGTGATCTGATAATTGCTATACACACCCAACTGATATGAACAACATTCTGAGAGATGTATGGATATGTTTAAAAAAATACGCGAAAATAGCATAAACATGTATGGAATTTCTGAACTGATTACTCTGATCCTTACAACTTTTAGAATTTATGGTAAATTTTAAATAGAAAAATATTGGAAAAAATTAACACGGCCACAAGTGAATTCTCACACGGGAATCGAACCCGCGACCTTTGGAAATCCGGTCCAATGCTCTAACCGCTGAGCTACCGAGACTTGCGAACCACCGTCGAAATTCTCCAATACTTTTATATTTTTAATACGCTGTAGGCCAGCGTTGTCACATCAATGCTAGGAATATCCTTGCATTCGAAAGAAACATCTTTTCAGGTGTTTAACGATCGATTAAGATGCAACTGCCAATAATTTATGATTTTGTAATTTTTGCATTTTTCAATGCTATTTTTATACTTATGGTAAATTTTAAATAAAGCTTGGTGTGGGACGCGACTTGTGTCAGCACATTCGCTGCTACCCACATATGTCGTACCTCCCGCGCAGCCGGGGCGGCGGCTGAATACCAGGCAGTCGCGAAGCACCAGAAATATGCCCCGCTGGAACAGGGCTACATTTTCATCCCTCTGGCGGTAGAAACGGCGGGTTGTTGGGGGGCAGAGGCAATACAGTTTATCAAGGACTTGGGGCGTCGGCTTAGACAGAAAAATTGTGACCCCCGCTCTGGGTCGTTTCTGGTGCAGAGGTTGTCTATTGCCATCCAACGCGGTAACGCGGCCAGCGTTATGGGCACATTTGCACCGGGGACTACTCGGGGCGGTCTATTAGACTAATAGACTTAGTAATATTTTTTATATTGCTGTAACCTAATACTTATTAAATGTATTATATTAAAATAAAAAAAAAAATAAAAAAATAAAAAAAAAATAGAAAAATATTGGAAAAAATTAACTCGGCCACAAGTCAATTCTCAGACGGGAATCGAACCCGGATTTCCAAAGGTCGCGGGTTTGATTCCCGTCTGAGAATTCACTTGTGGCCGAGTTAACTAAAATATGATTTTAGTATATGATCGGATCAGTTGGGTATGTATAGCAATCTGGATCTCCTCCATTCACTCCCTGGATGGCCATTATCAGATCGCAGCTCGGACAATCCTAGGCAGAGACCCGAGGCTCCAAAGTTACTTCGATTGTATGAAAATCAGCTAGTGTCGGTAATTATGTGACAACCACTGTAAATGCGAAAGTGTGTTTGTTTGTCCTTTCTTCACGGCCTTACTAAACAACCAGTCGACTTGACTTTTTGCATAAAGTTAGTTAAAAGGACGGAGAGTAACATTCTACATTTTATCCCGATATCCCCACGGGAACGGAAACAACGAGGGTAAACCGCGGGCAAAAGCTAGTAAATATAATAAATTCGTTAAAATAATTATGGTAAATTTTAAATAGAAAAATATTGGAAAAAATTTACTCGGCCACAAGTGAATTCTCAGACGGGAATCGAACCCGCGACCTTTGGAAATCCGGTCCAATGCTAAATAACTTAATTCAAACTTCTCTTGGATTTAATTACAGATTTTATTTTCTGTTGAAACAAAATGCAAACGAAAAATAATAGGGGTAAAATTATGAAATTGCCGATTTTTTTCTTACACTTCTAGAGAATCTGACTACTTCTGTGATTAAAAGGTACATCTATTGCTTGATTTTATATTCAATTAAGATCATAATGATCAATTAATGTCATGGTTATTATTTTCGTTTCTTATACGATAAAAAATACTTTGGAATGTTCTCCTTTTTTTGTTAGCAAACTGACTACTTTATCTAATATAATTTATAAATTATTCATAATTTATAAAATTAAAATATAGCATTAGATTGCTTAGTCTTTAAACAATGATTGTACATAAAAAAATTGTGGCATTAGCACTTGCGGTAGTAACTATAACAAAAATTTTTAGTATGGAAAACGAACTTTCATTGAAAATCTTCAACAAATCGGCAATTTCATAAGTAAAGACCTAATATTAGCTAATTTGAACTTTTACACAAGAAAAGCTCACAACTCTATAAAGTGCGACAAAAATGTATCGTTTATATGTTGTTTCAATGTAACAATAAAAACTACATTTATTAACATATTACATAGCTATTAATATTCATGTATATGTTGTTCCAAGTTAACAACAAATATTCCCGTCCAACATTCCATAGCTACTGTACCTTTGTCCAGGGACACGAGCGCAACGAGGCGATGAAGCGCGTGGAGAAGCTCAACGAGCACATCAAGAGCTCCGAGCAGGCGCTCGACGAGCAGCGGCGCCTGCGGAATGAGCTGCAGGTATGTTTGCTACAGTGGCAGCTGACTGAATGTGATCCTCATAAGTAGTTATAGTTCTTTACTAAGACTCCGCTGTTTGTCCGTCTGTCACCAGACTGTATCTCATGAACCGTGATAAACAGTTGAATTTTTCACAGATAACGTATTTCTATTGCCGCTATAACAACACAATACTAAAAACAATAAAATAAATATTTAATACAACAGACGTGATATTTTGCCGTTTTTATAGATAGTGATACGGAACCCTTCATGCGCGAGTCCGACTTGCACTTTGTCGGTCTTTTCAAGTTAATAAGACTTATTTTCGAATATCTTACTTTTTCTTTTGGTGTAAGCTGTACAATACAGGGTGTTAAAAGACCCATAACCAAAATAAAAGGTACGTATTCTCCCCATAGTTACTATAATTTTCTTGTATGGGGCCAAATCTGGGAACGTGATAGTTAAGGAGTTATTGAGGATTAAAATCAATATTTATATTTAAAGATTATTGTTTAAAGTTACAAAACCGCAACGAATATGAAAACCAATTAATGAAACTGTGTTCCGGCCGCCTATTCGTACCCTCTAGACACACAAACACGTTGTTGCACGCGTTTCATTGCGTGTAAAAATAACACCCATTATTTGAAAACTGAAAATAAAAGTCGTTTCCCAGCAATTATTTTTACATATTCTTGTTTAGTTTGATGTACACTACGCACATATTTCGGCTTCGGTATGGGTCTTTTAACACTCTGTTTATTACTTTTCGAATACACGGAAACAAGCTTTTCTACCGTTATTGATGGTTTATTCCACTGTCGTCCCATTTCGTATACATACCTTCTATCCATCGTCTGCTATACCCGATTTCTTCCACTAGCAAAATCGGCTCTGCGTGTTCCCACGGGGGGTGTCCGGAGAAATAAATCCTAAGATTATTTTTTCCTAAGGTCCCTCTCCCCGGGTGGTCGGCTCAGTTTCTTTTCCTCGGCGTTGTCTTTTTAAGTGGACAGCAGCTGTTATATCTGTTGGTATGTGCAGAATGACGTAGGGTCGTGCCGCGGGCGGGCGGCGGAGCTGCAGACGCAGCTGGAGGAGGTGGCGGGGCAGCTGGGCGACGCGCGCGTGGACAAGCACGAGGAGGCGCGCCGCCGCAAGAAGCAGGAGATCGTCGAGAGCTTCAAGCGCGACATCCCCGGCGTGGTACGTACGGTCGGCCCTTCCCGGTCATCAGTACAGCTGGAGGAGGTGGCGGACGGGGTCATCAGTACAGCTGGAGGAGGTGGCGGACGGGGTCATCAGTACAGCTGGAGGAGGTGGCGGACGGGGTCATCAGTACAGCTGGAGGAGGTGGCGGACGGGGTCATCAGTACAGCTGGAGGAGGTGGCGGACGGGGTCATCAGTACAGCTGGAGGAGGTGGCGGACGGGGTCATCAGTACAGCTGGAGGAGGTGGCGGACGGGGTCATCAGTACAGCTGGAGGAGGTGGCGGACGGGGTCATCAGTACAGCTGGAGGAGGTGGCGGACGGGGTCATCAGTACAGCTGGAGGAGGTGGCGGACGGGGTCATCAGTACAGCTGGAGGAGGTGGCGGACGGGGTCATCAGTACAGCTGGAATAGGTGGCGGACGAAGTCATCAGTACAGCTGGAATAGGTGGCGGACGGGGTCATCTGTACAGCTGGAATAGGTGGCGGACGGGGTCATCAGTACAGCTGGAGGATGTGGCGGACGGGGTCATCAGTACAGCTGGAGGAGGTGGCGGACGGGGTCATCAGTACAGCTGGAATAGGTGGCGGACGGGGTCATCAGTACAGCTGGAGGAGGTGGAGGACGGGGTCATCAGTACAGCTGGAATAGGTGGCGGACGGGGTCATCAGTACAGCTGGAATAGGTGGCGGACGGGGTCATCAGTACAGCTGGAGGAGGTGGCGGACGGGGTCATCAGTACAGCTGGAGGAGGTAGCGGACGGGGTCATCAGTACAGCTAGAGGAGGTGGCGGACGGGGTCATCAGTACAGCTGGAGGAGGTGGCGGACGGGGTCATCAGTACAGCTGGAGGAGGTGGCGGACGGGGTCATCAGTACAGCTGGAGGAGGTGGCGGACGGGGTCATCAGTACAGCTGGAGGAGGTGGCGGACGGGGTCATCAGTACAGCTGGAATAGGTGGCGGACGAAGTCATCAGTACAGCTGGAATAGGTGGCGGACGGGGTCATCTGTACAGCTGGAATAGGTGGCGGACGGGGTCATCAGTACAGCTGGAGGATGTGGCGGACGGGGTCATCAGTACAGCTGGAGGAGGTGGCGGACGGGGTCATCAGTACAGCTGGAATAGGTGGCGGACGGGGTCATCAGTACAGCTGGAGGAGGTGGAGGACGGGGTCATCAGTACAGCTGGAATAGGTGGCGGACGGGGTCATCAGTACAGCTGGAATAGGTGGCGGACGGGGTCATCAGTACAGCTGGAGGAGGTGGCGGACGGGGTCATCAGTACAGCTGGAGGAGGTAGCGGACGGGGTCATCAGTACAGCTAGAGGAGGTGGCGGACGGGGTCATCAGTATAGTTTTTTTGAGGAACGATATTTCAGAAAGTATTTGTATGGTTTCTTGCTACCGCACAAGGTGAATCTTGAAATATTGAATTAAAATTAGAATACTTGAAAATCTTGAAATTAGAAGTCTGTTTTCTTTTGTTTATTGAAATAATGAATCGCACAACATGAACTTATCGATATTAAATGCGAAATTTAAATTAAATATTCATTTACCAAAGTGCTGACAACGCGCTAGGCGCTAAATAACAATAAAATTGTTCGGTTAAAGACCGTACAGTATTAAGGTTAAACAAATAATTTATGTATAAAATGAAATACCTATTAAAGCTCTATTATTTGTGATATAAACGTTTTCTATAAGTCTATTACTTTTTGAGATAATTTTCTTCAAAAAATCTCTACTGATCGACCGGGAAGTTCCCCTATTGTACCTGGGGGGTTACTCTTGACGGGATCGCGTTCGAATCGAGATTGAATTTATGTTTTTTTTATTTTTGCATTTTTAATGCTATTTTTATAGTTATGATAAATTTTAAATAGAACAATATTGGAAAAGTCACTTGTTTTCCGAGTTGATTTTTTCCAATATTTTTCTTTTTAAAATTTATCATCAAGATTGAATATGATTAATTACTTTATTTACCAATTTCAAGTATAAACTCTTATGATTTAAAATAAGTAAGTAAGTTTAAAGTATGTATGACGACCTCCGTGGTAGAGTGGTACGTACACCGGTTTCAAGGTTTCGCCTACTCTGAGGTCCCGGGTTCGAATCCCGGTAGGGCAAATGTTTGTATGATGAATATGAGCATTTGTACCTCAATCATGGTCGTTTATGTTTTTCTACACATAAATACTTATATATATGTATAATTATATGTATTTATATCCGTTACCCTAGCATCCCATAACACAAGCCGTGCAGTGCTTACTTTGGGGCTAGGTTAATTAGTGTGAGTGTAAGAAATATGAATTAATTTATTTATTATTCTAAAATATTTCTCATTTTTTATTGTAATTTTTTTTTAATGGTTTTTAATATAATGTTATTTTACTAATTATAGACACGCACAAAGTACAGTTAATTGGCAATGTTGCGTATACCTGTAATAGAAATCATACACATCCAAATACGACATAATGAATGTAATATGTTCAATGTTATTGTATGTACTTTGTTGGTGTTGTACCTATTAAAGTAAAAATAATCATTCCCATTATTCGTGTGTCGCAGTACGACCGCATGATCAACATGTGCCAGCCGACGCACAAGCGGTACAACGTGGCCATCACCAAGGTGCTGGGCAAGTACATGGAGGCCATCGTCGTGGACACGGAGAAGACCGCGCGACGATGCATCCAGGTACCAATATCCGGGAATTAGTGAAACAATCTTTATTCAAATTTTAAATAGAAAATATAAATTGGAATAAATCAACTCGGCCACAAGTGAATTCTCAGGTGGGATTCGAACCCACGACTTTTGGAATCCGGTCGAATGCTCTAACCATTGAGCTACCGATACTTGCGGACCACCGTCGAAATTCTTCAATACTTTTATATTTTTAATATTGTTGAATTAAAAATATAAAAGTATTTACACACACCAATATTTTAAATAGAAAAATATTGGAAAAAATCAACTCGGCCACTAGTGCATTCTCAAGTGGGATTCAAACCCACGACTTTTGGTAATCCGGTCCAATGCTCTAACCACTGAGCTACCGAGACTTGCGGACCACCGTCGAAATTCTCCAATACTTTTATATTTTTTATATTGTTGAATTGCAGAATATTCTTCTTGGTGGCGCTGTATAAATGAAGCTCTGTCAAACGTTAAATTATCTGTCAAACTATCATGTAGCCTACATTACGAGTTTGGCAAACTCGACGTTACAGTAAACGTTAATGTAAAATGCAGCTCCGTCTCTTTCATATTTAGCGACTGTTTTACCGACATGAGCAGTGTATCCGATAGTCTACGCTCACGAGTCCTGTAAATGTCATGTTAAGCAAACTCGTAATAGGGGTACTGATCTTTTGACTCTTTTTTGCAGTCAAGAAAAATCGGCCGCAAAAAATTATCAATTTCATCAAATATATTGATATTTACAAATAATTTATCATTATTAGGTGCTCAAGGAACGGATGCTGGAGCCCGAGACTTTCCTGCCGCTGGACTACATCCAGGCCAAACCGCTGCGGGAGCGCCTCAGGTATTGCTACACGAATGCTGCCAGCTGCTCGGGAAGCACCTGCTGGACTTGTACAATTGACGTATTTCACGAATGAACTGGAGCTTTATTTTTAAATCGCTTGTATGACTTAAGTCACGCGTCGCACGCTTGTTTCGCTCGACTGCAACGGGTGAGTGCAACAAGTGGGTGAGTGCACTTGTTGCGGTCGAGCGATTAAAAAATACGGAAATTCGAATATCAGTAGACGACGCGACGAGTGAATCAATAATAGAGCTTCTGACGTATTTTAGCGTGTTTTTTACTTCACCACTTTTCATTCAAAAAGATAAAGCAAATATGTAACACCTGTTTATTCTTGCACATCAAAATTTATTTCTTCATTGTTTATATCGATTCAAATTCCAATAATTGAGAAGACTTGAAACAAACTATAAGGGAGTGTCTCTTAATGAAGTGAGGCGAACTGTGGTTTCATATTTTGCTAAGACGGGAGGATTCAGCTCTATCAAATCTGTGAACAGCTATTAGTTTGTCGTCGTATCAGTAGCAACTTTACTCTTAAAGGGCTACTCGGCTGAAGGGAGATAGTAATGAGAAAAGGACGGGCGCAAGAGCGAGACCGATTTTATAGATTAGGCGATAAAACCACTTAATCACTTATTTAATGAAATAACTATTTAAAACTAAAAAATCATTGTTGTAATCGCAATAAGTGTCCATTGATTGTGGCTGTCCTTCAATAGACAAAGTTGATAGTATGAAATATCTGAGAGTAGTTATCGATTGGCGGCTGTCCTGGCACTCACATATTGAACTAAGTCTCAACTAGAGTCAAAGATGATTAGGATTTTTAAGACTTAGACATGTGGTGCCAGGGGGCAGGAAGGTGTCCGTAACTCTTCGAGAAATGTCCTCAAAGAAATTTACACTTCATTGGTACAATCTATTTGAATCTCCTGTATTCCCGTCTGGGGTGGAGCAAGTAAAACAAAAATGATTGATATTGAACACAACGGGCTTTACTAAAGATGATGTATTTTAAGCGTAGAAGATTCCCTACGGAGTCTCTATATAAGTTATGTATGATAATGTCAGTTAGAAAGTTATACATTCTCAGCGCCAACTAAATATTATTATAGCGGTTAAAGAGAAAATGAAACTATACGATCCTAAATATTGTTGATGTCCACTAATAAAGCCAATTTCAAATAGTGTATGTAACCCCGTTTGAGAATAATCTTAAAAATTCGTATAAGGGGTCATTTCGAAAAGAAAAAATTGTCGGGACAAAATCATAAAATCGTGTATCTGAAACTTTACAAATCTAGGCAGGAGTATGAAGAAATATATATATTTTATTACCAGATTTGTAACATCTCTAACCGTCCTATAATTTTATACCAAAAACGCGTACTTTTTCGATATAATCTTAAGGACAGTTTACGCTTGTAAGTTGCTTCGGTAAATTTTATGTAAGTAACTTACGGTTCTAGTCCCGTTGTCGACCAAAGAATATTTACATTTTCAAAATTGTAAGTTAATTATCTGCTCCGCTCCTTTCCGCATCAGTAGCGAAGTATACTTATGCCATCCGTCCTTCACCAGGGACATAAAAGAGCCTCGCAACGTTAAGCTCCTTTTCGACGTGTTGCGTTTCGAACCGGCAGCGATCCACCGCGCGGTTTTATTCGTCACCAACAACGCGCTCGTCTGCGAGACGCCTGAAGACGCCTCGCGGGTCGCATACGACCTGGACCGGAACAAGAACAGCCGCTACGACGTGAGTTACCATGGCAACACATACACATACACACAACAACGCGCTCGTGTTTGAGACGCCTGAGGACGCCTCGCGCGTTGCTTACGACCTCGACCGCAACAAGAACAGCCGCTACGACGTGAGTTACCATGGCAACACATACACATACACACAACAACGCGCTCGTGTTTGAGACGCCTGAGGACGCCTCGCGCGTTGCTTACGACCTCGACCGCAACAAGAACAGCCGCTACGACGTGAGTTACCATGGCAACACATACACATACACACAACAACGCTCTCGTGTTTGAGACGCCTGAGGACGCCTCGCGCGTTGCTTACGACCTCGACCGCAACAAGAACAGCCGCCACGACGTGAGTTACCATGGCAACACATACACATACACACAACAACGCGCTCGTGTTTGAGACGCCTGAGGACGCCTCGCGCGTTGCTTACGACCTCGACCGCAACAAGAACAGCCGCTACGACGTGAGTTACCATGGCAACACATACACATACACACAACAACGCTCTCGTGTTTGAGACGCCTGAGGACGCCTCGCGCGTTGCTTACGACCTCGACCGCAACAAGAACAGCCGCCACGACGTGAGTTACCATGGCAACACATACACACAACAACGCGCTCGTGTTTGAGACGCCTGAGGACGCCTCGCGCGTTGCTTACGACCTCGACCGCAACAAGAACAGCCGCTACGACGTGAGTTACCATGGCAACACATACACATACACACAACAACGCGCTCGTCTGCGAGACGCCTGAGGACGCCTCGCGCGTTACTTTCGACATCGACCGCAACAAGAACAGCCGCCACGACGTGAGTTACCATGGCAACACATACACATACACACAACAACGCGCTCGTGTTTGAGACGCCTGAGGACGCCTCGCGCGTTGCTTACGACCTCGACCGCAACAAGAACAGCCGCTACGACGTGAGTTACCATGGCAACACATACACATACACACAACAACGCGCTCGTCTGCGAGACGCCTGAGGACGCCTCGCGCGTTACTTTCGACATCGACCGCAACAAGAACAGCCGCTACGACGTGAGTTACCATGGCAACACATACACATACACACAACAACGCGCTCGTCTGCGAGACGCCTGAGGACGCCTCGCGCGTTACTTTCGACATCGACCGCAACAAGAACAGCCGCTACGACGTGAGTTACCATGGCAACACATACACATACACACAACAACGCGCTCGTGTTTGAGACGCCTGAGGACGCCTCGCGCGTTGCTTACGACCTCGACCGCAACAAGAACAGCCGCTACGACGTGAGTTACCATGGCAACACATACACATACACACAACAACGCGCTCGTGTTTGAGACGCCTGAGGACGCCTCGCGCGTTGCTTACGACCTCGACCGCAACAAGAACAGCCGCTACGACGTGAGTTACCATGGCAACACATACACATACACACAACAACGCTCTCGTGTTTGAGACGCCTGAGGACGCCTCGCGCGTTGCTTACGACCTCGACCGCAACAAGAACAGCCGCCACGACGTGAGTTACCATGGCAACACATACACATACACACAACAACGCGCTCGTCTGCGAGACGCCTGAGGACGCCTCGCGCGTTACTTTCGACATCGACCGCAACAAGAACAGCCGCTACGACGTGAGTTACCATGGCAACACATACACATACACACAACAACGCGCTCGTGTTTGAGACGCTTGAGGACGCCTCGCGCGTTGCTTACGACCTCGACCGCAACAAGAACAGCCGCCACGACGTGAGTTACCATGGCAACACATACACATACACACAACAACGCGCTCGTGTTTGAGACGCTTGAGGACGCCTCGCGCGTTGCTTACGACCTCGACCGCAACAAGAACAGCCGCCACGACGTGAGTTACCATGGCAACACATACACATACACACAACAACGCGCTCGTCTGCGAGACGCCTGAGGACGCCTCGCGCGTTACTTTCGACATCGACCGCAACAAGAACAGCCGCTACGACGTGAGTTACCATGGCAACACATACACATACACACAACAACGCGCTCGTCTGCGAGACGCCTGAGGACGCCTCGCGCGTTACTTTCGACATCGACCGCAACAAGAACAGCCGCTACGACGTGAGTTACCATGGCAACACATACACATACACACAACAACGCGCTCGTCTGCGAGACGCCTGAGGACGCCTCGCGCGTTACTTTCGACATCGACCGCAACAAGAACAGCCGCTACGACGTGAGTTACCATGGCAACACACAAAAAATCACTCGTGCTTATAAAACAAAACACAAATTATTAAAAGTAATTATCAAATTAATAACATAAGCTAACATAAAACGCTAACCTCGCTAACGCTAACTCGAGTTGGAACCTGCCGGAGCGCAATTTACAATACGCTGAAGGATATTGAAAAATCCATACAAATGTATTTATTCCTTATTTGGATGATTTCGCCGAGTCCAAACGGCTTCAAAGCTACGCGCAAATATAAACCATAAAATGCGCTCTGGCGCGGCCCAAGTCATCATACCTGATGTTAAGTATTGATAAGGCTGAAGATGGGAGCAAGCCTCTCCCGGAATCCTCAATCACTGAGGAACTGGCTACCTTATGTCTAACTGCCGGAACACAACAATGCTGAAAACATTGTAGTTATGGCGTCAGACTTAGATAAGATGGTGGTTGCTAGCCAGGCGGACCTCACAACAAGTCCTACCACCAACCAAACCGAATACAATATGTACCGCTGGGAATTGAACCCGGGACCCCTGGGTCTGATACCGGTGGTTGTTATCACTAGACCACAGGGGCGGTAAAAAGTCGCTCAGGTGAATCATACAATCGAGGAACCAGTAGAGTATTTAAGGAGTGTTATCAATTCAGTTTATAACACCCGTCTTTCTGCGTCGGGGGCTTAACAGTAATGAAGGTTTCTTAATTTTTATTTTGATTGATTTGATTTTAGATTGAAATGGGTATTTGTTCTTAGGGTATTTGTTCTTGCCGGTTCTTCTCGTTACAAGGTCTCCCGCCGTAGGGTTTGTGAACCGATGGCGTAGCTTCTTTGACGTTCATAAGTGCTTGTAACAGCCTAGACTGAATAAATAATATTGAATTTTGAATTTTTTAGGCGTTAGCGCTGGATGGAACGTTCTATCAGAAGTCGGGTATCATCTCGGGAGGCTCGCTGGACCTGGCGCGGAAGGCCAAGCGCTGGGACGAGAAGCACCTCTCGCAGCTCAAGGCCAGGAAGGTACGGAAGCTTATGTTGTTTGTTCTTGTCTTGATTCGAAGGAAAAATATTGCGATTCAAATTCCTTAAATGAAAAAGTTTCGTTAGTTTTTTTGTTGACGAGAAAGATAGGAATTAAAATAAAGAATACACCTATCGTCATTTACAATAAAATTGCGTTAAACCCCCTGATTATGTAACTTATTTCTATCAACGTTTGATTGAAAGTGCAGTCATATTGCTGCTTTAACAAAAATCAATGTGACAATTATCTTACTAAAGCAGCAATGTAACTGCCCTTTCAATCAATTTCAATTACAATTTGTTAGCAACAGAGTTAGATAATCAACTAGATGTTATTTAAAAATTTCTCTTCCAAAAATATTTTATTACAATCCGAACCATTTTAAAGTTTTCTCAGATACAGTTTTAGCTTCAGATTTAGATTTTGTTATAATTAATTACCCTGCTTATGAAATAACGTATAGAGCTAAGCAGTAATCAATACTTTGCGTTTAAATGTCAATATTTTTTTAATCATTCATCCAAATCACTCGCTTATTACTGACATCCGCAGGAGAAACTAACCGAGGAGCTACGCGAGTCGATGAAGAAGTCCCGCAAGGAGTCTGAGCTGACCACCGTGGACTCGCAGATTCGCGGGCTCGAGTCCCGGCTGAAGTACGCCGTCACCGACCGCGATACAACCGTCAGTATACTGTGACATACATACATATGAACTGACCACATTTGGTTTTGTTTGGGATCTAAGATATTATCCGGAAACAATACTGAGAACAACATTTGAGAAACAACATTTGAGAAAAAACTGATTATGAAATCGGCTGTAATACAGTTAAGAAAATGAAAGACACTACAGTGTGTTGGATCTTTTCAAAGTTTTTAGTAAATAAAAATCCAAATGAATATTATAATATGTTGTAATAAAGATGTGAAACAAAAGAATATCAATTAAACAAAAAATAGTTCGCGCCGTAGAAAAATAATAAAAAACTAAAATCTTCACGGCACTGGCACACCGCGCATAAAACCTTCATGGTAAGCGTAGAGGCACTTCAACACAGTGTCTTCCATGTATACATAAAACAGTACAAAGTACGTAGGTATTTGATTTTTCATTGTTCAGTAAAAGCTAATGTTATTGTCCTGTCCACAGCTGAAGCAAATAAAAGCGCTGGACGCCGAGCTCGCGGAGCTCGAGCGCAGGATCGAGATGTTCGGGGTAAGTAGGACCTACCTGAGTTTGTTATTTTTTATTCATATTTCTGTTTTTACAAAGAAATTGAGATTTTTAGGTATTTGTTCTTATCAGTTCGAGAAAAAACTACCACCAACCAAACCGAATACAATATGTACCGCTGGGAATCGAACCCGGGACCCCTGGGTCTGATACCGGTGGTTGTTACCACTAGACCACAGGGGCGGTAAAAAGTCGCTCAGGTGAATCATACAATCGAGGAACCAGTAGAGTATTTAAGGAGTGTTATCAATCAAGTTTATAACACCCGTATTTTTGCGTCGGGGACTTAACAGTAATGTAGGTTTCTTAATTTTTATTTTGATTGATTTGAGTTTGTTATTTTTTATTCATATTTCTGTTTTTACAAAGAAATTGTGATTTTTAGGTATTTGTTCTTATCAGTTCTAGAATAAACAAAATATTAAGAAGAAAATTCGAATACTTCTGATTGAACTTTACACAACACTTTTTTCGTATATTAACTTTTCGAATAGTAACAAGAGTAAATAAGAAAAGATTAATATAATTGATGGGTTTGAGGCCGCCTTTACACTTGTAAGGTGGTTACGTAAATTATATTTTAGTAATTTATTGCACTTATCCCGTAATCGACTAAATTACGATTAGCTACTTACAAAGAGTAGAAAAGTGTAAGTTACTAACGTGAGCAAAACTTACAAGTGTAATTTCGGTTTAAGCTCTATCGTAAATATCAGTGTATTGCGTTTAGCCCCAAATCGAGGAGATCGAGCGCACGATTCGCGCGCGTGACGCCAAGATCCAGGAAGTCAAAGAAAACATGAACAACGTCGAGGACGTGGTGTTCCGCGGGTTCTGCCGCGACATCGGCGTCGCCAACATCAGGTACGACACAGAAGGTTTTTCTTCATATTTTGGTTGGAATTCAAGTTTTTTTATTACAGTTGTTTTACTTGGAAATTCTTCGTCATCACCCACTTTTAATGTCCCCACTGCTGGGGCCTCCTTATGGATGGACAAGGAGAACGGGCCATGACCCATCACGCGGGCTCGATGCGGATCGGTGGGTTTTAACGAATGCAAATGCGGCCGGGACCGACGGCTTAACGTGCCTTCCGAAGCACGGAGGAGCTCGAGATAGTAAATTTCTGGTCACCCACCCCGTGACCGACCGTTGCGAAAGTTGCTTAACCTCAACAATCGCAGGCCGAGCGCGCAAACTCTGGAAATTCTTAACAATCATCTATTTTAATTGTTCTGTTTAGTTTACCGTAAAAATATCATGTCACATATTATTATTTCATATTCAAATTGATTTGAGTTTTGACAGTACATTAATCACAAATTCACTAATTAATAACTCGCCACAACACACAAAATGATTGAACTTGTTAGTTTTTCTTCGATTAATATTGAACTTTAGGTGCTAGGAGTTAAGGTATTAAAATAAATAAATAAATTATAATTGCATACAACACCAATTATCTAGCCCACGTTAAGTTTCATGAAGAACTTGTGTTATGGATACTAGATAACGGATAAACATATACTTTTTTGTAAATACATACATAATATACATATTTAACACCCAGACACAAATAGACATGTTCATGCACACAAATATTTGTCTCGTCCGGGGATCGAACCCGGGATCTCTGGCGCAGGAGGCGGGTTTAGTACCCCTGCGCCAAACAGGGGGGTTACTCTTGATGGGATCGCGTTCAGATCGAGATTGAATGTCAATAATTATTACTGATTTTCGACGTTGATTCGATTTTAAGTGCCGCTAAAATCGATTAATAGAGTACAAAGTTACTTTATTTACTAATTTCAAGTATTAAGTATTAGTTTAATTACTTATTTTTAGTCATAATTACTGACGTTTGACATTAATTCAATCTCGATCTCATTGTGATCGCGTCAAGAGTAGGGGGCCAGCCCCCTAATTGTCTAATTTAAAATCTATCACAATCCCTTTCAGAGGTATTGTGATTGTGATATTTTCGTCTGTCATATTGCTTAGACAGTTCTATTTCGATTATTCCATACCTTTTAAAACGTGTCCCGATCACAATCTCTTAGAACTTAAACTTAAGCTTAGAAGTCATATACTGACGGCCTGAATAACTTTCAAATTACGAACTGAAAGGGATTGCGATAGATTTAAAATTAGACAATTAGCCCCCAGGTCGTCGAATCGTCGTCGTCGGTCGTATTAGAGTGGTGCAACACCGGTTGTTTGTTGTGCGCAGACAGTACGAAGAGCGGGAACTGCGCGCGCAGCAGGAACGCGCCAAAAAGCGGATGGAGTTCGAGGCGCACATCGACCGCATCGCCTCCAACCTCGAGTTCGAGCGATCTCGCGACACGCAGAGTACGTAGGCTGCATCCTTTATTTAAATAAATAATAAATATTCGCTTACAATCACACCAATTATCTAGTCCCACGTTAAGTTTCATGAAGAACTTGTGTTATGGATACTAGATAACGGATAAACATACATATATACTTTTTTTTTGTAAATACATACTTAATATACATATTAAACACTCAGACCAAGATAAATAGACATGTTCATGCACACAAATATTTGTTTTGTCCGGGGATCGAACCCGGGACCTCTGGCGCAGAAGGCGGGGTTAGTACC
Organism: Chrysoteuchia culmella; assembly: GCA_910589605.1. Lineage (NCBI taxonomy): Eukaryota > Metazoa > Arthropoda > Insecta > Lepidoptera > Crambidae > Chrysoteuchia > Chrysoteuchia culmella. The sequence goes on from OU342651.1 coordinate 21,502,355, forward strand.
TCTACGCCAAATAGGTCGTCGTTATTTAGTTGTGTAGTGTCGGCTTAGAATAGTACTACCCCCTCTCATCCCGTGGGGGTCGTAAAAGGCGACTAAGGGACTCGGCCTTCAGGAGACGGGCAGCAGCGTCTCCTACAAACTTGTCCATACTGCTATCGCCAACCCGCCTGCCAAGCGTGGCGATTATGGCAAACCACCTTTTGGGGAGGCCTATACCCAGCAGTGAGTGTTATGTGGCTGAGACAATGACGACGATCCTTTTTTTTAACAAGTGGAAGATTCGATACGCATACCTATGTCGCCTGGGAGAGAAACAAAAGGTTATGTGGGACTCTCCGGCCGATTGAAATACTACTACTTGTAATGTGTATTACCGTGTGCTGAGTAAAGTCCTTTACTTTTCTGTGTCGTCACGTCACGTCATTAGCCATTTTTAATGTCCCCGCTGCTGGGGCACTGGCCTTCCTTATGGATGGATAAGGAGAACGGGCCATGACCCACCACGCGGGCCCGATGCGGATTGGTGGATTTTAACAACTGCGAATGCAGCCAGGACCAACGGCTTCCGAATCACGGAGGAGCTCACGATAGTAAATTTTTGGTCACCCATCACGTAACCGACCATTGCGAAAGTAGCTTAACCTCAACAAACAAAGGCCGAACGCGCGCACCACTGCGCCACGGGCTCCGCACTTTTCTTTGTATCATAGCAATATTTCAACATATTTTAGGAATGAGAGTTGAACAAATGTCGAAATAGTAATAGTAAGCCTCAGTTGGAACATAAAATACTTAAGTACTTTGTCACACCAAATTTTTTGTTCTCTTGTAATTTAAATCAAAGTCAAAAGTCAAAGTCAAAGATTTTTATTCAAATAGACTTATAGATAAGTGCTTTCGAATCGTCCATTTTTTTTTCCTACCAGCCATTCAGGACATCTTTTAACTGATAAGAAAAATGAGACATGGTACTAAAGTTATCATCAGCTACTGCTCAGACTTATTGCATCAATTACCCTACTCACTCAAAACCACTCGCCGTGTCCTTTTTCCCATAATGTCTCGGTCATGGCCATCGTTGTAGCATTGGTCCATAGCCTCAACTGGGTTGTTCGCCGAAGCAAGCCCTCCTCGGGATGAGGTAGCTGTAGAGTGCATCCTAGCATTATTCCCCATACTACTCATAACATTTATTTGACACTGACAGTGGACACAACATAAATGACAATAATACCCATACCCACCCAACTTATTGCAGCTGTTGTTGAAGGCGCACATTTATGGCATCCCCTCCAATTTAATTTTGTTATAACCTCTAAACTGTTACAGCGGCACCCAACTCTTCTGTCATTACTACTTTACATTACAGACATTTCGTGAATATAGCTTTGCCTGAATTTGCGTTCTGACTGTAGGAAAACTTTGACTTGGAGTATTAATTTCACACGCCAGCTTTGACCGTCATTTCGACACCATTCTTTAGTTTATTTATTTCACCATATTACAACAAACAACGTTACATTTGGCATGCCATAGCGTTACAATTGAAAAATTAATTCTTAAGTTAAAATTAAATTCTTAATAAAATCTTAAGTTCATACTAGGATTCTGTCATACATTAAGTAAGTCATTCTATGTTAAAGAAAATGTATAGTACATTACTGCAGCGGTCAGCAAAAGAGGCATTTATGGACCAACGTGTAAATGTGGGTCAGTCCATCAATGCTTAGTTGTGGTCAAGGCTTGTATAGTACTTTTCTCAAATAATGCGCGCATATTAAAACTACTTTTCGAAATCAGACGAACAACAATATTTTTTCCCGCGTTAAAGTGTTCATTTATCGTTTTTTTAAACATCTATTTGCAAGCCAGCTCGAAATTTTAATAAAACCTTTGATAAGTTACCTCCTAAGTTGCCATATTTAGGAGTAAAAAATCATTCCATTTTAAAATTACACGACAGATATGGGTTTACTATGTAAATTATTTGGCCGCTAAACACGACAGATATGGATTTTCATACAACTTTTGCTGGCCGCTGCTCGCATGTATGTGGCCAGTACAGCAATATCGATTTATCTCGAAGAAGATATTTCCAAGCATGTTTGAGAAAATGTATTATCCATATTCATTATCTTGTGTTATCCACAATTATTTCGTTTGAGATTTCCTAGAGCTAGTGTTTCGGCTAAACCCAATTTAACTCTTTCAAAAACGAGCTCTTCGATCGTACGAACTGTCAATTACAACTTCTAGAGAATGTAACCCGTTGGGAGCGCACGGTCCAAGACGGGGAAGATGAGCTAGAAGCGGGTCGACAAGCGGAGGCCAAACAGCGGCAGGACATCGACCGCGAGCTTCGGCGAGCTGACGCGCTGAAGGCCGACCGCTCCACCGCGCGCGCCACCGCTACGGCTCACGACCAGGACTTGGAGAAGGTGACCACACATAGACCACAAAACAGATAGGCACAGAAGTCAATCTACATACAAAGATATGCACACATGACACCGCTCACGGACACCATATCTCGGACCGGTTGGGACCACTGCGAGCTGCGTATTTTAGTTATTATTGGTTTATATTTCCGTTTTTCTTTGCACACTTATCTGGTACGGGCTATAGCAGGCCTACTGCTTAGACAATGTATATTGTATAGAATACCTTGGCAAAGGATTTTTTACAAAGGCATTTTAACATTCGGAATTTCGAACTATCGGCATTTTAACTTTCGGGTTTTCGAAATATCAGTCATTTGATAATCCGTCTTTTAAGTTTCGGTCTATCGGATATCGACATTTAGGATTTTCTGTATTTCGAAATAGGTGTTCTGTGCGTCGGTATTTCTATCGTGTGTATTGTATGTATTATATGATCTGTCGGCATTTTCATTCGTTTCATTCTGAACAATAAGTCAAACAACTATTATAGATACGAGCGCTACTACCACGATAGTTTTTTGTGCATAAGACAAAGTTGACAACCCTAGCGCGACCGCCGAGCGTAGTATGAAAACTGAAGTATATACATGTAATTGACTTCTGTACCTATCTTTTTTGTGTATACTTGCTCACACAGTAAATACGTACGTACGTACACAAGAACACCGGCAAGATATAGACCGCGAGCTTCGGCGCGCCGACGTGCTGAAGGCCTAATGAGAATAGAATCCCGAGTTGGGGTTGTTCGTTCGGGACTCCTCGAATATTAAATTTCCTTTTCTGCGGGTCGCAAGGGATCAAGATCCCGAACACTTGTGTTTAGTTTTTGTAAATTTTCGACAACACCTCCAATTTTAATATCAGCAGTTTTGATAAAAACAAAATATTGTTGGCGGTTTTTCAAGCATCAATCTGTCAATGTAGTAGTTAGTAGATTTTTTTTATCACTAAGTTTAAAAGTCAAAGATTTTTATTCAAATAGACTTATAGATAAGTGCTTTCGAATCGTCAATTTTTTTTCCTACCAGCCATTTAGGACATCTTTTCGTTTGGTTGATAAAATAAGGGAAATATTATTCTAAGTTATTTTTATTAAGGTGCTCTTAAACGGGTATATTTTTTACTCAAATATGTTGCCGGCAACTACATGCATCTTGCTCTAACGTATTAAGTCGGCAATAGTTGCCGGCCAGAATCGCAGAACAATTTGGTCCGTTCAGGAGCACAATTACTGAAATGTGATATCGCCGCCGCACTCACACTTCAATGTTTGGCAGTCCATCACCAGTCAACGCGCCACTCCGCGTTAATTTTAAATAGAAAAATATTAAACAAAAATCATCTCGGCCACAAGTGCATTCTCAGATGAAAGAAAGAAAGAAAGAAATAATTTATTTGCTGGAAAACCATGTATGTACATTGCGATAGTCTACAATATTAATTTGATCAGGTTGGCATGCAAATAATAGCTTAAGTTGTCGTCATCAAACATAATAATTTATGACCAATTTTATACTTTTACAAATTTTAATTCTATATCAGTTAATTATATTTCATGTCAGTCCAATACTAGTTACAAATTACAATTATGTCAATCGGATTAAATTATAGCCATTTAAGTATAAATTTAAATTTAGGCTCAACCATTACACATGTGACATGCGATTTTCACTGATTTTCTTATGTTCCAGATATTCTTGAATGTTTTTTTCTATAAGCTACCGATACAATGACTTTTTGAATATGTTTCGCTAAATAGGCAAATCTACGAGACTCATTGGTAACTTATTAAATGCCCATGTAAAATTCATTTTTCTGAAATGATGGCACTCGAACCCACGACCCTTGGAAATCCGGTCCAATGCTCTATGCTCTAACCACTGAGCTACCGAGACTTCCGACTTTCGAGAGAGAGAGAGGGTGGATTTTTCCAATATTTTTCTATTTAAAATGTACCATAAGTATAAAAATAGCATTGAAAAATGCAAAAAATCTTAAATCATAAAATACATGTTCTATATGGTTAAATACATATTCAGTAAAAAATCTTTCTTTGTGTTCACGTAAAACTAATAAGTATATGTGTGCAGGCCCGCAAAGAAGTGTCGAGCATCACGAAGGAGATCCAGGCGGTGCAGAAGCAGATCGCGTCCATCGAGGCGCGCATCGAGAGCAAGCGCAGCGACCGCCACAACATACTGCGCCAGTGCAAGGTAAGCCCGCCTACTATAGGCAGCACCACAGACGATCCAGGCGGTGCAGAAGCAGATCGCGTCCATCGAGGCGCGCATCGAGAGCAAGCGCAGCGACCGCCACAACATACTGCGCCAGTGCAAGGTAAGCCCGCCTACTATAGGCAGCACCACAGACGATCCAGGCGGTGCAGAAGCAGATCGCGTCCATCGAGGCGCGCATCGAGAGCAAGCGCAGCGACCGCCACAACATACTGCGCCAGTGCAAGGTAAGCCCGCCTACTATAGGCAGCACCACAGACGATCCAGGCGGTGCAGAAGCAGATCGCGTCCATCGAGGCGCGCATCGAGAGCAAGCGCAGCGACCGCCACAACATACTGCGCCAGTGCAAGGTAAGCCCGCCTACTATAGGCAGCACCACAGACGATCCAGGCGGTGCAGAAGCAGATCGCGTCCATCGAGGCGCGCATCGAGAGCAAGCGCAGCGACCGCCACAACATACTGCGCCAGTGCAAGGTAAGCCCGCCTACTATAGGCAGCACCACAGACGATCCAGGCGGTGCAGAAGCAGATCGCGTCCATCGAGGCGCGCATCGAGAGCAAGCGCAGCGACCGCCACAACATACTGCGCCAGTGCAAGGTAAGCCCGCCTACTATAGGCAGCACCACAGACGATCCAGGCGGTGCAGAAGCAGATCGCGTCCATCGAGGCGCGCATCGAGAGCAAGCGCAGCGACCGCCACAACATACTGCGCCAGTGCAAGGTAAGCCCGCCTACTATAGGCAGCACCACAGACGATCCAGGCGGTGCAGAAGCAGATCGCGTCCATCGAGGCGCTTATAGTTGGCACACTCATTAATTAATATTATGATCTCAAAATAAATATCAATAAAAAGTGAAATATCACTTATAAACATAACTAGAAATAAATATTACTCTTTATAAAAAGTAAAATAACAATAATTGTTGCATACCTCTTTCTATTCTTATCAAATCTGTTAAAATTTGCATGAAAAGTCAACAAAAAATTTGCGCGCGCTCTTTCAATACTATGTTGCCATATTAATCTTGTAGAAAATCTAATATTACATTTTTAGAGTGTTGCAATGTAATATTTTAATTATATCAGAAGACGCATTGTGTTTTCATGAATATTTGCTAATAATTGGGTTTAAATATCAGAGTGCCAATGACTGGGGGGCGCCAAGATTAGAACAGGTTACCTTTTTAGTAACGAGCCTAAGTGATTGTGTGGTGTGCAGATGGACGACATAATGGTGCCGCTGCTGGAGGGCAGCCTGGACGACACGGCGGACGGCGAGTCCGAGCAGTCCTCGATCACTTCCTCGCACCAGCGCTCGAGGGACACCAGGTAATCAACCATCACAATATATCCATAATTAGGATCATCCAGTAGATCCCCCTTTTCAGCTAACGATTAAATGAAAAAATGCAACAATTTTATTTTGCCTACGAATAAGGTTGAAAACAAATTAGGATCTAAAGTTAGTTTTCTCCTCTTCTTCAACTAACAATACTAGTATGCAAAATTAAAGGTACAGATTACCTATTCTGCTGACCGTCTCTGTGTGCTTCAACTCGGATGACAAGAAACAGGTGACAAGTTCAATGATATGATTTACTGGTGTTACCACACACGACCTCGTTCCTGATCCGTCAGTATCAAAATGGGTGGGGTGTCATTGAATAGTGCAACGGACTTCTTGAGTGTTTTCTCAGCGTTGTGACGTGCCACCAAATGATCTTAACTAAAAGTCTAACACTAAAGATTGAAAACCGATTTACTAAAGCTTTAAAACCGTCGCTTAGGATCCGCGTGGACTACCGTTCGCTGGGCGAGGGGCTGAAGGAGCTGGAGGAGGCGGACGAGGTCAAGCGCAAGGCCGACAAGCTGCAGAAGGCCATCAACTCGCTGCAGAATACCGTCGACAAGATACAGGCGCCCAACATGCGGGTAACTATCATTAGGGCGGTGATCATGCGCGAGGTGACCGGCTGCAGGTCATCAACTATCATTAGGGCCGAGAACCTGCGCGAGGTGACCGGCTGCAGGTCATCAACTATCATTAGGGCCGAGAACCTGCGCGAGGTGACCGACTGCAGGTCATCAACTATCATTAGGGCCGAGAACCTGCGCGAGGTGACCGGCTGCAGGTCATCAACTATCATTAGGGCCGAGAACCTGCGCGAGGTGACCGACTGCAGGTCATCAACTATCATTAGGGCCGAGAACCTGCGCGAGGTGACCGGCTGCAGGTCATCAACTATCATTATGGCCGAGAACCTGCGCGAGGTGACCGGCTGCAGGTCATCAACTATCATTAGGGCCGAGAACCTGCGCGAGGTGACCGGCTGCAGGTCATCAACTATCATTAGGGCCGAGAACCTGCGCGAGGTGACCGGCTGCAGGTCATCAACTATCATTAGGGCCGAGAACCTGCGCGAGGTGACCGACTGCAGGTCATCAACTATCATTAGGGCCGAGAACCTGCGCGAGGTGACCGGCTGCAGGTCATCAACTATCATTAGGGCCGAGAACCTGCGCGAGGTGACCGGCTGCAGGTCATCAACTATCATTAGGGCCGAGAACCTGCGCGAAGTGACCGGCTGCAGGTTATTAACTATCATTATGGCCGAGAACCTGCGCGAGGTGACCGGCTGCAGGTCATCAACTATCATTAGGGCCGAGAACCTGCGCGAGGTGACCGGCTGCAGGTCATCAACTATCATTAGGGCCGAGAACCTGCGCGAGGTGACCGGCTGCAGGTCATCAACTATCATTAGGGCCGAGAACCTGCGCGAGGTGACCGGCTGCAGGTCATCAACTATCATTAGGGCCGAGAACCTGCGCGAGGTGACCGGCTGCAGGTCATCAACTATCATTAGGGCCGAGAACCTGCGCGAGGTGACCGGCTGCAGGTCATCAACTATCATTAGGGCCGAGAACCTGCGCGAGGTGACCGGCTGCAGGTCATCAACTATCATTATGGCCGAGAACTTGCGCGAAGTGACCGGCTGCAAGTCATCAACTATCATCAGGGTCGAGAACCTGCGCGAGGTGACCGGCTGCAGGTCATCAACTATCATTAGGGCCGAGAACCTGCGCGAGGTGACCGGCTGCAGGTCATCAACTATCATTAGGGCCGAGAACCTGCGCGAGGTGACCGGCTGCAGGTCATCAACTATCATTAGGGCCGAGAACCTGCGCGAGGTGACCGGCTGCAGGTCATCAACTATCATTATGGCCGAGAACTTGCGCGAAGTGACCGGCTGCAAGTCATCAACTATCATCAGGGTCGAGAACCTGCGCGAGGTGACCGGCTGCAGGTCATCAACTATCATTAGGGCCGAGAACCTGCGCGAGGTGACCGGCTGCAGGTCATCAACTATCATTAGGGCCGAGAACCTGCGCGAGGTGACCGGCTGCAGGTCATCAACTATCATTAGGGCCGAGAACCTGCGCGAGGTGACCGGCTGCAGGTCATCAACTATCATTATGGCCGAGAACTTGCGCGAAGTGACCGGCTGCAGGTCATCAACTATCATTAGGGCCGAGAACCTGCGCGAGGTAACCGGCTGCAGGTCATCAACTATCTTTAGGGCCGAGATCAAGCGGGAGGTGACCGGCTGCAGGTCATCAACTATCATTATTCAGTTCGCTATAAATAGTTATTTGTTATGCAAGGCTGGAAAGTTGGTTATTTAACGGCGAGTTACCTCTATTGAAATCTGAGTAAGTGAAGGATTCTAGGATTGAACCACGAGCGTAGCGATTGAACCACGAGCGTAGCGAGTGGTTTAAAGATTGAATCCTGAGCGAAGCGAGGATTTCAAAGGTACAAGACGCTAAAAACTTTTTTTGCTGAGCGCAACACACAATTTTTCACCTCAAAACAGCGAGGAACATTTATGGTTGTTTCCGCGGTCAACTTCCGGTAAAAAATCTTTAAACATAAAGTTTAATCTAAATATATATATACCTATACCTATAGTTTCAATGATATAAAAAACTAAAATAATAAAAAAGGGAGTATTATAGTTAATTCAAAGTTATTTAAAGTAGGAATATACTGCTACTTATTAATAAGAATAAAAACGATTAAAATAAATAAATGTCAAAGTTGACACTGGCATGAGGTACAAGACAAAGACAATTTAAAAATAAAGATTTATGTCACAGTCCGAAATCCAATTATAGATTGTGAAATCTCACCCAGCCTAATATAAAATTCTTATAACAAATAGTTTAATCTTATTGTTATTGTTTTTATGATTCAATGAACTAAAATAATATAATAAAACCAAAACGGAGTATTATAATAAATTTAAAGCTATTTAAAATAAGAATCAAATATAACAAAAAAGTCAATAGTGCGATTCGGAACGCATTATGACATATTTTTAGGTATTAAATTAAAAAAGTACTTTGCCGCGCTAGGCCGCAAAAAGCGATTTTCTACGCCTAAACTGATTGACAAAACCTCCTTTTCAGAGCGTTTGAAGTGAAATAGTTATTTGTTATGCAAGGCTAGAAAGTTGGTTATTTAGCGGCGAGTTACCTCTATTGAAAGCTGAGCGATGCGAGGATTTCAAAAGTACAAGACCCTAAAAACTTTCTGCCGAGCGCAACACACAATTTTTCACCTCACAACAGCGAGGAACATTTTATGGTTGTTTCCGCGGTCAAGTTCCGGTAAAAAATCTTTAAACATAAAGTTTAATCTAAATATATCTTATTCTCGTTGTTTTAATGATATAAAAACTAAAATAATATATAAGGGAGTATTAAAATTAATTCAATGTTATTTAAAGTGGGCAAATATTGTTACTTATAAATAACAATAAAAACGATTCCGTAAATGTTAACACTGACATGAGGTACAAGACAAAGACAATTTCAAAATAAAGATTTATGTCACGTTTCGAAATCCAATCATAGGTTGTGAAATCTCACCCAGCCTAATATAAAATTCTTATAACAAATAGTTTAATCTTATTGTTATTGTTTTTTATGATTCAATGAACTAAAATAATATAATAAAACCAAAATGGAGTATTATAATTAATTTAAAGCTATTTAAAATAAGAATAAAATGTAACAAAAAGTCAATAGTGCGATTCGGAACGCATTATGACATATTTTTAGGTATTAAATTAAAAAAAGTACTTTGCCGCGCTAGGCCGCAAAAAGCTTTTTTCTGAAACTCATTGACAAAACCTCCTTTTCAGAGCGTCTGAGGTGAACATTATATTATATTACTTGCTATAAAATTATCAAATATTTCATAATAAGTAAAATTATTTGAGCATTGTACCGGATTTCCAAAGATCGTGGGTTCGACTCCCATCTGAGACTTCAAATGTGGCCGAGTTGATATTTTCCTATTTAAAATTTATCGTAGTTTTTTTTGTTGACGGCACAGGTTTAGAGAGCCGTCATTTTCGATCCCATTATTTATCCATTTTGGTAGTACATTGTTTGTTGTCCGTGTTTAGGCGATGCAGAAGCTCAACGAAGTCCGAGAGAAAGTGAGCGCCACCAACGAGGCCTTCGTCGCGGCTCGCAAGCGCGCACACAAGGCCAAGCTCGCCTTCGAGAAGGTGAACCACTTAAGACATTATTTGATTAAGGCGATACTCGAAGAAAATATGCTGAAGCGAGATAGCAATGAGAAAACGACGCGCACGGGAGCGAGACCGATTTTACAGATTAGGCAAAAAAAACACAAAATCACTTCGTATTAAAAAACTACAGCGATTGAAAAAAAATGCTTCTATACGATCCTAAATATTATTGGTGTCCAATTATTAAACCAATTTCCAATAGTGTTTCATTTAAGAATAATCTTGAATTTTCGTACTTTTTAGAGGTCTTTTCGAAAAGAAAAAGTGTCGAGGCAAAATCATAAAACCGTGTTTTTGAAACTATACGAATCTAGATATAGGTATGAAGAAATATATATGTTATTATCAGATTTGTAACAACTGTAACCGTGCTATAGTTTTATATCAAAAAGTCCATACTTTTTCCGAGTAGCGCCTTAAACATACTCTTAAGTAATGCCGAAAGGATTATAACTTTTAAGTTAGCATTTTTACAATTCTCTCCTTTTATTGTTAGCAACATTTACTACTTTATTTAATATAATTTGTAAATTATTCATAATTTTTTAAAGAAAAATATAGCATTAGATTGCAATCTTCAAACAATGATTGTACATTAAAAAATTATAGCATTAGCACTTGCGGTAACTTTTAACTATAGCAAAAATTGTAAGTATGGAAAACGAACTTTCTTTGAAAATCTTCATACAAATCGCCAATTTCATAGTTAAAGACCTAATACTAATATTAAGTTCAGTTTTAACTAATTAATACAATGTATCAAACTTGGACAACCTAAGTAAATTATTGATGCCGAGCGCATTAATTAGACCGTGTAATTAAAGACACAGATATAAATACGATATTCACGTATTTTCAGGTAAAGAAAGAGAGGCACGACAAATTCATAGATTGCTTTGAGCACGTGGCCAATGAGATCGATGCCATATACAAGGTAAGATTACAAATTAATATACCTAATTTGATAATATTGTTGAAGGACCAATTGATATAGATGTTTTAGCTTACATTTTGAGTCCCTAAGCACTTCATTGCTTAATTCCAAGCGACCTTAGCTCAAAAGCTCGGGCAAAAACATTCCTGGTTAAGTAGTCTGCGGTTGGATACTTATTTAACCGCCTCTGTGGTCTAGCTGTACAACCACCGGTGTTAGACCCAGGGGTCCCGGGTTCGATTCCCAGCGGGGGTACATATAGTATTCGGTTCGGTCGGTGGTAAGTGGTCGTAAGTCCGCCTGGCTAACTACCACCATCTCATATAAGTCTGACGCCATAACAACAAAGAATTCAGCATTGTTGTATTCCGGCAGTTAGAGATAAGATAGCCAGTTCCTCAACGATCGAGGATCCCGGGAGAGGCTCGCTTCAATCTTCAGTCTTATCAATACTTAACATCAGGTATGATAAAGGCTAAGTCTTTCCATCGTTCATATAAAAATAGTACATTACTGCAGCGGTCAGCAAAAGAGGCATTGATGGACGAACGTGTAATTACGTGGGGAAAATACGTAAGTCCATCAATTTCAAAAACAGCTTTCTATTTGCAAGCCAGTTCGAAATTGAAATAAAACCTTTGATAGGTTACCTCCTTGGTTGGCATATTACGGAGTAAAGGTCGTTCCATTTTAAAATTACACGACATATATGGATTTTCATACAACTTTTGCCGGCCGCTGCTCGCATGTATGTGGCCAGTACAGCACTATCGATTTATCTCGAAGAAGGTTGTCAAAATAATGCTCATATTTCCAAGCATGTTTGAGAAAAACTTACGATAAACTGGCGCAGGCGCTGGCGATGAACCAGTCGGCGCAGGCGTTCCTGGGCCCGGAGAACCCCGAGGAGCCGTACCTGGACGGCATCAACTACAACTGCGTGGCGCCCGGCAAGCGGTTCCAGCCCATGTCCAACCTGTCCGGCGGCGAGAAGACCGTCGCCGCCCTGGCGCTGCTGTTCGCCATTCACAGGTCTGTGCCACTTCACCAGCGACTCCAGCCCATGTTTAACCTGTCCGGCGGCGAGGAGACCGTCGCCGCCCTGGCGCTGCTGTTCGCCATTCACAGGTCTGTGCCACTTCACCAGCGGCTCCAGCCCATGTCTAACCTGTCCGGCGGCGAGAAGACCGTCGCCGCCCTGGCGCTGCTGTTCGCCATTCACAGGTCTGTGCCACTTCACCAGCGGCTCCAGCCCATGTCTAACCTGTCCGGCGGCGAGAAGACCGTCGCCGCCCTGGCGCTGCTGTTCGCCATTCACAGGTCTGTGCCACTTCACCAGCGGTTCCAGCCCATGTCCAACCTGTCCGGCGGCGAGAAGACCGTCGCCGCCCTGGCGCTGCTGTTCGCCATACACAGGTCTGTGCCACTTCACCAGCGGTTCCAGCCCATGTCCAACCTGTCCGGCGGCGAGAAGACCGTCGCCGCCCTGGCGCTGCTGTTCGCCATACACAGGCCTGTGCCACTTCACCAGCGGTTCCAGCCCATGTCCAACCTGTCCGGCGGTGAGAAGACCGTCGCCGCCCTGGCGCTGCTGTTCGCCATTCACAGGTCTGTGCCACTTCACCAGCGGTTCCAGCCCATGTCCAACCTGTCCGGCGGCGAGAAGACCGTCGCCGCCCTGGCGCTGCTGTTCGCCATTCACAGGTCTGTGCCACTTCACCAGCGGCTCCAGCCCGTGTCTAACCTGTCCGGCGGCGAGAAGACCGTCGCCGCCCTGGCGCTGCTGTTCGCCATTCACAGGTCTGTGCCACTTCACCAGCGGCTCCAGCCCGTGTCTAACCTGTCCGGCGGCGAGAAGACCGTCGCCGCCCTGGCGCTGCTGTTCGCCATTCACAGGTCTGTGCCACTTCACCAGCGGCTCCAGCCCGTGTCTAACCTGTCCGGCGGCGAGAAGACCGTCGCCGCCCTGGCGCTGCTGTTCGCCATTCACAGGTCTGTGCCACTTCACCAGCGGCTCCAGCCCGTGTCTAACCTGTCCGGCGGCGAGAAGACCGTCGGCGCCCTGGCGCTGCTGTTCGCCTTTCACAGGTCTGTGCCACTTCACCAGCGGCTCCAGCCCATGTCTAACCTGTCCGGCGGCGAGAAGACCGTCGCCGCCCTGGCGCTGCTGTTCGCCATTCACAGGTCTGTGCCACTTCACCAGCGGTTCCAGCCCATGTCCAACCTGTCCGGCGGCGAGAAGACCGTCGCCGCCCTGGCGCTGCTGTTCGCCATTCACAGGTCTGTGCCACTTCACCAGCGGCTCCAGCCCGTGTCTAACCTGTCCGGCGGCGAGAAGACCGTCGGCGCCCTGGCGCTGCTGTTCGCCATTCACAGGTCTGTGCCACTTCACCAGCGGCTCCAGCTCATGTCTAACCTGTCCGGCGGCGAGAAGACCGTCGCCGCCCTGGCGCTGCTGTTCGCCATTCACAGGTCTGTGCCACTTCACCAGCGGCTCCAGCCCGTGTCTAACCTGTCCGGCGGCGAGAAGACCGTCGCCGCCCTGGCGCTGCTGTTCGCAATTCACAGGTCTGTGCCACTTCACCAGCGGCTCCAGCCCGTGTCTAACCTGTCCGGCGGCGAGAAGACCGTCGCCGCCCTGGCGCTGCTGTTCGCCATTCACAGGTCTGTGCCACTTCACCAGCGGCTCCAGCCCGTGTCTAACCTGTCCGGCGGCGAGAAGACCGTCGCCGCCCTGGCGCTGCTGTTCGCCATACACAGGTCTGTGCCACTTCACATTTACACTCGACGGTTTCGACGATTGATGAAAGAGATGAATGGATATGAAAGAGACAAAGCGATAGTTTTCAAAAACAATTTTAGTTTGCTCAAATCGTACTAAGGGGAATCGTATGGGGATAGTAAACAATGTCGCAACCAAAAAAAAAATTCTAAAAGTTTCTGTGAACAGTCATCCGGCTCGAAGGACCATATTAGAAGAAGAAAGAAACGTAGTTTTTTATGATAAATTTTAAATAGAAAAATATTGGAAAATATTAACTCGGCCACAAGTGAATTCTCAGATGGAAGTTGAATGCAAGGATATTCCTAGCATTGATGTGAGGACGCTGGCCTACATTAAAAATATAAAAGTATTGGAGAATTTCGATGGTGGTCTCCGAGTCTCAGTAGTTAGAGCCTTGGACAGGATTTCCAAAGGTCGTAGGTTCGAGGCCCATCTGAGAATTCACTTGTGGCCGAGTATATATTTTCCAATATTTTTCTATTTAAAATTTATCTTTAGTACATAAATAGCATTAAAAAATGCAAAAATATAAAAATCATAATGTTTTTTTTGTTATTATTAATAAAATTTGTATAAACCGGCGAATCCCTTACACTGGACTTCTAACGGCCGAAATTAATAACCTATCTGTAGATATGGCTATCTGAGATAGTTTCCTAGCAACCGTCGTTATTTTGGTCATATTCACATAAATATCTGGGCAACTATCTCAGATAGCCCAATCTATATCTACAGATAGGTTATTAATTTCGGGCGTAAAAGCTCTCGTGACCTATCGGCCGTGTTTTGACTCAGCTACCAGCCAGCGCCGTTCTTCCTGCTGGACGAGATCGACGCGGCGCTGGACAACACCAACATCGGCAAGGTGGCGTCCTACATCCGCTCCAAGCGCGGCTCGCTGCAGACCATCGTCATCTCGCTCAAGGAGGAGTTCTACGGCTGCTCGGACGCGCTCGTCGGCATCTGCTCGGAGGTAACTACGAGTACATCTAATATCACAGACCATGGTTAATCGGCAAACCTTTGATAGAATCAGGCGTTACTTGGCGGAAATCCATATCTTAGTAGAAAACGAAAAATATGTAGCATAATTCCGCATGAAAAACTTACATGCAAGATGCTAAGGATGCTCCCGGCTCCGTGTGTGGGCGAAACACGTGTAGAGTAGTCGGTGAAGGTGCAAGGTGTGTCATTGTGTTGCATCTGCATTTATTTGCGGGCGGGCGGTGCATCTTGCATGTAAGTTTTTCTTGCGGAATTATGCTACATATTTTTCGTTTTCTACTAATCGGCGAACGCCAAATCAACTATTATTATTCACCCAACAGTATAGCGCAGACGACGGATAACGGAGGACTTTTTGTCCGCGACACGTCTTTATTGTTAACCAAATAAGATTCAACTTAGACCGCGTATATCCGCGAAAAGTACACGATAGTCCTCGTTATTTATTCAACTTTATGTTCTTAGTAATAAGGTCGTGTCGCGGACAAAAAGTCCTTCAATGTCCGTCGTCTGCGCAGGCCATATAACAAACAATAGATAGAAGAATCAAATAGCTCTATCTATTATAACTATCAACAAACAGTCTCACAACTTTAAAAATGAAAACCTGAGAACCAAAAAGCTTTAATAAAAAAAAAACATACCTATATAGAGATAGACGGTAAACCTACCTTGTGTGTAAAAAGTTTGATCCGCGGTCAAAGTTTTCCGACCTAAGTCAGTCCGCTTGAGACCATTGCCATGAAAACACGCGCTAATCGTGAACGAAAATGGTTACCTAATTGTTCAGTGCTTGCAAGAGCTCGCCAATAACATTTCTAGCTAGACTAGACACGCTAAGTTCTCATACAGTTTGAAGCGCTCTTCGTCTATCTCGATATAGGTCTGTGGCTAATATAGCGTAATATGTAATATTGTTGCACCGGGCCGCGCCGGCGCCGGCAGCTAACTCCACGCGGAAAGCTACTTCATACAGTACAATTAATATAAAGTGTTAAGGCGATACTCGAAAAAAATATGCTGAAGCGACATAGCAATGAGAAAACGACGCGCACGCGAGCGAGACCGATTTTGCAGATTAGGAAAAAAACACAAAATCACTTCGTATTAAAACTACAGCGATTTTAAAAAAATGCTTCAATACGATCCTAAATATTATTGGTGTCCACTTATTAAACAAATTTCCAAAAGTGTAAGAATAATCTTGAATTTTCGTATTTTTTAGAGGTCTTTTCGAAAAGAAAAAGTGTCGAGGCAAAATCATATAATCGTGTTTTTGAAACTATATGAATCTAGATAAAAGTATGAAGAAATATATATGTTACTAGCTGTGCCCCGGGGCTTCGCTCCCGTGGAATTTCGGGATAAAAAATAGATAGTAGCCGATTCTGACCTACTCAATACGCTCACAAAATTTCATGAGAATCGGTCAAGCCGTTTCGGAGGAGTATGGGAACGAAAACTGTGACACGAGAATTTTATATATTAAGATTACTAGATTTGTAACAACTGTAACCGTGCTATAGTTTTATATCAAAAAGTCGATACTTTCTCCGAGTAGCGCCTTAATGGAGTTACTGGCTATATGTTCTTGTACTCTATATTTTGCTGCCACGCATCGCGATACAAGTCTTCAGAGAGAAAGAAGTAGAAGTTACGTAAGATCTGCACTTCTGATGCTATTTGTACTCATTCCAAAGTAGCCACCAGCCATTATTTTCACCTCTCAGGTCCCGAGTTATGATGAGACACAATAGATATTCTATTGTTCTCTGGACACCGGTGTCCTTCTAGCGAGTGACGAATTAATGGAATAATAATGTTTGTGTTTTCTTCCTTTGCAGCCAGCCGATTGTCTCGTGAGCGACGTGATAACGCTCAGCCTAGAAGACTATGACGACTAATGTTAAGCTTAGAATAAATATATTTTTTTACGATATTTTATTATAATTAGCATTCCCCCTCACAATTTCGATGTAATGAATGAATGTTTATAACATACATATATATAATAGTGACGTTTGGTTTGTGTTTTATTTCAGCAAAATCTCCAATGTTTATTTTTCAACAAAAGATTGAATTAATCCTGGCGTGTTTCATGAAAACGCCTATATTTTTGAATAGTTATTTCATGATTCAGAGATTGCTAAGGTACTGAGTACTTACTTTTGCAACTACTATAGGTACGTGCCTCGTACCTAAGATCTTTAAATCTCAATTAAATTAGATATTGCGTCATGTAATTCATTAAATATTCCGACGAAGGCGTCGAAACGTTTTGTGAGAAAAATTACCTGTAAAGCTAGAAGTAGCGTGACCATGATTTGTATTGCCTCAAACAGACATTTCCAAAGGCCATTTTAATCACGTAGCGTAGGTATTACTTATCATAATGATGTATACGTATGGTTAGTTGGATGAGGAAAGTATAGGTACAGATACGAAAATATTTATACCGTTATAACTTTTTAATTTTGCATTTTACAATGCTATTTTTATGTGATAAATAATAAACAAGAAAATATACTAGAAAAAAGCAGTCGAAACGGACACAAGTTTCGGAGGATGTTTGTTAATCTTTAACGAAAAAACAGCTGGACGGATTTGGTTGAAATTTAGCACACAGATAGTAGAGAGCCTGAATTAAAACATAGGATACTTTTTATCCCGATATTCCCACGGGAACGGGAACCACGCGGGTGAAACCGCAAACGGCTGCTAGTAGTTAAAAATCAGTGGCTAGCCAGATAACCGCAAGATAAGTTTTAACCGCCTCTGTGGTCTAGTGGCTCAACCACCGGTATCAGACCCAGGTGTCCCGGGTTCGATTCCCAGCAGGGGTACATATTGTATTCGGTTTGGTTGGTGGTAGGACTTGTGAGTCCGCCTGGCTAGTTACCATTATCTTATCCAAGCCTGACGCCATAACTATAATGTTTTCAGCATTGTTGTGTTCCGGCAGTTAAAGATCAGATAGCCAGTTCCTCAGTGATTGGGGATTCCAGGAGAGGCTAGCTTCCATCTTCAGCCTTATCAATACAACATCAGGTATTATGAAGGGTAAGTCTCCCCGTAGTTCACAAAAAAAAAATTATAAAGGTCAAGAATACAAATAGGTAGTTATTGGAACTCTTTTTATTTACAATAAAATATCTTTATAATTTACAACTTATTTGATGTATGCAAAGTCCCTCTGTGAGGCATGCACAGCGCCATCTCTCAGTGATCACGGCGAACAGCGCGACAAATAGTCACATTACACATATTTACACCTTTTACTAACTATTTTGGTTTACTCAAGTGTTTTACAAGTGATCAATTTAATTTTTTTTTCTTACTTGTCCTTTACCATTTATTTGACAGCATTTCACATGTCTGTGTATTTTATCATTATTGAAGAACATCGGCACTCTTATTCAGAAACACATTTGGAAACGTTCCCGTGCGGATTTTAAGCATTGTCACTGACACTCGCTTCCGAATAGACAAAGCACAGATTTTATAAATAATAAATGAATCCGTCGTCGAATGGTTGTGAATCAGGGTGCTGGACACGGTAATACAATTTGTTTTAAATAAACCAATTGTTTTTTGCTTAAATATTGTCTAATAAATGTTATATTGGACGACAAAAAGGACGCGTAAGAAAAAAATACTTGAAATACAGTTACATGTTTTGCGATGTAAATAAATAACGTATACTTATAGTAAGCTTTGCAGTAACTAATAACACACAAAAATACAGTTCACATTGTACAAATTTTAGGTCTTCAATACAGATCATTTTTGTAGTAATTAGCAAAACAATTCATTTATTTCAAATAGACTTTTTATCATTAAATAACATATAACAGCAGCAATCTTGATAGACGTGTTATATATGATTTATATAATAATTTCCTTGTTTCGGTGCTAATTATCAAAATTCATCTTTAACACGCATTCATAAGGGAGCTGTCCGACCGCCGGCGATGAGCGATTAAAGCTAGAAACTAGAAACAGATGCGGCGCGGCGAGCGGTACTGTGCGGCGGGCGAGGACGCGCTCCGCTCGCCGCGCCACATCTGTTTTGGGGCGTTTACTCGCTCGGGGTTGCTAGCTACCACTACTTTCATTATAATTATTATGTGCACTCAGATCCGCTCGCTTGGTAAAAATGTCGGAGGGTCGGCGTGAGCTCTGACCCAGTGTGATCAGATCAAATTTAACTGAAATATCGAGGAAACTCAAAATATAATGACTTGCAGGGGCCAAATATACCCATTAAAATACCGAATTTTTAAATATTTTTATTTTCGGAAAAAAACAAATGTATTTAAACAACCAACACAACCTCTAAAATATTTTTCTATTACATAACTTTATTATTTCTCCAAATTATAGGGGAAAATACTAACTCCTAACAATATACCTACAAAAATACTGATTTTCAGAAAAATCTACAAAATATTTGAAAATGAATGAATATTTGAAAATGTACCTATTAAAATACTGAATCTGGTCACACTGCTCTGGCTGCCAAGCTTTACTCGCCCGCGGTGAGACAGGGTGACGGCGAGTGAATCTTTCTCGCCCAGCTACAAACTAGTAAAGCGAGTACGCGCCGGCGGTGTGAACAGCCAGCGATGAACTAATAATATTTAGATCTCTTTTGTTTATACTGAATGTGTTATCTTTTGAACGTTTCTTGAGCGAGAAAATAGCCCATAGTTGCTCGCTCACTCGCCCGCGGTGAGACAGGTGCCTAAATAACAAAATTAAACATAGACTTTAAAGTAAATTCTTAGCCTAAACATATACAAGGAAATAGAAATAACTTAAGGATTCATTTATAAAAGTTAACTATCAATATAGTTTCAACAAAAGCCTTAACGAAGAGAACATGCCAACAGCTAACTTGTTCTGTGAATAAATCTATGTGTATTGCATTGTGAGGCGAGGGAAATAGTTAAAACTTTAGACATAAAAGTCAATTAAATATATGGTAGACGCCCCGGTTGTGGCCACCGTCATTAAATGACAAATAAGGATAAAATTTTATCCTTATTTAGACGTCATTAAGGTTCAAAGTAGGTACAACTGGGTGAGTCAAAATATTGGTGACGTTACATGGATTTTGGACACCAAATAAACTCGACATAATTATTTAAAGTGTTTTTTATGGTCAGTTGAAGGTTTAATTATTATTATTTATTATCTTAAATAACTCTATTAATTCATACTTTAATGAACACTAAATTTGCGTTTTATTTACTTAAGTCATACTTAAGTTAGTGTTTGTGATCTTAGCCGGAGAACTTCGAGATGTTTGTGGATTTATGTTCACAGCCACTGTAACTTAGCACTAATTACATTACTGTTAATTATTAATTTCTAAATGCGGCTGCCCGCGTTCTTCTTCTAGTAAGTGCTTAGGATTATTACATTTAAAGGATCTGGATTTAGTTTAGGTAAGGCCGCAAACGCACCGGTTTGCTTAGCGCCTCGCAAGTCACCTAGTGAGTAGCAATTTATGCGATAGGCCGCACTGCGCTCTACAGTTCGTTCACCATAAGATGTGGAATTGGCAGCGTTGTGCACGGTGCTTGCCAACAATATATGTACCTTTTAACCCCCATTATCTAAACATGCATGTTACCACCACATATTAATATGTGTTCCTAGCATATTTTTAAATAATATCACTACATAGTATAAAGCAAAGTCGCTTCCCGCTGTCTGTCACTATGTATGCTTAGATCTTTAAAACTACTGACCGGATTTTGATGCGGTTTTTTTTAAAAGATAAGAGTGATTCAAGAGGAAGGTTTATATGTATAATTACCTTCAATATAGAGTAGAGAAATACTGTTATTTTTGAGGTTTGTAGTGTGATAATGTACTAAGTATTTGTACACCTTGAAAAGATCTACAGAAAACTCTGCGGTGTTTATCTATTATGGATAACCCACAATAGCATAAGTCGTGTAGTCCACGCGGGCGGGAAGCTAGTAAGTAATAAAGTTTAAATAATAACATCACGGCAAGGGACATCTTACAGTGAACGGACTATAGGCGCCTAGCGTGTATAACACCGTGTATCCTAGCAACCGAGTCACTGGGCGCTAAGCAAGCCATGCCTATGCGTTTGTGCCCAAAGTTGAATTGTGAATCTTAGAAGTTTGACGCAGAAACTGTGCGAATGTGATGATGATAAAACAATATCAAGTTGTTTACTTTTGACAAACATTTTGAATGGAAATTATTTTACAGGCTTATTTAGAAGGTCAGCTCATATACATGGTAGCGGGATGTATAGACCAATGTATTCATTGCGTAATTTGTTGCTTTTCAATTATTCAGTAAGCTTTTAAATAGAGGTTTAGTGTTAGATTTTTTTTCTGTTTTGTCAAGATGAAGCAAGTGGAGATTGTTTTATACAAACAATCTTCAGAAAGACGCAGAATGAGAGAATACTAACGCGACAATTTTTATAGCAATTTTATTTTGTGCGTTTTTATGGTCTTATGAATTAGCGTGAGAATTACGTGTATCTACTTACAGTGTTAGAGAAATGAGAGAGTTGTTTTAATTCGTTTTACGAGTCCTCTTTTGTTTTGCATTAATTGTGTGGTTGCACAAGTCATGCAAGAAAGAGAAACTTTTTTTTTAACTTTTATATAGCTGTAATTTAATATTTTTATATTTAATTTAGTTTTTATTTTCTCTGTTTTACGTACCGCGCACCAAACGGGCCCTGCCAGAATACCAGCGTTGCCGTGACACATCTAGTGTCATGGCAACACATGCTGAGGCGGGGACCCCATTGACCTGAAGGTCATATTATTGTATTTTGTGTTATTTGAAATGTGTTTTTGTGTTGCTTTTTAATCTGTATCGTTTTCATGTTTTTGTGTGTACTTTGTATTATGGTCTTTTGTGTTAATAAAATATTTCTCTCTCTCTCTCTCAGAAGTCACACAATTTGATGGAGAAATCTTGTTCTAATTGACGACATTCGTCCATATTTACCCTCGCATTATTCGTGTGGTAGTACCTAGCGTGTGTGCGAGTAATTACGCGATTCAACGGAATCGGAGAACTAGTTCTATTTCCTGACACTTGTCTGCCTTTATTTTCGCATAACCAAAGTGTGGCAAACACTTCACAATGTTAAAGTATGTTCCTGAAAGGTCATGTCAGTTCTCTATATCTTATTTCGTAAATAAAGTTTAATTTTGAATAGTCGAAAATGAACTTTATTCGAGGTGTAAACGATCAAAGCGTATTAACTCCGCCAATGTAACTTTTGAGATAGAAAGGCATAACGAAAGGGATTTAATATCGTTCGAAACGATATCTACGTTCGGTTCCTCTTTTTTATAAAAAGTAAGACAGTTCGATGCGTCATAATTCGACATCAGGTACAAGGTTTAAAGTAGATAAAAAAACGTGTTGCACTCCGGGAGCGCCGGCAGAAGTGAAAACCGCTTAAACGAAACAGCAAGAACAGGCATATGTTTTCGCCGCGCGGTAAAATGAGAGCGGGAAATTACTTTCTCCTACGCCACGCCGGCGGTCTACTCTCCCTCCGTCTTACGAATTTTCGATCAGGTCACGTATCCTGACGCGACTTTAACATTTTTTACCCATCCCAAAAATTTTAAACTCTGATGTGCACAACGCCGTTAAAGAAGTTTTCACTTCAAAAATCCGTTCTGTACTATTTTATTTCGGTAGGTGGAGTTAATAAGCTTTAATCTACGAACTAACGATAACCTACCAGAAACGCAATCTCTAGGGCTTCGGAGCTGTCGGTGCTGAAGTAGGGCGCGGCGTGGGGCTGCAGCAGCGTGCGGCACACGGCGCACACGCGGGCGGGCGCGCTAGTCGGGCGAGTGCGGCGGGTCGGTGCTGAAGTAGGGCGCGGCGTGGGGCTGCAGCAGCGTGCGGCACACGGCGCACACGCGGGCGGGCGCGCTAGTCGGGCGAGTGCGGCGGGTCGGTGCTGAAGTAGGGCGCGGCGTGGGGCTGCAGCAGCGTGCGGCACACGGCGCACACGCGGGCGGGCGCGCTAGTCGGGCGAGTGCGGCGGGTCGGTGCTGAAGTAGGGCGCGGCGTGGGGCTGCAGCAGCGTGCGGCACACGGCGCACACGCGGGCGGGCGCGCTAGTCGGGCGAGTGCGGCGGGTCGGTGCTGAAGTAGGGCGCGGCGTGGGGCTGCAGCAGCGTGCGGCACACGGCGCACACGCGGGCGGGCGCGCTAGTCGGGCGAGTGCGGCGGGTCGGTGCTGAAGTAGGGCGCGGCGTGGGGCTGCAGCAGCGTGCGGCACACGGCGCACACGCGGGCGGGCGCGCTAGTCGGGCGAGTGCGGCGGGTCGGTGCTGAAGTAGGGCGCGGCGTGGGGCTGCAGCAGCGTGCGGCACACGGCGCACACGCGGGCGGGCGCGCTAGTCGGGCGAGTGCGGCGGGTCGGTGCTGAAGTAGGGCGCGGCGTGGGGCTGCAGCAGCGTGCGGCACACGGCGCACACGCGGGCGGGCGCGCTAGTCGGGCGAGTGCGGCGGGTCGGTGCTGAAGTAGGGCGCGGCGTGGGGCTGCAGCAGCGTGCGGCACACGGCGCACACGCGGGCGGGCGCGCTAGTCGGGCGAGTGCGGCGGGTCGGTGCTGAAGTAGGGCGCGGCGTGGGGCTGCAGCAGCGTGCGGCACACGGCGCACACGCGGGCGGGCGCGCTAGTCGGGCGAGTGCGGCGGGTCGGTGCTGAAGTAGGGCGCGGCGTGGGGCTGCAGCAGCGTGCGGCACACGGCGCACACGCGGGCGGGCGCGCTAGTCGGGCGAGTGCGGCGGGTCGGTGCTGAAGTAGGGCGCGGCGTGGGGCTGCAGCAGCGTGCGGCACACGGCGCACACGCGGGCGGGCGCGCTAGTCGGGCGAGTGCGGCGGGTCGGTGCTGAAGTAGGGCGCGGCGTGGGGCTGCAGCAGCGTGCGGCACACGGCGCACACGCGGGCGGGCGCGCTAGTCGGGCGAGTGCGGCGGGTCGGTGCTGAAGTAGGGCGCGGCGTGGGGCTGCAGCAGCGTGCGGCACACGGCGCACACGCGGGCGGGCGCGCTAGTCGGGCGAGTGCGGCGGGTCGGTGCTGAAGTAGGGCGCGGCGTGGGGCTGCAGCAGCGTGCGGCACACGGCGCACACGCGGGCGAGGGCCCGCCGCGGCCCACTCGCCACCTCGTGGCTCACGCACGACGCGCAGAAGATGCGCCCGCAGTGCCGGCAGTGCACCTAAACGGAATCACAACGTTATACGTCTACATAATTTTATTTGTAAAATATAATTATTACCATCCATGATTCTTAAAATTTTGCATTTTTTTTACTATTTTTATACTTATGATAAATTTTAAATACAAAAATATTTATCATAAGTATGAAATTGGTAAAAAATCATAAATTATTATCATATATTAAACGATCGTTAAACATCTGAAAAGATGTTTCAGATGTTTAACGATCGAACTTTCGAATGCGAGGATATTCCTAGCATTTAAACTGACGACGCTGGCCTGCAGCGTATTAAAAATAGAAAAATATTGGAGAATTTCGACAGCGGTCCGAAAGTTTCGGTAGCTCAGTGGTTAGAGCAGTGGACTGAATTCCCAAAGGTCGTGGGTTCGAGTCCTATCTGAGAATTCACATATGGCCGAGTTGCTTTTTTCCAATATTTTTCTATTTAAAATTTATCATAAGTATAATTATCGTTTCAATTAACTTTTTATGTACAGTCAATAGCGGCTACGGCTTTACATTTGCACTACGAAAACCGCCCCCCTATTACGAGTATACGGTGTTCTCAAAATCAAAGTGAAAAGCCGTACCTACTGTTGACTATACGAGTGATTCTGAAATTCCAAAAAAGAAAAATGGTTTCATACATTTTATCAGACTTAATTTTACTTCGAGTATACGATGCGTATGCTATACCGAGAAGACTAGATACGACGAGGCGGCCTATCATCAACTCTATACAATTCTTTTTGGTTATTAAACACTTGACCGTTATTTGAAGCTTACTTGTTTGAGATGGCAACCCCGATGTTTTCCGTCCTTTTTACCCTCATTAGTTATCCTGTATACGTTTATCTCTTTCGCACACATCCCCCTACCACCAGGCAGAGGCCCGAGGTCTGAATAGACTTTGGAGGCTCGCTTGTGGCATTGGCGTCCTGTTTTCCGTCGAGAGAACATCTAAGTTAAAAATACGACGAAATTCATAATCAGCCATTTTGTCGTACGTTGAAGAATTTGTAAGTTCATTACAAAATTAAATGTAAGTACAAATAAATGCTTATTACTAGAGCTTCCTTTTTCTTATTAAGAACTTTATTTTAAATAACGATTTTATCGTTCGTTACAAGATTTTTTTGTAAAAAAATTACTGAGTAAAATTTTGCTATGCCTTTAAAAAAAAAATCTACCCTCATTAGTTTTATTTTTCCTTTATTACTTAAAAAGCTACTTTTATGTGCAACGTATGTCTTTAATAAAATCAGAATAGAAATTTGTAATTTCTATCGGTAATTTCATAACCATTGTTGAAAATTAAGTGTTCTTCTTTGTAGCTTAAACATGCAAAGTTTTTAGTAATTTCTAGTTGAATTAATGATTTCTATCTGTTTCGGTTATTTGATATGCTTAATTGTGGGAATTTCATAATTTCCATTGGGTAATTTCATATTTTTCCATTTGGTAATTTCATATCAAATTGATGAATTGATAGTGTTAGACTTTATTTGATGTTAATATGCAACCTTTTCCCACCAAAACTTTTAACTTTTAAGGATTTTCATGATTTCGATCGATAATTTCATAACCAACTGTTGAATTATTGTAATGAATTATTATGTTAATATGCAACGTTTGTATAGATGGATGAATTAATTGACGAGCAAACTGTGGGTCATCCCCCGATAGTGGCATCGGCGTCGACATCGGCATCTCATGCGGATAGATCACAACGTACTGGGCGTGAGCCGAAGAAGGATGCTTCAAAGGATAAAAAATCCAGGTCAGTGGAGTCTAGTTCATCTGAAAGTAGCAGCAGTCCAAGTGATAGTAGTTCGAGTTCGTCTACGTCCTCTTCTAATAAAGCAAAACGCCAGCGACGACGGCGTCAACGCAGTCGTGGAAAAAAACGAAGGGGGGGCAAGCATCGTCATGATGCAATCCACCTGGAGAAAATATCTCAGAATATAGACGAACTTCGAAAACAATTTACTGTAAATGAGCCTTTTAGTTTAATTAATGATCAAAATTGTTGTTATACTGTTGATGATGATGTTCCCCTTGTTGATGATGATGTTCCCCTTGTTGATGATAATGTTAGTGGTATTTTGTATAATAATAGTGAAGAACCAAATATCGAACCGGATCAATCTTCTTTCCAATTTAACTTTGATTTAGAGACAAAAATAAAAGAGTCTGCCATACCCACAACACCGGATATTTTTTTTGAAAATGCTTAACAATATTCAGTATTTTGATAAAAGTGAGTGGTCAGAGGTACGTTATGCGGAAGTACAAAAAAGTTATAATCACACACCAGGCTTCGTAGAATTAGAGACAAATGACGAAATCAAATCTTACGATCAATTACGTAACTTGTCCTACGCTGACAAGGCATATGCCGCGCTTTCTTTCTGTATTCTTAAACAGAGAGAAGCCTTGCAAGCAAATTTAAAAGAGCTAATTACTTGGGCTCGTGATGATAACAATTTGAGTGTTGGTGGTATGCATAAAAAAATCAATGAATTATTTTCTCAAGGTGAGTATCCTAAAGTGTGTGCTGATTTACTACAATTAGTTTGCGGACATCGTGCTGAAGTTATTCAAATGCGTCGACAGGCCATCATTAACTCAGTACGAGACCCCTTGCTTAAAAATGCCTTGCGCAAAATACCTCCATCCAATAAATGCCTGTTCAGTGAAGCATTATTTACTTCTCTTTTGGAAAAAAATGGAGGTGTCAAAAAAGTGTTTTTCCCACATAAGGCTAATAATGTTCCCGTTTCGCAAGCCGGAACAAGCAAAGCCGTACGCCATCCTTCGCAAGGATCGGCTAATTGTCGTGGGCCCTCGCAGGGTATAATAAATCATGGATGCTGCACATCACGAGCACATCCTCAACAGTTTAATCATCAGCCCTCGCAGGGTTATTACTACAATCAGCCCACGCAGGGTTACTACTATAACCGTCCCTCGCAGGGACATTCTCTTAATACAACCCATCGCGTAGCTCAAGCTTCTAGAGGGTCCTTTCGATCACGAGGAAGTCATGCGAGTAGCAGAGGTCAGTATAAAAATGAACGAAAACGCCCTGGGAACAGCTCTGAATACCATACCAGTAGTAAAAGAAAGAAATATTGACTCGACTCCGTTCAGGGCGGGACAACTATTCCATTACTACCAACGCTGGAAAGAAATGGGAGCACCAACGTTTCTGCTTCAAATAATAAAAGGATACCGCATACCTTTTCACCACAGACCTCCTTTACTGTTTCCCAACATAAAAAATGGGACTTATCGCACCCAAGAATCACATGCGATGACGGAAGTCATAGAGAAAATGAAAATGCAAGGAATTTTGGAGACAGTGCGGTGCTCCCCAAGTTTCATCTCCACAATGTTTCTGATACAAAAGAAAGATGGATCGAGCCGTCCTATATTCAATTTAAAAGCCCTGAACTTATATGTCATAACAGACCCATTCAAGTTGATAAACGTCTATCGAATACCGACCTTTTTGCAACCACAGGATTGGCTGTGCAAAGTAGATCTTTCACAGGCCTACTTTCATCTGCCAATAAGGCAAAGCCACAGACGTTTCCTTCGGCTAGTATACAGAGGAGAGTTACTACAAATGACCTGCCTCCCATTCGGTCTGAGTACGGCACCAAAAACTTTTGCCTCATTGACCAATTGGATTGCTCAAACCCTAAGGCAGAAAGGTTTAAGAATAATAGTATACCTGGACGATTTCTTAATCGCACATCAGGATCGTTCAATACTGCAGGCTCATGTTCAATTTCTTCTGGACCGACTATATTTCCTAGGATGGCACATAAATGTCGAAAAATGTTCCTTGGTTCCCAAAACAAGCCTAGTCTTCCTGGGTGTCCTATGGGATCCATGGTTAAACCAAAAATGTCTACCACGAGACAAGATATTGAACATAATCGACAAGATCCAGTTGTTCCTACAAAGCAAGCAAGTCAAATTACAAGACTTACAGAGTTTAGTAGGGCTCTTAAACTTTGCAAGTCTGGTAGTGCCTTACGGCAGGTTGCATTTTCGGGAGCTCCTACTATTCCTGAATCGCATTCTGAGTGGGTCAGTTGCATTAACAAACATAGAATTGCCAGCAAAAGCAAAAACGGAGCTGGAATGGTGGCTAGAGAATTGTCATCAATTCTCGGCAATCCAGTTCCAGCCACCAACCCACTTCATAACGACAGATGCATCCGACTTAGCGTGGGGAGCACAAGTCGACGGTTATACGATGTCAGGAACGTGGAAAAACGAGGAGCAGCCCTTACACTGCAATCTCAAGGAAATGCTAGCTATATTGAAGGTCCTAGAAAAACAAGGTCACTTTCTGCGCCAATCTACGGTATTACTTCAATGCGACAACCGCACTGTCGTGTCGTATTTGCGAAACCAAGGCGGGACCAAATCTATTCCTCTCTTAGAGATGACACGAAAAATGTTCCATCTTCTGAATTTATATCAAATTCATCTATCGGTCTATCACATCCCCGGGCTGTACAACAGCCATGCCGATCATTTGTCACGACACAGGCTGCCACCGGAGTGGCATCTCATAGAGTCTTGCGTAGAAAGAGTTTTTCTTCACTTCGGGATACCTTTGATAGATCTGTTTGCATCGCAACGGGCACACGTAGTCTACAACTATGTGTCGCTCGACATAAACGACACAATAGCCCTATATCACGATGCTTTTTCTCGAGTATGGAACTATCAGCTGGCTTGGGTATTTCCGCCGCCGTACTTGATCCCAAAAGTTCTGTCCCATTTGATCTCGGCCTCGGGAGTGTTCCTGATAGTGGTTCCCCGCTGGGAACGAGTCTTTTGGCGAGCCGACTTGAAGTCGCGAGCACTAGCAGCACCATACACGATTTACAATCTGGAACAGAACCTCATAGACACGGCGACTGGCTTACCACCACCCAAGGTTCAGGAGATGACCCTAGAGGTTTGGAAGTGTGGGGGTGGTCAGACCAATTAAATAAATGGAACGAAAACCAAAAACAATTGTTGTTATCTTCCTGGCGCGCTTCCACTCGCAGAACTTACCAGGTAGCTTGGGAAAGGTGGTTGATTTGGTCAAAGAAACATAATTTAAATCCATACCTTCCGGATGGTTCTATATTAGCCAGATATTTGGCAGATTTGCATTTAATACATAAGCTGTCGTATAACACTATCTTAGTACATAAATCGGTTGTAGCAACTCTCTGTAACGCAAATCTAAGTAAGGAATTGAGTGCTCACACCTTGGTGAAGCATGTCCTCAAATCCATAGCCCTATCGAGACCAGCCTCTCGAAAGTGTCCCATATGGAACATTGACGAATTAGTAGGTTTTTTACGGAATATGACTATCGACGAGACTAATATATTTGCCTCATGCAGGCACACTGCAACATTGCTCTTATTATGCTCCGGTAGGCGTGTGCATGATCTGACCTTGCTATCAATAGATTCACAGCATTTAGTCGAAAGCAATCACAGCTTAGTATTGTGGCCAATGTTCGGCTCGAAAACCGACAGCTGCGATCATAGACAGTCGGGTTGGAAGTTAATATCGAAAAGTGATAACAAAAATTTAGATCCGGTATTCTGGGTAAAGCATACTATTAAACTCCTTGATCCAAGACGCCAGGCGTCTAACAGTAATTGTCTATTTATCACTACTAGAGGCCCACCTAAAGCGGCCTCTCGCACTGTAATAGCTGGTTGGATTAAATCGTTACTATCAGAAGCTGGTATTTCGGCATCTGCCGGTAGTATAAGATCTGCTGTAGCGTCAAAAAATTGGTTCGATAATTTTTCCCTTGACGACATTTTATCTAGAGGAAATTGGAAGTCTAGAAATACTTTCTCTCGTTTCTATAGGCGCGAGATTCGACCAGTATCTGGATCTGGTAGCATAACAAATTTTTTCAATCCTGTTGATTGACTGTTTGCATTTTGATTATCAAAATATCTATTATGTTATGTATCATTTTAATTTACATAATGTTATTGTTTATTGGCATTATAACTATCTATAATTGATTTATAATTGGAAGAACGGTAAGACAGACATGTTTTTTGTGTGAAGAATTTGAAGTCAATTGGTGTATTTGGAAAAACTTATCGATCAAAATTGAAATGATGATTTCCATTATTTACTGCCTAATACCTTTTGAAATTATATTTCAAAGTTGTTACAAGTATGTTATGAGTACCTATCTTATTTTTTCTTTAAAATAAAATTACAATATTTTTTTGTATACTTATCATTTTTCTTATGATGTACCTATACCGAATTATTATTATTCTTAAGACTTTAAGATTTAATAAAATATTATGATTAAAACATTTTCTGCTGAAATACAACCATATTATTATGTTTAAATAAATGATGAATTTTATTTGCACATCCCACCTATTGCACTTTTCCATAGATCGTTCACATTGGCGTCCACGACACTCACTACCACCAGGCGATAACAAACAAATCTCAAACAAGTAAGCTTCAAATAACGGTCAAGTGTTTAATAGCAGCGTTTTACCTGAAAATAAAACGCTTATTAAATACTTACCTTATTTGAAGCTTACATTACATGGCTGCCTGGTGTTTTCGAAGCAATGCCACAAGCGAGCCTCCAAAGTCTATTCAGACCTCGGGCCTCTGCCTGGTGGTAGGGGGATGTGTGCGAAAGAGATAAACGTATACAGGATAACTAATGAGGGTAAAAAGGACGGAAAACATCGGGGTTGCCATCTCAAACAAGTAAGCTTCAAATAAGGTAAGTATTTAATAAGCGTTTTATTTTCAGGTAAAACGCTGCTATTTACAGGTCATGAGATTGGGACGCTGCCATACGCCGGCTATAGCAGCATTTCACTTTACCATCTGAAAATAACCTAAAAAGAATTGCATAAAAATTAATGCTAGGCACACAAATATTACAAATATTTGTCTTGTCCGGGAATAGAACCCACAACGACTGTTATTAAGTTATTGTTTAAAATTTAGTTTAATGTTTTATTGTTTAGTTTAATATTGTTGCGCACCTGTCCCTTCTGGATTACGTTTACTTTAAGATCAAATTCTTTTGAATACTACATGTGGTAGCTTGTCAATAGCTTTTAGTTTAATATGTTTGTTGTTATCTGTATGTTTATAAGCTGTTAGCTATCCATAAACGATAAATAAATAAATAAATAAACAACGGCGCAGTAGCCAGGTAAGGTGATGTACCGATGGCGGAGCTTCTTTGACGTTCAAAAGTGCTTGTAACAGTCTAGACTGAATAAATCGGTACTATTAACCCACCCTACTCCGTAAAACAACATAATCCTAAAAATAAAATCATCCCGTATCACCAAGACTATGCATCTAGCCATCGACGAGTGACGTCACCGTCCGGGTGGGGCTCGCGACCGATGCATGAACAGTGCTATTGCTATTTTATGTTACTTTTGATTAAGTATAGTTTGTTCAATAATTATTCTTTCTTAAGATCTAGAATAAGAGGACTCCAGTACACAGTAAAGTTGGATTGTAACTTATGATGTACTGTATAACTACAACATCTCATTTATTATTTTTGTCAATAAATAAAAAATATTTAAAAAGAATCTATATACTTAATTCAGGTTCGCAAAATTTGTGACGACTCGATAGGGACTTTGGCGCGTAGTACGCGGCCGAGTAAGGTATCAAATTAAAGGTACTCGAGTCTATTTGTTCCGAAAACTATAAAATATACAAAATGTTAAACGTGATGATCACAAACTGCAATTAAAAAGTGTCATTATTTTCGCATAATTTGGAATTTTTCGTCGATCGACGAACCCGAGTATCGGGTTGTAACCGCCCTAGTCTAGAATAAGAGGACTTCAGTACACAGTAAAGTTGGATTGTAACTTATGATGTACTGTATAACTACAACATTTCATTTATTATTTTTGTCAATAAAAAATTATATTGAATTGGAAGAAGACAGGAGGCTACCTTCTTCTTGTTGTTGGGCAGCGGCGCGTGGCAGGAGGGGCAGGCGCCGACGTCGTCGTCGTGCTGCCACCGCACCTCCGTGTCCGCCTCGCGGATGCGCTGCAGCTGCACCTGCACATTACATACGGTGGCGGTCACATTATTAACGACACTCATTTGGAGCCTCGGTTCTTGCCAAGGATTGACCGAGCTGCGATCTGATAATGGCCATCCAGGGAGTGAATAGAGGAGATCCAGATTGCTATACATACCAACTCGGCCCCAAGTGAATTGGACTCGAACCCACGACCTTTGGAAATCCGGTCCAATGCTCTAACCACTGTGCTACCGAGACGTACCGAGACTTGTGGCCGAGTTGTTTTTTTTGCCAATATTTTTCTATTTAAAAATGTATCATAAGTACTAGACTACTACTTTGATATTGAGAAAACTCTCAAACTCTGCTACAAAAGTAGAACAGATACATTAAGACGCGAGTGTAGATGGACGTCGGTCGTCGCCTCCTCCGTGTAAGATACACGTTACAGTTCCTTTTACAAACTCAGTCTATTTAATAATCGAAACAAAACTGTTGAGAATATTTTAATACAAACTAAAGAGGCTTGGCGTAAGTCTAACCTTTTTAGTTAGTTTTAAAAAGTAAACTTTATTTAGTTACCTGCAGCGACTGGGAGAGGCGCACGAAGTCCTGCTGCACCTTCTCGCTGTTGTCCAGCTCCTGCTGCAGCACCGACACGCGCCCGCGCAGCTCTTGCGCCTCTGCCTGCAGACGTTTCTGTGAATACATTGGGGAACATATTAGCTGATGATACTGAGGTCTATAGTCTGTTTACGGAATCGAGCTATAGGTATAAATTGGTCGTTTGTGATTGGCTGAAGATACACTGCATTGCTTAACCCTTTGTATGCCGGAACGTAGATCCACGCGAGACACAATTGATTTTCTATTGTGTCTAGAATCTCGGCATACGAGAAGTGGTGGAACGATTTTCATACAAAAAACAGTCGAGATAATCTTGGTAGATTAACAGAATTAATACTTAAATATATGTGCAACTATTTGTTTTCGGGTATTCATTTGCGCAAAATTAATAAACAAACATTGTTTCATTCAGAAATCACCTAAATCACATAAATTTTTGCAAATATTACGTGTGTATATGTGACAAATGTCGTGTACGTATACAAAAATCGCGACGTTGCCATCCCATGCGGCTAAGACGCGCAACGCGCGAAGTTGCCGCTCTTACGTTTGTCTCGATTTAATTGTTTAAATTTCTCTTTACTAGATTTTTCAGCTGTGTTGCCGTTGCGTCCCAAAAGAGATGAGTATCGTCAGTAATAATTTACTTTGGGATTATGATATAAAGTTGTGATTTGTAGGATTTATCTTTACTCCGATTTTGAAAAAATGCTAAACACGACTTTACATTTTGTTTTTTATGCGTAAGACTTTTTTTCTCCCATCACTGTCAAAAAAATGGAAAATAAGATTTTATAAAGGAAAAAAAAGAAAAGAAAATTTTATCTGCTTTGTGCAAATAAAATTTACTTGTATTATGTAACGTACTTAATATTTAAATATTTTATTTTTTTATTTAGACAAATGTCATTGTGGTCCCTTTTTAAATATTAAATTGTCCGCAATCACATCTACGCACTGACAACACCGTTCCGTATTTGTCATTTGTTTGTAGTGTTTTTTCGTTGTGACTAGGGATGGGTCCAGTGAAAATTTCAGTGAAATGAAAATTAAATATAAACGAAATTTATGAATTCTTTCAAAACGGGTTGAAATATTTCAGTTTTGAGTGAAATTTATTTTCTGACTAGAAATGATTTATTTTACATACATCTTAATGATTTAACGATCTTAATGATTTATTTTATTATTAATTTTACAATTTTAATGTATTAAATGATAATAACAGACTTAATTTTGATTTTAAGTTGTTTCAATTGTTAAAATGTTGGTTTAGAAAATTCAATATTTATTTATAGAACGCGCAAAAAGTATTTTGAGTTAAAAATATACAAAGAAAAATTAACAAGAAAATAAAAACTACTAAATAGCGAAAGTAGCGCCATCTAACGACCGTTCAGCTTCTTGTAACTTAATCGTTCCACCTTAAGCGCGTTATCTTCAGCCAATGCAAACCAAAAGAGCAAACGAGCGAACGGATAGCGTATGCGGTTTATAATCAAAAGTTAGAAAATTCTCTCGGTACTAGCTTATTTTGTTGATCAGACTTATGATACTGGTTACCGTTTAGTCCTAATCGTATTTCAATTATAACTTTGTTTCACTCTTAGAGAAAAATAATGGTAATTTACTTTACTAATTACGCGAAGTAATCTATGAAGGTTAAAAAAGTCGCTCCCTGCTTTGTTTACTCCTCTTGAGTGCACCATACCTTGTCGTCGAGCAACCGCTCGATGAGGTCGTTGGACTGGCGCAGCTTGTCGCCCAGCTCCTGCATCTGCTCGCGCTCCGTCTGCAGGCGGTCCAGCTCCTCCCTGCAACAACACGGGACTCAGTTATTTAGTAATTTGTACATATTAAAGCTAGCGCAGACGACGGATAACGGAGGACTTTTGTCCGCGACAGGTCTTTATTGTAACCAAATAAGATTGAACTTAGATCGCGTATATCCATGAAAAGTACGCGATAGTCCTCGTTATATATTCAACTTTATGTTCTTTGTTATAAGGTCGTGTCGCGAACAAAAAGTCCTCTAATGTCCGTCGTCTGCGCAGGCCCTTAAAGAGTCGGTTCGAAACTAGCGGAGCTTTTACAAATATGTTGGTGGAAAAAAGACGGTCGTCGCAGGAAAAGTATTTTTTTTTTACAACTAAACAAGGAGTGAGACAAGGCTGCATCTTTCCCCTGCACTGTTTAACATATATGGAGAGCACATCATTCGGAGGACCATTGAAGATTGGGAGAAGGGTTTCCCCATACGCGGAAAGAGACTGTCAAATCTTCGTTATGCTGAGGGAGGGAAAGCGCACGTCTGGTGGCCAATACTTGCGCTACCGAGATGTCCTAAAGCGCCATCTCACCGCATGTAACATCTTATCCGATGGTTGGGAAGAGCACGCACGACAGAGAGGAAAGTGGCGCAGCTCTGTTCATAAGGCTGTAGCTGAATTTGAAAAGCATCGCATAGAAGATCTGGATGCAAAACGCTTACACAAAAAGACCCGTCCGAAGCCTTCCTACATCTACACTTACAATGCTGACGGCCAGTTGTACTGTGCGCCTTGCAACAGGACATTTAAAACCAAATTTGGCTTTGCAAGCCACATCCGTGCACACGATCGAATTTAGTCAAGGTTCGCCATTGACGGATACGTCAAGGAAGACCATACATACTTCTGGCAACATCTATGGAAGTATGAGTGAGTTATTCCATAGAGTCGAGGTGGAGAGTGGCAACGTTGGTCTCGCAGTGAACAGAGCGAAAACTAAAGTGATGATAGTGGATCGAGCCGGAACGTTTTCAAATGTCACCTGCAACATTCCTGGCATTAGCATCGTCGACCATTACATTTATCTGGGCTCCCGAATCTGCAACGACGGCAGCTGTGTACCCGAGATAAAAAGATGATTTTGTAATTTTTGCATTCAATGCTATTTTTATACTTATGGTAAATTTTAAATAGAAAAAATATTGGAAAAAATTAACTCGGCCACAAGTGAATTCTCGGACGGGAATCGAACCCACAGCGGCCACTGGCCAACAGCGTATTAAAAATATAAAAGTATTGGAGAATTTCGACGGTGGTTCGCAAGTCTCGGTAGCTCGCAGAGTGAATGGCTGGAGCGTTTTGACGGAATCAGAGAACCTGTCTGATCACAGGTACATCCGGTTCCAGGTCGTACCGCGGGCGGGAGCGCCTATTTCAGGTTCTCGGCAGGCGAGTTCTCTTTTTCCGAGATGGGCGGTCACTCGGCTCAACGAGCAGCGGGCGGAGGAGGAGGCGATCGTACAGGTCTGGTGCAGTGAGGCACAGGACTGGGGACGCGACTTAGAGGTGAGGGTAACCCGCTTCACCAGCTACCTTAGTGCCGTTTGTGACGCCGCCATGCCCAGGGCATATGGCCCCCCTGAGAAGTCACAAGTATATTGGTGGTCGGAGGAGATGGAATCCCTCCGAGCCGCCACTCTTCGGGCGCGCCGGGCTCTGCAGAGGTGCAGAAGGCGCCGTAGACGCCACCCTGGGGAAGAGGAAGGGCTTAGGGAGGCATATCTAGAGGCCAAAAACAGCTTCGAGGTGGGGATAGCCAGGGCTAAGTCGTTGGCTTGGGAGGAATTCCTGGCGAGCCTGGACAGGGATCCGTGGGGACGGCCTTTTAAGATGGTGAGGAATAAGCTTCGCCATCAGGCGCCCGCTCTGGAATCTATGGAGCCGGAACTTCGCGAAAGGGTAGTGGCGAATCTCTTCCCCAGCGAGGCCCCACTGGTGGCCCCTTTGGTTGCCCCAAGTGACCTATCGGACGAGTCGGGCTTTACGCCGGTCACCGAAGCGGAAATGGAAGCGGCGGTAGATCGGCTGAGGGGCAAGAAGAAGGCTCCTGGCCTGGATGGAATACCCGGACGTATCTTGCCGCTGGCGTTTAAGCACCTAGGAGATCTACTTAGGGAAATTTTTAGTGATTGTCTGGAGTCGGGCGTGTTCCCTAAGCAGTGGAAGAGGGGGCGCTTGTGTTTGCTCCTGAAGGAGGGCCGTCCGCTGGATTCTCCGTCCGCCTACCGCCCGGTAGTTTTGCTGCCTGAGCCCGGGAAATTGCTGGAGCGAGTCATCGCAGATCGCATCGTCCAGCACCTGGAGACGGTTGGTCCAGACCTAGCGGACAACCAGTATGGGTTTCGCAAGCGGCGATCCACAGTAGGCGCCGTTCTCGCACTCCGTGAGATTGTAGAGAAGGCGGAGAGTAGAAGGGAGGTGGTTGTCGCGGTCTCCCTAGACATCAGGAACGCGTTTAACTCGCTTCCCTTCGCAGTCATTCGGGACGGCCTCCGTTTCCATGGCCTGCCTCCTTACCTAATAAGGATTGTGGAGGACTACCTGGAGGGCAGGGAGGTTCTGTATCCGGTGGAGGATGGACGGATTGCCACTAAGGCTATGGCATGCGGTGTTCCACAGGGATCGGTGCTGGGTCCGCTCCTGTGGAACATCGGGTACGATTGGGTGCTGCGGGGGGTTCTCTTGTCCCGGATGGCAATCGTTTGCTACGCTGATGACACTTTGGTCGTCGCCCGGGGCAAGACGTATGAGGACGTAAGGAGATTGGCAGGGGTCGGGACCTCCCTCGTGATTGAGCGCATTGGAATGCTGGGTCTGACCGTGGCCGTCGAGAAAACGGAGGCCGTATACTTTCATGGGCCACGAAGAGTTCCTCCGGCAGGGGCGAACATAAGGGTGGACGGTACAGTGATTCCTCTCCGCCCTTGGATTAAGTACCTGGGACTGGTGCTCGACGGAAGGTGGAATTTCCGCGAACACTTCCGTCAGTTGGCCCCGAAAGTGACGAAGGCGGCCGGTGCGTTGGGGCGACTATTGCCTAACCTGAGTGGGCCAGGGGACACCTGCCGCAAACTTTTTTCTGGGGTATTGAGGAGCATGGCCCTGTACGGGGCGCCGGTCTGGGCCGACAAGCTCGACGATGAAAATCGCAGATGCCTTCGTCGGCCGCAGAGAGCAATCGCTATCAGAATCGCGAGAGGGTACAGGACCATGTCCTTCAATGCAGCCTGCGCGTTGGCAAGTACGCCACCTTGGCAGCTGGATGCCCAGGTCTTGAAGGAGGCGTACCGGGAAAGGAGAGTGGTGCTGGAGGAGGGGGGTGATTTGGCCCCCGACGAGATCGCGGCTGCACGACGCCGCGCCGAGGAAGCGCTGATAAGTGATTGGGGATTGTTGCTGGAGTCGGATTCGGCTGGAAGACGAACGGCCAATGCAATCCGTCCAGTACTCCGAGAGTGGTGTGATAGGGAGTTCGGGTCGCTGACTTTCAGACTGGCGCAGGTGTTTTCCGGGCATGGTTGCTTCGGAAAATACCTGTTCCGGATCAGAAGGGAAGCGACCCCGCAGTGCCATGAGTGCGGCGCTGCGGAGGACAGTACGGAGCACACTATTACGGTGTGCCCTGCCTGGGCTCCGCGGCGCAGTGCTCTGGTCGCTGCGACAGGGTGGGATCTCTCGCTGCCCGGTATGGCACGCGCCATGCTGGCCACCGAGAGATGCTGGGAGGCGGCTGTCTCCTTTTGTGAATATGTCATGTCACAAAAGGAGGCATCAGAGCGGATCCGCGAGCAGGATGCTCACGCGGATCGGATCCGACGCAGGCGGGTAGGCAGAAGGAGGCAGCGCTATGCGCACCTCATTCCGCTGTAGTGGGATCAGATGGAAGGAGGTAGGTGATCCCCACCGTCTGGAGAGATGGCCACACTTGCTCGGCCATCTCTCCGCCGCGACGAGGCCTGGGTAGCCGGGCGGGCCACCAGTCATAGGGGTGAGTACCACAAGGGTCCCCCAGGACGTATGGCGGCGAGAGGGCAATTTAAAAAAAAAAAAAAAAAAAAAAAAAGTCTCGGTAGCTCAGCGGTTAGAGCATTGGACCGGATTTCCAAAGGTCGCGGGTTCGATTCCCGTCTGAGAATTCACTTGTGGCCGAGTTAATTTTTTCCAATATTTTTCTATTTAAAATTTACCATAAGTATAAAAAGATTAATCGGGATGGCAAAGGATCCTATGACCCGTTTGAACAACATCTGGAAGAAAAGAGGAATTGGTATCAAAACAAAGATCAGATTGATCCTTGGTATTGGCCTTGGCCCAATCTTCCTGTATGGAGTTAAAATGTGGACAATTCTGGCCCGAGAAAGGCTGTTGCGTGTATAATACGCAACCGTGTTATTTTCAATCTCGAGAGGGAGGGAGGGTGTGTGTTGTGGTCTATTCGCAGGACTGGGCTCAGGCCCTGTGTTGAATTCACCATCAACGACGCCAAGAAGAATCATTCCATAATATTTTGTTGTTTAAAATATTTTCACAATACCTACTACCAGTGTTATTGTTTTGAGTGGCTTTGTCATTGACAGCGAATGACATGACATCTGACGTTTTACGTTCCGTAACAGACGATAACTTAATGTTATAAATCACAACTTGGTGTCTTTGTGAAAGTTACTCATTGCATACTATCGTCTAATACTTTTAACATTGTAATGGTTTAATTTACTTTCAGTATGTCTTCTGTATTTATTAAAATACGTTTCAATTAGTTGTAGAATAAAAAATCTAAATTCTTTTTGTGGAAAATTCTGGAACACATTATCATTGTCTTTGGTTTGGATCATCTATGGTCGCCGGTGACTTGCCTTTTTCCTTTCGAACCTCGGCGTCGCGTCGGTGCGACAAATATTGGAAGCAGAAAATTCTGATTGGCATCGTCCGATCCAATTGTTAAGAAGATGAGGTGGCGATTGTCCTCGATATGGCCTAGAGCCCATATATCTTTTCATAAATTCAAGAATTTTAATCCGGAGGGGCAGGTGAGTTTTTCATTCCGTTTCGTCTTGGTTGGAGTCTCACGCCTCATGGTGGAACTTCTTGAGAATTATCGTGTGCTCTCTTTTTTTGTTTCAGAGAACCGCTCCTTTGTTTTAGCAAGAAATTATCTTTTTTTTACGTTTCTGACAACTTTGCCCGGGCTGATGCACATGACCCCTTAGAAGCAGTGTGTCTGAGACGAGACACACTGCTTCTAAGGAGACAGGCCACGGAATATAAAGATGTTCTCCTCTGATACATGGGAGAGTGAGTGCACCAACACCTTGGAGGATGGCTGCATAAGCTAAGCAACGAACTCCGTATGTTTTTGTATACTTTTTGTTTGTGAATTTCACCGACATGTAAAACGGTTGTATTAATGTAATTTTAAGATAGAAGTAACTTAAGATCTTACACTTCGCTTTTGAATAGATTCATGGAAGGACGCTTCCACTGATTCATGTTTCCCAGGTAATAACCAAATAATTTACCATGTGTTTTTGAGTATATATATGTGACTTTTATACTTTAACTTTTAAAAATTTTATTAACAGTGCCCATGTTTTCTGGTAATAATGTTTGGAAAGAATTGTTTTTAGTTTTAAATAATGACAGTGGTTTAGCATAAATATACCTAAATTTTTTGTCAGAAATGTATCACTTTGTTTGATTTATTCCAACACTACTGTGTTGGTGGCGCCCTCTTTAGAAGTAAGAATTAAAACCTTTCAGTACACTAATCTCAATATTTTCTTTCCGAATGTAACAGCCATCAAGGTAGAACCCACGCACACTCCCATGAGTCTCGTGCACATCTGAGCTAGGTGAGCAGACCGCATCTTGGAGGCAGTGGGTGTTGAATAAACACAGCTGTCCCCAAATGCGTTACAAGGCAAAGGATTGATGCTTTTGAGATGTGGTGGTGGAGGCGAATGCTAAGAATACCATGGACAGCGAAACGCACTAATGCATCAATCCTAACCCAGCTCCAAATTACAACTCGCCTATCAACCATATGCCTACAACGCATTCATTCATATTTCGGTCACATGGCACGCAGAGGTGACGACAGCCTAGAAAAACTGATTGTGGTCGGGAGCACCGAAGGCAAAAGATCGCGCGGTCGCTCACCTACAAGATGGACCGATCAAGTATAAGACTCGTCATCCTCCAAACTATACACGGTCGTAAGAGACGCGCTGGACCGTAACCGGTGGAGGCAAATAATCCGCTCCAGATGCAACCCTGATGCTGACCACAATCCTCAGACATGAGGGACCGATCCCAGAGAGAGAGAGAGCCTGCCATAAAGAAAGATTGCCGGCTTTGAAATTCAATTGAGTTATTAATCAAGTCAATCAATCGTCTTTAATCCCGAAAGACCGATTTATTTTTTTATATTTATAGATTTCCTGTGTTGACCCATAACTCATTTTTGACAATCTACCTACTTTACCGCCATTGATACTATACGTTTCAAAGGCGGGCGAGTGAGCCGAGTTCTAGAACTCGATATAAAGTAAAAAAATATTCAAATTTTTAAGAACTTTTGATTAACCATTCAACTGACTCAGCACATCCTTTAAATGGCAAGTAGTTGAGCAAACGCGGCAAAGCTTGGTATGGACGTCATCTTGCAATAACTTTTTAGTCAAGTTGCCTGCTGCATTAGGCTTTGAGTACTGCAGCCTTAGCATGGCATGATCTGTTTTTATCGATACTAGTATCTCAATAACGTGTATCGATAAATATAGAATGCTGAACAAAACCAGTATCATGTGCCATATCATATCGCGCAGATTTTTATACATTTTTTTTTAATCACGACGGGTAGACTCTTAGCCTTCATCATACCTGATGTTAAGTATTGATAAGGCTAAAGATGGCAGTGAGCCTCTCCCGGAATCCCCAACCACTGAGGAGCTGGCTATCTTATCTCTAACTGCCGGAACACAACAATGCTGAAAACATTGTTGTTATGGCGTCAGACTTAGATGAGATGGTGGTAGCTAGCCAGGCGGACTCAAAACAAGTCCTTCCACCAACCAAACCGAATACCGGTAGTTGTTACCATTAAACCACAGAGGCGGTTAAAGTTTATTTATTTAAGGTAATAAACAGTCGTATACAAACATTCTTAGGTGCGTCCACATCTGACGAATGCGCGGCAAACGCGCAGCTCGCGCGCTGTTCGCGGGCGGTTCGCATACTGCACGCGTGCACATCCCGCGCCGTTACTGCAACTATTTGATGCGCAACTTATGAAAGGCTCGTATAGAGCGCAAGCGAGCGATCTGCGCCCGTGCAGTTCCTTTCGCTTTCATATAGTAGCATAAAATGCACGGTCGCGAGCGACTCACGAGCTGCGCATTCGCCAGATGTAGACGTTCTTATAAATATATAAAATGAAATGGAATTTTATAATAAAATTTTTGGAGGTGGTCAGGTCAAGTGTTTACAATCTAAGAAAAATATTTAAAAAAATATAAAAAAAAATGTTTAAATAATTAAGTGACTTCGTAATTTACTATTTAATATTTTCAGTGTATCTAATTCATTACTAAGCTTAAACCTTGAATAATGAAAAGAAAAACAATTAAAATAAAACAAACTTTTACGGATATCAAACGCGCTATATTTCCACGAACTAAGTTGTAATTGTCCGTAATTTTTAGGTTTTTTAGGGGTTTTTTGATTTTCCCGACGTTTCGGCACCTTTACAGCTGCCGTGGTCACGGGATGGACGAGGGACGAGGGACGAGGATCCCGTGACCACGGCAGCTGTAAAGGTGCCGAAACGTCGGGAAAATCAAAAAACCCCTAAAAAACCTAAAAATTACGGACAATTACAACTTAGTTCGTGGAAATATAGCGCGTTTGATATCCGTAAAAGTTTGTTTTATTTCAATGAACAGTGCGCGCCAAAACATAAAAAAACAATTAAATAAACTATTTAAAAATATTGATAATATTACGTTCGTTTGATATTACGTGATATTACGTTCGTTTGCTCGCACTGCGCTGTTGCGCGGCGCTGCGACGACGGCCGGCCAGCCGTCAACCTCAACCAGTCAGCTGAGCCGTATGTACCTTACTTACTATGCAGCAACCAACGCTACCGTCTGGGCTGTGCCTGAAACCCGATTATTTTCTTTTAACAACTCGTCGTCGTCGTCTCAGCCACAGCCAGGTTTTAGCAACTAATTTGTACGAATTATTCTAAAGTGCAGTAAAGGCTAACGATTAATGGCTAGATCTAGTAAAGGTTTGTAGGTACTAACTGTACTATGATTCTATCAACACTTGTTATTACGAGTGTTGAGGTGACTATTATGCTGTGATGAGTCTTGTTTATAGCGGTGACTTTATTATTCAGGCTTCCCCAAAAAAAACAAAATCAAGTTTTAAAAAAGTCTTGCTTAACAGTAGGTGCAGGTAAGTAAGTAGGTACTTACATGGCGTCGAACAGCAATTCAGTTTACCTAATCTGCGCGCAGCAAAGTCGATAAGCTTTCAATCACACTTAACAGGCTTTGGACTAACAAAGTAAAGTACCTAATCAAATCATAATTATGTAAACAGGCAATACTTTACTTTTATGATAAATGCAAAATTATTATTACACTAATTCGGCGGCGTCAAAGTCGCCGACAAACGATGCCGCCACGGCCGCCAAACGCTGCCAATCGCTTTTCGGCA
Organism: Chrysoteuchia culmella; assembly: GCA_910589605.1. Lineage (NCBI taxonomy): Eukaryota > Metazoa > Arthropoda > Insecta > Lepidoptera > Crambidae > Chrysoteuchia > Chrysoteuchia culmella. The sequence goes on from OU342651.1 coordinate 21,545,893, forward strand.
CCGTCCGCGTCGCTCGGTCGGCGGTCAATCAAAAAAGTTAGTGACTCGAAAATGATTGCGGTGTGCAGACGTGTAGTTGTGTGCCGCGGGCGGGCTGCATATTTAACCGACTTCAAAAAAAGGAGGAGGTTATCAAGTCGACTGTATTTTTTTTATTTTTTTTTATGTATGTTCCACCATAACTTCGCCAGTTGTTAACAGATTTTTAAAATTCTTTTTTTATCTGGAAGAAAATGGTTTATGTGTCCCATATAATTTTTACGAAGATCTGGCTAGTAGTTTTTTCATAATCCTGAAAAATATCAATCACCTTTTGGCAAGTAGTCGTATACCTAGATGACATCATTGTTGTGTATGGGCTGATTTTTAGTGTAAGTAACGGCACATAATGTAACAAAAAAATCTGAAATAAAAACATTTTATAAAAAAAATCAAACCGACTTCAAAAAGTAAAAAATAAAACTTTTGGAGTCGGTGCTAGTTACTTAGCTAACAAAAAATATAGTTAATAGAAGTGCAATGTAGGCTGGCACCGACTCCAAAAGTTTTATTTTTTACTTTTTGAAGTCGGTTTGATTTTTTTTATAAAATGTTTTTCGTTTACGATATCGATCGGGGTGACGATAAAACGTCATTCATTAACTATAAAAAATTGTGTACTAATAAACAAGCAAACGGTGAAAAGTACTAACCAGACAGTGTGTCAGTGTAACAACTAATTAGTGTATAAAAGTGTGTAAACCATCAATCAGTGCAATAAGGTTAAGGAGAGTTGTGATTGTGATGTATGAGTGAATGTGGTCGACAGCGACACAGGATAATTATTTATCCCTTTTTTGTATGCAGAATATGCAGATGATATCATCTGAATGAAACTAATGCCATGCATGCAAGTAGGTAACTATCTTAAAATTATTTAGTTCTTGTAATACAGTTCCAAGGTAACAATTTATTTTTCAACTTCTTTGTTTTAAATACCAAAGATAGGGATAGGTACGTACTTAAACACGCGCTTATAATTAACTAGGTAGGTCTCAGTGGTATCCACCATGAGAATTATTTGATGATCATACGCATTAATCTTGCTCCTTAAGAAAGGGTTACTTACACTCTATTTTGATTATGTAAGTTATTATTTAATAGGTACATTAGTGTGGTGGAAAGCATATCAACTGTGGTGTGTTGGTGTTGCAGATGAAACTAAACTGTAATTAACACCATGTACCTACTGACACTTATTATTAAGATATAGCTTTTTAGGCATTCGCTTATCCGTTTATTTTATGTAACACAAGACTTCATTTAATTTTATTACGTGTAGGATTGAATTAAAATAGGCTTGTAACTGTGTGGTAGTCGTAGGGATGTATGGTAGGATAAGTACGTATGGCTCTCAGCTTGTAACGATGCCATTTCGTTCTAGCCTTATGGATGGATGAAACCTCTATAATGGCTGGAAACTCCGTAGTTTCACTCTATGGTAATCAAATTATATTTTTATCTGTGGGCCTACCATCAACTGTAATGCGACTCATTTTAGGTTACCATCAGGTAGTAAGTGCGGGACGCCGCTAGACGCGCCATATGGCAGCATCCCACTCTCACAACCTACAATGAATTGCATTACAGTTGATGGTAAGGCCCCTGTTCTGTCTAAATTAAAATTTTCTCCGTTCCACGATTTCCACTGACTGGTTGGGTCGAGGTCGACGGTCAGTCAGAGCGGCTGCGCTCCCGTCCCAGCCGAGCGTAATAATATCAGCTGTTTCCATTTTTTATTAATATGATTTTTTATTATTATTTAAGGTTTAAATTGGTAATTGATTAAGTGACAACACTTAAAAAAGAACTATAGTAAATTACGAACTCATTAAATTATTTTAAGTTTTTTTTTTAAATAATGTTCTTAAAAATATTTCCCATGTTGCAAACACTTGACCTGACCACCTCCTAAAATTTTATTATAAAAATCCATTTCACCTTATATAATTTGGAAACAGACCTTTAAGTATCATACCTTAATACAAACAATATGATATATTGATTATGCAAAATAGTGTCAGATGCTATCATTTTTAACTTTTGGCCCGCTGCAGCTCGGCGCGCGCTGCAGCGAGGGCTGCGTCGTGCCGATGCAGCGCCGCAGTGTGCTGCAGCAGCTGCAGTAGCATACACACACACCCACCTGGACCGCTGCAGCTCGGCGCGCGCTGCAGCGAGGGCTGCGTCGTGCCGATGCAGCGCCGCAGTGTGCTGCAGCAGCTGCAGTAGCATACACACACACCCACCTGGACCGCTGCAGCTCGGCGCGCGCTGCAGCGAGGGCTGCGTCGTGCCGATGCAGCGCCGCAGTGTGCTGCAGCAGCTGCAGTAGCATACACACACACCCACCTGGACCGCTGCAGCTCGGCGCGCGCTGCAGCGAGGGCTGCGTCGTGCCGATGCAGCGCCGCAGTGTGCTGCAGCAGCTGCAGTAGCATACACACACACCCACCTGGACCGCTGCAGCTCGGCGCGCGCTGCAGCGAGGGCTGCGTCGTGCCGATGCAGCGCCGCAGTGTGCTGCAGCAGCTGCAGTAGCATACACACACACCCACCTGGACCGCTGCAGCTCGGCGCGCGCTGCAGCGAGGGCTGCGTCGTGCCGATGCAGCGCCGCAGTGTGCTGCAGCAGCTGCAGTAGCATACACACACACCCACCTGGACCGCTGCAGCTCGGCGCGCGCTGCAGCGAGGGCTGCGTCGTGCCGATGCAGCGCCGCAGTGTGCTGCAGCAGCTGCAGTAGCATACACACACACCCACCTGGACCGCTGCAGCTCGGCGCGCGCTGCAGCGAGGGCTGCGTCGTGCCGATGCAGCGCCGCAGTGTGCTGCAGCAGCTGCAGTAGCATACACACACACCCACCTGGACCGCTGCAGCTCGGCGCGCGCTGCAGCGAGGGCTGCGTCGTGCCGATGCAGCGCCGCAGTGTGCTGCAGCAGCTGCAGTAGCATACACACACACCCACCTGGACCGCTGCAGCTCGGCGCGCGCTGCAGCGAGGGCTGCGTCGTGCCGATGCAGCGCCGCAGTGTGCTGCAGCAGCTGCAGTAGCATACACACACACCCACCTGGCCCGCTGCAGCTCGGCGCGCGCTGCAGCGAGGGCTGCGTCGTGCCGATGCAGCGCCGCAGTGTGCTGCAGCAGCTGCAGTAGCATACACACACACCCACCTGGCCCGCTGCAGCTCGGCGCGCGCTGCAGCGAGGGCTGCGTCGTGCCGATGCAGCGCCGCAGTGTGCTGCAGCAGCTGCAGTAGCATACACACACACCCACCTGGCCCGCTGCAGCTCGGCGCGCGCTGCAGCGAGGGCTGCGTCGTGCCGATGCAGCGCCGCAGTGTGCTGCAGCAGCTGCAGTAGCATACACACACACCCACCTGGCCCGCTGCAGCTCGGCGCGCGCTGCAGCGAGGGCTGCGTCGTGCCGATGCAGCGCCGCAGTGTGCTGCAACAGCTGCAGTAGCATACACACACACCCACCTGGCCCGCTGCAGCTCGGCGCGCGCTGCAGCGAGGGCTGCGTCGTGCCGATGCAGCGCCGCAGTGTGCTGCAGCAGCTGCAGTAGCATACACACACACCCACCTGGCCCGCTGCAGCTCGGCGCGCGCTGCAGCGAGGGCTGCGTCGTGCCGATGCAGCGCCGCAGTGTGCTGCAGCAGCTGCAGTAGCATACACACACACCCACCTGGCCCGCTGCAGCTCGGCGCGCGCTGCAGCGAGGGCTGCGTCGTGCCGATGCAGCGCCGCAGTGTGCTGCAGCAGCTGCAGTAGCATACACACACACCCACCTGGCCCGCTGCAGCTCGGCGCGCGCTGCAGCGAGGGCTGCGTCGTGCCGATGCAGCGCCGCAGTGTGCTGCAGCAGCTGCGCGCGCAGCTCGGCCTCGGTGGCGACGGCCTGCTCCCGCCCCACGCTGCACACTATCATCTGCTCCCGCAGCCGCAGCGTTAGCTCTTGCAGCTCCTGTTCACGAGCAATTTACGAAATTAGAGCGACCGAAGTTACCATATTAAACATGTTCAATAAATATTTGACGCTCGTCAAGCTTGCATTTTTATGGCCTGCGCAGACGACGGACATTGAAGGACTTTTGTCCGCGACACGACCTTATTACTAAGAACATAAAGTTGAATAAATAACGAGGACTATCGCGTACTTTTCGCGGATATACGCGGTCTAAGTTGAATCTTATTTGGTTAACAATAAAGACGTGTCGCGGACAAAAAGTCCTCCGTTATCCGTCGTCTGCGCTAGCTCTTAAAATAAATTTTGACAGAACAGTAGCAAATTACGGATTCAACGAACATTTAAAACTCAAGTGAGAATCCCTAAAAACTATCGTCCTTATCACCGACGCCAAAATGTGGCGTCAATAGATATGACTGTGTGATGTTTATACATGTTCACTCTCAAGCTGAACCTTTGATACGCTGCCAACCTCTCAAAATATCGTCGTCGTCGTCGTCTCAGCCACATGACACCCACTGCTAGGTATAGGCCTCCCCCAAGGATCTTCACAACGATCGGTCCTGCGCAGTCCGCATCCAGCGGCTTCCCGCGACCTTCCCCAGATCGTCGGTCCACCTTGTCGGGGGCCCCCACGGAGCGTCGTCCTGTGCGCGGTCGCCATTCCAGAACCGCCCCGCCCCAACGGAAGGACGACAACGGAAATTTTGATACAGTTACTTATTTTGAAAATAAAGGAATATTTCTTTTTAACAAAATTTGGGTAATATTTAGGGTACTTTCCCTCCAGCTACCGTTTTTTTTTCCACCCTGTAAATGACATGAATGTTTATATGCGTACAGTAGGTAAGTAGCCGCGGTGAACCGAGGCACTGTACTCACCTCCACGTTGTCGGGCAGATCGATGACCTCGTTCTGCATCTCGGCCGCCTTTTTCGTGTACTGCCCCACTAGGTAAGAGTTGTCTTTTTCTAAACTGTAAAACAATCGTATTTTAGTTCATTTTAGCTTGACTATTCAATCGTCTTTGCAGCATCAGTCTTTAGAGACCTGGGAATGCGAAACATTTTCCTGCATATCTAAATATTTCCCAGATTTTTTAAAGGCTTACTATTCCAGTCGCCGCTGCAGCGTCTACCTATCAACAGTAAATGTAATGACGAGGCTTCCCCCTGCACCTCCACGGCGGCCCCGGCGTGGGCTGCCAGCGGCGTCTGTGCTTCATCAACAGCAGCTCTTGCTGACTGTGCCCGCTCCGAGTGCCACGAGCGGACTGTCTGATCAGCTTCACTAAGCATGATTATTTTGAAGCTAAACTACCCACATTCTTCCACTCTTGTTAAGCGGTTGCCTTTTTGAAAGAGTCCCATATATCTCCGGCAGTCTACTGGCCTGGGATCGCGAAAAAAAATTTCCTTGAAGTTGTGAGGTTCTCACCTATCGAGCCTTCTTTGCAGCGTCTCCCTATCAACAGTTAGCGTTGTAACAAGATGTAGGGCTTCCCCCTGCGCCTCTACGGCAGCCCCGGCGCGAGCTTCAAGCGCTGTCCGTGCTTCATCGACAGCAGCTCGTAACTCCGTTAGTACGTTGGCGGAGTCTGCCCGCTCGGAGTGCCACGTGCGGACTGTCTCGTCGTGGAGGGAACGGACGCCTTCTAGCTCTTCTGTGGCCTGAGGAAAGAAAAACGGCCAAGTTTATTTAACCATGATTAAAAACGTAAAAGTAAGGTCATCTTTTCACGTCTTAAGGTTGTAACGTTACACGTACATTGTTTATATAAAACAAACCTAATTTAATTATTTACATTTTAAAATAAAGAAAAGTACAATTCCAAATCACAGTATTTATTAAACTTAACGAACGAACTTTGCACTATACGAGGCTACACAACTTTCTAGAAGAAATTTTGTAATTTTCTTCTTCCTTCACTATTTGACAATTTTAAATTTGCATTTATTATCTTTCGCTTTTATAATTTTTAGCGAATTATAACTTTAAAATGCATTTTATTTAATAGCCTCTATCGTTTAATAGCATACATTGTAAATTCCTTTCTGGTTTCTTTAAATTAAAAGCCACTTCACCAACAATTCTGGCCACTTCCTTTGTCGTTTATGTGGTTTTCGTGGCCAGAAAGAACATTGTGGTAGACGTGTTCTAATGCTGGACAATTTGATAATTCCAGGGAACAAGATTAGGATACAAAATTGGATCCTCTTTTCTTCCACTTGAAACCCGTGACACCTACTACTTCTGTCGGCACGATTCACCACCACCACCGCTTCGAGTTCGAGATCACCGAGACAGGGAAGTGCCGACCGATCACAGCGTAAAGCACATATTAAAAGGGCTTCACCCGCACCTTGATTTATTATTTTGTAATAAAACTGTGATTTGATTTTGTGGACTTGGGTTGACAAACGTCACAAGGTTTTCTTAGTTGTTTCAACAAATCCGATAGTCATACGCACCAGCTTGAGCGCGTGGTCGAGCTGCCTGGCGCGGTCGCGGGCGGCGTCGGCGCGGGCCTGCTCGCCCACCAGCTGCTTCTCGTAGTTGGCGCACATGTCGCACTGACGAGCCGACTCTATCAATACAAATACTACTTAATCAATTGAAATAAAACAAATTTTACGGATATCAAACGCGCTATATTTCACGAACTAAGTTGTAAATGACAGTCATCCCGTGACCACGGTAGCTGAAAAGGTGCCGAAACGTCGGGAAAATCAAAAAACCCCTAAAAACCTAAAAATACGGACAATTACAACTTAGTTCGTGAAATATAGCGCGTTTGATATCCGTAAAAGTTGTTTTATTTCAATAAACAGTGCGTGCCAAAACATAAGATGTACCTACTTAATCAATTTCTAATTCTAGACAATAGTCAGTTTCTAGATCTAAGATGTACTTAAGATAAGAAAATTGATCTATATTTTTGTAAGAAAAATGTGTCAATAAATAAATTATTATTATTATTACCACTGATAAACACTCGCAATAAAAAAACCATTAATGGTGATCCTACTAATAAATGTGAAGGTATGTTAGTTTGTTTGTTTGTTATTCATTCACGCAAAAACTACTGAACGGATTTGGATGAAACTTGGTATGAGAGACTTCAAATAGTGGACTAACACATAGGTGACTATTTATCCCGATATTCCCACGGGAACGGGAACCACGCGGGTGAAACCGCGGGCAGCCGCTACTGTATAAATTAGTTTTTGCTCGAAGGACCATTTTAAAGAAATTTGTATATACGTATTTAATTATGCAAGTTACACGTAAACATAATATTTTTGGCAACGTACCTGTTTCTGGTTGACTGTCACCGCCAGAGCCGCTCTGCGCCGGACTGCCGGCGGTTACTGTTCTGGATTTCTATAAAGTAAAAAATTTACATTTGACATGTTTCTAATAAATGAAGGAAGGAAATCTATGATTATGTAGTGAGGACATTGGAATATGGCTGAAGATGATGATTTAGTACTTTGTGTCTAATCAAGTGGAAACTGGCGAGTGCAAACACGATAGAGTTAAAATGTGACATTTCAGATGTTTCTCCTTATCAATCCATCAGAAATTAAGTTGTGGGGATATTAGAACTGCTTATGCTGATTATTTGAGGTATAAGTTATTGCGACTAATGCATAATTCGCGACGGGTTGGCATGGCAATTTGTTTGTGGTATGTAACAATATTATAAGCCATCAACATGATGGAGATCGCAGTCGTTAAATATAGCCGATGTCTACCGCTTCAATACGATCAAGATGGCGGCAAGGATAAACGATACGTTTTCGGGGTCCCTTCCCGCATAAACTCATACACCGATTGCCATGTGAACCTGTCGCGAACTATGCTATAGTCACAATAACTTATACCTCAAATCATCAGCATGGGGCCTAATATCCCCACTTCTTAAGTACACAAGAAGACTGACCAGAGCCTCCTGCAGCTGTGCATCAGTGTCGCGCAGCTTTCCCTTGAGCACGGCGATCTCGTCGTTCAGCGGCTGGATCAGCGAACGCACCAGCTCGTTCTCTTCCATGGGCTGGATAACATACACCCTCGGTTTACATTTCGTTTCGAAATGAGTATCACAAAATTTACCAGGGTGTCAATTTTGTAAGCGTTTAGTCGTAATTAGTTTATTTTATTTTATTACACAACTTTTGAATCACGATTGAAATACGATTATGACTAAATGTTAGCAGAATAAAGCCACTGATAGATATGTCAGCGTAAAATATTAGTATCAAAAATTAAGTAACTCGAATCCCGTCAGGGCGACATGAGACTAGTTGCTTTTTTCTAGTATATTTTCTTGTTTAAAATTTATAACTCGAATCCTCCATCTCTTTTCAATGCTTTTAAGAATCTGGATCTGGATCAGAATTATCGGAAGTCAACTTAAAATTTCGCTGTTCGGTGGCAATACCAGGACTACTTATAGCGATTCAGTTCAAATTGTGTTCAGGTTGTGTGATTCAGACGCCGTACCATGATCTATACGTGCGTATAGGTCATGATAAGACCGCTGCTGTCTATCAATTTAAATATTTGGTCAAATCAATATGATACTTTAAAAGTTTTTAATATTAAAATTGATGTTTTTAACATTGCTGTTGTTCCCGGTGTTATATTTAATTTCCAATAAAAAAATACACCATATTTTAATAAGTCGTAAGTTCACTCACCTTTCTGGTAGGCGGTTCGCTGTCGTCCGCGCCGAGCTTGCGCGCGAGCGAGCGCACGAACGTGGCTGGCGCCAGCGACACCTCCTGCCAGCACACGCGCCCGTACAGACCGGATAATTGCGCGTATACGCTCATCGTGCACGTACACGCGAACGTATTGCAACACGGTTACACTTGTAATTGGCAGAGCTTTATTGAGCTTTATGTAAGACATCAAATATAATGGCGTCTTTTATATAGTTAGAGTATTAAGATTCTTTGGAAAAAAATAGGGTGGTACAATCCACTAGTACAACTTTATTAATATTTTCAAAGTTTACACAAACAATGAATGTATTTTTATCTAAACAATTACTTTAATGTCTATCTGTATGTTATTTTAATAACGTAAAACGTTTATTATAATTTAATTTTGAATGTGAAATGTCACCAAACTTTGGAAACATCGCGGGTTATCGCGATGGGAGCTAAGACGTTACTTCACATGCTAATTTTATAGAATTTGTCGCACCGATAATATGCTAATTTGTAACGACTGATAAAACTAGTGCGGCTACACACGTGAAAACTATGCTGAGTTAAAACATATTCACATGAAAGTTCAAGAGCTCATAACTCAAATGTCCAAAGCGACTACTTATAACAAATTCGATCTAAACTTGAAGTATGTTTTAAATAGGGAAAAGATTTTTTTTAATAAAAATTTTTAACTGGTCATGCGAAATTAAACTCCTTCAAACAATACCTACGTATTGTTATGGTAAATTTTAAATAGAAAAATATTGGAAAAAATTAACTCGGCCACAAGTGAATTCTCAGACGGGAATCGAACCCGCGACCTTTGGAAATCCGGTCCAAAAGCATTGGACCGGATTTTCAAAGGTCGCGGTTTGACCAGTTAAAATTTTCACTTGTGGCCGAGTTAATTTTAGACTTCTAAACTCTAAAGTTTAGAAAAGTCTTATAATCCCTCTCCGTCCGTCCGTACGTACGTACGTATGTATGTACGCATCGAGATCTCAGAAACCATAAGAGATAGAGACAAACGGTCAACGGGAATGAGTTTAGGACACCTTGGACATGTGTCAAATGTACTTTTTTAGTTTCTACACTACAAAACAATAACAACTGTCACGTGGTTTAGAAGTCTATTTTGTGCCTGCTAACTAGCAGGCGCTGCTAACTTGTTTTCCAATATTTTTCTATTTAAAATTTACCATAAGTATAAAAATAGCATTGAAAAATGCAAAAATTACAAAATCATAAACCTACATATTGTTTTAGACACTAAATATGTGAATATATATTTTTCCTTTAAAATGGCAAGACTATACTTTATATCTAATTACAACATTATACACGCCAACGATTGTGAAATGTTAATAGGTGGAACAAAATAGCGTGTTTTGTATTCAGTATAGCAGATGTATTGTTCGACCCTGAGATACTTGGCAGTACAGTAGCTGATAGTAAACATATTGGTACTGTGGTTCGTTACACGGTTTGTGACAGGAATATTTAAATTAAATTTTGTGCTTTCACAGTAAAATTTATTATATAGTTAAGTTCATTAAAATAATCAACATAAAAAAATATTTGTATTAATTCTGCATTTATTTCTACTTATCATTTTACGTGGTTGGCTACAAGATTGCAAAATATTAGAATCTTCTGCTAAATACTACTTTAGCACCTACATTAAAGAAAGTAGGGCCGCTAATAGAATGCGTTTTAAGTTCGTCATCGATTATTCGTACCAGTAAGTTGTCAAATAGGCTTTGTATACCTGATATAGTGGACTGAGACGACTTGTCAGGAACTCATTCAATCAGAGACCAGACTTTAGTACTTACAGGTATTTTGTTTCGGATGTACAAATACTTGGCAACGTAGAATAATTTTGACGACTCTAAAAGCGCTTAATTACTAACGGACGAAATTAATAATCTATCTGTAGAGATAGTTCCCTAGGATACTGGTTTGGATGCCTAGCAACCGTCGTTTTTTGGGGTCATATTAACAAAAATATACTAGGCAACTAACTCAGATAGCCCAATCCTTATCTACAGATAGGTTATTAATTTGGGGCGTAATCTACACACATCAAAAGTGTATAGGGATCCAGTACGTTTATAGAAGATTATTGTTGTAACTTTTTGGATCGTTAATGTAATGATTCTTTTTTAGTAAACTTCACTGTTTGAATAAAGAAAGAATTAAAGTAAAAAGCCAGTGTGAAAGACTACATTTAATAATATTAAGTGGATATTTGTTTATCGTTATAAACATACTTGATCCCTAGAAACTTTTAAAGTGCATATTTGAATTATTTTTTCCTACTGACCTGCTGCTGCTGCTGCTGCCTGAGCGCTGTGACTTGCTGCTCCAGCTCGAGGTTGCGCGTGGCGAGTCGCCGCACCTCCTCCGAGCCCGACGACGACGCCTCCACCGTCTCTGCCAGAGAAACGACACTTTAACATCACAATTTTAAGGCAAAAAATGCGGTATCATATGGAAAATACAGGAGTACTTTGTCAGCTTTTAGCCAGCAATCACATACGTAATACCATTTTGATTTTACGTTCCGCACCGATCGCGCGATATCTGCGCGATAACACGGAAACATGATGGTTATTAAGATTTTGTCAATCTATATTTTAAGTTTTTATTGATTTAAGTATCTATATCAGAAGGTAGAATGCGTGGCCGCCATTTTAAATAGTCACGATGACGGACTTCTGCCTGGGATAAATGTTCAAGCCCCTTTGTTATTTTTGTTATATAAATAGATAAGGGTACATGCATTACAGATAAGGGCGCGCTCAAGAAATAACCTGGGCCCCTACCGCGCAAGTGTCGTTGGCATCGACATCGACTTCATTTGACAGATGGATGTGACATATTGCTCTTAGTCTTTGGTAAGTTTTCATTTGTGTCAAAAAAAGCAGCAATGTGTCACATCCATCTATCAAATGAAGCCGATTTCGATGACGACGCCACTTGCGCGGTACGGCCCCTGTACCTGCCGATGACCAAAAACTATTTTAATTAAGTATTCGAAAGTCTTCTCTATTTTTACATAGAAATGCCCGACAGAGCTGCTATAATGTGTTGAGGTATTACGTACCTTTTGTGCCCCATCGTAGGCAGAAGGTGGGTAACATCAGATATAATGCAGCACCACTCTCAACAACGCTTTGCACTGTTATGATGAATACTAGGAAAACATGCTGCTTATCTATATATTCTAAACTGTAAAAACCTTTGTGCACGGCGTAATGATAATTAAAATCACGACTTCATTAACAACTATTAATTAGCTCACAAATCTGATAACAAAAGTTCCTAATTTTTAAATTAATTTGAGTTGGATTTTTATAACAATTAAATATAATGTTTCATATTTAATATGGTTAGGGTCACATAACAAAAAGGCAGTTTCAAGGACATGTATGTTGACAAATTATTTATCTTAGCTCAGCTGCCCTGAGCTGGCTCTAAGTGGTCGATATTGACCCCTTTGGGTCGATATTGGTTTACCAGGTAGGTCTGAGGTACCAGACTATTTTGAAAAGGGGTTTCTTGCCCATAATATTTTGGGAATCCCTGGTTTAGAGGGTAGTAAATAGTATTTTTAAGGGTATATAAAGAATATTTCATCTTTATCATTTTTAATTTATGGAAAGAAGTAGAACAGGAATGTTAGGCAAGTTCCGTAAAAGAACCGTAAAAAATACTTAAATCATACCATTAACAAGTAGCTGCAAGCTCTGTATCTCAGACTTCTGGTTCTGGCTGAGGGTCTGCAGCTGCTGCAGCTCGGCTCGCAGCCCCAGCACCTCTGACTCCAACTGCTCCTTCTCCTGCACCATCCTCCTCATGTCCTCTGAAATCCACACAACATGTAAATAAAATCATGGTGAATAAAACCCTACAATAGCAATCTTTTTTCTAGGGTTAGCATAATTGTTAATCCCAGAAGATACAGACTAATCTCAGTTTTTATCTATAGTCCTGGCCTATTGGACTACTGCCGGACTATATTGTATGAATGAAAACATAACAATGTATGAAAAATATCCCAGAAACAATGAAAAAACTTTTCATATAAATGTTTAACAAAAGTTATATTCAAATGTTCTGAGCTGAATTTTGGGTTCTGAACATTCTATTCTACTGAACAAAGAGTTGTGGATTCACATATATATCAAAGAAGTAAGAAGTATATGAGCACTTAATTTTAATTTAAACAAAGTGCTATGCAAAGTTGTACAATATTCTTATTTTATTATAACATTCTAATTACAATTATTTAAAACAATTACATACTGCTATAAAAAAAATAAAAATTAGACAACTAAGAGCAAGTCTGTGTAAAAAAAAGTGCAAGTAAAACTTTTCAGATATGATATAAAACTTTATAATGTTGATAGACAACCATGGCATAAGATACCTGTCGTCTATTGGGTTTGATTGCCGGACAAGACAAATATTTGTATGCATAAACATATCTATTTGTCTTGGTCTGAGTCTGGGTGTTTACTACATAGTATTTACAAAAAAAGTATAGCATATGGATAAACAAACTTATCCATAATTTAGTATCTGTAACACAAATTCATAACAAACTTAGCTTGGGCTAAATAGTTGGTGTAAATTGTATGTTTATTTGGTTTTTATATAACTTTGAAGAACACATTTTTGAGTTACTTATAAAGAAAGGTTTCATGTTACTTAAAACTATTTTATTTTCACTTAATAAAAAATATGTATAGTAAAAGAGTTCAATATTTACTTTTATCTCACTTCAAATTTTTGTATAAAAAGCTCTGATGAAAGCAAAGCATGTAAACACCGAAGAATAAATCGTCTTCCTTGCCCAATACCATGATCCTTGGTTAATATATAATCAGACCTAATTCTAATTATCATTTGTGTATGTTAGTTACCATTAATTTCCATTTCTAAACTAAGATAAACTAATACTACAACAAAAAATTTACAACATAATGATAAAAAGTAGCTGATCTTCACTAAATCTCTAGAAATTAGTTCCAATAGTTTGGATATATCTATAAGTGAATGTAGTGTTCCATTTGATGTAAACAGAACGAACAAATTAAGGTTTTAACACTAAAGTAGCAAAACAACTAATTTCTGGCAATGTTACTGAGGAGAAACACATAATATGTGAGTGGTCAGAGGGACATGCAAACAAACAAACACTGTTAAAAACGTCTACATCATGCTCCCAAGACTTGCACCGCCTGACTAGTTAGGAGACGAACCTTCTTTCTGCAAAAATAGCTCTTTCATTTTCGCTCGCTGAACATTAAACTCTTCTTCAAGTTCCCGTCTCAGTAGATCTGGGGATGAGCTGCCACGACCACCCACACCGTCCACTTGAAACAGAAATACTATAACATCTTCCTGAACATGATTACACATCTATTTGTAACATGTGAAGCAAAAAAACACACCTTTTGTATCAGCAGACGGTTCGGTCGACATCTTCAATTCAGTAGCCGCAATGCTATCAAACTAAATCAGATATAGCTCTTCTTAATAACATCATCCCAAATAAATTTTATTCCTGGATATATGTACAGGATACCCCAGAAATATGGAAAAATATTGTGCAGTCACGAAAACCCAAATTGCTCTTAGATGTGACATGAACATGACAAAAGGATTTGTTTGATTGACATTGACATTTTGATTCACAGATTAGGTATTAGTTACTACGTAATTTTGATTGTCATTTGTGTGACAGAGAACGTCACATTCTAAACTTCACGTTTTTTTATATTTCGGCTTGAGTATGGTGGTCTGAGGTCTCTATGCCAATAAAATGATAATGCTAAAATTATTTTTATAAAAGCCCGAGATACATAAGGCTAGTTATAAGCTAGCTAGTCATTCTGGTTTCGTGTAAATAGAATTATTATAGCTCCTTATCTAGGCTAGTAAGAAATCTATCTAGTAAGCTAGTGTCTCAAGCTAGGATAGTTTAATGCTGCGTCCACACCGGGCCAACGAAGGCCAATGAACGGCATCAGGCGTGACCCGCTGCTTGTTCGTTACCTACAAAGATTAATCGAAAGCTTTATAAGGGATCACTGGGAGCGATTTCAGTTCACATGCGGGTTTTCCAGATCATTTGATTGAAACAGACGGGAAAACAGAACTCCGAGGCTGGCGTTCGTTGGCTTTCTTTGGCCCGGTGTGGACGCAGCTGATAGAATCGGCGTTCTATTTTTGAGCTAGTAGAGCCCCCCACCACTGATTTAAAGCTTCATGTGGCTGGCGAAGCTAGTATTTTTTTTTGTTTGCATTTAATTTTCACAACGGACGTGTTGATACCAACTATTTTAAATTTACTGGCATCAAGTATATAGCACTAGCATATTCCAAGCCAGGACCGCAAGCCAGGACGGTAGGATCAGTTTACTAGCTTGCTAGAAGTAACTAAAAAAAATCTCGGGCAATATGTAGTGCCAGTCCTAGTTGAATGTCAAACGATACCAGTAGCCCTCCCTAGCAGCGGTTTTATCGGTACTCCTCTCCTCACATCTTAGCGTAGTAAGCAAGACAGCATGATGCGCTATCGCGTGATACAGCGGTGTTCATACTACCCTCTAGTATGAACACCGCACACAGAGTTATATGTATAGTTTTGAAATCTTATCTACCTTCACGGGAGTCGTAAAAGGGGACGAATGTCTTTGCTGCACACACAAATCATCGTACTGGAGCGCTCATGGCCTCGCTTGACAGACTGATCGTATTCGATCGCGTTTATTGAGCAAAGTTGGCCCGGTCAGGTGTCGGATGGGGGACCGTAAAGTGGCATTACAACTGAGCGCTTCCGTGCTTCGGAGGGCACGTTAAACCGTAGGTCCCAGCTGTTAGCATTTGATTACAGTCGTTATGGGGAGGTTATGTCAGACTCTTACTGACTAAACACCACCTTATGGCTGGATTCCCCGGCAAGGGACGGCAGCCTACATCGGAAGCGACCGTACCCCTGGGAAGGAATACGGCGGTCGTTATGCCAACTCAGAGGCTTTATAGGCGGCTTGATAAACTCAGAGACCAGAGGTGGCCTCTAATCCTCACTCGATAAGAAGAAGAAGAAGACAAATCATCATCGTCGTGCTGATGCCGGATACATACCCTCGATTAGATAAAACATGTTCATGCACACCCTATTTGTCTTGTCCGGGACTCGAACCCGGGACCTCATCAGATTCTAATATTTTGGTGCAGAATTCCCTGTGCCACAATTTATTAAGAACTAAGAAAGAATAAGTTACATAAGTCGCTGTCGTCTGGGTATTGTCTTGTTATTCATAATATTCCTTGCAATAATTTCATTTGCCATAATGATCCTCGGTCATAACATTCATTTGCATTATTCTCATTTATACTAATAACGCATGATATAATCATTTACTGGCTAAAACTCTCATCTGCCATAAAATGAGATGCCATATTAACAAATGCTATAATTATTAGAAACTATCAATATGGATGTTTAATATATTATGTATCTATTTACAAAAAAAAAAAGTATATAAGTATGTTTATCCGTTATCTAGTATCCATAACACAAGTTCTTCATGATACTTAACGTGGGCTAGATAATTGGTGTGATTGTATGGAAATATTTATTATTTATTTATTTATTATTATTCGACATAATATTTATTTGACATAATAATACACGTCTTATAACGTTTATTTTTAATTAACTTTATGTAGATAACCAATTAGTAAAAAAACGAATAATATTCAGAAACGACTCAGTTGACCCCGACTGCCCGTAGTCTTGTATGCCCTACCACTAGAGTGTAATTTAGAGCCGCGAAGGCGCGGAGGGGCGAGGCGGCCCGCGTGCTGAGGAGCTGGGGGGCTACCGGCTAAAAAATATGGATACGGATATGGGCTTCATCTGTCATTTAAATTCCTTATTTTGATAGATTTTTGCTGCTTTGTTTTGTTGAACGTTGCTATCTAGCTATTGTTAAACCTGACGTCACTAAACGGGGATCTGATTTTTTTTTACAATATTAAATTAAAGTTCCGCAAAACGTATGATGTTCATATCCATAAAGTTACGCGGTAGCCCTGCAGGTGGCAACGAGCGAGCTGCCGCGGCTGAGGCCATAAGTTTGAGTAACCCTGATTAACCGACAACATTTTTGAGCCATAAAACATCGGCATTGGTTTGCCGAATGTAGCGTATCGTTGTTCAGGTTTGAAGTACTGCGGCTATTAGTGTTGGATGTATGTATCTTAGTCTGTCACTTGTTATCCAATTAATTTCCTTTTTTTCCTTTGGAGTGATCATTACCTATTATACTTTGCCAGAACATTGATCACCTGCATCTCCTTTCAAGACTAGAGAAGTATTATCTGAAAATAGTACTTTCTCTCATAATCATAAATTATCTGCATAGTAAGGAAGGTTAGTTATTCCTATAGATTAAGAACAGCAGATGACCCAATATTTATCCTTGAGGCACGCCTTTATTCCGGTAAACTCAGTGTTTTTAAATTTGTTGTTCTGCCTCTTTTTTTTCGACAGACGCAGTAAGGGATATCACGCTGAATAAAGACAAATTTACTGTTTAAAATAAATACTTTATTTGGTTCACATAATTTACTAAGTAATATTACAAAACACTTTCCAATCAATCTACTAATTAGCACTGAGAGCACAAACTGTATTTTTATTTGTCATGTCAATTATAATTAGCAATTGCTCACAAATAAATTAACACCTATCTAACGTAACGTACTATTAAAAACATTATTTGTTATGCTTTCGAGCGCCATCCTCTAACCAATATTAATAAAGGCACAGACATATCACAGTTTGATAATAACTAATGTTAATGTAGAAGAATATATAATTTTAATATATTATTTACAAATACAAACGAACTTCACGAATGCGTTAAACATACTACTGTGCACAAAGGACATCGACTACAGATGGCGCTGGTCAATTTCGCTAACGGAAACTAGACGTCGTTAAAAGCCTTGCTTGGCGTCTCTGAACTGTCGGCCGGCGGGGCGGTCGGCGAGGCAGGGAACTTGAACTAGGTTGAAGTAGATGTGGCCCATGAGGTGCGACGCGGAAGTGTTGGTGGCCTTGAGGCACTCGAAGAGCATGTCGTCGCAGGTGCAGTGCGACTTGCTGTAGATCGAGTTGTTGGTGAGATTGTACCGCTGCGAGAAGGCGCGCACCTTGGAGGGGCATAGATCGTGCGTGCGGCAGCAGCGGTCCAGCCGCCGATCCGCGCCCAGGTCGTGGTAATCGGCCGCTATGTCACCCGTGCCGCACCACTTTGTGCCTGCAATCAAACAGATTTATGTTATGGTACGTCGCACGTATCGTAGTATATACGAGTAGTATGGTTGGCTTGGGATTGATGTTAAACATTAGATTTGATGACGGCTAAGCTTAAGCCTCCTTCAACTTGAAGTCGCTGTTTCAACACTGATGGTGAGTGATGCGATGCGTGCAGCAGCGTGAGCGGGCTGCCACCGAGCATCAAGCGAGCGCGCCACCCGCGTCAGTATCGCCCGCTCCGTCAACACTAATGATGGTGACGGTATGATTACCGGGTATGATCCCCTGCAGCAGCGTGAGCGGACTACCGCCCAGCAGGCCGGCGTGCGCGCCGCCTGCGTCGAGCCTGGCCCGCGCCGCGCCCGCGCCCGCCCCCGCACCCGCGCCCGCGCCCGCTACTGCGCCCGCCGCCCGCCACGCACTCTTGCCGCCCCCCGTCGCACTGTTCTTTGCTCGTCGGCTATCCTCCGATTCTACCCCTTCAACCTGTAAAAAGGAAAATTTATACTTTTTAATTCTATGTCCAGGGTCCAATCGATTACGATTCCGAATGTACAGCCAACAGCACGTCAGGCTTTTCAGTTACACTTCGGAAACCGCGATTATTACAAGATTGACATAAGGCCGGCTTTCAAAGTCAAACTCTACCTATAGCCGTCCTGTCGTATGTCAATTCGCGGAAACGGACTCGTACGTACCTTAGCTAGGATTGCTTTCGCATTATAATAATTTGAAGGACAAAAGCATAATCTAGTTAGAAGTTACAATTAAATCAGTCTGATCATATATGCTATTCTGATGAGTACTTTTGCAAAATCTTTTTCAAATTCGCATTAAAATAATCTAGTTCACTAGAAAAGAAGTACTATGCTGTTCCTGACGTAGGTAACAACTAACCAATTTATGTACAGTCAGGGGAACTTCCCGGTTGACCAGTAAATTTTTTTTAGGGAGCGTTATTTAAAAAAGTAATAGATATATATAGAAAACGTTTATATCACAAATAATAAAACATTAAAGAAATAATTAATTATGCATTTCTTTAACCTTAGTACTTTCCGAGAAAACGTTTCCCAAACAATCTCTATTAGTCAACAGTCCCCGATGTTACCTATTCAACAGCTCTAAATCTTACAAAGTAACCGTGAATTGTGAATGTATAGCAAATAAACCTTGTGTGGTGTCGGCAGTGTTCTTAGAAGTAATCGCTAATGGACCGCGAATGACTAGGTAACTACTTACTTATGTGTCGACGTTAGCCACGCAGTGGCTGGACTAGACTCAAGGTAATATTAACTATAGTCATTTAATAATTATGTACTTAGTTAAGCAATCAAAGTAACCTTGAGTAAAGTCTTCCGAAAGCACACTTCACGGAACATATTGAAGCATAAAGATATACGCGACCAACGACTTCGCCCGCATGGAATAATACTATATGAGTATCATATATAAGATAACTAACTCGGTAATATTAACTCGCTTAGTCCTTTCAATTTTCGCGATAAAAGCTGCCCATATATATTATGTCCTTCTCCAAGGTGTTATGTAATTTCTATGCCATCATCATTATTCAGTCTACTTATTCTTAAATTTCATCAAAATTGCTTCAATGATTTAGACAAACAGCAACAACCAAGTTGTTGCCTCTATATCTTCATTGAAAAGTTAAATTCAGTAATTTAATGCTGTGTTAACACATTTCTTCTGAGAACACAGTAATCGGGAAATATGTCGATATTTTTAAATCGCATGTTTCCAAGTATCGCTGCAGTATACGTAGACAATGCGAGCGTAAATGTGCACTGCAGCCAAACATTCCATAGTGAAGAAAACTGCAAACCGCATCGTTAATGCGGCTTCTGATATGTTATAAGCTGCTCTGTAAAGTTAGGCCCTAGACAGACAGAATGCAATTTGGAAGTCGGATTGCAGTTGAATTGCAGCCCGTCTGTCTAGCTAGAGCCTAATGGCAATAATATGCGGTTTAATATTTAATTAAAAGGCATATTGAAGCTTCTAGAGTTGTTAAACTTTTGTATTCTTCAACTTAGAAATGAAAATATGAACATTTTTAAAATTTACTTTCCAGCTTATTAAACATCTTTCCAGTTATCATACATAAGTAAGAGTTCGTGTTAAGTTCAAACTTAGGTTATTTATTAATTTATTCCTTTTATTAATAATCTAAAGAGAACTTAACTGTAATAAGAGTGTTTTTATCTATTATGTAATTATAACTGTTGTTCTAAATATCTAAGCAGTAAAGAATAACAAAGGCTAACGACTTGTACCTACTATTATGTACTTCGAGACTGACTATGGTGCACGACGTAGTTTCCCGCCATTATTTCCAAACTTTCTCAGCTTTCCCCGATGACTCCGTGACATGTAGATATTTGCGTCCATTGGAAACTGACAACAATGTTACAACCGTGACCAACCCCGACCGACGGTCACGTGTATCCTCGAGCAAAACATTGGAATACTTCTTTCTTACTATAATATTACAAATGCAAAAGTTCGGATGGAAGTCTGTTACTCAATTACCAGAACGGAACATCGGATCTATACATTATAGTCTGGAATAGAACATTAAATAAATTTTACGTCGATACAGGAAACACGCGGGTAAAACTAGCCGACCACGAGTAAAACAATAAAGCTGAAGTACTTGATTGAAAGCGCCAAACTCCGAAACTAACAGTCTGATAGCATTGAAAGATAGTTTTTTTTTTATCATGCGCAAAGTTTCCTTTCTCAATACTAAAATATTCTCTGAACTAAATTAATAACCAGTTTTGCTGAAAAAATGCGGTTTTTCAGCAAAACTCAGCGCGCTTACATTTTAGAAAGCTGCAAATCTGGATTAATACCTACTGTCTAGGTTAGTCAAATATTTGCATGCCTGTGTTATGGGTCAAATATGTGAAACTTTAATGAATTATGACATCAATTGTACCATGTTTGTGGCAAATAAATGATTTCTATTTCATCAATAAAAAAAAATAAAAAAAAAACAACGTATCAATAATGCAGGTGTATCGGAATTACTCCGATTTCGTAACATAACAAAGGTACATACGAGATTACATAAAAAAGGTAGAAATTTACATTCGCACTAGTCAGAAAGAGATGTAGGAGAGTACACAAATTTCATTAATAAAGTTAAGAATTAAAATAACGGATAACAAGGACATCATAACAAAGTGACGTTAAACCAAGACTTAGGCTACGTTATTTGACTAATAATTGACTCAGTTGTTTCGGTTGTTTAACTTAACTTTTATTATTAATTTCTTATCCTTGACCTACCACCACCCAGACCACGTGACGTCTTCTGAATCAGTATTGACGCCAAGGTGTTCGTTGATCAACAAAAATAAAATTATGCAAGTTTAATTAAGACGCATCAAATATTATCAACGATTATATTGAATTGACATGAATTCAGGCTCGTAGCATTATCAATCTTCGTAGCGCATTTCTCGTAGCTGCTACGAAATACGAATTAAAAAAGGTATATTTTATTAAAATTCTACGTTTTCTTCGTCTGTTAAGTATTTCAAATAATCTGTAATACTTATGCATCGATGATTTTTTATAAATAATTAGTTCGACAGCAACCTTGAACGGGGCTCCACGAGCCATAGCAGCTACAGAGATAATTGCCTTGTCATTGAACATTTAGTCCGATCAATACATGGTTTCCATGAATTCAATACTCACATTATTTATTATTTTATTAAAGGTCGACATGATTTGACAGAAATTATTTTTGCTATTAAGTTTATGCACTTGAACTATTTACTTTTGAAACATTACCTATTGATGTTATTAAGGTGGCTACAATATTGATTTCAATTTAATTTTCAATCAAATACAAGTGAAGCCACAGTTTTGACACAGTTTGACAGTATTTAGATTAGCTTTATAAATACCTAAGCACCTACCCTAAAATAATTTCCTCGTTCGAGTCAAATCAATTCAATATCATTTATTCAGTCTAGCCTGTTACAAGCACTTATGAACGTCAAAGAAGCTACGCCATCGGCTCACAAACCCTACGGCGGGAGACCTTGTAACGAGAAGAACCGGCAAGAAACTCGTCAAGGGTTTTTGTCTCCCTGTTTTATTTCATACAGAGTCGTCAAATTGAAAAGTGACCTTAACATATCAGTAAGGTCAATTTCCATCACAAAAAGAAAATACTAATTATAATATTACATTTTGTGGTTATCCTAACCGTAAACAATTTTCAACTCGCAAGGAAGGACTTGCATTATAACATTTCTCGCATTACAAGGTTACTGTACAGCAAGTTGTGACGTACATACAGGTCAATAGTAATTTATTTTAGATAAAAATATTTAAGCTTTAAGCACAACGTTAAGACAAGCAGACTGAAGTAGACCCATTTCCGCTGGCGGCACTCGTTCACAAGCATGACGCATGAACCAGCCATCGCTTCGCTCAACCATATTTTAGGGAACGTAACGACCCGCCTCACATGACACCGCCGAAGAAACGTTGAGTGAGCATGACGTACTTCAGGTACTTATGTTAAAGTGTATAAATATAAAAAATACAATGGCAACAACAAAAAATAAAGATAAAAGTGCATTAATGTAAGACGCAACTTACGTTGTTTCAAAATGGCTAAAAATCATTATATTTTATCTTTGTAGTTTTGATGTTATTACGAATTAACGAACGAAACGCGTTTTATAACAAAACGAAATACATGTTTGAAATCTGCGTTGCGTTGTGGTGCTATATTTTACTGTGAACTACGATCGCGTTTCTCCTAATAAAAAAGCGCAAACAATTTAGAAAGTGCCCAAAAGTACTATTCAGCTATTGTTCGATCTTTCACAAAAGGTCCCTCCTTTTGGAAACTTAATTATGTGCGTCGCGGCGTAAGCGGCGTGTGGACACGATAATTTTAGAGAAATTTGTGGAATTATCATCTTTCGTAATGTCACTTAAGTTGTCATAAGTGGTAGGTATCATATTGTATTACAGACTAACAGACATAACTTTATATGCGCCTGCTTAATATTTTTTCCATATTCCCACACAAACTTATCAGCTCCTATTTGAGTCTTATAAAATAAAATGTATGTCTCGCTTAACTGAACTCCAACCCTACGGAGGCCAGAGGGAGGGAATTTTCAGCATTGTTGTGTTCCGGCAGTAAGAGATAAGATAGCCAGTTCCTCAGTGATTGAGGATTCCGGGAGAGGCTCGCTTTCATCTTCAGCCTTATCAAAATTTAATACTCTAAAGATCTAGCCCAGCATTAAAAAAACATCAAGACTACCCTAGGTTTACTATTTTAGGTCATATACTACCACCTCCAGTGAATTCTAGGCTTCATATTCTTGGTGGTTACCTGCTGGCATTGCGCCATCAGCTTGATCATCTGCGGGAAGGTGACGCCCAGCGGCCGGTTGATGCAGCCCAGCTGCCGGAGCAGTCTTAGTCAAGGTCTACCTCAGGGTTATCATATTGCTGGTGGTTACCTGCTCACACTGCGCCATCAGCTTGATCATCTGCTTGAAGGTGACGCCCAGCGGCCGGTTGATGCGACCCAACTCCCGGAGCAGTCTTAGTCAAGGGTCTGCCTTAGAGTGATCATATCGTCGGCGGTTACCTGCTGGCACTGCGCCATCAGCTTGATCATCTGCGGGAAGGTGACGCCCAGCGGCCGGTTGATGCGGGTCAACTGTCGGAGTAGGCGCATGGTGTCGTCTTCGTCACTGCAACAACCAAATTAAATCGTAAACAAACATATAGCGAACAGATCTTATTGTTAATAGAATCGCTATGACGTTTGCTTTCAAACAAATAATACCGCATCGAAATCAGTGTAAAAGAACTGCCTAAATTCAGAATCGTGACAACAATTCTTTGACGAACAACGGTTGGTCACACACATTAGAAAACAAGTACCACATATTGTCAATGACTTTTATTACTCTGCTGGTAGAAATTTATTCTCTTTCGAGTACGCTCGGTAAGCCCACCTGACGGCCATAAAATGCTGAGAAAGCTATTTCCACAATAACCTGAGTAACACATATTAACAAAAGGTCAAAAACCTAAGTACAACCTATTATGTTTTGCACTTCTATTCCTCTAGACCACTCTCATTTTCATTTTCACCGGTAATCCAACCCAATGTCATTACCAGAACCTCAGTAGTGCAGTGGTGATGACGTCATCAGCTGCAGCGTCCCAGTGAACCAGTTGTAAGGTCTGGTTATGCAACGTGGTCGTTGACCGAGCGCTGCGCACGCGTCGGCCGGTGAAAGTGACTACAGTACAGCTAGAGGTAGTACAGTAGGACACCTTACTGTACTAGAATGATCGTGAAAATGAGTTGTCGTCAACTTTTACTACTTAGAACTAGTTAAGTAGTGTAATTAAGTTTAGATTTGGCGCAGCGGATACAGTAAGACATTGTTGTAGGTACTAGAATGGTCGTAAAAATGAGTTGCCGCCAACTTATGGCTAATACTCATTTATTTAACCGCCTCTGTGGTCTAGTGGTACAACCACCGGTATCAGACCCAGGGGTCCCGGGTTCGATTCCCAGCGGGGTACATATTGTATTCGGTTTGGTTGGTGGTAGGACTTGTTGTAAGTCCGCCTGGCTAGCTACCACCATCTTATCTAAACCTGACGCCATAACAACAATGTTTTCAGCATTATTGTGTTCCGGCAGTTTGAGATAAGATAGCCAGTTCCTCAGTGACTGCGGATTCCGGGAGAGGCTCACTTCCATCTTCAGCCTTATCAATACTTAACATCAGGTATGATGAAGGCTGAAAGTGTCAACGTAGTACATAAAAAAAAAAAAAATTGGCTAAGTACTTGTTTTTTTTAGGCATACCAACAGCAGCACCTTTAATATTTTTTTTCTTTACGTAACTTACCTCGCCCTTAATAAACGGCAGTACTTCCCATTATACTTATTGTTATTATTTTGTCTGAAAAAGACCCAGTAGGTAGCAGTTGGGTCCTCCTCCTTTCTGATCCATAAATAAAATGTGGTTAGTGCTCTAACGCCCGATATGGGAAAGTTTATAACTTATCCAAGTTCCTATAAAACACATTGTAGTTAATTAAAAGACACCATAGTGGAAATACTTATTATCGTTTAGTTTCTTAACAGTCGCATACTGCAAGCAGAGCGAATGTTAATCCAATAATGCGCTCAGGCATTTGGGGCAGTGGGTTACGTTCACGACAGGAGTCAAGAACGGTAGCGCTTCGGTAGTATGGCCTCGGTACTTGGACAACTAGTAGCTATAGAAAGATCAGTTAAATAAGAGTATCGATATACTTTGTATGCCAGTCCATAAACTTACAATTAACTAGGTATGGAACGAAGGTTTCAAAGATTATTTTGCTATACAAAGCAAAATAATAACTACACATACGACCTATATGCGTGATTTATTTATTTATTTATTTATTTATTGGGCAGTCAACAAAAACATGTACTAACAATATGTAATAAATTAAATGTAGAATCTTAGTCTAAGTACAGTTTCTAATTGTAGACAGCCACGGCATGCAATTACGAACTTCAAAAAATAAAAATAAAAAAGACAATGTAAAAATCCAATACATGCTGCGGAAGGTTAAAATCAGGTTGTTACAAAATCATCTAATTTAATTTAATGTGATTTTGTGTTAGTATGACAAGTACGGATATGCTTAAAAATATTTTCTTTATTGCTTACTTAAACACAGATATATTACTAACTGGCGGCCGCTCACGGTTTCACACGCGTGGTTCCCGTTCCTATGAAAATATCGGGATAAATATCCTATGTTCATAACCAGGCTATCTACTAACTGTGTACCAAATTTCATCTAAATCCGTTCAGTAGTTTCGGAGCCTATTCAATGCAAACAAACAATCAAATATTTCCTCTTTACAATTTTTTTTTTTTTTTGTTTATTTTTTTTTACAATCACACCTATTATCTAGCCCACGTTAAGTTTCATGAAGAACTTGTGTTATGTATACTAGATAACGGATAAACATACTTCTATACTTTATTTTTTGTAAATACAAACATATACATATTAAACACCCAGACTTGACAAATAGACATGTTCATGTACACAAATATTTGTCTTGTCTGGGGATCGAACCCGGGACCTCTGGCGCAGAAGGCGAGTTTAGGACCCCTGCGCCAAACAGGTCGTCATATTAGTATAGAAGTATAGATTTATGGCTAGCGCAGACGACGGATCACGGAGGACTTTTTGTCCGCGACACGTCTTTATTGTTAACCAAATAAGATTGAATTTAGATCGCGTATATCCATGAAAAGTACGCGATAGTCTTCGTTATATTTCAAATTTTTGTTCTTAGTAATAAGGTCGTGTGGCGGACAAAAAGTCCTCCAATGTCCGTCGTCTGCGCAGGCCCTTATAGATACCTACGTAGTAGTAAGTAGCTACAGTACCTACTGATGTAACGCTGGCTGCCCAGTGATCTCTACATCTAGCCCAATTGCCCGGTTTTTTGCGGTTTGCTCTGTTGTCGGTCGTTGCCATATAGTTTTTAGGGTTCCGTGCCTCAAAATAAGACGGAACCCTTATAGGATAACTTTGTTGTCCATCTGTCCGTCCGTCCGTCCGTTTTCGATTATCTCGGGAACGCGTGGAGGTATCGAATTGAAATTAAAACCATATATCAACAGTCTGTTCATGGTGTAAAAAAATCAAACTTGTAAATTACTTAACTTAAAACAAAGATAGAACCGCTTATGTCACAAAAAAACGTATATTTCGACTTCCTCAAGCGCGTCGAAATATACGTTTTTATGCGACATAAGCGGTTCTATCTTTGTTTTAAGTTAATCAAGCGAATCAAAATTCATAGGGTACTTGTCGTTGATTTAGAACTATAAAATTTGGCAAGTAATAATCGTCTTTTACTATCGTCTTTGGTTTTGGAAACTGAATTTCGGGAAAAACTCGAGAACACGTCGACATTATTATACATCATCATCAGCCTGTGGACGTCCACTGCTGGACATAGGCCTCTTCTAGCTCACGCCTATTGTGGCGTTCATAGGAGGCTATTAGCCTACTGATACCACGCTGGCCAGACGGGTTGGTAGAGGGTTTGTTTCAAGTGTTCCTTCTCTCGCACAGGTGTTCAATGCGTCGAGCCTCTTAGTCGACTCTTACGACATCCCAGACATGTAAGGGAGTGGTGACACTTGTATTCTTAGGCCGTCACCACACGGCACGACATTATTATAATCGACATTATTATCGAGCTAAAATGAAGTCTTTGAAGCTGTGAAAAAATGTGAAAAAGATGTGAAGATTAGTTCTTACTCTACTCTCTCTAAAAAATATATAGATAACATTAGTTTCGGAAATTGAATTTCGGGAATAATTCGGGGAAAAATGGCGAGTCTCGATTCCTGAACTATATATATATATATATATATATATACCAAGATACAATCGGGGAACTTCCCGGTTGACCAGTAGTTTTTTTGAGAAACGTTTTCTCGGAGAGTATGAGGT
Source organism: Chrysoteuchia culmella (assembly GCA_910589605.1). Taxonomy (NCBI): domain Eukaryota; kingdom Metazoa; phylum Arthropoda; class Insecta; order Lepidoptera; family Crambidae; genus Chrysoteuchia; species Chrysoteuchia culmella. The sequence goes on from OU342651.1 coordinate 21,573,536, forward strand.
TGGAGATTTTTTCTTTCGCATATAGTATGTTTACTTGTAATAAAAAAAATCTCTTAGGCTATACTATTTGTATCTGGCTGGTTTTGGTATCATTAAAAGTTTAAATTTTAAAGAAGTTAATTCCAAATTCAAATTAGGGAAATGAGTGATATTAATTTTTTATGATTTTGTAATTTTTGCATTTTTCAATGCAATTTTTTATACTTATGGTAAATTTTAAATGGAAAAATATTGGAAAAAATTAACTCGGTCACAAGTGAATTCTCAGACGGGAATCGAACCCGCGACCTTTGGCAATCCTGTCCAATGCTCTAACCGCTGAGCTACCGAGACTTGCGAACCACCGTCGAAATTCTCCAATACTTTTATATTTTTAATACGCCAGCTATCCATTTGTTTTTCTTACTGTCAAGATGAGTGAATCTAATGAAGAATCTCGATACATTTTAAAATTTTACTACAAAAAAGGTAAAAATGCAACGCAAGCCGTGAAAAAAATTTGCGATGTTTATGGATCTAATGCAGTGTCTGAGAGAGTAGCACAAATTTGGTTTAAGCGTTTTCAATCTGGAAATTTTGATGTCAAAGATGCACGTCGCTCTGGTCGCCCTATTACGGATAAAATGGATGCCATTCTTGAAAAAGTGGAGCAAGATCGGCATATCAGTAGTTACGATGTAGCTGAAGAACTTGAAATTGACCACAAAACAGTTTTGGCGAAAAAAACTGGGTACACAAAAAAAACGATTTTTGGGTACTTCACGAGCTCACTGAAAGCAACCTAATGAACCGTGTACGCATTTATGATTCATTATTACGACGTAATGAAACCGAACCAATTTTGAAGAAGCTGATAACTGGTGATGAAAAGTGGATCACGACAAGATCTTGCGAAAGAGGTCGTGGTCAAAGGCCGGTCAGGCTTCACAGACTGTGGCAAAACCCGGGTTAGCTCGCAACAAGGTGATGCTGTGTGTGTGTGGTGGGATTGAAAGGGCATTATTCATTATGACTCACAGATACTGTACGATAAAATATAAATTATCTGCGCTGTGTGTGTTAGTTCATATGAAATATATAGAGAGCGATATTGAAAGATATGCGCTCAGATACAGATATCTTATCGTATCTGCGTAGTGTGTGGCTCGCTTAACACACACAGCGCAGATAATTTATATTTTATCGTACAGTATCTGTGGGCACCGACATATATCGACAGATGGTCAGTTAATTATCTGCGTATACAAATATACCGGCAGATAACATCATATTTTATCTGCATGTAAATACAGGATGTAGGCGCAGGGGCAGGGACTTTTTGCGGTGAGACCACAGAACACTTTCTGTGATCTGTGGGTGAGACAGAGGCCAGAGGGGAGGGAACCACCCGGTCAAGCTCACAGTGGGTCTAAAGTTCTAATTGAGGGTCTGGGACTTTTTCTTCAATTCGTACATCTTTTTTAGATTTATCGATACATCACTGATCCTAGTGACAGGTATTTCTTTAATATCAATATTAAGGTTAGATTTTATTTCTTTTGTACGGAACGATAATTTTCATGAGCTCTTGTAGCCAAGTCTCAAATTTCCCGCTTTCAAAATTTTGAGCATCAATATTGGATAAACTACAATACTCGACTATAAGCACGTGCCCAAACTTGCCCATTCAACTTATATTTAAATTATGTTTTCAAAGGAAACAAAATTCACAAAAAAGATCATCTCATGATGATGAACTGGTGTAAGGCAACAGTTTTAGTTGTTGTACTTTTGTTTAGATTAAGTTCTTGTACAGATAGTTTTATATTTTATCTTGGGATTCGGAAATAGCTCGCAAATTTTTTAGCTGATACATCCTGGAAGATATTAAATTCGCCTCGGTCCTTTTTACGCTTTATATGGCGTTCTATCCAAATTCTTCGCGTTTTAGAAAGTGAAGCAAGACGTGCATCAAATTCAAAATCATCTTCTGACGAGCTGTCTAATCGAGAAGCAATAAACGCGTTTTTTCCGTAAAACACGAACTCATTTTTAAACACACTGTATAAACAATCCTTACCAAAAAAACAAGTCTACTCAGTCTGAAGCATTCCGAGTGAATGTATCATCTCGTTTATTATCGTATCTGTCTAGTGTGTGATGCTTTCAGATAAATAAGTTTTTATACGCAGATAAAATATTATCGTATCTGCGTAATGTGTGACTCGCTTTAATCGTAGCGTGATATTAAATATCTTATTACCTTCCGAGATAAATGGATATCCAGCACAAACATAATTTTTCAATTCGAACTATATATAAATGAAATACCTGTTAATGTTCTATTATTGTGATATAAACATTTTCTATTTATCTACTACTTTTTGAATGAAGCTCCCTAAAAAAGACTCTACTTGTCAACCGATAAGTTCCCCGACGTACCTATTAATTTGTGCAGAACCCGCGGTGGGTGAGTCCGACTCGCACTTGTCCGGATTTATTTTTAAAATCACATCACAACATCACTTTCATGCGTTAAATGTAGCATGCATTGAGCAAAAAAGTTTCTTTGCACGCCTTCTGAATACGTGAAAATTAACATTTTAATTATTTCACAATAGGACTGCAACGTACATAATAATGACTGCTCGGCTTGATTGGCGGACTATAAAAAGGATAGTGAAAGTAACGAATCTAATTTCTGATAGGGTTTTTTTATTCACTTGCTGGTGTTTTGTTACGATAGAAAGTAGTCGGTCCCAAGTTGGGCGCCATTATTTTTCAGCCGTTTTGAAACATACTGGATTGGTATCAAAATAATAAACACGATTTATGTTAAAAACACGACTGTGTGATAAATAAACACAGCCTGCGAACATAGAGGGCGTTAGTGATCCTGTAAAAACTGCTGCACTATTCAAAACCCATTTTAGAGTTGAGACCTCATTGCAATTGGGTAAGACAGGTCCTTATTCTAGAAATGAATCCTCTATACCACAGGTGATATTCTCTGCCAGTCAGGTCGACACGGCAGTGAAAGGCATGGCGCGTGGTTGGTCCCCTGGCCATGACTCTCTTAGCATTGAGCACCTGCAACATGCGGGTGTTCATCTGCCTAGAGTGCTTTCTATAAATAATAATAAATATTTCCATACAATCACACCAATTATCTAGCCCACGTTAAGTTTCATGAAACACTTGTGTTATGGATACTAGATAACGGATTAACATACTTATATACTTTTTTTTGTAAATACATACATAATATACGTATTAAACACCCAGACCAAGACACATAGACATGTTCATGCACACCAATATTTGTCTTGTCCGGGGATCGAACCCGGGACCTCTGGCGCAGAAGGTGGGGTTAGTACCCCTGCGCCAAACAGGTCGTCGGTTTCTATGCTTTTTAACTTCTGTGCGCGCCACACTTATTTGCCTAATGACACGATAAAAACTTTAGTAGTACCTATTTTAAAAAACTGAACTGGCGATATTTCCGACATCAATAACTATAGACCTATTTCATTGGCAACTATTGTGGCGCGGGTGCTGGATAGTGTGCTGGACAAACACCTTAATGAACATCTTTCACTTCATGATGCACAGTTTGGCTTTAGAGCTGGACTTTCTACTGAAACAGCGGTACTTTGTCTTAGAGCTAGCGCAGACGACGGATAACGCGGAGGACTTTTTGTCCGCGACACGTCTTTATTGTTAACCAAATAAGATTCAACTTAGACCGCGTTTGTCCGCGAAAAGTACGCGATAGTCCTCGTTATTTATTCAACTTTATGTTCTTAGTAATAAGGTCGTGTCGCGGACAAAAAGTCCTTCAATGTCCGTCGTCTGCGCAGGCCATTAAGCACACTGTCCGTTACTATACAGACAGGAAAACACCTGTGTATGCATGTTTTCTTGATCTGTCAAAGGCCTTTGACCTCGTCTCATACAATAAGCTTTGGCAAAAGCTGTACGATGACACAACTCTACCCTCTGAACTTATAGAATTGTTTAAGTTTTGGTATGGATATCAGAAAAATGTAGTAAGGTGGGCAGGATCGCTATCCGAGTCATACGGGTTGCAGTGTGGGGTAAGACAGGGGGGTATAACATCACCTAAGCTCTTCAACCTATATGTCAACGGATTGATTGGTAAGCTTAGCAGCGCTATGGTCGGATGCTCTATTGATGAGACGTTTATTAACAGCATAAGCTATGCTGATGATATGGTGTTGCTGAACCCATCAATCAGCGCCCTAAGAAAACTTCTGTGCATATGTGAACGCTATGCGGAGGCACATGGTCTCAGGTATAACGCAACTAAAAGTGAGGTACTTATATTTAAGGCGGGTGCTAAACAATACCCACAAGTCCCACCAATCTCACTCGGAGGTAGAACACTCAAAGTGGTGTCAAGCTTTAAGTACCTGGGGCACTGGGTTATAGATGCACAGAATGACGACATAGATGTAGAAAGGGAACGTAGGGCGCTGGCTGTCAGGAGCAACATGTTGGTTCGCAGGTTTGCTAGGTGTTCAAAAGAAGTAAAATTAACACTATTTAGGGCTTACTGCCAGAGCTTTTACACTTGCAGCCTGTGGATTGACTATACTCAAAAAGCTTTCAGCGCCGTACGAATACAATATAATAATGCCTCAGAATGCTGTTGGGTTGCCGCGATATTGTAGCGCGTCAGGGATGTTTGCGGATGCGCGAATAGATGATTTTGCATCTATTATTCGCAAGCGAATAGCCTCCTTGATGTGCCGCATGCGGCAGCGCCAACAGCATTGTGCAAAGTATAGCACAGAGGGTGGACGGACCAATGCTGAAACATTGGGTTTCAGCTCATGTCATGGCGTTGGGATGTGCCGCCAAATAATTGTTTTGTAATTGTCTTAATCAATCAATCATAATTCAATCATATAATAATGATATTTTACTAACATAGTTGTAAGTGTTTTGTTACTAACAAAATATGGATGTACATTGAATTCCGAAATAAATAAAATTAATTTATTTATACACTTTTCATATCAATATATGGATGGACCAAGCTTAGGTCGTTTTTTACCCCGTGGTTGGATATTCCAAAGATCGAATTTATGTAAATACATCGAAGTTGTAAGTGCGCAGCGGCCGGCGGTTCAGACTCTTGGATAGTACGGAAAACGAATTAATAAATGCCTGGTGCTTGTCCACGGAGCGAAAAACTATAGGAAATAGGTAATTAAACTTGCATCTTCAAAAACACTCGTATTAAGGAGATTAACCCACATCGGCCGAGTGGAGAAACCGTGTCGGCCGATGCTGAGCTGACTCATATATTTAAGCTTAAGAAATATTCTGCAATTATTGCGATAAAAATGCAAATAAAATCAACGCCGAGAAAAACAGTTATAATGTAATGTCGGTCGAGGAATTGTTGCAATGCAAGTACCGCCTCGCCTCCTATCTCTGCATGTGCATAACTATTAAAAATGAATATTATTAATTTCTTTAATTGTTCTAATCTCGATAATGTTCTTAGAGATTCTATGTGAGATTGGTTGGTTCAAGGCCAATGAAGGGTTTTTATTCACCTACATCAAGGAACAATTTTAAGCTATTTCTGGGGTCCGAAATTCCGTCATAGGTTATGAAATTTCCCCTACCCTAAATAAAAAATGCTTTTAACAAATTATTTGCTCTAAACTTATAATTATTTTAATTGTTTTTATATTTTAATGAATTAAAAAAATGTTTAATGGTATTTTTGTAGGTGGGCCCTCACAAGGTGGGCCGACGATCTGGTGAAGGTCGCGGGTAGCCCCTGGATGCGCAGGACCGATCGTCGTGGAGATCCTTGGGGGAGGCTTGTACCCAGCAGTGGGTGTCATATGGCTGAGACGACTACGACGACGAAACAACATAATGATACCAAAACGGAGTACTAAAGTTATTTTAAATAAGAATAAAATAAAATTCATACATGTCGTACGATAATTTTGGTTTGATTGTTTTATTAAATTGTTTAAGTTCATAAAATCATAATAAACAACAAGAAAAATATAAGTTTAGATCAAATAATTTGTTAAAATAATTTTCAATTTTAAAAATGTTACTCGATGTAGGTGAATAAATACATGTGTTTCGCTCGGCAGCAAAACTTTTAGCATCTCGTAACTTTGAAACCCTCGCTACTCTCGGGATTCTATCTTTCAATCCTAGAAGCCTTCGCTTACTTAGGTTTCAACTCGGAGCGAAATTGCAACTTTCCAGCCTTGCATAACAAATAATTGGTATGAATTATTGACTATATCGTGCGTGCATTTCTTGCTCTTGGCTCAATGGCGGGGTGTTGGAATTGCGTTTCGAAACGACTAATTTATATTTGCAAGAAGTGTTTATAAATGCAAGTTCCGTCATTACGAGTTTATAAATAGCACCTTGTTATAATCATGAACTATTCTCAAATATCATACTGAATACCCCTTTACAACCGACTTGATACGACCGTGAGAGTTTTTTTTCAAAAATTCTGGCGTAATGCAAATCGACTTTTCGAGACGCAACCGGCATCGATCGATCGTGAGACTATCCTTTTCTTGGAAAAAACGCGCGCGGGCCCCTTGCGAACAAATTTAAACACGACAATCGCCCGTGACCACAGGGAAGGATGGCTGCGTTTTTTGGTGCGCGCACTCGCCCCGGTAAGTTATTCGTTTTTCATTAAATTAATGCAATTTCTATTGTTTTTTTTGTGTGATTTACATAAAAAAGTGTTGTTTTATACGTATATGTATGTAATTTAAACCTAACACGCTTACTTTGGCGTAAACTGTGATTCAAAATCAAGGACGCACGATCGTGTTGGTTAGGTGATATGTCCTAAATGGAAATTCATACATTTTTACCTAAACATGATTTTCTAGTATGTATGATTGTTTTTGTTAATTTTTAAGATTACCCCTCAAGGATGACGAATTGGCTCAATTATTGGCGTATGGAAATGTCTCGGAAATCGAGGAATTTGCCGATGACGACGACGATATTGTGCCGAGAGTCTTGGATCACCTAGGTGAGAGTGGATCTGGTTCTGGCGATGAGTCATCCGAAGTGGATGTGGCACCACCACCTATCCCAATAACATCGCGAAGCAGGGGCTCCACTAGAGGCAGATCAAGAGGACTGGCAACTGCAAGAGGTAGAGAGTGGGGTATGGGAAGAGGGCAAGCTAGAGGAAAAGAACGGGCTAAAGGAAGACAGGCTAGTGGAGGAAGAGGGACAGGCGAGGAGAGGGTGTGGGTAGAATGGGTCCCGTACTTAGTTTCGAATGATGCTGTAGCGACACACGTTGTGGCGAAAAAATTTCAGCGTGGTACGCTGGAGCGAAAAATCAATGGAGCGAAACCCACACGGTCGAATGACACGACAGCGACAAACTTTGTGGCGAAATATAATTGTATGCTAGTTTGAAACTCAAAAGGCTGAAAATAAAACACAAAGTTAAAGTCTTATTTTAAGCAACAAAACTAAAAGGTGAAATTTTGAGTCCCATGTACTTACAAATCATAAACTAATTTTATTAAACTATTTCGAATGTATCAACCTTATAAATTATAATATATCGTCGAAATGACGTACTATTTTTTTTATTAAGTATCACCAGTTACGACCCAAATAAAAAATCTCATAAAACTAACGCTGTTAGAAAATAACCTTTAAAAGATCGGGTATGAAAAAAAAATACGATTCGGAACTAAATACCTTCAATGTATAATTAACTTTAGTGTAACTTTAAATGTAGACATGAATTACTATCGTATTTCGTATTAGCTAAGTAAGCTATTGATTTTGTATTCGTATGTAAGTATAGGTAGTAAGAGATATCTGCTTATCTAAATGGGATATTACTACTAGTTCATTCAATAAGTTCGTGGCCCAGGTACTTCCAGGTAGATTTTGGACACTTTGACGATGGCAACTGATAAACCAACTATTTTAGACGAGTTTCGAAAAAAAATATGTCAAAAATTTTGCCCTCAAAATTTGTAGTTACGGTTTCCAAAAAAAAAATAGGCGTCATGGACATTGAGTACGTGCTGCACAGGCTGTCGAACAAAAAACTGATAACTGCACTTTAATCTTGAATAATTTTCGAATTAATAAACGGATACCCGTAGTATCCGTTTTTCTAAAATGTTACAAATGACAGATCTTTATAAATTTGAACTTTAAATTTTTTGATTCCGTGTTGTTAAGGATTTGGGCAAGATTTAAATTGGCTGTAACTTTTCCCACTGAGCTCAGATTTGGTTAATTTTTCTTTTAGATTCAAGTTACTAGCATAGCTAGCCTTGATTAGTGTCTGTATTATCCTACTTCATAAACCAAAAAAGTTTCAGATTTTTTAATTTAAGAAAATCAATTTTCATGCTTTTTCCTCCTTTATCAGGGTTTACGGCAAAAATTCAAACTGAATTTGCATGAAAACGACTATTTCTGAAATTTCCGAAAATTTTTAATGAAATAAAATCAAGCAGAACAATTTTAAATGTATCTGTAGCCGTTTAATTTAAATTTTAAAACTGCGTAAAAAAAAACCGGCTGACAGGGCAAAATTGTTTTTTTTTTTAAACGAAACTAGTTGTTTTTTTTTTTAAATTATGTGTTTTTAGCATAGAAAAGGCTTAGCTTTTAGATGCAATAAAAAATTCTCGTCAAAAACTCCTGGAAGTACTTCGGGCCACGAACTTATTGAATGGACTAAAACAAGAAATAAATAAAGCGCATGCGACTCCTAGATAATTATTAATAATTACTATCTGTAAGTTCTAAGCTTATAGTGATTAATAATTTTTGACATTTAATAAAAAAACATTTTAGTAAAAACGAATGATAATAATTTGTACATGGTACTCAAAATATAACCTTTTGATTTGTTGATTAAAATGAGACTTGAACTTTGTGTTTTATATTCAGCCTTTTGAGTTTCAAACTAGCATACAATTATATTTCGCCAATAAGTTTGTCGCTGTAGTGTCATTCGACCGTGTGTGTTTCGCTCCAATGATTTTTCGCTCCAGCGTACCACGCTGAAATTTTTTCGCCACAACGTGTGTCGCTACAGCATCATTCGAAACTAAGTACGGGACCCGGGTAGAATCTATCTATACAAATAAAAGTCATGATTACACTATTACGCAATAATAAGATCTCATGTGATTCCAAAGTAGTTTTAAGTACTTTAAAAATAATACTTGTGTTGGTTTTTATAAGTTTTATACCAAAAAAGATTAATAATGTAAGTAAGAATTAATAAATGATAATAAATAAAGACTGATGATTATAAACACTGTTTAATTGATTTAATTTCCAGTTAATACCAAAACATATCCCTAAACTAGATAAAACTCACTTCTCGAGCTATCTCCTAAGCCCCACGATCGTGAGGGTAAGTTTTCAGGAAACCAGAAACTTCAGGATATTTTTTTCATTTTTTACATGACACTTTTGCACCGATGAAAAAATCATGCGAATTTCAAAAAAGTCGGAGTAAATTATTTTCTTCGGTTGTAAAGGGATACCACAAATGGAATATCATAGTAGGTTGTTGCAAATTTGAATCTTGTTGCAAATGATTTCAGCTTAAACTCTTTAGGTTAATTTGAAATGAACAAAATATTAGTAACATAACCACGTAGTTGAGGACTAGGTATCCTTGTACTGGATTTGTGTTACTTAAGAAACTGCAACTACTAAATACGACATATTCAGTGATATTTTTCTTCATAAAGAGCGAAAAACAAAAACCTTGAAAAATCGTTTAACCTGTGGTCATGGCTAAACATATCTCTCATTAACGCGAGTTTACGTTTAAAGTTTTTCACATAGTTAATTTCTTCTTTTGCGTAAAAAATTAAAAAGATTTCATGGTTATTTTTATATAGTTTCTTCTCGCATTTATAAAGCTAAAGATAAATAGGTCATAAAATAAAAATTTCTATGATTTAAAGTAGCCGTTGCGACCAACAAAATCAACATCGGCGCATCAGATAACTAGACGAGGCGTTTGAGTTCACGACGAAATGCGCATGATTCATGCCAAGGAAAGATATATGGGTAATATCACTAATATATATATTATGGTAATATGGTGCATATATGGAATAAGCACAGAACAAATAACATAAATAAAATACAGGTGAAACAAATTTTATAACATTATTTATTACATTTTATAACATTTTTCTTTTAATTACTTACACTATTGCATTTCGTTTTCTTACGATTTTTTAAATATTAAACACAACGTCCATTCATCAGAATTATAATAATTGTGCCAGATTGTATCGAGACCGAATCACGTGTTGGTTCTGAGTGATATTCACGTGAGCAATTTGAAGACGAAGCTATGTGGAAGAGAACCAGTACTAAAATATACCTAATAAGAATAATATCTTTAAGGACTTAAGACATTTGACTCTTAGATGAGCTATCACTTGAATATTAGAACTAGTTTATTTTATATGTTTTACTCTGTTACTGATCCCAAGTCTTTCCCAAGTTATTGACGAAGACTATAGTAAATTTTTTGCATTAGAAATCTTATTCGGGAATGAGATTCGTCGAGCATTGGACCGGATTTCCAAAGGTCGTGGGTTCGAGCCCTATCTGAGAATTCACTTGTGGCCGAGTTGATTTTTCTAATGTTTTTCTATTTAAAATGTATCGTAAGTATAAAAATAGCATTGAAATATGCAAAAAATCATAAAGTATAATTCTACTTACTAACTTACTTGTATTTTACACTTTTTCATTCTTCCTTGGGCGAAATGTTTCTAATACCAAGAAATCAAAGTATAGATTTGGTAGGAAATTGGGTTATATTTTTGTGATTACTGTGTAATTGAAAAAGCTACATCATAATCAGTGCACTTACGTAAATTGTATTACGTATAAGTAAAAAATAATATTTTGTAACGTACTATAAAACAGCTGATGTTCGCGTCTGCAAACCACTAAATCATCATCAGTGACATGTGTTACAGTGTTGCATAACCCCGTCGTCCGGCAATTGGACAATGATCCAATCTGGGCGCCCCCCCTCCGTCCCCCGATCTAGACGCAACTTGACTCTTCTAGAATGTGACACCGGAGCCAAGCCCCCAGTATGAACCAAAGTCACTGTTTCTAAGCATATTGATTTTCTACACTATGTACGCAGATTTTGTACTAATTAGCAAAAAAATATATTTAAATTAAAACCGACTTCAAAAAGCAAAGAGTAAAAAAATAAGCCTTTTGGATTCGTTGCCAGCCAAGGCAAGAAGTATAGAAGTGCAATTTAGAATTTAAACTTTAAAAAATAAATGCACCATGCCTTGGGAGGCACTGACTTTAAAAGGCTTATTTTCTACTTTTTGAGTTTTAGGTGGGGTGTAAGCAAAACATTGTACCGCCGCTACACTAACGACGACCAGTGTGAGTGCGGTGCCTCTCAACAGACCATGGCCCATCTCCTTTCCCGCGTGCCCTCATAGTTACACACCTGACGAGCTATGGTCCGCTGCTGAGCCAGCGATCCGAGTGGCCGAGTTCTGAGCGGGAAAGATTTAACCCATCAAAAGTTCCATCGACTCGAAAGAAGCAGATTAATAGTAACAAATTCATAAAAAAAATGTTTTTTAGGTTGGTGGGGGTAAGTAACTACTTTACGGGGCCAATAGAAATACCTCAGCATTTTACCTCTTTAATACGTAAATGAAACATTCCTTGCGAAAAACAGAGAGCAGCGTCCCTAAATAAATGCACTTGTACAAACGGCAAACATATGCAGATAAAAAGACAGTTACAAAGCGTGTACAATAATCAACTCTACATGTTTTCCAGATAGATATGAACGCCAGACCCCTTCCGCCAGGTGACACTTAATTGTGTAATATTTACGAACTTCTTTTATAGTGTCAGGGACTCCGGGTTGGCGACAGATAATCTAAATTTGGGCAGGACATATCTAAAGACTCAAATAACTAATATTAAACATCTCTTACACGTCTCAGGTTGGCTGGAAGAGATCTCTTTTAGAGATAAGTCCACCTTTGTACATATGTCTCAAATTAATTCTGTAAATGTATTTTCTAGTGCAATAAAGAGTATAATAATAACTAAGTACCGAACGCTAAGTTGAGAGTCTACAGTTACAGATGTATATCAAAATAACATAAACAATGCGGGTTCACCACACCTCAGTCGAAAAACTAGTAAGTTATAAATAACAATAACAAATGCAGATAAGTGACGTATCAAGATAACTATTTTCATATGAACTTTCACTACTTGTTTTTATTACCACAAGACAGTATCAAGCGATTGTTGCAAATGCACAAGTTGTGAACTGCTAGTTGATTATATAATTCTGTTGCTAACAGATTTTGATGGAAATTTATTGAAAGTGCAGTTTCATTATTGCTTTAGTAAGATAGTTGTCACATTGATTTTTACTAAAGCAGCAATGTGTCTACCATCAATCAAACGTTGACAGAATCAAGTTACATAATCAGGAGGCGGGTGTGCCCTGCAGGACGTGACTAGGGCAATGCAGCGCAAGGGCAAGGACACTGGATAAAAATAGAGACGACGAATCATAGAACTCGCTGTGGGTCGTGTCACAAGTTAGAAGTCGGAAGGAAAACAGTAACTATCGACCGGCTGTATAATTAATAGGATTGGTCGTAGTAGCTATAACTACTGGACCAATACAGTTTAGGTCTACTATAGGTACCTGAACACGAAAATAAAAATGTACTAATAGCGTAGGTGCATTCGATAATTATTATTATTCTTATCATGTATCAATTGTGTTGATTATAAAAATACATAGACAATCAGTCAAGAATTTTACGGATGAATATTTTCGCAAGACCCACTGGATAAGTAAGAAAGACGATCGCACGCTTCGAGTCACATTAAACACGAGAATAAAATAGAAAATCATAATCTAAATTAACTAGACCAATTTATGGGCAGTTAATTACTCAAACATAAACACATACTGTAATTATAGTGTCTAGCTTTGTCACCAATGTGAGGTCTATGTTCTAAATATATCAATCGATGTCTGACCTGTTTCGAACAGACGGACAGAGCATATAATTTCTGTTGTTAGCGAGTGAGTGGTAACTTCGTAAGTTGTTCTATATAAGTTTGTGAAATCGTGACCCCAATCAATACAACAAGACAACTCTGTTTTTAGGTAAGGCTTTCTTGCAGTGTTATCTTACAAAGATATTCAAATAACAACCAAAATTATTTGAGGATTACAATAAAAGACTTATACTTAGTTAATCCAGTTAGGTAAGTCCAACTTTGAGAAAGAGATGTCTCGTCGAATCCAACTCGGATGGGCAGCATTCGGGAAGCTCCGTAAAATCTTCGCGTCCAACTTACCTCAGTGTCTCAAGACGAAAGTCTACGACCAGTGTGTGTTGCCAGTGATGACTTACGGCAGTGAATCGTGGGCGCTAACTATGGGTCTGATAAGGAGGCTACAGGTGACTCAGCGCGCAATGGAGAGAGCTATGCTCGGCGTTTCCCTGCGTGATCGAATCAGAAATGAGGAGATCCGCAGGAGAACTAAAGTTACTGACATCGCTCGAAGGATTGCTCAGCTGAAGTGGCATTGGGCGGGACACATAGCGAGAAGAACCGATGGCCGTTGGGGCGGAAAGGTTCTGGAATGGCGACCGCGTACCGGACGACGCTCCGTGGGTAGGCCCCCACAAGGTGGACCGACGATCTGGTGAAGGTCGCGGGAAGCCGCTGGATGCGGGCAGCGCAGGACCGATCGTCGTGGAGATCCTTGGGGGAGGCCTATACCCAGCAGTGGGTGTCATGTGGCTGAGACGACGACGACTTAGTTAATCATTGTTTTGAAACTTTCTTTGTAGACGACAATGATGAACCTAAATGATGAGAGGATGTAGAAAAAGTCAGCAGTGAAGTGATAATAACGTCCTTACTACCGGTCTTGTACGCTAGTGACAGCCAGCGTGAGTCATGTCGTCGTGAAACCAATTCATAATGGTTCCCAATCCGCCTTGTCACATCCGTCAGTATTTTTGCGACTGAATAACTATCAATGAGACTGCCCAAAAAGTTATTGATCATGCTGACAACTATTTTATGGGGTTTTCCTGAAAAAGACATCAACGCGTTTTGACAATTGAATAGTGAATTAATTATTAATATTAGCTAGATACTAATTTTAGTTTGACTACAGAGTTTCAGTAATGAATCTTGTCGAGAATGTTTGTTTTTAATTACTATTAGATTAGTTAGCTAATAAGGTTATTATTGTTTCACTTTTCAGTCTACGTTAATCGTACGTAGCCAAGAGTTAGTTGCCACATTATCATGTTATTTTCTTAAAAAGTATCAGTATTTACTGTAGTTAATTTTAACTGTTCTTTCAATCGTATCATCATTTAAATTAAAATATTTGTCATTACTTTTCAGTTTTAATTTTGAGTTCTAGTTCATATTTATCAAATATGGACCAAATATCTGAACGTATATATCGGTCGATATCTTCAGGTTGGTTGCTAGAAAGCAATGCCAGTAATGCCAGCTCACGCCAGGCCGCGGCGACAATCGAGTTAGCAACGAAGCGCCTTTGTCCCGTAATTGGAGGCTAATAGGCGCACACGAGACGATACGCATTGTGTCGCGAACGAGCCGTAAGATTGTGTATGGCGTATGACCACAGAATAAATACTAGCAGTATAGCGCGGATTGCTTGCGATTCTATCGTACTGACTCATTTACTCGTTAGATGGCTGTTCGCTTTAGACTTTTCAACCGCGTCTGTGGTCTAGTAGTACAACCACCGGTATCAGACCCAGGGGTCCCGGGTTCGATTCCCAGCGGGGGTACAAATTGTATTCCGTTTGGTTGGTGGTACGACTTGTTGTAAGTCCGCCTGGCTAGCTACCACCGTCTTATCTAAGCCTGACGCCATATCAACAATGTTTTCAACATTGTTGTGTTCCGGCAGTTTGAGATAAGATAGCCAGTTCATCAGTGGCAAGGCTAAGAGTCTCACCGTTGTTCATAAAAAAAAGACTAGATTTCAACTGAACATCAACCTCAAGAAAGTGCGCGAGGTGGAGGCCATTCCGCGCGCAACTCCCGCTGCTTCGACCTGAAGAGGGTTCGTCAGGCAGGTCATGGGTCGGTGGTGGGTTTGAACATCAACCTAACTTACCTAACTACAAAAATACTGATTGCACAGGCACATCAACAAATACTAAAATGCACGAAACAACGATTTGATGGTGCAATAAGTATTTAAGGATTGCACCTATAGTTTTTGTTGGTCCGAGACCCGAGATAAGGTACAATCGGGGAACTTCCCGGTTGACCAGTAGTGTTTTTTTTGGAAACGTTTTCTCGGAAAGTATCAAGGTTAAAGAAATAATTTATTATTCAAATGAAATAACTGTTAATGTTCTATTATTTGTGATAAAAAAAATAAATTTTAAGATTTTAAAAACCCCCCGACACAAAAAAAACTTCAAGAAAATAATTTCTAAATATTGAAGTATTTTTTTGTGTTGGAAGGGTTTTTAAAATGTTAAAATTTTATTTTTATTTCATCCTTTTTAAATTACACACAAAATAAAAAAAAAACCACATTGCAATCGCTTAATTCGTTTAGGCACTACGAATATTTATGTACAGAAAGACAAAAAAAAAGTTGCCATTTTTTTTAAAGCTGTACCTAAATTTGCACATGGTGTACATTATTTTAGTCAAAGCGCCACCTTTGTATCTTTTACCGTTTCAGCAGGCAGTTGACCATCTCCATAAATGTCCGGATGGATTTTCATCAAACGTGGCTAAGAACCATCTCGATTAATTTAGCTTTCAATAAAAAAAAACCGCATTGAATACAGACAGACGGACAGACATAGGCTTCAAACTTATAACACCCCTCTTTGCGCTGCGTCGGGGGTTAAAAACGTTTTCTTTATACCTATTTATTACTTTTGTAAATAAATCTATTTAAAAAACTCTACTAGTCAACCGGGATGTCCCCCGACTGTACCCCTGATGGTAGCTGGTAGTGCCGTTCCCGTAACGATGTTGGTAAAAAGCGTCTTGTCTTTTTTCTGGGTCATGATAATATCGTCGTCGTCGTCTCAGCCACATGACAGTGCACTGCTGGGTATAGGCCTCCCCCAAGGATCTCCACGACGATCGGTCCTGTGCTGCCCGCATCCAGCGGCTTCCCGCGACCTTCACCAGATCGTCGGTCCACCTGGTGGGGGGCCTACCCACGGAGCGTCGTCCGGTACGCGGTCGCCATTCCAGAACCTTTCCGCTCCAACGGCCATCGGTTCTTCTCGCTATGTGTCCCGCCCACTGCCACTTCAGCTGAGCAATCCTTCGAGCGATGTCAGTAACTTTAGTCCTCCTGCGGATCTCCTCATTTCTGATTCAATCACGCAGGGAAACGCCGAGCATAGCTCTCTCCATTGCACACTGAGTTATCTTGAGCCTCCTTATCAGACCCATAGTTAGCGACCACGTTTCACTGCCGTAAGTCATCACTGGCAACACACACTGGTTGTAGACTTTCGTCTTGAGACACTGAGGTAAGTTGGACGCGAAGAATTTACGGAGCTTCCCGAACGCTGCCCATCCGAGTTGGATTCGACGAGAGATCTCTTTCTCAAAGTTGGACTTACCTAACTGGATTTTAAGATAGAGCTATGAAGATTAGGTTCCTAGGACCACAAGATCACAGTCTAAGATGGTACTCAA
Source organism: Chrysoteuchia culmella (assembly GCA_910589605.1). NCBI lineage: Eukaryota > Metazoa > Arthropoda > Insecta > Lepidoptera > Crambidae > Chrysoteuchia > Chrysoteuchia culmella. Next base: position 21,590,330 of record OU342651.1, read on the forward strand.
AATAACGCTGTATAGCTAATACGAGTATATTGAAACAATTTAATAGCAATACATTTTCGATTCATAAACTTGCTCACATTTTGAAGAACTCTACTCCTGTAGGCCTAGCACGAATAAGTTCGAGTAAGTATCGAGAAAGTAAAGTAAAAAAAAATTTATGAGATATTGAGCAGCGTTCCTACCGGACGTAAACGGAACTACATTTTCCTATACATTTTTTGTCATTACATGGTCGCTACTTACTCGATACTATTTCGATAGTTATTCGTGCTAACCCTGCTGTGAGTACAGTCAGCATCATATATATATATATATATATATATATATATATATATATATATATATATAGACTCAGTCAATGTGCTCAAATATTCAGTAACATCCAAAGTGATCAATAACATCGTTACAACCCAAGTATTCAAATTAATGACATCGTCATAGAACGCTCTCATTTTTAAGAACACTATGGTTGTACCGATATATTTGATCACTTTGGATGTTCCGTATTATATGAGCACGTGAGCTGTGTCTATATATATGATGCTGACTATACCTAATAATGCAATCAGCGCAAATGGGACATTACTCGCCATAACGATATTGCGGTCCAAACACAATACACTATTTTCTTAACAGGTTGTGCTACTTCTGAGTACTACTTCTAGATATCTTAAATCAACACGATTCTAAGAACTTAACTGCCTCTGTGGTCTAGTGGTTCAACCACCGGTATCAAACCCAAGGGTCCCGGGTTCGATTCCCAGCGGGGGTACATATTGTATTCGGTTTGGTTGGTGGTAGGACTTGTTGTAAGTCCGCTTGGCTAGCTACCACCATCTTATCTAAGTCTGATGCAATAACAACAATGCTTTCAGCATTTAGTTTTTATGATTGCTTTCAGCATTGTTGTGTTCCGGCAGTTAGAGATAGGATAGCCAGTTCCTCAGTGGTTGAGGGTTCTAGAGGGTAAACATGTATATAGCTAACCTATCCCGTAACAAACAAGTCTTATTACTTTAGGGCTTTAGGACTTTTACCCTTCATCATACCTGATGTTAAGTATTGAAAAGGCTGAAGATGGAAGCGAGCCTCTCCCGGAATCCTCAATCACTGAGGAACTGGCTATCTTATCTCTAACTGCCGGAATACAACAAGCTGTAAACATTGTTGTTATGGCGAAAATATGTAGGTATCACTTATATATATACACTTATTAAAAAAAAAGTTTAAGTTAATCTTTTCCGCTTGTTGAGTTCTAGATTACGATCAGAGAGTGCGGCACTGACTGCACGTGAAAGCGCGTGACCGCGGTGACGTGATAACTGAAAGCGTGCACAAAATGGGTTTATCTAACTATACTAATATTATAAAGAGGAAAGATTTGATAGTTTGCATTGAATAGGCTCCGAAACTACGGAACAGATTTGGATGAAATTTGGTACAGTAGATAGCCTGGTTGTAACGATGCCATTTCGTTCTAGCCTTATGGATGGATGAAACCTCTATAATGGTTAGAAACTCCGTAGTCTCACTTTATGGTAATCAAATTATATTTTTATCTGTTCTGTCTAAATTCAAATTTTCTCCGTTCCACGATTCCTGTTCGGCTCATTTTGACGTAATCTTACAGACACCAGCTACCTAAACGGTACTATTTTAAAGTGGAGTAAATAATTTATTTATCTAAATACATCAGGAACCCGATACACGGGGTAAGCATAACTACCTACTTTTTTACTCATTATTTAGATTCAGTATTTATAACTAGGACTTTTCTATTTTTTTTCTATTTTTATATTGTTTCAGTTCCTTATTTTCATTACAAATAAAACAAGTCTCTGTGAACGATTATTTTATTCCGTCCCATTTATTATCGAGTGCGGCGGTTCCGACGTTCCGGTGACTGTGGTGCTGCCGGACTAGGAGCCCCGTCACATGGTTATGAACATAGGATACTTTTTATCCTGATATTCCCTCGGGAACGGGAACCACGTGGGTGAAACCAACACTTATATCCTCAGATATAGATCTATTTTAAGAACTAGATCTTTTTCTGCTCAATCAAAATAAATATTATATCTATTTTTTATTATAGAGTTCGCTGCGCCTACGCAACTATCAAAAATGTTCATATATCATGTTCCGAGAACGTCTTTGTAGAAAATAAATACTGCATATTTACTATCAATTATATCAATTGAGAGATTGGACTTGAATACTTGGGTGTTTATTCTGCAGGGCAGGTTACATGTGCGGTATGAGAAATAACCACACATAACTGATAAAAGACCTCATCTACGTCACCGGTTGTGGTCGGGGCAAACATTAACAAAAAATTAAAACAAAATAGAATCATAAGAAAAAAACCAGGTTATTTCCCGTATACAGAAAAACCAGTCAAGTGGAAGTCTGACGTGCAGACAGGGCTTCGTACCTGGGGGTCCGTACACTATTTTATATATATATATAAAATAAAGTCCGTACACTAAGAAACATTTATTAAATTAGTTCCAAAAGCATCAAATCCGTGTGTAAACTGAACGAGTAACGAAACTAAAATATTCTTTTGCGTACCTTTAACTATTTTGGAATAATAGTGATAATAATAACCATGTACTGTCACAGAATGCTAAGTAGATATTGTTAAAAGATCTTTTTTACATTGGTATTTACTAACTTGCATCCTTTCGTAATTGAATAATTAATTTTATAAGCGCAACCTCATCCGATGCAGTTTTCCATTACATAACGTTTATTTTGTAGGTGTACAGTCGGCAGCAATTCAATGCAACTGAGCCGACCTTATCACGTTCGCCTTAAGAGCAATTTTATTATACAGCTGTGAAGCGTGATATGCTGGCAACCTGTAAACTTTCATTGATGGCAAATTACACGGAACACGTATGTAATTAATACTCAGATAGACTACATCCGTATTATGCAACATATTCTTACTTTAATTACCTACATCCGGTTGGTTTACTTGTTGATGATTAAAGGTTTTTAGGTATAACTTTTATTATTTTACAAATTCAAAATCTACAAAACATAAATATACCAGTTAAAGCTAGGCAGTAGGCACTGTGTATTAAGTTAAGCACATAGTAAGACGAGCCCTTATAAGTTGGTTACCAGCTACTTAAGACACTGACGAACCGTAGCATTAATTCTTTCATATAATTTTTTATATGAAATAGTGAGTTTTTAAGAGCAGATCTTCTGAGTCATAAACCTACTTTACTTTTGGATAAGGTCAGAAAATTAAACTTCGTCAACGTTTCCAACGATTATTCCTAGTGTTCCATTAACACTATCACAATTATAATTTATAACACTCAACAATGTTTTTCCCTCGAATCAACACAATCTTAACACTATTTGCCCTGAACACAACAATGTTACGCCCTTCTCCAAGACGTCGTCGTTCCGTTATTCCTCTCGACAACGACCCCCATTCGCTTTTGCAAAATAGTCAAGTTGACTAGTTCAAATAAAACAGAAGTAATCATTGACTTATATATTACTAAAATCATTGGAAGTAATACATTAAATCGATATTTCAATTAATTTTGTATAAGTTGCAATAGGTAAATTGAATAATGTAAATTGTAAATTCTGTAAAATTAATATTAATAACCAATTATTGTGATCAAAACCTAACACAACGTATTAATATTAAAATTATGTTAAAATATGGATTATGTTTAAAGATTATGTTAAAGCATTAAACTAATTTACATTTAAAATAGTTTATAAACCATTAAAATTGCGGTCACTACACATTTGTCATCAATTCCGAATAAATAAAACTGAAAATCTGATTATTAAATCTGCCAGTTAGATTCCCATTTTCCTTATCGCTTAATCAAACAATCAATATATAAAACAGCCATGTAATGCGTATTTATCACCATTATACGATGAAGTTTATTATACCCTACAGATGATTGCATTTGCAGTTATGATAAATTTTAAATAGAAAAATATTGGAAAACATTACCTCGGCAACAGGTGAAAAATGCAAAAATTAAAAAATCATAAAAAATGCATTTGCAGTGTTATTTTTCTAAGATATTGAATAAAAGCAACAAAACTGATGAAAAATGCCAAACATCGGCTAGGCTGGGGCTATTGATTCAAGCCTTATAATTGATGAATGTCGGGCAGGTCAAAGACACAGCTGGCTACTGGCACTAGCCCTCGTATTACCGGCTCCTATTACCAGCCAAGTTTCAGTGTGTCAGTGAGACACAATATTATGAACAAAGGGGGGACACTTAGTCTTCATCATACATGTATTTAGATACTTATATAGATAAGGCTGAAGGCCCAAGCGCGCCTCTCCCGAATCCTCAACCAATGAAGATGGGATGCATGGTAATAAGGGGTCGTAATACAAGGGCTGACTCAGTAGCATAACATTTCGACGACCTGTTTGGCGTAGGGGTACTAAACCCACCTTCTGCGCCAGAGGTCCCGGGTTCGATCCCCGGAGAAGACAAATATTTGTGTGCATAAACATCTATATTTTTTCTTGGTCTGGGTGTTTAATATGTATATTATGTATGTATTTAAAAAAAAGGATATACATATGTTTATCCGTTATCTAATATCCATAACACAAGTTCTTCATGAAATTTAACGTGGACTAGATAATTGGTGTGATTGTATACAATTATTTATTTATTATTTATAGCACTGCAGATTAAATCAAACCGGAACCCGTGGAATTCAATGCCGAAACTATTGGACTGGAAGGCCAAAAGTTGCGGGTTTTCAATCTGTCTGGGCACCTAGTTAGACGAGTTTTTCTAGTCATATAAGTAAAAAAGCATAGTTTTTAAAATCATTTTTAAAAACTAGGTATCTAGGACAATATTGCGACAATTTTGAAATTCACTCGTGATGTCTCTTAGAGGACCAATGTAACTGATTGACTGAACTTAGTCAGCTTTTAACCTTCACAAAGGTAGTTATTGTTCGATTGAAAGTCGATACATCGATTTCTCATTCTTCCGTATGAAAACTTTAGTAAACTTACATTCGATAATTATTGTCTTTAGATTTCATCGACGTGAACGCTATTAAAATTTTATTTGATTGAATTTGTTGAAGATTATGTGTTTAACATGAAATAAAACAACTTTTACTGATATCAAACGCGCTATATTTCACGGACTAAGTTGTAATAGTCCGTATTTTTAGGGGTTTTTTGATTTTCCCCAATGAAATATCCGTAAAAGTTGTTTAATTTCACTGTGTTTAAAATCCCAAAATGCTCGTTTTGCCTCAAAGTTCAAGTTGAACCAATTGACAATTTTTCTTCTTCTTTTTATCGTGTCAACTCAGGCTTTTTATATGTGTGAGGACCAAAACTCAGCCACGGATCTTTTAAAAACACAATGTTCTTCACTGTGAATTTCACTGCGATGAAAATAAGGTCAGCCTCTTAAAAGAAAAGCACATGTCATGGACTTTCAAAGTGACAACACGATTTCACAAGAGATGCAGTAGGCATATGCTAATTGTTATTCTAATTAACGAACAGCACTCACCGCGCTAGAAAATTTCACTCCAGCTACGTTCTCTGCATTGTATTCTGACAGATACTTACTAACCACAACAGTGGTTAGCGTTAGAGCTGTTCAATTATGAATAAGTTACCTATATAGTGAAACTTTTGAGCCATAAATATGTAGCTTACTTCCGCAAAAAAATGCAGGATGCACTGCCCGCCTAAACAGCAAACAAATGCAAAACAATGACACTTCGCACCTTCACCAACTAAACCTTTCTGATATTTAATTTTGTAATAACAATGCAATTTTATATGATCAACTTTTTCGTATGTTTTTCTAGTAGGTAATTTAACATCATATTATGTAGAATCTACATGTATTCCGCCTCCTTAATGGAACATCCAGTTGTAAGAACGTATTATTTGCTAGGTCCAACAAATATCGACTAACAAATATTGGTTTGTTTCCAAGATAGATAGATATCTAAAGTAAATTTTGCCAATCTTGCCAAATCGAATAGTAACCATTACAAACACTACACATCGATGTTTAAATTGAAAATATTTGTGGAATTTATAACGTACAATAAAAAAATTTATACTTGATCCTTGTTCATTAAGCCGTTTTATTTATTTATTCTACTAAAGTACTAAAATAGCTTGTCTAACGTGTTAGTGATCGTGTGGTTGTGTCCGTCGAAAGTGTGTAGTGTGTAATGGCATTGACATTTTCGGATCACGCGAGCTCAATTAAGGCTATCAATAGATTTAAATTTGACTACATTGTAGTAATCATGACTCAAATTAAATAAATAATAAAATATCTAAAGCCTGACCAGAAGATCAAAACACCTGGCCTGGGCCCGGATCTTAATGGGACCCCAGCTGGGGTGCTACTTCAGCTAATCAATTTTCCATTGTTAGGTAGGCACCTACTTTATGTAAAATTCAATAGGTAGAAGAAATTATTTCAAAACTCACATAATTATGTAAGTAGTGCGAAACACTACTTACATAATTATGTGAGTTTTTTTTATTGGTCAGTCAGGCTTTTTTAAATAATTATTCACAATCACAACCTTTCACGTAAATTAGTTTAATAGAACTAGCTTTTTATAATGTTATTATTTACAACAGTTTTGTAACTAATACTTATTATAAATGCTACATCTGACTCTTTGCGACACAATCATTGTAAGGCCAGTGCGCCCGCGCATGGAATATTGATGAAACACCATTATAATTAGCTTAGATAGTTTGTGGTTGGTGGACGTTTGTGGCATCGATTTAGCAACGCAACGATGGCGCAAGATTTTGTTTTTTGTATGAGCTATTAATGTGTAAAGGATATCCTTTTATTATAGTTAACTGAATAAAATTGAGGTTAATTGTCGCCAATACATACATAGTTTAGTTATTCATCAAGAGGTCTCGATCAATAAAACTAACACTGCAAAAGCAGTCGACAAACGTACCTTATGTTGTTACGTTGTATGGAGGAGCTCGAAAACCGAATTTTTGATCAATCATCGCGTGAACGACCATAGCAAATGTTGCTCAGCCAGCACAATTGCAGGCCTAACGCATTTAGCCACAATAATATCAAACTTTAATATCCATTTTCTTCTTCTTATGGTATGAAAATTAGTGGCCACCTCTGGTGTCAGAGTTTATCAAGCCGCCTATAAGGCCTCTGATTTGGCTTAACGACTATTATCAGATGACAACAGCCGGGACCACGTTTTAACGTTCCCTCCGAAGTAGGGAAGCGGTCAGCTGTAATGCCACTTTACCGGTCACCCATCCGACACATGACCGGACCGCACGTTGCCTAACAAATATGATCGAATACGATCAGTCTGTCAAGCGCGGCCACGAGCGCACTTTAATATTAAGCTTTATTAATAATCTTTCCACGAAACTTTTGGATTTTATCATTCTTCTATTCCCGATTCAGAGATCTCCGAAAGCAAGAACGAAACACAGTATGAGCCCGATGGCGTAGTGATACTGATTTTTGGTTTTTCACCCGAATCCCAGATCCTAGCGCATAATCTTAATCTCTAGGGCAGGGCCTGTATTCACTATCACCACTTACCGATTCCTTGCTCAAACCACGCCAATATCGTACTTAATTTCGACAATTTCAAAATTAGTTTTCTCTATGACACTCAGAAATTAAATAGTTATTGCATGTACAAGTACGTGACACTCACAAATTATAAAGTAAATAAGTGAAATAACTTTAAAACTTGTGATTGTCATAGAGAAAACGAATTTTGAAAATGTCGAAACCAAGTATGTACCTACGACATTGGCGTGGTTTGAGCAAGATCGCTAAGTGCTCATAGTGAATAAGTGCCCAGATATTTTTTATTCTCTAGGTCCGCAGGCGGTCACAGGGAGGAGGCGACGTTATGATCACCCCATTCCCCTCTAGTGAAACCACGCTGGTGTTGCTGGGTGTGCCACCGCCTTGCACGGTTTCCACCGTCTGGGAAGATGGCCAAACTTGCTCGGCCATCTTCCAGCCGAGCGGGGGCCCGGGTAACCGGGCCACGGCCGCCTGGTCTTAGGGGTGACTACCCCCCGTGACCAATGGCGGCCAGGAGGGCAAGTACTAGGAGTTTTAGTTGGTAGTACCCAAGGGTCCAACATACGAATCGCCCCTGCACCTGATGGCGAGGGATGCGTAAAAGCATTTCTCCTAGTATAAAAAAAAACCGGCCAAGTGCGAGGTGGACTCGTGCACCGAGGGTTCCGTTTAAAATTTTCAAAAATATTTTTAATTATATGACGGTATTCGCAATTTTTCCTTGATCTGTACTATAAGACGTTACTTCGTACCAAATTTCAAGATTCTAAGTTCACGGGAAGTACCCTGTAGGTTTTGATTCCCGTGCGAGTTTCGAAAATTTGCGGAAATTTGCGGCATAAACGGCTGTATCTTTTGATTGCTTTGGCTTAGAAGTTTAATTTTTTCACAGCTCCAAGGGACAGTAGACCTGATATAAATTTCAGTTTGATACCTCCTGCGAAAAACGCGTTCCTGAGAAAAACGGTCTTGACAGACGGACGGACGGACGGACGGACAACGAAGTGATCCTATAAGGGTTCCGTTTTTTTTCTTTTGAGGTACGGAACCCTAAAAAAAGATGGATGGATAGTTGATGGTGGCTGATAGTAGGTCAGAATATGTTTACAGTTAAATTTCGGTAAAAAAATGCAAATCAGCAATCTCTTCAAATGATGTAAAACCATTATGTAATCTCCAATAGGGCAGCCTCGTAACACATTACCTGTTTTCTAATCATGTCTCATACACTGCCCCGCCTTTCTATGGTGCAATATTGTTCGACGTCGGCTGATGTGCAAATTTTTCCTTGTATAGCTAATAAATATTATCTAAAAGTTGATTTCCAATAATTGTTCCCATACATATACATATACTAGCGGATCCTCGCGGTTTTCCCCGCGTGGTGCCCGTTCCCGTGGGAATATCGGGATAAAATATAGCCTATGTCACTCGAGAGAAATGTAGCTTTCTAATGGTCTAAGATTTTTCTAAATGGGTCCAGTAGTTCCTGAGATTAGCGCGTTCAAACAAACAACTCTTCAGCTTTATAATATTAGTAAGTATAGATGACGACCTGTTTGGCGCAGGGGTACTAAACCTGCCTTCAGAGGTCCCGGCTTCGATCTCCGGACATGACAAATATTTGTGTGCATGAACATGTCTATTTGTCTTGGTCTGGGTGTTTAATATGTATAATTTGTATGTATTTACAAAAAAGTATATAAGTATGTTTATCCGTTATCTAGTAACCATAACACAATTCTTTATGAAACTTAACGTGGGCTAGATAATTGGTGAATAAAAAAAAATACATAATGTCTGTTCGAAATACAAAGAGAGAGAAAACAGCCCTTGACGAGTTTCTCTGCCGGTTCTTCTCGTTACATAGGCTGCCGCGCCGTAGGGTTTGTGAACCGATGGCCTAGCTTCTTGGACGAATTAACCCTAGCTTCTTTGACGGCCACAAGTGCTTGTACATAACAGTTTAGACTCAATAAATAATGTTGAGTTTTGAGTTTGAACGCCTACAAAATATTTACTTATCTATAGATTTTTCTTTTTAACTATTGGAGGTTATTATAATTAGTATTCATATAATTTGAAGGCTACATTCTCTTTACTAAAACATGAGGGTATTATCGTAGAATAACATAATATTTTGCAACCAAAAGCATAATAATAATAACAACCTACAAGATTGTAGTTTTGAAACAAACATATTTACGGATTTAATCGCGCATAATAGGTAATAATTATTATATTATTGTTGGTTAATTTTTTTTAGTTAGTATACTTTTTTGAAAGGTTTAACCTTACAACCGTTCGGAAAGTAAAAAAAAAGTTTAATTATGCTAGTTCAAAAATATTAGTTAGACCAACTTTTTATTTAACCGGACATGGAATGCCGAAAATAATGTAATCATGTTTGGTAAATTAAGGCTCATATAATCATGGTTGGTTGAAACGTTATGGAAGTCGCAGTGGTAATCGTCGGGATCTGCGGTCTAGCGCGCTCGTTGCGTATGCGCACCTATCTCCGGCGCCCGCGCAGCTACCGCAGCGCACGGTTGTGACGAAATAACGTCCACCAAAGGATCTACTATGAGAGAATTAGAGAGGTTAGAGCATTGGACCGGATTTCCAAAGGTCGTGGTTTCGAGTCCCATCTGAGAATTCACTTGTGGCCGAGTAGATTTTTTCCAATATTATTCTATTTAAAATGTATCATAAATCTACTACGAGTTTGAAAAACTTTATTTATTATCAAAAACTATCGGTTTGTCTTCTTCTTAAACATCGATTGCGACATAAGCAACGGTACCGAATACTTTCGGATGCTGCCGTTTTTTTTACTTATAATGGGTTTGCTCTTTATCCCAATCAAGCCAAAGGGTTGATCAAACCCAGAAGGTGCCTATTCACGCTTGCTTTGAAGATGGACAGGTTATAAGTACTCGCAAATACATACACAGGGAGGGAGTTCCACTTAGGGTTGCCACCTGCCTCTTCCTGATTTAAGGGCTACCAACGTCTCAAATACGGGTTTTTGATTTTTTTTCCGGGACACAAGTAAAACAGTAGTGCTTTAAGAAGAATATTTTTTTCGCCTTTATACTTACTTATTGTTTAGACAAGCAGCTTTTAAACACTCTTCATAAGATTAATATTTCCATTTCAACATCATGGTGTAATGGAAATACAACATAAATAGACTCATAATGGGTTTAGATATGCAACTTTACACAACTTTAATCCAATTGGAACATTGCCCGTTATCAAGACTTAAACGCCTTTTGTCTGTTTCACGAAGCGTTTATAGTATCTACTCTCTATTCTACGAACTTAAATTCTTATCCGAGTATGTTATGTTATATTTGTTGCGCACATCGTCCATTTTGAAAAATCTTCTTTACAAAGCATTAACTACGGATACACAGGACAAACGATGTGATTAGAAAAGGACGTAAGAATTTCATTTGTTGAAATACGAGACGTGTCCGGGAAATGCGGAACGTCTGACAACCCAAAGCTACGAGCTATTTTATTTTTTAATTTTGTTTTGTTTTTTTAATACTTTTATCTGTCGTTATGGTTGTCACTGCTTTGTCAAGCAGAATATCAGTGCAGCAGGCCCAGCTTGCTGCTTATACTGAGCTTGGCACAGTTTGGCGACATGCGACGATGCGCAGCTCAGTGTGCGTTGTATATGTGTTGCATTTAATTTTTATTTATTTTTTATCTGTATCTGTGTATCGTCGTGTGGATGTCAAATAAACATTTTTCTTTCTTTCTTCTTTCTTTCTAGCTACTATTGTATAGCAGAGAATAAATAAGTTATTGTGTCCTTGATCGGAATAACGATCCACTGCAGTATCGATTTAATTTAATCTAGCTATATAATTTGCACCACTGCACTGGCAATATGCAATTTGGCCTTGACTACGACAAACCGCTTCTAAATCCAGTTACAAGACAGATTAATAATTTACAATCTCTTTTTTGGCGAAGTCGGAAAAGTAACGTTAGACCTTGTCCATGTTGTTTTATTTAAATAAGTTTTGCTGTCAATAAAAACATAAAAACGTAACTATGGCCAATCCTGTTTCTGAACTATATTTAGAAACATTTATTAAAAAAATAAATAAACATTTGCATACACACACACCAATTAGCTAGCCCACGTTAAGTTTTATGAAGAACTTGTGTTATGGATACTAAATAACGGATAAACATACTTATATACTTTTTTTTTGTAAATCCATACTTAATATACATATTTAACACCTAGACCAAGACAAATACACATGTCCATGCACACAAATATTTGTCGTGTCCGGGGATTGAACCCGGGTCCTCTGGCGCAGAAGGCGGGGCTAGTACCCCTGCGCCAAACAGGTCGTCAAAATAAATTTATTGCTACGTATTGTGGGAAAGAACGAAATCACAGCACATAAAAACAGTATTAACTGATATTTTTTTCTGATCGCTACACAAAATGTACTAAACTGTTTTAAATTATATGAATTACATGAGTTATCGTTAAAATCTCTTTCAAAAAAATATTCATAGACATCAGCAAACCTATTATATGGGTGTACTTAACCTAGACTAAGTGGTATTATAGTACATAAATAATTTACATGATTTTTTTAAATGCAATCAAAGTCACACAAATAATACTAAATTGACGCAGTTTAGCGGATGTCACATTCAGGATGTTTGATTTGTGGTTTTATTTTCCCCGATAAAGGAAATTGAACTACGTTGTTTAGTCAAGCAAGGCAGGCAACAATAACTCGAACAATTTAATGCTGAACTTATCTTTATGTTCTTCTGCTAAGAAACTAGGTAGCAAAAATATCCTGTTCGGAATCAAAGTACGTATATTATCTAATATGGATGTAACTTACATGGACTTCTTTATATTATTTTACGAGTTCAAGTTGCGTAGGGAAGGATTGGTTGTTTCCTAATAATTTGATTGATTTTACGATCTTCAAACACCTTTCCACTAGTCTATCATATATATTACAACTTTTTTATTCTAAAATTAATCTATGTCATTTTTAATCTCATATGAAAATTCGACCAATTAACCTATTAAAAAACCGGCCAAGTGCGAGTCGGACTCGCGCACGAAGGGTTCCGTACCCATTATCTATAAAAATGGCATAAAAATCACGTTTGTTGTATGGGAGCCCCCCAAGTTGGCGATGACTGCAGTCTCGCCGCGGTTGACCTGTAGACTACTCAGCCTTAATCGTCCAGACCTCGATATAAATATATCGAATAATAGTTGTAGGCAAACTTACAGGTCACCTAACTTTAAACCGACAACTATTCATCATGAATGCGCCAGACAGCCCCCTATGTAGGGGATGCCTGGACGCAGAGGAAACAGCCGCCCACGTGATCCTGGAGTGCGTGGGTTTGGCCGCACAACGGGCAGAAATCCTCAAAGACGTAAGGTTGCTCCTAGAAGCCTGTGAACGCCCCAGGAGGCTTGACTAGCCATACCGATGCTATGTTCACGCATAACGGACCAAATGGGAGTCTAAATGCGGAGAAAAGAGCCCATCACCAATACCAAAATGGGAGCCCCCCTTAAATATTTGTTTTGTTTTAATTAAATTATTTGTTTTTAAAATGAATATGTAACTAAATATTCTGTGAATATTTCAAGCGTCTACCTGTTGCAAAAAATATCACGTTTGTTGTATAGGACCCCCTTAAATATTTATTTTATTCTGTTTTTTAGTATTTGTTGTTATAGCGGCAGCAGAAATACATCATCTGTGAAAATGTCAACTATCTAACTATCATGGTTCATGAGATACCGCCTGGTGACAGACGGACGGACGCACGAACAGCGGAGACTTAGTAATAGGGTCCCGTTTTACCCTAAAAATTATAGTCTTTTCTTTCATTTACCTACTACAATAACCGCCTCATAAATGTGGCACAGAGCCTCATAAATTAGTAAGTGCATCTACAAGTAACACGGTAAGTTCGAAACTTTATCGTATTGAAACATTAATCGATTCCGAGTTTTGCTTTTTCTCTTAAAGTTAGTACACATCAACCGCCGTGCATTCATTTTTATTAAAAAGTAATCTATCAAATCGGCCGTACGTCTCGGACGCGCAGATTGCCCAACCGGCAGTACTGTTGTTGTTGTACACAATAAATGTTGAAGCAGTATCTTAACTAGTTATCCCGATTTTTCGATATATTGACTCCCCGAGTGTAAGTAGCACACTTTTACAGGAAAAAAGACTGTGGAGTAGCCTCCGATATCCGAGATCAACCTCGCTTAGGATAAGTAGCATGACATGACATGTTTGTCTATGTATATTGTATTTTGAAAGCCAAGGTATCGTGTGCGACGATCACGTAACGGTCCTTCCAATCCAATATATCTACAAAGCTAGGCTTGATCAAAGAATTTCTCAATTAACTCGTCAGGTACCTAATATAAGAAAATCAAATATCACACAATAAATATTTCATTTTTGTAAGACCGCGCCGGGCGCCCCTCGGTGGTGGCTCGAGAAAGCAAAGAATATTTTAATATTAGGCATTATTTTCGTATCTATCATATTTTTTTTATTATTTCTACAGCCATCAGTGGGTGACGTTATAAGATCATACGACTGTGCAAATCGAGCGCAAGCGCATATCACCTAAAAGTTGTCTACCGGAAACTTTCGCGTCTGTACATAGATGTGATACTGGTTTAGCTTCAGTATGTAGTGTGTGATGGCACATTAAAGTGACCTTCCTTTGCATGCGACCCTGACACCGCGCCTATGTCCGCACTCTGCAGGTCGGATGTTCACTTGATACGGATTTCTTTACGTCGCACACTTTTGTTGTATGCACTATTTGTCCAGTACGTTCATCCTATCATGATTATACTGCACAGTATGTAGCCAACTCGCACATGTAGGGTTCCGAACCATTATTATTATAAAAATTGAGCAAAAACGGCAAAAAAAAAACACTTTGTTGGGAATCTGGGAGCCCCACTTAAATATTTATTTTATTCTGTTTTTAGTCAGAAATATATCATCTGTGAAATTTTCAACTGTCTACCTATCACGGTTCATAAAATACTGCCTGGTGACGGACAAAAAGACGGACGGCGGAGTCTTAGTAATATAGGGTCCTGTTTTTACCCTTCGGGTACGGAACCCTAAAATTGGCGAATACGTTAGCTTGCTCGTGTATTTAACATGTACTCTCAAAACTACCGGTCGACTTCCGACAATTTTTTTGGACATTAATTCAAAGAAATAACTTTAATTATTATTAGCTTTAATTTTCGCGAAAATATAGCTTATAGATAGAGGATAAAATAGAGGATGAAAGATTGTATAGGCATCTCGAAAATCGCAACGCAAGTAAAGGAAATCATAGTGCAAGCCATTCATAAAGAAGCAGAAGAAGAAATACAGGAAGAGGCCTTACCACAACCAGCGATTTCTACTATCAAATCAATGATTATTCGACAATCATAAACGCTGGCACATGAACAAAATCGGCGGCATGGGGACTGAATTGCAAAAGTTAAATAAAACTATCCTAATCTGGTGAAACGGCAGTGTCCCCGCAATTTTGGTGCTAGAGATTTGAAACACGAGTTTCATCCGAGTTCTTTTCGTAATAACAAGTGTTTAGATACTCCATTTTTTTTTCTATTAGGAAACAAACAGCCTTACATATTACATAATTTATAACTTACATTAGGGTGACACATTTGCCAAAAGAGTTTCCACTTATAATAATTTACAATATAGCCGTTAAGTACAAACTAAAGTGAACAGTTTTAACTCAATCTACCTTACAATTTCTATAATTATAATTTAAATAAAAACTGGATACTGGCGAAATCCAAAAGAGAACCGCCATTAAATATAAGAAGAAGAAGAAGATTTGAAACAATGCACTGTCAAAAAGTTATCAGTCTCGTGTAGAGCCAAGCTTCTAACTCTACACGCCCTAACTCTACAATTCCAACTCCACAAACTCCATTCTTTAATAAAAATATGTGACTTGGCCGTTTCGCACGCTGCACATGGGCGAAAGGTGAAAAATTCACTGCTCATTACTTTTCTGTTATAAAATTGTTCTTGTAGTAGGTAAAGTACAAAGTACCTAACAAGAACCACAAATTTATGATTTTTCCTACGACCTTTGGGAATCCGGTCCAATGCTCTAACCACTGAGCTACCGAGACTTGCGGACGACATGCTAATTTCGACGGTGGTCAGACTTCGACGGTGGTGGAAAGACTCGGTAGCTCATTGGACCGGATTTCCAAAGGTCATGGGTTCGAGTCCCATCTGAGAATTCACTTGCGGCCGAGTTATTTTTTCCAATAATTTTCTATTTAAAATTTATCATAAATATAAGAATTACAAACTTCTTTCAGCCTTGTTGTTTTGTTTGAAGTTGTTGTTTGAATGCCAATTTCAGAATGTTATTCTTCATTAGGTACATACATAATTAATATTCTTTTAACGTGAATACGTAATAATGTTTTTAATAAGAATAATGTAATCTACTAATAAAACAAAATAAAAAAAAACAATTCCGAACCATTACACAAGCAGTACTTGTTTGTTGGTTCTCGCCGGAATGTTAAGCGTCACTTTCCAAGTCTTGCCTTATGCTGGTTTTATGTGTCCTTTGAAATCAGATTTTAACATTGTTGCATATTGCTTAAAGTTCGTCGTTTTTTAATTTATTTAGTTTGTAAGCAAGATATTATTATGTTGTGCTTTGTGTTTACACTTTTTTTTTTTATTTCAATTGTTTTGTTTGTCTCTAAAAGTTTTTGTCATCTTTGCTAGCTTTTACGCTTTTGCCTGTTTGCTTGCTCCCACTTTTTTTTTTAATTTCATAATTAAAAATATACAAAAAATACAAAACTTAATTTTCACCAAACTGCGTAACAGTTTGTCGGCCAAACGGGAATCGAACCCGCGACCTTTGGAGCATTGGACCGGATTTCCAAAGGTCGCGGATTCGATTCCCGTCTGAGAATTCACTTGTGGCCGAGTTAATTTTTTCCGCTATTTTTTCTATTTAAAATTTACCATAAGTATGAATTTATTTGTCTAGTCATCAATCATTTACGATCACGTGCGGAAAAGAAATTACCAAATAAGTCCTTTATATTTGCAATTTCTTCAAGAACTTGTCCACGGAATGTTAATTATAAAAAATCTTAGCCGATATTAACAAATTAATCACTCTTTCAAACTAATCAATTAGGGCAGAAAGTATTTTGTTTAAAGTTTATTCATAAACTTAAGTACTTACACAAAAAGCTTATGGACATGGCTTTAAATTCTTATGGAGTTAATTGTTATTCATTATCTATTATTATGTGGTTGGCTCTGGGTTCAAAGTATGCAAATCATTTTTGAAGAAGTCACAAATATCGGAAAATATGACTTGAAAATTATTCAAATATGGCCGTGAACTTAAAAACTATATCGAAAGTAGATTAAATATTGCGATAACTCGGAAAACTAAAAATTTGCAATAGTATAGGGTAACAAATAGTAGATAGAGTACTCACTAAGTTTCGATGAGCTCGCAGTTGAGCAGCAGCTTCCCCGGGCCCAGCTCGACGACGGCGACCGTCTGGTCGTGGAAGTAGATCATCCGGAGCGTGTCGTTGCCGACGCGCCGGCCCGTGTAGGGCTTCACACCGGCCGCCGGGTCGCGCCGGTCCGGCTCGTCCGACCGCGCGCCCGCGCCGCCCACCAGCCCCGCCAGCGACCATCCCGCGGGAAAACTGAACGCGAAGGGCTTCGCCGACGCCGAAGGGGGAGAGGAGACCGCGATGCAGAATATGACTACTACGGATAGTAGCGATTTTAAGAGGTTGTCGGCTAGCGGTAGCGCGTCGCGCGCCGCCCGCACCGCGATCAGCAGCCTCCGGATCGCCATGTTAGTGGGCCATGCCGCGTGCGAGCCGCGCGCCGGTCTGCCGAGGACTGAGCCGGCCCGAGCGCGGCCGCGCCGCCGCTTTCTTCGTGACGTCGCTGGTTTCACCCGTGGCTTCCGGGACACGAGGAGACACCATGCAGGCCCGCGCTCCAGCGGTGGTGCTCACTTAGCTGTTTAATATTTACTAATACGGAGGACACACTATCCTAAAGTCTATACAAAAACACTAATAACGACGTTGACACTTGACGTCAATAGACATTTCTACGACATTTCAACTTTTTTCATTGCCAAATAGCATTCGAAAGGAACTCCGCAAGCCTATATAAAAAATAAGAAAATAAGATATTTTACTCGTGCCAATACAAAGTTAACTTGCTCAAAGTTATTCAAAACAAACAGCAGAGTTAGATAATAATAAAGTGCCGAGGGATTGAAGTAACTCCGTCCGGGCACCGATCCTCTGAGGTGAACGACGCGATCTGTTTTTTTATGGAGGTCTACATTGGCCAGATGAAGTCCCAAGGTGGTATGCCCATATGCAATCAGCTGTTTGCTATGGCCGTGGGACGGGAGTACCTGACCCTGTCTCTACTTAATATAGTAAGTAACATACGCTTCGTGTGAAGAAATCGCAAGCTGACGACAGTTTACGAGTACCTACTGAGTAATCTAAGATGAGAGCCCGTTTTAAATCATTACATTTACTCACAGATTTAGAATTTTTTCGTTTAGTTACGGAGTCAATTAAAAATAAATAACAACTTCGTCGTCGTCGTCTCAGCCACATAACACCCACTGCTGGGTATATTCCTCTATTCCTCCCCCAAAAGGGGGGGGTGCCATAATCGCCACGCTTGACAGGCGGGTTGGCGATCGCAGTATGGCCAAGTTTGCAGGAGACGCTGCTGTCCGTCTCCTGAAGGCTGAGTCCCTTAGTCGCCTTTTACGACACCCACGGGATGAGAGGATAGTGCTATTCTAAGCCGACAATACACAGCAGAATAACAACTTATTTGTCTCGAATTTGCATTGAAAATAACTAAAAATATTAATATATTAAATAAAAATATAATATTTTTAGTTATTTTCAGTTACACATCTAGGCACTTCTGTTACTTACTAGTAAAAAAATATAGTATATACTTATAACAACAGGTTTGATAAATAAATGTCTCCGAGATACTTTAACATAACACACAACCCAAACTAGCAAATGGTGTATTCCGTACGATCTAAACTGGTTGGTTTTAAAATAGACTTATATAACAAGTTTTTCTGACTTTTCTTAGAATGCAGGTTTAGCTCCAGGCGGCAGGTCAAGTCTATTTGTAATTCAAAACTGGCCCCGACCGCGACAGTGCCCGGGTGTAGAGCGGACATCCGGACCGGCAAACGACTGTAACTGTACACTATAAGTAGGTATTTCACTTGCGATTTTAAAGTTTGGAACTATTTTTTATAACCATTAATTACTACAAACATCATCTAATGAAAGTTGTTTGCAATTGGCATGAATAACCCAATTGGATTATTTTGCGCCATTGATTAAATTGTTATTAAATAATTCAATAGCTGCAGTCCGTGATGTTATTTTTTATCTTACCCCCTTTTAGCGTTTCGTAACAAAATGCTTCATCGCAATCGTACGACTACTCAGCTCACGTATTGGGGAACTGATTAAATTGTTATTAAATAATTCAATAGCTGCAGTCCATGAACTTTTAAAGGTTTTTAAACTTCCCCCAACCTTACCCTCTTTTAGAGTTTCGTGACAAAATGCTTCATCGCAATCGTACGATTACTCAGCTCACGTATTGGGGAACTACGAGTACATCACCTTTTTCAACATTTTCTATTTATTTAAATTCTATCTATTAATTTTTTCGCAATCTAGTAAATCCTGGATGACCTTTAAGCTACGTCCTAGAATCTTAAATTTTCCTATACTGTTTGAATATATGAAAGAAAAAATGTAAGTACCTACCTAATTGATCGATAAAGATGCTACTGATGAACTTAAAGTATTAGTACTAAGTAAGTAATTAGATGGCTGTTTCCTCTTAATCGATAGTCAAACATTTGTAATAATGTTTCTTTGGAATGCGAGGATATTATTTCTCTCGAAGAAGAAACGACGCTAGCCAACAGCGTGGAAAGGGGAATAGTTATACTAGAAAATTTCGAAGGGCCCTCACCTCATAAGCTCGGTAGCATAGTTGATAGTGCATTAGGCTGAATTCCTAACGGTGCGGGTTCGAGTCCCGTCTGAGCGACATGAGACCAAAGGTTTTTTATTGTATATTTTCTTATTTATATTTATTTATTGAAAAATAGCATTGTAAAATGCAAAATTAAAAAGTTCTAACTTAAAGTATCTTTGGTCATCCATCTGTCAATTCACACGTCTTGTGAGAAAGGCGTAGCTACTTTCTAAGTTCTTTAGTCAGAAACTCAGTTAGCAATGCTACTTTCCAAGTTCTTTAGGTACTAATAAGTAAGCTAGGTAGTTTGCTCGCTTCGCGTTACACAAGAAAAAAATACAATAGGTAACACTTGATTACAAAACGCCACATACAGATAAAACATTTACCATTCAGTTCTTAATCTATTACTGTTACAAGGGCGATCTCATCACTTAAAGCGATCTCTTCCAGGCAACCTACAGTATTGCACTGCACATCCATCATCATCATCATCAGCCTGTGGACGTCCACTGCTGGACATAGGCCTCTCCTCGTCGTCGTCGTCTCAGCCACATAACACCCACTGCTGGGTATAGGCCTCCCCCAAAAGGGGGGGTTTGCCATAATCGCCACGCTTGGCAGGCGGGTTGGCGATCGCAGTATGGCCAAGTTTGTAGGAGACGCTGCTGCCCGTCTCCTGAAGGCTGAGTCCCTTAGTCGCCTTTTACAACACCCACGGGATGAGAGGGGGTAGTGCTATTCTAAGCCGACACTACACAGCTCCTCCGGCACAGGCCTCTCCTAGCTCACACCTATTGTGGCGTGGTAGCAGTAGGCTAATAACCTCCTATGAAGGCGGTTATTAGCTTACTGCTACCACGCTGGCTAGACGGGTTGGTAGAGGGTTTATTTCAAGTTTTCCTTCTCTCGCACAGGTTTTCAATGCGTCGAGCCTCTTAGTCGGCTCTTACGACATCCCAGACATGTAAGGGAGTGGTGACACTTGTATTCTTAGGCCGTCACCACACGGCACACCGACCGATTGCACAATGGTGTGCACTGCACACCATTGTGCAATCGGTCGAATATAGTAGAGTTTTTTTTGGGATACGTTTATTCCAAAAGTAGGAAATAAGGTTAATGAAATAATACCTATTAATCCTTATTTTAACTAATCCTAATTTTAACCGTCTCGTTGGTCAAGTGGTAACACCCACCGGTATTAGACCCAAATTCCCAGGTTCGATTTCCAGTGGAGGTACATATTGTATTCGGTTTGGTTGGTGGTAGGGCTTGTTGTGTCCGCCTGGCTAGCTACCACCATCTTATCTAAGTCTGACGCCATAACAACAATGTTTTCAGCATTGTTGTGTTCCGACAGTTAGAGATAAGATAGCCAGCTCTTCATTGGTTGAGGATTCCGGGAAAGGCTCGCTTCCACCTTCAGCCTTACCAATACTTAACATCAGGTATGATTAAGGCTAAGAGTCTCCCCGTCATTCATAAAAAAATAGTATTAGCGTGTTTGTCCTTCCTTCACGCACTAACGAAGCAAACCAATCGACTTCATTTTTGGCATAGAGTTAGTTGAAACGACGGAGAGTAACAGTAACATAGGCTACTTTTTAAACCGATATTCCCATGGGAACGGAACCCGCGGGCGGAAGCTAGTGGTCCTCTATAAATCCATTACTTTTTAAACCACTTTATAAAAGGAGGCTCTTAGTTTAACCTGTATGTTTGTCCGCGATTATAGATCTGGCGTTTGGCTGAACACATTTTGATACGGTTTTTTTAAGAACACTCCCTAAAATCTCTACTGGACGATCGGGAAGTTCCCGGACTGTAGGTACTACTTCCTAATAAATGTCGCGATTGAGTATCGTTCTTTTGAACTGTAAGTATATGAACGCGAAATTTTAAAACCATTGTAGGGTAAATCTACGGGCGGTTTGAACGCCGTCATTGTCCTCAACATATAAAGTGTCATGCATAAGTGCGAAAATAATAAAGGTTATGCTGTTAAACGCTACTCGTCTGGGACCTATATTGGTAACTGGACACGAGGACGGAATTTTATTACTCTAAAAATATGAAAATATGTTGAGGACGATGACGGCGTTCAAAACACCCGTAGATTCACCCTGTATTCCACCTCCAACATGCAACAGCATGGTTGCGATCGTTAGCTCAACTCATTAGCATACGCAGTCGTAGCCGCTGCGCAAGCGCATCCCCATATTACGTGCAGATGCGGATGGAAGGAACAAGCACGATCCAATATCAGCGTTTCCGGGGGATAGTTCCGCATAAAATCTGTACAATTTGATATGTGTTAAAAAATCTGATATACAACGTTATTTTATGCTTACCCAAAACCTCAAAACCATTTGTAGAACTCGTCAAAACTATCAAGTTTTTGTATGGGAGAAACCCTAAAATCGCGATATAAAAATCAAATGTTTCATAGAAAATTTTATTTGAACTCTGCTAAAATGTATGAAACGGATGATTATTTTTTCTCGATTTCAGGGTTTCTTACATACAAAAAGTTGTTCGTTTTGATGAGTTCTACAAATGGTTTTGAGGTTTTGGGTAAACATAAAATAATGTTGTGCCACGTAGACCATTAATTTTATTCTGTCAATCCATACTAATATTATAAAGAGGAAAGATTTGAGTGTTTGTTTGTTTGAAACGAAACTCAAAAACTACTAAACGGATTTGGTTGAAAATTGGTACACGGATAGTAGATAACCTGGTTATGAACATAGGATACTTTTTTATCCCGATAATGCCACGGGAACGGGAACCACGCGGGTGAAATCGCGAGCGGCCGCTTCAATAATCTTCTTTTACCAATGTTTATCAATTGAGTAGTTGCTAATCTACAGCCCTTCTCGTTCATAAAAAAAAAAAAAAAAAAAAAAAAAAAAAAAAAAAGTTTATTTATCGGACAACAGGATCCATAGGTGTTAGTTAACATACAAACTTAATAACTAATGTTAGTATTTAATAACTACTAGGGATTTCGTAATATTAATCATATGCTGGAGCAGCGGACAGTCCCCACTGCCAGCGATGACCTGCAGAACATTGTTGCGGCTGTCACGAACTCGCCGTAAAAGTGAGCCGGCTTTTTTACGCATTATGGCCTGTCGACCCCTGTCGACCCAAACTGTCGACCCCTGCGTACGCGAACATGCTAGAGGCGCTGCAGTATCGTGGCAGCCCCAACAATGCCCTGAAGACATTATTATACTGTATCCGCAGGCCATTATAGGACTTTTGAAAATAACTAACCCATAGACTGCTCGAGTAAAATGAAGTACAGTAGGCATTAAAAAGTGTCACCTTTACTGGAATCGAGCAACGAGCAAATCTACGAGCCAGCATATTCGCTCTGATCGAAAGTGCCCTGCGCTCTCTTTCTAAATCAGCATCATCCCTTAAGTCCTCTGTAACAATGTGTCCTAGATACTTGAATTGCTGTACTCTAGCAAGAGGTGATTCGTACAACTTGATCGGGGGAACGAAATCAGGAAGTCTGTTACCAGCCTTAAATACCATGTATTCACTCTTTTTGCTATTGTACAACAACCCATGATCATTTGCATATGCCTCACAGAAGGCCAACATCTTTCTAATGGCACTGACTGAGGGGGCAAGCAGCATAAGGAAGAAGAATATAGGAGGAAAATTAACTGCTGTAGCGACTTTAAGTTTTCGCCGATTATAGGTGACAAGCGGCCGCTCGCGGTGTCACCCGTGTGGTTCTCGTTCCAGAGGAAATAGCGGGACAAAAAGTATCCTATGTTCATAGCCAGGCTACCTACTATCTGTGTACTAAATTTCATCCAAATCCGTTCAGTAGTTTCGGAGCCTATTCAATGCAAACAAAGAAACAATCAAATCTTTCCTCTTTATAATATTAGTATAGACAAAGATAGATGACAAAGATCAGAAATAATATAGCCGCCTACTTATATGGTGGTTCAAGAACATATCTCAATTAAAGAGTCGTCGTCGTCGTCGTCGTCGTCTCAGCCACATGACACCCACTGCTGGGTATAGGCCTCCCCCAAGGATCTCCACAACGATCGGTCCTGCGCAGTCCGCATCCAGCGGCTTCCCGCGACCTTTACCAGATCGTCAGTCCACCTTGTCGGGGGCCAACCCACGGAGCGTCGTCCTGTGCGCGGTCGCCATACCAGAACCTTTCCGCCATAACAGCCATCGGTTCTTCTCGCTATGTGTCCCGCCCACTGCCACTTCAGCTGAGCAATCCTTCGAGCGATGTCAGTTACTTTAGTTATCCTACAGATCTCCTCATTTCTGATTCGATCACGTAGGGAAATGCCGAGCATAGCCCTCCATTGCACGCTGGGTGACCTTGAGCTTTCTTATCAGACCCATAGTTAGCGACCACGTTTCACTACCATCGACCACGTTTCATTACCATGGTTCATAGTTAAAGAGTGCGTTTAATTATTTGATAGTTTGTTTCTCGTTACATAGCAAGTGTCAATATACAAGCCTTGGAAACTATTTTAAATTTATAAGTACCTAAGAAGGAGAAGCCCTACGTTCTGCCGATGAATGATCCGTTCGGTACACGTTACATTGCCTTACATAAATACAGCGTTGCGTTGGTAAGATTTGTATGATGAATTGATGACCCTGATTAAAATATAGGCATATTCCCTAACATTATGCAAGTCCAAATTTTAACTAAAATAAATACAATAAATAAATAAATAATTGTATACAATCACACCAATTATCTAGCCCACGTTAAGTTTCACGAAGAACTTGTGTTATGGTTACTAGATATTAATATAAATATAATAGAGGTGGGTTCGATCCCCGGACAAGACAAATATTTGTGTGCATGAACATATCTATTTGTCTTGGTCTGGGTGTTTAATATGTATATGAAGTATGTATTTACTAAAAAAGAAAAGTATAAAAGTATGTTTATCCGTTATCTAGTATCCATAACACAAGTTCTTCATGAAACTTAACGTGGGCTAGATAATTGGTGTGATTGTATGCAAATATTTATTTATATTAAACACCCAGATCAAGACAAATAGACATGTTCATGCACACACATATTTGTCTTGTCTGGTGATCGAACCCGGGACCTCTCGCGCAGTAGTCGGGTTTAGTACCTCTGCGCCAAACAGGTCGTCAAAGTTAATTACAGTAAAATTTACTTTTTCTGTAATTAACTATGTGACTAAATCGTTTTGAGTAATCAAACTTGACATATAACAAATTTATCTTTAAATGGTTATTTGTTTAAAT
Organism: Chrysoteuchia culmella; assembly: GCA_910589605.1. Classification (NCBI taxonomy): domain Eukaryota; kingdom Metazoa; phylum Arthropoda; class Insecta; order Lepidoptera; family Crambidae; genus Chrysoteuchia; species Chrysoteuchia culmella. Next base: position 21,615,384 of record OU342651.1, read on the forward strand.
AAAATGATTTTATAACATATTTGCTCGTAAAGGGTCTCTTATTACACCAATTCGAATATCGTATTGTATCTCATTACGTACTTGTGCGTTATTGTAATGTAAAACGCACGGTTTATCAAGATGCTCCGTCTAAAACGAACGGTACTTTTTTAAAGCTTAGCAAAGTTTTTATATCAGAAAAGAGGTCCACATTTTATGAATAAAATAACATTGGGAGATAAAATATAATAAATAAACATTTAATTCTTTATTTAACCCAGATGTTACGGACTTATAATATTGCTTTTGAATTTTAATAAAAAAATATTTTAAAAGCGGAAATTCGGAAAATTTGTGTTGTTTATAAGCAATTCTAATAAAATCTAAAATACCCATATTTTCTTAAATATGTTTATAAATTTATGTGTTGTTCCTATGCGTTGTTTTAAAACGACGGTAGTAATAAGTGGGTTAAATTAATTTTGACAATAAATTACAACCATTTATCTGTAACCAACGCACAAAAAAAAACATTTAAGTCCTCGCAAATATGTTATAAAACGTCGTATGACATACGTGCGCTTTGATAATTACAGCCTCTGCTTTCTTGTAGCCCTTGCCTGCGGCTCGGGCTAGTAATATCGCCTCGGCTGTAATTTTCAACTTACCGCACTTATATCATAATAAGTGCGATATAGATGTCCATCGACCCAGAAACCCTAAAATAAAGAAAGCCAGTTACGTAACCGAAAGAACAATAAACATTATCTTGTGGTAGAAAAGTTCATTGAAATAACAATCGCCGTATGTTTGTGTCATCGGTTGCATTATGATAATCAAAACAATAGATCGGAGTAAAATAAACATTATGGTATAGTAAACAGCAAACGATCGATGGGTGAACTAATTTCTAGGTCACTAACTCACTGTAAACTTATCAGGTTAAGGACGCTACGGAATACTGAACTAATCTCTTTTCACAAAATAATTTAAATAACCCCGGCTTAATTATCCGTCGGGGGCTGCCATTAAATGAACTAGTTTTGCAGTTTTATACTACCTAACGTGAATAATTGGAGATATTATATTGCTATACTTACTTACTTTTACCAACTATTAAGTATTCTGTGTTTTTACTTATATTGAGATTTAAAGTAGTGATGGCAACCCCCGACGGATAATTATGTCGGGGTTTTTTAAATTAATCTTTGCTTTTTCAATTTACGTATTAAACGTCGAGGGTTTAAAAAAAAAATTTAGCTTTTTATTTCAAACTTTTTTGAGAGCATAGGTATTATGTAGGTTGTTCATAAAATACATTACTAGACTAGTAGTTTTGGTTTTGCAGAAACATATAATTTACTGCAGCGAAATGAGTTATCACCGTAACACCTATCTAAGAATTTGTACCAATTAACCCGAACCCATCACTGAAAACCGCATCACAATCGGAATAGTAGTTTTGGAGATAAATGGCAACATTGGTTTGAAAGAAAGAAGAAAAACATTGATTTGTTCAAACAAATGTTTACTGCAGCGCCCCCTGGTGAGTTATCGCCGTAAGACCTATCTAAGAACATGCACCAATCCAACCCTGAACCCATCACTGAAAACCGCATCTAGTAGTTTTTGAGATAAATAGTAACATAGTATGCACAAATAAACAAGCAGTCCTCTCCTATCCGGTGAAAATAAGAAAAATGCAAATGGCTTTTGTTAATTAACCAATAAAAACTACTAAACGGATTTCAACAAATTTATCAACAATAATGTTTTGATTTCTATATTCTGCAAGTCTTCGTTGATATTTTTCCCACCGTATGTAATTCGGATTCGCAACTTTTTTATTATTCTCTGCATAGTGAAAGAAAATATCGCTAGAAAAAGAAAACTGAATGACGCAGTCAAAGATTGATCGCATTTGCGAGCGAGTTCGACCCATCGAGCGTCCTCGTTGCGCCGCCACCCCGCCCGCGAATAGCTTATGTGATATGGCACTAAGATGACAAATAAAAAGCAGTCTTACTATAACTATGTTTTAGACAAGTATTTAAATGTTCTTATATTATCGGTGTTGTTAGTTATGACGGCTTGAATCCAATCGGTGTGCGGGTAGACTGGTGTGGCGGGTAGCGCACGCTCGCCCGCGTGCGTGACCGCCAGAACGTGTGCCCGTCTGTGTCTCACTTGCAGCACGGGACTGCCCCAGCTTAGCTGTGATACAATGGAGATATTAGGGAAATATCTTCCTTAGCTTTGTTTTATGTCCCCAGCACCTTTTGAATGGATAAGGGGTTCTGAAAACCACCTGATTTGGTTGGTGGAAGGACTTTTTCTAACTCCGCCTGGCAGCTACGACCATTTTATCTAAGTCTGACGCCATAACAACAATGTCTTTTCAGCCTAAGTAGTTACCAGCAGTTAAGATAACATGGCCAGTTCCTCAGTGGTTAGGGATTCTGGGAGAGTCACTTCCACCTTAAACCGTTAGTCCCGTCTGTATTTGCATTCGTTGAAACCCACCATACCACATTGGGCTCGCGTGATGAGTTATGGTCGCCGTATCTATCCATGAGGAGGGCCAGTGCAGTCCAGCCGTGGGAACCCCAAAAATGGCTGATGATAATCCGTTTGTCTCCGACAACAGTACAGTAGCACTTTAGGCTACCACAAAACGCCGAATTTCCTAAATCGATTTCGAAATTATAGTTCAAGATCTTGGCATTAAGATTACTGATATCTACACTGAAGCTTGTACTTACTTTGGAAACATCTTCGAATATTATGGTTTTATTGTCTATCGTTGAAAGGCACATTTCTTGTCCCAAACTAGTGTTGTTCAACCCACATGTAAGTCGCGGCACTGCCTTGACCGGTATAGAGAGACATTTCACGAGTGGATTCGAGTCATTCTGAAATTAACCTAACGGCATGAACGTCAAAGCTTATACATTTCTATACCAAAATAAAAGTTGTTTTAAGTTATGAATATAATTATCAAACACAACACAAGACTCTGATTTAAACCTCAATAAATCATGATAATTATGAACTCAATAAATATTATTATGCTTCTGATTAATTGGAGTTCAAGTAACTAAATGACGGATAGGTACTTCTATTTCGAACACAGACTGAGCGCTAGTAACAGGAAGTTAAACATTTGACTTTACTGCGATTCAACTGGTCAGCTTTAGATAATACCTTGGTCAAGAAATAAAGAAAGACAGCTTTCTTTCTTTCTACCTTGGTCTTGATTCCTAGTTCCTACTAGGTACTTACGTGTTGTACTTATATAAAGTAACGTCCGCCCGCGGTTTCATTCGCATGGTTCCTGTTCCTGTGGGAATATCAAAAAATCCTTTCTTAGTGCTCGCCTACATCGTTAAGGATCCTGTATGCAAAGTTTCAGCTGCATCGGTTCAGCCGTTTGGTTTGTGCGTTTTCTGTCAGTCACGGTATTGTAATATTAAGTATAGAAGATAATAGCTACCTTTAAATTCACCCAACCGAAAGCCTCAGCATTCAGGCCCAATGGAATGTCTTGGCCCATCATATCCAATCCCCCTCCCTCCACTCCTGGATTGATATTCATCATCACCAAGGTATGCCTGCGTGATGTGTTGGACGTCTGGTAGCCAGGTGGGAAGACGACGTTGGTGACGTTGTGTGCGGTGCCGTCGACGAGGGGGTTAGAAGCTTCAGCGATGACGGTGTAGATACTCGGTTCCGTCATCTTCGTACTGAGTAAGACATTTAAAGATTTTTAGATAAACAATATGTGTACTTAGAGAAAGTTTCACCCATACAGATAAGTTCTGGATAGCTTATCCGGCACGTAATTTGACAGTTGGAATTTGAAAATATGTCAAATTATCTGTCAGATAAGCTATCCAAAACTTATCTGTCGATGGTGAGTGAAAGGCCCTTTAACTTTTAATTAGTTGGCAAATTGGACCGGAAACAATATCTGGCATCTGGGAATCTGGCAGTCTAGCACTATAAATAAAAAGCTTTTACCGCCAGTGTGTTTAAAAAAGCCAAGCATATAACAGGTGATAAAGTCAAAGTCAAAGTCAAAGTCAATATTATTTATTGTGAAACACAGGTAGGTACATTAGGTATTTATTATTAAAAAAATATATAAAATGGTTCAGCTGGTTTCTGCCGATGTGACATACAACAAAATTTAAATTCAAATACAATGTCAAAGCTTTAAAAAGCCCATTATTTATAGATGAAACAGTATTCATTAAAAATATCAATTAAATTAATTTTATACTAAACGTCATTATCATTAAATTAAATTAAATTTACTACATAACAATAGCCTAAAATATAAATCAATTAATTAAAATCATATATTACAGTCAGTCAAAAATTCATTAAGGGAGTAATAACACTTGTCAATCAGAAATGCCTTCAGTTTATGCTTAAATAAATTTATGTCATCATTACAATTTCGTATTGATACCGGTATTTTGTTATATATACGCGATGCATTACAGAACACGCTATCACTCAGCAATTTTGATTTATTTGGAATCATGCGAAGTTTATCTTTATGTCGCGCCCCGGAGAAGAATTCAAACATTTCTATATTTGCTTTAGTAAAGACTGCACATTCAAATATGTATAGACATGGAAAAGTCAGAAGTTCGTGTTTTTTAAAATAAGGCATACAAGAGTCCCTTTGTTTCAAATGGTACATTGCTCTAATGCAGCGTTTTTGTGATTTGAATACCCTTTCTTTGTTTGTTGCATTTCCCCAAAACATAATAGCATATCTAAGTGTAGAGGAAACATAACCATGATACGCAGTCAGTAGAGCGTTCTCATTGACAATTTTACGCAAATGATAAAGAGCATAGGAGTACTGACTTAACTTATTACAAACGTGATCTATGTGCGAATTCCATTTCAGATCATTATCAATAAGTAAACCTAAAAATTTGGTTGTTTTTGTGTCAGTTACTATTTTATCTGAGTATGTTATTTTTAACTGCGTCTCATTCGTACCATTGACATTACGCTGTTTAAAAATCATTATTTTAGTTTTTTCCAAGTTAGCTTTAAGGTTATTAGACTCGAGCCACTTCATGATAGAAAGTAAAGTAGCATTAACATTTTTTTCTAATGATTGAATTGTGCCACCGCTACACAAAACCGTGCTATCGTCTGCAAAGAGAGTAACATGATTGTCAGTAACTGCTGGCAGGTCATTAATATAAACTAAGAAAAGTAGAGGTCCCAATATACTACCTTGAGGCACTCCAAACTTCACCATTCTCATTTTGGAGCGATAAGCTACTTCAGTTTTTGTTAATCTGTCTATTTTCTCTATAACTGTCATTTGTGACCTATTTGTTAAATAAGATTGGATCAGGTTATATACATTCCCTCTGATGCCATAGTTGTATAACTTTTGCAATAGAATATTAAAATCTACATAATCGAACGCCTTTGTCATATCCATATAAAGCGCAACAGTTGGAATTCTTTTATCAACATTTTTTGATACTTGTAGCAAAAAGTTGTAAACTGCCATGTTGATGGACTTATTATTCCTAAACCCATATTGCTCCGGTACAAATACTTTATTACTTTCGAGAAAAGAATAGATATATTTATAGAAAACCTTTTCCAATATTTTTGATAGTACTGATAGTAGTGCTACAGGCCTATACGAATTTACATTGTAGTGATCTCCTTTTTTATATGAAGGTTTAATTACAGATATTTTTAGTTTTTCCGGGAAGATACCTTCTACAATACACAAGTTTACTATATGGCTAAGTGCTGGCGCAATAATATGTGCTACGTCTTTAATGACTGACGTTACAAATCCATCAAATCCAGAACTATTTGTGTTTTTCAAAGAGTTAATTACTTTAATTATGTCAATAGCTGTCGTGGGACCTATAAAAACTGATTTCGGAATATGAACGGTAGTTTTAATTTTGTCATTCTTAGAAATTGTTTCTTTTACTTCATCGATATAATGGTCGTTAAATGCATTAGCAATATGTATCGGGTCTGTAATTGTTACATCGTTAACAATTATTTTCTTAATACTATCCTTCGGAAAATTATTCTTAGACTTATTTATGATTTTCCATGTGGCTTTGCATTTGTTCGACGAGTTTTTTATAAAATAATCATTACGTGCCTTTTGTGTCAACTTTAAAATAGATTTATAGCGGTTTGCGTACATTTTATAATCATTTTTTGTTTTTAAGTTGCGATTTTTTCTATATGTCCACAACAGTTCTCGTTTACGCTTACTACATACTCTAATCCCCCGAGATATCCATTTGGGCTTGACAGTGGATTTACATTTTATACGTTTAATAGGAAAACATAAGTCATAGAAACATTTAAAAATTTCTTCAAATTTATTATATGCGTCATTTGGATCATTTAAATTAAATACTTCATCAAAACCTACTTTACTTAAACTATCTACAAATTTTTTCCGATTTTCCAATGAATAATCACGCCTCATAATGTACCAATATTTTAGTAAACTAGTCTTTTTTACATGATAGCGAGCTAGTTGAGCAGAATGATCAGACAATCCTAACTCTAATACTTCTCCTAAGCAACCCCTAAAGTTATGCGCAATATTATCGAGACAAGTTTTACTAGCCATTCTGGTTGGCTCTTTAAATTGCAATCTAAGACCATAACAGTTTAGTACATTAATTAATTCTTTAGTGTATTTAGATGTTACCAAAACATCTATATTTAGATCACCACAAAGAATAATTTTCTTTGACGTTAAAGTTAGTTTGGATAGTACAGTATGAAGTTTATCAAAGAAAATAGAATAACTTTGAGTATCATATTTTGGTGGCCGGTAAATGCAGACAATATATAGTTCATGTAATGGAATTTCAGTCGCAGATATTTCTATAACACCAGGAATTGATAGGTCGTTTATATGGTTAATGCTATTAAAATGTAATTTATTTCCAATTAATATACAGGAACCCCCGTATCGTTTGCTCCTGCAGTAACAGGACGCCATTTTGAAGTTTGGTATTAATAAATTTGATGTATCATCATCAATCATATTGTGCTCTGTAATACATAAAACGTCAATAGGTTTACTTTTACTTTCCAGTTCATCTAAGCATACTGTCAACATATCTGATTTGTTAATAAGACCATTCATATTTTGGTGCAATACAAAAATATTATTATACACGAAATAAATCATTGCTATTATTACAAATTTCCGGAAGACAGTTTGAGAGAATATCGTCCGTTTTCTGTTCATTATTTACAATGTAGGACATATCAGTCTGTGTGCTCTTACTTTCCAATATTTTGAAGTCTGTCGCTTTCTTTATTGAAGAATACTGATTAAATTTATAAACATAATCCAAGTGCAATATTTCTTTCAACAAAGATCGCGCAAGGTATATTTTTGAAAAGCAACCGTTATAATCTAATCCTAAGTATAGAACATTATCATGCCTATTGGATATGAATCGAAACAAATAATTGAGCTTTTCTACATTTAAAAAAGAGTTGTGATGAACTTCCCCAATAATTACTTGTGTGTGATGTACACAACTTAACCACATATTTAGTCTTACTTGAAGCAGTTCCGGGTTTCTGTCGTTTGAACCTCCAAGAATTATAATAGTGTCCTTTTCTGTTAAGTGTAATGAATCCAGTTTCACAGTGTTCAAAACTTCGCCTAGTGTTGCACCTGGTTTCATATAACAGTATACAATAAAATCTTCTCCAGTTAACTTTTGAAGCCGTTCTCTAAGACCTCTTGCTTGCTCATCGCCTAGAATGACAATTTTTTTTTTATCTCCCTGATTAATGTGATAGGTTTTATTGTTTTTTTTATTTTCGCCGCTTATGTCTAGTAGAACATTATACGTGCCGCTTGATTTAGTTTGCGAATGCCCTGGGTTATCAAGCAAACTACCTGAAATTTCCTTTCTGAGTATGGGTAGTTCTGTATAGAAGTCCTGGTGTGATGCTAATTTCTTATTGTATCGGATTGGTGTTAAATTCAGATTAAGATGAATATTTCTATGGTGATGAATTGGAGATTCTCTTGGTATTCGCATTCCTATGTTTAATATTTTCTTTTTTAAAGGAGAATTTTTGTTCTTTATTGCGGTAGGATATTCAGTCGCCAATTTTTTAAGCGTCTCAATCTGCTTTTCTTTCTCCTTCAATCGATCCTTCAATTCATTTAATTCCAAATTTAGATTTTCTACTTCAATGTCTGCAATCTTAAGTTTGTCATTAACAGTCTGAAGTTCTTCCTTAAGCTCTGTGTATGAGTCATTCTGCAAAAAGCTTTGAATTGTATCACTCTGAATACTTCTCATTGTGGTGTCCATCAAAGTTGAATTCAGATCATTTATTTCCATTTCTGATATATTTCTCTCTGAATTTGAGCGGATAATTTTTCTACGAAAGGTAACCGTATCTTCCATATTGAGAAAAAAAAAGAAAATAAAAAAGAAAAACAGTTCTCGAAAATATAAAATATTTAAAAGTAAAAAAACAACTTTAGAATCGATATGTCTGGCTGAGGTTTGAACCCGACTCCGCGGCGTACAACTCAAGCCAGATTTGTAGTAGTCGCCAATCTACCAATATTGCATAGGTTGACTTGGCGAAATATCGGTATACATGCGAGTCACTGTATCTTTTTTCTCTCATACGAACGGGTATAGTTAGAATGTTACTTAAAATCTTGCCCGCACACAAAAAAAAATCACATCACAGTTTTACTTCCAGAATTATTTATTCTATCAACTACACTGAACAGTTGGTATTTTTACATTTAGTAGTCACTTTTCTATTTATTTATCACTTTCGTAACTTTTGAAGATAACAAACCATGGTCGCAATTTTTATGCACTATTCGATACCACTTTTCTAGTTATCCGCTGCAGTTCTTTTAATAAAAACGTTAAATATTAACAATTACGTACTACACTTCACGTTTCATATGTAAGTTTTAGGTTTAAACAACTTTTAATATTTTTCAAATTGAATTAATACGGAGCTGATGTTATACGGATGACAGCAGCGCCATCTCTCTGATAAAAATGAATTTGGGAAAAGATTTTACTAACCTATTCTTACGTAAATCGTCCAGAACATTGATGCAGCTGGTGGATGTCAGTACCCAAAACGATGTCAACAAAGTTCCCGCGCAAGTATTGGCGGTTACGTTTGACAAGGTCTCAAAGATGGCGACTAAAAATGGCGGCGTTTCCGGCAACGTGGACAATGTTTCGTTACTTTTTATTGCATTATCGTCGTTAAACTCCTCTTCAAAGAATTCGCTGTCTTTGTGTATGTTATTCATTTGAGAATTGTCATTGACAAACTCATAATCTTCGTTGGCTAAAAAATTGCCGTTTGTTTTATCATCCAAATGTGTTTCAATTCCAGTATCTATTTTCTGAATATTCAAACCAAATTCTCTTTTAGCAGTTGTTAGGATGGAATCCTCAATATTTAAGTCACATTTTTCTGCACTGTCGAGGAAAAAATTCTTGCTATGTACAATCTTGTCGAGGCCAGCTGGAAAATCTTAAACAATTGAAAATAGCATTAACAACATCATTTGATGGGTTTTGAACTTTTTTATCTATATATTTTTTTTATTTTATGAGATGAGATTTTTTATGAGACGCAATTTTGAAAATTTTGAACATAGGATACTTTTATTTACGGTTGGTAGTAGGATTTGTTGTAAGTCCGCCTGGCTAGCTACCACCATCTGGTCTAAGTCTGACGTCAAAATAACAATGTTTTCAGCATTGTTGTGTTCCGGTAGTTAGAGATAATCCCATCCGAGAACTCACTTGTGGCCGAGTTGATTTTTTCCAATATTTTTCTAATTAAAATTTATCATAAGTTAGAGATAAGATAGCCAGGGTAATTGCCAAAGTAACAATTCAAAAACGATAACGAAGTTCGAATAGAATTATATGTATGGGATTGGCGGATTAGCATAAGCCGCGCTAAATCAGGTGGTCTTACCGCAAGTTAATTGGCGAATACAATAACGAATCGAATTATCGTTTCGCTATTTAACGATGTTACTTTGTGTACGGGCCAAGTTCCTCAGTAGTTACGGATTCCAGGATCTAGCATCTTCAGCCTTATCAATACTTAAAATCAGATGAGTCCCCGTCGACCATTAAAAAAAACATTGTTTTTCTGTCACTCCCAGTCCAGCATGGGAGATTATGAAAGACCTACGTTACACGTCCATCATCACAATAATAAAGAATATGTCCCGTTAGTGAGGCCCCATCCCATCCCATCGTAAGTATTTATGTAAGTCACACTATTAAACCCTCACCTCAGCCTTATGTATCACCGCACATCTTAGAGGGAGGGCTGATGCGCATGCGCACAGGACAATGGCGACTATGGCAAAAAATATAAGTATGTTTTTTTTTATGAACAACGGGGATACTCTTAGCTTTCATCATACCTGATGTTAAGTATTGATAAGGCTGAAGATGGAAGCGAGCCTCTCCAGGAATCCTCAGCCACTGAGGAACTGGCTATTATCCCTAATTGCCGGAACACACAAGGCTGAACACATTGTTGTTATGGCGTCAGACTTAGATAAGATAGTGGTAGCTAGCCAGGCGGACTTACAACAAGACCTACAACCCACCAAACTAAATAAATAATAGTATTACTTACACTCACACCAATTAACCTAGCCCCAAAGTAACCACTGCACGGCTTGTGTTATGAGATACTAGGATAACGGATATAAATACATATAATTAAGTATTTATGTGTAGAAATAAATATTAACGTCCATGACTCAGGTACAAATGCTTGTATTCATCATACAAACATTTGCTCCTACCGGGATTCGAACCCACCTCAGAGTAGGCGACACCTTGAAACCGGTGTACGTACCACTCGACCACGGAGGTCGTAAATGATTTAAGAAAGTTATTTACCTGTAATAGTATCGAGTAAGAGCACGACCACGAGGCTGTAAGCCATGCTGCGACACAATGCTTGTTTACGCGCCGCCAGCCTGCGCCCGCGCACTAACCCAAACATGCGCGCGCATATAACGTTATGTGAGAGTGGGATTTTTAACACGTTTGCACAAACGTACATAATGAGTATATAGCTAAATGGCATTTAAGTTGCTATACGGAAAAATACTTCTAAATGTCTTGTTACAATAGTAAAATCTCAACATCTATACTTTAGACAGAACAAAAAAACACAAAATTAGTTTAAATAGAAAGTTTTATTTGGAAATCACAAACTTTGTACATAAAAAAACATCTTTAAATAGTAGTACAATATATACATAAATAAAAATATGTTTAATACAACCATGAATATTTACATTACAACTAAAGTCGCACCGCAAGTCATAGACAGATGACTAGAAAATGCTACGCTAGTTACATAACATCGAAAGTACTTAATTTCTTTTTTATTTTATTCACACTAGTCTGACTCTGAGAGTAGCTTAAGCACTTGAGTCACAAATATAAGAACCACAGATAATTACAATAATATACATCAGAATAAACGAACGATTAACATAAGTAATGTAGTGCAATGGGCCAAGCACCGAACCCTGCGCCGTACCATCGGTCACAGTAACTCTTCTACTAACAACACTTTTACAAGAATTGTGCGATTTGCCAGATATTCTTGACACCATTTCAAGAAGTATATTGTGTTTCAATGTGTCGAAAGCTCTAAGTCAATGAACGCTACTAATACATGTTTTTATTTTCGAGATGCTTATTGATGGTATCAGTAAATTTAGATAGCAGTTGAGTAGTGCTTCTGGTACATTGAAACTCAAATTGTTTGTGATTACGTTATTTTCTTTATAAAACGCTTGGATTTTGTTTAGAAATGGTTTTTTCAACTACTTTGTCAACTGTTGGAAGGATCGTTATCGGCCGATAGTTATTGCAGTCATCTTGCTTTCCTTTTTTATGAATCGGTCTAACTATACCTGTTTTGAGTTCATTTGGATAAAATTACTTAACTTGATAGATGAATTGATTATTGAGATAAAACAACTTTTACGGATATCAAACGCGCTATATTTCCACGAACTAAGTTGTAATTGTCCGTAACGTAAGGTGCCGAAACATCGGGAAAATCAAAAAACCCCTAAAAAAACTAAAAATACGGACAATTACAACTTAGTTCGTGGAAATATAGCGCGTTTGATATCCGTAAAAGTTGTTTTATTTCAATGAACCGTGCGCGCCAAAACATAAGATGAATTGATTAGTTGTAATATAACTTCTGCAATTTTAGCGCCAATCAATTTTAAATCTAGTGCAGTAATTCCATCAACACCAGGTGCTTTTCTGCTATTTAATGATCTTATTTTTTTAAGTACGGACTTTGCAGAAGCTTGCTGATACCTGCAAGTAACATTGATGGGTGATGCATAGCTATCTTTATTTATAATTTTTAGATAACAATCTGGCACTATATTTTTTGCACTACTCTCAAAACAGTCTGCAAACTTATTAGCTATATCTCTAGTAGAAATTTCGAATTTCGAAAAGCATTTAATACGACAGTATAAACTGCAGTTTTTACTCTGCCCGCAATTTCATTAAATGTTTGCCATAACGCTCGAGGATTATTTTTGTTACTAAGTATTTTATTCCTTAACCTTTTATTTTTAGTTTTATTAATTAATTTGTTAGCATAGTTTCTAGATTTATTATATTTTTGTTTTGTTTATTTATTAGTCGGATCATTGATCCATTTCATAAACAAGTTATCCAAATACTCACATGCTTTTATTATTTTATTATCAACCCATTTATTGTTTATTCTATTTTTTATTTCGATTTCTTTATTATAATTTTAGCTTTTTCGTGACATGATTTTATGTTTTCTTTTATGAAGGAATATATTTTTAGAGGACATATAATAATTTTTGTTGGTTCCCAATCTATTTCTTTTAAGTTTTTACAAGTAAGTTGTAATCGTATCGAATCCGCATCCGCATTTAAAATCCTCCCGTGTCAATGCGATGGTCGGCCAGTACAGTCCCAAGCGCCGCCATGTGCATTCTTAGTGAGCGGGATCGCGCGTAAATGTGATCGATACAAGTCTTACTTAACCTACTATCAGTTATTTCTATACGTGTATACTCAGTGATCCCGCGATCTAAACCGTGATTGTACATTGTAGTTTATATTCATGCATTACAGGACACCTTTTTCGAAGATCAATGTTTATATCCCCGAGATACATATACATATAATTTTGTGATGGAGATATACTATCTAGATATAATATATACTATATAGATAATACTATATAGATATAAAAGAGATACATATAATTTTGTGTTCCTGTTTTTCTCAGTAATGCGAGTCTTTGATGAACAAGTCCTACCACCAACCAAACCGAATACAATATCTACCTCCGCTGGGAATCGAACCCCGGACCCGTGGGTCTGATACCGGTGGTTGTACGACTAGACCACAGAGGCGATTAAAAGATATATGGTCTATTAGATAACATTCTTTTAATTATTTACTTTATGGCAGTTAATATAAATCTTTCAACATTGTGCTTGAATCTTAGTCCATACAAACTACAGATTGTGGCTCAAAGAGGTTGTATAGCAAATATTTATATTTTTTGTCCTGTGTAATAATCTTGAGTAATAAACCTTAACTGCTTACGTCTTAAGGTTCAAAATCAATTGAAGAAATTTGTTAGTTCTGTTAAGTTATAACTGCTTTTGTCTATACAAAAAGTTTTATTCATAATGCATATAATTACATATTAATTTACAGCATTTACATAATTACATAAAATATCGCTTTTATTACATTACACATTTAATATAACTCTGTTGAATCGATCATAGTATAAAATTACAAGGGCGATATTATTTTTTACATAAATACATACAAAGAAATTAGCTTTAATATAAATGCTATGCCTAACCAATTAACAGATATTTAGGAAAGGAAGACAAACAGACATACACTCTTTTAATAACGATATGATAATATATAATAATTAAGTATTCACTAATATACAGTTTTGTAAAATTCCACTACTATATTATTTATAATTTACTATTAGAAATTACTTTTTATTATTATTCAAAGCTTTGTTATGTAGTTTTTGTTATTTACAATAGCTTAGATTTGACTGTGATAATCTGAAAATAAATGCATCCTTTGTAAGACCAAGAAGTATCAGAAGGCATATCTTATTATCCTAGAGAGGTGGTTTATGAGACAAATATATAGCGTTACATAATTTTATATAAATGTAAAGAAAAACATAATTTTCTTTAATTTAAATTTTCCCGCGCAGCAAACGTCATCGCGCCGGACCGTTGATTGACCGTTGAATATTTTAATCTATGGAGATGACAGAACCTAAAAAGCGTCTCGTCATTGTTGTGAGAGAAAACAATAATTTATTTCATTACATACCTAAAAGGATAATATTTTAATTGTGATTTAGGAACTGACATTGTGATTGATAACATTAAATGTCGTTTCTTTTCTTACAGGTATGTAAGGTTTTGTTACTAAACTGTTATTTCACGTGAATCATAAAACTTGTAAAATTAAAACAAAATAAATCTTTTCTTACAGAGAAACTCAATTGTGTTTGATTGACTGTGTCGGCTAAATCACAGTATTTTGGAAAATATCTTATATAAATTCATGTTACAATCTCAAACGTATGGACATTGTGAGGAATAATAAAAAATAAATACGTAATAAATGAATCGACATTATCAAACAGCAAGACACCTACGCCCTAGGAACTAATATTCCTCCCGTAGGGTGTTTCCAAATCGCTCAATATTAGTACAACGAAAACCTTTCTCTGCGGAATCGCAAGATTCGCATGCAAATCGGAATTTATTTATTTATTTATTTATTTAGGTACACAAAACAGAGTGACAGCAAATACATGAAGACCAGTACAAACAGATAAAGATTTATGATAGGCTGCAACTCCACAAGTATGTGTACATAGCAGGAATGCGAAATGTAACTCGAATGATAAATTTTAAAATAGAAAAATATTGAAAAATTATCCTTGCATTCGAAAGAAACATCTTTTCAGGTGTTTAACGATCGATTAAGATGCAACAGCCAATAATTTATGATTTTTGAATTTTTGCATTTTATTCCTAGCATTGATGATTGACAACGCTGGCCTACAGCATATTAAAAATATAAAAATATTGGAGAATTTCGACGGTGGTTCGCAAGTCTCGGTAGCTCAGCGGTTAGAGCATTGGACCGGATTTCCAAAGGTCGTGGGTTCAATTCCCATCTGAGAATTTACTTGTGGCCGAGTTAACTTTTTCCAATGTTTTCTATTTAAAAATTTATCATAAGTATAAAAATGGGCAAAGTGCGAGTCGAACTCGCACATGAAGGGTTTCGCCTCTCACCCAAGGTTGCCTGAAAGAGACTGCTACGTAGCTATAAGGCCGCCTATTGTGTGTTCCTCTTTTTGGACATTTTCTCTGTATGTGTTTGTTTTTGTATCGTGTGCAATAAAGTTTCTATTATTATTATTGCCAAAATGCCATTATAATTTTTCGTCTGCAAAAATAAGTTTGTTTTTCATAGTGTTTGTATGAATGGCAAAGTTATATTTGCGGTTTTGGAAAATGTGCTATAGCTCTGAAACTACTAAATAAATTTCGTTCAAACCAAATTTCGTTAAAAGTTTTTATAAAGATCTACATCTATACTATAAGATATTTTTATTTTTCATTTTCTTATTTTAAAAGTTAGAAGGGGGGGGGACACACATTTTTTCACTTTAGAAGTGTATAACTTTCAAACGGTTGACTTTGAGAAAAAACTGTTTTAGAAGCCTCAATGTAATTTTTAAAGATCTATCTAATTATATCCCATACGTATAGGTTAGATTAAAAAAAAAATTCAGTAACAGTTCCATGTATGGGAAGCCCCCCTTTAATTATTTTTTTTGTGTAAAAACCGTAAAGCGGTTTACAGAATACATCTACCTACCAAGTTTCAACTGTGCAATCCTCATAGTTTTGGAATTAAAAGGGTGTGACATACATCGGTTTCGCCGAATCTATAAGGGTTTCGTTTTTTGCCTTTCGGCTACGAAACCCTAAAAATAGTATTAAAATGCAAAAAAATAAAAAATCATAAATAACTCGAATGATAAAAAAATACGGCTCCTGATTTAATGTTTAGAAAGTGCTCAGAGGTATGAGCAGTCAGCGTTGAATTTATTAATATAAATTTTCCTCTTATATTAAATATATTTCAAAATTGTAAATTTGTGCATGGCAACAACATGTTCCATTGTAAATGTTGTTATTTCTGTTAAAGCTGATAAGTTTCTTGCGGCCGTTCTTCTTATCAGTTAAAAGATGTCCTAAATGGCTGGTAGGGAAAAAAAATGTTGGACTATTCGAAAGTACTTATCTATAAGTCTATTTGAATAAAAATCTTTGACTTTGACTTTGACTTAATACGAGCAGAGAAAGGTTTTAGTTGTATCAATATTGAGCAATTTGGAAACACCTTACTGGAGAAATATTATAAAAATACGACTCCAGACTGGACACCAACGCACCATTTATATAATTTTTCACGTTACAATAGCAAATATTGGCGTCATAAATCCACATAAAAAGCACCTAAAGCACTGGCCATGGCCATGATGAGAGCAAACCGATACGAGCTTCGCTTCAGATGACAACCTATTCTACACTCTTACTTTTGACAGATCACACGCATCTATATTCTTCTGAAATCTCTTTAATATTGGATAGGCACTTCCCAGGCAAGCATACTTGGTGGCCAAGCCTAGTAATAAAAAAGTAACTGGCTCATGGCTGCATTAGCAGTCTTCTCTTATAAACGGCAGTACATGGAACTATAATAGTTTACCTTCCATAAGGGTTGATTTTTCAATGATCACGTAAAATATATTTCTCTGATATCGTATTACACGGACTATATAAATAACATAATATTTGGCCTTAACTTTAGAAAATTTAATAAAGCTATTTATAAATAATTTATTAAATTTAGCCAAAATTATTGTTATTTTTTAACCCACCTCATTAGTACTTTATATGCCTTTGTTATCGATTATTTTCATAGTTAAACATAAGAAAAATCAAAGTTTATTTTTAATTTATTTTATGAATTTAAGTTTACTACAAAAGAATCATAACTTTTTATTGTGTTCACTCAATTAAACTGTTTTATTTATTGTGGAAACTGTCCTTGGCTTTTGTATTACTCATTAAGTTTAGCATTAAGGTAATATTGTATGCTGTTTGTTTCCCACAAATAAATAAATAAATAAAATAAAATAAACACAAAAGGTAAAATCAATGTGTCAGGCCAATTTACTGATGCGAAAATCTCCTACTTAATTCTAGCTCAGCACAACTCGTACCACCGTGTGCCATGCTTTTTATCCTGATCTCAGATGGCGTACTAATTTTGGAGCGGGCCCACGGACTAAGTATTATATAGCGCGTTTTTTTATTCACCTGTTGTCCCTCAGTAGCTCCAATGATGGTCCCTGAGCCGTTGGCCAGCACCAGGCACGCACCCAGCGATGGCGGGCAAGCCTGTGCCTACACGCTGCTGGTACTTCGCATACTGCTCGCCGAAGAAGGATAGCAACGTCACCTCCTCCGCGTACACCCGCTCTCGGAAGAACGTCCACGATGCCAGCGCGTATATTATGAGGCAGAGGGGGTTAAGGAGCGTGATCTGGGGGAGAAAGAACATTTTACATACATACATTGACGCCATAAATCCCTTGCGGAGATGTGAAGTATCAAAGGTGCAAATTGAGAGTAAAGCTAGATAATAAACTCCAAGCCCGCCCGAACAGACGAACGCCGCAAACCGCCAGTCTGCTTGTGTCCACTGCTGTAGCAACACAGCTGTATGAGCCGCTATGTTTGTATACTAGTCGGCCCGTACATGAGAATTGTTGTAAGTAAGTAGTTGTTGTGACACACTCGCCGTTGTAGTGGTGGAATAAAAACACTGATTCCCGTCAAAGTTATAATACGTAGAAAATAAGTAAAAATACAGTAAGTAGTAATTAATTGTGGGATACTAATTTGTCTCGCGGTAAATCAGTTTAAGGAGTGCGCGCTGTGAGTAACAAACAATAACATTTATAATGCGAGTCTCGCTTATGTAAGCAAAACTGCCTGTGCGGTTAATGAACCGTACAACAGCCGAAACGTCAAGCTGTAAGTACATATGTACTACATAATAAATGTCGCGTTGAGTCCCGTTACTCTTGTTTATAATTATAATGGAGCGCGAACGTTAAAAATCTTATAATAAACATCACTCCTATAGCCAGACATCAACAACGCCACATCTGGCTTTAGCTAGGTCCAAGATGTTGTGCAGTAACAATAGTGTCAGGTTGCCATCCTTTCGCCTGTATGAGTTAACGAATATGCCCTGTCTGTCCGTTGAATCGTTCTCCAGCGGCACAGCGTTTACACTAACCTAACCTGTCAATGTTCTATATTGTATCTATGACGGGGCGCTGTACCTGCGTGCCGACGGACCAGTAGAACCAGCCCACGTAGCTGGGGTGGCGGCATAGCGTGTACACTGAACCTAACCTGTCAATGTTCTGTATTGTATCTATGACGGGGCGCTGTACCTGCGTGCCGACGGACCAGTAGAACCAGCCCACGTAGCTGGGGTGGCGGCACAGCGCGTACACGGAACCTAACCTGTCAATGTTCTGTATTGTATCTATGACGGGGCGCTGTACCTGCGTGCCGACGGACCAGTAGAACCAGCCCACGTAGCTGGGGCGGCGGCACAGCGCGTACACTAAACCTAACCTGTCAATGTTCTGTATTGTATCTATGGCGGGGCGCTGTACCTGCGTGCCGACGGACCAGTAGAACCAGCCCACGTGGCTTGGGTGGCGGCACAGCGCGTACACTGAACCTAACCTGTCAATGTTCTATATTGTATCTATGACGGGGCGCTGTACCTGCGTGCCGACGGACCAGTAGAACCAGCCCACATGTCTGGGGTGGCGGCACAGCGCGTACACTGAACCTAACCTGTCAATGTTCTGTATTGTATCTTTGACGGGGCGCTTTACCTGCGTGCCGACGGACCAGTAGAACCAGCCCACATGTCTGGGGTGGCGGCACAGCGCGTACACTGATCCTAACCTGTCAATGTTCTGTATTGTCTCTATGACGGGGCGCTGTACCTGTGTGCCGACGGACCACTAGAACCAGCCCACATGGCTGGGGTTGCGGCACAGCGCGTACACTGAACTTAACCCGTCAATGTTCTATATTGTATCTATGACGGGGCGCTGTACCTGCGTGCCGACGGACCAGTAGAACCAGCCCACATGTCTGGGGTGGCGGCACAGCGCGTACACTGAACCTAACCTGTCAATGTTCTGTATTGTATATCTATGACGGGGCGCTGTACCTGCGTGCCGACGGACCAGTAGAACCAGCCCACGTAGCTGGGGCGGCGGCACAGCGCGTACACTAAACCTAACCTGTCAATGTTCTGTATTGTATCTATGGCGGGGCGCTGTACCTGCGTGCCGACGGACCAGTAGAACCAGCCCACGTGGCTTGGGTGGCGGCACAGCGCGTACACTGAACCTAACCTGTCAATGTTCTATATTGTATCTATGACGGGGCGCTGTACCTGCGTGCCGACGGACCAGTAGAACCAGCCCACATGTCTGGGGTGGCGGCACAGCGCGTACACTGAACCTAACCTGTCAATGTTCTGTATTGTATCTTTGACGGGGCGCTGTACCTGCGTGCCGACGGACCAGTAGAACCAGCCCACATGTCTGGGGTGGCGGCACAGCGCGTACACTGAACCTAACCTGTCAATGTTCTGTATTGTATCTATGAAGGGGCGCTGTACCTGCGTGCCGACGGACCACTAGAACCAGCCCACATGGCTGGGGTTGCGGCACAGCGCGTACACTGAACTTAACCCGTCAATGTTCTATATTGTATCTATGACGGGGCGCTGTACCTGCGTGCCGACGGACCAGTAGAACCAGCCCACATGTCTGGGGTGGCGGCACAGCGCGTACACTGAACCTAACCTGTCAATGTTCTGTATTGTATATCTATGACGGGGCGCTGTACCTGCGTGCCGACGGACCAGTAGAACCAGCCCACGTAGCTGGGGCGGCGGCACAGCGCGTACACTAAACCTAACCTGTCAATGTTCTGTATTGTATCTATGGCGGGGCGCTGTACCTGCGTGCCGACGGACCAGTAGAACCAGCCCACGTGGCTTGGGTGGCGGCACAGCGCGTACACTGAACCTAACCTGTCAATGTTCTATATTGTATCTATGACGGGGCGCTGTACCTGCGTGCCGACGGACCAGTAGAACCAGCCCACATGTCTGGGGTGGCGGCACAGCGCGTACACTGAACCTAACCTGTCAATGTTCTGTATTGTATCTTTGACGGGGCGCTGTACCTGCGTGCCGACGGACCAGTAGAACCAGCCCACATGTCTGGGGTGGCGGCACAGCGCGTACACTGAACCTAACCTGTCAATGTTCTGTATTGTATCTATGAAGGGGCGCTGTACCTGCGTGCCGACGGACCACTAGAACCAGCCCACATGGCTGGGGTTGCGGCACAGCGCGTACACTGAACTTAACCCGTCAATGTTCTATATTGTATCTATGACGGGGCGCTGTACCTTCGTGCCGACGGACCAGTAGAACCAGCCCACATGTCTGGGGTGGCGGCACAACGCGTACACTGAACCTAACCTGTCAATGTTCTGTATTGTATCTATGACGGGGCGCTGTACCTGCGTGCCGACGGACCAGTAGAACCAGCCCACGTAGCTGGGGTGGCGGCACAGCGCGTACACTGAACCTAACATTGTCAATGTTCTGTATTGTATCTATGACGAGGCGCTGTACCTGCGTGCCGACGGACCAGTAGAACCAGCCCACGTAGCTGGGGTGGCGGCACAGCGCGTACACTGAACCTAACCTGTCAATGTTCTGTATTGTATCTATGACGGGGCGCTGTACCTGCGTGCCGACGGACCAGTAGAACCAGCCCACGTAGCTGGGGTGGCGGCACAGCGTGTACACTGAACCTAACCTGTCAATGTTCTGTATTGTATCTATGACGGGGCGCTGTACCTGCGTGCCGACGGACCAGTAGAACCAGCCCACGTAGCTGGGGTGGCGGCACAGCGCGTACACGCCGTGCGTCACCAACTCGTGGTCTGCGCGCTTCACATACTGCACCTAATACAAAATATGATGTATGGGTTTATTTTTTACTCAAATAAATTTCCCAATGGTCAATCTGAGAATGAGTAGCTATAAATATAATATCGAGTTCAGCTGCATTTGCAGTTTTCAAGACTTGGCAATCCGAAGGGAAGCGCGTGATGGCTCACGCATGGTCCATTCTTCTTATTCATTCATAAATAAGACTAGAATTCGTACGGAATCGCATGCGAATTCTTTTGTTTAACACCACATTTGCATGGGAATCTTGCATGATTCGCATGCGATTGTAGTTCAAGTGATTCAAAAATACGGCCCCAATGCTCCCGCAGAGAAAGAGCTTTAGAATGAGGTGATGAATATTCTTCATATTTGAAAACTAGGACAACTAATTTTTTCTTGAATTATACTGCACAACAAACAACTATTTCAAGGTGTTCAAATTAAATTAACCTTTCAGGCCCCGGATTATGAGACACAATAGATTTTTCATTGTTCTCTGTACACCGGTGTCCAGTTCAGTTTTTCATGAATTAATAAGCATAGAATGATAGATAGTTTTGTTTCCATAATATTATATACTATATAGTCATAGTGGTCATACTACAGTGTGGCCAAAGAATTTGAAAATGACTTACAGTATGTTGGAAGTTGGTTTTGGCAGTGAACATAGCTGACTTCCGGAGCAATTCCCCACCGACGCACATGGCTACACCTATGTAGGAAAGCCAGAAGTGGGTTTTCATATCTGTGAAAGAATTAAACCACTAATTATATTATCTAATTCATATATGAGAGACTAGCCTGCCGCCCGCGACATCGTCTGCGAGGAATTAGGCTATCGCGCGGATTTTGGGTGTCGCGTGGTGTTGCCATTTCGTCGTCTCAGCCACATAACACTTACTGCTGGGTAAAGGCCTCCCCTAAGGATCTCCACAACGATCGGTCCTGCGCTGCCCGCATCCTGCGGCTTTCCGCGACCTTCACCAGATCGTCTGTCCACTTTGTCGGGGGACTACGGAGCGTCGGCTGGTGCGCGGGCGCCATTCCAGAACTTTCCGCCCCAACGGCTATCGATTCTTTTCGCTATGAGTCCCGCCCACTGCCACTTCAGCTGAGCAATCCTTATTATTATTATTATTATTTTTGGAGAGGGGACACCAGCAAAGCCGGACTTGTCGGTTACTTTATTTCTCCTACGGATCTCCTCATTTCTCTCTTTGTGCATAGCCATCTCCATTGCACGCTGGGTGAACTTGAGCCTTCTTATCAGACCCATAGTTAGCGACCACGTTTAACTACCGTAAGTGTGCCATTTATCAGAGTAAAAAGTATTTCCTGTCCATCTCCAGGGTTCATGTTTCGTGCATATCAAATTTCACTCAATTCGATTCAGCGGTTTACGCGTGAAAAGGAACAGCCAGACTGACGTGCAGTCTTTCATAATATATATGAGCATTTATAATATAATTGCATGAATAAGTGTGGATAGAAAAGTAGTATAAAATGCCCCAAAGCTATCGCGATCAAAGTTGCTATCTATACAAAATTTAAACCCTTTTTTTAAACCATTAATTTAGGGGTTGCTTTTTTGAGAAGGGGATTTTTAGTATTTAATGTCCAACCATAAGCCTATTAAAAAAATAAATGACTTTAAAAAATAAAGGACTTCTCTTACTTTACTTCATTTCACCCCTTTGGGGGTGGAATTTTCAAAAAAGCAGAGTGAGATAAAAGTTTATTTTCAATTGTTAACCTAAATGCAAAATGTAACACTTTTACTTTGAAAATAAAGGACTTTTCACTCCTTTGGGGGTAAAATTTTCGAAAACGTTGAGTTAGTTAATTTTTAATCAACAACCTAAATACAAAATTTGAAGATCCTATCTTAAACCTGACCGACTTTCATACAAACTTTCATCCCTATTTCACCCCTTTAAAGGTTGAAACTCGAAAAATCCTTTCTTGGTGCACCTCTTTATAAGGAGCCTATGTGCCAAAGTTGGAGTTTCTAGACCCAATGGTTTGGGATCTGGGTTGATTATCTGTCAGACAGTCAGTCAGTCAGGTCATGGAATTTACCTTTAGGTTAATTACAAGATATCATTTAGACTCAACTTCGCATAAGTTATCTTATTCACTAAAGTTTATACATACAGTTAAATATTATAGTGAATTACTAAATTACCTGGGAAAAAATAAAACTCGACTGCCCATTCTATCCAGCTGGCCACAGCGGCCAGTCCATACTGCACACTGTGGTTCAATAAGAACGAGTCAATTGTCAGGGACCTCGAGTTTGTTATCGCCACTGCCATAAACTCGGAGAAGTGGAAGATGGATAAAATCATCATGTAGAAACCGAACACACTCCAGCCATGTTCAGATGACGCCAGAAACATGCCAGTGGCACATGTTGCACCTAAAAATGCTGCTCTTACTGATACCTGAAACATAATTATAATTTTGGAATTTGGTTTTAATATATTAGGAATGTTTTATCAAGCAATTAGTTAGAAAACACAAAATTATAGATAATACATAAATGTATGCCACTATAAAAATAATCTACAGCTAATTAGATCAATTCTCACCTCATATGTGAAGCCTTTGTAACAATATCTTAAAATGAAGTTGAATAAGCAGAAATATAGGGCAGGACCCCAATAGGTGAGAGCCCATAGTTCAGACGTGTATCCAAGAGTAGTTCCCGAAAACAGTGAGGTGGAAAAAGTCACCAGAGATACAACGAAACAACCCATTGCCTGCCTCCCGGCCGGACATACGTTTCTAAGTAATAAACAGTCCATTGTGTATGAAACTATGTGCACTTATGTAACTATTTACATATAAAACAACATATAATATTCATCAATAGTAATTAATTGATAATTTATTGGGAAATAGCATTAAATCTGGATAAAATGTGAATCACCAAATCAAATGATCGCCTCAAAACAAACTTCTGTCACTGCCACTAGTGTCAGTGTCAGACAATTAAATTTCATTTTTACAAAGCCGTACAAACAAAGTAAAACGTACTGCCAGGCCAAGAAGGAAAAGTAGTAAAACATGATTTATTTTTCATGTACCACTAGTTTGTACTTTTACTTCACTGCGACTGTGAATCGTTGTTTCGTTCGTTTTGCATCAAAACTTTCAATTGGATTATAAAATCGTCACCATGGCAACACAATGTGCTTGATTGACATGACAATGGGTGGACATCTTTGCAATTTGTTTTCAACTTCGGGAAGTATGTCGTTGTAATTCATCAAGGCAAGCACTCATTGGTCCTATTGAAATGTCAGTTAAATATTATTGGTTGTAAAAGTCCGTGTGTGTTGATGTTGCAAAAACTCACTTTCAAACTGTCGTAAACAAACCGAAATTTTCAAATGCTTTTCTTGTACCTTTCCAACAAACAATAATTTCGGTATCATTTTAAAATTCAACGTTCAAAATAAAATTCAATAAATTATGTATTGTGAAGATTAAAGCATACGCCTGTTAGTAAATAACTTTGAGTCCGCGCATAATTTTATTATAACTGACGTAATCAGGCCGTGACAACATCGAGTTGATTATCGTGCAGGCGGCTTTCAACCAAATTAATTTCCCCTTCGAATAAGGTTTAGAATCAGCGCTCTAGCCACTTTCAAAAGTGCTGTGCAATTTCCTGTGTAATGAGAGTGAGTGGAGTGATAGTTAGTGCGATGCGGTATCACGCAGTTTCAGCGTAGAGTTTTTTCAGTTCCCGGAGCGTTCGGTCGTGGGAGGCAGACCTGTCGATGCTACCAGCGACCCTGCGACATGAACGACCCCTGGGACGTGAAGTCCGTGCGACAGGCTGGGCAGTACGTGTCGTGCATGAAGATAAATGGAGTACCATTACTGCCGCCGGTTGTAAGTTCATTTGCCTATATTTACTGATCACTGGTATATTGAATAATAGCAACAATTGCTACTCTTCTCATATTACTTCATTAAATTGAACTTATTCTCCATACCATTTGATTTTGCGTAGGTCTTTCTTCTTATGTATAATAATAAAACTGTCTCTACTGATTTTCTGATGTTACTTTTTATGTTTTGCAGAAAAAAACATCTTAGTGTTGTGCACAAATCAGTTAAAATAACTCAAGAAACTTTCCATAGATTTATCATTGCAGTCCTAAATTTTATGAAAAACTTTATAAATTTTATAATTTTAGAGGTGATAACTTTTGAACTAAATTCTGTAATAGAACTGAAATCTTTAAGTAAACTAAAATTTTGTTTTATTCCAGCTCTCTAAAGAATGTCGCAAGGAAATGCAATATTACAAAGTACTTGCGAAGGAGGTGGAGAAGAGGATTTTGCACCTAAAACCTTATGTTATTGATAGTGACACAGACTCCAATGAGGACAGAACAGAGGCCCCTGAGCTACCAGAATGTGAGCAAATCTATGAACTGCCTCAAGTTGAAGTGCAATCAGGGTTTAATGTTACCATAGACAAAGTCACTGCTGTGACAAATAAAAAATTGCATCAAAGGTCCTCCGGAAGTCCTGAACCTTATATTATAACGGAAGATTATTACAATAAGGTATCTATTAGTAACACTGGTGGATCCCCTCCTGCTGCAGAATCTCCCAAAAAGTTTGTAATTGATCTCAGTCTGAGCATCAATGAAACTGGTAGGAATGTATCACATACTAAAAGTCCTGTTAACTCGCCACCTCTTGAGTTGCCAGAAAGAGATTATGACTGCCTTAAAAAATCAATACAAAATGATCTGCAATCAACCAAATCAAATTCAACCAAATATGGCACAGTCAATTTTAGATATAGTATTGAGAAGGATGTGTTATCAGATCAGTTTCCCGAGTTTTCTCTTAATCAAGATGGCCCATCTTCTCTTAGCTCTAAAAGTTTTACAGGTTCTCTCATTGATATTTACACTGAAAGCATGAAGGAGTCTCAAGTGGCTCCAAAACTTATTAGACAAAGGTCATACACCCTGCTCAAACCGAGCCCCCAACTCCTTGCTCACTTGGAAGTTCAATCTTTGAACACAGGAGTAGAAATGAGTTGCATTTCCATGAGTGAGTCACTTTCAAATCTTAGCTCACCTGGCAAAAAACGAAGGAGTTGGGATCTTGAATCGGCTAAAATTAAGTGGTCAACAATGGCTCTAGAACTCAATAAGAAGAATGTAGGAAATGTTAAGAATGTTAATGGGGTTGTCAAAAATAATGCAAAACCCACAACTACAAAGTTGACATCGTCACCATCAAGGTCGAAATCAGTGACGCAAGATAAACCGCGCCGTTCCGCAGTGGCACATAAACCCGCACCTAAATCTGAACCAGTTCAAAGACCTGCAAAGAAGTCCTTAAGTCCAGTGAGAAATGTTGCTTTTAATCGCACCATCCCCAAGGAACCCGCGTCTAAGGCATC
Organism: Chrysoteuchia culmella; assembly: GCA_910589605.1. Classification (NCBI taxonomy): domain Eukaryota; kingdom Metazoa; phylum Arthropoda; class Insecta; order Lepidoptera; family Crambidae; genus Chrysoteuchia; species Chrysoteuchia culmella. The sequence goes on from OU342651.1 coordinate 21,642,123, forward strand.
AACTCCTAAAAAAGAACCTCCTAAACCTGAAAACCAACTAATTTCGGAGTCGGAAGATCCAGCGCTGCGAGTGAGAGAACTGTATGAGAAAATACAGAAGCAGCAGCTTGCACAGATGGCCAGTTTGGTTGATAAACAAAAACGAGAACAGCTCCTTCTCCATCAGGTTTTTGAAGAGCAGAATAACTTGTTATACAAACAACTGAAAACAATATGTCCCAAGTCGCCAATCGAAATGAAAGAAGCTTGGGGAGACAAGAATAACGAGGCTGTAGAGCGAGGGCCCGTGAGCCTGAGCCAACTTATAAATCATAAACCGCAGCCACCATGCGACTACGACAGCCCAGTCAGCGACACCTTGACTGAAACAAACAACTATATAAATCGATGTGATGACGTTCTAAGAAGGAGCAAAAATATTACTGGCAGTATACAGAAACAGCATCCGAATCGTGGTCCCAGTTCAAACGGGCCTTTGACCAGTTCTTCTAAACTGAATTTAGAGGGGACTAGGACCAGGACACATTCCCCCACTGGGAAGACGGCTTCTCGTCGCCTTAACTATGATACGAGCGCGTCTTCTGAGCGCGAATACGACCCGATGCTGACTGACCGAACGAACGACACGATGGCCGATTTGAACGTGACGTTTCCGACAGACCAGAGTGAAGACGGCCAGTCCTTCAACCTTAACAACACTGTTATCAACCAGTTATGTAATGCGACGGTCGTCCACCGTAGCTCTGCTGCTTCTGCGCGGCCTCACTCTGAGGCGGAAGCGGCAGCACAAACCACGCCCACTCGGCAGCACTGGCCGCATGTGCATGGAAAATTTGCTTCACAGTCCACACCTGAACAGGTAAGTCTACAGCAACTTCTCATTGAATAACATTTCTATACATTTTTATGATGAAAAATCATAGTGGCTTTCGCATTTAAGCGTTATCTTCTACAGAATTTATATGAAATGATTGCCAAAATAGTAAAAATCTTTAGATTTCATTATACGAAGATTTTTGGCTAATAAATCTCTCATTTACATTTAAAATTATCATGAAAAAATGCTATATTATTCAGTTAATTATTTAACAGTATGTATTTGTGTCAAGTAAAACAAAACAATTCTTTACTATCGGTTTTTTCCTTAACTACACGAAGTAAGGTACTAACTAAGTTGAACGCAAAAGTTCAATTTTGCATTTAACTTAGTTTGAATAGCTATAACAAATTTCTTCATTTTATCCTTCTATTTACTATTTAGGGTCAAAAAGACGACAACAACGAACAGCGCGAGCGCAGTGCACAATTTAATGTAGACATTTCATCGTTTAGTGAGAGCCTAAGGCTCTAGACAGACGGGCTGCAATTCAACTGCAATCCGACTGCCAAATTGCTGTTCCGATGCAGGTTGAATGCAGTGGCAAAACTGCAATGAAACTGCAAGCCAACTGCCGGTCGACCAGCAGTTTGTGTGCAGTCGTCGTGCAGTTACACCGGATGCACCTTTGACCAACTGCATTTAAACTGCATCGGAACTGCATCTGGCAATCGGGATTGCAGTAGAATTGCAGTCCGTCTGTCTTCAGCCTTAGGAAGTAACGAGTTCTTTTTCGAAATTCCTTCCTTCCTCTTTTATTCTCGTTTCCTCTTTTATCCCTCCTTCCTAACACTTGGTGACGGTTTTCTGCACAATTTTATGTTATACATCGGTCGTCCTAAAGGCCTATCGTGGCTACCTTACGCGGCGTCTCATGGTGACGCGACGGCGCAGCGGCGCGCGCGCAGTGCGCAGTGCGCTGTTTAACGTAGACAATCGATCTTAGACTCTACGTTCCTTTCCATATTTCTTCCTTCCTCCACTTTCCTTCCTTCCTATTCTGCCCTACATTCCTTTTATGTCTTTCCTTCTTCTTCTATCATCCCTTTGTTACACTTGGTGACGGTTTTCTGCACAATTTTATGTACCTTCGTCCTCCGTCTTAGCGGGCTGCGGCGAGTCGCATAGTGGCGTACGCTCGGGGCTACCTAACGCGTCGGCTGATGGCGACAGCGCGAGTGCAGGGCACGGTGCAGACTCTGCGCGACGCGCTCCTGTGCGCGCTGCAGTTGCACCGCGAGCGCGACGGCATCCGCGGCGCTGACGTTGATCTGCACCGCCGGCTTATACAGCAGGTCATTGCATGATGCATGGATGGAACGGATCGACTTTCTCCTTTATTTCATACTGTTGAAAAGGATAAAACTTTTGCTTTGACTTTTCTTTGAGTCTGTAAAAAAAAGGTGATGACTAGACCACATTATAATAATGATTTATAACTAGTGGGTATTGCATTAGATATAAATAAACGACACGACATTGAGAAAGATAGACTGTATGTACGCTAATTATTAAGTATTTTTAATAGAATACTTTGTTCAAAATAAATTACCCAAGCTTTGCTTAGCTTCGTGGTTGTGGTGGCACAAATGATCCCTAATAATTTGACAATATTTTCATTCTCTGCTTTATGTAATTCTTTGTCAACTCTACTGGTTCGTACGAACCAGTTCCTGTTGTATGTTTTTGTGGTTTTGTAAATTATTTTTGTCCTTGTGTAAAAATATAAAACATAGCATTGTTAAATGCAAAATTAAAAAGTTTTATTATAATATAAAACATAATTGTTTAAAGAGTTTATTCTGAAGTAATCTATAAGACAATGCGATGTATTTATTAAATAAACTATATTTATCACAGACCTATATCGAGATTGACGAAAGAGCGCTTCAGTTTGAAGCGATGATGTATGAGAACCTAGCGTGTCGAATTTTTCGTACCTACGATGACGTCACGAGCGAGATTTAGTGATGTGAAAATATTATTGACGAGCTCTTGCAAGAAAGCACTGCACAATTAACCATTTTCGTTTCTGATTGACGCGTGTTTTCATGGCAAAGGTCTCGAGCGGACTGACTTAGGTCGGAAAACTGACCGTGGATCAAACTTTTTACAACCCAGGGTAGGTATACTTTTACCGTCTATCTCCATATAGGTCTGTGATATTTATACTTAAGTAAAAGCTGAGATTTGGAATTAAAGTTGGTGTTGGTCTATTCTGTACACCGCGCCGAGTCGGAGCCGAATATTGGCTGTAGCACGGTCAACTAAATATCTCTTAGATTTGGTATAGATAGACGATGCTATACCGAGGGGCAACCGAGCATCGTGCAACGGCGGAGCCTCGACTCGGGCTTAACACGGTGTACCTCGAGAGGCGCTGCACACATTATCGGGTCAGCACATTCGGTTCGGCAGCATTCATTGAACCAAAAGGTTTACAATACATTACACATGTTGGATTTTCAAACTGTAAGTGGATCAGCACATTCGGTATTTGTTGAACGACAAAACCGTCCCGAAGCAAGATCTGGTTTATTCAGTGGAATTCGATTTTGGCACTACTAAATTAATATTGATCCCAAAACCCAGGCGGCCTATTTCCCGAATAAATAAATAAATAAATTAACGCAGCAGTTTTTTAACATATCGTCGTATGGTGCAGATAACAGCGGCGTGTTACTCGCTCCACGACACGTTCATCGCGAGCTCCGCGGCAGAACGGTGCGCGCTGATTGCAGCGGACCGCGCGCGTAGGCGGTCGCTCGCCGCCCGCCCGCCGCCGCTACGGCACGCTCGCACGTAAGTATCACTGTAGGAACCAGACAGATAACAGCGGCGTGTTACTCGCTCCACGACACGTTCATCGCGAGCTCCGCGGCGGAACGGTGCGCGCTGATTGCAGAAGACCGCGCGCGTAGACCTTCGCTCGCCACCCGCCCGCCGCCGCTAGGGCACGCTCGCACGTAAGTATCACTGTAGGAACCAGACAGATAACAGCGGCGTGCTACTCGCTCCGCGACACGTTCATCGCGAGCTCTGTGGCGGAGCGGTGCGCGCTCATCGCGACCGGCATTATTTATCCAGCATTAATGTTCAAATAAAAAAAAATGAAATATGAACTTAGCTATAGGGACACTCGCTCACTAACAACTGCAATGGATACCCCCACCACCGACTACACCCAATACTTGATTGGTTTCAACACAATATTTAAATTTTTGAGGATGGACGTAACTTGCTATACTTATGATTTTGGTAATAATTGACTAATCGACAGATAATGGGAAATCAGTGGTGCCGGTTCTCATTCCACTTATAGGTTAACACAACACAAATAGCAAAACCAAAAAGGAACTTATGTCAAATTACTGTTTGAACAGAATATTTTGGTGAAAATTCCTTGGAAATTATATTTATTTTTGTGACAGCTTCCATAATTAGATATTGGCATAATCTATACTATACAAATAAGTATTATAAAGAGGATTTTTTTTATTGTTTGTTTGCATTGAATAGGCTCCGAAACTACTGAACGGATTTGGATGAAATTTGGTACACAGATAGTAGATAGCCTGGTTATGAACATAGGATTCTTTTTATCCCGATATTCCTACGGGGACAGGAACCACGCGTGTGAAACCGCTAGTAAATTATAAATGTTGAAGAAACGTGAACTCCTATTAGAATATTGTGTGTGTACAACAGGGACATAATGTCGCAAAGCCACAGCGGGGTGTTCCCCGCGCGTGCGCAGCGGCCCGCCCCCTCCCCCGCGCCGGCGTCGCTCATGACTCAGTCCAATTATGGTAACATTGTAGTCGCTGCTAGAATGTTGCCAGCTTCTCTGTTTCTATAAATTTTTGTCTTTATTCGTATTAGATTTCTTTAAGGTGGTACGACTTCCATACAAACAAACATTGCACAATTATTGGTTCATCATACCTTAATAATTAATTAATACATGCGCAACTAACTCGTTTCAGTTATTTGTTTGCGCGAAATAATAAAAAAAAATGTACTTTTATACATAAATCACGAATAAACTAATATCTTCTAATTTCAATAATTCTACGTATGTGTGTCTCATCGCATTTATATACCTCATGTATGAAAGTACATTTTTTTAATAATTTAAAAAATAACTGAAACGAGTTAGTTGCACATGTATTTATGAAATATTAATGTATGATGAACCAATTAATGTGCAGTGTTTGTTTGTATGGAAGTCGTACCACCTTAATAACAATATATACTTTAATTTTCTTTTTAATTAAGTTAAGAATGATTTATTTGTCAAATTCTTTTTGTAAATCTAACACAGTTTATTAGAGCAGCATGTGCATTTTTTGTTGATCAGTATGCATCTTTTTTGGTCGGTTTTAACTCAGCTCAGACCAATAATTTTTTTTATGAAAATGCAACTTTCGCTACTTGTCTTTACATCATAGCATGCTAAAAGTATAAGGGCCGGTTTCACCAACGGCTATAAAATCTGGTTAGTTTATCTGTCAGATAATTTTACCAATTACACTGGTCAAATTATCTGTCGGATATGCTATCCAGAACTACACCGGGCATTTGCCCGTGTCTATAAACCGAGTGTCTCTTTCACTAAGAGTGAAAGAGAATTTCTGTGAAAAACGGAAGAAGACAACATAATAAAAAAAATATTTAAAACTAATCTGGCGCTAATGAATGAAACCGGCCATAAATGTTGTATTTTCGAAGATTAGCACTTTGTAAACCCCTGTGGTTTATTGCAGAGACCTTTAGCGGGGCGAAGTGCGGCGGGCGCTATATGCCGAGCCCGCGGCGCCGCCCGTGGCGCTGACGCCCGCGCTGCCTCTGCTGCACTGCTGCACTGCTGGCCGGTACCGTGATCTCGACGTGACGACTCAATTCAATACCCTAAGTTTCAAAATCTTGAAGTAAGTTCTGAGTTGCTTACTGGACAGAGGATTTGACATGTTTTTCATATCACAACTGTCAAATAATGTATCAAGTAAGCTACTCAGTACTTACTTTTAGATTGTGAAATAGGCCCTAAGTTTCACAATCTTGAAGTAAGTTCTGAGTAGCTAACTTGCCAGATTTTTTTTGGCAGATATGATATGAAAAATATGTCAAATCATCTGCCACTAACCTACTCAGATCTTACAATTGGATTGTGAAACAAGCCTTTACTCTAGTATATTTCATCTGACGAAGGCAAGTGAAGATCTTTTGGCATCATAGATATAGTTCGCGACAGGTTTACATGGCAATTTCCTAGTCGCGATTTAAAGTATAAGTTATTAACGTGAACGAGATCAATAACGCCCGGAAATTAATAACCTATCTGTAGATATGGATACGGCTATCCGAAATAGTTGCTTAATATACTATCGTTATTTTGGTCATATTAACAGAAATATCCTAGACAACTATCTCAGATAGCTCAATCAATATCTACAGATAGGTTAATAATTTCAGTCGTGAAAATTCAACATTCAATATCATTTCTTCAGTGTAGGCTGTTACAAGCGCTTATGAACGTCAGAGAAGCTACGCCATCGGTTCAAAAACCCTACGGCGGGAGACCTTGTAACGAGAAGAACCGGCAAGAAACTCGTCAAGGGAATTTTTTTTCTCCCTGTTTTATTTCATACAGAGTAGTCAAATTGAAAAGAGATCAATTTTCATCACAAAAAAAGTAATTCGATAAAGCGCTTCGCTATAACACTAATACTTTAACCGCCTCTGTGGTCTAGTGGTACAACCACCGGTATCAGATCCAGAGATCCTGGGTTCGATTCCCAGCGGGGGTACATATTGTATTCGGTTTGGTTGGTGGTAGGACTTGTTGCAAGTCCGCCAGGCTAGCTACCACCATCTTATCTAAGTCTGACGCCATAACAACAATGTTTTCAGCATTGTTGTGTTCCGGCAGTTAGAGATAAGATAGCCAGTTCCTCAGTGATTGAGGATTCCGGGAGGCTCGCTTCCATCTTCAGCCTTATCAATACTTTACATCAGAAAAAAAATGGCGTTGGTAAGCGGAGCCTGCTCTCTTCCCCGCCTAAACTCATACACAGATTTCCATATCGACCTGTCAATTCGGCCAGAGGAACTAAAATCTCTCTAGAGCTAGGAAGATTTTAGACTTCCTGGAGGCTGGAAAAGAGATAATATAACAAGGTGGCGAGTTACAATAGATCTTATAGGTCGCAATGACTACAGTTCCAACTGGAGCTGCATAGCCCCTTTATCCTGCAATTAATTAATTATCGACCTGTCGCGAACTATAGATAGACGATAGGCAGTCGCAGTGCAGAGGCTACATGCAGAGCCCGCGGCGCCTCATGCATCTGCTGAATTACTTGGCGGTACCGTGATCTCATCATCATCATGTGCCATCATCTTGGCATAGACAACGAGTTTCGGCATCGTACCAGGACTTCAACCAACTTAGGAAAGGATGTTTGTAAACGAACTACCCAACTTAACCTCAAAAGTTTTTTTTTTCTTATGATAAATTTTTAATTGAAAAATATTGGAATACGTCAACTCTGCCACAAGTGAATTCTCAGTTGGGACGACAAATGAGTAATATTATACGACTCATTTGTTGTCCAAGTTTAATATTCGTCATTAATTTAGTGAAACTTGAAGTATTTTTTTAATAGAATCCTAGTTTTGTTTACAAACATTATTGTACGTATTAAATATAGTTACCATAGATCACGCTAGATGGCATTGTTAGCTCCGTGAGTTAGCTGAAGCTATAATAATCGACTACTAACTCACGATGACAAATGAATCGATATTCTACTTTATTTAGTAGCCTTAAGGTGGTACGACTTCCATACAAACAAACATTGCAAATAAATTTTCATCATACCTTAATAATTCATAAATACATGCGCAACTACAAAAAATTGTACTTTCATACATAAATCACGAATAAACTTATATCTTATGTATGAAACCTCATGTATGAAAATACATTTTTTTTTTATAATTTCTCGCAAAGCAATAACTGAAACGAGTTAGTTGCACATGTATTAATGAATTATTAATGTATGATGAACCAATTAATGTGCAATGTTTGTTTGTATGGAAGTCGTACCACCTTAAGAGCGTTGACTTAGCCTGTAACCATACATCTGTAACAACAGCCAATTTCAGTGATCTAGTTCGAGTGTTGATCTTACGCTGGTGAATTTAACGATTTTCAACTTTATGTCGTAGCCTTATGAGCTCTAACAGGATGTGTAAAAGATAAGCCTACTGAATCATAGTTACAAATAACGGATGCTAAATGATGTAACCAGTCCCCTGTCTAATTTCAAAGGTATTGTGATTGTGATAGTGATTCATGGAATTGTGTAACTTATACCTTTTGGAACGAATGATGTTTTAAATGACACTTAGACACAGATATTTTCATGTCACTTTGCTTAGGCATTTCAATTTTGTTCATTCAATACCTTTCAAAACACGTCCCGATCATAATCCCTATCAGACGTCAAATATTGACGGCCTGAAGTATGTAAATATCTTTCAAATGACGAATTGAAAGGGATTGCGATATATTTTAAAATTAGACAATTAGATAAACTTACTTTTTACTAATAATTCCAATATGATTGTGAATTGAAACAGCTAAATTCTGATTTGCTGTCAATTATAAGTTCCAGCGCGTAAATCATTAAGGGCGCGCTCTAGGCCAAAAGCAAAAGTAATAACTGCAACGGCGAACTGCAAAGTAAATGCTGCCTTATTTCTATGAGAAATAAGGCAGCATTTACTATATAATTCTCCGGCCCCATTCGGCCGGTTCGGAATGAAGAAATGAAGAAAATTCTTTTTTTAAAGTATATTAAAGGTTATTTCCACAAAATATATAACATAAGCCCTGCCTTATCTATAGTGTAATTATACTAAAAAGTTCCAAGCTTTATTTTAATGTATTACTTGAATACTAGCAGTTTATCGTGTTAATTATAGTGATTTGGAGGCAACTTCGCAATTTTTTTCTATCGAGACAATTTTATGCAATCGTGTTTTTGAGTAACATAGTCACTAGTGTTAGTCCTGTAGTTTGCTGCATCTTAATTTGAAATTCAGTTTTTCATTAATATTGATATTACAGATGATCATGTAAAGCAATCTGATTTTCGTTGGCCTATAGCGGGCCCTTAAAGAAATATTGTTTAAAATATGATCATGGCAAGATCGAGTTAATTCAAACTACCAAAATTTGTTTACTTTTTAAATTGTTATTGTAAATAGTTATCGGCTTGTAGGACATATTATTTATTTATTTAAGCAAATAACGGTTGTAAATTTCTTCCTGCGACGTAAAATATTTATTGTAAGCATTTTGATACTGCATTAGTTTTTATAATACTTAAATATCACTCATCATGTTTACATTTGAACATTATGCTTAATCATGTGAGCACAAACAATAATAAGATATCAGAATGTCCACCAGTCGGTACGCGTTCAAAACTAAGTTGCGCAAATATCTCACAGAGCAAGCAAATCAATCTTGATAATCGTCAATAAGTTTGTTTGTTTCTACCTATATTACATTATATTTATATGTATGTATATATCAATATAAAAATATATAAGTATGTATAAATACAATTTTAGTTTTTGTTAGTATTTATGTATATGTTTTGTTTTATATATAAATATATATATTATTATTTTCAGTTAGTTAATACACTGGTTGTGCGTGCACCCTACCTCTTACTAGTCTCCACATCACCCTAAGGTTGACTGGTAGAAAATGCCTATAGCATTAAGTCCGCCTATGTACATCCAATTTGTGCATGAAGTATTAAATAAATAAATAATAGATTAGTATAAATGTACCGAATATGAATAACGAGTTACTAAGCGATTTATAGTTTGTCTCATCGCGTAGTTTCGTGTGCGTCAGATTCGGTACATATAATTTTGTACTTCTTATACATATATAATTTAGCACCACAACATAGAATCCGCCTTAGATTAACGCTAGCTTCATTTTTATTATATAATTTTAATAAAGCGCAATATTATATAAGTACCTATGTTTAAACATTATTGTAATATTCCAAATAAGGAATGATTCTTGAAAAAAAACCCCGGATCATATCGGCCTAAATGTATGGCGCAAGCAACTGCCGTATAATGTAAAATATGGTTAACAGATGGTTCGAAAATAAACGAACAAATTATCTTTAAATTTGAAGGTTAAACCTTTAGCATTCAATTCCATTTAATAATGTTGAAAGCATAAATAAAAAGTTTTCAGTATTGTGGCGTTTGTGTATCTGTGTTGTCTCTTTATAGTAAGACAATATTTAAATGGAATTGGATTAGTGTTAAATCTCCACACATTATTTTGGTGTCCAATTTGTGTGGTGGCCGCCTGCTGCTTAATTTCCACCTTACGCTATTAAAAGTCGAATTTAAATCAACCCTTAGTTACAAAGAATGTCCCTACAAATCCTATGTTTTTACCATTTCTACTTTTTTATATAATTGGGATTGTAGCAATTTATTAATGTACCCCGATCTGTAACAAAAAGTCTATTGGACAAAACTGTTTATAATGCTCTCGGGAATTCGACACAGATTCGACTTAATCTTGTTTATTGAAGTACTTGTTACGAAAATTACCTGTTCCAAAAAAGATTTATTCCTGTAATGACGTATTCATAACGAATGCCCTTTTAGTACTGTGTCCATTTCCCGAAAAGGGCATTATACAAAACATATATTGTATCTATTTAAACGACTTAGTAAGTAGTGATAAACTTGTGAAACTGACAAATAACTGGTAATTTGTATGCATGTTAGATTTTATATTGTTTGTACCTACTTGTTTCCTAGAATTTTTTTGATAACGTCTTCTCTGCAAACTTCCTTGTATACATAATCATTGAAAATAATTATGATGGCAAACATAACTTTATGTAGCACATATGTACGAGTTATTTACAGAATCACGTGATTTCATCAGTATCTCAAAACATGACTGTAATGAAAAACGCAGTTTTGTAAGAAATTTGTGAGTAAAAAAACGAATTACTTAAAAAAAATCTGTAATTGAATGAATGAAATTCATGTTTTTACGTTAGACTGAAAGGAAGTACACACGTCTGTGAGAAAATCATAATAATTTGTTTCTAGTCTAAGGGTCATCGACATGGCGAGGCAGTGGAACAAAGCTCAAGCAATACGAATCCAAAAAGTATTCACAGCGTAAATAAATCGAACAAAAGAATGCATTTGCATTGTCACGTGATGGAAAAATTATCAATTTATGTCCAATGTCCAACATTTATACTGAAGTACTCAGCTCGCGCAAGATCTATCAGTACACCTCGCAAAATAAGCAAACACCTGAAATACCTTCCTGCTCGCGATGTCAAGACCCAGCTTCGTAATATGCTTAAGCTTTTTATACGTCATGTAAGTGATGGTTTTATATCGAAGTCTAATTCTGTACCCATTAAAGTGAGATTATTTTATTTAGTAATATTTTTGTGCAAAGAAGTTTTTAAGATAACAACGTATGATGCAATAAAACATATTTAACTTAAAAACCAGTTTCATTGATTAAAACGAGAATTGCTCAAATTTTATTTATTTTCTTTCCATATACAGACCCATCCGATTTGCACGTTAAAAATATCCAACAAATTTTCGGTGTAAAAAAATCAATGTAAATTTTTCAGACACTGCCGAGAGGTGAGCGAACGATAAAATTATACTACTATAAATATAATATGACGAGTTATCTGGAGACAAAAGCGTGTTCTAAAGCGCAAAGGGGGGTTTCCCTCAAGGCAGCGTGTACTTGACGTAGGGCACCTCGACGTCGTTGCCGTCGTCGTCGTTGCAGCACAGCTCGAACACGAGCGCGCGGACATGCGGTTCCAACTTCTTCTTGGAGACACGCTGGACCACCTCCGACATGGCCAGGCCCAACCGCTCCTGCCTCTTCGGCTTCGGCATGAAGAACGAGTACAGCATGCACACGCCCTGGGATAGCATAGTAATCTCGAGCTTATGCTCTTTCTTGAAGTACTCCAGGAACTGTTCGAGCGTGACCTCGCCTTTGATCTCGAACCGATCCCACAGAGTCCACTTTTTGTCGTAGTAGGAGTTGATTGGAGCCGCGATCGGTTCCGAAAATCCGAAGAAAGGTAAAGCGAGATTGACGAAGCCGTTTTTGAAGACGTCGAGGGTGTTGAACCCTTGCGCTAGCTTGTAGAGTTCGAGGCAAACTAATCCAGCCACGACGGATGTAGTGGTTGCGATGGCCGGGATGATCTTCCCAGCGATCAGTTTGGAGCGATGGCGGTCGGCAGGAGGGATTGAATAGTTAGCGGCGCGCAAGTTGGATGCCGCCACTATGAAGTCCATGTGGAAGTTGGAGTCGTCGTCCTTCTCGAAGTCCAGCGGCGTGATAGTGAGACCCTGTAGTTTTGAAGGCGGCGGGAGTTCCCCGAGTAACGCTTGCACGCGATCCTGGTCCATCTCTTCCGCGCTCTGTTGTAACTGCGCATCTGTTACTGCGATTTTGATGCCGGATTTCGGACTGAATTCTGGTACCTGGAACGATAAACATGCTTATATTATTTTTTAATGTTTGAATTTTACAATGCTATTTTTATACTTATGATACATTTTTAATCGATAAAAAAATGCAAAAATCAACTCGGCCACAAATGAATTCTCAGATGGGACTCGAATTCACGACCTTTGGAAATCCGGTTGTTCTAACCAATGAGCTACCGAGACTAACTCAGTAGACAAGTGGGTTCGAGTCCGATCTGAGAATTCACTTGTGGCCGAATTTATTTTTTCCAATATTTTTCTATTTAAAATCTATCATATGCTCATATAACTAATATTCCATCTTAAAATTTTGGCAACAACAACACGTTAAAATATATTGGCAAAAAGATATTTGTCCAACTGATAAAGAACCAAATGTTTCGATTATTCATCTGCTGGCGTAAAATTAAGTTAATTTTACCAAGCATATCGCTAGAGAGCGGTGTGCCGGTCGGTAAGCTGTACATCGGCTGTTTTTACAAGCACAACTTTGAAAATAAGTAATTCTTCTCGAACAGTTAGGTTCTCTAATTTTGCTGCGTAGTGTGGGTTCTATAACTTAAATTACTCCTAAATTCAAATCTTCATCAGCTTAATGTTATACAAATCTATGCACCACACAAATCCAGATGAAGATTACAAACACTCGCAACTGGAGAGGAAATTGTTAACCACGAAATACAAACCTCAACTTCGGCAGCCATCTTCGCGATCGCCTCCCTATCCAAGCAATTAAGTAGCTCATACACCGTCGCCCCACCACTAGTCCAAATGCTACGGCTCATTCGTAACGAACTTCAGAGAAGCAAGGCATCGCTTAGGGCCGGACTAGAAGTCGCGTCACTGGTGTTGACAAGAAGTTGTACAGCATCTGCTTTTACCAGCACAACTTTGAGAGCAAATCATACTTCTCGAATTGGACTCGCTATGCTAGGTATTAGATTTAAAATACTCCTAAATTCAATTTCAAACCTTCATTCGCCGATCTGTCATACCAATCCAGATGTAGACCACTGAAACACTCGCAACTAGGGGGGGAAATCGGTAGACACTAACACTAAATACAAACCTCGATTTCGGCAGCCATCTTCGCGATCGCCTCCCTATCCAGGCAATTAGGTAGCCCATACACCGTCGCCCTCAAGTTGGCCGCTGCCACAACATAATCCAGATGCAGCGGCTCGTTGGTATCAAACTTCAGAGGAGCAGGGCATCGCTTGGGGCCGGACCAGAAGGGCGCGCCGCTGGTGGTGTGCTGGTCGGGCGGGAAGTTGTACAGCAGCTGCTGGATCTGGTTGTTGTACTGCGCCTCCCAGTGCAGGCGCGCCCATCGGACGCACTCGGAAAAGCTTAGGGGCCGCTCGTTGATGGCGTGCTGGAATGAAACTTATTTAAGTTACGTACATCTTATGTTTTGGCGCGCACTGTTCATTGAAATAAAACAACTTTTACGGATATCAAACGCGCTATATTTCACGAACTAAGTTGTAATTGTCCGTATTTTTAGGTTTTTTAAGGGGTTTTTTGATTTTCCCGACGTTTCGGCACCTTTTCAGCTACCGTGGTCACAGGATGAGTCATCCCGGTAGCTGAAAAGGTGCCGAAACGTCGGGATAATGCATCCGATGGCCGATATCCTTATAATCCTCCAATGATATTCACAACCTGTTCCACTGTTCTGAACCACAACATGAACCAACTTGTCACTGTAATCTATAGTTAACAGTCCACTGGGATTATCTTCAAAGCATCCAGCAGCTGTGATCCCGGCAGCCTCAAGGCTATATCCTAAAACTATGGAGTCCCTAACTAAAACTTTCAAAGCAAGCACCCAATGGCCTATATCGTCGCCCCAAGTTTCTCATAATTGGCGGCCTCCACACCTGTTCTATTGTAGTTGGGACATCCAAAAACAGCAATCTACTTGTCACTACACTCTATAAGCTAGAGAATTTAAATGCACTTACCCTGACACTCTCCAAAGCATCCAGCGGCTGTGAGCCCGGCAGTCTTAAAGCCCTGTCCAGGAACCCTGGATCCCTCAGATACTGTGCGGCATGTTCCGCCGCCTGCCTGAACAGGCCCTCGAACTCGTCCCTTGCCCATTGCAATGTGTGCTCGATGGCGTTGGGGAAGTTCTTTAGGGTGCAGATCGGGATGCTTTTCTCGGGCGGGTCTTGGGATGAGCTGTACGATTCTGTGAGGAATGGGACAACCACCTGCAAATGTTTAAATGGTTTTATTTAATATTGCCATTATTGTGAGTTTGAGTTGGAGTCTGTGTTGAGTTGGAGTGTGCGAAGACCTTTATCGAAAAGTCTAGGCGCACGAAATCGCGGACGGCCGCATATCGATATAGAGGAAATATTTGATGTTTGTTTGCATTGAATAGGCTCCGAAACTACTGAATGGTTTTGGATGAAATTTGGTACACAGATAGTAGATAGCCTGGTTATGAACATAGGATACTTTTTATCCTGATATTCCGACGGGAATGGGAACTATGCGGGTGAAACCGCGAGCGGCCGCTAGTCCATACTATTATCATTAATGCGAGTCTAAGGGCCGGTGTCACCACCTACTAATAAGTTATTGACAGCTTAAATGACATAATTTGACATAAAGATAAATATCATTTAATTGCTAAGAATAGGGTACAATATTTTCATATTACAACTGTCAAATGATCTGTCACATAAGCTATCCAGAACTTATCAGCAGGTGGTAAAACCGGCCCTAACTGTTATCTTTTCACGCGTAAACCGCTGATCCGATTTTAATGAAACTAGATATGGAGATAACTTGAACCCAGCATGCGTAGCATGCGCAAGCGCATTTTTCGTCCCGCTCACACCATACTGATATGAGCGGGACAGACATCGCGAGGTAAGGGTCGACAGCGAGTTGTGTTGCGCATCCGGAGATGGACATAAGATACTTTAAATTCCGATACACAGCACCACTACGCGATAACCCGATGTCACGCGGGTATCTTTTAGTTTATTATAAAGCAAGTGTTACCTGTGTGTTCCCCTTAGTTCCTAGAGTTCCGCTCTCAAGCAGCGGCTTCCTGTAGTACACGCAGCGGCGGTCCATATAAATGCGGGCATCCACGTTGTCCAAAGCATTGGCAACACCATCCAGCTCCTCGAAGAACTGATCGTCGTATACTGCTTCAGTTTCGGGGCAGACGCGGTTCTCTTGGGCTAACACGTTCATTTCTGGATTCATACGCTTGATGACCTAGGGGTAAAAGATAGATGGTTAATTTTTGTAAATTCCTTGTAAAAAAAATAATATCAGACGTATAGCAACACATATTGATTTGTGAGCCTACCGCGTAAGTGTCGTCTGCATCGCTGTCAACTTCACTTTGACAGCCGATGGCGTTTTCGAACAACGCAACTTAAAGGTTATCGTCTTAATAATAAGAATCCTTTTCCATAGTCAGTTAATACTCGACTCTGTGTGCGACCGAGACAGCGCTACAGCATCAGCGCTCGCGTGTGAAGAGACGCGCCCGTATTCGACAAGTCGACGTCACTTACGCGGTAGGACTACTGATTCCGAAATCCTAATGACGTTCAGCCAAGACATTCAATGGCTAGTTCTCCTTTAGCCATGCCATTGAATGCCAGCGTGTAATTAACGGGCTAGCTTTGCAATCAAATGGTTGATTTAACCAGATGGCTGCGACAGATATATAACATTCAGACAGGAGTTGTTAAAACCAAAATACATCATATTTATACAGTCCGCATTCTTCTATTTCAATAAAGGATTCTTCATAATGGTCCTCCGAGCCGGATAATATTTCATAATGGAGTTTGAACGCCTAAAGCGATAAAAATATGTTTCGTCACCCCTTACCTAGGGGCATTATTTCATTGATTAGTAAAACATCTCTGACCGAACCAATAAATTTATTGATCAGCAAAAAACCCTTTTTTGTCAGCAAGTACTAGGTTAGCCAAACGGAGTAGCTGACCAAATAGATATTTTCTGATAAAAATATTGATTCCTTTACCTTAACAGCTACCCGTACTAGACTTGGGCTTCTGCACATCGTAGGGGCGGAAGAGGAACTGCCTGTTGAGGTTGGACTTCTCGATAAGGTCCATGTCAATACTCAATACTCAATTATTTATTGCATTCCATAATGTACACGAAAGATGGTGAACATAAATAAAAGATCATCATGGACCCTGACGGGTTCAAATATTGATGTCTGTGACGGTAACTCCCCCGCCCGAAGCGCCCACGCCGATCATCGCTTCATTCATTATTCATAACATAACACGTTTATAACCGATGGTCTAGTGGTAACACCACTGGTATGAGACCCAGAGATCCTGGGTTCGATTCGCAGTACATATTGTATTCGGTTTGGTTAGTGGTAGGACTTAAGTATTGTTATTACGCTTGGCAAGCTACCACCATCTTACCTGAGTCTGACGCAATAACAAAAGTGTTTTCAGCATTCTTGTGTGTCGGCAGTCAGAGATAAGATAGTCAGTTTCTCAGTGGTTGAGAACTCCGGGAGAGGCACGTTTCCACCTTCAGCGGTATCACTACTTAACATCTAGTATGATGAAGGCTTAGGGCTTAGCGCCACACCGTCATTTATATTTAAAAAAAACCTCACCTTAGCAGCAGTACTAGATTTCGGCTTCTGCACATCGTAGGGGCGAAAGAGGAACTGCCTGTTAAGGTTAGACTTCTCGATGAGGTCCATGTCGGTGACGGTGACGCGCCCGCCCGAAACGCCCACTCCGATCATCGCGAAGTTCTTTAGCAGCTCGCAGCCAATGGCGCCAGCGCCTGATAAGTGGGTGATGTTTTTATTACGAAAAAGATTTTAGAAATAGGGTCGATTTATGTTCAACATAATTATGGATTATTACGAAAATTAACATAGTGTAGTAATGCCATAAAAATCTCAGGTACTGCTGAACCGATATTCGTAAATTCTTTCACCAGTGAAAAGCTGTAGCTACTGACATAGGCTATTTGATTGTGAGGTAATTTTAACACAAGTAAAAGTTTGAGGTCCAGCGACCGACTCACGGGTCAACTAGTATCTATATCTATACATATAATAACTAAATAAACTAGGGCGGTTACAACCCGATACTCGGGTTCGTCGATCGACGAAAAATTCCAAATTATGCGAAAATCTTTAATTGCAGTTTGTGATCATCACGTTTAACATTTTGTATATTTTATAGTTTTCGGAACAAATAGACTCGAGTACCTTTAATTTGATACCTTACTCGGCCGCGTACTACGCGCCAAAGTCCCTATCGAGTCGTCACAAATTTTGCGAACCTGAATTAAGTATATAGATAATAATTTATTTGTTAAAATATGGTCACAGTTCGGATCGTGTTTACAGTACCAACATATTCTGTCGCCTTGAGCAACGTGCAAATATTGATTAAATTCAATTCTCCTACAATTAACTTAAGACATTATTAAATAACAAACAAAATGTCAAATATAACATAAAAAATATTAAAAAATAATATACTTAATTATGAGTTCCACCACAATCGATATTTAAAAAAAAATTGTAAGAAAAATCTGTACATTTGATTTCTTTTAAAAAGAGCAAGTGTTGTCTCTATTTAATATGTACAGACCCCAAAATACTGTTTTTAGATATTTATCGGTTTGTCTGTTTCTTTGTTCATTCAAGCATCACTTGAGAACCACTGCACGTATCTTTATAAAATTTGGTATGGTGATAGCTGATAACCCTGGTTAACATAGGATACTTGTCGCGTAAAATCCACTCTGGCTCCACCAGTGAGTGTAGTCACGAGGAACACGCAGGGTTCCCAACCGTCCGGTTTTCGACCGGACTATTGGGTTTTAGAAGGAATTGTGGGGGTCAGGTCGCTAACTTCCGACCGGATGCAATTTTTCCAGTCAGATAAAATTGTGAACGCGACGTTGCCAAATCGCCGGCGACAGCGGCGTAGGTAGTTAGTTGTTTTCTTAATAAAACTCTTTCATTAGTACTTAACGTGTTTTTTTCGATGTTGACCAAATATGACCAAGGGCTAATTGTCTAATTTTAAAATCTATTGAAATCCCTTTCAATTCGTCATTTAAAAGATATTTGCATACTTCAGGCTGTCAACATTTGACATTTGATAGGGATTGTGATCGTGGCGCGTTTTGAAAGGTATTTAATGAACAAAATTGAGCTATCTAAGCAGAGTGACAGACGAAAATATCTTATAAATGTACTAGAGGCCGGGCGCGGTTTCACCCGCGTGGTTCCCGTTCCCGTGGGAATTTTGGGATCAAAGCTATCCTATCTCTTAAGTTGGACCAGACTGCTCACGGTGTGCCAATTTAATTTAAAATCGGTTAAGTAGTTTAGGAGTCCATCGCGGACAAATATCGTGACAGGAGATTTATATATATTAAAGATAGAGAAGTGTCAAATAAAGTGTCATTTAAAACATCATTCGTTCCAAAAGGGATTGTGACTATAAGTTACACAATTCCATAAGTCACTATCACAGTCACTATATCTGTGAAATATTGTGATAGATTTTGAAATTAAGACAATAAATAAATAAATATTTCCATACAATCACACCAATTTAGCCCATGTTGTATTTAATGAACAAAATTGAGCTATCTAAGCAGAGTGACAGACGAAAATATCTTATAAATGTACTAGAGGCCGGGCGCGGTTTCACCCGCGTGGTTCCCGTTCCCGTGGGAATTTTGGGATCAAAGCTATCCTATCTCTTAAGTTGGACCAGACTGCTCACGGTGTGCCAATTTAATTTAAAATCGGTTAAGTAGTTTAGGAGTCCATCGCGGACAAATATCGTGACAGGAGATTTATATATATTAAAGATAGAGAAGTGTCAAATAAAGTGTCATTTAAAACATCATTCGTTCCAAAAGGGATTGTGACTATAAGTTACACAATTCCATAAGTCACTATCACAGTCACTATATCTGTGAAATATTGTGATAGATTTTGAAATTAAGACAATAAATAAATAAATATTTCCATACAATCACACCAATTTAGCCCATGTTAAGTATCATGAAGAACTTGTGTTATGGATACTAGATAACGGATAAACATACTTATATACTTTTTTTTTTGTAAATACATACATAATATACATATTTAACACCCAGACCAAGACAAATAGACATGTTCATGAACACAAATATTTGTCTTGTCCGGGGATCGAACCCGGGACCTCTGGCGCAGAAGGTGGGGTTAGTACCCCTGCGCCAAACAGGTCGTCAAAAGGGAGCAGATTAAATTTGTTGTCCGGTTATGGCGGCTGGGAAAGTTGGCAACCCTGGGAACACGCCAAAATTAGTTCAATGGCCTTTTATAAAGTACAAGCGGCCTCCCGCGGCCCACGGTTCCACCCGCATAGTGCCCGTTCCCGTGGTATTATCGAGATAAAAACCACAGTTTCTCCCGCGTAGTTATCGAGATAAAAAGTAGCCTATTTACGGCCATTCCCAATAATCTACCCTCAGTAAGAGATAGGCCTACTGTGGTTCAGTTGCTAGGCAATCTTTGTTATTTCCTGTAATGTAACAGAAATAACTAAGCAACCAAACTATAGTAACCTTATCTGTTACTAATGATAGGTTATTGGGAACGGCTGTTAGTCCACTACGTGAAGTCGCTACATACCTAACTTCATCCAATTCCGTTCAGTAGTTTTTGCGTGAAAGAGGAACAAACAAACTGGCATACTGTCGCATTTATAATATTGGAAGAATATGCTATATCTTTTCTTCTTTATAATGTGTGTAATATAATATTTTTTTTATGAATAATGGGGAGACTCTTAGCCTTCATCATACCTGATGTTAAGTGATAAGGCTGAAGATGGTAGCAAGCCTCTACCGGAATCCTCATCACCGAGGAACTGGCTATCTTATCTCTAACTGCCGGAACACAACAATGCTGAAAACATTGTTGTTATGGCGGCAGGCTTAGATAAGATGGTAGTAGCTAGCCAGGCAGAACAAGTCCTACCACCAACCAAACCGAATACAATATGTACCCCCACTGGGAATCGAACCCGGGACCCCTGGGTCTGATACCGGTGGTTGTTACCACTAGACAACAGAGGCGGTTAAAAATGACTTACAGTGCAGTGTGATTCCACGTGCTTCCATAACAAAGGAAACCAATGCAATAAAACTGTTTGGCTTGCCCAAGGCAATCAATTTAATTGGCTTTAGGCTATGAATCATTTGTAAAGGGTGCTCTGTAATTTGTGTGTTTGTTTTGGTGAAACAGTGTAAGTTTTATGGTTACTTAGAGAAGTAAGTCAATAATCGTAGGATTTACTTTTTGTTTGCACAGTTTCATATATCACTCATAATAACATTTTACTTATTAAAATTTGTATTTCACAAACCAATCATTGCTACAATATATCATGGGCATAATATAGATACCGAAACAAGATAGAGAACTATGTACTTATTTAAGATATTTTTTATTGTCTAAAAAAACTTTAATTATCATTAGACATTGCGAAAAACCCTGACAGACGCAGACAACACTATGACCCTACTTCACCCAGACAAAACCGCGGGCGGGCACTTCATTTAATAAGTATAATACACTAATAATAAATAAGCCTGTTATACATAGTTCAGCCTGCACAAGGCTGCGTCGCGCGTCACGTTCAGTCGGTGACTCGGGGTAATCGCGATAATTACTAGGCCGCGTTTTTTGCCTTATTCTAATGCGTCGACATTGGTAAAGTAGCTAATGCGCAATACGAACAAAGCTAAACGATTGTGAGATAAAATACAAAAATGGATGCATATAATTTTTATACCATGATAATGATAATAGTTTCATTGAACTCTACAAGAAATATGAAACAAAGAAATATAAATAGGACTGACAATGGCTGCACATAACGGACAGAGAATAGTAATTACTGATAATGTGATAACAAACAAAAAGATGCATAAATGACATAGACGAAGAACTGATAATACATCAATGATAGACAAAGAACATCAATGATAGTGATGATAATCTAATTTGAATGCCAAATGATCAAACTATTAAACATAGCCAAATATGTTTTTGATGCAGATTTCAGTATCATATTTTGATGGTTAATTCAAATGTGTTTCTATCTAGCAGCAACAGTTATAAAACTAGTGGCAATTCTTCACTAGTTCAATGTACCTCACGTATTTAATAACAAGAATCAATGTACCTCAACCATTTTGACAGAAATTACGAAAAATAGTCTGATCGATCTAGCGATTAATGGATAGTGATTAATGGAAATCAATATAACCATATGAATGAAACACTTGGTTTATCAAAATAATTAACTGTATGTCTTAGTAATAAAGGTCATGAGCCTCATGCATTTTTAGAATTAAAAAACCATTTTCTGAATTAAATGTGATTCTATCTAGAGTTATAAAATTAGTAGCAATTCTAATTCATCGCAAGTTAAATTTACCTCACGTATTTAATAACAAGAATCAATGTACCACAACCGTTGTGACAGAAATTACGAAAAATAGTCTGATCGATCTAGCGGGGCAAGCAACATGATTCAAATCTAGTTTAAATGTTTTGCCACTAGGGCGCTGGTAGTCTCAAAACAAATATGGCGTCAGATAGCTCGCATCAGCTGGAAATTTTATGTGGTTTGTTTTCGTTTCAACATACTAGTATTTGGTTGGTGGTAGGACTTGTTGTAAGTCTTGCTACCACCATCTTATTTAAGTCTGACGCCATAACAACAATGTTTTCAGCATTGTTGTGTTCCGTCAGTTAAAGATAAGATAGCCAGTTCCTCAGTGATTAGGGATTCCGGGAGAGACTCGCTCTCATCTTCAGCCTTATCAATACTTAATATCAGGTATGATGAAGGCTAAGAGTCTCCCCGTACTTCATAAAAAAAATATATAATAATAATAAAAAAAAAAAAACCTAGTGTTTTATTAATAATGATATAATAAAAATGTGTGGTAAAAATATGCCTGATATTACTCTGCCGGCTACAAGTTTTCACAAATAGTTTAAATCTATAATGACACTTCATTTAATGAGACAGCTAAATATGACTTTCAAACAAGTCGTTAAATGTTTCATTCAACAACTTGGCTAGTTGTCTCTTAGCCATTTAATTGAATGCCGGCGTTTAATTAACAGACTAGCCCTCCAATTGAACGGCTGATTTAACCAGTTGACTGTAACATTATAACTCTGTCTATCAATAGAGTTTTACTATCTGCACTAGAAAGATTGCAGCTGGCACATTCTATATTTTACTCACTCCCAGTCCAGCATAGAAGGAAAGCATAAAATGTAGTTAAACAATAATAATACAATTAACTCACCAACAATGAAATATTTGAGTTCACCAAGTCTTTTCTGGAAATCTTTGCCGAAGACAGCCACTTGTCCATCGTATCTCGAGTTAACTGGCTTGCAGTTCTCCTCTGTAAGACCAGAGCGGTCTTTGGGAAGGCACTCAATGGCATCAAGGTACAGCCACTGGACAATAGGGTGGAACTTGCCAGAGCAAGCCTTCATCACCTCCTGGGCTACTACACCACCAATTGCAGCATTCATTGGGTTTAGGTCCCCTGAAGATACCTAGAACAAAGAAGTGAGAATAAATAAGTATATTTACATGAAGTAAAGTAATTACATTAATCATTTTGCCAGTAATAATATTAGTTTTTCTCCATTAAAATACCAAAATAATAAGGAAAAAGAAAAAAAATATTATTTGGAAAGCGGACACCATAAAGACCGGACGGGTGATCAGTCTCCCTAGTTGGAACCATTTCACCCAGCACCCAGCAACAATACATAGCATAATTAAATTAAAAGTGATACTATTGTGAAACCCTTTTAAGATTATTTTCAGAATATTTAACCTATTATCAAAAATCTTATTATAGTTTTCAAGCCACTATTCAATAGTTAATGTAGTTAGAATGAACTATATAAAATAATAAGTATTAAAAAAATCATGTGGGTAAAATTCAAACTTTGACACTAACCTTGCTGAAAGTCTGTAGAAGTTCTGTATTAAGCTCTAGTTCACCATCCTTTTGGTCTGACAACACAGCCTTAACATAGTCGATGAATTTGGTAGCATCAGTGTCATTCCAGGGCTTCGGTAGACGACCCTCGCCCTCCTCGAACTTGTGTAAAGCGGCAAATGCGGCATGTAATTGTTGAGGGTAGTCAAACTTTCCAAAATCAGTGATCACAAACTCTGGCTCTTTGAAAGATTCCTTCAAAGGTTTGAAATTGAGCTTCCTAGGCATTTTAACTTGTGTAACGATACCACTACGGGAGTATTTGGTAAAGTTTGTTGTGTCTCCAATGCTGAATGTGTATGGGCCAAGCACTTTAATTTTGCGGGGTTCACAGCCATTTAATTCAGTCATGCCTTGTACCTAGAAATAGATTTCATGAATAAGACATTATATTTTACCCAAGAATCTCTTTGTATTATATACCCTCAATTATTGAACTTTTTATTCTGGTAAGTAGAATGATAATTTCACCATAAAACATATTAATATTTGATACAACTTAAGATTACAGTCTATTGACCACTGATCGGTCAGTGACCTTTACAATAATGACACTATTCATTGTGATTAGTCATAATACTAAAATTTGCACATTTTTTAAATCTAGGTGAAAATAGCAAGCTCTTCCAAATATCAATAGAAATAAAGGAAGATCACTTGCTTACTATTCAAATATTATGAATAAACACAAAAAACCAACCTCACTAAATGTGACATAGTCACCATCTTCTAGACCATGGCGTGTATCATCCAAGCAGGTGACCACTGCTTCATACTCATGAGTGATGTCAGCCACCATAGCAGATACTGGGTTCTCTCCTGTCACATCCACAACAGTGAAGTCAGGACCAAAATCACAAAACACTTGCGAAAATAGACCCCTGGTATCTGCGATGATCAGTGCGATGTTGTTGGCGTGGGTGATCGCCGCCACACGCTCCTTTTCGGCCCATGAAGCCCCTGTCAGGACGACTACTCTGAATTTGCACAAGAACTCCTCGGTTAGTGGTCCCGAATACGCAGTTGTAGGGACATACCGATTTAGCTCCGATAACTGTTCACATGAAGCCGAAGCACGATTTTGACCAATTGTACTTTCTGATAGGTAAAACTGAGAAGATAAATCTTGTACTGTACAGTTTTTTTCATCGTGCAAAGTGACCGATTTTACACCGCCGAGGATCACGTTTTTCGCGATTTCCACACCGAGTCCACCGAGACCCGATATCAGCACGTCGGAGCTCGCCATGCGCCGCATAGCATCGTGGCCCAAAACGTAAAGCTGCCTAGAATACAAACTCTCGTCGATTTCATCTTCCACACGCGTTCCATTGTTCGCCATTGCTGAGGAATTGGAACGGGATTCTCCTGTATTTAGCTTCCGCTTTTTCGCCGGGGGGTCAACGGAATTATCGGCGACTTCAGCACTAGACATCGGGCACGAACGCGCACAATTTTGCCAGAATTTTGCTTCGCTTTTCAAACGGACAATCAAGAAATTTAATCTTCAGATGATAGAAAGCGACATTCGCGCTCGCTCCGTCAAACAAGGCCCGCTTACTCACTGTCTTGAAGTTAGCTGCATGAGGACGTGGAGAATGATCTGCGGAAGTATAGGTTATTTTTTCAATTTTATTTTAATTTCCAAGCACAAATTTTACCCTGAATTATGTAAGAGATAAAAAAATTCAATTACTAACATGCGTGAAAAGCAGATTTGAGTTTTTCGAAATGCAAAAATAAAATGCAGCTGTTTTTTTTTATTTTTATGGCAATTTTATGTTGTTATAAACTTTGAACGTTCGGATATTTTATTCGGATTCAGATTGTCTACTCATTAAATGAGTAGACAATTTGAATCCGAATAATATAGTATAAAATAGAGGCAGGCAGGCGAGGCGCATCGAGCCGAGATAAATCAAATCGTTAAAAGTTGCTACACATCATAATGTCCATTGACCGAGCGAGCGAAGCGAGCAAAGTCTCTCAGCAGTAGCAGCGCTAGACCATACGTGGCGTGGCGTTTCCCACTAAAAAAACGTTAAAGTACATAAATAAAAAAATATTTCTTACACTGACACCAATTAACCTAGCCCCAAATTAAACACTGTAAGGCTTGTGTTGTGGGATACTAGGGTAATGGAAACGGATATAAATACATATAAATTATATTCTACATATATAATTATTTATGTGTAGAAATATAGGCTTGTTAAATAGTTTTCGAAACGTCAAAGAAAATATTAAATAATCTATTTAAAATAAATTTATTTATCAACGTAGTTTCCTTCTACCTCGATACATTTAGTTCAGCGCTTCTCCAATGCCGTTACATCAGTTTGATAAAAAAAAAATCTTTCCATTGTTATGAAAATTCACGACAAAGATTTTTTAGCGTATCTTTTTTTTAAGTGAACTGATAACGCATCTGCGTTATCAGTTCTAGGTAATCTTATCAGTTGTATATAATCTTATCAGTTCTTCAGGAGCCAAGAAAGACTATCTAGTCTTCTGTCTATGCTTCTCAAGTAGGCTTAATCAATTTTAACTTTGTGAAGCTGTTCTGACTGGAACTGTGAGTGTGAATATTGTGAGTTTGAACTTTTTGTGGGCAAATTAGGGGGGAAAGGGGGAAAGTTTGCTGTAGCGTTATATATTGCAGGATTTCAATCTTTGGGCCTTATCTTTACGCCATCCTTTCTGCCTTCTCGAGACGAACCCATAGACACTAGACTCGTCCTCCTAGGACTAGGACTAAGGGAACGGGAGTAATCACTTGCGATAAGGTCTTTATTGAACGTAGCAAAAAGTGAACTAACACCGACATCTTGTGTTTTCGTCAATTTTGACGATTACAGTGCCCCCGTCCAAGTTCACTTTAATACTGGTCTTGTCGAACTGGACAGGTATTTACTAACACGACCAAGACAATTAGGCACATAACAGGAATGCGATTTTGCACATATAGCACCTGCAGCCAATTTCTATCACCGCACTTCTCCTTTTAACTGATTTATTAGCGCTATAGTGATTAACTGATTGACCACCGCTTCTTGAAATAATGTTTTGTTTCTAATAGTTTTTTTTAGTTTTTCTCTGCTGTCACGCGAGATACAACTAGAGTTGAGTCGTTCCTGAATGAATCCTTCAATTGAACTAGTCAGCAAGTATATCTCCTTCATTAGTTCATTCGGGCCCCAATTACTTCAGTACTTCATTTAGTTCACACTTCACTGAAGGAGAGTAAAGCAGACGGATAGATTCACAGATTAGGTATTAGTTACTACGTATAGATTACGAACACCGCATGCGGAACCGAGATTATTATTATTTATTTATTTTTTGGAGAGGGGATCTCATGATCAGTGCTCAAAAAAACAACCTATTGCGCAAACATAAGGCTTAGTTTCACGTGAATATTAATTACGAATATTTACAACGAAACATATCGAACTAATATGAAATGACGCGATTGAACTTAATGACAAGGTGACTCAAATGGACTACTGAGCCAAGTGAAATAGATGAGTCATATCCTTCATCTAGTCCAATTGGACTATATCATTCTTTACACTTCAGTGAAGTATTTTGCGCATCTCTAAATACAACATACTATCCGAATACATTATTTTTTTTCTTCTGGTAATATTGGTTCAATCTGTCAGATGAGATTTTGAAGTTTGATGGTTTGACTGACACACAGCCGTAGCTAAGTTCAGAACAAACATTCCATTTTGTTTCCATTGAGTAGAATTTTCAATTTTCAATCTCGTTTCAAGTTCACGACGTTTCTGTCGTATGTATCATTTATTATTGCCACATTATATAGTTTTGTATCTCGTGTGATATCGGGAATCGGGAGTGTAAGATTATTCGAACAGCATGATTATTGAGTGATACAGTGATTGCGGAGGCTTGTTGAATTATTTTTTTGTTTACGTTTTCAATTCAAGTGACTTCGTGAAAATGGTTCAGGAATACGTGTCTCCCGTGAGGGTTCACAAGTTTCCCTTCGAAATGGTGATGGCTGTGAGTATTGAAAACATTATGAATCTATCTAAACGATTTTTAGTTAAAAAGCTACTTTATTTTTTATCACTAAACTACTACTATTGTGGGACAATATGGCAAGGTCATCATGAATGAAAGTCTATTCTAGCAGACCAGATAGGTACCTACATTCTTCGTCACTACTTACAGGACTATAGCTGCAAAGGTAGCATAGTAATATTGTCATTCTTGATTGCAAAACAAGTCTAATGTGGCTTCTACCAAAAACTTTTTTATTTTAGTATAGAACTAAGTATATTATGGTGTTTTTTTTAAATGGGTTTGTTGAAGAATAATGTAGGTATTCCATAAAACAAATAAGTAATTTTAAAGCACAATAAACAGTACCTAATTGATTTACATAAGTTTTGAACTTTGAATCGGCTCAGAGTTCAAAAATGGTAGGAATATGTCACTTTGTTTAGTTGAAAAACAGTAAATATTTGACCTTGGTTAAAACAGTTGCTACAACTTGTTTCAAAACAGTTTCAATATCTTGGTTATTGAGGTTACGAATAGTTTGCTTGATTAAAATCAATACTACAACAACAACTAGTCAAAGCGCACATTCCTGCTGTTAATTTCTTAGAAATTATTTCCTTAAAATATATAAATGACAGTTTGTTTTTTTTCTGAATATAGGAACCTACTGCCGGTTCCTATATTCAGAAACAATTTGTTTTGGCTATGGACAGAATAAATATCTATATATAACCGTCCACCACAATTCGTTCCAATGTTATAGGAACTGGGTGTTAAACTGTTATCATATAAACATTACCTTGTTTTCACCAATAAAATATAAGATCCACTCATTCAATTTAAACTAAATATAACAGTATGCCGCACAAGTGATGTTGGCTTCGACATCGACTACATTTGACAGATGGATGTAACATATACCTCTCAATCTTTGGTTAGTTTCCATTTGTGTCACAAAAGAAGCAGCTATGTGTCACATCCATCTGTCAAATAAAGCCGATTTCGATGCCGACACCACTTGCACGGTACGGCCCCTGTTCCTGATTAGTGTTAATAATTTATTATTGTGTTGGTATGTCGGTACTGATTGAGCTACAGATCAGGTTAATGCTTCATCGCTTAATCACTTCAACACCTGGTAATCTTTTTAGACATTTCCAAAGTAATAACAAAATAGTGAATAAGTCGGTCAAGTCAAACTATTACTTTCCTCCTGTGCATTTATTACAACATTGTTTACTACACTTTGATATAGATATAGGTAGCAATGTGAAGTAATTTATCTCTATTATCAAATACTGTAGAGTGTCTATAGTATTTGAAAGAAAGAAAGAAAGAAAAAACATTTATTTGGGACAAGCATTGGGCGAAACAAACAAAATAAAAACTAGTAATAGAGAAGTTAGTTCCAAAATGGCCCCGACTCGGCATGATGCTTGGCTTTTGACCAGCGCTGGTCTTCTGATGGTACCGTTTTGGTGGGGCCGAGAGCTACATTAACCGGTTCCTTATCATTTAAAACAATAAATTCGCAAAAAAATCAAAATATTAACATAACAAATTAAATAAAAATATGAGAATAAAAGGCTAAAAATGGATTATGCCAGTGCCAGCACAGACTCGGGTCGGTTTGCTATTATTGTTTGTCAAATAGATCTATTCTAGCGGCCGCCCGCAGTTTCACCCGCGTGGTTCCCGTTCCCGTGGGAACATCGGGATAAAAAGTAGCCTATGTTTTAGTCCAGACTCTCTTTTATCTGTGTGCCAAATTTCATCTAAATCGGTTTTGTAGTTTTTGCGTGAAAGAGTAACAAACATTCAAACATCCTTTCTTACGCATTTATAATATTTGCAAGACCATCATCCTACGACCCCAACACGATTTATGCGATTCTTTTGTCGAACAGTATTATTGTCTACAATTTACATTGATCTTTTTCTTACCCTTTAATTTACAAAACCTTTTATCGCCATCATATCTGCCTTGCGCCGCGCCGCCCACGCCATTGCGTTCGTAATTCTTAGCTCCCACTAGTTGGTATAATAAAATTATTCTTCTCCTAAGTGGGTGTAAGGGATTGGTGATCACAGCTCCCAAGATAACTCTTTTAGTACCCGCCTTTAAGGCTACAATATCAAGGGCCGGTTTCACCGCCTCCTACTAATAAGTTCTAGATAGCTTGTGTGGCCGATAATTTGCCAGTTAACCCTTTTATCGTCTCATCATCCATGATAGAGTGATACGTAAACCGGTTTCAAGGTGTCGCCTACTCTGAGGTCCCGGGTTCGAATCCCGGTAGGGGCCAATGTTTGTATAATGAATACGAGCATTTGTACCTGAGTCATCGTCGTTTATATGTATTTCTATACATAAATACTTATATATGTATAATTTTCCCGTGTGGTGACATTCTAAGAATACAAGTGTCACCACTGCCTTACATGCCTGGGATGTCGTAAGAGTCGACTACGAGGCTCGACGCATTGAAAACCTGTGCGAGAGAACGAAAACTTGAAACAAACCCTCTACCAACCCGTCTGGCCAGCGTGGTAGCAGTAGGCTAATAGCCTATGAATGCCACAATAGGCGTTAGCTAGGAGAGGCTTATGTCCAGAAGTGGACGTCCACAGGCTGATGTTGATGTATAATTTTATGTATTTATATTCGTTACTCTAGTATCCCTTATCACAAGTTTTACAGTGCTTACTTTGGGGCTAGGTTAATTGGTGTGAGTGTAAGAATTATTTATTTATTTACCATGTCCGTTCATCATATTTAGATCTATAAGAAGCCCACTACTTGGTATAACTCACTTCTAATTGAGTGTGAGGGGTTGGCGATCATACCAACTAGGGCGGTTACAACCCGATACTCGGGTTCATCGATCAACGAAAAATTCCAAATTATGCGAAAATCTTTAATTGCAGTTTGTGATCATCACGTTTAACATTTTGTATATTTTTTAGTTTTCGGAACAAATAGACTCGAGTACCTTTAATTTGATACCTTACTCGGCCGCGTACTATGCGCCAAAGTCCCTATCGAGTCGTCACAAACCTGAATTAAGTATCATAACAATGACGCTTTTAGTACCCGCCTTTAAGGCAACAAAATCAAGGGCCGGTTTCACCACCCACCACCTACTTATAAGCTAGATAGCATGTGGCAGATAATTTGAAAGTTTTAATATGAGAAATATGTGAAATTATCTGCACAATAAGCTATCCAAAAAATATCAGTAGGTGTAAAACCGGCCATTACCAATTTGATCTGGATTTATGATACCACCATGACGAAACTCCATAAGGAAGGCCAGTGCCCCAGCAGTGGAGACATTCAAAATGGCTGATGAAGACGAAAGTAGTATTTTTGGGCCGGCGCTATGGCAATTCATAGTTATATCCAAACAACCCTCACCGTTACTTTAATTCAAAAGTGTTTTTTCAAGGAGAATGTCTTTGTGTTTAGCAAAAAATTTTTTGTTATAACAAATGTCTCGTTTCATTTCCGCACCGGGTGTGTTGCCGGAAACCGCCGTATATCAAGGTATTCCGATAAAAAAATCGGTGCACCGGGTACCCATTCCCATCCAATGTTCTTGTAACAACGAAGGTAGAAACACAAAACAGAATCTTTTTTGTGGTAGAAGAGAGCAGGAATCTCAAATGACAGTGAGAAGTCTCATCAAATATACGCGTATCTAGTCAAAGATCAAAAATTTAGACGAGAATTTGTTCCTATTTACGTGTTGTTGATTCTGGTGTATTTGATAAGAAAAAGCTTCTTCATTCATCAATCATCTACAATATCGCGCTGGATCGTTTATTTTAATTGGAACCAGTTGTAGCTCGTTGTTAAAGCTTAGAGCATTGTAGTAGGTAAAATATTTTACGGTCGTCGATCTAATCAGACTCCAATAAGAATATAAGAATAGAACTTTAGATGAAGCATGTATTATTCGGTATTTGTATCAGTCGTGAAGGACTTGATATTGCGCAATGTTGCTCAAGAGTCGTCCCGTCCGGTGCGTCTGCGCACACCACACGTGACTTGACGAACTGCGGGTGCGCTGAACTCGAGTGTCGACCGTAGAGTGACCGCCATGCCCGGCGACGGATTAAATAAATCAATATAGACAGTTGATCAGATTCGGTAATATGGAGCTGTTATGTTACATAACCCTCAGACACAGCTGAAGTTCGCTGGTGACATAGAGGAGCTCGGTGTCGGTGGCGCAGTAGCGACTAAGCAACTTTCGCAACCGTGGTGAAGCCATCCATCATAAGGCCGAATGTTTGGGCAGCACATGGTTCCGCAGTAGGCAGTCAATATCACTGTATCTTACGTAAAATAACTCGGAAAATAGGATCCGTCGTCGTCTTCCACAAAAAAAATACTCTATCGCTATGTCCAGTCGTATGTGCGATGCGGATCGGTGCAGACGCATGCTAAAATAATTATTGCTTATCGCGTAACGGAGATACGTGCCGCTGTTTCGTGTGACAAACTTGTGGCTAACGAACTCCTGGCGTTCCTGCACCAAAAACTGGGCGTCATGGATGAGGTCAGCGCTTTGCAAATCTGCAAGTCCAACTTCAGCATGGACGATGTGGCCGCAGCTGCTATACAGAAGCTGCTTTAAGAAACTGCTATACAAGTCGCTCGGCAAGAGTGACCATATGGTGTCCCGGAGGCGTGATGGCACACAGAAGAGTCTGCAAGAGATCATCGCCCTGCTCAAGGAAACCGACCCCGATGACGTGCCGACGTTCGTGGCGAGAGACCTCAACATGTTGCCTCCCGTAACATTCGGACAGGTCGATGTTACCTGTCTCCTGAAGGACATCGTGACCCTCAAGGCGAGTTTGGCTGACATGACAAAGTTCCAAGCCTCCGAAAATACTTTGAGTGAATTGCGTAAAGAAGTTGACGATTTACGTGAATCACTCGCCATAAGTAGGTCACTGACTGCAGGCTCGAACGTCAACATGCGACGTGGGACTTGCCTCAATACATCGTCGTCGAGTTGCAGTTTCGACTACGTCTACGCCAAGGCCCGACCGAGCCCGAGCGAGTGAGCCCGAATCGTCATGGTACCGCACCGACAGGGCCCAACTTCCTGCTGCGATCTGCCACACCGACCACGGCCGTGTACCTATCCCGTCGCCGCCACTGGCCGCGAGCGCCGACCACGCACCGCCTGCCCGTGCCCCGCCGCCGCCGCCCTCTATCACGGTGGCCGCGCTGCGTGCTCCCGTCAGCTGTCAACGTAACTTTGCTACTGTTGTTGTAACTAACACAAGTTCGCGGACGCTGCATCCAACGGTTTTCGACAGAATAGGTCCTTCGCAGAATGTCGTACAGGGCCGAGATGAAGACAGTTTCATCGAAACAAAAAGTGAATTCGTCAGCGAGTGAGCCAAAATCGTCATGGTACCGCACTGACAGGGCCCAACTTCCTGCTGGGAGCTACAACTACGACCACGGCCGTGTACCTACCTATCCCGCCTGGTGTAGTACCATCACTGCGCAGGACGTGATAGAGTACATCAAGCAGAAAACCAACTCTTGCTTGAGAGTTCTGCCACTGGAGTCGCGCTATAATGGCCATAATACCAATTTTAAGGCGATTGTGGTGCGCATCCCGACATCAAGGCTGGAGCTCTTGATGAAGGAGAACTATCTGGCCGCAGGGCGTGGTGTACAGGCGTTTCAAAGGGACGCTGCCTTGTGCCACCGACTCGACACAGAAAGTGTCAAAATTATTTTTTCACTAACCTAGTTTTAAGTATTTTAGTAACAACATTTATTTTAAATGTTTTTTAAATATTTATATTATTGTATGGGCCTATAGATGCCTGATTTAAATAAAGAAAAAATAAAAATAAAATATGTAAACTATATTTTAGTGCCAGTAAATTCAACTAAATGCAAATGCAGCACGAACGTGCAAATGTAATTGGTATTGAACAAAAAATATATAGAACGCGGTTTTGGAAATCATAGTCACTATAAGTATTATTATTTTTTAACAATGTCATTGACATGTAGCATTATGTCAATAAACTCGTGAATTTCGTATTATTGTTTGGCTGCTATTGATCCTACCTGAGTTAGTGGTGATGATAATGTACTGATAATAACTTTATCGGGAAGTATTGACTCGCAATATTATTGTATCGCTTTTGTTATTAAACGCTTGTGAGAACATGATTAATGCCATGATAATCGTAACAAATATAACAAAGATTTCCTCTGTTCCCGTTATTTCCGAGAAATCGAGTTTAAAATATTTCTTAGTTTTGAATGCAGTTTACCTATCTAAGAGATCCAACGACACTTGCGAATGCGGGACTTCCCCACAAACAATGGCACACCTTTTATCTTGCCCGGCGTGCCCATCAACCTGCGAACGCGAAGACCTTTATAGCGCCACCAAAAATGCGGTCCGTGTCGTGCAATACGGTCTAGTAAGATTTAACGCTGTGATAAATTATCGGGGTTATCACAGCGTTAAATCGGCGATAATAATATATGAGACTAGCGGATCCTCGCGGTTTTACCCGCGTGGTGCCCGTTCCCGTGGGAATATCGGGATAAAATATACCCTATGTCACTCGGGAGAAATGTAGCTTTCTAATGGTCTAAGAATTTTCTAAATCGATCCAGTAGTTCCTGAGATTAGCGCGTTCAAACAAACAAACTCTTCAGCTTTCAGCTCTTAGTATAGATTTATTGGTGATCCTTATAAATATTATAGTCTGGATGGTTGAGGGAGGATGTATTTCTTATCATCATGTATGATGAAGACTAGCGTTTCCACGTTGCAGATAAAAAAAACCGAATAAGTATATTATTTTATTCCTTATTTCTAAACTAAAGAGTTACTTACTTAATTGATTGCATATACCAATGTGTGTTTACACAAACATCTTATCCTATCGCTTTAGCATGCGCACGCGCACGAGTGGTCGTTGTTCGAACATTAGTTAATCGTGAATCGGAACGTGACGGCTCCGGGCGCTCGTGAATGTGCTCGATGCCGTGAATGGACGTCTTCACCGACTTGGTCAGTTTTTTGATAGCGTATGAACATTAAGAGGATACACAAGGGCCTTTTTTTCATACAGACGTAGTCCCCTGTAGGGAATAAATAAAATAATACAATTAAAACATAGGAACACAGCTAAAGTCTTTTTTAATTTTTTTATGAAAAAAGTAATTTGAATCGGTAATCGGAGAAGAAATGAGGGGACTTCGAATTGTCGATTTTGTCTACTTTTCATATGATCTTATTTATTCCCTCGCCCTTGAGATTTCCTCTTAACGTATGTATGGTCTCGAAAGTTGCCAAGTAGTCGCAATTTCCGTCCAAATTCCTTGACCAATTTTATCAATCAAGGGCACGTAAATATCGCTTCTAAAGTGGTCTTACGCGACTGTCCGCACTAAAGTAACCGCACTAATAAGCAAACAACTTATCTAGGTAGTTCTCTTGTATACGCCAAAAATTAGCGAATGATAAATCCGTCATTCGTCCTATAATGACTTCCAGATTTCGATGGAAAAATAACGATTCAAAAACTGATCTGAAGTCTGTTGTATAGAAAATTCTACGAAATCTTTAGGCATCATAGGCAAATCCTGTAATTTCAGGCATTACAGGAATACATCCAGCTAGGAAAATAGCAGATACTTCCAAAATAAATAATTGGTGTTTGAAGTAGATTCTGCAATCCGCTTATGTTTTATTTTTAACATTTGATTGAGTAACTGACATAAACTTTCACAAATTAGTAGAATCGATACGATACTGCTTTCATTCAGGATGGTAGACTCGTAAACGGCTGGCGGGATGCCAATTGAATTGCAAATATGGCTATTATGTGGCATAGACGTTCATATAATTTGTGACGAACCATGTCGTCAGCATTAAGCCGACAATAAGGATATCTCGAACAAAATATGTTATTCTAATTTAACGTGAACCATAACAACAAGAACAATAGGAAAACAAGAACTTAAGAGACTACGGTGGTTTTCTTCACTGACGTCATTAAATAATAAAACCAATTTTGCCTTCGAAACTATGATACTCAAAGAAGAGATTTGAAACAACGATTCAACGATCAAGGAACCATTGTATTGCGAATAAGTGATAAAAGTTTTGACCAAATGTGGTATAAAAAAAACTACTACTGGGCGAATTTCGCAATTACCCGAAAGTTTCAATGGAATATCGCAATACTGACTGCCAATCAGTCACTGCTGAATAGCCACTTTTAAAGACCCAGCTAGGACGTGGACTAATGACAGGAATTTGTCAAATGTCACCAGCGCGACGACCCCCCTTCCTGGAAGCTGCATCCGCAGACGAATTTCAACTCTATACGTGAAACAATAGGAACTTTTCAGTTATGAATTTGAGTCTGTACTAGTTTAGTTTTCACACGCCCGCGGTGTCGTTCGCCTGGACATATTTTAGGTTGGTTTCGCTTACTTTGTTTCAGGTTTCCCATAAATTTCGCTCATCCCGTATTACAAAATTCGTAGTTGCGACAAAACGTAATGTCCTTCCCCAAGGTCACAATATGAATCTCTAAACAAAACAACCATTAAAAAGGTTAATAATTTCACTATTCCAGCCGTGAAAATTAAAGACAAACAGAAACACAGGCTAGTTTCTCGTTTTTAATTTTCGACAGTTTATCTTTGTTGTTTTCCTCGGATAAGGTCGTTGACTTGACACTTCGGTTGTTTATCTTGTGAACTCTTGTTTTCTAGATCAGACGATAATCAGATAAACATGATCAGATTTATTTACACTCTTTCGTTCGATTCGGAATAGAATTATGCTATTTAGGTATATACTTCTAGAATAGTAAAATTAATGTAATACTATTAAAAAAGTGTGGCAACGGCCTAAGAACAACACTTGTAGGCCTGGGGAGGCCTAAAAGTGTCACCATTACCTTGATGCCTGGAATGTCGTAAGAGTCGACTAAGAGGCTCGACGCATTGAACACCTGTGCGAGAGAAGAAAAACTTGAAACAAACCCTACCAACCCCTCTGGCCAGCGTGGTAGCAGTAGGCTAATAGCCTGTGAGCTAGGAGAGGCTATGTCCAGCAGTGGACGTCCACAGGCTGATGATGATCAGATTTATTTACACTTTCGTTCGATTCGGAATAGACTTAAGCAATTTAGGTATATACTTCTAGATTAATGTAATACTATTACAAAAGTACTTATAGTAGATTGTTTTAACCGAAGCGTTTAATTAACGAGTGTGTAGTTTTGAAATAAAATAGTGGACTTTCAATCAAATATGTACTTATTCTTGCTTTTTCAACCCAATTTAGGTAAACACAAATATATCATTTCCAATATTATTTTGCTCAATTTGTTCGAATGATAATGTTGTGTTTGATATGTTTTCCCACCTAATCCAATTAGAAGTTCGCGAGACATGAACACACAACATACCCTTGGTTGTGTAAACGCAAGTGTCATGTGAGCTACACGCTTGTGTAGGTACATAATAGTAGGCTTCGAATACCTAATTTGTTATTGTACAATAAATAAGAAAAATAATTACTTCGTAAAATTTTCCGTCCGCACAGAATACGCAAATATCACGCCCTTCTTCTTATCGTATCAACAGTAGATTCCTAAATTTATCATCCGTACTGCCAGAGAGTGGAATGCTTTGCCTGAGTCTGTGTTTCCTGATACTTACAATTTGGGGGCCTTCAAGTCGCGTGTGAATAGATAACTTCTAGGCATGCGCATATCATCCTAGATCGCATCATCGCATACCATCAGGCGAGATAGCGGTCAAGCGCTGACCTATAAATAATAAAAAAATAAAATAAAATAAAAATATGTTTCGCCAGTAACGTGCTACTTCAACGGCTTCCGGACTGGCCTCACTAAGGTCACGTTGGGTGCAGGCAGTGGGGTTGGGGAGGCTAGGGCAGGAGAGCATGTGCTGCATTGTTTGGATTGCCCCGCAAACGCATTTTTCATTGCTGGAGAATCCCTACTTTCTCAGGTTCACTCCGCACCTGCCAACACAGTCTATTCAAAGTTTTCCATGTGTTCCAGGGTAGATGGTAGCCTAGGGGTAGGTTCTCAGACATGACAAAGTGACTGACTGACTGGCTTTAACTTTAAAATATCACGCTAGGGCTCACTTAATATTTTTGTGTCTAAAATATGTACTTAGTAGTATCCATACTTGCTAAAATTCATGAAAATTTATTCAGTGGTTTATGCATGACAAGATTACAGGCATACCTCGGTAGGTATGCCTGCTAGGTAGATAGGTACCTAATATCGCATTTATAATAATTAGTATGGATATTTACCATGCAAAGAGAGCAAAAACTAAGAAATTCCATTTTAGGAAGTCGAATAATGATATGGCCGTAAATTTTCAGGAAATTGACTAGTTTTGTTGAGTGTAAAAGAAATGGTAAAAGTAGATATATGTGTCGTTCGGGTAGTATTCCGATACGATACTTATGTAGTTATTTATGACTTCTCATCAGCCATTTCAACCCACGAATTGGCGAGTATAAATCTTCAAAACTATGCGAGTCGGTCGGTCCAGCGTAAACAAGAGCCGACGTATTCCTGCCGTTTGCTAAATATACCGACGTCCACAGTTCGTGGGAATATTTCTACGATGACTAATGATAATGCTGAATAGGGAATATGGTAGCTAATGTAATTAAAATGAGATTATTTTCGTGATACAAACTATCCCTATCTATTATTTTATTATCTATACTATATTATTATAAAGCTGAAGAGTTTGTTTGTTTGAACGCGCTAATCTCAGGAACTACTGGACCGATTTAGAAAATTCTTTTACCATTAGAAAGCAACATTTCTCCCGAGAGACATAGGCTATATTTTATCCCGAAATTCCCATGGGAACGGGCACCACGCGGATAAAACCGCGAGGATCCGCTTGTGTTCTCAGATAGCCAGGCAGCCCTTAACGCTGTCAATTCGAATAAATTCCAAAAGCGGTGAAGAACTGACAGCTGAACGAACTGGGCCATAGAATATAATAATTCTGATGGGTACATACCTGGCCAAATCTTTTATCTGTCTATCGTGATACCCTTCATTGCCCCATAAGCAAGTACGTTTTTCTACGGCCATAATGAGACGTTCATGCAATTTCGTATTTTTCCGCCATCGTCCGAGCCACAACGATAATGCGATGTGTCCGTTCAGTGTCACGCTAGCTAGATAGTCAATTGGCAAATCGGAAGGAGAAATCGCACGTCTATTTCGTCCCTATACAGAAGTATGCAGACTGCGCCATCGGACAATCGGATCCGACAGTAAAATCTTAAACGCGTAGCGTAGATTCCGACTCGACAAAATGTATGGCACGAGCGCCTTCCGACCGTCGGATCCGACTTTTTCGGAGAGAAAAATCTGACATGTATTCCCAGCCTTACGCATCCATAAGGAAGGGCTGTGCCTGAAGTTGGGATATTGAAATAGCTGATGTGCTGATGATTGATTAGTATTTCCAAACTTCTAACTATTTGTTAGTGACTTAATACATACCTACCGAAAAATTTCGTTTCTTGACATTCCAACTTAACGTTTATTATAAATTTTATGAGCGCGGTTTTAGAAACACAACAAAACAAACAACTATAAATTGTACAACAACAAATCGTAGCCGAGAACCGCCCGATACAGTTAAACTACGAAGTATTCGCGCACACGCATTACCCAACTGGTTTTGCAACCGGTTTGCCAACCAGTTTAGTTATCTTACCTGTATCGTGTCTGAATAAGGAACTCGAGAATTAGCTGCTAATGATAAATAAAAAATTGGTGTTTTTGTTTTTGTAAATGTTTTGCGAGTAAACTATGAATGAAAAGTAATATATAATTAACTAGTGCTGTTAACGAAATGAAATGAAATGTATGTACCTCACAACTTGCAGTACAGTAATCTTATAATGCGAGAAATGTTGTAATGTATGATAGACAAGTCTTTCTTTGCCAGTTGAAAATTGTTTACGGTTACAATAACCATAAAGTGTAATATTGTAATTAGTATTTTCTTTTTGTGATGGAAATTGACCTAACTGATATGTTAAGGTCACTTTTCAATTTGACGACTCTGTATGAAATAAAACAGGAAAAAAAACAGCCCTTGACGAGTTTCTTGCCGTTTCTTCTCGTTACAAGGTCTCCCGCCGTAGGGTTTGTGAACCGATGGCGTAGCTTCTTTGACGTTTATAAGTGCTTGTAACAGCAGCCTAGACTGAATAAATGATATTGAATTTGAATATTTTCCTGTTATAGTGGTATTGAAAACGTGCTTTTTTCACCGGGCAAATTCTCTATAAACCGTGTCTCTTTCACTACGGGACGTTGGCGGAATTTCTGTGGAAAACGGAAGAAGCCAAAACTAAAAAAAAAAAAAAAAAAAAAAAATAATTATAGTGGTAAATATCAGTCTGCATATTTCCATGGCTATATACTTGCACCGATTTATTATGTAACAAAGGCAAATCGACATGAAATATTTTTAATACAACGATTACTAACTTGTTGTGAGCGATGCAGATGTCGTAGGATGCTTTGATAAATAGAATTTTCGCAAAAATCCTAGGGATATTGCAAAAACACGGATAATTAGACAATGATGTTGACATTTCTCAATTTTACTGAAAAAAGATAGGGTTTTTGCAAAAATACGGGTTGCTTTAGTAACATTGAATATTCTGAACATTGATTGGCTTAATTTTTAGTTTCTTGCTAAACTCTTATTCTGATTGGTTCACAGAAACTTTACTACACGTAAGAGAATCGATTGAAATTTGAAACGTCAAGTCGTCAACCAATCAGAGATGATGTTTTGGATGGTCCGATCAGCCAATCAGTGTTCTCATTTCATAATAGCCAGCGATTCTTTCGCAGTGTTACTAAGGCAGGGTTTTTTTTTGCAAAAACCCTATCTTTGTTTTTCAGTAGGCTTGAGAAATGACAACACCATTGTCTTATTATCCGTGTTTTCGCAATATCCCTAGGACTTTCGCAAAAAAACGATTTATCTAATTATACTGCGAGACGGACACCAATACAACGTTATTTTATGTTTACCCAAAACCTCAAAACCATTTGTAGAACTCGTCATAACAAACAACTTTTTGTATGGAAGCAACCTTGAAATCGCGAAAAAAACCGGCTGTTTCATACATTTTAGCAGAGTTCAAATAAAATTTTCTATGAAACGGCCGATTTTTTGTTTTGGGTAAACATATAATAACGTATAACCAAATGAACCACCCCAAAAATTTTGCCCGTTTGTTTTTAGTTTCGCTTTCATGCTCTATTAAATCGATTTCTTGGTACAGTTTGATTACTAGCCAGGTCAGAGTTTGGATATTTTTTACTGTGGTAATAAAACTTCTCATTCCCAAGAGAAATTACTAAATGTCTAGCTGTCACAAAAAATTGCCACGAACCTTCGTTTTAGAGTAGTTTATAAAATTGCTGTAAACCTCAGAAGCTCTTATACGTCGTTAAGCTTCGCCTTTTATGATTAGTTTTTTCTCGTCAGCGAAAAGTCTTAGGGCGCAATTCCACCAAATGTGCGCCACTGTGTCGCACAGAGTTCTTTTAATAAATAGTTCCATACAATCACACCAATTATCTAGCCCATGTCAAGTATCATGAAGAACTTGTGTTATGGATACTAGATAACGAATAAACATACTTATATACTTTTTTTTTGTAAATACATACATAATATACATATTAAACACCCAGACCAAGACAAATAGACATGTTCATGCACACAAATATTTGTCTTGTCCGGGGATCGAACCCGGGACCTCTGGCGCAGAAGGCGGGTTTAGTACCCCTGCGCCAAACAAGTCGTCTTTAGATAACATTTACAAAATGTGCGTGCACTCGTTGCTCTTTTCTTCCGCTGTTAGAGCGAAAACAACACGTAGTCAGACCTGTCTCACTTCCATACAAGCGGCGCAAAACCCCTGAGATATTTACCTACTATTCTGGAAAACAACCTAATTTCAACCTTTTGCATTGCGTATAGCGTTCATAGTACTATAACTGTCTGCCGTCTCGCTTCAATCTGCTAGGGCTGTCAGAGGTACCTTACGGTATTAACAGTTTACTTTTGTTTCGCGGATGCGTGGGCTGCGTGTGCGACTAGTCGAGCGAGTGCCAGCCTATTGAGACTGTCCGGTGACCGGACGCTTGCGTTTATCATACCTAAACTCGGGATTGAAATTTCTGTACCGTAAGGTACTAATATTATATTCTGTGACGTAGTGCAGTCGAGCAGCTTCCCGGTTGACCAGTAGTGTTTTCTTAGGGACCTTTATTTTAAAAAGTAACAGATATATAGAAAACGTTTATATCACAAATAATAAAAACCGGCCAAGTGCTAGACGGACTCGCGCACCGAAGGTTCCGTAAAATATTTTTTATTATTATGATGTAACTAAAAATTTACGGTTTTCGCAATGTTTCCTTTATCTGTACTATAAGACGTTACTTCGTACCAAATTTCAAGATTCTAAGTTCACGGGAAGTAGCCTGTAGGTTTTGATTCCCGTGCGAGTTTCGAAAATTTGCGGAAACTTGCGGCATAAACGGCTGTATCTTTTGATTGCTTTGGCTTAGAAGTTTGATTTTTACACAGCTCCAAGGGACAGATAGACCTGAGTATTAGATATAAATTTCAGTTTGATACCTCCACGCGTTCCTGAGAAAAACGGTCTTGACAGACGGACGGACAACGAAGTGATCCTATAAGGGTTCCGTTTTTTTCCTTTTGAGATACGGAACCCTAATAACATGAATAGGTATTTCATTTAAATAATAAATTATTTCTTTAACCTTGTACTTTGCGAGAAAACGTTTCCCAAAAAAAAATCTACTGGTTAACCGGGAATTTTCCCGATTGTACCTAGTGCAGCACTGTTCGCTTACAAAAATTACCCAAACATTTAGCAGTGGACACTGAGCCACGTAGTTGACACATTATTTGAGTTTGTGCACGAAACATGCGCTGCACTGCACACATTTGGGCACACGCTTTTGGCGGAATCCGGCCTTTAAGGCGATACTCGAAAAAAATATGCTGAAGCGAGATAGCAATGAGAAAACGACGCGCACGGGAGCGAGACCGATTTTGAAGATTAGCCAAAAAAACACAAAATCACTTCGTATTAAAAAACTACAGCAATTTTAAAAAAATGCTTCTATACGATCCTAAATATTGTTGGTGTCCACTTATTAAACCAATTTCCAATAGTGTAAGTAACCCCATTTAAGAATAATCTTGAACTTTCGTATGTTTTAGAGGTCTTTTCGAAAAGAAAAAGTGTCGAGGCAAAATCATAAAATCGTGTTTTTGAAACTATACGAATCTAGATAAAGGTATGAAGAAATATATATGTTATTACCAGATTTGTAACAACTGTAACCAAACAAACCCAAACTCAATATAGGTTGTATTTTCGAATTTTCAGTTTTGCTCTACCACCTTGGACGGTTAATTCGTCCAAGTCTACCACCCATTAAAACTATAGCACGTTTTAATGGGTGGTAGACTTGGACGAATTAACCGTCCAAGGTGGTAGAGCAAAACTTAAAATTCGAAAATACAACCTATATTGAGTTTGGGCTTTATGTACAGTCGCGAGCTTTATGTACATACACTTTACAACCTTATCGCATTGACGCATACGGAGACAAAGCTCTCCCTGTCCACAAATGTCATTCAATATTGTAATTTGCAACCAGAGGCCTTACCGCGCAAGTGTCGTCGGCATC
The DNA here is from genome assembly GCA_910589605.1 of Chrysoteuchia culmella. NCBI lineage: Eukaryota > Metazoa > Arthropoda > Insecta > Lepidoptera > Crambidae > Chrysoteuchia > Chrysoteuchia culmella. The sequence goes on from OU342651.1 coordinate 21,685,597, forward strand.
TACATCGACTTCATCTGACAGATGGATGTGACATATTGCTCTTAGGCGCTTTGCACATGGAGCAACTTAAGTTGAGGAAACTATCAACATTTTAAAAGTTACTTGTAAAAAGTTGATAGTTGCTATAACGTTTACGGTTGCCGTAATTTTATGGCAATCAGTGACCAACTTTCATAGCCGAGTTGCTAAATCTACGCGATCAGCGTTCAGTGTGACGATGGATATCGATGAAGCAGCACTTGCTCTCATTTTATTACGTCGTCGCCGTCGACGGCGCCTACAAAGACAAGACAAATATTCGCAGCAATCGTCGGTTTTGGATTCATCCCTTTTTAGGGTTTCGTAGCCTAAAGGCAAAAAACGAAACCCTTATAGATTCGGCCAAACCGATGTATGTTTTTAATTCCAAAACTATAAGGATTACACAGTTGAAACTTGGTAGGTAGATGTATTCTGTAAACCGCTTTACGGTTTTTACACAAAAATAAAAAATATATATGAATTAAGAGGGGCCCCCTTCCCCCCAGTTCCCTTACATGGAACTGACACTGAAATTTTTTTTTCATCAAACCTATACGTGTGGGATATCTATCGATAGGTCTTTAAAAATTGCATTGAGGTTTCTAAAATAGTTTTTTCTCAAAGTCAACCGTTTCAAAGTTATACACTTCCAAAGTGAAAAAATGTGTGGGGGCACACACATTTTTAAAATAAGAAAGTGAAAAATAATATATATATATATATATATATATATATATATATATATATATATATATATATATATATATATATATATATAAAAACTTAAACGAAAATTGGTCTGAACGAAATATATTTAGTAGTTTCAAAGCTATAGTACATTTTCCAAAACTATAATATAAATATAACTTTGTCATTCATACAAACACTATGAAAAACAAAGTTATTTTTGCAGACGAAAAATTATAGTGGCATTTTTTTAAAAGAGAGAGAGCACAGGGAGAGGGAGGGAGGGTGTGAAATCCTGAGGCGTTGCGATTGACGGTTGAGGAAACCAGCAACTTTAAAAACCGGTATAATATGTAACAGTTGCTAGTTGCGGCAATTGGCACTAACTTAGTCATCGATTACAGCAACTGAAAACTGTTGACAATTACCGGAACTCGAAACTCGAGTTGATTATGTGTGCGCGGTTCAATTGAAATATATGTAAACAGCTAGTTGCCAGTTGCTGCAATAGTTCCTCCATGTGCAATGCGCCTTAGTCTTTGGTAAGTTTTCATTGGTGTCAAAAAGAATCAGCAATGTGTCACATCCATCTGTCAAAAGGTTGCTCAGTGTTTCTATGTCATTGCACGTGACTGTACTTGGTTGGTATGCAGTAAACCGGTAGAGCTTTTCTATTTAAATTTAATGAATGAAATTAGCCGTATCGTATGTAGTTTTGTTTATGGCTTTGTTTCTGTTTCTCGTTAAAAACCACTTGGCATTAACTGGATTACAAAACAAACTGTTTGCCAATCATCGTGTACTTACATTTAAATGATGTTAAATTGTTATTTGTGACTAATTAATCTATTTAAAACTGTGTTATAAATAGTTCAAAATATGTACTTATCAAAATAAGTTAGTAATTAAATGCTCTTAATTGCTTAGCACAATATATTTAGCTCTATCCTTATTTATTCTCATATAGGGATAAAAATCACAAATCAGTTTAAATATACGCTTATATAATTATTATTTATGATGATGATGATGAGTTATTATTAGAAATTACGAGATCATTTGACATTGTTATATGAAAAATATGTCAGATTATTTTCCAAGACTCCAAGTAAGCTATCCAGAGCTTATCCGTCGGTGGTGAAACAGTCAGACTAAGTAGTCTATTTTAAAGAAAGGGGTACTAGGTACTATGTGGCCCGACGATATGGTGAAGGTCGCTAAAATCGCTTGGTGCGGGCTGCCGATAGGACTTATCGTCGTAGAGATCTTTGGAGGAGACCTATACTATATCCAGCAGTGGACGTCGTGTGACTGATATGATGATGATGTTTTAAAGAATGTTGATACGATATAAAAATGCAACTAGTCTTCAAATTAAGTAAGGGGCGGTTTGAAAAGTTAACTGAGTTTATGAGTTTAAGCACTCTCTATTTAATTTCGTTGAGTCCCATCCCATCCCAGTCGAGCTGTCCCTTGCTAATTGACTATTTCCTTCGCCCTACTTCTTTCGATTCAATAGACTAGACTAGTCCTTAGCGGGGGAGATACATGCAACCGGTTATAACGACAAACATGTGTAAAACTTGTATGAAAGTTATGGGTTGGAAACATAGTGATAGATAGGTATTATTTATGATAATATTTAATAGATTACAACACTCTTTAAATCCAAATGATTTAAAAAATGTTTGAGATTTCCCTATGTTTTGACACATTTGTAGGGGACGGTGGTCAAGGGTTGCTTACTATAGAAAACCAGACAACCGAAAATGAAAAATATTCTTTATTCAATTGAGCATAGTTTCAGACTCTTTTAGCTGACAAGAAAAAACGGGCGCAAAAAAACTTACCAGCTTTATCAAATGTAAGTAATGGTATTTACAAACAATATATAATTACTAAATACAAATCCATCAAAGTATTATTTGATATGACTGATGAGTAAAATGGTAGACGTTATGTTAATTAATCATTTCCATGCGTTACAGTCATTTAGATAATCTTGTACTTTGTAATAACCTTTGCTCATCATGAGCGTCTTTTTAACATGTTTTTTTTTAATTTATGCAAAGGTAGTTCAATCACATCTTTTGGAACTTTATTAAAGAATGTTATGCCTTTCCCCAAAAACGAGCCTCTACTTTTTTTTAGTCTAAATTTTCGAACGGCAAGCTTGTTCTTGTTTCTTGTATTCAACTGATGCACATCGCTATTTTTAACATATGAATCTAAATGTTTCCTTACATATACGATGTTCTCATGGATGTATTTGTTTGCCAATGTTACTTATATTAATTTCCTTAAACAGGTCTCTTAAAGAATCTCTACACCTAAGTTTGTAAATGGCGCGCACAGCACGTTTTTGAAGTACAAACACATTATCAATATTGGCTGCTAATTCCCACAATTACAGGCCATAGGACATTACACTATGAAAATAACTAAAGTAAACTAGTCTTGCCGTTTCAATATCAGTTAAAAGCCTTATCTTTTTTACCGCAAAGGTCGCAGATCTAAGTCTACTCGACAAGGCTTCAATATGTGGATCCCATTGTAGTCGTGAATCTAAAGTAATGCCAAGAAATTTCGTGCTCTCAGCTTACTCGACTACATCTGCATTCAAATTAATATGCATATCAACCTGCCTTACATTAGGAAGTGATAATTTAAAACATTTCGTTTTCTTAGAATTTAATGACTAATTATTAGTATTGAATCAATGTGTAACTTTAGAGAGAGTACTGTTTACATCGTCAGAACAATTATTCCCTTTATCAATTTTGAAAATTAAAGAGGTAAAAAGAGTCCAAAAAGTACCGTCTCACATAAATTATTCGCGTAGTGAGTTAGGTCATTAATATAGATTAGAAATAGTAGAGGACCCAATATTGAACCTTGGGGCACGCCCATAATAGTGGGGGCTCCAGTAGATGCAGTATTATTAACAATCACTTTCTGATTTCTGTTACATAGATATGATTGATGAAGAAAATTACACAAAATCTTAATTAAGTTTTAATTGTGGGATAAGAATCGAAATGAAATAAATTGAATATGTGCTGTGAAACGTGGAAAAGCAGAGCCTTGTAAGCAATAGGACTCACGCTTTGATCATGGCAATCAAACGTAAATCAACAATGTACTTCATAACGTATGCTATGCTTCATAACGTATGTGAAGTCTCTAGTCAGACCCTCCTTTGTATTCGTAGACAATCATAATAATCATCTATAGCTAGACGGAAACCAAATTACCAAAGCTGAGAAAACCATTAACGCCTCATTTTCTACGAAACGCTGCTTCCGACCTCACAAGACGATATTTTGAACATTAATGTTACTTTCAAGTTTTAGGCTATAATTCAAACTAATAACTATTGTTTGCCACTCACCTTGTTTCAAATGTCAATGTTTGTTTTGTAGATAAGGATAGTTAACCGTGTGTCGTGTAAGTGTCGTTAGTCGTTACATACATGAACCCCGCACGGTTCATTAATCTATTCTCCGTCACGTGTTGTGACTTGTGGATCGTCCCTCGCTCATTCATAAGTTTTATAACCTTGCTGACGTCACGCGTCACCGCGGAATGCTCACATGGGATTACTAGGGGTCTCACTATGAAGGACACAGGATCCGAAAGTTATGTTCGCCTTTCACAGTGATTGGACATCGTATGGATTATGTTCGTTTTGCAGTATTAAAGTCCGTCGCTTTTCTATACTTTATAGAGAAAAGCTTTGATTGTTTGTTTGTTTGCATTAAATAGGCTCCGAAACTACTGAACGGATGAAATTTGGTACACAGATAGTACATATCCTGGTTATGAACATATAAATAAATAAATAAATATTTCCATACAATCACACCAATTATCTAGCCCACGTTAAGTATCATGAAGAACTTGTGTTATGGATACTAGTTAACGGATAAACATACTTATATACTTTTTTTTTTGTAAATACATACATAATATACATATTAATACTTTTATCCCGATATTCCCACGGGAACGGGAACCACGCGGGTGAAACCGCGAGCGGCCGCTAGTATATTATAAAAACCCTTTGTTACTTACACGGTTTTGATCCTACCTCCACATCGATACCTCCCATTTTCGAATGTTGATGAAGGGCTTCAAAGGTCCTATTACGTATCTAGTAAGGTAAGGACAGTAATTATCATAGCGGTAGTTTAATTAAAAACGAAATGCTGGGTCCATTTTGTGTGTTTCCTGTGAAACTATTAGTGGAATGCAAGAGTATTTTATTCAGTTCTGCTTATTCCACAGAGACATTATAGGCTTCATGGCTCCTGCCCCTGCTTCAAAAACAATGCTTTCATAATTGATTCTTGATTCCCACACTCGAGGCGCCTGATCCGCTAAGTGTTTACGCCTCTTTATGCTTGTTCTTCCAACAATACTTGACACACAAAAGAATAGCTTTGTTTATATGATATTATCATATACGTACTATTGTACGTAACATCATTACTATCACTATTGACCTTGGCCAAATCGGAGCCGTATCGACTTTGTTTTTTGTATCAATCATTTAACAATCTCTGAGAGAAATAAGATGTATACCGTAACGTAGATATTACTTATTGCGTAGTAAAGAAACTAATCGGCAAAAAATATAAGTATGTATCTCGCAAACCTACATTCTAGCGTAGTCCTGCTGATAGCGGCTTCTCAATTTGTTTATCCCATATTATCTGCCGGAAGGTCTCGCTGCCAATGAACCTTGCAATTCGGCCGATGATACTCGGGTGGGAATAAAATTGTCTCTGATGAAACGACGGAATAGTCTTCGGAATGTTCTATATTATCATTGCAAATATGTATTAGAATACTAATGGGTGACAGAGTTGAGGAACTTGCTGGTGCTGTTGTTAGCACGCTCGCCCTGTGATTGTGGCGGTACAGCAGCGTCACGGGATAGATGACAACAAAATGCTTCCATTCTACGAAAGGCACGCTGTCTTTGGTCCCAGCTGCGTTTGCAGTCGTCAAACCGCATTACTCCCGCATGGTCGGTCCTGTTCTGGCCTATTCTCCTTATCCATTCATAAGGCAGACGTTTAATATTTGTCCAGAGGGTACATTAAAATGGCTAATGGAACTGATGAGTCACCAGTATCAGTTTTGTTAATAAGCTTTTCTTCGTTTGATCGTCGATCGATCGCTTATGTGGCGATGTGATAACGCCGCTTCGTATTTGTAATACTCCCTTTTGTTCTTATATCCGTAACTTAATATCAGTGTATCTAATGTTGTTTATCTGTACATTTATTTAAAATACCTCTTAGTTACCAGTTGGTCGACTAGTTCTCACCAGCTAACCAGGATATTGCCGAGATGGCTTAACCGCGTCGCCACTTGATACCTCGTTAACCTGATAGTTGATACGACGGAGTCGACCGTGTAAAGTCAAACAATTATGTTAGACCGATAATGATAGCTATAAAGAGATTTGAAACGAATCTCTCAATAAATGGAGGATTTTAAACCTCTTTAATTGCGGGTCACATTATGGTAATGGTTTTAAGGAAAGATTTTTATTGACTGGAGTATTACAGTGATAGTCTCGGTTTCAGAGGTCGAGTAGAAAAGGGTGCAATTATCCCTTGGTAGTCAATACCTAAATAATACAAAATTTTAAGATCGTAACTTCAAAACTGACGGACTTTCATACAAATATTCATCCCCTATTTTACCCCTTTAGGGGTGGAATTTCCAAAAATCCGTTCTCAGTGGATGTCTATTTTGTATAAGGTTTTGTATCTATGTGCATAATTTCAAGTCTTTAGGTTCAGCTGTTTGGGGCTGTGCGTTGTATCTCAGTCAGTCAGACAGTCAGGACTTTGAATTTTATATATATAGATCAAACTATTGGTCCAGAGCAACCCTACAACATTTGTGCTATTTAACTATTGCTTCTTCAAAAGCTAGTTCTGACTTCTTAAAAAACAATTGTTGGCCGAAACTTTCATCAAAAACTTATCTTCTTGTCGTTGAAGTCATACATAATCATTAATCATACCTGACAAATTAGATCTATCTTCGACATTCTATCATCTTCAATCTATTTTTTGACGACCTGTCTGGCGCTTAACCCGCCTTCTGCGCCAGAGGTCCCGGGTTCGATCCCCGGACAAGACAAATATTTGTGTGCATTAACATGTCTTTTTGATAAGTATGTTATGTATTTACATAAAAAAACTATATAAGTATGTTTATCCGTTATCTAGTACTTTATGAAACTTAAAGTGGGCTAGATAATTGGTGTGATTGTATGCAAATATTTATTTATTTATCTTCAAAGAAAAGGAAGCTCTCATGAGACTAATAGGCATGTTTTGATAATTAACAATGATTTGCAGCTGCTATTCAACTGATGTGTGCAGTGTGTGTAGTATTGGCATAGATCCTACAAAATTAGCGCATAGCTAGATAACAAGTTCAAATGCCAAATTCCTCGGTTTATCAAGTAAGTTCGTCATAGTTAGCGTTTAGTTACTTGATAACGAAGCCTGATAAAGGGATTGATTAAATTAGTTTAACTTGGTTAGGGTAATATTACTTGAAGTCACTGACAGACAATGCTTAGCTCTACTTATGATACTAAGATAATTTTGGAGAACAGCGACTGTTCGTGTCTTACGTGACATGTGATATTCATTATTCTGTTACTCTATTACTTCAATGGCTTTGTGCGATATCTTTATTCTTTGTCGGTATACGATAATAACTACCATGTTTTGTCAATAACAAATACCTTCGATCGATTGAATTAAGCTCCACGTCGTCCCTTAGCTATAAATTATCGTAAATACCGTTACCTGAAGGTACTTTATCAATTTCAAAGGTTTCTATTCTTGCAAATCTCTTCAGACAATCTCGCCATTTAATTCCGAGACTGAAATAGCATCGTGTTTATCCGCCGAATCACTTTACTTACCTTTGTATACGTTTCGGACTGCTGTTTTATTTTACTGCCTTAATTATACTTTTGATGCTGAATACATTATGGCGTAATTGAACCTCGTATCACGTTCAACGTAACATTCGCCGAACTTTCGCATTCGTCGTTAGCACGAGTCGGTGTTGGCAAAGTATTTTATGGGTCATAATTTTTTATGATAGTCGTTCTTTACGCTAGTAACAATGTCATGTCATGTGCTTTGCTTTAACTCGATGTGATATACTAAAGCTTTTTACTGTGGGTCAAGGAAGGGATGTGATTATTATTCACACACTTGCAAAGACATCTCGCAATATTGTACAAATCCAAACTGTTCATGTTTGATTCATCATTATTTCAGTCACATGACACCCACCACTACTGGGTATAGGCCTCCCCCCAAGGATTTCCACGACACGATCGGTCCTGCTCTGCCCGCATCCAGCTGTTCCATTCATTCCACTTAATGCTTAAATACCATAGCCTTCATCTTTTTTGAAAAGCAATGGCGCTCTGGTTCTGGTAATTATTGAGACAAGTCCAACCAAAAGTCGTGGTTTAGCCCACCTTCTACCATCATGTCACGAATATTTGTGTCTGTTCTACGTATGGTTTGTTAATATTAATAACATAGTTGATTCTGATAACCGAATACAAATATATGGTAAGCTATTTATCTGACTTGTCTCGTTATCAGATCAATGTATGATGTTGTCTATTTGCTTTTGTTTGCAAATCATCAAAGGCCTGTCTAAGATCAACTTGTGGCCGATTCGACCTTTTCTTATATATTTCTCTTTAAAAAATGATCATAAATCATAATTTCCTATTTGATCTTGACATTGCCTTTCAGCTGGGTATACCTCATCATTCGCTGTTAGGAATATGTGTTCTGTTTAAGAAAGTTCATATTAATATAATCTTTTAATCGCCTCTGTGGTCTAGTGGTACAACCACCGGTATCAGACCCAGGGGTCTCGGGTTCGATTCCCAGCGGGGGTACATATTGTATTCGGTTTGGTTGGTGGTAGGACTTGTTGTAAGTCCGTCTGGCTAGCTACCACCATCTTATATAAGTCTGATGCCATAACAACAACGTTTTCAGCATTGTTGTGTTCCGGCAGTAACAGATGAGATAGCCAGTTCCTCAGTGATTGAGGATTTCGGGAGAGGCTCGCTTCCATCTTCAGCTTTATCAATACTTAACATCAGTAGAGGTGACTTTGCTTCATAGTTTCGTCGTGATGTATGCGAAGCCGTCGTTCAAGTGTCATATACATTTTCCTGTTTGAACGGCGCATTGTGATGCCGATTTAGCTATCGTATCCATTCAATATGAATACGATAGAAGCTTTTATCCTACAAATAGCACGCTGACGGCGTGACGCTAAGTGCGCCTGCTACATCTCACAGTTTAAACATAGTATATATTGTATATATGTCGTAGGAGGATTTGATAAATAGAATTTCCGCCAAAATCCTAGAGATGTTGCAACAACACGGATAATTAGACAATGGTGTTGACATTTCACAATCTTACTGCAAAATATAGAGTTTTTGCAAAAATACGGGTTGCTTTTATCCTTGGACGAATTAACCACTGGACACGAAACCCGAGAAGAATGTATGAAATTACGATCAACCAATTCTTGCGGGGGTGAGGGGCGATTACTAATGTCAAATAATGACAGTAGTGCTTGAAGTAATCGGTAATTTTTTTATCGATAAGTAAGGAGTGAATGAATGAACCTATTGAGTTTAATAAACCATGTGTGTTTTAAAGAAATTTGTAAGTTGATTGTTTATTTCGTGGAAAAATAAAAAGCACGATAAGTAAGGAGTGAATGAATGAACCTATTGAGTTTAATAAATCATGTGTGTTTTAAAGAAATTAGTAAGTTAATTGTTTATTTCGTGGAAAAATAAAAAGCACCTAATAATATGAAAACTTCATTAAAAAATCCCTCAAATTCATTAAAACTATAAAATATGGTTTCCAAAGCGTGTGTTTGGGTTTTTTTCGTGAAAAATGGGTAGATACATGCAACCTGATACTAAATGGAAGCGCGCCTCTCCCGGAATCCTCAATCACTGAGGAACTGGCTATCTTACCACTAACTGCCGGAACGGACTTAAATAAGATGGTAGTCCTAGCCAGGCAGACTGACAAATTACAAATTACTCTTTATGTGAGTAAAAATCATTAATATTTGGTTTATATAATAATATAATTCATTATTTACATTAACTTCTTCTTCAATCACTCGAGCTTTTTTATATAAAACAAAATATGGGTAATTAGTTCATTACAGACCCTTTGTATAGGACATACACAATAGCAACCCCTCCATAAGTGTTAAATTTTATAATCGATTGCAATCCTTTTCAAAGGTCAAATAGTTGTGGCGCGATGCTCGTATAATATGTACCTTTTAAATGAAAAATTTAAAGGTATTGTGATAGATTTAAAATTAGACAATTAGCCCCCTGTGTGCTTCTCGAGCTGTGACATCTCGGATTCGACATTTTCTTTGGAGCATAAATCTAAGTATTCTAAAACTTACTAAAAATATTCATCGACATTATAAGATTGTCAAAGATCGGTGAGACTAAAACATTTTATTTTCTCTTTCATTTCTTACATTTAAGAAATATGCATATTTGTAAGAAAAAATATAAACTTGTTTTCACTTTATTAAAGATCTCAAAACTTACGCCACCGTATAAAATTAGCACAACTAAACCCAAATTAGAAATAGTAGACTAGCATTTGGATAGCGTATGGTCCTGCATACGCTATGACAGTTTTAAACAACAAACTCCCAGAAGTTATCAACAAAACATCGCATATAAATTACCTATATTTAAGAAAAAGCCAAGGCAGTTTCTTTCTAGCAACTACTAGCTGAAATACTAATTGCAAGAATATTTCAACCAATAGTTTATTGTAGTTTTAAGATTATTTTACTTCAATATAATAAAACGATATTTAAATTAAGATAATTAAAGATGAAAAAATAGTATAATATAGCTTACGTACATACATTATATAATATAAATATAACTAATTTTATTCTTGCTGTGACCTAACAAGGTCTATGTTAGAAACAAATAATTAATGTAACCACCAGTTAATGATAAATTTATTAAAGAATATTGGAACAAATGAACTCGGCCACAAGTGAATTTTCAGATGGGACTTGAACCCACGACCTTTGGGAATCCGGCCCACTGCTCTTACCAATGAGCTACCGAGACTTGCGGACCACTGTCAAAATTCTCCGATACTTTTATACTTTTAATATGCTGTAAGAATATCCTTCCTTGCATTCGAATGAGAATAAAAACAAATGTTTAACGATCAATTATGATGCAACAGCTAATAATTTATGATTTTTGAATTTTTGCGTTGTCAATGCTATTTTTATACTTATGATAAATGTTAATGTACAACACACTATGATAATGTACAACATAAGTCTAATACTAAAAAACAATACCGTGACTGATTGATAGGCACAGCCCAAACGGCTAAACCAATTAAACTGAAATTTTGCATACAGGTTCCTTTAACGATATTGGGGAGCACTAAGGAAGGATGTTTTGATATTACCACGGGAACGGGAACCATGCGGGTGAAAAAAGCACCTTTTTTAAGTTTGAAGCTATATTTAAAATATAACGAGCTCAAAGTTCGTAGGGTTGCGTCGTATAATTACAGAGTTCCTATAGTTATCTTCTGGCTCCATCATCAGACCTTAGATGTTATCTAAGACCTGAGTCCTCGTCCATGTTATCTCCCTGCGTACCGGTTCCACCCAATTTCTTCTTGTTAGGGGTTCAACTGTAAATCTGAAATTAATTTGAATAGTTCCTACATTAAAATTGGATTCGTTCGTTCATTTACATACATCGATATGTTTATCGATATGTTCAAGCCCTATACGACATAAAAATGACAATTGATTGAATGAGTGATACATATAACCCAACCAAATTACTTATGCAATATCTTTGAAGAATTTACACGTACAATGATTACTTTTTGAAATGACGTATTACATTTTGTTTACATACCAAATTTTATTTATTTTACGTAAAATTGCTACTCTAATAGATTGAAATTATACTTACGCGTGAAAAGAAAAATGTTTTGATTGTCCGGTATGTTTTTTACAAATTAACTCAGCGTATTTACCCATTTTTGAGATAATGTTCCACTTCGAGATCTCGCGTCATACTGACAACGCCATATTGCTTACTGTGTCTAAAAGGCAGGGTAAGTGACAGAGGGGTAAAGGCGAACGCGGTCCTCGTTACGCGTCCAGTGGTTAATTCGTCCAAGCTTTTATCTAATATCGATTTATCTAATTCTCCTGCGACATATATACCTTGGTACACGCACTTTAGTTATTCTATGGTTTGAGCGTGGGTTCAAACTTTAAAGATATCAAAATATAGCTAAGCTCGTAGACTAATAGCTGCTCGATTAGCTCGCTTGCCTGCGTAATATCGCTTTTGTACGTCATTTTGCCGTCAGACTATTCTGCATTTTTAGCATGAAAAGGAATCAGACCGTCCAGAGAAAAACGACAATTTTTTTTTGGTTTTTTTTTTGTCAATTACTTATCCTGCGTACAATAAGTAGCTTCTAAGTCCTGTATTTTTAAGCAATATTTAATGTATACACGAGACAGTGCGTCAGACTTTTCTATTAAACCTAGTAGACATAGTAGACAGCGTCCTAGTCGCGGTTTTCGTAGTTTAATTGTAAGGCCTGGTATATAACAGAACAATCTATCTATCCTATCCTACTAATAATATAAATGCGAAAGATTGGGAGGATGTTTGTTTGTTATTCTTTCACGGAAAAACTACTGAACGGATTAAGATGACAATAAACAATATATAGCTTATACATCAGAAATCAGGCTTATAAATTATAAACCACACGGGCGGCCACTTGTATTATAAATGCGAAAGTTTGAATGGATGGATTTAGATTACATTTTACAATAGAAAACTAATACATGAGAATAACACAATGGCTAAAATGTATCCCGATATTTCTGCGGACCACGTGGATGAAACCCCAAGCGGCCGCTTGTTTTATTATAATCCGATTTTTCGATTCCTTTAAACTATATTTATTGTGATTTTCACTAACTTGGTCAATAAGTATTACCAGAACTTGAAAAGTTGAAAAGTACCAGAACTAGAAACTCATGGTTCTTTTGGTCGTTTAAAAACATTTATTTAAAAAAAAAGTTGCTAAACTCTGTACTCTACTTGTGACATTGACAGTTCTTTGTTTACATTTTTTCCGTCTAATTATCTCCCCGAGTATAGTTTTGCAAGGATTGTTACTTGTTACGATTAGCCTACCTACTTACTCGTACTACGATTACATAGTACCTACGCATTCGATCGCCTTCCTCGGTTACGTAAAGCCAGGGCTGCCATCACTGTGAACTGAAACTTCATGAAACCTGGATTGTTGGGTGAAATGAAGATCTTTACCTGTGTAGTGTAATAAAAATCTATTTGTCTGGGCAAAGTATAACTTGGCCATTGTGACATTTTAACTTGCATATAGGTAGTTAATTTTAACATAATTTTCTTATATGTTTTTTTTGTAAAGCTGTTGGTTTGTTGTCTTTAATGCTTGCCGTTGTCACCTTTAATTAAGGTTGCACTTTGTTCTGAATGTTATTATGTATGAGTCTTCTTTTCTTTTTGTTTGGTGTAATCTTGTTGGTGATCCAAATAAATAAATAAAATAAATTGTCGCCAGCGCCACGACGAAATCACCTAACATTTTCGTTAGGTGTCTCTAGAGATAATAATTCTATTGTTTACTCGTTTTTTAAACTTTTAAACGTTTGTATTTCATTTATTTAATATTATTTTTTAAAGTTCCAATCCCAGTCATGACTTGGTCATGTCATGGGGTTGAACATGTAACATTTTGCATGTTAGTGACATCCCTACGTACAACCTTCTTCGGACAAGCCGCATGACTCCAATAACACTGATTGCGTCTAGTTGATTGGTTGCCATCAGCCATTGTCTGTCGCCTGTTTGTTCCTCGGACCTAGTTTCCAATGCTTCTTTCGAGGAACTTTCTAACTTCCTAATTGTTCTTGTTCAGCGTTCCTAATAGGAGTTAATAAACTCGACCTGCTTGCCTCGATACGAAATTCCTTATGAGTTCAATATCTTAAGGGTTGCTTTAGTTTAGTATTTATTCTTATGCTGTGAGTTCAAAGGTAAAAATCTCTTTTCGATTGTTACGATACTTACTTAATTTATATTGATTCATCTACACTTATGAAGTTGACAATACAGTTTTGGAGATACATGCCTCCCGATTTCGAATACTCTTGCTTGACACGACCCTTCTTTCAATCTGGTATGATTATTCTTTTTTTATGAATAACTAGCTTCCCGCCCGCGGCTTCGCCCGCGTGGACTACACGACTTATGCTATTGTGGGTTATCCATAAGAGATAAACATATACCACCGCGGAGTTTTCTGTAGACCTTTTCAAGGTGTACAAATACTTAGTACATTTTGATAAATCTCGTAGGTATTTGATAGAATCAGGCGTTACTTGGCGGAAATCCATATCTTAGTAGAAAACGAAAAATACGTCGCGTAATTCCGCAAGAAAAAATGCAGATGCAGCCCAGTGACACACCTTGCACCTTCACCGACTACTCTACACGTGTTTCGCCCACACACGGAGCATCCTCAGGAGTTGTTAGACCGTGCCAATCTCAGCACCGAGTCTCGGTGCTGCATCTGCATTTTTTCTTGCGGAATTACGCGACGTATTTTTCGTTTTCTACCAAATCTCGTAGGGTTCAGCCTGCGTTTGCAATGTAAGTGGAAAAAATGTAATCATTTACGACATCACATTAGAAACCTCAAAAATTACAGTATTTCTCTACTCTATATTGAAGGTTATTATACATATAAACCTTCCTCTTGAATGACTCTATCTACTAGGGCAGTTACAACCCGATACTCGAAATCGTCGATCGACGAATAATTCACTTTTAATGACACTTTTTAATTGCAGTTTGTGATCATCACGTTTAACATTTTGTATATTTTATAGTTTTCGGAACAAATAGACGCGGCAAAGTCCCTATCGAGTCGTCACAAATTTTGCGAACCTGATCAAAATACATCAAAATCCGTTGCGTAGTTTTAAAGATCTAAGCATACATAGGGACAGACAGCGGGAAGCTACTTTGCTTTATACTATGTAGTGACTAATTTATACTATCAATTAAACTAAAATAATGAAAAAAAAAAATCCTACACAGACCCAGCTAGGTTCTTCGCTTATAAATATAGTAGGTGGTATTGTCTTTTGGTATGTATAATTATTCTTAATTCTTTTTGAAACTAAAATCAGAGTATTTTTACGATATCCCTGTTAGATTATATCTTTTACGGTCTCTCCTTGAATGGTATGAGAATTTTACGACTACTAAGGCTTATTAGGAAAGTCGATAATTAATTTATGGAAGTCGAACTGCCACTTACCTGGACCCGTAATTGGATTACCAAGGCGGAGCATTATACGTCTGACTGCTTCATACGCCATCGATTACTGATACTTATCCCTGAAGGTCTTAACGTCATCATCAACATAAATCTAAATCCGTTCAGTGGTTTCCGAGTCTGTTCAATGCAAACAAACAAACAATCAAATCTTTCCTCTTTATATTATTAATGTAGATAACTAAATAAATAAATCCACTGGCATAGTAATGAAAATTACAAATACTTTATTTTTAATTCACGACGGGGAGACTCAGCCTTCATCATACCTAATGTTAAGTATTGATAAGGCTGAAGATGGAAGCGAGCCTCTCTCGGAACCCTCAACCACTGAGGCACTGGCTATCTTATCTCTAACTGCCGGAACACACTAATGCTGAAAACATTGTTGTTATGGCGTCAGACTTAGCTAGCCAGACGGACTTACAACAAGTCCTACCACCAACCAAACCGAATACAATATGTACCCCCGCTGGGAATCGAACCCGGGACCCCTTGATACCGGTGGTTGTTACCACTAGACCACAGAAGCGGTCTATATTTTAATGTAAAACAATGATCTATATAGGGTTATTTTTCAAAAGTATCTAAAAATTTTAACGTCTAATAGCTAGCGCAAACGACGGATAACGGAGGACTTTTGTCCGCGACACGTCTTTATTGTTAACCAAATAAGATTCAACTTAGATCGCGTATATCCATGAAAAGTACGCGATAGTCCTCGTTATTTATTCAACTTTATGTTCTTAGTAATAAGGTCGTGTCGCGGACAAAAAGTCCTTCAATGTCCGTCGTCTGCGCAGGCCATTAACGTCATCAACAGCCAGTTAGAAATCCTACTACTTGAGTACAGGCTTTTAAACTGTCGGGTCATTATACGTTTGACTGATTCATACATTACATGACATGATTTTGAGTCAAAATCATGTCATGTCAAAATTTTTGACAATAAGTTACTTTTATTAATTTTGTATTTGACAGTTTTTAATTATTATTTTTTTCTTTATAATGTTGACTGTGACTTTCCATTTTTATGTTCTAATATTATTTGATTTCCAAATTTTTAGTATCATCTATATTTTATTATTCGTCGGACTTGCATGTGCTTTGGAGAATACCTCTGTAAACTTGCTGGTATGAAATAAATAAATAAATACGCTATCGATTACTGATACTAATGCCTGAAGGTCTTAACGTCATCATTAACAGCTGGAGGATGTCCCAGCGATCTGCTTTCCGAAGCACGGAGGAGCTTGCAATAATTTTATTGTGTTACTAGCGGCCACCCGCGGTTTTAACCGCGTGGTTCCCGTTCCCGTGGGATATCGGAATAAATAGTAGCCTATGTTTTAATCCAGGCTTTCTTCTATAAGTGTGCCAAATTTCATCCAAATCGGTTCAGAGTAATAAACATCCAAACGTTCTTATGATAAACTAGCGGATCCTCGCGGTTTTACCCGCGTGGTGCCCGTTCCCGTGGGTATATCGGGATAAAATATAGCCTATGTCACTCGGGAGATATGTAGCTTTCTATGGTCTAAGAATTTTCTAAATCGGTCCAGTAGTTCCTGAGATTAGCGCGTTCAAACAAACAAACTCTTCAGCTTTATAATATTAGTATAGATTTTAAATAGAAAAGTATTGGAAAAAATCAACTCGGCCACAAGTGAAACTTAGATGGGACACGAACCCACGACCTTTGGCCCACTCTCCTTGTTTTTTTCTAAGAATTTTCGTGATCGTATGCGAAGAGCTTTTTACAGAAAAATGTCGCAGTTGGTAGCTATAGTTAAAGAGTATTATTAAAGAATATTAGTGGGTTTTCCAGTTCCAATCGATTAGTAAAATTAATAATTTTACTAAAAATACCTACAGCTATTAAAAAAGTGCCGTATAAACTTTATTACTATTAGTATTGACGAAAATAACTTGAATTAATTAATTAAATGGAGTTCCCTGACTTTTACTCAAAGAAATAGCGTGGCGTGTACTTTTCAATAGAATCAATGTTATTAGGGCTTTTTCGTCAGTCACTGTTCTGTAATCAAATAGATTAGCTTTCGTAACAAGCTCAACATATTGCGGACATTATGTGGACGTCGAAGTGTGTCTATCTAGGTACTATTGAAAATACATTTATACTAATATAATAAAGTGTGGTAAAGTTTCCACGTTTGTGAGTTTATAATATGATATGTCGATTATAGCATGGGTCTCAATAAGTATATCATATTTGGCTCGAATTACGAACAGCGCTATCAATTTCTTAACATTAATAATAATTACTTATTTGACACTAGCGGCCACTCGCGGTTTTACCCGCGTGGTGCCCGTTCCCGTGGGAATATCGGGATAAAATATAGCCTATGTCACTCGGGAGAAATATAGCTTTCTAATGGTCTAAGAATTTTCTAAATCGGTCCAGTAGTTCCTGAGATTAGCGCGTTCAAACAAACAAACTCTTCAGCTTTACAATATTATTAAGTATAGATTTATTTATTAGTGCGAGCTATAATGTGAAAGCTTTCCCTCTGGCAAAAACCTCTAATTTAATAATTAGCGAACTTCGTTATCTTTTGCAAATGGAAAGAAAGAAAAGAAACACATTTATTGACACACACACACATACGATACAGACAATAAAAATAGAAAAGATAAAAAAAAGTATAAATATAATAAACACAACAAAATATAACTAATAGGAAGAATTGTGTGGGGTCAATAAAACCCTCTCTCAGCGTTTTGCCTCTGTGTCATTCACAGGTGGGCCGAATGAACACAAATGGCACTATTATGTGGAGAAAGATCAATAATCTTTAGCAAAACTGTTGCTTGTAGTGGAACTACCACGCTCGATGTGGTGTCGACTGTACAAAGCATACCCCAAGTTATTTAAGTGATCGCGGCTAAGTGCTCGGCTTAGCGGGTAATTTAGGTGCCTAATTTAGTGTCGGGCCATATTTGCACCGACCTAAATGCCAAGTGGCGTCAAATACTTATATGACGCAACGGCACAGCAGTTAAATGATTACCATTTACTTTGTCTTCCATCATTTTGGTTAGACCGTCTTAGTCTGTAGTCTTTTTTTGACGGAAGACTTTAGCTTCCATCATACGAGTACCTGGGGCCGTACCGCGCAAGTGGCGTCGGTATCGTAATCGGCTTCATTTGACAGATGGATGTGGCACATTGCTGCTTCTGTTTGACACAAATGAAACTTACCAAAGACTAAGAGCAATATGTCACATCCATCTGTCAAATGAAGTCGATGTCGATGCTGACGACACTTGCGCGGTAGGGGCCCTGATGTAAAGAAACGGTAGCGCTGTATGTAGAATCACGTCGGAAAGAAAGAAAACTTTCAGAAACTTCAACAACTGAGGAACTGCATATCTCATACTGACCTGTATCACAGAATACTTAATAGTACAAGTATACTGACCTGTATGTACCTCGCAACTTGCAGTACAGTAATCTTGTATTGCGAGAAATGTTGTAATGTATGATAGACAAGTCTTCATTTGCCAGTTAAAAATTGTTTACGGTTACAATAACCATATAATGTACCTAATATTTTAATTAGTATTTTCTTTTTGTGATGCAAATTGATCTTACTGATATTTTAAGGTCACTTTTCAATTTGACTACTCTGTATGAAATAAAGCAGGGAGAAAAAAACAGCCCTTGACGAGTTTCTTGCCGGTTCATCTCGTTACAAGGTCTCCTGCCGGCCGTAGGATTTGTGAACCGATGGCGTAGCTTCTTTGACGTTCATAAGTGCTTGTAACAGCCTAGACAGAATAAATGATATTGAGTTTGAGTTTGAGTTTATATTTCTAGGACAGAACAACGCTGAAAACATTGTTGTTTTGTCGTCAGACTTGAATGAGTGGTGATAGCTAGCCAGGCGAACTTAAGACAAGTCCTACTAATGCCACGCTTACAGGTAGTTCCTTAATCGCTAAATAGGGTAATTTCACTCTATCTGTTGCATTATTGGTAATTGGTAATCGATACAGCCATGGACTGTGACGGCTGGTTCAACTTCGATGGCGAAATCTGAGAGACAGCCAGTTCCGGTCACTGGAGACAGCTATTAAAATAGAAATTTGTTTTTTATGGACTACAACGGGTAACGCCTTCAACCAGGCCTTCATCGACCTGTTGTTAAGTGATGATAAAGGCTGAAGGTTAAATTAGCACTTCCACGATTTTTTTTAAAGTCGGATTTTTTATTCAGTATAGTGATTTGACAGGTTGTCAATGTCACTTTGTAAAAATAATGCCGAATTTAAATGTAGCTGGAGTTTCACCCGAGTTCTTTTCGTAATAACACGTGTTGTGAGGCTCCATATTAACTCAATGTACCGTACAATTTCTATTACAAAATATATTTACTTGACATTGGCAAAATTCGCGATTGTTATCGCGAGCACGCAATTAATTAAAAAAAATGTTGCTATAATAATAGTATTCAATTTGATTGCCTGAATAAATAAAAAAATAGTTTATTTTGTTAACCTTTTGTGTTACATTTGTATTCTGTGGCCGGAACTACCCAGGAAGCATGATGTAATGCTTGTGTGTAGGGCGGCTCTGCTCCTCCCTTGGATCTGTTATATAAACTAAATAACTACTTTATATCTATAATTACAAAATAACTATAAAATTCGTACAAGACAGAGAAAATTATAGCTAAGAACTGGAATCAGTGAATGTGTGTGTTTAATGCTTATGCGTGTGCTTGTGTGTTTCTCTGTGTGTGTGTGTCTGTGTCTGTGTGTAAGCGTGCGCGCGCGCGCCCCCGTGTGTGTGTGTATTATGATTGTGATAGTGATTTATGGAATTGTGTAACTCATAGCCGCAATCCCTTTCGGAACGAATGATGTTTTAAATGACACTTTATTTGACACTTCTCCATACATTTGAAGGATATTTTCGTGTTTCACTTTGCTAAGATAGTTAAATTTCTTTCATTCAATATCTTTCAAAACGCGCCCCGATCACAATCCCTATCAAATGCCAAATAGTGACAAATTGAAGTATGTTAATATCTTTCAAATGACAAATTGAAAGGGATTGCTATAGATTTTTAAATTAGACAATAGCCCCCTGATTCATAAAGATTGACAAGTCGACAATTTGTCAACTATGCTCCAACATACTTTTTTTGTCACTGATCCACGCAATTTTGACCTTTACCATAATTTTTTCTATAAAAAGCAATCATACATGATAAAGTTCTCTTTTTCAAAATCCTATTACGAACTCTTTCGATCATTAGAGAACTTAAAATAAGAAAAATAATTGTCACTCCTCATCCTGACACAGACCAAGAATGCCTATCAAAAATGTGCGACAATTTGACAAATATGTCAGATTTTCCGATTACAAATATGTATCGGACCAAAAGTTTTATGAAACGTTAAATTGTTGAATTGTCGCTACAATTCGACAATAATGTCGGCTTTTCTTAAAGGCGCGCTCTAGGCCAAAAGCAAAAGTAATAACTGCAACGGCGAACTGCAAAGTAAATGCTGCCTTATTTCTATGAGTAATAAGGCAGCATTTACTATATAATTCTCTGGCCCCATTCGGCCGGTCTGGAATGAAGAAATGAAGGAAATTCATTTTTTAAAGGTTATTTACGAAAAATATATAACATAAGCCCTGCCTTATCTATAGTGTAATTATACTAAAAAGTTCCAAGCTTTATTTTAATGTATTTCTTGAATACTAGCAGTTTATCGTGTTAATTATAGTGATTTGGAGGCAACTTCGCAATTTTTTTCTATCGAGAAAATTTTATGCAATCGTGTTTTTGAGTAACATAGTCACTAGTGTTAGTCCTGTAGTTTGCTGCATCTTAATTTGAAATTCAGATTTTCATTAATATTGATATTACAGATGATCATGTAAAGCAATCTGATTTTCTTTAGCCTATAGCGGGCCCTTAAAGCACCAATGTTTTATGGAACGTATAATCGTCAAATTGTCTCTTGTCACCTCTCTCTGACAATTGTAATCTTTATGAAACAGGGCCCTGGTTTCTTTAAAGTTTATTAAATGCGAAAAGATTGATAAGATTTCAAGTTGTTCGACAAGTTCTGAATGCCTAAGTTCAGACAGGTTTGGTTTTAAGCTGATGTGGGTATGAGTAGGGTGAGCCTAAGTTGGGGTCTGTGTGTTATTCAAAGTAATATTTTAAGCGTACGTTTTCTCTTTTTACTTGTTTTTACTGGCCTGTTTGAATAGATGTTTTTCTCCGAAATGAAATGCTTAAGTGATTGAAGGCCGTACATGCCTTTTACTTGTCTACACAATACATTTTTTGTTGTGATCGATTAAAGTTGGAATTCGTATTATAAGAAACTAGCGGTTTTAATCGCGTGGTGCCCGTTCCCTTGCGAATATCGGGATAAAATATAGCCTATGTCACTCGGAAGAAATGTAGCTTTCTAATGGTCTAAGAATTTTCTAAATCGGTCCAGTAGTTCCTGAGATTAGCGCGTTCAAACGAACAAACTCTTCAGCTTTATAATATTAGTATAGATACGAAAGTACTTGAACCAATGAAGTGCAGAACAAATGATAATTTTTTATTCACAGATAGATTTAAATTCGGCGATTTACAGAGTTCTTGGGACAAAATAATGGGGTCATCTGAAGCATCTAGTTTCAAATACTTAATTTGAACTTGTTTATTCGTTTTAACACTGGATAAGAAAAACCGGGACCCTAATTTAACTTTATAGAAATTTTCATGGATAAAATGCTACCTAGGAATAGCTTAGTAATAAAGTGTGAAAAAACTATTTTTATAATTTAGGGCCTGTTTCACGATCGACAGACTTCTGGATGGTTTATATCTAGCCATCTATCTATTCTATCGGGCAGATGATTTGACTCTCAATTATCTCCGAGATAAACTATCCAGAACCTTTATCTGTCGATCGTGAAGCAGCCTCTAAATTTTGTAATACTAAGTTAGTCTGCTTTTTTATGATTTTTGAATTTTTGCATTTTTCAATGCAAGTGTCGGTAGCTCAGTGGTAAGAGCTGTGAGCCAGATTCCCAAAGGTCGTGGGTTCGATTCTTTACTGAGAATTCACTGGTCGCCGAGTTGATTTTTAACAATATTTTTCTAATAAAACAATTTTTGCGGAATATTTAGTGCGATTTATTTACCCGAAATATATATTTGGTACTTACTATATTTTTTCGGTTTATTTGAGGTTTCTCTCATATCCCGACGTTTCTGTACCACGGCAACTAAAAAGGTGTTATTTCAATTATGAGGTTTTATTTCAATTATGAGTGCGCGAAGAAACTTAAGATGTGCTAATATTTTTCTATTTAAAATTTATCATAACTTAATGTCAGCTGTCCAAAAAATTAAATTGAAGAATCTATCGATCCATCAGTTTCGTAACTGGTCGATTTCATATCCGTTCGCCTTCCGAAGGCCGGACCATTATAACATTTAATCGGCGCGCGCGCAGCCCTGCTGAATATTTATCGATTAACTATGGGCCGCGTGAATCGTGATGCCTCTGATGAATCTGATGATTGTTTACAAACAAAACAGGTACTGAAGTATCAGTACTTGCCTACCAGTAGGTACTAGGTACTGATTGCTACGAAACGGTGTTTGTACAGTCAAGGTTAAAGATAGGTATAAACAACAAGTTGCCACAAAATGTAACCATCTAAATTACTATAGATATGGAAACAGCCAAAACTACAAAAATAAGTATACAACAATTTAAACATTACTTAGTAAACAGCCAAGTGCAATAATATGTATCCACGGGTACCTCATTAACTTGGAGACAACAACGTTATCATTAATATATATACCACATGATAATAAGTATAAATTTTCAATTTAAATATCAAGTACTAAGGCTAAGCACTACGAATTTTTATTGTTGCGAATAATAATTGTTCGCCTGTGAAAGTGTGTACTATACTTACCTATACTATACTACTAGAGCCTAGGCATGGAACATTACATAAATAGCATGTGAAAAATCATATGATATGATTTTCATTATTCACAGTTGCTCCTTCACATCATCGACTGCTACAATTTCACAGAGTGAAAATCGCAGATTGCTCCTTCCTTCACAAGTTCACATCGACTGCTAAAATCACAGATCATTTTGGTTATGTGATGTGTCGAATGGTGAAATCCTTGAGCGCTAGCTAGCGAGTGTGATTTGAGTGTTTAGAGCTACGTCCGATCCGAATACGATTTCGGGAAATAAAAATAATGGCGGGAAAACAAGTGAAGGTAGGAAAACATTGTCTAGTGATCTATGATTAATAAAAACAAAACAATTTTCTACCTTATTGACATTTTTAAATTTGTTGGCATTTTTCATATTCTGTTTCACAAACATGGCTGTTTTATATAAAAAAAGAATTGGGAAAACGTCAATAAGGTCGAAAATCCCTTGCACCCGTTTTTTTAATGTCTAGTTAGTTATCTATAGTTTAATAAAGCAGATGCAAGCAATTTTCGACCTTATTGACGTTTTTGAAAGGAGATCATTCAGGCTCTATTCATTTTTGGGCCTTTACTGAAATTGCTACGTGTTGTTAGACCTAATCATTTGGAGCAATAGTTGATATATGACATAGAAGTTGTAGAATTACTCAAAGTCAAGGTATTTAAGTGCAGATTCGTCATTTGTTGTAAAAACATCGTAGTGCGCGCTTAGCCTTACTGAATCATGAATGAAAAACAGTAACTAACTCAAGTTTTTTTTGCTTGACTGATGACGTCAAATGAAAAGACAAAACATAATTGACAGGTAGGCACTCTTTTCGGTGATTGTCAAAATTCAAATTTTGAACCTGTTTTGATTGTAGTCGAGTTAATACCTACTGTATATACATAAATATGTCAATTGTATACATATTAATGTACCCTTAAGTGAATACATAAATTTGTGATTTCGATTGCTTACATATTAATGCCCATGGTCTACATATTTATGTTTCCAAGTTAAATAAATATGTATACATAATTATGTATACATATTTATTTGAAATTAGAAGAATACAATTTTATTTGACTTTAGATGAGTACTTATATACTGTCAAGATGCTTGTATCTATATTTTTGACCTTGACTGTACCATGAGGGTTACATTAATTATTATTTATATTAATATATTAAGGAGGTAATAATTACCTTTGCGAATCCATGGGCAGCCTATTCTGTCGAGGCCTAATAAAAAGAAGAAAGAAAGAAAGAGAAACTATTTATTGGATACACACAAAATAATAATAACATAAATAAAAAATTCAAAAAAAAACAAGGCCCCATCCTCAGCAATGTCACAGTGACATACGGAGCATGCCACTGAGACGCTGGTATTCTAGAGGAGCCTATTTGGTGACAACAGGAATAATACAAAAAAAAACAAACAAACAAAAATTATACACTGCAATATTACAATTTTTTTTTAAACAAAAATAAAACTAATTAAAAAAAAGAAATCGATATTGGAAAGGCTGCACAGTACCGAGTTCCTTTGCCTTTCCAATAGCACAAAAAATTTATTACCGAGTCTAGTCTAGTAATGCAGTGCCATGACATGATATATATAAAAACAAGAAAAAACAAAAGGATAAACAAAAAATTCTAAAAAGAAAGTGTTTAGTGTTGTGTTCATGTTAACACATTCGATAAACCTGACGTGGTCCCGTCATCTTGACGTTCATGATTTGACTGCATAACGCGTAACCGTAATAGCTAGCGCAGACGATGGATAACGGAGGACTTTTTGTCCGCGACACGTCTTTATTGTTAACCAAATAAGATTGAACTTAGATCGCGTATATGCATGAAAAGTACGCGATAGTCCTCGTTATATATTCAACTTTATGTTCGTTATAAGGTCGTGTCGCGGACAAAAAGTCCTCCAATGTCCGTCGTCTGCGCAGGCCCTAAAAGTAACTTGGTGCAACCCACAGAGAGATTCAATCTTCTTCTCTATATATAAGGCCCGTTTTATCCATTATAATGTTCCCTCCAGCGCCATTGATTCCATCCATTCATTGCTTTATTTTATATTAAATTAAGATTATGATCTTGATTGAATTGAATTACTAGACTTAAGGGCGTGCTACGCACGTGTACTCACTGGGGTCACTTGGCAAAAAAGTTTTTCTGACCTTTGACCTTGATAAGGTCAATTAAAAAAAAATATTCTTATATTTTTCCGGCCGTCTACATTTTTTTTGTGGTTTTTGAAGCTATTAGTGAAGGCCGTAGGTGTTATACTCATGGCGCTGGAGGGTACATTAGAATGGATAACACATAATGATCAAGAATAATTAATCTTAAATGATTATTTTTTTCGTATCTTATACGATAAAAAATACCTCGAAAGGTACTCCGTTTTTTTTTAGCAAAATTGACTACTTTATTTAAGATAATTTATAAATTATTAAAAAAAATAAAAATAAAAATATAACATTAGATTGCTATGTCTTCTAACAATGCTTGTACATAAAAATTGTGGCATTAGCACTTGCGGTAGTAACTATAACAAAAAATGTTAGTATGGAAAACGAACTTTCTTTAAAAATCTTCATACAAATCGGCAATTTCATAGGTAAAGTCCTAATATTATGTGGTCCAGGGATGTTACGGATATGGAATTTCGAATATGGATACTGATACGGATAAATATTGGATATTGGAAAAAAATTATATTGGTTTCGGATACTTAATTCAGGTTCGCAAAATTTGTGACGACTCGATAGGGACTTTGGCGCGTAGTACGCGGCCGAGTAAGGTATCAAATTAAAGGTACTCGAGTCTATTTGTTCCGAAAACTATAAAATATACAAAATGTTAAACGTGATGATCACAAACTGCAATTAAAAAGTGTCATTAAAAGTGAATTTTTCGTCGATCGACGAACCCGAGTATCGGGTTGTAACCGCCCTAGTATGAAATTATTTCGGATTATCCGGTAGTTTTTGAAAGCTTCGGTTAGGTATGGATATTAGATTTTTACGGAATTTCAAAAGTAACAAACGAATAGATACAAAAAAAATTGGTTTTATTTATATATAAGTTATCATTGGGTAGTTTTTCTGACAAAAACAACTTGTCGTTACGTGTCTCATTTAGACTCCTCCCCTATCCGAAACATTTATTTCGGTTTCGGTTACGGATACGGATATTGTTTTATTTCAGATATCCGATACTTTCGGTTATGGATATGAATATCCTTAACATCCCTGATGTGGTCTAGCCTTACATTTCTACTCCGTTTGTTAAACATCTATTGATGCCCATGCATTGTAAACAACACCACGACATGACAGGTAGTTCCTGGCATTCAAGCAATAGTCTCCAGTGACTTTGACGCTTCTCTTGCTTACAATGGGACATTCCAGATATGTCTTTTCTATGAAACTAGGAGTATTGTGGCTGAAGTATCTTGTTTAGTGTTGATAACGTCTATGAACGTATAGCCTAGATATAAATAGATGGGGGTCAGTCGTCTCGGAGGAAGTCTCAGTGTCAAAATTCCATAGTTGAGTATTGATTAATGCTGCGACATTATATAGTGTTTGTTGTATTGTTAGGGAGAACAATAATAATAATAATTGCATACAATCACACCAATTATCTAGCCCACGTTGAGTTTCATGATATATATATATACTTTTTTTTTTTGTAAATACATACATAATATACATATTACACACCCAGACCAAGACAAATAGACATGTTCACGCACACAAATATTTGTCTTGTCCGGGGATCGAACCCGGGACCTCTGGCGCAGAAGGCGGGTTTAGTACCCCTGCGCCAAACAGCTATATTACATCCTACAAACAACAATTATAGTGCAAACAAGCATGTTAACAAACATGCACCAAAACATCTCCAAAAAAATCTCTCCCCTCCCCCCTTCAACCAAACACAAACACAAACATGCATACACACATACGCACTCTAACACACACACATAAACACACTCACATAAATATAGCATTGTATGTTAATTATAAGTTACTATTTATAAGAATTAATTATTACATACCTATAATTTGTTAGTTATACCTATAATTTGTGTTATTTTTTAGTGTTAGATAAGGTTCGAGGCGCTAATAACTGCGACACAGTCCTAGATCGTCTAATTATCTCGACTAATTATCGTCATTCGTAGCCCGATGACGTGTCACTGTTCCGTTGACATCTTAGCGGGTTAAATAAGACCATATCGCATGATACAGCGGTGTTCATGGTTCTCCTTTTAACGTGTCGACTCAGGGGACAATTGAGTGGCGGCGGAACGGGAAATCCCGTCGTCCAGGGAGGACCTCCCGTGAATAGGATGAGCTGACGTCCCGATAGGAGTGTCCAAAAGATACACGCGGGCGGAGGTCCGGTGACTGTCACCCCAATCCCGACAGTCTCTGCCAACGCGTGGAGGGAACAACCAGGGGTTTTAGTGGGTTCGAGTCCCACATAACCCATCTGTCTCCCCGGACCGGAAGGTATGCGCGGGAATTTCCCCCTGGAAAGGAAAAAAAATGGAACAATTGAGTAATAGTGGAAGGAACGACTAGTCTGCGTTACTGACTTGCTGTCCTTAGTGTCACGATTTGGTAATATTTATTTTCATTATAATGGCAACACCGGTGACGTACTGTTTCTGGATAAAGTGGTGGGGAGAAAAAGGGTGGTGTGCTCGGTGAGTCGAGCAGTGTAGGGGAGTTGCTTGTGATTCTTCAGAGTGATCAGACGTGTACCTAGTGAAGTCTATGTCAGTTATTAAAATTAGCTTATTGTGATTTATATATGATTTATATTTCTATAAAATAAAGAAGTGTCGCTGGAAGTGTTGCTGGTTTTATTACAAATCAGAAGAGGGATACGCCCAGGCAAAAGGTATGTAATTCAGTGATTTTCTTTCTTTCCTCTTTAAATTTTATACCTATTTCTGCTCTTTTTGTAACTGCCAGTCCATGTTAGAATCATAGAAACATTTTCAATAAGGCTTGATATTTTTGTAAGTTCCATGTGAGCATTGTTCAAGACCCTTAAATTGGTATACATATTGATAAATTTATTCTTTTATTAATTGATTCAAATCATATTGCTTGCCAACGTTACAAACGTCACAATATTACACATTCGCTATTGGCGGGAAACAAAATAAAAGTATTCTTTAGACACATACTGTGGTTTTACTGGTTATTTTTTCTTCCTATCTGTATAACGTGTCTATCCTTGCGATGCGAACTACTGTTAGTCGTGTGGAAAATCAAAAAGTTCATTTCATATGGCAAAATTAGCTTCTGTTTGACCGGGGCTACTCTGTAGCAGATAATAAAATTTCACTCACTATTCTTTAAAACTGTAGCTATTGAGCCTTTATTGAAAAATAAGGAGAGCTAACTTATTTTATTTTATTCTATTTTTAATTTTCATTAAGTTAGTAACTTTTTGTAACGAACGTAGCTAGTAGCACTGTGTTCAAGCGATATTATTATGATTAGCGCATTTTACTGACTACATTACAAGGAACGCTTCTTGTAATGAACTGTATTTGTCCATGATAAACTAATAGGGGGCGATACATGTAAGCTCACTGGTGGGTGTATATATAATATTCCTGCTAGTTTGTTTGTTGAGTGAGCCACATGTACTCGTCTGATTTTTCGAGTAAGCTTTGTTGCTTACTGGATTTAAACAACAGTTATATTTGTTTTTGTTTTATAACAAGTTTTGTTTGTTCATTAACGAGGATTGAGTGGACTATGTTTGTCCACTGGATAACAGTTAGGGGCCGAGGCGTGTATGTTCACTGGTCTAATGAGTAGGTATGTTTCCTGCTCATTTATTCAGTGGCCTACATGCATTCGGCGGGTTTTTCGCCTAAGCTATTTTTCGAGTAAGCTTTGTTGCTTACTGGATTTAAACGACAGTTATATTTGTTTTTTGTTTTATAACGAGTTTGTTTGTTCATTAACGAGGATTG
Source organism: Chrysoteuchia culmella (assembly GCA_910589605.1). Taxonomy (NCBI): domain Eukaryota; kingdom Metazoa; phylum Arthropoda; class Insecta; order Lepidoptera; family Crambidae; genus Chrysoteuchia; species Chrysoteuchia culmella. The sequence continues at coordinate 21,714,867 of OU342651.1, forward strand.
AGTGGACTATGTTTGTCCACTGGATAACAGTTAGGGGCCGAGGCGTGTATGTCCACTGGTCTAATGAGTAGGTATGTTTCCTGCTCATTTATTGAGTGGTCTACATGCATTCGGCGGTTTTTTCGCCTAAGCTATGTTTGCTTAGTTGATTTAAATACACAATATTTTAGTAGAACGTTATTTAAACAGTAAATAAAACACAAAAACGAAAATCTTTTATTATAATTTTTTTTACTACAGTTTCATCATGAATTTATTTTATACTAAATGTTAAACAAATGTTCCCTTTCTTTTGACTTGTGTTATACAGAACGCACTCTGTCGATTGTACTTTATACAATTTCAGTGACAAATGGAATCAGGTGGTGGTACACCGCCAGGCACGCCTCCGCAGCGGAGACGGCGAAGTAAGAGAAAGGTCAAGCGAAGAAGGAGCCCATCCTCTTCATCCTCGTCGAGTGGTGAGCCTGTTCCCAGGAAATCGCGTAAGGTTTCAAATAAGTTTTCTGCTAAAGACGTGCTAAAAATGTTAACAAAATGGAAGGGAGAAAAGAATACGTCGGCGTCAACGAATTTAAGTAGCAATAATTTAAATAATGTTGTGCCGGAATTCGATCCTGCAAACAGGACTCAAACCATTGAATGCTGGCTGCGAAAGGTTAACGAATGCGCAATTATTTATGGATGGGACGAAAAGCAAACAATCCATTTTTCTTTACAAAAGTTGATCGGTTTGGCAAAGAAATGGTTTGAGTCCTTGCCTACAGTAATTTACACTTGGGATGAGTGGCAATTAAAACTCCAAAAGGCATTCCCTAGCGAAGAAAACTACGGACGCCTTTTGGAAGAGATGCTTAACCGTACTTCTAAATATGATGAGAGCTTGCGTGAATATTTCTTTGACAAATTATGTTTGTTAAATAGATGTGACATTAAGGGCAAAAGGGCTGTGGAATGTATAGTTTATGGTATAACGGATAGGTCGATTCGTAACGGTGCTCAAGCATTGAACGGGTCTGAGCCCGAAGATTTGCTTAGTTTTCTCTGTTCTCAAAAGCCATCACAACAAGCTGTTACTTATAACAGGTCGAAGGATCGATCTATTCAAAGAAATAGTGTCCCAGGTACTAGCTCACAATCTAATTCGCAAAACTATACTTCAGAGCCTATTACTTGCTACAACTGTCGGTCTAAAGGTCATCCTTATTATAAGTGCACAAAACCTATTGTAAAATGCAACCGTTGTAATAGAGTCGGGCATAACAATTTGATGTGTAAATTGGAACCTATCAATGCCACTAAACCTGATACTCTACCTGCTGAAAACAGCTCTGAAAAGAAAACATTAAAAATTAACGTCGGTAAAACTAGTAACGATAAATTCTATAAGACCATTTTTGTTAATGACTGCAGTTTAGAAGCTTACATTGACTTCGGTAGTGAATGTACACTTATTAACAAAACTAACGCTGGTTTATTAAATTTAGCAAAAACTTATGACGGCCTCCCGATAGTACGGGGATTTGGCCAATCATCGGTTATTCCAATATACAAGTCATTCGTTTCGGTAAAAGTTGACGAGGTCGAGGCAGATATTGAAGTATTAGTCGTTGAGGATGCACACATGCAGCCCCCTATGATCGTTGGCCAAAACTTTACGGAATTGCCCTGTCTTACCGTACTTAAGGATAGTCAAAGTCTGATTTTTTATAGAGGTCCCGGTAGTGATACTCTGTCTGGTAATAATGCTAGTTTAAAGCTTTACATTGCTGCTTCCGTTCAAATTTCAAAAGTACATGTTGTCCCCGTCTTTGTCGAGTCCAATTTTACCGGAGACGTGTTTATTGATGGTTATTATGCTATTAATACAGGCAAAGAATATCGTTTACTTCAAGGGGCCTACCACATAGCTGATGGTAAGGGAGCAGTAATAGTCTCCAATCTGTCACACCATACTGTTAGTTTGGTGAAAGACACTTTAATAGCTAGGGCGGTGCCTTTCACGGAAAACACCGTCTGTCAAATAAATAGGATCCAGTCGGACGTCTCCAGCTTAGAATTGGACAGAAATGACATTAAAATTGGACTAGGACTTAATACTGAACAGACAGAAAAACTTATTTTACTTTTGCAAACATATCGTGACTGTTTTGCCACTAGCTTGGAGGAGATAGGCCGTGCGGTCGATGTAGAAATGAAAATCGATCTAATGGACAATAAACCAGTTGTGTATCGACCGTACCGCCTCTCTCACACTGAGCGTGAAACGGTTCGTGAGACTATTAACGATCTTTTAACGAATGACATAATACAGGAGTCGAAGTCTGACTATGCCAGTCCAATTTTAATGGTTAAGAAGAAGTCCGGAGAGCAGAGGCTCTGCGTTGACTTTAGGGCCTTGAATAACAAAACTGTCAAGGATCGCTTTCCCCTACCATTAATCGAAGACCAGGTATCCAATCTTAGTGGGAATAGTTTCTTTTGCACCCTTGACCTCGCGTCTGGCTACTACCAGATTCCTATGGCTGAGAGCAGTCGTCATCTCACTGGGTTCGTCACTCCGGACGGGCACTACGAATTTAAAAGGATGCCCTTCGGACTGGCGAACGCACCGGCTGTTTTTCAGCGTATGATTAATAGAATCCTTGGTAATAGGCGTTTTGAATTTGCGCTAGCATATTTGGACGACATTTTGATACCTTCAAGAAGCATAGAAGAGATGTTCCAACGGCTTGAGGAGATTTTAAATCTTTTTAGACAAAACGGGCTCACGTTAAAACTTTCTAAATGTCGTTTTTTTGATACCTCTGTCAGCTATTTAGGGTATGACATATCTTCGAATGGTATTCAACCAGGTGAAGCTAAAGTATTAGCGGTTAGGGAGTTCCCCACGCCTCGTAATATCCATGAAATTCGCCAGTTTTTAGGCCTGACAGGTTACTTCCGAAAGTTCATAAAGGGGTATGGAGAAATTGCACGTCCGTTAACGTCGTTGTTAAAAAAGGACTCTGAGTGGCGATGGTCTGAGGTCGAAGAGCAGGCTTTTGGGCTTTTAAAAGATAAACTTGTTTGTCGACCTGTTCTAGCTTTATATGACCCCAAGCTCGAAACTGAGTTGCACACAGATGCCAGCTCTCTTGGCATTGGTGGCATACTCATGCAGTGGCAAAGAGATTCGAGAGTGCTGAAGCCAGTTGCGTATTTTAGTCGCCAAACTACCCCCGAAGAAAAACACTTACACTCTTACGAGCTCGAGACACTGGCTGTCGTCAGCTCGTTAAAGAAGTTTAGGGTTTACCTTTTAGGGCTACATTTCAAGATTTATACCGATTGTGCAGCCCTACGGACCACACTTACAAAGAGGGATCTGATTCCGCGGATAGCAAGGTGGTGGCTCCAATTAAGCGAATATACGTTTGATATTGAATACAGGCCGGGTACTCAAATGTCACACGTGGATGCTTTAAGCAGGAACACCGTGCTGTCCGTGGAGTCAGACGAAAACTTATCCGTTTCCGTATATAGCATTGAAAAACAAAATTGGCTTTTATCATTACAAATAGCGGACCCCGACATATCCCGAATTCATAATATTCTAAAACCTGAAGATGATCCCGAATGTAAAGATATTAGGAAAAATTATACCGTTAAAAACCACGTTGTGTATAGAAAAGTTGATGACCGTTTATGTCTAGTCGTGCCACGTAGTGCAAGGTGGCAAATATGTCGTGCTAACCACGACGATATTGGCCACCTTGGTTACGCAAAGACACTAGAGAGAATACAGAATGATTATTGGTTTCCGAAATTGAGAAAATTCGTAAAGAAATATGTAGAAGCCTGTTTAGAGTGCGCTTATAACAAGGATACCGCTTCCAGGCGAAAGACGGGTCATTTGTACCCAATAGAAAAGGTGAGCGTACCATTCCACACGATACATATAGATCATCTGGGTCCTTTCGTAAAGAGCAAGTACGGAAACTGTTATATACTTACAGTGGTAGATGCTTTTAGCAAATATTTGTTTGTGAGGGCCGTTAAAGATTTAAAGTCTAAAACCACTATCAAAACTTTGGAAAAGATATTTTATGACTTTGGAGTGCCTGCTAGGATAGTGTCAGACCGCGGTACCAGCTTTACATCCACGGCTTTTCAGTCCTTTTGTGATGCCCATGGGATCAAACATGTATTAAATGCTGTCGCTTGTCCCAGGGCAAATGGTCAAGCCGAAAGATACAACCAAACTATTTTAAATTCTTTAGCATCGCAAAATGCTTTCGGTCATGAGCGCGAATGGGACAAATGTTTGGGTAAACTACAATTTGGCATCAATAACACTGTTAATGCAACGACCCGTAAGACTGCGACAGAGGCTTTGTTTGGGTTCAAGCTACGCGATAATTTAATAAACAAACTTGATATTGATAATGTAGGAGATACTAATAACCCTGATTTGCAAGAAATTAGACAAGAAATTAGTAATAACATAGCAAATGATCAAGCTAAACAGAAAGAGAGGCACGATGCAAATCATGATCCTGCTGCCATTTATGAAATTGGTGACTTAGTTAAAATTCAGAGAAATAATTTTGAAAATAACAAACAGAGTACAAAGCTTCTGTCTAAGTTCGTGGGTCCTTACAAAATTACAGAGGTATTAGGTAAAGACCGCTATAGAATATCTGATGTTCCGGGCTTCAGTAAAAAGGGCAAACCTTATAATACTGTCATAGCCTCAGATAGGATTAGGCCTTGGATACATGTAAAAGCTCTAGAGGTACACAATACAGATAGTAGTAGCTCTAATGATCCCGACGACTAGTAATTTCAATGAATTTGTTATGAGCTAAATTTAAAATTAAAATAATTTGTATAATAAAATATTATCGTTATCAAATTAATTAAATAAGCAGAATGTATATTCAGAAAATTCAGAATTATATATGAATTATATAGATAAATATTTCATAAAATGATATATATATTTATTTGGATTGAGAATGTAAAAAAAAAAACAAAAAAAAATAATGTGTGTTGGTTATGATGTTGTAATTGTAAGCAGAGTATATTTAAGTAAACATTAACCGAATGTCACGATTTTTAACCGTATGTTTTATGTACTTATGTCTAATATTGGCTGATCATGTCATGTTTTATTCTGTATGTAAGTAATGCGATAGAATGTGCCGCCGGGAGACAGCACGTTATCGGATGGCCGAATGTCACGATTTGGTAATATTTATTTTCATTATAATGGCAACACCGGTGACGTACTGTTTCTGGATAAAGTGGTGGGGAGAAAAAGGGTGGTGTGCTCGGTGAGTCGAGCAGTGTAGGGGAGTTGCTTGTGATTCTTCAGAGTGATCAGACGTGTACCTAGTGAAGTCTATGTCAGTTATTAAAATTAGCTTATTGTGATTTATATATGATTTATATTTCTATAAAATAAAGAAGTGTCGCTGGAAGTGTTGCTGGTTTTATTACATTAGGGTGCGCCTGAAGCATGCTAATCATGATGCGCTATGCGGCCTTCTTCCGTGCACCCCTTAGGCTAATTCATGATATCGACTACAATTTTTTTTTCTCTTGTCTACAGGCATACGAGAGGCGGTTTCCAAGCTGCACGCAGATCCCAGTGGTGCTGGAGTGCGTCATCATCGAGGATAGCTGGTCCGCCGACGACTCCCAGCGAGACACCACACGCCGCTGCCAGCTCAACGTGGAGGCCCCATACCTGCTCAAGAAGGTAACTTTAATCCAGTCTTCTTCTTTCGACTTGATAGTTTACCAAAATTGTATAGGCCCAAAAATCAGCTACTAGGATTGCGGCCTGCTGTATAGCCTCCGTAAGGTGCAGCTATACGCACCCGCAGGGCATGACATCAGTCTACCATCGTTTTGGGGACCGCACCGCACTTTAAGTTAGAATTGTCCAAAAATCCCCACCTGATCATGTTGTCTTTGCTTTGGTCAATTAACCAAAATAATACGCGATACAGACAACATATTTAGCATACAGATCTTTGCAGATATATAATATATTAACATTTTTACCGACTTCAACAAAAAAGGAGGGAGGTACTCAATTCAACGCGTATTTTTTTTTTTTTTTTTTTTTTTTTTTTGTCTGATGTATGTATACCAATTACTCCGGTGTTGGTGATCCGATTTTAATAGTTGTTTTTTTGTTCGATCGGGTACACTGTCAATTTGGTCCCATATAATTTTTACGAAGATCTGGCTAGTAGTTTTTTCATAATCTTGAAAAATATAAATCACCTTTTGGCAAGTAGTCGTTTACCTAGATGACATTGTTGTGTATGGGCTGATTTTTAGTGTAAGTAACGGCACATGATGTAACTAAAAAATCTGAAATAAAAACATTTTATAAAAAAAAATCAAACTGACTTCAAAAAGTAAAAAATAAAACTTTTGGAGTCGGTGCTAGCTAGCTAAGGCCAAAAAAATATATAGTTAATAGAAGTTCAATGTAGAATGCCCTGGCTGGCACCGACTCCAAAAGTTTTATTTTTTACTTTTTGAAGTCGGTTTGATTTTTTTTTATAAAATGTTTTTATTATGTACAGTTTTATGCAAAGTGAGCATGTTTGTATGAAAGTAACGGGATGGGCCATTAGATGTGCCGGTGATTGTATTTGGTTACAACACTTTGTGCAACAAATACGTTAAGTTTCAGTAAAATAATGCCATGGGTATATCCAACTTGGGAGCTTATGTTAGCGTTATGTATCTATAAAACGTATAATATAAATACTTTTACCAATACAAATGTATCGAAGCGCTATGGCCGCGCTTGAGTGACTGATCGTATTCGATCACGTTTGTTAAGCAAAGTTCGGCCGGTCAGGCGTCGGATGGGTGACCGTAAAGTGGCATTACAACTGAGCGGTTCCGTGCTTCGGAGGGCACGTTAAACCGTCGGTCGGTCCCGGCTGTTGTTATTTGATTACAGTCGTTAAGCCCAGTCAGAGGCCTTATAGGTGGCTTGATAAACTCTGACACTAGAGGTGGCCACTAATCCTCACTCGATAAGAAGAAGAATAAGAATACAATATGTTAAATCAAATGATCCATATTAAAGAAAACTCAAAGAAAACTCAAACCATGTAGGTAACAAAATTTTGAAGGACTGATCGTTAGGACGACCTTTTAAAAAAGTTTTATACTCAGCTAAAAGATATTCCCGGTTTGGGCATTAGGAGAGGTCTCGAATGTCCGTTGAGACATTCTCCAATATATTTTTTGCTCCACGACATTCGTAAAAGTAGCGAAATAAAGGTCTTCGCACATGGCACCGTGTCTATGTTCTATCTATTTATACTTGTATCGCGATGAAGCAATGAATCCGGGTTTCTGTAACTTATTAACGGATTGTTTTGGTTACGGACAGTACTAATATCACAGAATAGTACCTTACGGAACAGAAATTTCACTCCCGAGTTTAGGTATGATAAACGCAAGCGTCCGGTCACCGGACTGCACCCCGACCGCCTAACGGTATCGCTTGTGCTATTGCTATAGTTATCGATTTTTCAAACCTCCTACAAGGGCTCTCGCTGACGCTATCACTTTAAAAAACTACTAAAAATGCAATAGTGAATCCAATAGATGAATAGAAATATGTAGGAATTAGCCAAAAATACAATCTTTGAAGGGTTTTATGAGAGTTTGAAGTTTGATTGCCATAGCAATACCACACGCTATACCGTTAGGCGGTCGGGCCTCAGGTCTCAATCAACAGCCGTAGCAGATTGAAGCGAGACGAGACGGCAGACAGTTATTGTACTATGAACGCTATACGCAATGCAAAAGGTTGAAATTAGGTTGTTTTCCAGAATAGTAGGTAAATATCTCCGGGATTTTGCGCCGCTTGTATGGAAGTGAGACAGGCCTGGTTATATTTTGACATATTTTCCATAGAAGAAATGTTAGTATTTAGCTGTCTGTAACCTAAAGAACCCGTTAGCAAAAAATAGAAACCCGTGGTTGGTGGATGTTGAAAAATGCATTGGGAGCGTAGCTTAGCGAAAATAGAGAGAAATTGTCGCCTCAATTCATACTTCGGTTAACACGAAACGAACTGAAGCGCGAGTGAATCTAAAGTCGGATTTTTAATTCAGTGAGTAATTTGAAAGAAGAAAGAAAGAAATAATGTTTTCCATAATGGTTTGCTCCAGTTCCAGTTCAGTAAGTATTAATTTCATTCACGTACACAAATTCAATATTATCATTATATAGACATGTTCATGCACACAAATATTTGCCTTGTCCGGGGATCCAACCCGGGACCTCTGGCGCAGAACGTGGGCTTAGTACCCCAGCGCCAAACAGGTCGTCGAATACATACATGATACTTAACGTGGGCTAGATAATTGGTGTGATTGTATTGAAATATATTTAAATATTTATTCGTTAGTTTCATATTTGACTATTATACATTTAATGGACGTACGGCCCGGGCACAAGGGTTTTCCACACCTCTATAACAACTTCTTTCTATTAAAATATTGAAAATTCTAACGCTAGCATCATGCACGATTTACTAGTTCTAGCTCATATTTCAAAGCATTACTCGTCGCCGCCGCCGCCGTCACGTCTGTGTAATGTTGGAAAATCTTAACGGCTATAAAAACTATGACCCGTTTCAGTGCCGATAAATCTCATACTCATACCTAAAAGAACTTTATATACCACTACCGTTCTTTCTCCCTGTTTTGCCAGCTAATGTCAACGTCCTTTGTCCCGATTTCATCGACTAAAACCTTAACATACCCAGATCATTTTGTTCCAAAAGCGACATTACAATCTGTCGCACAAAAGATTTCTGAAATTTCTCGGGGATATTCTTTTTACGTCCCCTAGGAAAGTGATCGGTATAATTTCGTTGACATTTCTTTGATAGATCGGTAATGGAGCGTGGAGGCAGTGTCCTGTGTCTTCTACTTAGGTATTTTGGGACTTAAATACGATTTCCGCTGGCGTATTTGTTCTTTCTTTCTAGATTTCGGTTTGGTTGGTGGTAGGACTTGTTGTGAGTCCGCCTGGCTAGCTACTTATTTAAGTCTGACGCCATAATAACAATGTTTTCAGCATTGTTGTGTTCCGGCAGTAAAAGATAAGATAGCCGGTTCCTCAGTGGTTGAGGATTCCGGGAGAGGCTCGCTTCCATCTTCAGCCTTTTCAATATTTAACATCAGGGGCCCGATTCTCGCGCCTTCGACATCTTGAATTCGACATTTTTGAAGTCAAAAATCTGTATTAAAGACTCACTAAAAGCAATCTTCGACATTATAGGAATATTAAAGATAATTGAAATTAAAGGATTTGGACAGTAGTAGAGATTTAACTTACATTTTTAATAAAGAAATTAAGGATATAAAAATGTCGAATTCGACATATTTCAACGCAAGAATAGCCCCCCAGGTCTGATGAAGGCTAAGAGTACCCCGTAGTTAATAATAATAAAAAAAAAAAACGGGGCTTTTTCATTGAAATAAAACAACTTTTACGGATATTAAACTCGCTATATTTCACGAACTAAGTTGTAATTGTCCGTATTTTTAAGGGGTTTTTTATTTCAATGAACAGTGCGCGCCAAAACATAAGATGTACGTAGGGTTTTTTCAGCTCCGATTGCGGAATTGTGAATCATGTACCAACACGAGACTATATAACACTGATTTGATTCCGAGATAAGTAGTATAAGCTAAGCTAAGTATGTTTAATTAAACAGACTTTGCTCTCATTCGTACATGTCAGAACTGACAGTTCAGTGTGGTCATATCATATTGGTCCAGGTGTGTAATGCACTAAGAAATTTGTTGCACATAATATTTTCGCAACTTTTATTCGCATGAAATATTTGTCAAAACTGGTTTTGTATGATTTTGCATTCTGTATGCCGGTAACCGTGCGAGTTTTTTGAACTCAACATTTCAAAATTAGTTGATAAAAATAACTTGTTTTGCTGTAATGTCGTTTGACTATTGGTCAGTTTCAACATAGTGTCTGTCTAGTAGAGATGGACAAAGGACTGGGTTTAAACCCGACCACTGCATTTAAACCCAATAAAAACCCACATTGTGTGTTATATAAACTTTTTACAGTATTTTTTATTTCAATTGATATTTCAAATGTGACGTTGCTATGGAAACAATTTCTTGTTAAGTCAATACACAAAAATATTCAAAGGCCGAAACATCTCTTATTTTTAAAGATTTTATTTAGTTCAACAAATTGGTCTATGGGCGTTAACTGGGTTTAGACCCAGCAGTCGCGTCAAAATTGGGTCCTTTGCCCATCTCTACTGTCTAGCTAGTTTATTCAATGCCGTCACCAAATTCAGTCAATCAGCTTCACCCAATCTATACAATACAGTCTCTATGCGTACTGGGGGCCGATTCTCGCGCCGAGATAGGTCGAATTAGATTTTTTGAAGCCAGAAATATGTATTATAAATTCACTGATAACACCTTTAGAGCTTTCTCTATTTTTTTAAGCCAGCCATGCCATCTGTATTATAAATTCACTGAAATCAACCTTCAGAGCTTTCTCGAGTTTTTGAAGCCAGCCATCTGTATTATAAATTCATTGAAAACAACCTTCAGAGCTTTCTCGATTTTTTGAAGCCAGAAATCTGTATTATAAATTCATTGAAAACAACCTTCAGAGCTTTCTCGAGTTTTTGAAACCAGAAATCTGTATTATAAATTCATTGAAAACAACCTTCTGAGCTTTCTCGAGTTTTTGAAGCCAGAAATCTGTATTATAAATTCATTGAAAACAACCTTCAGAGCTTTCTCGAGTTTTTGAAGCCAGAAATCTGTATTATAAATTCACTGAAAACAACCTTCAGAGCTTTCTCGAGTTTTTGAAGCCAGAAATCTGTATTATAAATTCACTGAAAACGACCTTCAGAGCTTTCTCGATTGTGCGCACAGCAGCGAAACAGACGGGTGTTTTGCTTTGGTTTTAAATGTACATAGGTAGCGCAAAAGTTTTCGTTACTGGCTTTCGAGGAAGACTGTATGGAACAGTGAGTGCGAATTCGATTGTAAAGATCCATCGAAGAGTCTGTGCAGAAACACATGATCTTGGACAGTCCGCCGACATCGGGGCGAGCGAATGTCAAAATATCTTTGTCTTAAGTTGGTAAGGAGTTCTGTGTGATATGCCTGATGAAGAACGCAAGAGGTCTAGTGAACGCGCGTTGGATATTCTCAATACGTTGAGAGTGCCCTGCAATGTTTCTGATGACATTAACATTGACAGCTTTATGTTTTATTTTACCACTTATATAAGCATATACAATACTTTTGATCCTATATTATATTTACGTGGGATGACATAAGTTACTGTATATAACCGGCCCCCTAATTGTCCTAATTTAAAAATCTATCACAATCCCTTTCGGAGGTATTGTGATTGTGATATTTTCGTCTGTCATATTGCTTAGACAGTTCAATTTCGTTTATTCCATACCTTTTAAAACGCGTCCCGATCACAATCCCTTTCAAATGTCAAATAGTGACGGTCTAAATAATTTTCAAATTACGAATGGAAAGGGATTGCGATAGATTTAAAATTAGACAAGCCCACTGATTCCAAGTGGCCCGAAAAGTAGTAAAATATATTCATTTTTTTCCAAAAGTAAGTACTTAAAGTCAAAGTCAATAAGTCAAAGTCAATATCATTTATTCAGTCTAGGCTGTTACAAGCACTTATGAACGTCAAAGAAGCTACGCCATCGGTTCACAAACCCTACGGCGGGAGACCTTGTAATTACTTAGTAAGTTATTCTTAAAGAATATCGATAAGATAAGTCGATAGGATATCACTATGGGAAATCTCTAAAACTGTCAAACTTGAAACGTCACCGGAATCATCCTAAGGCCTGTTACGCACTAGCGATTGGCCGCCTAGGTGGTTTGTTTGAGCGGTCCAACCGCTTAACACGGTTTCATCGCGGTTTCTTCGCGATTGGCCGTCATAACGGACAGCCGCGATGAAACAGCGTTAAGCGGTTGCCGCTCGAAGGCGCGTGGCCCATAAACAAACTGGACGCCGTCGAGATAGCTGTGTTATTAATTTTTACTCCCGAAAACAACGAAAGAAAAATAAAAAAAGATACTCGTTGAATTTCAATAATGAATTTATCTGTGTCGACGTTCATGGCTGCGCAACTCACGTACAAACTCATCGGCGGCTCGCCGCAAACGAAACTGCCCATGAATCGCCAGTGCGTATAAACAAGATGGCGGCCAGCCGCGAAGCGGGCAGCAGCTCTCCATTCAACCGCAGTTAAAATTTTGTGGCGGTTTAGTGCGTACAATCACAGGCGGGTTCATATTAAACTGGAAAAACGGCTAGCGGCGCGGTTTGCCGCCCCTGCGGTTTACCGCTAGTGCGTAGGAGGCTAGTTCTTCGGGCGATTTGAACGCCGTCATTGTCCTTAACATATTTATATATTTTTAGAGTAAAACAATTCTGTCCTCGTGTCCAGTTACGAATATAGGTCCCAGACGAGTAGCGTTAAGCAGCATAACCTTTATTATTTTCCCACTTATGCATGTTACTTTATATGTTGAGGACAATGACGGCGTTCAAACCGCCCGAAGAACTTGCCAGGAGCGCTAAGAGTTGAAAACGACTATAGTGTAAACAATAAGGCGTAAGATAGTTAGTTAGTTAGTTAGTGTTTCATATCCAAATTCACCATGTTTGTTGTTCCCAGATGATCGGCGTAGATTACGTCTACTTCATCCAGAAGAACCACCTGGATCTGGAGAGCCGGGTGCTAGAGATTGAAGCCACCAATGAGACCTTCTCCTCGAGGGTCGGAGTCATAGAGAAATGCAAATACTATGTGAGTCTTTGTAATATTAGGTACTAGAGGCCGGGCGCGGTTTCACCCGCGTGGTTCCCGTTCCCGTGAGAATTTTGGGATCATTTATAGCCTATGTTACTACTTGGGGTCTAAGGATTCTCTATACCAAATTTCGTCAAAATCGGTCCAGTAGTTTTTGAGTTTATTCGTTACATACAAAAATACAAATCTTTCCTCTTTATAATATTAGTATTAGGTACTACAGCTAGTAAGGTTGAACCTTTTTTTTTTTTTTTTGATTTAAGTGAGGGGAATCCACTCTTTACGGATACCAACCGGTTATGCTGGGGTCACCTAGCATACCCGTCCCTGGTAAAGACCGGGGACAAGCACACTATCCCTCGCCATCCCCGTTACCCCGGCGATCCTAATAGGATCGCCGGGGTTACGGGGTAGGTCTCACCCACTCCCGATCCTCCACCCGGTGGCCGGATGGGGGGTCGGAACTGGGGAGGGACACCCGCCTCGCAACCCCCCGATCCATCTCGAAAGATAGACCGGGGGACCGGGAGGGGGGGGCACTACCAGCTAAACCCCTCACTTATGCCCTCAACTATAGACCCCGAGTCTATGGGACCGTGGTGACACGCGCACACGTGACCCGGGGAAAGTTGCCCTCCTGGGGCCCTACCGGCGGCGGTGACAGGGCATAAATGTCACCGCCCACTACGACGGCGAGGGGGGAACGAGGCGCGCACGTTGGCGTCTCCTTCGCCCCGGCCGTCGTCTTCGGATTGGGTCCGCGTCGGCATCAGCCTCACGTACCCTTTCCGCGGCCTCCTTCTGTGAGAGAACATCCTCACAGAAGGAGACTACCGCCTGCCAGCACCTCTCATCTCTCAGCATCGCGACTGTTATGCTGGGAAGAGAGAGGTCCGAACCTATTGTCGATACCAGCTCGAGACGTTGCTCTGCCCAGGCAGAACACTCCGTCACCGTGTGTCCCGAGGTGTCCTGCGGAGCGCCGCAGTGATGGCACACCTGTTCGGGCTCTCTCTGTATTTGGCACAGGTACCTACCAAAGCAACCGTGTCCTGTAAGTACCTGTGTCAAACGGTAGGTGAGGGCTCCATGAGCTCTCATTCTCCATTCTCGGAGGATTGGGCGGATTGCTTCCACCGTCCTATGTCCAGCGTTAGGTGTCTCTAACTGCCTCTCCCAGTTCTCGAGACACCTTTCCTCCACGGCGCGCCTCGCCGCCGTTACCTCCTCTGGGGCCAGTCTGTCCCCATTCTCTCTCTGCTGCCGTCTGAGTGTGTACGCCTCCGCGAGTACCTGGGCTTCCAGTTCCCAGGGAGGCGTACCGGCAAGGGCGCATGCTACTGCCCAAGACACCGTTCGGTACCCCCGTATCATGCGGGAGGCCATCACCCTCTGGGGTCGCCGAAGGGCGGCCCTATTTTGCTCATTGAGAGCATCGGCCCAGACTGGGGCTCCGTAGAGGGCCATACTACGGATGACCCCAGCGTATAACTGTCTGCCGCTCTTATTTGGACCTCCGATATTAGGCAGCAGCCTGCCCAGGGCTGCTGCCGCTTTAACCAATTTTGGGGCTAGCTGGCTGAAATGGTCCTTAAAGGCCCAACGCCCGTCTAAAACTAGCCCCAAATACTTCATCGTGGGGCGTAGAGGGATAACTACGCCGTCCACCACCATGTCCGCTCCCGGAGGGGGGCCCTGTCGTGGCCCGTGAAACAGTATAGCCTGGGTTTTTGCCACTGCTACGTCCAGCCCTAGCGCCCGGATTCGACCAATCATGTGTTCGGCCCCTATCTTTGCGAGGCGCTTCGCCTCGGCAAGGTCTCTGCCCCGCGCTGTGATGAGCGTATCGTCGGCGTAACAGATCACGCTCATACGGGGGAGAAGCACGCTACGAAGCGCCCAATCATAACCAAGGTTCCACAGGAGTGGGCCAAGAACCGACCCCTGTGGAACACCGCACACCATACGCCGGACCTTCAATTGCCCGTCTTGGGCGAGATAGACCACTTCCCTGTCCTCCAAGTAGTTTTCTATAACTCGGACTAGGTAGGTGGGGACGCCATGATATTTAAGCGCGTCTTTGATCACGCTATAGGGGAGGGTGTTAAATGCGTTCTTAATGTCTAACGAGACCGCTACCACCCTCTCCCCACGGCTTACTGCTCTCTGAGACAGCTCCTTCAGAGCCATTATGGCGTCGATGGTTGATCTCTGCCTCCTAAAACCATATTGCCTATCCGAAAGGTTGGGCCCTACCGTGTCCAGATGCTGGACTACTCGATCTGCTATTATTCGCTCGAGCATTTTCCCGGGCTCGTCCAGCAGGACAACGGGTCGAAACGCCGAGGGCGAGTCCGGAGGTCGGTCATCCTTTTTTAGGAGGCAGAGTCTTCCCTTCTTCCACGCCCGAGGAAAGTGCCCGGTCTGCAGGCAGGCAGAGAATAGCGCCCTTACATGCTCGCCCAGATGTTTTAGGGCTACTGGTATAATTCGCCCAGGGATTCCGTCCGGACCGGGTGCCTTCTTTTTTGCTTTCAGGCGATCAGAGATCGCCTCCATTTCCTCCGGGGTGACGGGCGTGAATCCATCAGGCATGTCAGACTCAGAGTTGGCCGGCTCTATCAGAGGAGCCACTGAAGGAGCTTCCGCTGGGAATAATCCTCCCACCACCCGGGAAAGGAGGTGCGGATCCATCGATTCGGTAGGAGGCGCCTGATTACGGAGTCTGCTCCTGATCATTCTGTACGGGCGCCCCCATGGATCACGGTTTATCTCCTCTAGGAATTCGTCCCAGGCTGAGGACTTTGCCCTACAGATGCCGTCACATAAAGACACTTTCGCCTCATTGAAGGCACGGCGGAGCCGGGATTCCTCAACCGGGTCGCGCCTAGTTCTGCGCCGACAACGCTGTAGTACCCTCCTGGCCTCCAGGCAGGCGGCTCTAAGGAACGTCATTTCTTCCGACCACCAATACACACAGCGCTTGGTAGGTGTGCCCTTCACCCGTGGCATGGAAGCATCACAAACCGCGGTAAGTGAGGCGGTTATACGCCTTACGCCTGCTTCCACACCCTCTCCCTCAAAGCTGTGACCTTCCATATTCCACGCCTCTACCAACGCTGCCTCCTCTGCCAGTTCTCGGTTAAGCTTGCTAATAGCCCACCGGGGGAAACGACGCCGAGACTCCCCAGGGCGCAGTGAAGAACTGCCACCGGGAGAACACACCAACTTAAAGGACACGTACTGGTGATCCGACAAAGTGATCACGTCTTTCTGGACCCGCCATTCCTTAACCCTCGCTGCCAAGGCAGGGGTGGCGAAGGTCAGGTCCACGATAGACCCGCCGTCGCCTCTGACAAACGTAAACTCTCGTCCCCTATTCAGGAGGACGAGACCCGACGTAGTCGCCCATTCAAAGACCTTTTCACCTTTGGGAGTGTCACTAGGCATTCCCCAAGCGGTGTGGTGGGCGTTAAAGTCGCCCAAAACCAGCATCTGTGCTGGTGCGAGTCGCCCCACCACACCCTGCAACTGATTGAGCCACTGTACCAGCTCCGACAAGGCCCGGTTTGGGGAGAAGTATACGCCCACGAGCGTTAGTTCTCCCCAGGAGGCCGCTACATAGCCCGGTCCCCTCTCTATAACCGAGAGGGGAGGGGAGTAAGCGGCAGAAAGGGGGGCCACGATGGCCACTGAGCCATTGACATCTCCCACCCAATTGGGGCGCTGGGGGACAAAATATGGGTCCGCGATGACGGCTATGCTCACACCCGACTCCGCCAAGTGCTGCAACAGAAGATCTTGCGCACGGGCGGAGTGGTTGAGATTACCTTGTAGTAGGTTGAGGTTGCTGGCCATTAAGATGACATATGACCATCCTCAACCTGCATTTGAACCATTGGGTTCCCTGTCTGTCGCGAGGCGGCCCCGAAGTTAGAGGTGGCTTTGCCCCTAACCGGTGGGGGTCGGCATTTGCTTCCTCCCATAAAATGATTAGCCGGCAAATTTGCTTCCCTGCAAACCACACAGTTCAGCTCCGCTGAGCAGGACGCAGATTTGTGTCCTACTTTCCCGCACCTATAGCATGTGTCCCCATAGTCTTTGCCACAGGGGCACAGTTGTTTGGTGTGCCCCGTTATCATGCGTCCGTAGCACCGGAGTGGAAGAGGCTCCAGTGCTCTTACTTTCGCTGACACCCAACCTACCAGGACACGACCCGACTCAGCTAAAATCCTCGCGGCGGGAATGGGGCACTTTATAAGCGCCGACCCTAGACCTCCTTCCCCCACTCGAATGGGACCAACCCGCACTTGTTCGGGAGGACAACCCCCCTTCGCTGCCACTGCCTCACGTAACTCGTCCGCATCCACCGAGTCATCCAGGCCGCTGACTCGCATGTCGGCGGTCTTAACCGGCCTCGTAATTTTGGCCGAGTCCCCGAGGGTCTCCCGTAACTTTGCAGCCAAGAGATCGGCTTTGTCCCCGGTGGCGGCTCCAGGTATTTCAAAAACTCGAGCTCCCGTCGCCGACACTTTCAGCGTAACCTCCTCTATGCCCAAATCCTTTATCTTTATCGCCTTTTTGGCCTTGGCGATGACATCGATGTAGCTGGATCCCTTCTCTGCCTGTTCTGGAGTGATCGCCACGATCACAGCCGTCGATTTAGGGGTTGTTAGCTTAAGGCTCCTCTTAGCTGGGGGCGCAGGGGGTTGCGCCTTTGATGACGTCTTTGGTGCCGATGGGCCAGCAGCAGTTCTGGGGTTTATGGGACGACCATTCTTGCCCACTGTCGTCCAAGGAGTCTCCTGTGTAGCTGCAGCTGCAGCATACGAACGGCTAGACTCCGCCTCATGCCTCCTCGCCCCCTGTGAGGTTGATGGTTGTGGCTCAGACGTCTTCGCAGGCTGGATGCCTTGCTTCTTCTTATCCGCTTGCAGCGGGGGTCGCATAACTGGTGCTGGGGGCAATCTTTGCTCTATGCCCTCAATCCTGGCATTGAGCATATTCCCGAAGGTGATCGTCAGGGATTTCTCCAGCATCGCTACCCATTCGGGAACGTCTGGGCTATAGGGCGGTAACATCTGGGTGGAAGAACTGTCTTCCTGACCCATACGACTCGCAGTGTTCGACCTTTCACGCTGAACATCCTCGCAGCATCTTTCCTCAAAAGCCCGTTTAAGGGCTTGCATCTCTGTTTTAAGGAGCTTAACTTGCTCCTCGAGCCTTTTGTTGTCCGCCTTGAGACGGCGGGTTTCCTCAGTGGCGGATAGAGACATCAGTTCCTCTACTACAATCTTAATGCCTTTGCTGGCCTCCGTCACATCGCGCTTATACTCGCGTTTCAAGTTCCCCGACTGGGCGACGACGTCTAGCAACTTCTGCGTGTGACGATCAATCTCTTTGCGTATGTAGACGGAGGACTTTTTGCTACCCATCGAGCTAACCGACCGCTCAGAATCAGCCGGCGAAGACTCCCTATCGCGGAAAAACCCTGGGGTCGGGGGACGATTCTCTGACCGACCGACCCTTTATTTTTCCCCTTTCCTTTCCCTTTTTTATTTTTATTTTCCTCTTTTTCCTTTTCCTGTGCTGTTTTCTCTTTCTCTCTAGCAATCTCTTTGGAATGCATCCTCTCCATCTCCTCAATTTCGTACTGTTCGCGGCCTTCTTGAGCATTACGCCTTTGAAGGGCACCGTGGGCGACAAACTTTCCGGGTCCCTGGGGCTTTCCCCTTCCCCCAGAGTTAGTATGCCCAACTTTGTTAACGCCCGCAAAAGACTTTACAGTCCCCTCTTCACCTTCTGAACTTTCCATCTCGGCAAGCGAGCCTTCTCCAGGACGTTTTCGGCTAGTCACCACAGCATTGTCCTCTTCCATAGCCCCATCCGGGCCATCCGGCTCAGACTCCCCACCAGAATGTGTCTCCCCGTCCCCGTACATAGCCGGGGAGCATGGAGACAAAACAGATGGGCGTCCAAACACACCGAATATCCAATCACAAGCAAGATCAGAGTCCGATAGTAACAGGCCAAGTCAACAAGAAAACAAATCCAACAGACAAAACGAAAAACACGACACTAAGATTGCCCAGTCACCCGCTTCTCAAAACGAGAATCAGGCCACCGGACAAACACAAAACCTAAAAATTCTTACAAACCTAACCTAATCACCCAGTCACCAACTTCTCGAAAACCGAGAATTTGGCCACTGGACAACACCACCCTTCGGAGGTACCCCCAAAAGGTCCGAAAATCACCTGCACGCGTAGCATGACGACGTCGAGAAAAGCTATATCTACTCCCAAATGTCATTTGAGTCGGGTTGAGAGTGAGATTCGCGAGGCATGAGCACGACGTACTCGAGAAACAATCGCGGTCTCAAGGTAACGTCAGGAGCCGACAATAATCTTTTGCTGCGAGCACGACGACCATTTATTATCTTCACTTGACATATAATATGTCAGTTGAGTCCCAGATATTGTCTACTACCCACTGAGTAGTCGAGAAAGAAAACAAGTTGATTAATTGTTTGCTTTGTTCATGAAATACGAATTCCATCACTAGAATTATTAAGATAGGATCTTTCTCAACCTCTTCCACTCCTTTTCATGGAAAAGACCATAAATAAACTTACTGTAAAACTTGTTTAGCAATACGAATTTCACGCAAAAAACGTGAACATAACTTAACACATTGGGCAAAATTCTATGCCATCCTTATAATAATAATTCTAAGACCCAGTGGGTCAGACGGTAAGTAAAGACGGTAAGTTTATTAGGTAGGTAACTAGCGGCACCGCAGCCCACGGTATCATCCGCGTGGTTCCCGTTCCCGTGGGAATACCGGGATACAAGGTATCCTACGTTTTTTTAATCTACTACGTGTTAAATTTTATCCAAATCCGTTCAGTAGTTTTTGCGTGATAGAGTAACAAATCAACAAACAAACTGACATACTTTCGCATTTATAATATTCGTAAGATTAACTCTGGACTTCTAGAAACTTTGGACAAAATCTTATTTTTTCAGATATGTTTATATAGATATGCTTAGATAGGTATCCCATACAATTTATGAAAAAACAGGAATTTGATCAAATCTCTAATAAATTTGATGAAGTTACTACTAAAACTTCATTCCCCTAATAGAAATCAGTGATTTGGTCAAAAATCTAAACCGTTACAGTGAAATTAAATAGATAAGTTGTAACTTGCATTAAATCTTTTTCCCACCCCTGCCCGGCTGCTGAGACAATTTATTTAACCTAAAACAATATTTTTAATTTAATTATTTGAGTACGATTGGTACTTATATTTGTTTCCAGTGATTTTAGACAATATAATAAAGTAGATACTTAAATAATAGCATTTTATGAATAGGTATTGTTGTAGATTATAATGATAAAAAAATATATATTATAATAATGAACTTTTTACATCGCTTAACTACAATTCTAAAGAGTATCTACAAATACTACTTTAACTTTGTTTCAGACACCAAATTAATATTACATAAAATAAATTTTGATTTCGCAGTTTTTGTTTCATCATTTAGCTGAAATGGTTTAGAGATTTTATGAAATCACTGATTTCGGGTTGGTAAATGACCCCATGGAGTTGTGATTTTATTATCTTCCACCATTACACCAAATCCTTTATAGATTTAATCTAATCCCTGTTTTTATCATTTCCCTGCGACATAGATGCAGAAAACTAATCAACTTGTTCATCACAATTATCTTAATATGGTTTGATAATAAGTGATCTACATATAATAGTACCTAATGAGATAGATTAGGTACTTTCCTGTGCAAGAAGGGGAGTAAATGTAGGTTCCTACACTCAATTAAATTTAAATCCTAAGCCACTATGAAACTGAAAATATGAAAAGGTGGTGGTTTTTTATTATACTACTGACCCTACTGTAAAGTAGTTTTGAACTAAATAACATGACAACTTTTTATAATTTTATTGTTTAATTAGGTATTAAGTTTGCATTTTCAGAGTTTTCATACAAGTATGACAAGATGACGGTTTCTTCTTCTTAGACTGCTTGTTGTAATATTACGTGTGCTTCATAAATCTTTGCAGACTGCTGAGCTGTGCAGTCTCTTCCATAAGAAAAGGAATAGATGAAATAGCTTTCTAGCAGAATAAAATGCTAAAATATAATGAGAAAACACTTGAGTGAGATACGAATCTATAGTTCATGTATTGGAATGAACAAGATACACAATTCTCTTTATTGTCCGCCAACTACACATCCAAATCTGCCCAATATCATTCCTTTTCTTGTTTATATATATATATTTTCGTATTTAAAAGATAGTTTTATAGTTACGTTGTAAATTCACTTAAAACAAAACAATCAACAAATAATATGTCATGTCAATATCGACTTTTTTTTTCTTTATCGCCTTGGTTAAATCACAGATTAAAATATAGCCAAACATGACAGGAACAAGTCATCCAATGCGTAGAATGTATGATTTTTTTTTATCGGCAAATTACCGGTTCGGTGTTACTATATTTAAATAATAATCAGTATTTAAAAATGGCAATTATTTCACTCTCGCGGTAGAAAAGGCATTCTCTACCCTATAAAACGAGTCCCGCTGTCAAACTGTGCTCGCTAAATCGACACGGGACTTAGACAAGACAGCGGTTGTCGAGCTACTCCCAAGTCGAGTCCCGTGCGCTCATGCTACGCGTGCTGGAGAACAACTTCTCTCGAAACGGAGAATCCGATCTCCAGCTGAAAAAAAACCCTACTTTTGGGACACTTGGACGACTTAGTGAAAAATGAAAAAATTCAATTTTTCAAAAAGTATCAATCCGAGATGCCTTTATTATACGCCAAACGATTGGGAAAATTCTTCTACGCCTAAATGCCAAATTGCACCCAGATCGCAGAAAAAACACCCTCCGAAAAACGTCCAGTAAGGTTGAACCTGTCTAAAGTACATGAACTGGGAGATTGCGGTATCTACTAGAGAAATTCAGAATCAATCATTTGTATTTCTAAACGGGCCATATTTTTCTCAAATGTGTGGCCGACAACTATATCTTGCTCTAGCTTATAAAGTCAGCTTGATACAGAAATAGTTTTCGGCTAGAAATTGGAGGAAAATAGGGCCCCTCTAGAAGCCTAGTTACAAAATGGAGTAATGCTTAGAACACAAAAATACCTACCTGTCTAAAGTACATGATGATTTTTATTAGGTATTAAGTGCGCGCTCTAGGCCAAAAGCAAAAGTAATAACTGCAACGACGAACTGCAAAGTAAATGCTGCCTTATTTCTATGAGAAATAAGGCAGCATTTACTATATAATTCTCCGGCCCCATTCGGCCGGTCCGGAATGAAGAAATGAAGGAAATTCTGTTTTTTAAATTATATTTAAAGGTTATTTATAAACAATATATAAAATAAGCCCTGCCTTATCTATAGTGTAATTATACTAAAAAGTTCCAAGCTTTATTTTAATGTATTACTTGAATACTAGCAGTTTATCGTGTTAATTATAGTGATTTGGAGGCAACTTCGCAATTTTTTTCTATCGAGAAAACTTTATGCAATCGTGTTTTACACATAGTCACTAGTGTTAGTCCTGTAGTTTGCTGCATCTTAATTTGAAATTCAGTTTTTTATTAATATTGATATTACAGACGATCATGTAAAGCAATCTGATTTTCGTTGGCCTATAGCGGGCCTTAATATTTTTTAATGAACTTGGGAAGAGAAAATAGCATTATTATGATCGACACGTGCCGAAGGAAATAAAACGTAACAGCTGTAAGTGCTATATGCTCACGCGCAGCTCATTATATCAGAGGTGATGCAATCAATTATAATCTGCACGTATAAATACATACTTAGATTGTCTAATTTCAAAATCTATCACAATCCCTATCAAAGGTTATGATTGTGATTTATGGAGTTTTATAATACGAAGTGATTTAGTGTTTTTTTTTTTTTTTGCCTAATCTGCAAAATCGGTCTCGCTCCCGTGCGCGTCGTTTTCTCATTGCTATTTCGCTTCAGCATATTTTTTTCGAGTATCGCCTTAACTTGTGTTATATACCAGTGGGTTTATAGTCCGTTAAATTGGTTTTATATCGAATCTAGGAGGATGCCCAAACAGGGCCAATTGTCTAATTCTAAAATCTATCGCAATCTCTTTCAATTCGTCATTTGAAACAAACTTCAGGCCGTCACTATTTGTCATTTGATAGGGATTGTGATCGAGACGCGTTTTGAAAGGTATTGAATGAACGAAATTGAACTTTCTAAGCAAAGAGACGCACGAAAATATCTTTCAAATGTATGGAGAAGTGTCAAATGAAGTGTCATTTAAAACATCGTTCGTTCCGAAAGGGATTGCGAGTATAAGTTACACAAGTCCATTAATCACTATCACAACCACAATACCTGTGAAAGGGATTGTGATAGATTTTGAAATTAGACAATTAGGGGCCATGAGTGTTCCCAAGTGGGTCCCATTTGCTTAAATTTCGAAATCTGTTCAGTATTTTTCAGGAAATCTCATAAATACTGTTGTAAAAACAGCAAGGTAAGAAAAATAAAAGTAATAGAAGTTCAATGTAGAACTCCTAAGCTGACACCGACTTTATTACTTTTTGATTTTTGAAGTAGGTTTTTTTATATAAAAAGTTTTTCTTTGACCTGGACTTCCCGACCCGAACAAATAGACCTACATAGGATTGGATATGCGTGTTGTTAAACGTTTTTTAGATATATCCATTTCAGTAAAGTACTTTTTCTCAAATTTTCAATTTTACATGTTTATCGTTTATCGTATTTAAAGCCTAGATATCTATACTAATCTATACTATATATAATATATATTGTAAAGCTGAAGAGTTTGTTTGTTTGAACGCGCAGGAACTGCTGGACCGATTTAGAAAATTCTTAGACCATTAGAAAGCTACATTTCTCCCGAGTGACACAGGCTATATTTTATCCCGATATTCCCCACGGGAACGGGCCCCGCGCGGGTAAAACCGCGAGGATCCGCTAGTATATTGATATAACGATATACACATATAATTGGCTTATAATTAAGAACAATAAGTGGTTGTGAAATTAAATACTTGAACCTGCCACGAGGCTATCGGAAACGCATTGTTGTGAAATTGGTGTCAGGTAGGTACCTACACCTATATAGTTGGAAGTTAATTATTTTGGACGAGAGACAATAAATTGAACATAAATGGAGCAAGGGTACCAACAGAGGGTCAGGACAGGAATTAAACGGAAAACAGTAGACAGAGTTGATTTAAATATTTATATAGATAAATAAATAATAAATACTTAAATAAATTTTAATAATACAATCACACCAATTAAATGCCCACGTTAAGTTTCATGAAGAACTTGTGTTGATACTAGATAACGGATAAACATACTTATATACTTTTTTTTTGTAAATACATACATAATATACATATTAAACACCCAGACCAAGACAAATAGACATGTTCATGCACACAAATATTTGTCTTGTCCGGGAATCGAACCCGGGGCCTCAGGCGTAGAAGGCGGGTTTAGTACCACTGCGCCAAACAGGTCGTCAAATAGATAGATTGACGTTTATTTGTAAAACGACCATTTCATTTAATAAATAATTTACATTGCTAAGAGAAAGTTCTAAGATCTCATAAACGTCTTTGGTCTTAGGTAGGTTTGAGGCGGGTCGAAATATGGCGAAGCTGGACCAATATTTTTCTCCAAAAATTATCTTAACTGTATGTAGGATTGCTGGGGTGGGATTTCTAAAAGGGAAGCCTGTGGATTCTCCACATGTATAACCTTGGCCACTGCTACCTACCACAAAAAACTTTAGGAAAAGTATCGTCAACAATTTAATGCATGCATAGCAGCGTTTCTACTGTAAGCGTAAATGGAACTGCATTTTCCTGGGTTTTTTTGGGAGCCTGGGGAATCTAATTTTCAGATAAGATAAGATACAATTTAAGATTAAATACATTTATTGCACAAAAAAGAGGATTACATTTAAAACAAATAAAAGAAAGTAAAATCTTTTGTGCATACAAGAATGCAGCTTACAATACAATGACCAGAGGTTCCCCAAACTAGGCTAAGCCTGTAACTTGGGTAACCAAACAAAATAATTAAAAATTCTACCACGCTGGCCAGACGGGTTGGTAGAGGGTTTGTTTCAAGTTTCCTTCTCTCGCAGGTGTTCAATGCGTCGAGCCTCTTAGTCGACTCTTACGACATCCCAGGCATGTAAAGGAGTGGTGACACTTGTATTCTTAGGCCGTCACCACACAGCACTTTATCCATTGATCGTGATCCGTGATCCATTCCATTAGTACTATTTTATTTGTGAGTTTAGTTATACCTAACTTGATTTCACCAATACTTATATTGTTTCTTCTGTATCCAAGGTAAGTAACCAGGCGACCAAAATGACATTAAATATCACATGATTTCTTAATTTGCTAGCCGGGCATTGGTGTCCAGAGAACATTGGATCTATTATCTATTGTGTCTCATAATTCGGGGCCTGAGAAGTTTAACTATTTCTTGTGTTTATAAATTGGTTGGTTGGTGGTTGGACTTATTGTAAGTCCGTCTGGCTAGCTACCACCATCTTATCTAAGTCTGACGCCATAACAACAATGTTTTCAGCATTGTCGTGTTCCGGCAGTTAGAGATAAGATAGCCAGTTCCTCAGTGATTGAGGATTCCGTTAGAGGCTCGCTTCCATCTTCAGCCTTAACAATACTTAATATCAGGTATGATGAAGGCTAAGAGTCTCACCGTCAGTCATAAAAAAAAAACTGTAAGCACAAGTCGTGCGTGGCGTGTGGTTAGGTCATAAACTATTTGTTCTCTGCGTGGTAAACTGGTAAACAACCCATGTCTAGACGAAATAACACCGGCGGGTAGCGGCACAATCAAAGTTTTGTGCCATAAACAAAACTATTATAGTCGCCATTAATGCGAGGAACTTGGCGAGAATTTTTATGGTGCTGCCTAATAACGTGTCGCTCGGCAAACTAATCGCGGGCACTCGCGGGGACCGAAACGATAGGGTTGACAACGCCGACAAAGTATAAATGTGACGCTGAAAAATCACGAATAGAGCAAAAAGTGAAGTATTATGCAATACATGCCTCAAGATTGGAGAGAATCCAGAGGAAATTTATTAGATTTCTATGTTTTAAGTTAAAAATTCCTGCCATGGCGTATGAGGATCGTTGTTCGCGTTATATGGATTTTAATTAGTTGTATGCCGAAAGTAAGCGTATAACAGTTATTTAACTTATTGCTATCTGTGGAGGCTTGTAAATGACTCTTAGTAGTATAATTTATGTATCTACCTTGTAATGTTAGCTGTAAGCCCCCCAAATATTGTAAAATAAAATAAAATAAAATAAAACATACCAAAAGTATTTCGATGGTTAGGTCAGTTTGGTGGTCCAGTCCCTGTAGCGTGACAACCGAAACGTGATATATATCGCGCTATAAAGCGTTTTATCGACACTCAACTGTTAAAATACATTGTCTTTTGACAGGAAAACGCTATAAATCGCTGTAACATATTTATTTATTGATTTATTTAGTTTATTAGGAAAACAAACAGCAATTTTACAACACATGTAGGTTTCACAAATAAATAACACATTTGCCAATACAGTTTCCACAAATAGATTTTAAACATTGGTGTCTAAAGTTGAATAAAGTTAATCTAGTAACATACACAAAACAACAGGTAGTTATGAACACATTCAAACAATCCAGTGACACATGATTACAAAGGAAATAACAATTTACAGACTATTGAGTAAGTAACAACATTTTGTATTTTTTAGGTTTAGTGCAGAAAATGTCGATATGACAATACTTCAAATTGTATAATTTCATGGATCTTTGTATGAAACGATTTCTCGTAAAGTTTGTACGAGAATTAGATATAAAAAATGTACCGCATGGCCTTGTGTTGAACCTCGGACATCTTAGCAAAATTTTACTTAGCAGATAAGGCGAGTCGACATAGTTATTAACAATCTTATACAATAAAATTTGATCGCGTTGCTGTCTTCGCAAAGTAAGGGAAACAATATCGTCATCGACAAAATTTCGAAATTTATATTTCATTCTCTTAATGAATTTATCCTGTATTCTTTCAATACAATTTATATATACCGAATACTGTGGATTCCAGACACACGATGCGTATTCTAACTGGGATCTAACGAGGGCATTATTTAAGAGCATTATCGTTTTTAAGTTAGTAAACTCAACACTTTGCCTTAGTACGAAACCGAACATCCTATATGCCTTAGCAGTTATTATATTTATATGAGACGAAAAAGATAATATCGCGTTTTAATTGTCATGCTAGGGGTAGGGCGGCGAGTCAGTTTGCAACCCATGTTTAGTTTGTTAGTTTTAAAATAAAATTAGAGAAGGAGAATGGTTGCATTGATGAAATAAATTTTAGTTTGCGTTTCTGCTCAAGTACCTCTATAATTTAAAAAGTGTTTCGGTTAAAAAAATAATTTGGCAAATAGTCTTGAGACGTGATTACAGACCGAAATACACCGAAAAAATTTGCGCTCTAAAATTAACAACTGAAAATATCATGATTGAAGGCAGCCATACCTCCTTTATCTAATTAAATTACACTTACAATGATAATATTATAACAGATACCAGTTTAGTACGCGGTGGATTGAGAGCAATTAGCAGTAATGTTGGTAATCATACCTGGTCCACCTCGAGTAGTTCTAGAGCACGAAGGATCCAACGGCCTTCATAAATTTAACAGAGGTTGAAACAAGGACACCTATACCATCTTGAATTAAATATTCAGTGCGTACTTGTTTTAGGATAGTATGCCACTCTTGAATTAAATATTCACTGCGTACTTGTTTTAGGGTAGTATGGTATTGGTATTGGTGATGGGCTCTTTTCTCCGCATTTAGACTCCCATTTGGTCCGTTATGCTCGAACATAGCATCGGTATGGCTAGTCAAGCCATCCCAGCTCCTTCCAGAAGCGCAGAAGCCTCCTGGGGCGTTCACAGGCTTCTAGGAGCGACCTCACGTCTTTGAGGATTTCTGCCCGTTGTGCGGCCAAACCCACCCACTCCATTATCACGTGGGCGGCTGTTTCCTCTGCGTCCAGGCATCCCCTACATAGGGGGCTGTCTGTCGCATTCATGATGAATAGTAGTCGGTTTAAAGTTAAGTGACCTGTAAGTGTGCCTACAACTATTCGGAGGTCTGGACGATTAAGGCTGAGCAGTCTACAGGTCAACCGCGACGAGACTGCAGTCATCGCCAACTTGGACTGTCTACAGCTTGTTTGATCTACCCAACGCTTATTATGTGCAGCACGAGTACGCTCTCTTACCCATGAGCGCAGTTGGCTAAACGGGAGTGGCAGAATGGGTATGGGTCCAGCCACTGTTGTGGAGGATCCCCTTCTTGCCAGCTCATCGGCGGCATCGTTCCCGTGTGATCCACTATGCCCTTTAATCCATTGTAGGATTACTCTGTTGTTGGATGCTAAACGATCCAATACTAGGGTAGTATGTCTCTCTTGAATTAAATATTCAGTGCGTACTTGTTTTAGGGTAGTATGCCACTCTTGAATTAAATATTCAGTGCGTACTTGTTTTAGGGTAGTATGCTACTCTTGACTTAAATATTCAGTGCCTTTGCATTGCATCTTGTGCTTGACAGTTTTTTTTATAAATAGTTATATGTTTCCAAATCTGCTATGACTGAAATCTACGAGGGCTGATTGATAAGTATCCGTAACGAAGAACTTAAAAAAAGATACGCAAAAAAATGGATTTGATCGAACTTATGGAATTTGTATGACAGGACCTTGAACTTTCTGTGTAGTGATTTTCTTAACAATGGAAAGAACGCGCCTCTACACTCGTCTATGGTTGCAGTCGCGAAACTGCTGAATGAATTGCGCTTCGAATTGCTACTGCATCCACCCTAATTCCCCAGATCGCCCCATGCGACTTCCACTTATTCCCAAACTTGAAGAAAGGGTAAGGTGGCCAGAGATTTTCAACAAATGATGAAGTCATTGTTGCCGTAGATGAGTATGTTGAGGGGTTGGAGAAAATATTTTATCAAACTGGTGTAACGGCATTGGAGAAGCGCTGGAATAAATGCCTCGAGGTAGTAGGATACTAGGTTGAGAAATAAATTTAATTTAAATGGATTATTAAAGATTTTCTTTGTCGTTTCGGAAACCTATCAATCAGCTCTCGTATGTAGTGCAGTATTTAGTGCAAAGTAATCATTATCTTTTGCAATGATAGGTAATGAATGGCACTGACTTTTCGATAATTAAAGATCTAATCTGTGACTTTTAGACCAGAATTGTACGAAGATTTGGATGAATGATAAGCACCAGCCTTGATGTAAAGGACATGTCTGGGTCAGTAATAGGATTAAGTTACTAGTACCTTCTGAAGATTAGATATGCACACGGTGTCCGTGAGCTTACAGGGTTTCGGATCTTGACTGAGAAGGATTAGTAGGATTTGTTGTTTTATGAATATTAAAAGGAGGGAAGGAGCCTCGTAAATAATAAATAAAAATCCTGTAAACTTAGTTCTTCTTACACGCCGCGAAAGGAAGCTACAAAATGTCGATTTTCGGATAACTTTTGGCGTGTGTGGTCTTGCCTCCTGGCATACTTTTTGTATGAATTTCAGACAACGTCAATGAAATATGCCACTATGAGAAACTGGCCCTTCTTTCTTCATTTCTTGGTGTAATTAATAAATAACTAAGTGACTGCTTGAAACAAAATTAAATGATATAAAATTAAAGCCCTAATTCCAATTTAATTTCATTCTATTTCACTTAAAATCTATTCCGACAGATAAGCGGATCTTCCTTGAATTCCCAGTTAATTGTTTTAAAGATTTTACGCCGTTACAAAGAAACGAAAAATAATTAAATTAGGATTCAGATTACGTTCAGAACGATGCGCGAATTACTTTCTCTATTATGTAAAAATATACTGTCCTCATTAGACGGTTAAAATGTTATAATAATATATTGCCGATTGTCTTGTCAGACAATCTGATCGGATTCACTCAATACACGTCCTATTTTGGCGTCCAATATTTCTAAACTCAGTCCAAAGAGCAAAATAATATGCGCTAGAGAGTCAACTGGCAAATCGGAAGGGGAATCGGACGTTTATTTCTTCTCTGTACATACAGCGCCTTCAGACAATTGGGTAAGACAATAAAATCGTAAACGCGTAGCGCTCTTTCCGACTCGGACGTCCGATCCGACTATCGGATCGGATGCGTATTGAGTGTTCAAATAAATGTATGGCACGAGTGCCTTCCGATTGTCTGATCAGACTATCGGAGAGAAAAATCTGACGTCTATTCCTAGCCTAAGAAGGAGATATTTGCAGTGCATTTATCTTTTGCGTTTCAAAAGTTTTTATCTTAAATCAGACACACTGATATGTCACAAATTATTATCTTAATTATATTTGAGAAACATTTTTATCATGATGTACGACATGTATGACAATGAAAAATACATGAATATTTATTGAAAATATTAATTGAGATTTTTGACATCTTCCTTAAAATCACAGTTATGTGCGCATTAACGTAAAATCTTTGTATAAGAGACACTTATGCAAATTACCTACTGATGTCTACCAAACCTATAATGACGCAGTGGTACTGCAGGGCGATTCTCGCACTGAAATATGTCGAATTCGACATTTTTCTATCCTTAATATCTTTATTAAAAATGCAAGTAAAATCTCTACCACTGTCAAAATCCTTTAGTTTTCAATGAGCTTTGACAATCCTATAATGTCAAAGATTGTTTTCAGTAAGATTTTAAACTGATTTTTGACTCTTAAAAATGTCGAATTTGAGATGTCGAAGGCGCGAGAATAGGCCCGTTGGTACTGTACTGTACTGTACTGCCTGCAGCTATATAGGGGCGAACTGTAGCTTAAGGGTTTTATAGCTCTTGTGGTTATCATGTGATGACGTTTGTCGTGTGTTTCGGCGTTATATATAACTAGATTCCGCCCGCGGTTTATATATTCCCGTGGGAATATCGGGATAAAAAGTAGCCTATGTAACACTCCGTGTAACACTTTCAACTAACTATATGCCAAAAATCAAGTCAATTGGTTGCTTAGTTAGAACGTGAAGGTAGGACAAGCAAACACACGTTTACAATGCATTTATATGCATTTATAATATTATAAATATATAGTTAGGATTAATATCTTCGCTGGCTCTGATATCTGTAATATATAATTATGTGTGTGTTGTTGTTACATATTGATTTATTTGACTGACGCCTATATTTTGTTCTGCAGGTTCACCCCGAGAACAGCGAGTGGACGTGTTTCGAGCAAAGCGCGCTCCTCGACGTGATGAACTTCTTTGGCCTGGAGAACACCGTCGAGAAGATCGCCATGAAGCAGTACTCCGCCAACATCTCCAAAGGTACGTTCTGCTCCAGTTTAGTAACATACAGGAGCTCTATTTTTGATTCACTCGTCTCGAGGATTCTATTGATTATCGTGCGACGTTTGAGTTTCCGTATTCCGTAAAAACGACCTTGGCCATATATGCAAAACTTCGCTTTTCGACTGTAGTACCACGTCTCAACGAGAGCGTGCGAGGGGCAAAGCGAAAAGCGTGCTATGTCCACGCATGCAAGGTCGCTAATCGCCTAATCGCCTCCTCGTTCGCCTCGCCACTCGCGCGACGAGTGATTCAAAAATATAGATCCAGAGGTGGTCATATTATAATTAACGACACTAGTAAATTTTAATACAATCGAGGTAACTTTGGAGCCTTGGTTCTCTGCCAAGGATTGACCGAGCTGTCATCTGATGATGGCCATCCAGGGAGTGAATGGAGGAGATCCAAATTGCTATACACACCCAACTGATCTGATCAACATTCTAAGAGCTGATTTTTATACAAGAAATAGGCTAGTGTCGTTAATAAAGTGGCCACCCTGTATACTACGCACTATCATAGCCTTTGAAAGTCGTCGTCTCAGCCACATGACACTTACTGCTGGGTATAGGCCTCCCCCAAGGATCTCCACGACGATCTGTCCTGCGCTGCCCGCATCCAGCGGCTTCCCGCGACCTTCACCAGATCGTCGGTCCACCTTGTGGGGGGCCTACCCACGGAGCGTCGTCCGGTACGCGGTCGCCATTCCAGAACCTTTCCGCCCCAACGGCCAACGGCCTTTGAAAGTAGGTACAAGGAGTATCAGAATACAGAAACAACTTTCTCTTAAACTTGTGACCACTAAAATTATAGTCTTTTAAATGTAAGGTTTTCTTGTATTCTAGTAACAGACTGTCAAGGTGCCGCAGAAATGAGTGGTTTCAGTCTGCCTTTTACTGTGAAATAGTAATGAGCGCAAAGTGGGTCAACGGAACGGAGTAGAATATCCTTTCCTTCCTCAAAGAAAGAGTTCAGAAAACTATGAAATGACGTTTAACTCGCTGAAAGCACATCTTTGGAAATGGTGTTGCAAGTCGGATGGGCCGTGTGGAGCCAGCTCAGCTCGCTATGGAAGACCGTGCACATGAACATAAACGGATAGTGTGATACACCATTGCAATTTGATAGAATCCTGCAGTCACCAAGCCGCAGTCCTACATTTGTTGTTGCCAAATTAATGTTGTAAATTCTAGGACAATGCTTTAATCGATAGCTTGACAAAACTACCATGACATCTGTGCACACTTCGAAATAGCGAGTAAATGCATTGAAGTTGTACTTTGACTTTGATTAACCTCTGGATCTCAAATCCTTAGGTGCAAGATTTATATTATAAATAAATAAAAAAATATTTTCATAACAGAGATCCATAGTGTGAGTAGGTACTCACACTATTGAACAAAGTATTAATTAACTTATTGTTTATTAAATATAAAACTACAAAGACCATTGCTATATACCAAAGACTAATAAGATGGGGTTGTCTACATCTACACCACACTAGACTTTTTGATGCAGACTTAACCAATGCCGCAGAAAAGGGGAGTCCCACTTGTCTGCCAACGCGATCAGCAAGCTGTTGGAGCTGGAACGAACTCGTCCTAATAACGACGCGCTCTTCTTCCGTATGATTGAATAAAAATCGTTGGTTTCAGCTTCAGAAAATATGTTGGAAGCGCTTAAAAACGCCCAGCCCCAACAGCACCCTAAACGCGTCGTTGTATTGTACACGAAGGACATCGTATGTTCGCGGCGTATAGTTGACCCACAGGCGCACAGGTGTACATCGATTTATGAAGATTTCGGTTAATTTATGGATGTTCCGGGACCCGGGGCACAGACTGAAATATTGAGACAAACCCGTAGGGTCCCATAGCCTTAACATGAGCGTATATTGACAGTCGTAGCTCAATAACGCTTCACTGTCCTCTCACATCTTAGCGGGGAAAAAAATGCAGCATCATACGCCCCTTGCATGAACCCCCTAGCCTGCTAAGCTTGGCAACCCTAAATCCAGCGCCTCATTCGCAGGCAAGGAGCTGATCGAGTCGTTCATGAAGGAGGTGTACGCGGACGGCGTGATGGACCTGCGGCCGTGGCAGCGCCAGGACGCCGAGCACAACCGGCAGCTGCGGCGCATCATTTCGCGCAACGCCGAGCCGCTGTCGCCGCGCGCCGTACCCGAGCCCGAGCCGAGGCGGCACTCGCAGCCAGGTCAGTCAGCCTATTTTTTTTTTATAATGAGGAGAATGCATTTACGCATACACTGTGTTATACTGGGCTCACCTAGAGAGTCAGGCGTCCTATCCCCCGTCGAGCCTAGTAGGCTCGGCGGGGTTTCGGGATAGGATCAAACCAGCTCCCGCCCCCCCAGGAGGACGGGAGAAGGGAGGGACCGCCGCCTCCCGGACTTCGAAAGGCTCAATGAGGGAAACCGGGAAACCAGCTAAACCCCTCACTACTTGCTCTCATACCGCTATTAGGTCACGGGGGGTGTGGTGACAGTCGCCCCTAAGGTCAGTCAGCCTGCCTCTCTGTATCGGCACGTCTTACACTTTCTTAAATTAAAACCCACCCTAACTAAATCTTAAAAACAATATGATTACTTAACTCAAATATTAACAGAGAGCCGCTCTGTAACCGCGTCCTGCGCCCGTGCCCGAGCCCGAGGCGAGGCGCCACTTGCACCCAGATCAGTCAGAAGTCTCTCTCTGTTTTTAGTCGCGCTACGGCTCTTGTCGGCTACAAACCTGCCGCCTATGTTCTATTCTGGGTTCTGGGTCACAGAATAGCATTTAGGGCCATAGTGCTCGTGTAATTAATATTAAATACAATTGAACAGAGTGCATTTTAATCTAGTCGTTGCTTAGCATTACTACTACGCACGGATTTGATACTCCGATCTCACTTGTTCAGCCCAGATAAAACTTAAACATCATCATCATCATCAGCCTGTGGACGTCCACTGCTGGACATAGGCCTCTCCTAGCTCACGCCTATTGTGGCGTTCATAGGAGGTTATTAGCCTACTGCTACCACGCTGGCCAGACGGGTTGGTAGAGGGTTTGTTTCAAGTTTTCCTTCTCTCGCACAGGTGTTCAATACGTCGAGCCTCTTAGTCGACTCTTACGACATCCCAGGCATGTAAGGGAGTGGTGACACTTGTATTCTTAGGCCGTCGCCACGCGGCACTAAAACTTAAACGGTTGCAATCAATTCCTGTATTTCTTATGCATTATACGTACAATCGTGGAACTTCCCGGTTGACCAGTAGAGTTTCTTTGAGAAACGTTTTCTCGGAAAGTACTAAGGTTAAAGAAATAATTTATTATTCAAATGAAATACCTGTTAACGTTCTATTATTTGTGATATAAACATTTTCTATATATTTACTACTTTTTTAAATGAAGCTTCCTAAAAAAAAATCTACTAATCAACCGGGAAGTTCCCTGACTGTACTTACTACAACGAATATTTCTAGCTTTGGACTTAAAAAACTTCAGTTTGATTCTGGTTTTGTACAGTCAGCACGTCAGGCAAGCTTTAGCTACGAAAGTAGTAAACGATAGCGAGTGACATAAAAACGCTCTCTGTTGCCTGTAAATCTTGACGTGGGAATTTTTCCGAAAAGAAATAAAAAAAATATATATAAATAAAGTTACACAATGAAATTGTTTACGAAACAAAATGTGCATTGCAATGTCGTAGTGCAGAAGCGAGGTGTGATTGCACCGACCTCGACGCTGTTTCCGCATGAATATTAATCGCACGATCGATCGCCGCACTGCTCTTAGAAAAAGCAAGCTTTCATAGACCGATAGGGA
Organism: Chrysoteuchia culmella; assembly: GCA_910589605.1. Classification (NCBI taxonomy): domain Eukaryota; kingdom Metazoa; phylum Arthropoda; class Insecta; order Lepidoptera; family Crambidae; genus Chrysoteuchia; species Chrysoteuchia culmella. Next base: position 21,750,124 of record OU342651.1, read on the forward strand.
TAAGTTTTGAGGTTTCAAAAATATTAAAGTTCTTGATTTTTGGTATACAGTTCCAGGACCATTTACTTAACCTAATATATGATTTTGTGTCATCTTAGGTGCAGGGATAAGTATATATTGACGTTTTTGTCTTTTTTGACATTATCGGCCGGAAAGAAAATTAGAGACGATAATTTTACTTTCATGGGGATTAGAAAGTCGTAAACGATGTACACGAGATTTTTGTGTCATCTCTCTCCACGGGAATACTGTTATTTAACCATTACCTAAGATGTCGCCTCAGTAGCTCAAAAGAATATTAGAGTTGGTGAAATAAGTGTTATAAGTTTTAGATCAATGGTATCTTTTGTTTATAATGTTTTGTGTCAGATTCCTCCATGGCATTTTCAGAAACTTTCCTTTTGTTGTTCAAAACGCTGTAAAAGTACCAAAAGAAAATTCAAGTTATTAGAGTTTATGTTTTTATTATCTTTATGATATAACGAAACACTATTAAAAATTTGTGTCGTTTTTATCCATGGAATCTTATATTATTAGATTCAGTTTAAATCCGGAACATTTTGAAATTTGCCGCTAAGAGCAAGCACATGGGACGCGACGCGACACGCGAGCGGTGTGTGTGACCTTGAGAGCGCCCATACGTCGGCGTCGCTCGTCGGTGGTTTTCGTAGTGCAAATGTAAAGCCGTACGTGCTGTTGACCGTACCTACATTGCTAGTCAAGAAGGTACCTACTTAATTAGTTTTAAGTAAGTTGATGACCAGACTAATATGTTTTTTAGAAATAGGTAAACATTAAATAAAAAGCAAAAAAAAAAACAGGATATACATCTGATCTAGGCAAGTAAGTAAGTATAATTTGATTTTTACTTTTTACCACCTCAAGTGCCACTATTCTAAATGACAACCTTTCTGATTGTTAAAATTGAAATTAGAAATCATGCACCCACTGTCAATCACTCGTTTAATACATTTTGTTTTATAGTTTTGCATTTCTAACCCATTCATTATTATTAATGAGAACCAAGAATACTGGTTCTTCTATACGATGATACCGGTGTCAGTTAATTTGCGTCAGTACTGGGAGTCCCGGGAAAAAAATTTAACTTTGAATTCCCGGTACTTTTCCCTATCTCGAACTCATTCATTTGAATATATTTATATTGAAGTTTACTATTAATGAGAACCGGTTCTGCGATACCATGTTAAAATCGGTGCCAGTTAATGTGCCCCAGTAAGTACCGTATCGGAAATCTCGGGAAAATTCGTAACCAGGAGTTCCTGGGACTATGCCCTAGCATTATTTATCGATGTTATATAAACATTATCTGACTTCTGATCTTTCCTTTGGCCACAGAATACTTAATAGTACAAGTACAGAAGGTTCACTTCGCAACTACAATCAAATAAATTGCTAGTCTAGCTCACGACGCAATAAAGTCCAATTCACGTCTCGCTGCGCTAAATGCCTAGCATTATATTCACCTACATTCTGCGTCTCTTTCTATCGCGTAACTCTTATTCTTTCTGACGCAGCTAGGGTTGCCTCTTTGTGATTCATTTATTGAAATATATATAAACGTCCATGACTCAGGTACAAATGCTCGTATTCAACATAGGTACCTACAAACATTTGCCCCTACCGGGATTCGAACCCGGGACCTCAGAGTAGGCGAGACCTTGAAACCTGTGTACGTACCACTCTACCACGGAGGTCGTCGATGCGTTAATTATATCCTACAAAAAATTACGAACTAAGTACTCAGAAAGGTAGGTAGCTAGATTCACAACACAAGGTTGAACAGAACCATGGCGCGAGCTAGACTAGTCTTCAAAAATAGGTAAGCGCAATTCATAAAATATATATTTATACCTAACTTTAAGATGTACTTAGTATGTACCTATTTCTCTAACCATGCCATATTATGCTAGTGAAGAGAAAAAATGTAGATACCTAACTAAGTAGGAGGGTAGGTAGTTACCTACCACTACCTACTTATAACGACAAAACAGAGCGTTAGTCTCAAACATCAGAAATTCGTTTAATTCTATCTAACTCGTGAAAGATTATTACACCAACCTACGTTCCTACTTATTTCGTAACCTAAGTAGGTAGGTACCTACCTATTTAAATATTAAACCTACGTAATAAACCCAACATGAATGAGAATTTCATAATAATAATAACCACTTTAAAGTAGTACTTGCCTTTCATCGTCCTTAGGGAGCGTAAAAAAAGTTAACTTTGGATCGCGATTCGTGTTTAAACAGTTGAACACTGCACAATATTTACAAGCTTTTTTTTTACGTGTTGCCATTTTAAATTTAACTTATTTTAAGGTAGTTAACTACGGAAAGTAGGTGACAAACAAAACTCGCGCGTGCGTCACTGCTCGCTCGTGAGTCCCTACTAGATTGGCACCGCCGGAGGGGCCGCCGCGCGTAGGTATGTTTTCGAGCATACACGGGGAGTGAAACAGGCCTGCTTTGGCTAGCCATATTTGCATTGCAATCAACACTTTTCACAACAAAATTTCTACACTCTTTACATGTGTGCGTCTCCTCTTACCTATAATTTGATTTAGTTAACAAATGTAAAATCCGTTATTTGCTGTATGTGTAGTATTTAACTTTTGTTAAGTTTTAATTTAGAGCTGTGGATTTTGAAATAAATAAATAAATCTCCTGAGATCGTAAACTTTCCGGTTTTGAGGGGATTGTGGAGACAGGTTCATTTGCCCAGGTAGCTACTAATTAAGCATCTTATCGTTGTTCACAAGTATGGAGACAATTGAATATCGGGTCATCATTCAATGCCTTCCTAGCAAAGAAAATCCAGTATCCAGCCGTAGGGTTTGTGAGCCGATGGCGTAGCTTCTTTGACGTTCATAAGTGCTTGTAACAGCATAGACTGAATAACTGATATTGAATTTGAATTTAAATTTGATGCACGAGCCCCTACTGAACTGGTTCATGAACCTGTCTCCGCAGGCAGACTCTTAATAGTTCAATACAACTCTGCCCCCTTGTCATGTAACCCAAAAAGCTTCAGTTGACGACCGAGCAAGTCTATAGCTTTTATTGATATAGATGTAGAATCGTTAAATTTTTTCGCCCTGGCCTTTAGTGAAATAGCCAAGCCAATGCTAACTTACATCTTGTCCCTAATTACCTAATTCGGTTGTCCACTGAGGCTGTAAGATTAACAGGATAAGAAACAGGTCAGTCCTTTCAACCTGAATCCTACTTTGAGGGATATGCTTGCTGATCATGCGTGTCATTTTCATTAAGTTTCAACTTTTAATATTTCATTAAAATTTTAATTAGCATGAAAAAAGCTTTGCTTTACTGGCAAAGGTTTTTTACGCTGAAATGGTTCCTCCAACTATACCAAACGCAAACTCAGTTGTTTTCGAGAGTCATAACGAGTCGTCTAGCTCGCAGGTTCGACGACTTCCTCACGAACAAGCCGGGTTCTGAAAAGGCTTGAGCACTAAAGACCACATCCATATGCTTCGGCAGGTTATACAGAAGACCGAGGAGTATAATTTGCTACTTTGCTTGGCGTTTGCGGACTATAAGATTCTCTCCAGAGGTGCCAAGTGGACTATAGGTATTTCGAGGTGTTGAGGTACTTATTGGAACATGCCACCATGTCGGACCGATTACAGAACCAGAACACAAATCCCATCCAACTTCAGCGAGGTGTGAGACAGGGAGACGTCATTTCTCGGAAACTGTTCACAGCTGCGTCGAAGGATATCTTTAGCTCTTGGACTCGAAAGGACTCGGCATCAACATTAATGGCCAGTATCTGACACATCTTCGTTTAGCCAATGATATAGTCCTTGCGGCTGAGACCTTGGAAGATCTGAACACAATGCTCGAAGATCTCCGTAGTGCTTCCCAAACATTGGGTCTTAAGATGAACACGGAAAAGGCGAAAATCATGTCAAATTCCCATGTTATACCCACTTCAGTTCACGTTGGGAACCCTACACTCGAAATGTTGACCACTACGTTTACCTTGGACAGACAATCCAGTTAGGTAAGTCCAACTTCGAGAAAGAGATCTCCCGTCGAATCCAACTCGGATGGGCAGCATTCAGGAAGCTCCGTAAAATCATCGCGTCCAACTTACCGGAGTGTCTCAAGACGACAGTCTATGACCAGTGTGTGTTGTCAGTGATGACTTACGGTAGTGAATCGTGGTCGCTATAACTATGAGTATGCTCGGCGTTTCCCTACGTGATCGAATCTGATATGAGGTGATCCGTAGGAGAACTAAACTGATCAAAGCAACTGACATCGCTCGAAGGATTACTCGGCTGATATGACTGTGGGTGGGGCACATAGAGAAGAACCGATGGCCGCTGGGGCGGAAAGGTTCTGGAAGGGCGACCTCCGACAAGGTGGACCGACGGTCTGGTGAAGGTCAAAGGAAGCCGCTGGATGCGGGCAGCGCAGGACCGATCGTTGTGGCTTAAACGATGACCACGACTTGATGATCGAAGTTTAGATCCAAACATCTTTAAGGGCGCTTTTAGTTTAGACGTTTCTTGTCGGATCGCTGCGGTGCCGAAGCGGTGCATTTGTCGTTTTGCGCACGGACGGTCGTTTGTTTCCATACAAAGCGCGCGGTGCGGTTACAGTGCGGCGTCGGTATCTATCTATTTTTGTGGCGGTACCGACGCCGCACAAAAGATATTTTTGTTATAAGCTTGAACGCAAACCCCTTGAGCAGAGACAGAAAGTAGCGTTGTTGCGAGCTTAACGCTTTATTATCTGATATATTTCGGTCTGAAATGGACAGCTATACTCTTCCCCTGCCATTAGACAAACATAAATACGAATATGTACTTCACAATATATTCCAAAGACTGGCGTTCAATGCGTCGAAATCGGCTAAGCGTTTTTATTATTTTATCTTCTGTACCACGCTAGAGTGTAACTTCTTACCTGTTCTTGTGTTTCCGAATACTTACAAACCCGGGGATTCTAAATCCCTAATGAATACCTTCTAGGCTCATCGTTGATTGTATGATACTCCTAGCTTATCATTAGGCGGTATAACAGGGCAGTGACCTATTTATCAGAGTGAGACAGCAATAGCCAGACAGTAATATGACCGGTAATATGAGCGTATTTCAATAGTACGTTATAGTATAAAAGCTGAATTTTGTGTGTGTTACGCGGGGAACTACCAAAAAATTGTTTCACAGCAGCAGCACTTTCTATGGTTCTTTCATCTTGCGTCTAACATTTTCATTTATGCACACATTTTAAACAGCTCAATAATACAAAAAAGCTTTAGGGGTTTCTCAGTACCGGGAGTAGCGATATTCCCGGTTCTCTTAACGGAGTATCGGACCCGGTTCCTGTAAATCTACGACTATGTCGTATTTAGTAAGTACAAGCTATAAATTTTGTTTTGCTGACTCTACTTAAAGCATAATACTTTTTTTATATGATAAATAAAAAAATAACAACTACCGAAAAGCGATAGGTACCTGTAAGTAAAAGTGAAAATCTACTAAATAACTCATAAAGGTATAATATCTGCTCTGCTATGCGACCGACGACCCGGACAGGGACATCCTGTCATTCTTTCACTTGCATAAAAGTAACAGTATTGAAAATTAGATGTGACCTGCGTCTACATAGTAGATTAACGCTTAATATAGACTGTGATGATAATCTCTACATAACCGAACGACGGCGTGTGTTCTTTCGTTCATCAATTCAATCCTTACCTAATCTGATCTAATCACGGGATAATCTAATTACCTATTATAGTAGGTACCGAATATAACCCGACTGAGACGGACGCCGCGATGTCACACGGTCCACGCGTATAGGTAGGTTGACCGCGCCGGGCTTGCCGCCTGCGCTTCGTTCGCATCGCGCGCTATGTACCTACTAACTTCGTGCGCTTTTTGTATTTTTTTCTTAATTAATAATGCCGTGAATTAATATGACACAAATTCACACTGTCCATCAATCATGCATTTTTAATATCAAATAAGTAAATTCTAATAATTGTAATATTTTTTTAAAGCACTTATAGCTCGGACAAACAAAAAAATTTAAAATACTAAAATCCCATGCCTGAATCTGGCACAAATTTATTTCATGGGTTTATTTAAGTAATCTGCAGATTATGGTACTAGTTATTTAAACTCTAATTTTTTTTTGCCTTAGTTATTAATGTACTGACTTTAAATCACTTTCCCCTGGACGAATGTGACACAAACTAGGTTTGTACACTACGCAGGCTATCTTAAATTCAATACCATTGCGTTTTTTAACTTGAAATCAATTTTGTAAGTTTTATTTTGAATTATTTATATCCACCACAAATATTCGAATTTCTATAGATGCATAGGCAAGAAATGACACAAAACGCAAAAATAAGCTTTTTATATGCAAATACATCCACAGGCAAGTTTTTATAAACTTTAGAATTTTTGAAGGTTTTGCCTACAAAATAACTTAGCGCGATCGGTCTATTCAGTGGCCTTCATTAACGCTTTTGTTTAAATTAATTCATCTTAATACGGAATTAGAAAAAAAAAACAATGTAATAATAACCACAGAAATAGGGCGGGTTTCACCACTTACTGATAAGTTCTGTGTAGCTTAAATGACAGATAATCTCTGTATACAGGGTTACAGGGAAAGTCGTACTGAATATTAAAGGACGTTATTATTTAGGTCATTTCTGATGAATTTGATCCTATAATATAGTGTCCGAAACTTAACCGTTATGGAGATATTGATATCTTTAAGTTTTTTTTTTAAATATCCCAATTTTTTTGCTTTTTTGCCAATCTTTTTATGATTAAGACTTCTAGGGTTCGCTTTTTTATGTATTTAGTTAGAAGACATGCCAATGAATAAAAATGATCAACAAAAACTCAACCCTCCATTAACAGCTTAAAATAACTGCATGACAACGGTATAAATTAAGTAATTTTTGCTATGTATTCCTAACTTTGAAGCGCTATGGTAAAAAAAAATTGTATGGAACTTATTCTGCAGATGATTTTAAAAACTTCTACGTCTTCTTAGCTATTCAAAAAGGTATAACACTAGCTATTAAATAGGCAAAACATTGAGCAAATAACAGTTCAGTTAGCAAAAGCTACATTTTCAGTTTGATGTAAAAATTGCTTCAATACGTAAATAAAAAAATAAAAACTGTGATATTTTTATAATTCATGTTCAACATCTACTAGTAATGTACAATACATCGTAAATCCAAACAAGTACGACGAACTGACGTGGGACGACCTCGTATTTTTGATGACGACGACGAAGAAAATAATGAAATTCGACGCCTTTTTCAAGCCGACCCAACCACGTCAACAACTGTTGTTGCTCGACGGCTCGGTATTTCCCAGTGGAAAGCCTGGTTCGTAATGCACAGTTCTGGCCAATACCCTTACCATTACACGCCAGTGCACGTAAATGAAGAAGGGGACCCGCTGAGGCGACTAGACTTCTGCAGATTTATGCTAAATGCCGATATTGATGATCCGGTTTTTTTAAAGAAAATTTTGTGGACAGATGAGTCTAAGTTTGACAAAGACGGTATCACAAATTACCATAACGCCCATTATTGGGCTCCCAAAGCGCAAGGTAATCCCAATAAAAAAAGATTAAAAGGATCGGAGGCAAAGGAGATTCAGTCTCAACGTGTGGATGGGCATAATTTCTAATTATTTGATAGGGCCATACTTTTTGCCCGATAATTTGAATGGCGAGATGTACGAGAACTTTTTAAGGGAGGAGTTATACTCTTTAATGCTCGATTTACCTCTGGCAATAAGACAAAATATGTTCTTTCAACACGATGGCTGCCCAGCGCACTACAGAAGAAGTGTTCGAGCATGGTTGGATGAAAATTACCCAAACCGGTGGATTGGAAGAGGTGACCCATACCGTGGCCGGCAAGAAGTCCCGATTTAACGCCGATGGATTTTTTATGTGTGGGGTCATATGAAAACCCTAGTGTACGACGAAATGACACCAATCGCAAATATCGAGGTTTTACGACAAAAAATTATTGATGCGGCTGAGGAAATGAGGCGGAGCCTGCAAACATCTGTTGTAAAAAGTAATTTAAGAAAACAAATGAGAATTTGTATAAGAAATAGTGGCGGCCATGTTGAACATGAATTATAAAAATATTACTGATTTTTTTGTTTTATTTTCGTGATTTAGCTATTTATACCTCAAACCAAAAATGTAGCCTTTGCTAACTGAACTGTTATTTGGTCAATGTTTTGCCTATTTAATAGCTAGTGTTATACCTTTTTGAATAGCTAAGAAGACGTAGAAGTTTTTAAAATCATCTGCAGAATAAGTTCCATACAATTTTTTTTTATCATATCGCTTCAAAGTTAGGAATACTTAGCAAAAATTATTTAATTTATACCGTTGTCGTGCAGTTATTTTAAGCTGTTAATGGAGGGTTGAGTTTTTGTTGATCATTTTTATTCATTGGCATGTCTTCTAACTAAATACATAAAAAAACGAACCCTAGGAGTCTTAATCATAAAAAGATTGGCAAAAAAGCAAAAAAATTGGGATATTTAAAAAAAAACTTAAAGATATCAATATCTCCATAACGGTTAAGTTTCGGACACTATATTATAGGATCAAATTCATCAGAAATGACCTAAATAATAACGTCCTTTAATATTCAGTACGACTTTCCCTGTAACCCTGTATAAGACCCGTGTTATCCATTCTAATGTTCCCTCCAGCGCCATGAGTATAACACCTACAGCCTTCACTAATAGCTTCAAAAATCACAAAAAAAAATGTAGACGGCAGGTTTTTTTTTTAATTGTCCTTATCAAAGTCAAAGGTCAGAAAAACTTTTTTCTCAAGTGCATTTTTTGCTGACAGCTAGAATTTTACATGGTCCGATTTTACTGGCATCATAGGTCAAACATAAGCACTTATCGACGGATTGCACACGTGCGTAGCACGCGCTTAAGTCTAGTTTGACATAATTTTTATAATTGAACTGTCAAATTATCTTCCAAGTTAGCTATCCAGAACTTATCAGTCGGTGGCGAAACCAGCCCTTAGGGCCTGTTTCACAATATTACTTGACAGATGTTTTGAAAGTTTCGATATCAAAAATATGTTAAACGAGCAACCCGTGTGCGCATAATGCGCAAAAAACACATAATAACATTCAAAAAAGTTTTTTTTTTTTTTTTTTAGTTTTTGCTAAATTTCTCGACTTATCCGACCACTTCAGACAAATACCTTTCTAACGGTGTATTGCACTTGATTGTGCGACTTTTAGTTTAGGAGGAGAAGCGGCTTCACTGCCGTATATAGATATATATAGATTTTAGATTGTGAAACAGACCCTAGGTACTAAGTTTTTTAAATCACTGAAGTAATAGATCAGTTCCCGAGCATGACTCTTGAGGCAATGTTTGCAGTATAAGAATATAATTACCTAGCTTTCCTTTAGCTAACTATTGAAATCACAGGCATTACTATGATAATAAGATAGAGAAATAAAGCCTTAGAAATTTGATAATCCGCTGATCTTCCCCTTCTAAAAATTTAAAGAAAAAATGACATGTTAAGATATTAAGACTTCTCTACTTTTTTTTTGCACGAATTTTTTGGTTGTCTTGCAGAAAAAAACATCGCTCTAATTAATGAATACGCGATAATAATATGATGAAAATGTGTGCTGTTTAAAAGTTAAAGCTGTATTTTGAAATTGAAGAATGGGTAACAAGAACAATTAAGCTTATTCTAAGGTCGAAGGATTTCATTCGCGCGGTGCGACCTTAAATACTTGCGACCTTAAATACTTGAAAATGGTATCACATGCTTCTGCACCCACGGTCAGGTTTCGGGTGAATCTTCATATAAATAAATAAGCCTTTAGCCCCCAATTCATAGGTCAGCCATGAAAATTTAATTCACAATCCAATTATTGAGCGTTCTACATAAAGTTCGAGTTTAAAAATCTACATATCTTTAGGTTGAAAATGTTGAGTGTTTTAAATTTTCTTTGCTTACAAGCAATAGCACAAATTGGTTTTATACTTAAAATTTTGATATAATGTATAATACCCCTAAATGTCAACTAATGCTATAAGCGTACCTAAATTTTAAGTTATGGCGCGCACTGTTTATTGAAATAAAAAAAAAAACCGGATATTAAATGCGTTATATTTCACGAATTAATTATTTACGTATTTATTCGGAACTTACCGTATTTTATCGGCACCGTTTCAGCTGCCGAGATCACGGGATGACCACGGCAGCTGAAAAGGTGCCGAAACGTCGGGAAAATAAAAAAAACCGCTAAAAACCTAAAAATACGGACAATTAGATCTTAGTTCCTGAAATATAGTGCGTTTAATATCCAGAAAAGCTGTTTTATTTTAATGCTATAAATTCCAACATTTATTTTAATTTAAGTAGATGTTTTGTGACCGTTTTTCATTGGTATATATACCAAATTACCAATAAATAAACTTTTCCAAATATTTTGTTACTTTGAAATTGGAAATTCTCTATTATATCAGGCACTAGGGGTAATTGCCGTAAAAATTCACCGAACGATGCCGGGCCAATTGAAATGAGTAACACATTGCGTTGCATTGCGAATAGTCCGCTGTGGACCGTTGGATGAGTTCCAACGCAATTCACGGTCAAGAACTAAACAGCGAGCTTCTAGCTTCTGTTTCATTAATGGTATTAATGGCTCCCGGCATTCCTCGCGTAGTGTAGCGCGCAATCGCATTTAACTTCCTAGCGCTTAATAGTTTGAATACTTTGATGCTGGATACTTTTAGAAGATCCAATTCAGACCAGGGGGCGATTGCGTATGGACATCGTATTCATTTGATGTATGCAGCTGCAATTTGTATAGAATGACTTAAAATATGATACAATTATAACTTTTTAATTTTGCATTTTACAATGCTATTTTTATGTGATAAATATTAAACAAGAAAATATACCAGAAAAAAGCAACTAGTCTCATGTCGCCCTGGCGGGATATGATACAACTAGCGGCCGCTAGCGGTTTTAACCGCGAGGTTCCCGTTCCCGTGGGAATATCGGGATAAAAAGTATCCTATGTTCATAACCAGGCTCTACTATCTGTGTACCAAATTTCATCCATATCCGTTCAGTAGTTTTTGAGTTTATTCGTTGCAAACAAACAATCTAATCTTTATAATATTACTATAGATATGAACTGTCAAATTAATTCGATCGACATCGCCTAGCAACTATGGGATTGCGTAAGCTAATCGTATTCATTTGACAGTTCATATTGTATGTCATTAGTGTCAGATTCCATACATTTGCAGCCGACCGAATACGATATTAACTGTCAAATGGATACGATTGGCTTTATGCAATCGCACCCTTTATTTATAAAGGATTACTGACAAACTATGTGGTTCTATAGAAAGGCTCTTGTTATCATGATGCTGCTGTTAATAAGTGAGCGCGCGGAAAGTGAAGATTAAATAAACTCGCTCTGTTTGACTTGGCTGATTTTGTTTGATGACTTAACTCTTGAGGTAGAGGAATTGATTAGAATAGAATAGAATAGAATAGGATTTATTTCATAATTTTTAGTACACAGTATACCACCTTTAAATATAAGCACTTAATTTACAATTTTTCTAATGAGGATTGCACCATCCAACCTCAACGACAACTACCACTTTAACGGTGCAAAATGTAGGTATAGGATTTAACAACCATAAATCAGTTAAAGTTAATTGGTGCAACTTAGTTAACTTAAAATCTATTAACAAAATATATGATAAAAAAAAAAGATAAATAATTATTATCTATTGGCGGTACACTAACAAAAAGTTATTTACCTTCCGTGCTAGTCAAGACTGTGTTACGACGAGGTAAGGATTCTCGTTTTACAGTAAAACCAACTATAGCTTAAAGAAATAATGACTATTTTGTCATACACTCGTATATTTGAACACAACAATGTGGTTTTACGTAAACACGTAGTAAACGCAAAATCGTCAGATAAGTGGTGCGATTTACAACTAGTATGATTAAAACATATTTTATTGTACTATTTCTTAATGTCGATAATATGTATTCTTTCTATAGAGAGGAGAAGAGTAAGATCTTCAAGAGCTACAGAATGTATAGTTGCTAATTGCTATATTAAGCGTAGCTGCTTCATTATCATTATATTTAAATAAAGAAAATAAACAAAGGGAGAATGACCACAGAATTTTACATAGATCTTAAACAGTTCTACTCGATGCGGGCGGCCATTAGTAGAAAAACCAAAAATCTAATGTGCCTTTACTATTACTCACTCACTGATCATAAAATCCATAATCCCTTAGAAATAAATAAAATTTAACGAAGTCTAAACGTACAATCCCTACATAAATGAAGCTCTGAAATCTCTGAAAGGCTCCACGTGGAAATGAAAACCGTTTTCCAATTCCGACATAGTTATACAGCTATACGGTATATAGAGGGGTGTTCTGCGGCCTCGGGGCGCGGGCCTCGCCGCTGTCATGTAAGGATTAATGGGAACCGGCCTTCGCGAGTACCAAGTACCTACAAACACGATGTTGCTAATCTTGTCTAACAAGTACCTGATATGAATACCATTAGGACATCGTATTATACGGACAAACTGAAAATTTATTGACATTCGTATCTCTTTAAGTCTGTGATCGTCGTTTTATTTAGGTGGTTATGAACTTTACCTAATTGGTAACTTTTATCCGAGGATTGAGTTATCAGCCCTTACCTAGTCAATAAATATAGATAAGTTAACAGTTAGTTATAAAGTAGAAGTAACCAGTGGTCGAATCCATAGTTAAACAAACTTTTAAAGGCCATGTAATGACGGCTGTTAGGGTATTTCCTTTAATTTAATTTGATTAACAGTAGCCAAGACTTAAACAAGCTGTGAAAAGTCGTGACCTGAAACATGATCACTTCGAAGATACGGAGAAGACATTTAAAATATGTATGACTTAGAAACTAAAGAATTTAATATCTATTAAGCAGTCCAACTCGTGACCTGACTATTTTCTGTCAATGCAAAATAATGAATAACCCCTTAGGGCCGGTTTCACCACCTACTGATAAGTTCTGGATAGCATATATGACAGATCAATTCACAGTTGTTATATGAAAAATATGTCAAATTATCTACTAAATAACCTATCCAGAAATTATCAGTTAGTGGTGAAACCGCCACTTAATATCTGTAAATTAAATTAAGTACATATAAAAATCCCCCTTTTAAAGCAAAATGGGGATCCTAGTGCGGTGAGCAAACGTGTTAACCGTGTCAAGGTGGGGGTCGAGAGGGGATGCGCCGGGGGTCGGGTCGCCAGGTGAAGTGATGCAGGTCAGTGTCATAGGCGACCTGACCTGGCTAGACGCAGCAACCAGAATTCAGGAATAACTAGGGCGGTTACAACCCGATACTCGGGTTCGTCGATCGACGAAAAATTCCAAATTATGCGAAAATCTTTAATTGCAGTTTGTGATCATCACGTTTAACATTTTGTATATTTTATAGTTTTCGGAACAAATAGACTCGAGTACCTTTAATTTGATACCTTACTCGGCCGCGTACTACGCGCCAAAGTCCCTATCGAGTCGTCACAAATTTTGCGAACCTGTATTTTATTTTATTTTTATTTTATTTTTATTTTTTAAGAAGGTTTACAGCTATCAATAACACAGTAAGTTACAAACTAACACCTTAAAGCCAATTACAAACCCTCACATATAAATATTAAGTATATAGGTGTTATTTTATGTTAATATTAAAGTTTACTAGCAAAGCTAAATCAAGTTTCCTGGGGCCGTACGTACCGCGGAAGTGGCGTCAGCATCGAAATCGGCTTCATTTGACAGATGGATGTGACACATTGCTTCTTTTTGACACAAATGAAAACTTACCAAAGTTTAAGAGCAATATGTCACATCCATCTGTCAAATGAAGTCGATGCCGACGACACTTGCGCGGTAGGGTCCCTGATCCGGTGAGCAATGTAGGTTAGCGTGACTGTGTCAGGGTGGGTGTCAAGTGGTGATTCGCCAAGTGCAGGTCAGTGTCGCAGGGCTGCATTCCGACAGCCTAACGGTTTTGCTTATGCTATCGCTATAGCTATCGAATTTTCAAAACCTCTACAAGGGCTCACGCTGACGCTATCACTTTCATACTAAAAATGCAATAGCGAATCCAAAAGATGAATAGAAATAGACAAAAACCATATCGTTGAAGGGTTTTATGAGAGTTTGAAGTTTGATAGCTAAAGTGATAGCACAAGCCATACTGTTAGGCGGTCAGGGTGCTGGCCTGACTAGACGCTGGGAACTGCAAACAGAAACGTCACCGCCTAGCGCCACCTAACGCTAAATCAGGAAATATGTTAAAATTAAAATTACTTACCTTTAGCTTAAAGATTACTTTTTATATACTTTGGTTGGTGGTAGGACTCGTTGTAAGCCCGCCTGGCTAGCTACCACCATCTTATTTAAGTCTGACGCCATAACAATAATATTTTCAGCATTTTTGTGTTCCGGCGGTTAGAGATAAGATAGCCAGTTCCTCAGTGATTGGGGAGTTCGCGAGGGGCTCGCTTCCATTTTCAGCCTTATCAATACTTAACATCAGGTATGATGAAGGCTAAGAGTCTCGCCATCGTTCATAAAAAAAAACTTTTTCCTAAACCAATGAACCAATTTTGACGAATTTATTATTATAATTCTTAATAGGCAGACAGGCAGTTGAAACAACTGATGATAGCCTCCATCCTGTTAGCCAATGTTTAAATTTTCCTTTCTTGAAGGAAGTATTAGTACCTAATAAGAAAGTGGTGCGATCTAAATAAATTGCTATTTATATTTCCGGTGTATTAACGTTACATTTGCCAATCAATCATTGTAAAACAAGTGCCGTTTGTTTTACACAAAAGAATAGAAAAAAAATAACACGGCTTATGTTTTATAAATTCTTGAATGATATCATAAAACTTATAAACTCCACTAAAACTTCCCGATGCCAGTTATATGGAATAAATATTTTTCCAAACAATGAATATTTTACGTACACAGGTATAACGTTGGTAACAATGGCATAAAAATAAACTCATATGTGTTAAAAATATATCCATTATATTACCTATGTGGTGCAGCGTTCTGTTAATTTATTTGTGCCTATAAGGTCTTGAGCTTGACATATAAAGTTGGTGTTTTTATTAGAAGAAAATCAATGAAATTATTATCATAACTTAACGGCTAAGTATTACCTTATGTTATAATACAAACGAGTGGCAAATTATTTGATATTTTTTTTATGAACAATTGGGAGGCGCTTAGCCTTCATCATACCTGATGTTAAGTATTGATAAGGCTGAAGATGGAAGCGAGCCTCTCCCGGAATCCTTAATCACTGAGGAACTGGCTATCTTATCTCTAACTGCCGGAACACAACAATGCTGAAAACATTATTGTTATGGCGTCAGACTTAGATGGTGGTAGCTAGCCAGGCGGACTTACAACTAGTCCTACCACCAACCAAACCGAATACAATTTGTACTCCCCGCTGGGAATCGAACCCGGGACCCCTGGGCCTGATACCGGTGATTGTTACCACTAGACCACAGAGGAGGATAAAATAAAAAAGAAAATCTACGAACTCAAGATCAAAGAGATTAAGGGGAAGAAATTGTATGAGATTTTGGAGGTCACAAAGACGCCAATATTATGCCAAATAAAAGTAGCCGTATTGTAAATTTTGCCTGCCAAGAAATTAATAAGCCCATACATAACAACTACTTACAAACTCCAAGTTTAAATTAATACTCCCAGCGATGCGAACAGCCCTGGGTTCTAGGAATAGTCATTCGATGGCTGTAAGAGTGCATAATAAATTGCCAAATGATATTAAAATACTTAATATGAACCACTATAAAAATACACTTAAAAGTGGCTAATTCAAAATTATGTTTATAATCTCAATGAGTTTTTTGACTACAAAATGAAATCTGTATATTAATGTACTATTATAATCGACATTGCTAATACTTTAAATGAAGCACTAACTACTTAACTTAATATGTCACGATAACTTACAGATTTTTTAGATTTTTATTTTATGATTTTCATTAAATATATCCATTGTACGAGCTGCTGCTGTACAATGTTTAATTTGATAATGATGAAATGATAAGAAGTCTTGATGAAGGTCTGAATTTATTATGATTGATATTTGATACAATATTTGATACGAGTAAACATCGGTGCGATCGAATGAGTACTGAATTAATATTACAATAAAATTAAGTAAAATGCTGAATCGCCGATATGACGCAATTGTGCGGTTGTCTTGCTTTTGCTGCCATTTGCTTCTAGTTGATAGCTGACACAAGTATTCAGACCTGAAAAATATACAAGAAAACCCACAAATCAATGACATAATTATCATTAATGACGCCAATTTACCTCCCGGCAAGTGGGCTCTCGGACGAGTTATTGACCTTCACCCAGGCAAGGATGGCTTCGTTCGAGTGGTATCAATTAAAACAAAAAATGGACTTATCAAACGACCAATTTCAAAAATATCAACATTAGTACCAAGTACAAAAAATCAACCTGATAATTTGGATACTGCTGACAAAATCCTACCACAACAAAGCTTAAGTTGTTATTTCAATCAGTATGGCAACAAGAACTAAAATGGGACGACCAACTTCCTCAAAGCATCGCTAAAGAATGGTCAACTATCAAACTTGACCTTGAAGAGATTAACAAAATACAAGTACCACGATGGTTGAAAAATCAAGGTCAAGATGACATCGAACTTCACGGGTTCTGTGATTCGTCGGAACGCGCGTATGCTTGTGTCATCTACTGCAAGGTCAAAAGCAAAGAAAAAGAGCAATCAGCATCAGTAGTAATGGTAGCAGCCAAATCAAGACTAGTTCCATCATCAAAATGCGTATCACTACCTAGACTGGAACTTTGTGCTGCACTATTACTATCTAGTTTAATGAAAACTGTCCTTAACAGCTTATCAGATCAAAACATAAAAATCTTCGGATGGTCAGATTCCACTGCCGTGCTTGGTTGGATACAAGGTGATATTCAGCGTTGGAAGCCATTCGTAGCCAACCGAGTGCAAAAAATCAAGGACATCATTCCCGCTAGTAATTGGCGCCATGTAAAATCAGCTGATAACCCGGCAGACTGCGCTAGTCGAGGAATTACAGCAAGCAATTTATTAAATCACTCACTGTGGTGGGAAGGGCCAGCATGGCTACCAAATTACAAGAAAGATGACAACATAATAAGCTATAACACAGATCAAGAGCTTAGAAAAACGCCTCAGACAAACGTCACCGTTCGACGTCATGACGTAATCGGCGAGTTGATAAGCAAACATAGCTGTCTAGCTCGAGTGACGCGTATACTTACGTGGGTGTTGCGCGCAGTCTCACGTTACAAAAGCAAACCGAAGCACCTGACCGCACCTGAAATCAGAAAAGCAACAAACATTGTCATAAAATATATACAGCAAAAAGAATATATGAGGGAAATACTTACCATCAAACAAAAAGGAGTTGTCCAGCATGACAGCAAACTTCTATCACTTAATCCATTTCTTGATGAAGAAGATCTTTTAAGAGTTGGTGGAAGAATCCAGCATGCCAATATTGACGAGAACATGAAGCATCCCCTTATACTGCCCCATAGTGGACACTTCATTGATATCATCATAGATCACGCTCACAAGATGACTTTCCACGGAGGCGCCAGGGTGACTCTAGCAAAGCTAAGACAGCACTACTGGATTATAGGCGGCAACAGGGCTGTCAAAAAACGTATCCGTGAATGTGTTGTTTGCCGGAAGCACAACCCTATCAAGCAAACTCAAATAATGGGTGACTTACCTTCGGCGCGATGTAATCCGACCCGACCGTTTCATCATACAGGCGTTGATTACACGGGTTTCATCCAAGTAAAATCAAGCAAGGGTCGTGGCATCAAAACGACCAAGGGCTATGTCGCGGTCTTCGTGTGCATGGTCACGAAGGCCGTACATTTGGAGCTGGTGTCCGACCTCAGCTCCTCAGCATTTTTATCAGCCGTACGGAGATTAGCAGCCCGGCGAGGCGCCCCACGACACATGTATAGTGACAACGGAACGAACTTCGTCGGGGCCAGCAAACTACTTAAAAATGAATTTGGAGGACTAAAAAGCACATTGGACAGCGAGTTCTTCTCAGCAATAGCAGACCTTGAGATAGAATGGATAGGTTTATGGGAGGCAGCGGTGAAGAGCCTGAAGTTTCATCTACGTAGAGTTATAGGAGAGCAAAAACTCACTTATGAGGAACTATCAACTTTATTATCACAACTGGAAGCGGTACTAAACTCAAGGCCACTTTGCGCTCTTAGTGAAGATATCAACGACATCAACTATCTCACCCCATCGCACTTTTTAGCAAGTGGTCCTACTTTAACTATTGTAGAAACAGAAAGGGATGAGCGCACAAGATGGCAGTTAGTCCAAAAAATATTTACTGACGTATGGAAAAGATGGAATTTTATTGTAATATTAATTCAGTAAACATCGGTGCGATCGAATGAGTACTGAATTAATATTACAATAAAATTAAGTAAAATGCTGAATCGCCGATATGACGCAATTGTGCGGTTGTATAGACCGTACATCCATATTGAATTTTATTGAGTTGATTGTGACATTACGTATTAATTACTATTTTATGACATCATTGAGAATTAATATTTTAAAAGCTTTAAATTCAAATTATTATTTTTTTACATATCCAAGCTGGGTGAATGTGCCCGTCACTTTCAACGAATTTATCCTTTCTTCCTCACAGATAACCAAGTTAGACAACCAGTAGCCAAGAAAGATTTTTTTTCCTGATATCTGGTTTTTTAACAGGAAGAATTTCTTACTGTTAGCAAACCATCAGAGATGCGGTTGTCTAGTAGGAATAAATATTTCTACCCAGATAACTGTTTTTTTAACAGATGATCATTTTATGTACCACATTCCTGCGAATAAAAATATACTATTCTATTCTATTCTAAAGTTTCTATTCTTTAACGACAATAGTTAATTTTCTCAAACTTTAATACGCTATTCATTACTAGTTTTCATGTGTGCCCGAAATGATATTCATATTTGATGAAAATACTGTCTTGAAACGCCCGCTGCTCTTCAAATATTCATGGCCCTGAACTTGAGAGTTGGGAGTCGCCATTGTAAATATTAACGATCGTCAACGATACGGTTATGAAATGTCACAAGTGTTTGAACTCGTTTTTAGCTCGCAATACAACATTAATAAGAATAGGTAAGGTAGTACCTACTTCATTATTAATTTGCTATAAGTTATTATTTTTCAATAACGATATTGTTGAGTTTTCGGTTTTCTTTTCAAATACTCTCGCGGACAAATAAAGATACTGCGTCATGCTCAGTTCACGGTCTAATAAATAAAAAAGTATGTGTATTTCTGCGTAGATTTGTGTGTCGATGCTGAAATCAATTGTTCAAATAATCAATTAGAATTTAAAACAACTGAAAGTTCTTAATTTCCTGATCTTACAGAAAAACAAATAATTAATTTTGATTTTAAATAAAGTTGTATGAAACCGAAAAACATTAAGTGAATTTGTTTTTCTTATTTTTGCACAAAACTGAAAGTTTCTTGAATTTTTGGTACTCTAATTTGTAAGTCGAGTATGTTCGACTCATACATCGGCATATACATCTTTACATAACTGTTGATACTTTTTAAATAATGAGACTGTAAAGTGATCATGTTTGTCTGAAAATAACGCGCTGGCTCGCTTTATTTGTACGCGAGTGTAGTTTGCAATAAGTATTACATAACTTGCAGAGAGCTATTCTCGCGCTGCGACTTCTCAAGATCGACATAATTCTCTTTGTTTTTTTATTTTTTGCATTTTCAATTATATTTTTAGACTTATGATAAAGGGGTTTGAACTTATGGTAAATTTTAAATAAATTAACTCGGCTACAAGTGAATTCTCATACGGGAATCGACCCCGCGACCTTTGGAAATCCGATCCAATGCTCTAACCGCTGAGCTACCGAGACGAGGTTTGAACTTTTTTGCATGGAGGCTGGCCTCATCCAATCCGTTGTATGAGACGCCATTTTGAAAAATTTTCAAAATGACATCGCACGATAATAGCTATATAAATGAACAGATACACAGAGGAATAAAAAATGTTGCGATTTACAGGGTGGAAATTTAAGACGGGGCAGTAACGGCGGGTACTGATGTAACCGCTAAGGTAAAGTAAGCTAACCGTTGTTGCTACATGAAAACGTTCGTACGAAACCATCCTTAAATTTTTGAGATATTGAACTGCATTCACGGATTTAGATGACAATGTACAGTTTTCAAAAAATATTTTTTATGCCAATCGATCCTGTTTCTCATGAGAATCAAAACACTCTAAGACACCAACTGAGGTATGAGTACTAGAAAAGTCATAATCCGCGAAAACGCAAAAAACACACTTCTTGCGCTCGCGCCACACCCGCCGCGTCCGTATCCGCTTCACCAACGTGTACCTTCGTTGATGGATCTTATTTTCTTAGTGAATATGTGGAAATACTTTTTCGGGATTTCTGACTTTTTTAATACTCATACCTCAGTTGGTGTCTTAGACCGTTTTGATCTTCATAAGAACCGGGATCGATTAGCATCAAAAAGTTTTTCTGCAAACTGTATTTTTTTAAAGCCGTGAATACAGTGCCATATTTGTCAAAAAATTAATGATGGTTTCAGAACGTTTTCATGTAGCTACACCGGTGAAGGTGTCGTAAGGTCGAGCCCTGTTTTAAATTTCCACCCTGTTTAATGCCCAAAAGTGTCACGTCTGCCACATAATTAGAGTAAAAAATTAATAATGCCGTCCCAAAGTATCACCTTTGTACCTTTAGCCCCAATTATGTCACTAGCCTGATCAACTTTAGTTAGGCATTATGCTGCGTATTCTTTTTTGTTCATATTTACGTTTTCTGCACATCTATATAGGTAAGATCTAGTGGCGCGATTTTGAAAAATTCTCAAAATGGCGGACCGCGCTGACGAGGTCATAAGACTTAAACCCCATTTCCTGACTGAGAATAACTGAATAGCGATAGCATTGACAATACATAAAATTTAATGGCTGTTGCATCTTAATCGATCGTTAAACATTTTTAAAAAATGTTTCTTTCGAATGCAAGGATATTCTTCGCATTGATGTATCAACGCTGGCCCACAGCGTATAAAAATGTAAAAAGTATTGGAAAATTTTGACAGTCGGTCGCAAGGCTCGGTAGCTCAGTGGTTAGAGCAATGGGCCGGATATCCAAAGATCCTTTCTAAGAATAACTTGTGGCTGTGTCGATTTTTTTCCAATATTTTTCAATAAAAAATTTATCGACATTTTTTGTCTGACCAAAAATTATTAAAAATTCTCTGAAAATAATATTCGACTTTAAAGTACTGTCGAAAATTGTTGAGACTAAAACATTTTGACAGTAGCAGACGTTTCACTTACATTTTTATTAAAGAAATTATGGTTATAAAAATGACGAAATCGAGATATCGCCGCGCAAGAAAAGTGTATGAAACGATATCGATATAGTAAAGTCGCAGCCATCTGGTTAAATCAGTCACTCAATTGGAAGACTAGCCCATTCATTAAACGCCGGCATTCAATTGAATGTCTAGACCGATAATTGATTGAAATTTGTTGGCTGATTGTAAGCTATAGCCCATTGAAGATAGCTGACGTGAATTCAGGCAGGTGATAAAACACGGAAAACTGACTACTTACTTACTTATTCGCGGGTAGACTTATAAGTAGCCAGTCAACCCGTGATCACGGCAGTCGAATAGTCGGAAAATAAAAAAAACTTAAAAAAAACACGGAAACTTTGATCTTAACTCGTGTAATACAGTGCCCTTAAAATCAGTAAAAGTTGTTTTATTTAAATGAACAGTGTGCGCCAAAACTTAAGGTGTAGGTACGTACGTTATAAATAATGCTCAAATAAATCTCATCACGTGTGAAAATTTCCCATAAATCATAGGTACAATAGAGTATCACAAAGTAACTGAAAGCTGGATTGTGAGCCAGGAGCATCCAGACCAATTTGCCGAAATACCGCGCTCAAAATTGGGATTTATGTTCGGTCTGCGGCAAAGCTCGCCTTTTAGCCCGGACCTGCGCTACTCGCCCCAGACGATTATAGTAAAATGGCATTCACGAGAATCTATTCAAAGTTTAAATATTAGATTGAATAACTTAGTTATTTAGGCTGTTCCCAATATTGGGAAAAGACCTTTCCTATTAAAGTTAGCTACAAGAGTTACACAATGTAACTGAAAGCTCGAATGTGAGCCAGCAGCATCCAGACCACAGACCTATATCGAGATAGATGGTAAAAGTGTACCTACCTTGCGTGTAATAGTTTGATCCACGGTCAAAGTTTTCCAACCTAAATCAGTCCGCTTGATACCATTGCCATGAAAGAAAACACGCGTCACTCAGAAACGAAATTGGTTGATTGTGCAGTGCTTTATTGCAAGAGCTCGTCGAAAGTTCTTGTACGAAAAATTCGACACGGTTCTCATACAGCTTGATGCTCTCTTTTCTTCTATATCGGTATAGGTCTGTGATCTGGACCAATTTGCTGAAATGCCGCGCTCAAAATTGGGACTTATGTTCGGTCTGCCAGCCCAGATTTGTTCTATTTTCGAGGAAAATCCTGCGTAAGTCGCCCCAGCCGATTTTAATAATCTGTCATTCATGAGACTATTTAAAGTAGGTATAAATATTGGGTATTGGTAAATAATTTAGCTACTCAGGTTTTTTCTCAATATTGAGAAAAGATCGTTCAAATGGTTGTGTAGCAGCACAGAATATATATTAGTACCTGACGGTACAGTAATTTCGCTCCCCAGTTTAGGTATGATAAACGCAAGCGTCCGGTCACCGGGCTAGTCTCAATAGGCTGGCACTCGCTCGACTAGTCGCACGGCAGACAGTTATTGCACTATGAACGCTATACGCAATGCAAAAGGTTGAAATTAGGTTGTTTTCCAGAATAGTAGGTAAATATCTCGGGGATTTTGCGCCGCTTGTATGAAAGTGAGACAGTCCTGGTAGCAGCAAAACAGTGTTTCTTTTGTATGTACATTTGAAGTAGTGTTTAATAACCCTCATTGTACAGTCGAACTTCCCGGTGACCAGTAGAGTTTTTTTAGGGAGCTTTATTTAAAAAAGTAATAGATATACAGAAAACGTTTATATCTATACTAATATAAACGTTGTTTGTGTGAACGCGCTAATCTCAGGAACTACTGGACCGATTAAGAAAATTCTTAGATCATTAGAAAGCTACATACCTCCCGAGTGACATAGGCTATATTTTATCCCGATATTCCCACGGGAACGGGAACCATGCGAGTAAAACTGCCAGGATCTGCTAGTGATTAATAAATAACAAATACAAAACACATGTTTCTTAAAGACTGTTTCAGTCACGAATAAATTATAACGTACATAAAAAATGGCATTGATTTACTTAATGATGAATAAATTCATGGTTCGGAACTTCGGAATACGTGTTTCTAGTCTTTCTTTCTGTAATACTATGTTATTTCTGATAAGGATTGCATGTACGGAACATTACTTACTTAGTATGCACATTACTTAAAACAGATATCATCCACTGATTAAATTCAGTTGTGGTGTTCAAACAATCTTAGCTCTCCAAAAATTTTACAGTTTCTTCCAACTCCACAACGTTTCCTCCTATCCTGTAAACTCCTAGTATCCTTATCCCTACCTTTATCCTTTTGTCCACAGATGTTTCCTGTGGTAGTAGACACGCCCATAAGTCCACCAGTAACGTGGTAAGAAGGCAAAGATCGGGCAGTCAGTCCAACAGTTCTTTGAAATCAACAAGTACACCGCAAGTCCCATCATGTTTGAAGAAGAATAGCCATATTCTCCTAAAAAAGTGTATACACAAAAGCGATGATAATCTCATAGATAAAAGCGACAAAAGGGTTCAGGATCTTTCAGAAACTCCAACGCGTTCAAGATCACTTACAAACGACGCAACGATGTTGAGAAGCAAGACGAGTGGATTAGTGAGATCGATTAAGCATTCCAAAAGCTTAGAAAAGTTGGATAAAGCAGTACACAAGATTCGGGATCAGCATTCTTCCCATGGATTTCAACAGTCCCATGGATCCCACCACTCCCATGGATCACACTACTCTCATGGGTCCCACCACTCTCATGGATCCCACCACGCCCATGGATCCCACCATTCCCATGGATCCCACCACTCTTATGGATCCCACCACGGCCATGGATCCCACCATTCCCATGGATCCCACCACTCTCATGGATCCCACCACGCCCATGGATCCCATAAGAGCGAGCATAAGAAGGTCACGATCCCAGATGCAAGTGTAAAGAGTGCAGTTTCCGACGACTCGTTTCTCAGGAGGATCAGGACAAGTGAATGCTCGGAGGTGAGTCTGGTCACGGCGTTGCGCCGCTGGGACGGCGTTGTGGCGGTGGTGGTATGCGCCATGTTGATGATGCTTGTCCTATCTTCTCCTTTATCCTTTCTTTGGAGAAGGCAAAGACATTTTCGATAGCGACTTTAGGTGTAAATATAATTATTTTGATTAACTCCAACGCGCTCAAGATCACTTTCAAACGACATAACGATGTTGTGAAGCATGACGAGTGAATTAGTGTGATCTATCAAGCATTTCAAAAGCTTAGAAAAGCTGGATGAGTCAGTACAGCGGATTAGGGATAAGCCTTCTTCCCATAAATTCAACATTCCCATGAATCCTACCACGCCCTTGGATACCACCACGCCCATGAATCCCAACACGCCCAAGGTCCCACCACTCCCACGGATTCCACCACCCCCACGGATCCCACCACTCGAGCGAGCCTAATGAGGTCAGGATCCCAGTCGTCGACTCGTTCCTCAGGAGGTCCAGTGAATGCTCGGAGGTGAGTCTGGTGGCGGCTCTAGGATGGCGTTGTAGCGGTGGTGGTATGCGCGATGTTGATGATGCTGGTCCTATCTTCTCCTTTATCCTTTCTGTGGAGTAGGCAAAAAGATTTGCGGTATTGAATTTAGGTGTAAATATATTTATATCGATATTTTTTTTAGTTTTTGTTTTTGGAATTAGTAATCAGATGTTAGTGTTTAGTTATTATTATTATTTCTGGAGAAGGGACGCCAGCAAGGCCGGACGGGTGATCAGTCTCCCTAGTTGGAACCATTTCACCCAATTCCCCGGTGAAGAAATCCCCTGAAGAACAGGGGGGGGGGCGGGTTATCGTTCACCCCACCGGCGTCGGACCCTCGAACCTTCCTGTGCGCTTACAATACCTGTTAAGTTTAGTATTTAGTTAGTGCGTTGCAACAATGTTCACAGTGCTCTTTTGAACTTATATTTAGTTCACGACTATTGCATTGCGTAGAGTTCCTGATGATTATGAAGAATAAGCATAAAAGTGATTAAAACTTTTTCGATTAAGAAGAATTTAGATTCAGTGAGATTCTATTTTCGTGAACTTAATAAAAACGTATAAGTACAGCAATTAAGATTGGGCACGTTGTTAAAAAGTTGTTTGGAGCTTACTTTAACCCGTGACATAATAAAAGAAAAAAAATTAATTAAATTTCCTGGAAAATCCTTTGAAAGTCTCGGGGACATAATAACATCGGGGTTTTCTTCAAAGAAAACTTTTAGCAGCCATCCTCGTGATTGAGTTGTATGATAAAACAGCCTAAAAATAGCAGAGCATCCTTCTTGACAGTTCATAATATTACAACAGCGGGGAAACGTAGGGTGCCGTCACGTCAAATTATAGTTACCAGCTAAAAGTACTTATTGCCGATTCTGGCCACATACATGATGCAGAGCAATGCTTAACCAAGGACTCTCGAGTTCTCAACTCGTTACTTTAGCATTGCTGCAATTTAAATACTTGGATGCAGTCAAATAGGCAGTAAGTAAAATCGGGGAACTTCCCGGTTGACCAGTAGATTTTTTTTGGGAAACGTTTTCTCGTAAAGTACTTAGATTAAAGAAATAATTTGTGATTTAAAAGTTTTCTATAAATCCTTTACTTTTTTAAATAAAGCTCCCTGAAAACTCTACTGGTCAACCGGAAAGTTCCCCGATTGTACTTAACCCGCCTCTGTGGTCTAGTGGTACAACCACCGGTATCAAACCCAGGGGTCCCGGGTTCGATTCCCAGCGGGGGTACATATTGTATTCGGTTTAGTTGGTGGTAGGACTTGTTCTTAGTCCGTCTGGCTAGCTACCACCATCTTATCTAAGTCTGACGCCATAACATCAATGTTTTCAGCATTGTTGTCTTCCGGCAGAGAGATAAGATAGCCAGTTCCTCAGTGATTGAGGATTCCGGGAGAGGCTCGCTTCCATCTTCAGCCTTATCCATACTTAACATCAGTTATGATGAAGGCTAAGAGTCTCCCCGTCGTTCATAAAAAAAAATCCTAATGACTGGTTGACACGATGCGAGTCCACGCACGAAAATTGCTTCTACTAGATGATTCTTGAAAGCTCGCATGCGTGCACGAACAATAACGAAAATGAACGAAGCGCGAACGCTTCACGAATGCTAGTTGTGTTGTTCGAGAAGGCGGCCATGCTCCTCTTACGTGAAATCTCGCATCATGTCAACCTGACATAAATTATAAGGTAAATAATAAAAGAATGCAAAGTTGGCTTGCCAAAAGTTTGTAATATTATTATAAGAGTGTTTTCAGGTTATCACAGAATATCTTTGTTATTACAAAATGTCTCAGCCACATAACACACTGCTGGGTATAGGCCTCCCCCACAAAGGGGGTTTGCCATAATCGCCACGCTTTGCAGGCGGGTTGACTATCGCAGTATGGTCAAGTTTGTAGGAGACGCTGCTGCCCGTCTATAGAAGGCTGAGTCCCTTAGTCGCCTTTTACGACACCCACGGGATGAGAGGGGGTAGTGCTATTCTAAGCCGACACTACACAGCTTTAGTGTAGCTGTCAGGGCGCTACTCGGAAAAGTATTGACTTTTTGATATAAAACTATAGCACGGTTACAGTTGTTACAAATCTGGTAATAACATGTATATTTCTTCATACCTTTAACTAGATTCGTATAGTTTCAAAAACACGATTTTATGATTTTGCCTCGAAACTATTTCTTTTCGAAAAGACCTCTAAAAATATGAAAATTCAAGATTATTCTTAAATGGGGTTACTTACACTATTGGAAATTGGTTCAATAAGTGGACACCAATAATATTTAGGATCGTATAGAAGCATTTTTTGTAAATCGCTGTAGCTTTTTAATACGAAGTGATTTTGTATTTTTTTTCCTAATCTGCAAAATCGGTCTCGCTCCCGTGCACGTCGTTTTCTCATTGCTATCTTGCTTCAGCATATTTTTTTCGAGAATCGCCTTTATTTAATTCAGCTGCTATATCGGAGTTTGCAACCCTAAACCGCAGCTACGTCATAAGTTAATAAGTACCCGCCGGGCCATGTAACCGAGGCCCTCTGGAAACACATTACATAAAACCCTTTGATATTCAAAACACTTAAGCGGATTTACTCGCGTTTTCATAAAGCATTTGGTTACTTTTATAAAGTACTAACGGCCGCCCGCTCTTTCACCCGCGTGATTCTCGTTCCCGTGGGAATATCGGGATAAAAATAGCCCATGTGTTAATAGACTATTTGAAGTTCCTACATACCAAATTTCGTCCAACGGATTACCGTTAGTAGTATTTGCGTGAAAGAGTAACAAACAATCAAACAAACAAACTGATATACTCTCACATCTATACTAATAATATTATAAAGATGAAGAGTTTGTTTGTTTGAACGCGCTAATCTCAGGAACTACAAGACCGATTTAGAAAATTCTTAGACCATTAGAAAGCTACATTTCTCCCGAGTGACATAGGCTAAATTTTATCCCGACATTCCCACGGGAACGGGCACCACGCGGGTAAAACCGCGAGGATCCGCTAGTTCATAATATTAGTAGGACTACGCATGAATATGATGTTACTTTTTAATGGGCAGAGCTCCTCTTTCTTGTGTTCTACGTTACCCTTAATGACTTACAAAGGCTGTCTGTACGCCTTGTCTAGCCAATCTAGCCATTCACATCAAGGTCGTATATCCGTATAACGTTTTGTTTTCAGAAAACAATTAAAAGGAATATTTAATATAAAAAACAAGACTTTTATTTACAAAAATATCATGAAATAAGTAAACAGGGTGCTCTAGCAAATAAGTTGTCTGTCAAAAGAAGAACATAGGCAGAGTAGAGGTCCTGTTATCAGAATTTTAACAATACGTCTACTCTACCTGAAAGAAGTGATTGTTGACGGGAATCGGCCTCCTAGGCAACAGACAACTGAGCTGACCGCTTGACTTCTAAGTCGTAAAATGTTAAATTATTAATATTAATAAATCTAGGAATGTATCGTATACCAGTAAATACCAAGCAGTTATTAATTAGTTAGGTATGAATCTTTCTTCTTAATTAAATGTTGTTGTGTTCCGGCAGTAAAAGATAAGATAGCCAGTGCCTCAGTGATTGAGGATTCCGGGAGGGGCTCGCTTCCATCTTCAGCCTTATCAATACTTAACAGCAGGTATGATGAAGGCTTAGTCTCCCCGTCGTTAAAAAAGACCGATATATAATTAAAAGCTTCCACAATCACTAGAATAAAATTAGATAGAATTTAAAGATTCGGCTATTATACTTATCTCTTGTTAAGTGAAAGATAAGTGGATCATTCATCAAGGTATGCAAGTCCTACAATTTGCTCAAAGACGCCAATCCCGGGATTAGGCATTTATTAATGAGGAACATGATCCCACCATTGTTCCCGGACAAAAATAATAAGATTTATTGCTGGAGCGGAGATTAAAGATATCGTCTCGACGGTTACTTGAAACAAAGAAAGTAATTAGTTAGGGACCTGACACTTTGTTTGTTATTTGAAGTATTTTTTTCTTATCCTTAGATTTACAAAGGTAACTGCACAACCTTGTTTCTCCAGCCCCTTTCCACCATCGGGGTACCAGACGCAGGTTAGCTTATCACCCGTACATCGTGGACATTCCATCGATCCGTAGTAAGCGCTTTGCTGACACATTTCTTATGCGAACCGCTAAAGAATGGAATGCGCTGCCTGCTCATGTGTTCCCCGATTCCCACAACCTTGGCCTCTTCAAGGCGAGAGTGAATAGGCATTTTCTGGGCAAGCATGCATCCATAGACCACATCCTGTTTGCTAAGCACGATGGTGGTCGAATGTCTGTCCAAGTTATTACTAAAAAAAAACATAAAAGGTAGTATCTTTATAGTATCTTTATAGGTAGTTACATATTATCCTCATATCCACCTTGTTCTCGGTGTAATCCTCCACAAAGTGGCGGAAATTATACATCTAGAATTGTCAGAATATTTCTATATTCCCTTATGGCACCCATGGGACGAGATTTGAAGTTATATTCTAGAACAGCACTGATACGGCTGCATCTAAGAACACTGATTGGTTTTCTAAGCAAATATCAAAATACCAAGGCAATTTTAACAAAATATTAATCTTATCTATACTAATAAAACAATACCGTGACTGACTGACAGACAACGGACAACCCAAACGGCTGAACCGACTAAGCTGAAGTTTTGCATACAGGATCCCTTAAGATGTAGGCCAGCACTAAGAAAGGAGGATTTTTTATTATTCCCACGGGAACTGGAATAAAGCTGAAGAGTTTGTTTGTTTGAACGCGCTAATCTCAGGAACTACTGGACCGATTTAGAAAATTCTTAAACTATTAGAAAGCTACATTTCTCCCGAGTGACATAGGCTATATTTTATCCCGATATTCCCACGGGAACGGGCACCACGCGGGTAAAACCGCGAGGATCCGCTAGTAACAAATAAGTGTTGGCATCTCATGTTTTGTTTTTTTAATGTTTCTGTTCCGGATTTTGACTACTCTAATTCAAGATGAAATATAGGCATAAACGCTCATAAACTAAAGAGATCTATAGATAACTTATAGGATTCCAACTTTATTGGTATTATTTTATGTATTCTAATATTATTTTGGCGCTTACTGTATACGTAGTGGAACTATTTATGTAGGTGGTCTCCCAACTAATGTACCGTACTAACTTGTGCAGACTTTGACACCTAATCTGAATAAGCCCCTACTGGAATGCGGTGTGCGTGGGTGTTGCGATTCCTCCCACGGGAATCCGCTTACGTCACTCCCTGAAACAGGGATCGTTGTAATACCATTTATTTTAAAGTGTACATTTCGTTTAACAGTGTTATTTCTATTCTAACGCTCTTGTATTGTAATCGAATTGGTTATTGACAGTTCACGCTAATCCCGATGTAAAAATAGCTTGGAACTTATAATTAAAGCCAAATATATACTTCTAAGCAAAGAGGCCTATACTTAGCAGTAGATTGAGAAGAGCTAATGATGATGACATAATAAAAAAATCATAACCCTAACTTGCAGGTTTCAGTCGGAGATTAAAAAAATGTTTCTGGATTTGATAGACCAATTTTTGAAGAAGAATATTTAAATTTTAAATCACGAAGTCCTCCTCTATCAATATAATAATAGTCGTTGATTATGCATAACTGTCTCTGATTTAAAGCTAAGCTCATTTTATCATCCTCCTTTATACTTCAAACTTAGCAAATTAGTCTAACAGGGTTCTTCCCTGCTAAAACACACCGGGCCAAGGTCATATCAATCCACAGTAATTTGAAGGAGCTTTAAGCTGAAAGCTTTCACACAACTAACAAGCTTTGCGAAGTTAAAAGGCGAAATTCAAATTGAACCTAAAAGAGGTTAACTTTCATGGAAACTCAGAGAAGTTTTGCTCAGTATTTCTAGTAGTTAGAACAGTTGTAGACTTGTGTGTATTGTTTGTTTAGACAAGGTTCCATTTTGAGCAGTGTTTGCGCTAGATGCAACCTTGTGTTATTAAGTTGCTGGAACTTTTATTTGAGGTCGCACTGCTCGTGACCCATTTATGGCTCGGAACCGGAAAAAATGGCGCATCCTGTTAAATCGGCAAAAGGGTGATTATTCAAGATTTTTCTGAAGAGTAAACTTTGTATTCGCTGTAAGCGGCACTTGCAGCTACCGACATTCATTCTTGGTTTACAAAAAGATTAGAGGGTTATATTTACTTACCAGTTACAGTTTTGCGGTTGATATGCTGATAATCCAGAATAACTGCATCGATTTGATACATATACTGCATTTAATAAAGCTTAAATTCTATCCTCACTACTCAACTCAGTTTGTTTTGCCCATTTTGTATTATTTCTAAACTTATAGGAATATACAGATGACGAACATCCTATGAGAATCCCCGATTTGCGTAATACTTGGAAATAGCACTTTATCTCGCATTATTGTGGTTCACACGGTACACATGGTTACATCATTGCTTTTATTCAAAAATAGGTCACAATTTTATTGTAATGTAAGTTCCCTCAAGTGTTTGCTGAACACAAAACAATTTTCTTTTCACACCATTAATAATATAAAGGAAGGTATTCTGAATGGTAAGGATTTGCCTGTTTACATAAAAGGTTTTGTACAATCATGTTGGGTTTGAAAATTATCCTCTTTTTGTCCTTATAAAAATATTTACCTAAGGTGATGCTTGGTGAGTAGTTCATTTGCCATTTTACAGGGTATTCAACAATGTTGATTAGACAATAAGAAAAATACAATTTGTACCTAATCAAAGATATTGTTCTTAGTTAACAAGTTCAAGCATTTTGATAGCATTTCCAGAAGTATACTAAGTTTAATTAGGTACTTGTTAGTATACCTAAGTTATTGTTTATTCAGTATTGAAAACTGGATGCCTTCCAATAAACTGCTGCGTTCGAAAAGGACGACTAAGTTGAAGAACTGTAGTCTTGTAACAAAGATTTATATTTCTTTCACATCAGTGAAAATTAACAACGAATAATAATACTCCTTACGGTTTCTTGTATGTACTGAAACAAAAGGACTAGCGAAAAAAAAACAACCTAAAACAAACAGAATCCAATGTAACCAGCGTAACATTCATAGTTTGTATGAAACGATAACTAACAATGTGTCACTCACACTGTCCTTGTCAAGTTGTAAGTACGCAAGACAAGATGCCTCCTTTGCCTCCACATCCGGAAGCCGGACAGCTATAATAGAATTCTTGTCGTGCATCTTGTTATGGTGATAATGTCATGTACGAAATGGCGGCCGTGCCATTTCCGGTGAAGAAGTCATTTACTTACAAATAGGGGTAATTTGTTTATTTTGAAGCGAAATATAAATATTATTCTGACGTAGTATTGTATAGAAATTCCAGGTATTAGTGTCAATTGGAATTACAAATACTGAAAGTTGACTATTAACATCTACCTACACCTATATAGTAAGAGTTTAAGCAAACTATTACGAATATCAAATATAAACTACCTACTCATGTGATGTCACTAAAGTCGGGCAAAGTTAGGGTCACGACCGTGATACGGGCACCGCCGAAATCGGGGCGGGCGGCCCAAGCTTAAGTATATAATATGCAAAATGGCTCAAACTTACTTGGAGTGACCCTGAAATCATGTCAAAGTCAAAGTCAATATCATTTATTCAGTCTAGGCTGTTACAAGCACTTATGAACGTCAAAGAAGCTATGCCATCGGTTCACAAACCCTACGGCGGGAGACCTTGTAACGAGAAGAACCGGCAAGAAACTCGTCAAGGGCTGTTTTTTTCTCCCTGTTTTATTTCATACAGAGTCGTCAAATGACTATCTATCATACTTATCTATCAATGAAATGATGGTAGGACTAAGAATTAGCAAGTAGCTTACCATCTTATCTACCGGGTGAAGCGTGATTTCCACCATCAGCCATATTATTATTTACCAGGTTTGATGAAGGCGTATCTCCTCTCCCCTCCTCTATGTGCAAAATAATCAGAAGTTCCGTGCCGTTCCGGACTTAAGGCGGTACCCCCACCGAAAGTGACGCCGCGTTGAATTTTATTTAATATCGTAATTCTAATTCACAATTTTAATAAAACTAAACGTGGAATTTTTAGAGCCCATTGTCTTGTATTTTTAGAAGGTATCGCTACATCTCGTCACAGTCATTCGTAGAAGTAGATAGCAAATGTGTCTAAAACGGCCACTTTTAGCAGTTTTGCTATCTACTTCTAGCAGTGACTACGAGGGAATGTAATGATACCGTCTAAAAATACTAGACTATGGGCTCTAAAAACTTCTACATCGGTCCTTCGGTTTACAGGAAGGAAATGACTGAAGTTTAAGTGGGTACTTAAACAAGGCACCATTTAAGATTGTGCACCGACTAGAACCCACTGTTTCATTTGCATTGTGAATCATATAGCACTGCTTTCATGCGTAACGCTAATCACGGTAAAGCCTTTTTCGCCGGTATTGAAAGAGGTGTCGCCCTGACGGGACGGGTCATGAGACTGGTTGCTTTTTTCTAGTATATTTTCTTGTTTAATATTTATCACATAAAAATAGCATTGGAAAATGCAAAATTAAAAAGTTATAATTAGATGGCTGTTTCAACTTAATCGATAGTCAAACATTTGTAAAGATGTTTCTTTCGAATGCGAGGATATTTCTCTCATTGATGAAACGACAGTGGCCAACACCGTAGAAAAGTGAATATAGTGGAAAAATTCGACGAGTCCTCATAGGTCTCTGCAGCATAATTGGTTAGTGCATTGGGCCGGACTCCCAAGGTTGCGGGTTCGAATCCCGTCAGGGCGACATGAGACTGGTTGCTTTTTTCTAGTATATTTTCTTATTTAATTATGACATAAAAATAGCATTGTAAAATGCAAAATTAAAAAGTTATAATTGAAAGAGGTTGTTTGAAAAATATTCTGTTTACATGGATGTTTTATTAAGCACCCTCGCGGCCGTCCTATCAAACTTTAACAACTTTCTGATCAATGGTTTCGGAGCGCATAGAGGACAAAACATACAAAGATTGATTCATAATTTTTATAGATTATTATAATAAAGGTGACCTGCCCCCTAATATTGTCTAATTTCAAAATCTATCACAATCCCTTTCAAAGGAATTGTGATTGTGATAGTGATTTATGGAATTGTGTAACTCATAGTCGCAATCCCCTTCGGAACGAATGATGTTTTAAATGACACTTCATTTGACACTTCTCCATACATTTGAAAGATATTTTCGTGTGTCGCTTTGCTTCAATATCTTTCAAAACTCGTTCCGATCACAATCCCTATTAAATGTCCAATAGGTGACCACCTGAAGTATGTTAATATCTTTTAAATGGCGAATTGAAAGGGATTGCGATAGATTTTAAGTTTAGACGATTAGCCCCCTATTTTACAACATCTCGTGGCGAATACCAAATATCAGTGGAATTTACCTGTACTGTATGTACCTATTGTAAAACTAGGCCGAATAGCTTTGATGCTAAGAATTGTACAAATATCAACATGTTCCGTCTCAAGTTTCATCAGCAGTTTCCTGTTTGAGACAAACCAGACCTTGGTGATTGTTATTGTTATAAGTTTTCAACGTCATCATGGTGAAATGTTTGACTAAAGTAATAACTTAGTTTAAGTTAGATTTGTTTGTTTGGTTCTTGGAGAAATGTATAGGTATGATAAATAAGTGCCTTTTATAATTGTTGCACTTATTTTTTTGTAGCCTGATAAAAGGATACACGTAAAAGGCATCATTTGCATTTACACAGATTAGATATGCGTAGTACTTAAGAGAATATTGTTTTTGTTGCTGTTATACTTAACTATAACCTTCAGCATTATTATTATTACATTATTTACCCAGAGCTTTTGTTTTTTTATTAAGTCTAACGGTAAATATAAATAAAATTCTAATAAATTAAAAACTTTACAATGGCGCCTTATGACTATTTGTAAACCGTGGTTCTATTTTGGTAAGTCAATTTTACTCGTTTTCTGTTTTCTCTATGTGATTAATAAGAAAAGGCTCCGATAGATTTAACGCGAATTAAAATACTATCTCATAATCATAAGCTATTAGAGTTACTAATAAATCAAGTGCTAAAAGCTTAAAAAAAATTGATTCTTAAATGAGTTATAAGATAACGTTAGTTTTCATTCTGAAAACGGGTACAGTCGTGGTCAATGTCAACATTTGGTCGCTACAGGGAGAGGATAGCTGCAGCCAAAAGCCTCAACATTGGTAATGACTGGCACTGACAATGCTTGTTTGGCGTGCTGCCAGCAGCACAGCCCCACTGTACCGCAGCCCCGGGGCAACCGTGACCCCGTCATGACATGAAACAGAATAGAGTTTAAGGCGGTACCCCCACCGAAAGTGGCGCCGCGTTGAATTTTATTTAATATCGTAATTCTAATTCACAATTTTAATAAAAATTTACGTGGAATTTTTAGAGCCCATAGTCTAGTATTTTTAGACGGTATCATTACATTCCCTCGTAGTCACTGCTAGAAGTAGATAGCAAAACTGCTAAAAGTGGCCGTTTTTGACACATTTGCTATCTACTTCTACGAATGACTATGACGAGATGTAGCGATACCTTCTAAAAATACAAGACAATGGGCTCTAAAAATTCCACGTAAAGTTTTATTAAAATTGTGAATTAGAATTACGATATTAAATAAAATTCAACGCGGCGCCAGTTTCGGTTAGGGTACCGCATTAATCCTTACCTACTAACATTATAAATGCGAATGTAATATGTCTATCTGTACCTCTTCATGCGTAAGCAGTTGTAAGCAGCCGATTATAGTGAAATGTGATAATCCTGGACATGGACATAGGACATTTAGATACTTTTTATTCAAAAACAAACAAATAACTAAACAATAAATAAACAAAGGATGATTTTACATTATAATATGACTTATACGACTTTAAATGATAATAGAAATTTTCACCATTGTGACTTCAATAGTTTTTTTTAATTAACAATTTTTGAGTATTTGGAGCAGGCGCATTAATTCTACAGTAAAATTTATTTTTCAAAATGTATTGTTTTAGTATATAATATTTTAAAATATAATAATACCTTAATAATAATTAAAACATTTTCTGTAAAAAAATAATTTTAAAACAATCTTATTCCGAAACCTCCCAAAATAATTAAGTGATTTTTGGGTTTAAGGTGTAGGATGTTAAAGCAAATGAAATCCTACTCAAATCCCTACTGTAGATTTTTATCAGCAGGAGTCATATTATGACCGAGGGTTTCGTGTCCATTTACTTAAAACGCTCAAAAGGGGGAGGGGAGAAAACTGCAAGGTGGGTTTCCAATAATCGCAAAAAATGTTCAAAAAAGAAATTAAAATTGTAGGATTTAATGTCAATTTTAATTTATTTTGACTGGACTATAACCTGTGGGAGAAAGCGCGCATAGAAATGCCTAAGTACAGTACGCACCCTTACACAAAAATATGTTTCTGATTCTGATTAGGAGAAACCGCGCATAGAAAAGTCTACGTACGGTACGCACCTTGGACGAATTAACCAAGGTACGCACCCTTACACAAAAATATGTTTCTGATTCTGATTCTTAAAAGTTCAATCACTTATTAGCAATGTTACGCTAACTGATGCACGTGAGTCTCGTTGAATAGTCGTCATACTAAGTTGTAATGTGTCTGCGCACGTGAATCACGCTGCGAATGTCCCTGCACGTGACGACGAGTTTCTCGCGATTATTTACTGCCGTTTTACAAATTAACTAATAGTAAATCTCAAATACGAACACAATAAGTAACTGCTCTTTCTTTATTAATTCAAATAAATGTAAGTAACATAACTGTTTGTTAATTTTGTTAGGTTATATGGAAGCCAATGAAATACTGAGTTTAATATTTATGAAATTTTTATTCAATTTACTATAATCTTTGGAACGGGTGTTTTATATTAGTGCGAGCAGCGCACAGTTACATAAGGCTAGAGCAACGAGGAAAGTAACAAAATTTAACTCAGGGGACGGTCTCGGACTAGGAACAAAGGATTAATGTTCAATGAAGTTATTATAAACAAATTGTGTAAAAGAGAAAGACTACCTGTTGTTAGAGCGAGACGTATTTATTTTTGTACATTCCCACAAATTTCATTTTGCGTGCTGTTTGCTTACATGTTTAAACAATGTATCAAGTTTGAATGTAAATACGTAAATAACGATTTATACTTAGATTTATGGTTTTATATTTAGAGAGACTATACCAACACGTTATCTACTATGTCAATGAAAGAAAACGATCCAAACATATCATAACATAACATAACCATCAGAGTGAGTGGAATGCAAACATTATCAATGTAATGTAATGAATTTCCGTAATGTGTTTATTATTATGCCCTCCCTGCTTATATCTCTACAGTTTAAATGGCACTACTGATAAAAGTACTATGCTGCAGATATGCTATATCCCTGTGTTAACCACATTACATTTAGAATAAGCTTAAAAAAAATAAGCTTCCAATGGTTACTCATTTTTGATACCTAATAGGAAATCCGCACCAACTGCAATAAGCAATTAGAAAGGATAAGATAATACTAATCTTAAGCAACTTATACATGATAAATATTAAACAAGAAAATATACTAGAAAAAAGCAACTAGTCTCATGTCGCCCTGACGGGATTCGAACCCGCATCCTTGGGAGTCCGGCCCAATGCACTAACCAATTATGCTACAGAGACCTATGAAGACACGTCGAATTTTTCTAGTATATTCACCGTTCTACGGTGTTGGCCACCGTCGCTTCATCAATGAGAGAAATATCCTCGCATTCGAAAGAAACAACTTTACAGATGTTTGACTATCGATTAAGATGAAACAGCCATTTAATTATAACTTTTTAATTTTGCATTTTACAATGCTATTTTTATGTGATAAATAATAAACAAGAAAATATACTAGAAAAAAGCAATGTCGCCCTGACGGGATTCGAACCCGCATCCTTGGGAGTCCGGCCCAATGCACTAACCAATTATGCTACAGAGACCTATGAAGACACGTGGCTATCTGAGGTAGTTGCCTAGGATACTGGCTTCATTGCGTAGCAACCGTCGTTATTTTGGTCATATTAACAAAAATATCCTAGGCAACTATCTCAGATTGCCCAATGCATATCTAAAGATTATTCGGGCGTTAGAATCTAACCTAAAATACTACTATATATTTTATGTATAAAAATTTTATGTGAGTATTTAAACGTAATCTATGATTAGTATATGGTATCGTCTGATTTGTTAGGTCAAGCCAGCTAGCTAATTGATTATTTATACATAAGTATTTCCACGTGCAAAAACAGTTTAATGAGTAGGTAAGTAATTAATTGATAAAATTATCGTTAAGTTATATCGTAATTGCATCCTGTCATATTTAACCGCTTTAAACCGCTTCTGTGGTCTAGTAGTAGTAGTGGTCTAGTCACCGGTATCAGACCCAGGAGTCCCGGGTTCGGTTCCCAGGAGTCCTGGGTTCGGTTCCCAGGGGTGTAAATATTGTATTCGGTTTGTTTGGTGGTGGGACTTGTTGTGAGTCCGCCTAGCTACCACCATCCATAAGTCTGACTTCAGCATTGTTGTGTTCCGGTAGTTAGAGATTAGATAGCCAGTTTCTAGCGGTTGGGGATTCCGGGAGAGGCTCGCTTCCATCTTCAGCCTTATCAATACTTAACATCAGGTATGATGAAGGCTAAGTCTGTCATGATGATCATGTCATGTCGTTCATAATATAAAGTAGCCATTTACGGCTACTCACCATTTAAGCTGCGCTGCTAAAAAAACGACAATCTACAAAAAGTATAATACAATCAAGTAGTTAGAGGCAATTTCTACGGGGAAAATCTAAACTGAATTTTACAATGTTATGTGCACGTTTTTTGCCAACTTTGGTAGATACCTACTCTTTGTTTCGTACTCTTAAAAAAGATTTTCCACAGTGAGTCATGTTGTCATTTTGTGCAGATACTATTGAGTGTCTATAGTATTTGTTTTGTGTATTTATTTACGTCAAATCCAAAACGTACGTCCAAAATCACGTAGCTTTCATACTGAGTGAGATGTAGAATTATTCAATTTTGATGTTAATTTTACTATTAGGAAGGTACTTGATGATAATCGTCAGTTAGTCCGAAATAGTCTTGTAATTTATAATTAAATCACTTGTTATAACTTTTTACTTTTGCATTTTACAATGCTATTTTTATGTGATACATATTAAACAAGAAAATATACTAGATAAAAGCAACTAGTCTCATGTCGCCCTGACAATTAATTAAAAAATTAAAAAGTTATAATTAGATGGCTGTTTCATCTTAATCGATAGTCAAACATCTGTAAAGAGGTTTCTTTCGAATGCGAGGATATTTCTCTCATTGATGAAGCGACGGTGGCCAACACCGTAGAACGGTGAATATACTAGAAAAATTCGACGTGTCCTCATAGGTCTCTGTAGCATAATTGGTTAGTGCATTGGGCCGGACTCCCAAGGATGCGGGTTCGTATCCCGTCAGGGCGACATGAGACTAGTTGCTTTTTTCTAGTATATTTTCTTGTTTAATATAAATCACTTGTCTTTTTCTACCTACAGTTATTATATCAAGTATACAAGTCGATCAGATTTTTATTCATTGTTTCATTAAAGATTTCTCCATTTGCAAGCGTTAGACCCAATAAATCTGCGATCAGGCAGAACGTGCCTAAGCGCTTATTGCGCTAATATGGGAGATTATTACGTGAATATCGTCACACATGTATCGCACCTGCGGAATTAAAATGACGACTAGAGAAGGTTTTTATGCTGAGACGATAATATTGTTAACAATCCAAAGAAACTGTTAACAATTTGGTTCACATCGAATTGGTTTTTTTGGCACGTTCTGTTTGTTGTGTTGTAGAGATTCTGGAGGTATTTAATTTTTAGGGCTCCGTACGCAAAGGGTAAGACGGGACCCTATTACTAAGACTCCGCTTTCCGACAGTCCGTCTGTCACCAGGCTCATGAATGTGATAGTTAGACTGTTGAAATTTTCAGAGATGATGTATTTCTGTTTCCGCTATAACAATAAATACTAAAAAACAGAATAAAATAAATATTTAAGGGGGCTCCCATGTAACAGACATGATTGTTTTGCCGTTTTTAAAGATAATGGTACGGAATCCTTCATGCGCGGATCCGACTTGCACTTGGCGTGTTTTTAATGCTTTCTTCAGACAAAAAATAGTACAATAACTTACACATACGTAGCTAAAAGTAAAGGCATGCAGTTACTCCAAGCTTTGGAAGACTAAAAAAGGAAGAATTGACAAATTCGTTTAGATTTAGGATTGGTCTTCTACATAAGCGGAAACCAATACTAAAAAAAATGAACACACTATTATGCATTCATAATTCTATCTCTCTAAAGGCCGATCTTAATTTGATGGTGTTTGCTGGCGAAACTTAAAAATCCTATCGAACTAAAGAAGAATTATCCAATCCATACTCTTCTTGTCTCATTCCCTTGTCTTATAAATATTTTTATTCTTACAGATCAATACACCCTGGACAGCGAGTACATCAAGCGCAATCTGGGCGAGCTGACGCCCATGCAGGAGTCCAGGCTACTGCAGCTGCGCAAGTGGATCGCCGACCTGCAGAAAGGAAAGGTACCTGGACATTTTATTCTATGGAACACCTAACTCACTTGTTACTAGCGTTTGATATACGGATCATCATAAAAATTAAAATATTCTAAAGAATATGTGTATATTCTTTGTCTGCAAGAAGTGTCTCGAGACCAAATATTTTTTTATTTATTTTTCCTGTTACATACATGCATTTATTAGCCTATCTATAAAAAGTCGCAGGTATTGCACAAAAAAATGTATATCCGTAATAACTGGGTTAAGTACCTTTGCAGGTCTGAGAAATAGTTTGAGTAAAAAGCTGTAGGTCCCTTTTAAAATTTTAGTCCTTGGAATGAAGTATTTAACCTTGAAACCCTATTGCAAGTTACTCATCGACCCAAACTGATTCATCAGTCTTGTAACTTGAAAGTAGAAAGCCATATCTATCATCGTAGATACTCATTTACGTCCCTATGTGAAATAAGACAGAGGGAAAACAAAGAACGGGGGCTTTTTGGAACCACTGGCGCAAGTTTTTGAGCCATGTTTTTCTTTCTCCACTCAGTACACTCCTCTTTCCCTGTATCTTACCGGATCCCAACTGCATCAAATAGTAGGTATAGATCGCGCCAAACATCTAGTCCGCTCTGAAGTTGCTTCGCTCAGGGAACGTCATACTTAAGTCATATTAGACTTAAGTATTATGTCAGGGATGCAATCAGACAAATAATACTTAAGTATTATTAGACTTAAGTATTATGTGTCTGACTGCATCCATGCGCGAAGTAACTTCAGAGCGGACAAGAAGTTTGGCGCGATCTATACCTACTATTTGGTGCAATTTATAATACTGTCCTTAGTAATAATTATGATATAATTTGCATGACTGAAACGTGGCTCGATAATTCGATCCTATCGTCAGAGTTGTTCGATGATAGGTATTCGGTCATACACAGAGACCGAGATAGTAAATTCCTCAAGAGATTTTGTAAGCATCATGGAGGCGGGGTATTAATAGCAATTTCTAAAAAACTTGATTTTACCGTCAGGGCTCATTGGCAATCAGATTACGTGGAGGATTTATGGGTGGAGATTGTTGTCAGCGGTAATCATATATTAAATTTATGCACAGTATATCTTCCTGATTATTTGCCTAGTGAAGATTTTTTGAGATTTACCAACGGATGCACCGATATATTAACCTCTCACTCAAACCGGTCTACATGTATTGTTGGCGATTTCAATTTAGGTAACCTGCAGTGGTCTGATGAAACAAAGACTCCATTAAGCAGCCACTGTGAAAAATCCAATGATCTGTGTAATTTCTTCATCTCCAATGACATCGTTCAGCTAAACAACATCCCTAATCACAACAACAGAATATTGGATCTGGCTATTACTAACAAACCCGATGCTTTTTCTCTTCATCCTACAGTACCAATTAGTCGTCTTGATGCTCACCATCCCCCATTCGAACTTGAATTTCATGGCTTGCCTCTACCATTGCGGCCTAACTCCTCTCTTGATAAACTGTGCTTTAATAAGACCGATTTTGAAGGTTGCATTGAGAAGCTTAATGAAATAGATTGGGTAAATCATGCCAATGATCTTGATTGTGACGACTTCGTTCAATTCTTTTACAATCAGTTGCACACTATACTTAACGAACATACACCTAAATGTAGGGTCCGCAATTCAGTCTATCCTACATGGTTTTCTACGGGTCTAAAAAGAGTCCTTAAACTTAAGGCAAAGTATCATAGCCGATATAGACGCTCTAAAAATCCTAGGGATTTCGACACCTTTTCGATGCTACGATCACGGGCCAAACTCTTGTTGGATAATTGTTTTAGACAGTATATCTCGGGCATAGAAGAGGATTTGTCAGTTGGTATAAAATCATTTTGGAAATATACAAAAAGTAAAAGAGTTACTAACACAGTTCCGAACCGAATGCATTACAACGACAATGTAGCGGCATCTGGGACGGAAATTGTAAATCTGTTTGCCGAATTCTTTTCATCAGTCTATGAGAAAAGTGAAACATCTAACTGTGGCATTAGCTCAGACTCTCCCCCTTATCATTTCTCTCTTGGTCATTTAGAGATACAAAAAGATTATGTGTTGGAGAAACTCAAAAGAGTTGATATATCTAAGGGTCCCGGACCAGATGGTATTCCTCCCATTCTCATCCGTATGTGTGCTACAGCTTTAGCTGAGCCGTTAACGATAATATACAACAAATCACTAAAGGAGGGTACATTTCCATCTCTGTGGAAGATTGGCAAAGTTACTCCAATATACAAATCCGGTGACAAAAAAGATGTTAAAAACTATCGTCCTATAACGATATTGAGCTGCTTTCCAAAGATATTTGAGTCGATTGTTTACGAGTATCTATATAATCACATAAAACCCTTTCTTAGTGACATTCAGCATGGTTTTATTGAGGGTAGATCAACCAAATCCAATTTATTAATCTACACCGCTTTTCTGTGTGATTCTTTTAACGATAGGACACAGGTGGACACTATCTACTTAGACTTTGTAAAGGCATTTGACCGTGTGAATCATGACATACTCTTGACAAAAGCGTTCTATATGGGTATCCACGGGAGTCTGCTAGGGTGGTTGTCTTCGTATCTTAAAAATCGTTCTCAGTTTGTGGCGCTGTATGGCTACGATTCAGTTCCTTTTGTTCCGAGCTCAGGGGTCCCACAAGGCTCTAACTTGGGTCCTCTTCTATTTTTGATCTTCATCAATGATCTTCTTGCGACTATAAAGTGCACCAGCCTGGCCTTTGCTGATGATATCAAGCTATTTAAGCGCATTGCTGATGTTGAGGATTGTGAGGCTTTGCAGGATGCCCTTAACTCTGTTTTAAAATGGTGTGATTGCAACAAAATGTCACTTAATGCAGAAAAATGCCAAATAATATCTTTCACCAAAAATAAAAATGTCATTAAGTTCGATTATACGGTTAGACAGTCTGCACTTGCTCGTGTCGGTACGGTGCGTGACTTGGGAGTATACTTTGATTCTTCTCTCTCATTTCAGCACCATTATGATTATATTTGTAATAAAGCAAATCAAATGCTAACTTTCGTTCTTCGTATCGCTCGGCCATTTAGAAATATAAAATCTTTAATAATTCTATATAGTGCCTTGGTTAGATGTGTACTTGAATACTGTTCCGAAATATGGTATCCAATTTATAATACCCACACAGACAGAGTGGA
This sequence comes from Chrysoteuchia culmella, assembly GCA_910589605.1. Lineage (NCBI taxonomy): Eukaryota > Metazoa > Arthropoda > Insecta > Lepidoptera > Crambidae > Chrysoteuchia > Chrysoteuchia culmella. The sequence continues at coordinate 21,794,213 of OU342651.1, forward strand.
GGCCATTCAAAGAAGGTTTGTGAGAGCATTATTATCAAAGATGGCATACGTAAAAAAATACCCAATTACTCGGATCGCCTTAAGCACTATAACATGGTTAGCCTTGAGAAACGTAGATGGATAAATGACCTGAGTACACTTCATCGGATTGCTAATGGATTATTTGGTGGTAGCTTGCTACAGCAGTTAAATTTTAAAACCTCAAATCGGTCAGTTCGTAAACCACAACTGTTTTCTCTACCTGTATCTAGGAATAATTTATCTAAAAACAATCCACTGAATAGAATGTGTGTGGCTTACAATGATATCTGTACAACTGTTGATATATTCAATTGTAATGCCCAATCTTTTAAAACGTCCCTGTTTAAACTATAAGTTAACCCCGTCGAAAAAAAAAAAAATATAGTAGTTCATTAGGTTGTAATATTATTTTTTTATATTGTTCATTTACTTAACTAGTTTTTTTTTATGTTTTTATATGAAATTTCGTATAATTTTTGTGTCATCTAGTTAATGCTATAGATAAAATGCTGTGCGCAATTGTAATAGGACGTAGACACGCATTTGTTGTTATTGTAAGTTATTTTTTGTTTATCCTTTTGTCTGTTGTCTGTTATTGTGCCAAATAAATAAAATAAAATAAAATAAATAAATTGGGATCCGGCAAGATACAGGGATGAAGGAGTGTACTGAGTGGAGAAAGAAAAACATGGCTCAAAAACTTGCGCTAGTGGTTCCAAAAAAGCCCTTCCAAACAGCTCTACTTTGACTTTCTCAGTACTTATATGACCCATTCTAAATTTTTTAGACACTCTATTAAATATAAATAACAAAATTTATTAGTTTTAAAGTTGTTCAAACGAATTTGATTCAACGGGCGATTTTCCCCAGGTGCCAAGCGACAAGACCCTACTCCGCTTCTTACGCGCGCGTGACTTCAACGTAGAGAAGGCGCGCGAGATGCTTTCGCAGTCGCTGCTGTGGCGCAAGAAGCACCAGGTGGACCGCATCCTGTCCGAGTACGAGACGCCCGAGGTCGTCAAGCAGTACTTCCCTGGCGGCTGGCACCACCACGATAAAGGTGATTTATAATTATTGATGAGACTATTCCAGGTGTTTGGAGATTCTCAGGTGTACGTTGATTTCCAGGTGTTAGGTGACTTGCTGCGATGGAGTGATTTTTTACCAAGTAAAATCCAGTTGGAGATTTTCATCTGTTGTAGTATTCAATTATATAGTCTAATTTTGAGTGTCTAGGAATTTCAAGCGCAGATATTTTTTAATAGAAAACAAAAACTTACTGCTATAACTCTTCATACTTATATGTGAACTTATTTATTTTATTTATAGATGGACGTCCGCTGTACATTCTCAGACTGGGACAGATGGATGTCAAGGGGCTCCTAAAATCGATTGGTGAAGATGGGCTCTTGAAGTTGGTGAGTTCATTAGTCGACTATAGTTAAAGACAGATGATGTATTCCCACTTCGGTGGATCTGAGGGTTAATTGTCTAATTTTAAAATCTATCGCAATCCCTTTCAATTCGTCATTTGAAAGATATTTACATACTTCAAACCGCCACTATTTGACATTTGATAGGGATTTTGATCGGGACGCGTTTTGAAAGGTATTGAATGAACGAAATTGAACTGTTTAAGCAAAGTGACACTCGAAAATATCCTTCAAATGTATGGAGAAGTGTCAAATGAAGTGTCATTTAAAACATCATTCGTTCGAAAGGGATTGCGACTATAAGTTACACAATTACATAAATCACTATCACAATCACAATATCTGTCAAAGGGCTTGTAATAGGTTTTGAAATTAAAATGTCGTAATATAAGATTTTTAACTTCCGCGTTCCATTATAATTATAAATAAAAACAACGGAACTCAAACGCGACATTTCTTATGCAGAACATATGTACTTACGGCTTGACGTTTCGGCTATGTTGCTTTAGGCTTGGTCACAAGCAGACAACGTTGCGCGGCGTCGTCCGTTTCTTGAAGATCTTAAGAGATTTTTATTTTTATTTATAACTAGCTGTGCCCGCAACTTCGTTCGCTTGAGAACCGGAACATCGTTTGCAATCCTTCCAGACAAAATTTTTGGTAAGGCGGTCTTTTTAACCAACTTCAAAAAAGGAAGAGGCTATTTAGTCGCCTATATTCTTTACTTTTTGAAGAGAATACTTAACACATGATACCACTTAATTACATTCTTATCATCTTATCGCCTTCAATAGCGAAGTTTATCAATTCGCCAGTACCAACGTACTTAACTATATTTTATAATATAACTAAAAGTAAAAGTAACTATTAAAATGCAGTCTTTTTTTAAGTCGTTTTTTTTGTTGTGATGATAATAATTAGATAGCCGATGCCTGTGATTGAGTTTCATCAGACATGTTTCAATGTGGCTTTGTAACACGCCTTCGAAACTAACAGAGTTGCTCAAGATTGTTATTTTCGGTCACCCACCCCGCGACCGACCTTAGCGAAAGTTACATAAGGTGGTACGACTTCCATACAAACAAACATTGCACAATTATTGGTTCATCATACATTTATAATTTATAAATACATGTGCAACTAACTCGTTTCAGTTATTTGTTTGCGCGAAATTATAAAAAAAATGTACTTTCATACATCAGCTATATAAATGCGATGGGTCACACACACATACGTAGAATTATTGAAATTACAAGATATTAGTTTATTCGTGATTTATGTATGAAAGTTCATTTTTTTAATTATTTCGCGCAAACAAATAACTGAAACGAGTTAGTTGCGCATGTATTTATTAATTATTTAGGTATGATGAACCAATAATTGTGTAATGTTTGTTTGTATAGAAGTCGTACCACCTTAACCACTATAATCCTTACTTAGGTTGTATACAGCTGGTAAAATAGTATACACGTAAAGAGATAGAGAGAGGTTGATATAATTTTAAAGACAGCGAAAACGACAGCGTGTTCAAGATTTTTAGTTGTCTGTCTGTCTGAAAACTATTGTAGGTACGGTATGAGGAGGCGCAGTGGTTCGCGCGTGTTAGAAATGGGCCATATTTGTCACGATGAGATAGCTAACTATATACTTTTTAGGTATTGATTTAAAGAAAACCAAGGGATAACTTAATTATATGTTTATTTAAATACTCAGTCTCAGTCTCGGCCTACGATTTAGAGCTAGCGCAGACGACGGATAACGGAGGACTTTTTGTCCGCGACACGTCTTTATTGTTAACCAAATTAGATTCAACTTAGACCGCGTATATCCGCGAAAAGTACGCGATAGTCCTCGTTATTTATTCAACTGTATGTTCTTAGTAATAAGTTCGTGTCGCGGACAAAAAGTCTTTCAATGTCCGTCGTCTGCGCAGGCTATTAGTTTCGCAATGCTTAATAGTTCATGGAATAGGTGACCAACAATTCACTATCTCTTCCGTGCCTCGGAAGGCACGTTATACCGTTGGTCGCGGCTGTTTTTGCGGTCATGAAAATCTACCAATCCGCATTGGGCCCGCGTGGTGGAACATGGCCCATTCTCCTTATCTTATGACTTATCCTCCCATAAGGAAGGCCAGTGCCCCGGCAGTAGTGACATAAGAAGTGGTAAATGACAACTGTTCAATCCGTTCATAGGTACTGAAACATGTGTAATAACGTTAGAACTTGTATTACGAAAACCGCATCTAGAATGAACGACATAGGTTAAGGGCAATCTCAAGCACAAAGTATAAAGCCTGACCTGTGGGCCTACCATGAGTTTTTCTTTCCGTTTACTGCAGTAAACGGGAGACATTTTGTATGCGAACCTGTACAGTGCCTCTAGTGGACAGTAGCAGAACTACAGATTCTCATACAAAATATCTCCTTCTTTTTTTAAATCGTTTAAAAATTCAAAAAATAACTAAAACTTTTAGAGATTACGACAAAATATACATACAACGCCATCTTTCATGGACGCCATACCGCTAAAATAATAAAAAGCAGGTCCCGTCAGGGCGACATGAGACTAGTTGCTTTATTCTAGTATATTTTCTTGTTTAATATTTATTACATAAAAATAGCATTGTAATATGCAAAATTCAAAAGTTAAAAAAAGCAGGGAGTTTCACCCGAGTTCTTTTCGTAATAACACGTGTTGTGACGCTCCATTTTTAACTCAATCTACCGTAGAATTCTTTTAAATACTTACTACAAAATATATTTACTTGACATTGGCAAAATTCGCGAATTTTATCGCGAGCAAGCCATTAATTAAGAAAGAAGAATAAAAAGCAGCAAAAAGGATATAGTTAGTTACGTCAAATATATTTTTCATCAACAACTGTTGCTAAGCAACCAAATCCTGAACGACGCATAATCTTCAACTCTGCCTTCTGCATTCGCGCGTTACAATATAAATTTCTCCGTCCGTCCTCTCTTTAAAATGTAATTACTTTTGATAGAGTTGACCGATTTTGATGAAATATAGCCTATACGGTAAGTTGAGATACGGACTATAAACATATAAATAATTCTGTGGACTTAGATCAGTTATTTTGGTGTGATGCTCATTCAAACACACATACATATAGACCGACGGACAGACTTTAATTCTAAAAATGATAGAAATTGGTTCTCCTGCTTATTCTGAGTCCCACTATCTATTTTTTTTTTGCAAATCCTAGCAATGTGCAGACACGATAAATGTTGATTCTTATTATCAGTATAGATAAGTATAGATTGTACGCACTGGGGTCATTTGAGAAAAAAGTTTTCTGACATTTGACCTTGATAAGGTCAATTTAAAAAAAAAAATATTTTTCCGGCCGTCTACATTTTTTTTTGTGATTTTTGAAGCTAATAATGAAGGCTGTAGATGTTATACTCATGGCGTTGGGGAACATTAGAATGGATAACACGGGCCTTATATATATAGAGATAATGTCATGTCAGAGCAAAAAACATTACTTTGCATTTGATTTGAAAATAACACTTTTCGACATTAAGCTGCGCTATGCTATTTGATCTGATTTAGTGCAATTTGACTTTCAAGAGTAACTCTTCCACAGACTCTTCACGTATGTGAAGAGGGTCTAAAACTACTAGAGGAGGCGACCATCAGTTCCGAACACGCTGTTCAAACATGGAGCTTGCTGGTGGACCTGGACGGGCTCAACATGCGGCACCTGTGGCGACCTGGCGTGCGAGCGTTGTTACGAGTGATCCAAGTGGTCGAAGGGAACTACCCCGAGACCATGGGCCGCGTGCTCATTGTGCGTGCGCCCCGCGTGTTCCCGATACTGTGGACCATCGTCAGCACCTTTATAGGTGAGCAAGTTTCTATATTGTAATAGTCTTTTAGATAAAAGTCAGGCAAAGACTGCGAGAGGCGGCCAGATGGGGGACCTGGACGGGCTCAACATACGGCACCGGTGGCATCCCGGCGTGCGAGCGTTATTGAGAGTCATCGAAGTGGTTGAAGGGAACTAACCCAAAACCATGGGCCGCGTGCTCATCGTGCGCCCGCCCCACTTGTTCCCCATCCTGTGGACCATCGACAGTACCTTCATAGGTGAGAGGTATCGCTAGCCCCTTACCGCCTCACTCAATTGCTATAGCAATAGTAATGTTCTCGTAAAATCCTTCAACGATAGGGTCAAATCCCTACATATTTATAGTCGTCTATTGGACTCACTATTGCATTTATAGTTTGAAATTGATAATAGCCACTGTGAGAATGCGTTCCTGACAAATTGTGCCTCTCGTATATTTCAATAAAGCTTACCTATACGAATATCTTCTCTTCTAGATTATAGGCACATCTACAGAATACAATTTAATACATTTTAGAGACATTGCGAGTATAAACAATTTCTAATTGCAGTCCGGTGAATGTTGTACACAACGTTGACATAAAAACGGCAATTTAAAAAGAAAGAACATCAGATACTTTCTCTAACACTTAAACAATATAATAGTTTAACATCAAACTGTAGGTGTTTTAGTATATAGTTGTTTTAGATAACAGTTTTTTTTTTTACTTTATTAAGACCTGTTTCACGATCGACAGCCAGATAAGCTATTCAGGACATATATGTGGCCCTAAGTAATCTTAACCTAGTGTCAGGAACCTGCCAGGCATCTCTGCGACCGCACTTTAAGTGTATCTGTCTAAAGGTCATTTTACTTTAATCCCTAGATGAGAACACGCGCAGTAAATTCCTGTTCTACGGCGGCAAGGACTACCTGCAGCCGGGCGGGCTGCTCGACTACATCCCCAAGGAACTCATTCCCGACTTCCTGGGCGGGCCCTGCAAGGTATGCTATATTGAACGAACTAGGCCCCAACTTGTCCATTGCAGGCTGTTGTTTCTTTTTCAGTATAAAATGTGTATAATTGCGTTAACTTTTTTTTTACTGAACTTTTTGTTGATTTTTTTTAAAGAGATATTTATATATTAATAAATTACAAACAAAGATATTGGCTAGTGACAGCGTTTGAACAAAATGCAGGCATTTTTATTTGCACTAAATATAGTTTTCAAATATTAGTAACTTGTGATTTTCAAAGATTACACTACAGCTTTTTCAATGTAGCCTTTTTTGCCTATCTCCACCGTTTTATCTATTCTCGTATTTAATATATTTTTATTAAATAAGCTTGAATTAATGACCTCGACTTCTTTATTTTTTATTTTCCGTGATTAATTTGTTCGGCGTTTTATATTTACAGAAAAAAGTTTAGTTAGTACTAAATAGGCTTAAAGTATAGGTTTTCTTTTCTTATCTGATTTTTAGTTAATTTATTATTATTTGATACTAATTTATTAATGCTATTTTGGTTTTATTCCTGGGCAGTCTAACATAGTGGAGGTGCCGACGAGCGTGCCGCACCAATTTTACGATTTAGTACGGACGTGAGAATTGCTGTCAAGCAAATATGTGCCATCGTGTTGTCCGTCCCGACCACACGTTGCTGAAAATTGCTCGAATTAACATCTGTTATTTAAATTTGTATATTAAAATAATTATTTTGATGAATTTGCAGTCTCTTGGCGAGCCATATTTTTCCTGCAGGGTTTGCAAATGATTTGAAAAAGAGCGGTTAATTGAGGTTTTTGATTAAGGTAACAAAAACCGCATCCGACGTATTCGGAATGAGAGCCCGTCAAAAACCGAAATAAACCGGTTTAATCCAAAGCTGTGAAATGTGACCTACTACTTTCGAGACGATCAGGCTAATAGCGACCTTCCGTGAGTTGACATAGGCTCGCTAGTCGATTTACCACTCGTGCGCTCGCATTGGGAGAGCGGTATTTCAGGCAATTAGCGAGCTTATGTCTACGTGTAGAAGGTCGCTTTTCGTTCTACCACTCTCGCGCTTGTGTTGTCCCGTTGTGTTTAGGTACTTACAAAGAGCAGAAAAATCCTCTAAAAACCGCTTTATTGATACAAAACCTTTTTAATTTTGCTCTTTCATGAAACCGTTTTTTTTAAGGTTAAAAACCGGATAAACAAGACCTGTTTTCCTGCAATTTCTGGCTGGCATCTATTGCTGTCTCACGCTGACTTTATAGGCTAGAGCTAGATGCATATAGTTGTCGGCCACACATTTGAGCAAAAATATGGCTTGTTTTTAAGGAGCACCATAAAAAAAAAACTATTTGTTTACTTATTGTTAAACTAAGCCCTTCAATGGTGATTCTACAAAACTCAATCAAATCATCTATAAGATAAATAACTTATCTTCATCAAGTTATGATGCTTGTTGTTGTAAAACCAATAAAACATCTTACATAATGATTCCAGCAATTTTCATATACCTAATTTCTCACTACGAATCATTAATTATATACAGCAGCACCTTGTTCCGTTTTCATTGGCTAATCTTACTGATACTTATGTAACTCAAAACACGTACAAACCACGTCGAGTATGTAGCACACATTAAAAATACTTCTCCTTTACATTTGTATGCAAATTGAAATCATAAAAATCTTATAGAATTTCTGTTTGATGTCATTTCACAAAATATGTAGTGATAGGATACTCATATCAGTTTTGATGTGTGCCTTTTTAATTATTAACTCAATACCATCATAATTACCATTTTTATTATAATAACCTTATGAAAATTTTATTTAATTACAATTTCCCTATGTTGTTTTCTTACAATGGTTGTGCACCCTACTTCTTGTTGTCTCCACATCACCCTAAGGTTGACTGGTAGAAAATGCCTAAGGCATTAAGTCCGCCTTTGTACAATATGCATAAAGTATTAAATAAATAAATAAAATGTTATTCACAACGGAATTATTAAAGTATGGTAACATTATTATAGCAATTCGAAAAATCGTCGATGAAGTCGTCCTAACTACCATTTGTTATGTATGAATATTATGAAAATAATTATAAAAAATAATAATAATGCATATAGCAGCTATTTCCTCAAAGTTTTAATAGCTATTTACAAAAGGAAATTCATTAGTCCACGCAAAATTAAATTTTAACTAAAAAAAAAGTGTTATTGTTATTCTACATAAAAAAACACACATTAAAAAAAGTATAGTTAGGAGGAGGGAAGATAAAAAAATATAGTTAAGAGGTATTGTCTCTTCATCGACGAAATGGTCTAATTAACCTCCTTCTTTTTTGAGTCGGTTAAAAAGAAAACGTGGACACTCATTTCGTGTCTGCGAAATTTATCACAAAATATGTAGGCACCAGCAAATACTTGCAGACTATGTATTGAGTCCCTTATTTCTGCATGCAAGTGTGTGTCATCGTAGGAGTAAGTCATTGTAATATTTGTAATGCTACAAAACAACTTGTTGGGCTAAAGTAGTAGTAGGGTAGACAACCCGTATGTGGCCAGTTTCATATAATCCCTATTTACATAGTCTTAAGGTTCAAAATGGCCACTAACTGAGCGATTCGTTTACAGAGTTTCGTCCATGAGGGTGGACTGGTGCCGAAAAGTCAGTATGTGGCGGGCGTGTTCACGGAGCGTGACGGCGACCCGCTTAGTGAGGATAGCGTCTACCGCTGCGTCAGCCTCACCAGGGGACAGGTGATTATATTCGTCAACCTACGCTTCTGGCAGGTTCTTCAGTACTGTGTGGACGATTAACGCTAAATTTAATTTGAATGTCATTGCATTTCAGTCCTTGTTTGAAGTTTAGTTTATTGTAGACTACGACTGTCTAATTGACGTCTAAGTGAACTCTGCTTAAAGAGCGCTTACACAGTCCTTATATATTTAATATCTATGTATTTATGTATGTATGTTAAATATTTATATTATGTAGTATGTTTATGTATTATTTGTTAATTAAATACCCTTAATTAGCTATTCCCACTTTTGTTACAATATTCTGAATTATTTTTTATAGTACTACTTTATTGCCGATACGGTAGGTCTAACACCTTTTACTGGTTGACTGGTAGAGAATGCCTGATGGCATTAAGTCCGCCATTTGCTGTATTTTTTATATTGCAATAAAGAATAAATAAATAAATAAATAAACATTCGAAGCAATACATTCGAAATGTGTGTGCTCTTAGCCCGTTCAAGCTTTCGTTTGATTGTGAGCTTTTATTCTGGAAAGTATTTCGACTAATTGTGATATTAATGAAATAGGTTCCTTTTATCTTTATTTGTGTGTTTCTCAAATAAATAATTGAACTACATCAGGTGCACGAGGAGGTGGTGGTGAACCGCGACCCGATGAGCGTGCTGACGTGGGACTTCGACGTGCTGCGCCACGACCTGTCCTTCTGCGTGTACCGGACTGCGCTACTGCTGCCGCCGCCCGACGATGATGGTCAGTGCTCTGCTGTCCATTATAGTGCGTATAAGATCCCATATAATGCGTCATTTTTATAAACTTCTATTTTTAATAATAGTTGTGTTTGAAACATAGATACAGAGGATCTTAAGCCTTTCTCTCTTTTTAAAGTCAGTAAAAAATATAAACATGAAATAAGAAAGGGGTCCTTCTTGAAATATTGTGCTATACACTTTCTCCCCCCCATAAGGTGGACCGACGATCTGGTGAAGGTCGCGGGAAGCCGCTGGATGCGGGCAGCACAGGACCGATCGTCGTGGAGATCCTTGGGGTAGGCCTATACCCAGCAGTGGGTGTCATGTGGCTGAGACGACGACACTTTCTTACTCTCATAGAGTAAACGTGGCCATTGAGTATGGCTATCATAATACTACTTTTCTCACGTATTTTTTCGAAAATCAACCAACTTTAATTCCAATTTTTTCTGTTCTGTTTGAGCGAGTTTTTAAACTAAATTGACTTGTAACGAATTTTCAGCTGACGTAACATTACATTGTTACAGCGGGAGCGGGAGCAGGAGCATGCGTAGGATCTGGAGGAGAAGGTGGCTCTTTAGTGGAGCGCGGTGGCTGGCTCGAAGGCCACCACTACCACCGCGTGGAGCCCGCGCTGGTCTGCCATGACGGGGAGAGCGTGCAGGTACTCATCATCATCATCATCATCATCATCATCATCATCATTGTTGGAGCGCGGCGGCTAGCGCGAGGGCCACCACTACCACCGCGTGGAGCCCGCGCTGGTCTGCCACGACGGGGAGAGCGTGCAGGTACTCATCATCATCATCTGTGGAGCGCGGCGGCTGGCGCGAGGTCCACCACTACCACCGCGTAGGGCCCGCGCTGGTCTGCCACGACGGGGAGAGCGTGCAGGTACTCATCATCATCATCTGTGGAGCGCGGCGGCTGGCGCGAGGTCCACCACTACCACCGCGTAGGGCCCGCGCTGGTCTGCCACGACGGGGAGAGCGTGCAGGTACTCATCATCATCATCTGTGGAGCGCGGCGGCTGGCGCGAGGTCCACCACTACCACCGCGTAGGGCCCGCGCTGGTCTGCCACGACGGGGAGAGCGTGCAGGTACTCATCATCATCATCTGTGGAGCGCGGCGGCTGGCGCGAGGTCCACCACTACCACCGCGTAGGGCCCGCGCTGGTCTGCCACGACGGGGAGAGCGTGCAGGTACTCATCATCATCATCTGGAGCGCGGCGGCTGGCGCGAGGTCCACCACTACCACCGCGTAGGGCCCGCGCTGGTCTGCCACGACGGTTAGAGCGTGCAGGTACTCATCATCATCATCATCATTGGGGAAGCGCGGCGGCTGATGCGAGGGTCACCACTACCACCGGGTGGAACCCGCGCTGGTCGGCCACGACGGGGAGAGCGTGCAGGTACTCATCATCATCATCATCATTGGTGGAACGCGGCGGCTGGCGCGAGGGCCACCACTACCATCGGGTGGAGCCCGCGCTGGTCGGCCACGACGGGGAGAGCGTGCAGGTACTCTTCATCATCATTGGTGAGGCGACGAGGTGTGAAAGTGTGGATAGCTCGCCTCCACTCGTCATCCCTCGCCTGCTCTCGTAGCATTCGCTAAGCCTCCGCTTGCTCCGGCTCATGCGACGGCCGCCACGAGGCGCACTCGTGAGTGTGGATCCGGGGAAGATATCTTGCAAAAGCTAAGCGATAACAATAATAGTGCAATATTTCCTCTAAAATCGCAAATTCGTATTGCGTATCAACAAAACAAACCAAAGCAAATTAATGATAGTGCTGCCTCTACCGCAAGGGTTCCCAAACTTCTTTTACCGCGGCACCTTTGTTGCGCTTCAAATAATTCGCGGCACACCTACTCTTAAAGTTTTGGTTATTTAGGAAAACAAGAAAACACAATGCAGTTGAGTGCTCATTTGATGATACGAACGATTACCTTTAATGGGAAGAATGAAACTGTTTAAATGTTTTTTTTTATTATTTCCTTGAAGTTGATAGGAATGTTAACCCTTAAATAACTTGACGCTGTAAATTTGCTCCTGTATCTGTTTTTTTTATGTAAGCATACGTTGAAAATAAGTGGAAGTAAAACGCACGTCTTTTTATTCCAAATTATAAAATAAAATTCTACTAAATAACTCCATTTTTTTGTGAAAATTATGGAATGTATCGACTACGCTAGCATACGCTGGCGGCACCCCTGTCATACTCTAGCCGCACCCACTTTCAGAACCTCTGCTCTACCGAACAATATATGTTATTCGCGCTACAACCGTACCAAAAACTGCATTATTATTTTTTTACTATTAGCTAGCGATTATCCAACAAATACGCGCCAGCCTTGTTTCGGTAAACTACTCGTATATTTTATATCTATACATTTTAATGTAAGAATGGCCTTTGGTTCAAGTAGAAAATGTCTCGAGGTCTCTATACATCTATACTAATATTGTAAATAAGAAAGATTTTATTGTTTGTTTGTTTGCAACGAATAAACTCAAAAACTACTGAACGGATTTGGATGAAATTTGGTATACAGATATTGGATAGCCTGGTTATGAACATAGGATACTTTTTATCCCGATATTCCCACAGGAACGAGAACCACGCGGGCGAAATTGCGACAAATAAAGTGGTCATTATTGCTTACAAAAAATTAGTACCTTTCGAGGTATTTTTTATGGTATAAGTAACGAAAATAATAAACCTATGATTTGTACTATTCGTGGGTTCGAGTCCCATATGAGAATTCACTTGTGGCCAAGTTAATGTTTTTCTATTTAAAATTATCATACGTATAAAAAATGCAATAATTAAAAAATCATAAATCTATTATCTTGTCATGCTCAGGGTTCACACGTGATGGTGGAGGAGGGCAGCTACGTGCTGCAGTGGCGCTGCGAGGGTGCCACAGCTCCAGCGCAGCTCGTCTACTTCCACGAGACGCTCGCCAGCCACCACTACAAGTCAGTACACATCATCATCATTATTATGTCAGCCACACGACACCCACTGCTGGGTTTCCAGCCTTCCCCAAGGATCTCCACGACGATCGGTCCTGCGCTGCTCCCATCCATGCGGCTAACCGCGCACCAGAACGTCGATCAAGTCAAGTCAAAGTAAATTCGGTACCACACACCTTTCTTATAGGGTTCTTTTTTTTGGGGAACAGTTTGATTTTATTTAAGAAAACATCCGTGCTTAGGTTTAAAAAATAACATATATTAACACAAATACAAATCATTATAGAGATAAAAAATAATAGATTTGGCAATGAAATCCCATCTGGCAGCCCTGGGTTGCGTTTACCCCGTTCAGTTCTGGTGTGTGGAAGACGGATGTGGGACTGCCCAATACTGCCATCGTGTGACGACACCCTATGTTTCTTGGGCCGCTTCTTGATCCCCCAACCAAGCCCTTTCGGCCTGATGAGGGGCCAGGAGGGTGAATACCCAACCCCTTAACCCCTCACTTTGCGCCCACAGGAGCTACCCTAGCCTTGTGGGATCCGAATCGGAGCGAAAGCACCGACCAGGGACAGTGCCCACAATCCTGGAGGAATACTACTCCACTAACTGATGCTAAAGCCAGAGAATGGCTGAGAAATTAGAAAATTTACACAAGAAAAGGTTAGAGAGTGAGATTTTACATATCAACCCCCTATTTAAAAAAAAAATCTTTTAAATTATCTAATTGTATTAAATTAATCTATTGCTTGTGTGTTTGTCTTTTTCGTTCAAACTTAAAAGTCAGAACAACACGCGGATTAGCTTAAAGGCAATGGATATGTCATAAGAGCTGGCATTGTGAAACATTAAGATGACCCCATATAGGGTCCGATTCAATTTGCTATCTCTTTCAATTCCGTGCTTTTTCGCGTCTTTTGTCCTACTTGCCAATTGTCAATGTATGCAGTCTGCATCACAGATTTCAACGCAAATTAGTATGAAGGTAACATATCTATACTTAAAATAAGAATCAAAGTTCAGCGTGTCTGTACATTGCTTGGATTTGCAAAACAATAGATAGTGGAACTAAGAATAAGCAGCAGAACCAATTTCTATAATTTTTAGAAGGTTTTAGAGTTTTGATGCCTAAAACTGTTTTCAATTTTTTGAATTTTAGTCTGTCCGTCTGTCTGTATGTCTATGTGTTTGAATGAGCATCACTACAAAACCACTGATCTCAGTCCACAGAATTGTAAATATGTTTAAAGTCCGTATCTCAACTTACCGTATAGGCTTTATTTTATAAAAATCGGTCAACTCTATCAAACGTTTACATTTTAACCTTTTGAACGCCACTGTCGGGTATGGCCGACAAATGAAAACGTGCCCAACACGCCACCGTCGACGCCACCACGACGGACGAGGAACGAGAGGACGACGACGACTTAAAGAGAGGACAGACGGAGAAATTTATGTGATAAATATTAAACAAGATAATATACTAGAAAAAAACAACTTGTCTCATGTCGTCTCAGAAACTAACGGAAAATGTATTACTGCTTTTCGTCCGAAGGCCACGCGGCCTTACAACTTACGGCTAAATCTTTTTATAAAAAAAATAAAAACCGTCTTCAAAAAGTAACAAATAACCTTTTGGAGTCGGTGCCAGCTGACTGGCCACTGACTCCAAACGGCTATTTGTTACTTTTTGAAGTCGGTTTTTCGGTCGGTTTTTTTTTTATAAACAGTTTTATATTTCACAATTTTTTAGTTAAAATAAGTCCCGTACGCAAAACAAGTAAAAGAAACGACGATCGTTCTGTTTAGTATTTGACACCGCGCAATCTATGGCAGCGATAGGTACTTATTCCGCGCATACGTAGCATGCTGGCCTGCAGTGTAGAAACAGTAAAAAGCGCCATTTACCATATAGCATGGGCATATTCAGAACTACTATAAATGAATACAACATTATTTTCAAAATTTCCTGATAAATACTTAATTGATTACAAAATTTAAAAAAATGGGACCTTCTTGAGATCCATTCTGATGTTATAACGTTTAAATCATAGAATTCAGCCGTCTTCGAGTAATTCAAATTCAAAATTCAATCATATATTCAGTTTAGGCTGTTACAAGCACTTATGAACGTCAGAGAAGCTACGCCATCGGTTCACAAACCCTACGGGAGACCTTGTAACGAGAAGAACCGGCAAGAAACTCGTCAAGGTTTTTTCTCCCTGTTTTATTTCATACAGAGTCGAGAGTGTACATACATATGAAAATAAATTATACGCGACGAATTGATAAACTCCTTCCTTTTTGAAGTTGGTTAAAAGAGGTGACGACGCGTAGCTTCTTGTTTTTTTTATTTCGAATGGGTTCGCTCTTGATTCTAATTAAGCTCGGAGGTTAATACAGGATCTACGGTGGAGCGAGCTAGAGCTAGCCCAGAGCCCTATTAACCCTTGCTTTGAAGGTGTATGGGTTACTCGGAAATACAGACGCAGGGACCCCCTCCCTGCGTCTGTATTTCCGAGTAACCCATTCCACTTCTTTGATTTACTACTTCTAACCTTTTTCTTGTGTTCTGTATATCATACATGATGAGTTACATTGTGTCAGCATTCTTCAGCTGCAGATGTTTGGACTTATTTCAATTTCTCCTGTCCCCGATGACATTTATCCGTCTTCTGTTAGATCTTGGAGTTGGGAGTTCATGGTTTATTTATTCAATAATAAAACACTTAAAACGTGAATACCAATATATTGTAAAAAAAATAACAACAATTTTACCACTAACTAAAACATCAAAATTATATTCCCCTAAGACAATTACAAAATTTGATAGAATCAGGCGTTACTTGGCGGAAATCCATATCTTAGTAGAAAACGAAAAATATGTAGCATAATTCCGCAAGAAAAACTTACATGCAAGATGCACCGCCCGCCCGCCCGCAAATAAATGCAGATGCAACACAGTGACACACCTTGCACCTTTACCGACTATACTACACGTGTTTCGCCCACACACGCATCCTCAGGAGTTGTTAGACCGTGCAATACCAGCACCGAGTGAGTAAAATGGCCCTAAGCAGCCGTATTTAATGCTTCCTACTTCCCACTGTCTGCAATGTGCCCTATTGATTTTCGCGTAAAATGGCCAATTTTGGCGTTCTTCATCTCAGAAACAAAAATACATTAACAATTTTACTTATTGAATAGTGCAGAATAGCTATTGGCATAGTTCGTAGCGGCCTCGCTTTTTGTAAATTTTGGTTAACTTTATAATTAAACCCAAAATTGCAGAGAAAGATTTTCATAAAATGCGCGAGGGCACTTTTTTGAAGACCTGGATTGAACTATTGTTCTAAACAAATGAAATAAAAAAAATAGAATGATATCTCTTATATAGTCGTATAGATCGTAGCTGCCTCGGATTTTTTAATTAACATTGATTTAATATAGAAAAAAAACATCTATACCAAAAAACTTTGTAAATCGCTTTAAGTTAACTGTAATTTTCTCCTGGTTACGATAATATAATTGAGCAAAATTTGTACCAGAATAATTGTTACATCATGAGGAATAAAGATTTAATAATTTTTATGCATAAAAACGATAAATATAACTGCAAAATTACTACAAAATGCGACGCACCGTCAGCCTAAACTACTGATACGCAGAGTGCAAATATGTAATAGGGCTCTTAACTATATGAGCTTCATAAGCATTGTGCTGCAGATGTTTAAGTAGCTCTCAAAGTTAAGGAGCGTTTGAGTATGTGGGAGTTGGACTCTAAACCAACATTTCGTTCGCAGGGGTTCGATGTCAAGTCTGCAGTCCGGCACGAGCGGGTTCTCGTGCCTGAGCGGCAAGTCGTCCAGCTCCTGCCCCTCGCGGTGATGGCCGCCGCGCGCCGCGCCGCATGCGCACTCCTAGGCCGCGCGACGCTACGTGACTACAGGTTGTATAGCGGTGTTACACAGTGACTGTACGTTATTTATGTTAATGTAACGTTTTATGATGCTCCTAAACGGACATTTTTTTTGCTGAAATGTGTGAACGGCAACGTGCATCTTGCTCTAGCGTTTAAAGTCAGCGTGGGACAGCAATAGTTGCCGGCCAGCAATGGGGATTAACAGCAGGTATGTATCATAATATCTAAAATTAAAACGCCTAAAATTAAAACTGCTATAAACAAAATGCCAAAAATGTTAATGTTGAATGTTCAAAATGTCTAAAACGAAAATGTCGAATGGTCATAAAATCATTGTTCAAAATCTCCAAGTTCAAATGATCTTAACTTAAAATATCTAATGTTCAAATTATCTAAAGTTTAATGTGGCTTACTTCAGTCAGGTAAATACTTTGCTTAATAAAATAAAAGATTAAAATGTAAGATAATATTTTGTTAATTGACAAAATAAATTACACTAAGTATAGTAATGTTACATATTAGTAAATAATAGCAAATTATAATATCACAGTTTATATAAATCGGTACAAGGAAGACAAAAAGCGAGTTTGTATTCCTGTGAGTCACGTGATAGGTTAGAAATTATAAAATTTCGTGCTTAGTTTTTTTTCAGACAACCGAAGGTACTTGTATTATAAATTTCCTATACTGTATTTTGACATTTTTCTATTTAGTCATATTGACCAGTTATATTTTAAACCATTTGGTGTTATGACATGACCATTCGACAATTTGATTTTACACATTTTGAGCTTAGATAAAATGTCTTTTGACATTTTGAACCATTAGGTATTATGATTTTGGACATTTTGAACTTAGTTATTTTAACATTAGTAATTTTAATTTTGGACTTTCTGATACGTACCTTTAACACACTTTTAGATTTGTATGCCATCATGAAGTACATGAAGAATAAAAAGTGCTGTTTTATTTTTTGCTTTATTATGTGGTATATTTCTAGAGATATTTATTTTTTTAACTTCGGGTCGGCGTTTTATTTTGTGACGTCACTGTATCACACTTTGTATGCAGCTTGTGGCTCACGCTCGACCGATTTGGTCAGAAAGTCGAGAAACGGTATACAATGACGTCACGCAAAGAGCGCGCGTATCTTGAAGTTTGATTTCTTGTTAATTCGAAACTACTTATCGTATTTGAATAAAACAAATACAGATTAGTTTTTATACGTTTAAGCTATACTGTAAAAAAGTTCAAGTGATTTAATGAACATTGTTAATCCCCATTAAAGGAAAAAAATGCTCGTTTAGGAACACCATTTTGGTAAAAAATAAAGAGGTTTGCTCACAGACCATACGATAAGAAAGAATTAGACCACGCGTTGGGACATATTGTGCTACCGTGCGTACACACCAAGGCTACCCTGCGTTCGCACTGCCTAAAAATTTACAAGAAAACATATAATATATATTTTTGTTCTAAGTAAATGATCTAGATCAGGGCTGTCCAAACCAAATACAATCGACGACCGCACGAATAACAAAAATCTTCTTATGCTTTAGTCAGCTCTGCTCTAGTTTATGCTGACCATTAATGTTAAATATTTTCAGATCTTTGACATTGACTCTGTGTACACGTAATTGATCGTTATACAACCATTATAAGTAGTAATAGGTGAGATTTGGTAGGTCTACTTTGACAGTTGATTTAAATAAAAAAGGTATGAACTTAAGAAATATACCCTAATGACACCATTACTACAATCTATGTAGATGACTGAATCTAGTAAGATTCGAGGTGCCGCTACCCTGCAATGTTATTTTATGTTTGTCTCAAACCGGTTACAATATATATTTATTTACTGTTGCACATTATTAACAATAGTAGTGTTTGTAAAGCTACTGTTTCTCCAACAACTTGTTGTATCACAAAACGGTGGACACAATGTTTTTAGTGTTTTTAACACTGTTAATACAATTTCATACAACGTTTATAAGTTATACAGTGTCTATAGTATTTGATGTTATTTACCTAAACTGTCAAAGTTGACATATCCCAATTAAGAAATGACAGGTCTCAGTATAATTATAATAATGGTATAAAAATAATGGCCTGCGCAGACGACGGACATTGAAGGACTTTTTGTCCGCGACACGACCTTATTACTAATAACATAAAGTTGAATAAATAACGAGGACTATCGCGTACTTTTCATGGATATACGCGATCTAAGTTGAATCTTATTTGGTTAACAATAAAGATGTGTCGCGGACAAAAAGTCCTCCGTTATCCGTCGTCTGCGCTAGCTCTAAAAGAGGTGATAATAATAAAAACAACATCCAATTTGTGTTAAACGCCTTCGAAGTTACATTCTGAGTGTACACGCCTTAATATTAATGCGAAACAAATTCGCAACGGTTAGTTGCCGTATCGGAACACGTCACTGATGTAGTTTATCACAAGATATTAAACTAATGTAAACTGTGGCACTACATTACATATTAGATTGAGACCTGTCAATAAAGTGTCATAGTGGGTCTGCAATGGACACTGAACATAGTAAATTAGTCAATGGACATATTGTCAAGGTGATAGTAAGTGATTAAGTTTATATAGTGACGGTGACCACTGTGAAGAAAAGTATGTTGTTTCAGTACTTGTAAACTCGAAGGAAACGATAATGTTATGAGTACGTTGTACGTAGGTTTATTATTGTTTATGAATTTAAGTTATCTACGTATCGGTGATTGTGACACAACACAGTAGAATTACTGTTGTAATAAGGTAACGAATTGTTTATTGTAAATCACGAATGAAGCTTGAGGCTTAATAACGACATGCCTTAAGTATCGACGTATTCGAATAAAAATAAAATAAAATATTTATTTATTTGTGTATTTCTTCGATTCCCTTTTTTTTACAACGAAAATGCATTTTAATCTTTGTAACGAAGTGACATTCATTTGAGGTTTCCCTTGTGAGGTAATTTGATTAGTTAATACTATTTTTCACAAAAGATAACTCAAAAAGCTTTTTTTTAATTGCGTTAGGTATAGTTATAGTTCTTATTACGTGTGCGATAAGGGAATGTTTCGTGTTAAGTTAAAAGTTTCTAAATGCCAGTTTGAGTGATTACGCATTTCTTGTGTTTTACAGACAAAAGCGCGTAAGCCTTTAAAGTTTGATCCTAAGGGAGTACTAATAGCGGTGGTTTTTTTTTAATGTCAGTATAAAGTCTTGTCTGTTATTTACTGTAATTTATTGAAAATGTAAAAAAAAACAACGGGTTGCACTCCGAGAGTGCCGGCAGAAGTGAAAACCGCTTAAACGAACCAGCAGGAGCAGGCATACATTTTCGCCGCGCGCTAGAAAGAGAGGGGTTATTCCTCTACTACGCCGCGCCGGCGCTCTACTCTCCCTCCGTCTTACGAATTTTCGATCAGGTCACGTGTCCTGACGCGACTTTAACATTTTTTACCCATTCCAAAAATGTTAAACTCTTATGTGCAGAACGCCGCTAAAGAAGTTTTCACTTCAAAAAATTCGTTTCAATTGTAGCTCAGGTTTGTTTGAGTAAAAAAAAGACTTCGTCGGTCTCATTGATTGCCATCAGACAATAAAGTTGTCGTCCTCCGTAACTCGTAACTAACGCAAATGTAATGAATAACCATTGCCTGTTTAAAATATTTCTTAAAGGAATTCATAATAAATTACCTTTTACCGTAGTGATTACTTTGATTACTACCGTAGTGAGTAGTGATTGAATTACTCTAATTGCTGCTCAAGAGCTATTGTTATTCAAATATAGATCGAATATCTAGCGTGATAAAGTCTATTTTTCATTACATAATGTTTAATATATAAATCGTTACGCTAATTAATGATCCAGCGTTAGTAGAATTGTATACCTAAGTAATAACAACCAACTAAACAGATAATTTATACAGTTGTCCCAAATTCGCCAAGCCGTTGTGGCCAAGTTACTCAGGGTCGTATCGTGTAAATAACATAAGTTAATACAAAATGGGTACAAACATATGGGTAAGGAAAGATTTAGGCCAGGAGCTGTTTTAGACTGTAATCCTAATAGGTTAATGTTTATTTTCGATTGGTTGCAAAACAATTGTCGTTGCTTATACTGTCAGAAAATTTAAAAAAATATATTTGATTCACTTTTTCGTATTTGCCTCCTGGCCTATAGAGTCTCGTCTTAAAACTATTTTTATACAACTATGTGTTTTTAAATAATTACTTAGTTTTTCTTTGATATAAAAAAATAATGATCTCCATTTAACAGTACGTTTGAGACGGGACGAAAGTGTATTCTACGTAATGGGCGTAAGGTCGGTATCTCAATATTTGAGAAGAAAATATGTGTATCACGTGATTGCCAATTTAAAACTAATGTAAAAAGAAACATTTCCCATATTTTTCCATCGCAAATGCCTCGAGTATATTCTGTAAATAAATAATGAATATGCATAGATAGCTCGGTCAATTTAACTTAAATTAGCCATAATCTTAGATTTACCGGTTGTGTTGTGCTATTAAACTATTATTATCACTAAAGAAAGGTCCCTACACACTTATGAGTAGAATTATAATGAAGTAAGTAAGTAATCTTAGTTCTTACTATCTTATTAGCAGTAGTTATCTCCAGAATTATGCGACTACAATAGCTTCATAATTCTAGAATATTTTGAAAGTCGCGAAGCAATGATAATGCGAAAAATATGTCATTATATCAAGTGTTATGTAAGTATATGTAGGGTCGTGTTTTACATTTAACAAAACTTCTAGAAAAATTCAAAATAAATATTCCAGACTATAGAAAATATATATTAATACATAGTAGTTAATTCAGCTTCTACCCATTAGTTAAATTTAAGATATGTGACCGTGCTCACGATTAAAACTGACCCCAATGCATCTAGCGATAAGGGCGATATTTGCTTGGGCTTGTACATAGGAATGGTGTAAATCAATTATTTTCCAATTAATGTGCGCAAGCGCCGATAGCGAATAATGGTTTCACTGTAATGAAACGAGAAATAAGGAATTGTTATATTCCTCGTTTCATCAAGGAGTTTAAGCAGAAAATATTTTTACATAGTACTTCTGTTTAATAATAGAGTAGTGAGTGGCAATCTACTATCTATATTTAAGATATCTTTTCTTAAAAAAAGGCACGTTTTATATGTCTGTGAGAGGGTCAAATACTTGTATGGTTTTATAGAGAGATGAAACGTTAGCGAAATAATTATAGCGACTACCTGCAACTGTATTTATTTGATAGAATCAGACGTTACTTGGCGGAAATTCATATTTTGGTTGAAAACGAAAAATATCTTTTCTTATCGCAACTTTTTCTACTAAAAAAAACTGTATTAATTTTAGCAGTAGTAGTGCTATAGCATAGCAGTATCACTTTTGGGGTTCATATCAACTACATTTTTTCTGATGTCTCAATATTGTTAATTACAGATAATCTGCCTATTTAGCGTTGGTTATATGCTTAGTATATATATCAAAAAGCTCAAAATCTCAAGCATGTATAAAGTAGAAAATTAGGTCATGAATTTACTATACAATATCTACTTAAACTAGTAAATATAGTTAATTTTACTATTATCTGAAAATATGGATTTATCTAATAAGTAATTATGGTAGTTAGAAACAAATTACATTAATAATATTACTATATGTGTATGGAATTGTTATTCTTTTAGTATAACTAATGTATGAACGCATTTATTTGTAAAATGACGTTTATATTTTCTGTGTCACACCAAACAAGATATAAGATGTATCAAAATACAGTTTATCAGAAGAAAACGCCTACTAACATTAAATACATAACTGGATTGTACATAGAAATTAAATTCGTATTACTAGTTGTTAAGAATCAATATAGCTTGACGCCGTATTACAAATAGATGCGAAAGCGCTTGGAAGTTTTCAGGTACCTGGAATTGAAATAAATTTTGAAGAGATTCAATAATATTTGTATGTATCTCTCACTAAATATTTTTATTGCATAATAACCAAGCATACACATGAAAAGTTACATTTGTATGAAAATATAATTTGTAACATGCAATATATTTATTATGTTTGTTATTTTGAATATTTCGTGATATCATAATTTGTATTTAGACCTGGGTTTGCAATAACGAATTTATTTATCGTCTTTTGATATAATTATAATAAGTGCCGCAATTGTTTGCGAGTATGTGATTAGGCAATTTTACTATTATAGTTATTATTTCTTTATATTTTATCACATAATTTTCCAACGTATTCGCTCGATACACCAGCTGTTGGCGACAATGAATAAAAATTCAGCAGAGTTGTGACAGTTGAGCAATCTCGTAGTAGGTAATAAATGTAAGTCACAAATATTACATTTAAGTTATTACAATTATATCAGTTTTAAGTGCGGAAGTGGTCCTATCAAAATGTTATTTATTAGAAATTCAATAGAACAATAAATATAATGTTAGTAGATTTTATTGAGAATTGAAATAAAAACTTATGTAAATCTATATCGAACTTTTATTTGAATCATTTCTTTAATAATTGCATAACTAGTGGCCGCCCGCGTTTTTACCCGCGTGGTTCCTGTTATCCTGGGAATATCGGGTTAAAAGGTACCTTATGTTTCAATCCAGGCTATAAACTATCCTGTGTGCCAAATTTCATTCAAATCCGTTCAGCCGTTTTGGTGTTATTGAGTAACAAAACATACATTCATATATCTAAAAAAAAACTTTCACATTTATAATATTTAGAATATAAAGTCGGATTTTTAATTCCGTAGAGATATTTGACATTTGCCAATGTCACTTTGTAAAAATAATTTTACTGTTTTTCGTAATGATTCGCTCATCCCCCTGATTATGTAACTTGTTTCTATCAAAGCTTGATTGAAAGTGCAGTCACGTTGCTGCTTTAGTAAAAATCAATGTGACAACTATCTATATACTTAATTCAGGTTCGCAAAATTTGTGACGACTCGATAGGGACTTTGGCGCGTAGTACGCGGCCGAGTAAGGTATCAAATTAAAGGTACTCGAGTCTATTTGTTCCGAAAACTATAAAATATACAAAATGTTAAACGTGATGATCACAAACTGCAATTAAAAAGTGTCATTATTTTCGTATAGGTAATTTGGAATTTTTCGTCGATCGACGAACCCGAGTATCGGGTTGTAACCGCCCTAGTCTTACTAAAGCAGCAATGTAACTGCACTTTCAATCAATTTCAATCAAAATCTGTTAGTAACAGAGTTAGATAATCAACTAGCAGATCAAGTTCAGTAAGTATTGATTCCATTCACGTATCTATTCAATACAAATTCAATATTAACATTATAGCTACATTATAATGTAGCTGCTATGAATCAGCATTATTTCTACAAAATTTTACTCGCCCAGTGGACTACTAATACTACCGGCCGTTACTTTTCGATTTCGCTACCAAATTGTCACTTGAAACTTTTAACAATAACGCGCAAAATAATAATTCGTAAAACCTCAGAAAAACATTCCAGTTGTGCCAAATGTTTGTCTCACGCAGCTGCTCAAAATAAAAAAAATATCCTAAACATAACTCTTCGATAAACCTCTAGGCAAATCTCTAACTGCTGTAACACATTGTTAATATGGCATCAGTTTTAGATAAGATGGTGGTAGCTAGACCCCATACGACCACTTACAAGTCCTACCACCAACCAAACCGAATATGTACCGCCACTGGGAATACATAATCGAATCCGGGACCTGATACTGGTGGTTGTTACCACTAGACCATCGAGGCAGTTAAAAGATTATATGTTACTGTACAAGTTAATATTTCAAAAACTAATCAGTAGGTACGTATGAAGGGAGTGGATGCCATTTTATAACTCGGCAACCGGCGCAGTCGCAGCCACTTGCGGGTTTCGCAATACTTTATTGCGTTGCAGCGTGATCGATACCAACCATAACAAATCTCGTAAACCTGAAGGCTCGATAAGGAATACGTTTACAATCCGCTCGGCTCGGTTGCGAGCCGATGGAAATTTTTCCCATTCATCTAGCTGTGAAAATGGCTAATCGTTTTGTGGCATGGCAACATTTTCCTTAAAATAATTGGCAAGGGCGTTAATAATAATATAGGAGTTTCACCCGAGTTCTTTTCGTAATAACACGTGTTGTGAGACTCCATTTTAACTCAATCTACCGTACGATTTATATATATATATTTTTTTTTATTTTAATAAACACTGGATATTGGCGAAATCCAAAAGGGCACCGCCGTTAAGTAAGAAGAAGAAGAAAGAATAATATATAATAATATGTATAAATATCAGACGACAAGCCATAATATACTGATCAGTACCCCTATTACGAGTTTGCTTAACATGACATTTACAGTAGGCTTATTACGAGTTTGGCAAACTCGACGTTACAGTAAACGTTAATGTAAAATGTAGCTCTGTCTCTTTTATATTTAGCGACTGTTTTACCGACATGAGCAGTGTATCCGATAGTCTACGCTCACGAGTCCTGTAAATGTCATGTTAAGCAAACTCGTAATAGGGGTACAGGACTCGTGAGCGTAGACTATCGGATACACTGCTCATATCGGTAAAACAGTCGCTAAATATGAAAGAGACAGAGCTACATTTTACATTAACGTTTACTGTAACGTCGAGTTTGCCAAACTCGTAATAAGCCTACTGCGTACAAGATAAATAGCCTCGGCCCTCGGATATCATAAATCCAAAACTAACAAATAATTTCCAGAGAACTATTATATACCCAGAAACAAAAAACATTCATGATTTTTGTAATTTTTGCATTTTCAATGCTATTTTTATACTTATGGTAAATTTTAAATAGAAAAATATTGGAAGAAATTAACTCGGCCACAAGTGTTTCCCGTCTGAGAATTCACTTGTGGCCGAGTTAATGTTTTCCAATATTTTTCTATTTAAAATTTACCATAAGTATAAAAAGCATTCAGTGCAGGCACTACCTATCCACAGTATCTTATACCGGTAATTAAAAAATAATGACAAATCATAAAACTAATTAAGATAAATATTGTAATTAAGAAAAGGATAGACAAGAGGGCTGACTAATATCCCCTCAAAATATTTATAGTTCGTCTGACGTAGGAAGCAGCAGTGCATTAATCGAAACTTGATTTGATTGTTACTCAATACTAAATTATTATTATCCTAATAAGGGTTACTAATGGAAACATTGTTTCCATAAATCCCCCGGAAGATTTATTAATTTCACGAAGCGTAGAGGCCCTCGTTCGTTTCCAGTTGGCGTCTTTTTATGGCGCGATAAGAACCGGACAATTTTACGCTGTGGCTGCTTGGGTTTTTTTTATTATTAACGTGTATGCGGAACCCGTTATAAACGAACACTGTAAATACACCGTTCGTTGCGAAAACTATGTACAAAATATGATTACTTTCGTAGCCCTTCTTAGCCACGAGTGACCCCTTTAGAAAGCCCGTTATACGTTTGACTCCTTCGCCTGTGTCTATACTACGAGCAAAGAATACTATTACTAACGTACCTACTACAAGTATCTCCAGGAAGATACTTAAGTACTTACTGCTATTTTCAATAAGGTATACCTAGTAACTGATAAGATAGGGCCTACACTACGTACAAGTCCGCTAGGTCTAAGCTGAGCTTTGCATTTGTGTGAGCGCACATAGATAGTTTGTAGGTATCGTGTAAAAAAACAAAAAAGAAACACGTGTTGCTATTTTACATCTATGTGCAGTCACACAAATGCGAAGCTCAAATTAGACCCACAGATCATTGTTGCCTAAATAAGCAGTTCCTAGGTACAGTCCGCGAGGTCTAAGCACAGATGGAGGTGATCTGTGCTTAGACCTCGCGGACTGTACCTAGGAACTGCTTATTTAGGCAACAAAGCTCAGTAAGTCTATCGTACTGACGATAGATTATTGAAGCCGACAATTCAATACTTATTAAACAAGAAAATATACTAGAAAAAAGCAACTAGTCTCATGTCGGGATATAGATACAGAGACCTCTGTAGCATAATTGGTTAGTGCATTGGGCCGGACTCCCAAGGATGCGGGTTCATATCCCGTCAGGGCGACATGAGACTAGTTGCTTTTTTCTAGTATATTTTCTTGTTTAATATTTATCACATAAAAATAGCATTGTAAAATGCAAAATTAAAAAGTTATAATCAATACTTATTTATGATTATACGAAAGTAAAGAAATACTTCATTCAAAATTATTTAAATTTATAATCGTTTATACGATAACCTTGTCAAGTCGCGTGTCGCTTATGTTATAGAATAATAATATTATCGACTCTGACGACGACTAAATTTGATTGGGTCCGTGGCTGAGGCCCCCGGTTGCTGACGCACCTGTAGCAGACGCCCCCGAATCGAATGAAGGACGATGCTTGCTTTCTTTATAATAATTTATGACTAGCTGACCCATGCCCACATCGCTGGGCGTCAAACATTTCCATATAAGTATTGGGAGTATTGTGACGAAATTATATCACAACAAATATAGACTACTAGCCGCGGTTTCACCCGCGTAGTTCCCGTTCCTGTGGGAATATGAGGATAAAAAGTAGCGTATGTGTTAGTCCACTACTTAAAGTCCCTACATACCAAATTTCATCCAAATCCGTTTAGTAGTTTTTGCGTGAAAACAAGTATTTCTATATATAAGGCCCGTGTTATCCATTCTAATGATCAGCGCCATGAGTATAACACCTACAGCCTTCTCTAATAGCTTCAAAAATCACAAAAAAAATGTAGACGGCCGGAAAAATATAATTATTTTTTAAATTGACATAATCAAGGTCAAAGGTCAGAAAAACTTTTTTCTCAAATGCATTTTTTTATTGACAGCTAGAATTTTACATGGTCCTATTTTACTGGCATCATAGGTACATAAGCACTTATCGACGGATTGCACACGTGGCGTGCGTAGCACGCGCTTAAGTCTAGTTTGACATAATTTTCATAATTGAACTGTCAAATTATCTTCCAATTAAGCAATCCAGAACTTATCAGTCGGTGGCGAAACCAGCCCTTAGGGCCTGTTTCACAATGTTACTTGACAGATGTTTTGAAAGTTTCGATATAAAAAATATGTCAAATTTTAGATTGTGAAACAGGCCCTAAGTGTTTTAAATCACTGAAGTAATAGATCAGTTCCCGAGCATGACAATGTTTTCAGCATTGTTGTGTTCCGGCAGTTACAGATAAGATAGCCACATTACCTCAGTGATTGAGGATTCCGGGAGAGGCTCGCTTCCATCTTCAGCCTTATCAATACTTAACATCAGGTACGATGAAGGCTAAGAGTCTCCCCGTCGTTCATAAAAAAAATAATCGTATAATTATTATCTTACCTAATCTCCGTGTGTTGTTCAAATACTTAACTAATGTTATTCATATGATAAATTTTATATAGATTAATGAAAAATAGCATTGAAAAATGCATAAATTAAAAATTCATATTTAATGTTATATTCAATTATTATTATTTTTTTTTAATGTAACAAATGAATTTATTATAAACATATCTTTTGCATGCCGCCTCACGGCAAAACACGCTGTACCTTAAATACCGTGTTTTATAGCAAATAAATAATGTCTATTCTATTCTATTCTATTCTATAAATCAGGAAAAAATATTCAAAGCAAACAAAATCTTAAGAAACGTACTATAAAATTGCTAAGTCTCAGGCCAATATAACGCGTGGCTGGCCCCATATCTAGGGCACTGCCGTTTAACGACCGCATTGTTTCTATGCGGAATTTTCGAAAATATTACAAACTTGATAATGCGCTTTATAGGGCTGGCTTTATTTAATTATTACGCGTCGATAAGGCGACACGATTTTTCTTAAAGAATTAAAATAATGATTTTATAGATTTGTTAGGTTTTCACAAAAAAAAGAATAATAATTTACGATATAAAATGTAGACTTTTGAGCGCCTGATTATGTCTTTATTTGGATAAAAAGAAAAAATCATGAAAAGTCAGTTCGTGTTATAACTACATAGTTTAATTTCAAAGGACTTTTGAGAGCGCGTTTATGTCTTATTTGGTTAAAAAATAAATAGAACTAGTCTTTTTTAAGAGGCCCGCGACACGTCAGTCTCTCATGAAAACGTAATACCAAAATAATTTAAAATTTGAGCACGATTGACTGTACTTTTTTTTATGAACAAAGGGGAGACTCTTAGCCTTCATTATACCTGATGTTAAGTATTGATAAGGCTGAAGATGGAAGTCAACCTCTCCCGGAATCCTCAATCACTGAGGAACTGGCTATCTTATCTGTAACTGCCGGAACACAACAATGCTGAAAACATTGTTGTTATGTTATGTTAGATAAGATGGTGGTAGCTAGCCGGACTTAGAACAAGTCCTACCACCAACCAAACCGAATACAATATGTAGGTACCCCCGCTGGGAATCGAACGCGGGACTCCTGGGTCTGATACTGGTGGTTGTACCACTAGACCACAGAAGCGGTTAAACTTGTTGCACTAATAATAATAAATAATTTAAAATATTTACTTAATAAAAAAATAATGCCAATAATTTTTTTAAATAAAAAAACTGGAATTTGCATTGATTTTTTAATGGAAAACTAGATAAATACTGTCTTAATCCGAATAACATCACAAGTACAAAAAATAATGCTCTAATTTTTTATTATTTTGGTATTACGGTAGTATGGGAAGCTGCCAGGGCCCTGTTTAATAAACATTACAAATTGTAAATTGTCATTGTAGATTACAATTTACAATCTGTAAATTTTTGTTTAATAAAAAATACAATTTACAAATTGACCATGGTACAAAATCTACAAAATTTAAGAATTGTAGCTACAATTCTACATATTTCAGTTCAATAAACATTTTCTTTTTACAGGTGATAATTTACATATTTATAGGGAAAACAATTCCGGCTCAACCTGTGTTGCAACAGCAACGCGACAGCGATAATTGCTTTACGTTAAATATCACCATAGCAAAAGCACGGTTGCTATGGTGATACGTGCGGTTGCAACGGTGATACTAAATGCAGTTTTTCTACGCCATGTCGAATGCTAATTGATCGGTGACCATTAGCGGAAAACCCGATATATCGATTCTTTTAACTGTATTATTTCAATTGAGTTACGAGTATTTTAATAAAATATTGTATTATGTAGGATCATTTATGAACTTATGGTAAATTTTAAATAGAAAAATATTGGAAAAAGTTAGACTTAGTCTCGGTAGTTCAGCGGTTAGAGCATTGGACCGGATTTCCAAAGGTCGCGGATTCGATTCCCGTCTGAGAATTCACTTGTGGCCGAGTTAATTTTTTCCAATATTTTTCTATTTAAAATTTACCATAAGTATAAAAATAGCATTGAAAAATGCAAAAATTACAAAAATCATAAATCATTCATGAAGTTTTGGGAGCGCGTTTATGTCTTTATTTGTGGGCACAGAACGAAATTCGAGAAAATTAATCAGTCCGTTAGAGTTTTGTTAGATTTTTTCTTTCATATTTTTTGTTAAGTAAAGTTCAGGTAATGTTTTTAAAATGGATTCATATAACTAGGAAGTCTCCTGCTACGATACGAATCTATCTACTATGGACTTTCATCGGACAACCAGACGTACAAATAGGCGCCACAATTATATGGTTGATATACCCAAGCGTTTTGACTCGACATTCATCATCCGCACCGCTAAAGAGTGGAACTCCTTGCCTCAGTCTGTGTTTCCTGACACTTACAATTTGGGGGTCTTTAAGGCACGAGTGAATAGGTATCTTCTAGGCAAGCGCGTTACATCCTAGATCGCATCTTCGCTTTCCATCAGGCAAGATAGCGGACAAGCGCTTTACCTATCTAATAATAAAAAAATAAACTTCTTTTTTTGGAATGATGCATTTGTATACCGAGTCGATTTTTTCTATTAATAGGAGAAGCATTATATGAGTTATTTTCAATTATTTATTATACACGTTAATATTTTTTAGATAATGGGGGGACAGCGCGTACGCAGTCCCCACTAACAAAAATTACGCGTCCGAGTTATCCACATTAGGGATAATCGCAGGGGTCAACCCCACCGCAGTGCAATGGAGGAGCCTCGCCCTGGGGGAACCGCCTTTTTGATCACGGTGTCCCCTACGCCAGGTAAGTATGCTTTAACACATTCAGTCAGGGGTTATAAGAAACCCGCCGCGAAACTCCATAACGCGTTTCAGAAGCCTACAGCGCCATCTAGTAGCGCTCTATACACTTTGCTGTAACTGCCTGGCCTGCCTGGCCGGGGTGAGCGAGTGTTTAATTCTACTTGGATCCCTCGGATTAAATTGTACTTGTCTATGTACCAAAAGATTTTATGTTCAAGGTTAGAAAGTTTATTATTGAATGTAAAAATTGTACATACGTAATATACACCCAGCCCAAGACAAATAGACATGTTCATGCACACAAATATTTGTCTTGCCTGGGGAACGAACTAGCGGGACCACTGGCGAAATACCCCTGCGCCAAACAGGTCGTCAATGATCATGTGACGTGATATTGTTATCATTATTATCAATGAAAAGAAATACTTATACTGAATTTAGAAATCCACATCAATAAAAATTTTAGTTTGAACTAACTTCAGCTCGTATGAAACATTAGAGAAATTCACCTTATTAATCGGATAATAGGGATGAAAACTAAATTCCACTACCGAAAGAATTGAAAATTTCCTATCAAAAAAATTGTTAAAATCTTGTAATCCCCTTTTTGCTGCTCCAAAAATAGTAAGTAGGTATTTTCCGTGAAAACTTAAAGAAAAGTTTTGGTTCTGCTTCTATGGTTTTCTTTCATATTTTAGATAATGTCCTCAATTTTTGACATCTGAACTCAGCAATATTTTTATATTTAAAAATTTACCATAAGTATAAAAATAGCATTGAAAAATGCAAAAATTACAAAATCATAAATTATTGGCAGTTGCATCTTAATCGATCGTTAAACACCTGAAAAGATGTTTCTTTCGAATGCAAGGATATTCCTAGCATTGATGTGACAACGCTGGTCTACAGTGTATTAAAAATATAAAAGTATTGGAGTATTTCGACGGTGGTTCGCAAGTCTCGGTAGCTCAGCGGTTAGAGCATTGGACCGGATTTCCAAAGGTCGCGGGTTCGATTCCCGTCTGAGAATTCACTTGTGGCCGAGTTAATATTTTCCAATATTTTTCTATTTAAAAATTTACCATAAGTATAAAAATAGCATTGAAAAATACAAAAATTACAAAATCATAAAAAAAGTTGTAATTTATTTTTTAGTATGTTATATATTATTTTTAAGTATTTTAGGTTTTTAAGGGCTTTTTTGATTTTCATGACGTTTCGGCACCTTTTCAGCTGCCGTGGTCACGGGATGACAGAGACAGACCCAAATATTTATCTCAGGTTATGTTAGTTTAATAGTTGATATTCCATTGTTTTCTTGTATCGATATCCTACTAGCAAATGACAAATTAAATTGTTAATGATGAAAAAAAAATAATAGTAGGTACCAGTTTTGGAGGACAAAATTAGGGGATTACGAAATTAACGAAACGATTTTGTCTACTTTTCATAGGAAATTTTGACGTTTGCGAGACTAATGGTATTCCATTGATTTGTCCCGAAGGAAATAAGGATACAAATCCTACCCGGCTGTATTTATTCAACTTGTTTTGACATTCGAATTATACAGTCATTGACTAAATAGCGACATAAGTTAAAAATTGGAGGTAAATAATAAATTGAAATAGAGTCTCACGAAGCACAAATACTAGATGGAACTAATTACATAACTTTCGTATTTAGCTGTGGAAGAAGTAAAAAAACCTAGATAATGTGGTGATGGTTTGATCTTGACTTGATCCGCTTTTTTTTTTAATTTATTATATAGTGACGAGTTTGATAAAAGTTTTGATTCGACATGTAAAACATTTGCACCGTTCATACCATAAAAAAGAAGGATGAAAATATATTCAAAAGAAATACTGTTTGCAAATTTTGAGTTCCACATGCTTCAAGTCTCCTCACCATTCAAAAAATTACATTTATACTTATGATACATTTTAAATTAAAAAAATAATAGAAAAAGTCAACTGATTTTTATCATAAGTATAAAAGCATTGAAAAATGCAAAAATTAAGAAATCATTACATTTATCTCTTTTTAACTTTCTTCAAGAAAAAAATATGACAATGCTTTTGTTTTTAGCATGAGTTTACACAAAAAGTTTTAGAAAAATGTCGCGAAATTCACTATCTGTGAACTCATCATTACTGGTGTCACGTATACAGCCATAGTTGTTATTTGTGTTAGTTATTAGTCCAGAAATTGAGCAACTTCCCGGTGGACAAGTATAGTTTTTTCACGGAATTTCAATTCAATCCTAATCCTAACATTATAAATACGAAAGTGTGTTTGTTTGTCATTCTTTCACGCCCTAACTAAGCAACCAATCAACTTGATTTTTGGTATACCTACAGTTAGTTGAAAAGACGGAGAGTAGGCTACATTTTATCCCGATATTCCCACGGGGACGGGAGCCACGCGGGTGAAATAGCGAGCTGAAGCTAGTAAGTAATATTTAGATTCATACAAAACTTTTATTTCTCAAATACTAAAAAAACCATCCCAAAATCTCTACTGGTGTACCGGAAAACTCCTCGATTGTATGTATCCAGCACAGAATTACGACATGGATGTACATGTTAATACATAAAAATAATGAGTTAACCAACTGTTTGTTCGTGATTTCATGTTCGCGTCCACACAAAAAAAATTTAGTTATGAAGAGTTCTACAAAATCATTTGAGATTTTTATTAATTTTTTAGCTCAATCAAACTTTATTATATATATCCGTGTCTTGGTTTAAAGTGTATCTAATCTAAAGATTCTTGTACTGAAATTATTCTACTGAACAACGAACATGCTTAGTTTTTAGTTTAGTTGCTTTTAGAACTTGAGGTTGTTTTTAGTTAGTCACAAATACTACTATAAAGCACACAGTTGTTTTACATAATGTTGATTGGAAATAAATAAAGGTTAAGAAGAGATAGATGGATGAAAGAAGAGAAAAAGAAGGATATTATGTAGAATTTCAGTACGTAAGGTTTTTGAAATTTCATAAACTCTAACATAAAATAAAGTTGTTCGCAAGAAATTGGGGAAAATAAGAAAAAGATTGAGACAGAAAATACAAAAAATCTTTTCCTCCTTGCAAAAGAAAAATAAGGTTATCTATAATTTAAGCCAGTATGGCACTTCTCAAAGAAAATTAAGAAATATAAAGTCCAAAATAAAATTAATTCATATACTTTTATAGAGTTCTACAGAGAAGAGTAAAAGCCTGGTTGGATAACTTAGCCACATAACCAGCAGGTACTCACGTGGCGTTCCGCGCCGAGGGCACCGATGTTGTCGATGACATGTGACGACATGTGACGACATGTGACGACAGGCGACACGAGCCGGGGCGAACAAACTAGTACTCAGGATAGTTTGCTCAAACCGCTCGGGTCGCTTACTGTCACTTGGTAGTGACCAGATCCCAGGTTTCACCAGGTCCCGACAGGGGCAGCCAGGAGCTCCGTCCGTAGAATTCTGCCGCGGTGCGCTCGCGCCGACGGCCGCTTCGAAATGTAATAGTGATTACACAGGTGTTTTCTGAAACAATTGTAGAAGAGTTTTCTACGATTGGTTTTGTTGCTGCGGCTTGAATGTTGAGTTTGAGTTTAGTAGGAGTGACTAGGTTACTTGACTTGACTGACTGCGATTTTGACGACCTGTTTAGAGCAAACTATACCCGCCTTCTGCGCCAGCAGAGGTCCCGGGTTCGATCCCCGGACAAGACAAATATTTGTGTGCATGAATTTGTCTTGGTCTGGGTGTTTAATATGTATATTATGTATGTATTTACAAAAAAAAAGTATATATGTCTGTTTTCCGTTATCTAGTATCCATAACACAAGTTTTTCATAAAACTTAACGTGGGCTAGATAATTGGAGTGTAAAAAAAAATGTATTATTATGTTATCAGTGGCGAGGAGTTGAAATATAGCGAAGGTAAGCCGGACCAAAAATTTCTCTAAAAATTCTCTAAACTATATGGTGGAATTGTATGGCGGGATTGTTCAAAGGGAAGCCGAAGGGAATCGTGTTGTATGGACACTTCGCCACTGTTATGTAGGTTATTCACTTTATAGGTATTCACAAAAAAAGTACATAAGTATGTTTTCGTACCACTTGCTCAAAAAAGTGACATTCTATGCCACAAAAGGCGAACATAATAATAGTCATTTTTAATCTGTTAAAAACAGGGAAAGAAAATTGTACTGAATTTCATTCATCCTCTAGGGGGAGAATGTGATTTAAATTTGGAATACTTACCGAAATTTGTGAACTACATCTGTGTTTACACCATTGAGTTTGTATATAAAGCATTACACATCTTTTTGAAAAAGGAATACGCATTTATTATGCAGTTATGATTATTAAATTAAATTACGAAAACCGACGAGGCCGTATGAGCTTGATGCCTTTGCTTTTCCGCCAAAAAAATATTAGTCTAGGAATTTGCCGCGTTTTTGTTTTCTTCAAATACATCTCATATTATTATTGTGTTAATTTTTTCGCAAATGGTACGAAAAGTAGAGTATTTTCCTAGGTGATAAAGCTGTCTTAGTCTTGGGTGAACTTAAATCCCTCGC
Organism: Chrysoteuchia culmella; assembly: GCA_910589605.1. Classification (NCBI taxonomy): domain Eukaryota; kingdom Metazoa; phylum Arthropoda; class Insecta; order Lepidoptera; family Crambidae; genus Chrysoteuchia; species Chrysoteuchia culmella. The sequence goes on from OU342651.1 coordinate 21,829,735, forward strand.
TATACTCAGGACTCGTCTTAAATCCCTCGCTTCGCTCGTGATTTAAGTTTTAACACCCTCGCTTCGCTCGGGAGTAAACCTCGAGTCCTTCGTTACGCTCGCGATTTAAATCGTCACCCGCGATAGAAGACACTGCTTTATCCCCTTGGTTAATAATCTACTATTATCCGTTATCTAGTATCCATAACACAAATTCTTCATAAAACTTAACGTGGGCTAGATGATTGGTGTGTTTGTATGCAATTATTTATTTATTTATGTGAATAACGCGGAAACTCTCGATCTAGTTGTTTGTATGTAGACAGACAGACATTACTATGAAGGCTTATTCATTAGTTCAGTTTCCATATATTGCTGCAACACGAGGTACGCACCGACCCATATAGCGGCTGATCGGCGGTTATCGGTGCGATAGCAGTAGCAAGCACAACCACCGCGCGCGCCTCCTTACTTCACACACTATTATGCAAATACTGCTGAACTCAAAATGCATTTGGAAATTCTCAACGATTGATGTAACACTGGCCCGTAGAAAAAGTAACATCGTTATGTAGCGAAACGATAATTCGATTGTTATTGTCTATATTCGCCAATTAACTTGCGGCAAGACCACGTGACTTAGCGCGGCCTATGCCAATCCTCCAATCCCATACATTTAATTCTTGTCGAACTACGTCATCGTTTTTGAATTGTTACTTTGGCTAAGGGCCCAGGGGCCCAATTCTGCTAATGCTTAGTCACAATGGTATTCCAGTGGTGTTTCAATGGTAGTGCTGTTTTACACAGTTCTTGTTACAACAGTGTAAATAAACACTACTATTGAAACACCACTGACAGACGATTATGACAAAAAATTAGCAGAATTAACCCCCTGGTCTGCTAGACACTATACTATACTTTAACCACTTCTGTGGTCTAGTTGTACAACCACCGGTATCAGACCCAGGGGTCCCGGGTTCGATTCCCAGCGGGGGTACATATTGTATACGGTTTGGTTGGTGGTAGGACTTGTTGTGAGTCCACCTGGCTAGCTACCACCATCTTATCTAAGCCTGACGCCATAACAATAATGTATTCAGCATTGTTGTGTTCCGGCAGTTCGAGATAAGATAGCCAGTTCCTCAGTGGCCGAGGTTTCCGGGAAAGGCTCGCTTCCATCTTCAGCCTTATTAATACTTAACATCAGGTAGGCAGTTGCGAGGCGTTTATTATGTGAGGAATTCTTTAAGTAAATTTAAATTTAAGTAACTTTAACTAAACACATCATATGCACTGTCTTAGTTTGTATTAGTTTTATATTAAGTTTTCCAAGAGCTTTTTATTGTCCACACTTAACCATTTAAAATATGTTTTATATACGTGAAGACCTATTAATGCCTGACTGTTTTTTTATGTCAAAAATCAACTCTGTCTACTCGGTGTTGGTCTTCCAAACAATAAATAAATATACATAGAAGATCACTAGGTCACAGTGACTATAGCCCTCAGGGGAGCAGCAAGGCTTCTAGATCTTCAAATAATAATAATAAACTATTTATAGACACATCCTTACACACGCACAGTATGCCAATACGTGGATACTTTACTCAAAATGTAGTTGGAAAATCCAAAAAAAAAGTGTGACACTAAACTTTATATAGGTTTCTTCACACTTCACACACTGTTCTGCAAATGTTTGGGTACTTTACTCAAAATGTAGTTGGAAATTCTTAAAAATCGATGTGACTAAACTTTGTTTAGGATGAATTTATGTGATATGAGATTTGTGTTCACTATTATAGATGAATTTCTTAAAATATTCTATTTCATAAAGGATTATTAATTACTACTTACTTATTGAAACAATGCTCCCTAAAAAAAATTATTGATCGACTGTGATCTTCCTCGATTGCATATATAAATAAATAAATTCTTTATTTGTATGAATATGGTTACACTAAGTTCTTATTATACGAGGGGTGTTCATTAGTAGTGAGAATGACTAAGGCGCAGTTATCTGTTATTAAATGTTATAATTTTTTTCAATAAAGTCTCCTTTTAGGAGTAAAAACTTAGCATACCTATCTTTTTCTAAACTTAAAATTCCTTTTTGAAAATGTTATCGTCCTGACTGCTTAAAAAACGTGTACAGCAGCGATCACTGCGTCATCATCATCAAATTTCTGACCTCTTAATTCAATTCAAAATTCAAAATCATTTATTCAGTCTAGGCTGTTACATTTGGCACTTATGAACGTCAAAGAAGCTACGCCATCGGTTTACAAACCCTACGGAGACCTTGTAACGAGAAGAACCGGCAAGAAACTCGTCAAGGGCTATTTTTTCTCCCTGTTTTATTTCATACAGCGTCGTCAAATTGAAAAGTGAGCTTAACATATCAGTAAGGTCAATTTCCATCACAAAAAGCAAATACTTATTATAATATTAAATTTTATGGTTATCATAACCGTAAACAATTTTCAACTCGCAATGAAGGACTTACATTATAACATTTCTCGCATTACAAGGTTACGTACTGTAGGTACTGCAGGTCTTAGGTCCTTTAATGGGGGAAACAGATACAAATCACTAGGAGCGAGGTCCGGTCAATACGGCCGGTGATCCATCAACTCAAATCCAGCATCTTTAATGGCAGCAATCGCAACTTTGGACTTGTGCGCGGGGGCGTTATCTTAGTGAAAAAAAAATAACTTTTGCGAGTTTACCACGAAACGTAGAAAACAAATGACATTTAAAAAAACAAAAGAGAATCGAAAACTTTTCTTTTTAATATTATTAATACATGAACATGAGCTATGCCTGCCAGTATTTATTTTTTTTCTTACCAAAGAGAGATGTCATTCTCATTACTTAATGAACACCCCTCGTACACACTCCAACATATTCTATCGTACGAGGACGGTGTACAAATATTCAGTTTTAGTGGTTTTAGTTTCTTCCAAATGCTAATATTATGTTGTTTTGCGAACGAACTTTATACCTATGAAATACTACAAAAGGCTACTTTAAATGTACGAAAAAAAACAAAAAAGTGCATGAGATCCTAAAATAATACAATTCTAACTGGAACGTGCATTTTGAGCTGTGTTGTTTACATTAATTCGTCCAAGTGTCTACATAGGTTCATCTAAAAAATCGTCCGTAACGACCTAGGTATATAGGTAAATTCGGAGCGGGCCGGACTCACGGACTTAAGAATCTAATTTCTTAGTAAGCTAGCTAATTAAACTTTCAATTTTGATATTTTTATCGCCATGTGGCTAGTGTGAGGAATGCGATCAGTGGACATTTTTTCAATTCTTGATTGTTTTGAAATATGTAACAAGTAGTTTTTGTTTCTTCTTTATTTTTAACCGACTTCAAAAAAGGAGTACGTTCTCAATTCGTTTGGTATATATATATATGTATGTACACCGATTACGCCGAGATTTCTGAACCGATTTCCGTGATTCTTTTTTGTTCGATGCAGAATAGTTGCCAATTGGTTCCATAAAAATTTTGGTTTAGTTTGACCCAGTACTTTAATGTAATGAGCATTTTTATATATTTAATTTCATTGTTAACTTGGATGACGTAATTTTTACGATAATTTTGTTTATAATGTACATGAAACCTAATCTAATCTAGAAAAACCCTGCTGTAGTTTACACTAAAAAGTAAAAAAGAACTGCTTTATCAAAAACTAAAAAGCAAAATAAGCCTTTTGGAGTCGGTGCCAGCCAAGGCAAGAAAAATAAAGGAACATGAGCTTAAAGTAGAATGTCTTGGCTGCCACCGACTCCAAAAGGCTTATTTTTTGCTTTTTAGTTTTTGAAGTCGGGTTTTTAATAACGCAGTTTTTTTGTATAGCGATTCAAGTGTGCTATGGGTACGACGCGTGTGACTTAGTTCGTAAGTGTGTATTTTAGTGTGACCGTTAATTGGCCATCTACTTTATATGTTTTTTTTTGTAACATTTTCTTTAAAGTTCCGCGACCTTCCACACGTTTCAAAAGTACTTTTTACATTCCCCCACATCACACAAATTACAAAAAAAATAATCATTTTTAAGGCGCTCACTTGAATTTTATAACAAAAACTTGACCAACATTGACATATTTTCGATTAGCTTAACAAAATATAAATGACTAGTTCGCGAGGTGCTATCAACTTAAATTTTACTCAAATGAATCTATTTGTTAAAATATATTGTTACTGCAGAAAATTATAAATTAAGTTAAGTGTTTAGTCGGTACTCATACATGAAACTGTTTTTGCATTTCTTTATATAGGTACTGGAAGCTATTGTAACTTGAATATCATTGTTATTAGATAAGTTTCTTCTTTTTACAATGTAATGTTTCTTACGTATTCTCTGAAACAAAATATTGCTTGTTTTAAATATTAATGGTACTGTAGGTCTGTTTGTGTATGTTGTTAGTTTGTTATTTATTCTGTAAGACTCTTTGTTACCTAAATAAATAAAATAAAATAAAAATTATTTATTACTGTTTGTTGCTGTTGGTCTTCATATAATTAAATAAATAAATAAATCAGCGCCTTACGCCTTTCTTACCATATTAAACGGCTTTGCGCAGCAATGCTGTATCGCCTTGGTAAGGCGTAAAACGATATCGAACCAAAAACGAAAGCCGAGAAAAGCATTTACATAAGCCTCATTTTTTTTATGGAATAAACAATAGTATACGATGAGAAGGGAAGTCTCGGTAGCCACATACCTATATTGAGATAGGTCGATATAGGTCTGTGTCGGTAGCTCAATGGTTAGAGCAGCGGGCTGGATCCCCAAAGGTCGTGGTTTCGATTCACTTCTGAGAATTCACTTGTGACCGAGATGATAATTTTCAATATTAATGATTTTTTTCAATATTTTTTTATTTAAAAAACACCATAAGTATAAAAATAGCACTGAAAAATCACAAAAAGAAGAAAAATAGTTTTCTGTTAAATTGTCAAGTTATTTCGCATCACGTAATTTATTCCATCTTATCAACCAATCACCAAATTGCTAGTAGTTTAGTGTTATCTCGATAAAATGTTCAGAAATAACATTAATGAAAACAATACTCTACTGTTATAGTTCCTATTTAAAATCGCGAAATATTTGACCAACGACAAAATTCTCGTCATTATTATCAGTGACAGTTACTTTTTGGCGGGCTGATGTATTTTTTGCGATGACCGCATAAGTATCGTGATATGTACTTTATCAAAGAACCGTTAGTTTTCGATTCGATGGCGTGCGATGCAAAAAACTTTGAAAAAGTTCAGAGGCTTTACGAAGTGGCAGAGTAAAAAAAAAATCGAACGTCGTTCCGAATTTTAAGGTCAACGATATGCTTTATTATTATAATTGCTAAGTATTTTATAGTAAATTTATGGTTAAGTTTTGAGCTTTCAGTTTTGAGCTTTATAATGTCCGAAATGAAAAACTTTATTCAAGTTTTTAAGTAAGTTTGAAACTTTAATTAAGTTGTCATATTTTTTTTATGAATGAAAAAAATACTACTCTCCTAATTTCTCGGATGGGACTTGAATAATACCACTTTTCCAGACAAACCTAATCTGGCTTTTTAGGGTTCCGAGCCTCTAAAGAAAAAAAAGGAACCCTTATTTATAGGATCACTTTGTTGTCCGTCTATCCGTCCTAAAGTCTGTCCTCGTTTATCTCGAGAACGCGTGGAGGTATCGAATTGAAATTGAAACCATATATTCAAGTCAACAGTCTGTTGAAGGGGTAAACAAATCAAACTTCTAAATTAACGTAATAAAAAATATAGGACCGTTTATGTCGCAAAAAACGTTTCTACACTCTCTAGGGAACCAAAATTCATAGGGTATTTCCCGTTGACCTAGAACTATGAAATTTGTCAAGTTACATCGTCTTTTACTACGAATACAGGAAAAATCTAAAAAGTACACATTTAATTAAATTATAAAAATATAGTCCTCAGTTTCGGAAACTGAATTTTGGTTATAACTCGGGAATGCGTGGACGTATCGAGTTGAAATTAAAACTATATATTCACGTTAGCAATCTCTTGAAGCTGTGAAAAAATCAAACTTCAAAATTAACGTTAAAATAGGTTAAGGTCATTTCTGCCGCATGCCGCAGAAAACGTATACTTCGACACTCTCAGTTAAAATATAATTCACGATGGTCCCGTTGACCTAGAACTATACAATTATGCAAATAATATCGTCTTTTACATCTAGTACAGAAACAATCTGAAAACTACACATTTTTAATTTAAATCATAAAAAATTTGTCTAAAATTTTAGAATCTGAATTTCGAGAAAACTTCAAAAAAAAATCAGAGACTCAATTCCTGGACTATTTAAAATATTAAATTTGTGTGGAACCCTCGGTGGGCGAGACCGGCTGGCACTTGTCTGTTTTTTTTTTACTTAATACTTAGATTTGAAATTTTGTTTTATTTTGTATTTCAGGACGATTTTGGCACCTTTAGTGGGACGAGTTTGTTTATTTATTTTTGGGAAACAAACAGCATACAATATTACCTTAATGCTATACTTAATGAGTACTTAATACAAAAGCCAAAGACAGTTTCCACAACAAAATAAAACAGTTCAAATTGAGTAAACAAAAATAAAGAGTTATGTTCCTTAAATTCTTTTAGGAATAATAATAGAGTTTTAGGAATAATCCCTTTACAGGAGTCCAATAATAATATGTTTAATCCGAATTTCGGAAAATTCTGATTAAAAATATTATTATTGGATATTGGATTTTATAATAAGTATTCAAAAAATATTCAAAAACAAGATGTAAAATATTTTGGAAAATTTACTTTGTTTCTTTTATTTCTTCTTATAAAATATGTAAAAAAGGTTGTTGAAATAAAACAACTTTTACGGATAACAAACGCGCTATATTTTACTAAGTTGTAATTGTCCGTATTTTTTGTTTTTTTAGGGTTACGGCACCTTTTCAGCTGCCGTGGTCACGGGATGACTGCAGCTGAAAAGTCGGGAAAATAAAAAAACACCGAAAATACGGTCAATTACAACTAAAAATGTACTTTCATACATGAGGTATATAAATGCGATGAGTCACACACACATACGTAGAATTATTGAAATTACAAGATATTAGTTTATTCGTGATTTATGTATGAAAGTACAATTTTTTAATTATTTCCCGCAAACAAATAACTGAAACGAGTTAGTTGCGCATGTATTTATGAATTATTAAGGTATGATGAACCAATAATTGTGCAATGTTTGTTTGTATGGAAGTCGTACCACCTTAAGCGCTGTGCAATCCGTCGATAAGTGCTTATGTTTGACCTATGATGCCAGTAAAATCGGACCATGTAAAATTCTAGCTGTCATTAAAAAAATGCCGTTGAGCTGTAGTTGTAGCTAGGCGCAGTATGTAGTCTCACTGGGGTCACTTGAGAAAAAAGTTTTTCTGACCTTTTATAAGGTCAATTTAAACAATAATAATATTTTTCCGGCAGTCTACATTTTTTTTGTGATTTTTGAAGCTATTAGTGAAGGCTGTAGGTGTTATACTCATTTATAATTGTAATTGTGGAGGTTTGTAATAGGCTTTTAGTTTTTATACATCCTACTAAACTGTATCGAGAGCTGTAAACCTTCCTAAAATAGAATAAATAAAAAATAAATAGAATAAATAAATAAATTAATTATCTAAGAACATGCACCGATCAAACTCGAACCCATCACTGTAAACCGCATCAAAATCGGACTAGTAGTTTTGGAGATAAATGGTAACATTGGTTTGCACAAACAAACAAACAACCTCTCACCCCAAACGCATACAGTCTCCGTACCGTCGCGCTGGCACTGCTTGCGCCAAATCTTCTGGCATCGTCGCTCCTGGACATTTTTTATTTTAATTCTCTAAACTATTAACAAATTTTTAGGAAGCACCTGAAAAAATGGTAGTATTAGTAGTAGCCGTAATTATTCGTCCGTTTCGGGACAAGCGAAGGTCTAAGCCATACTGCCAGTTCTTAACCACTGAGCTACCGAGACTTTTAGTTAGAGTATTGGACCGGATTTCCAAAGGTCGTGGGTTCGAGTCCCATCTGAGAATTCACTTGTGGCCGAGTTGAGTTTTTCCAATATTTTTCTATTTGAAATTTATCATAAGTATAACATTTTATAAAAAAAAATCAAACCGACTTCAAAAAGTAAAAAATAAAACTTTTGGAGTCGGTGCCAGCCAGGGCATTCTACATTGCACTTCTATTAACTATATATTTTTTTGGCCTTAGCTAGCTAGCACCGACTCCAAAAGTTTTATTTTTTACTTTTTGAAGTCTGTTTGATTTTTTTTATAAAATGTTTTTATTTTAGATTTTTTAGTTACATCATGTGCCGTTACTTACACTAAAAATCAGCCCATACACAACAATGTCATCTAGGTAAACGACTACTTGCCAAAAGGTGATTGATATTTTTCAAGATTATGAAAAAACTACTAGCCAGATCTTCGTAAAAATTATATGGGACCACACATAAACCATTTTCTTTCAGATAAAAAAAGAATTATAATTATTGCGTGAAACTTCAGCTCGAACAAGAATCTAACAATTACCTGGATGATATAATTGTTTCATGACTTCCATGACATGAGGCCCCATATCTCCGAAGATTATCATCGGATCTCAATGAGACTTATATGGGACCAAATTGACAGTGTACCCGATCGAACAAAAAAACAATTATTAAAATCGGATCACCAACAACGGAGTAATCGGTATACATACATCAGACAAAAAAAATAAAAAAAAAATATAAAAAATACGCGTTGAATTGAGTACCTCCCTCCTTTTTGTTGAAGTCGGTAAAAAATAGCATTGAAGAATGCATACATTCAAAAATCATAAAAAATAAAAGAACTTGTTGAACCCAAAAGATGGATTAAGACAAGACGGAGTAACAGCACGATGGTCTGATGTGGTGAAGGTTAGTGTGACATATACTAAACCTAAAAGTTTTGTCTTTAAATAGATTTTGATCAGGATTATATTAAATCTTCTGGGGAAACTCTACTAATCGGGACATTGCTTTCAAAATGCAAAAAAGATGCATCAGGTCAATGTTTAGACTTGAAGTTACTGACAGTTGCAAACCATATTTCGTAAAATATAACATTCTTTCACTTCCGTCCCTATATATTTTTGAAGTTATCATGTTTGTGAAATGTAACCCACACTTGTTTCCCAGACTCTCTGACACGGTTGTCCGCAATAGACGAGATAAACACAAACTACGAGCACAAGCTTCTAAAACTGCTCTTCTACAAAATAGTGTTTATTGTATGGGCTCTAAACTTTTTAATAAAATCCCGAAATCTTTAAAAGAATGTAATAATATTAATATTTTCAAAAGTAAATTGAATGCATTTCTCATTAATAAATGTTATTATAATGTAAAAGAATTTCTGAATGATAAAATTTTATGATGTTTTAATGTGCTACTGATATTGTTATTTATTATTTAGTTAAGATTTATTGACATTTAGTTTTTTTTATAATTTTTCATCAACAATGTATTCTATATTAGTGATTACAATTAAATAATGGACTACTTCCCTATATAGATTTTTGTGTTGCATGCATTTCTAATAAAATTATAAATGACATTTAATTAAACTCGCCATTCTAAATTTGTACGCCTACAATGGTAAGACATGTTGATACCATTACCATAATTATATTTTTAAGAACTGTACCACACATGTTTCTACAAATCAATAAATTCTATTCTATTCTATTCTATTCTATTCTATTCTAAAACTCAAACTCAAAGTCAATATCATTTATTCAGTCTAGGCTGTTACAAGCACTTATGAACTTCAAAGAAGCTACGCCATCGCATATCAGTAAGGTCAATTTCCATCACAAAAAGAAAATACTAATTAAAATACTACATTTAATGGTTATTGTAACTGTAAACAATTTTTAACTGGCAAAGAAAGACTTGTCTATCATACATTACAACATTTCTCGTAATACAAGATTATTGAGTTGGATAACGATGCAGCCAGTAGTAGATATCGTTGGCAGAAACAGCCTCCAAATTGTCTAATTTGAAAAGCTATCACAATTCCTTTCAAAGGTATTGTGATTGTGATAGCGTTTTATGGAATTGTGTAACATAAAGTCGCAATCATCATTCGTACCGAAAGGGTACGAATGATGTTTTAGATGATTTGACATTTGACACTTCTCCATACATTTGAAAGACATTTTCGTATGCCACTTTGCTTAGACAGTTCAATTTCGTTCATTCTATACCTTTCAAAACGCGCCACGATCACAATCCCTATCATATGTCAAATAGTGACACCCTGAAGTATGTAAAAATCTTTCAAATGGCGAATTGAAAGGGATTGCGATAGATTTTAAATTAGACAATTAGCCCCTTGGCTTGGACTCGTCCACCAAAAAGTTTTCAGTATTCAATTAAAGCCAGCTTACGCGTATGTAAAGGTACATATGAAAGGCTTTGAACAATGATCTCCTAAGCCTGTGTGATTCTAAAGCTGTGCCGTTCAACAACTCCAGCGGGAATCAAATGAGGGAAGAAAACAACGCCAGCCGGTCTCAAAACCACCTCCACGAAAACTGGACAAAGAGTGTGACAAGGACGGCTTCAAGAAGGTGGAAAGAAAGAGGAAGCCCACCCGCCGTAACCTGTGCGGCACCACCCCGAACGGACACAACCACCTGCTGCGTCCGGCCATCCCGACAACGCTGCTGTACGTGTCCCGCTTGCACTACAGCATGAAATCTGATGATATTGTGGAGTACATCTGAGTGAAGACCGAGTACAATCTGAGGGTCGAGCGGTTGGAGTCCCGCCACAATGTGAACTTCAATTCATTCGTGGTGAGGGCACCGACCGAACATCTGTCGACGTTCATGAAAGAAGACTTTTGGCCGAAGGGTGTCTTGTTCCGACAGTTTCACGGTCGGATACCAGACGCTGCATTGCGCAACACGTCGCCGCCTTCAATACCTACTTACGTGTAAGTTAGTTAAATAGGGGCGGAACTTTTCGCATAATGTCGATTGTCCTAAAGTCGTTTGTCATGCATCAATTGGCATAATCATCAAATAGCATAACACTAATATCACATAATTACTAATATCGCAAAACTTTTAAGTAGCATAACTGTCTAAAGGCATAATAAATTAAATACCTAATTTCATTTGGCATAATATTAGGCAGTCCTAAAATCCCTTAGTATAATTTTATTTGTTATAACTATAGAAAAACCTAATATTATTTGGCATATTATAGGTAGTCCTAAATTTTTTTACCATAATAATGGTCAAAAATTTTACTATTTTTCCGGTAAATAAGTTGATACATAACAATTTCTATTATAGTTTTGTATACTAGTCAGTGACAGAAACGAATCGCCTAAAAACCGACTCCACGCAGTCTTGTATGCCCTACCCCTAGAGTGTAATTTAAACCCGCGTAGGTGCGGAGGGGCGAGGCGGCCCGCGAGCTGAGGAGCAGGCGGTGATCGAAAACCATCTGCGACGATAAGCACGCGTGGGACCGCCAGAGTCCCGCAGCGCCGGAGCCGTGACAGAAACCATGCATGCATGCCTGCTTGCATGCAGTATGTTGCAGCAGTTGTGTTTAAAAAATATTCGTAATTCTATTATTCCTTGTGATTATTATGCTATACATTCATTATGCTTTAAACAAAATATGCGTTAAGACATTATTCGTTGTGATAATTATGCTTTACATAAGTTATGCTTTTAAAAATTTTGCTTAAAGCTACTCTATGCGTTACAAAATTTATGCCTTTTAATACTTATGACAAACAATTTTATCCTACACTATATTAGGACTTTTAAAATTATGCGTCGCGATAATATGCAACATGATGATTATTGGTATTAAAATTATGGAACATGATATTATGACAATAAATGTTATGCTTAAAATTACGGAGCGGCCTGAAAGAAAGAAATAAATAAAATAAAAGCAATTCCTAGCCATAAGGTACTAATCATTTTAAAATATTGAACTTAACATGACTTAAGCTAATGTGATTATATTCTAAGTCAGGTGATGATGAGAATTCTGATTAAAATTTTTAACTACAATAGAACCTCATTCCTATGTAATTGTCCTGTTTTTATGCCAATGCAAATAAAACTGACTAGGTATTACTATGTAGCCAACGTGTAATTATTTAAAAGATAATAACAATTAAACAAGAAAATATACTAGAAAAAAGCAACTAGTCTCATGTCGCCCTGACGGGATTCGAACCCATATCCTTAGGAATCCGGCCCAATGCACTAACCAATTATGCTACAGAGACCTATGAGGACACGTCGAATTTTTCTAGTATATTCACCGTTCTACGGTGTTGGTCACCGTCGTTTCATCAATGAGAGAAATATCCTCGCATTCGAAAGAAACATCTTTACAGATGTCTGACTATCGATTAAGATGAAACAGCCATCTAATTATAACTTTTTAATTTTGCATTTTACAATGCTATTTTTATGTGATAAATATTAAACAAGAAAATATACTAGAAAAAAGCAACTAGTCTCATGTCGCCCTGACGGGATTCGAACCCGCATCCTTGGGAATCCGGCCCAATGCACTAACCAATTATGCTACAGAGACCTATGAGGACACGTCGAATCTTTCTAGTATATTCACCGTTTCATATTCAATCCCGTCAGAGCGACATGAGACTAGTTGCTTTTTTCTAGTATATTTTCTTGTTTAATATTTATCACATAAAAATAGCATTGTAAAATGCAAAATTAAAAAGTTATAGATAATAACAAGTTTTAAATTAAATACAGTTGTAAACAAGAGGAACGGGGCTCAACGCGAAATTTATCATGTAGTACATATATGTACTTACAGTTACCTTATGTTTATAATTATAATGGAACGCGAATGTTTAAAATATTATAAAGACAGTTGTTTCATTTCCATCATCAGCCAGTGGACGTCCATTGCTGGACTTAGGCCTCTCCCAGCTCGCGCCTATTGTGGCGTTCATAGGAAGCTATTAGCCTACTGCTACCACGCTGGCCAGACGGGTTGGTAGAGGGTTTGTTGCAAGTTTTCCTTCTCTCGCACAGGTTTTCAATGCGTCGAGCTTCTTAGTCGACTCTTACAACATCCCAGGCATGTAAGGGAGTGGTGACACTTGTATTCTTAGGCCGTCACCACACGGCAACGGTTGTTTCATTTACTAGAATATTACTATCATAAAAAAGTCAAAATAATACTTTACCAAATTATTCGAATAATGAACGGTATGTATCAAAACAATAAAATTTTAGTTATTTTGCAACAGGCTAATAATATAGTAATTGCTTAATAAATAAAATAATATAAATATCGCAGCATGATATTACTGTTGTAGGCGAAAATATAAACTTACATGAATAATATTGCAACGCGATATTACTGTTGCAGACGACAATACAAACTTACACGAATAATATCGTAAGTGACACTACTGATCGAGCTTGACATAAGGTAGTATAGTAAAATGCATTTACTTAGGTGAATTTTACCGAGGACCTTGGTACTAATTAAATTTGGTTGAATTAATAAGATAGCTGAAAAAGTTTGCTTCTATATGTGATATAAAAAGTCTCCTATACTTGCTGTTTAGTGGAGTTATTAATAAAAACGCTTTTTTCTTTTTCCTCAACAGTTTGACTTTACCGGTTACCGGATTATTTGATAGTAGTTTTTCTTTCCAGTGTGTAATTTTTACCCCAACAAAAAAAAACAATATGGATGCAATTTTTTAACTAAGTAATATTTTCTATAGAGAACCAAACAGTTTGATCAATGCTTTCTTAAGGTGTTTTTTATTTTACTTTTTGTTATGCAATACATTAAACCATATATTTGATTATTATTTTTGTATTAAAAAATCGGTGTTAAAGATTTAAAGTACGTAGGCATTAAAAAAACACCTACAGAATTAAATTTTGTTTGTGGGTGCAAGAAAAAGTTTAGACATATCTATTTGTCAACATTTAAATATTCATACATTCATCTATATACTTAATTCAGGTTCGCAATTTTTGTGACGACTCGATAAGGACTTTGGCGCGGAGTACGCGGCCGAGTAAGGTATCAAATTAAAGAGTACTCGAGTCTATTTGTTCCGAAAACTATAAAATATACAAAATGTTAAACGTGATGATCACAAACTGCAATTAAAGATTTTCGCATAATTTGGAATTTTTCGTCGATCGACGAACCCGAGTATCGGGTTGTAACCGCCCTAGTAATTTCATTCATTCATAATGTTATTTTTTCACAATTTTATAATTTTAACAATTCATCCATTATTTTGTTTTCGTAGGAAAATTTTGTTTGTTATCAAATAAATGTAAATATTATTATAGTACATATTAATTAAAATATAAACTATTCTAAGATAAGAGGGTCATCTGTTGACCTGACCACAGGCTGGCCAACCGGGGCCGTGCCAGAACCGGCACCGGGACTCCTGTAGCCAATCGGAGCTCTAAAAAACTATGTTGTCTCTCTCTCACGTAGCAGAAAAGAGGATATACGTCGTGCCGTCTCGCTCGTCCGTTGAGCTATGCATCAGTGGCGTACGCTGGTACGCTTTGTGTAGTTTTGTTTAGTGTGTGGCGAAGTAGCGGCCGGGCGATTGCTGGCACGCATGTTTCTAGCGGGAAAAAGCATCGCGAAATCGAATCGGGAAGTGAATTACATATTTAAAGCAAAAATGTGCGGTGTAATGGCAACCCCGGCGAGGGGGGACGCCGCCTTTTTCACATTCCTTTGAAAATATGAAAGTGTTCTTTTAACGTGATTTGTTGTAGTTGCATTAGATGTGCTTTGTGTTTCTTGTGCATTCGTATGAAGGAGAAAATGAGAACAGCCAGTTTTAGTTTTACAGACGTAAGTTTAAATAAAATTGTCTATACCATAAGTTCTATTTCAACTAAAAATGTTCAAGACTTTCTATTTAGATAAGTACTTAACATTTTTCCTCTTACATCAAAAGTCGTACCATCAACTAATTTTCCCTAAATAGTCGAACGAGATTCTTAGAATTTTTATTCGAATATAGCTTTAGAATCACGAAATCTTTTCCCTAAGCTAAAATAATCGACATTGGCAACAGGAACTCAAAAACTTTTTCTCGACGAGACAAAGAGCTGGCATACACCCAGATAGTTCTAAACATGTCATTTATTATTTAATTTTATAAATATACACAATGTGACATATGTTTACGTCTATTAGAATCTAAAAAAAAACATGCTATTATTCAAATGTTTGACTCTACATTTCTTTAACTAGGAAACGGAAAAAAATTAATGTAAGAAAATACTTTTTTAGTAAATAAACAAAACCTTAAAAATATATACTTAATGAAAAATAATTCAATAATTAGTAAAACAGTTAAACCGTTATATTTTATCGTCAAACAACATAATTGCATAGATAGAGCAAAGAAGACATAGCTAAACGAACGCACTGGCACAATTTATGCTGATTACATTACAGTGAAATATAAACAGCAAAATGAAATGTAAATTCACGTTTTAAAACGTAAGTGGTTCTAAGTTATGCATCGCTATGCAGTTTGCATCGGTGCACCGGTGCATGCGCATACACACAGTGGTCGCCTAGACCAAGATATTACCGAGTTTAATGGACGATAATGGTTCCTCGTCTTATCAAAATCGATTGAAATACAATGCGGTGTTGTTGTACTAGAACTAAGTGACATGTTCGAGACATTTAATGAGGAAATATATACAACAGTAGAAGAAAATCGAATGTTTTCTATGCTAAAACCGTAGGAACTTTTTGCCATAGCAGATACATTTTATTGCATTGTTTATTATTTACATCTATTTTGAGATCTATTGTTCATCTTAACATATAATTATACATACCTATGTTGAATTTTCGGGTTTAATCCAGATATGCTTGAGTTGTGAAATTTTAATGTATTTTACGTGTAATATTATCGTAACCCACAGTTTGACGTGTGAAATACGTAAAAATCGGAAAATAAGATGAGTTGACCGATAACCAAACAAAAATTTAAATGTTTCTGTTCTTTTTTCATTAAATATTTAGCTCCAGATGTTCTCACATGAATCATGTATCGATCAATATTATTACGTGTTTCCTGTATTTTCCCGCTTTACATCTTGTTTATTGGCAAGAAAGACAGTATGTCCATTGTATGTTTACAAACGTCATATTAATCACACGTCGTTACTTCTCGCTACGGGTTACGTTAATGTTACGTCTTACGTTAATTTGAAACAAGACGATAGGTAAGTACTGTAGTTTTAATTTAATGTTCTAAAGTGTAACATTTTAGCCACGAATATTTTTTATAAATACATAAAATCATTTATGCACCTAATGTAAAGCTCTAGACGGGAGTATAAAGAATAGCATTTGATTTTTCGTCGTACAGAAACAGAAACAACTGTAACAGAAGCATAATAAAACGAACGATACATAAAAACACGACTGCTCGGTGTTATGTGAGACCAAAGCAAATGTTTTATCTATATAATATCTTTCTTTGCAATCATGATGTTAGTTTAGGTCGTCACATAATGTAGGTAAAACTGCCAAAACTACGGAAAAAGAAACAATTCAAAATATAAAAAATGTGATTTAAGTATTCGTTTATTTATAACAATAAACATTCGCAAAATCCGATTAAGTTCGTTTTGATTTATAGCCGTTGTTATTCAGGAATAATGTAACTTTTAACTAAGAATTTAAATAATCGGTCCTGAAGTTTAGACATATTTTCCTACGAACATACAAACTTTGCCTCTCTGTAATATAGATTCTTAAATGTTTAATATTATTAAAAATCAACGAAATTATAAAGGGCTCGAGACTCATAAAGTACACCTTATTAACTACGCTCATACAATGTTACCAACTCATTACAAATGCAGATTAACTTATCATTCACCATTGTGTCACGTCTCCATTGTCTTCATATACTTACGTATTTCCGCTTTTACTGGTAAAAGGTAGGTACGCAGTTAATATTTGACAAATTATAACATATTAGTTATAGGCTTCGACATAAATGAATAGAATATTAATTACTACATAACCGCTAGGGAATTTTGTCATACCTCCTTTCTTCTTAATAATAATAATAATAATAATTTGTTTATTGTCCAATACTAGCATAAACATAACAATAAATTCTTAATAATAATTTACAATACCTCCATGCTAATCTAAACAATTATACTCTGCCTCCTAGTTTAGGTCAACCTGTATTCTAGGAGACAGATCCTTTCCACTTTGTATTCATTAGCACTTAACAAAACAAACGAGATATACTATGTATAAACTGTGATTGGACGAAATTTGAGCATGTATCTGTGTGTGTGTGTGTGTGTGCGTGTGTGTGTGTGTGTGTGTGCGTGTGTGTGTGTGTGTGTGTGTGTGCATGTGTGATGTGTGTGTGTGTATCAGTCTGTATATTTTAGACTATAGAAATTATGTAGTTGATTGATTTACTTAGGTATTAGTTATTACTTTTAAAGTAGGTTGTAATTATTATCTAGCTATTAAGTTTTAAAAGTAAAAGTAAATTATTTATCAAAGTTTTAAAATTTTGATTAAAAAAAAAAAATGTTTACGTTAAAAGTTGTTCAGTTTTGTCATAGTCAAGTTGTTGTAGCCAATCTCTTACTTTAATTTTACATGCGGTTTTTGGTAAGTTATAGATTTCTATGGTTTTATTTATCTTATTATACAAATAAGGGCCTAGAAAGCAGAAAGACCTTTTATAGAAAGTAGTTTTAAATTTATCTATTTTGCAAATTTTCCTTGTTCTTCTTCTACCAATATCTAATAAAGATTTATCATAGATTAACTTAGAGTGCTGCTTCAGTACAGTTTTTATGATGTAAAGCTGCCTTACAGTAAGTAAGACACAAATTGCATACAGCTCTTTTGTACAGAATCTATAAGGTTTGAAGATCATTACCTTCAGCAATGATCTCTGAACTCGTTCAGTGGAGAGTAGTCTAGTTTTGCATGCTCCACCCCATGCAACAATGCAATATGAAAGGATGGACTGACAAAGAGCGTAGTATACAGTTTTTAGTACATCCATATCAGCAACATGACGCAAATTTTTCATGACCCAGATTATTTTCCTTAGTTTGCTATTTAAGTTTTCAATTTGTCGTGCCCAAGAAAGATGGTTGTCTATGTCAACACCCAGATATCGAATATGTGATGCTGCCGCTATATGAGGGAATTCTTGTTTGTTTAAAGTTAGTTATTTAGTTTGATTGTTTATTCTTTAAGTAATTCATATATTTCGTGCTTGTTTTATACAGATGCTGCATGTGAGAGCGAAACACGTGTAGGGCAGTCCGTAAAAGAGCAATTTGTGTCACTGTTCTTATCTGGTGATCTGTTACTTCAGAAAATGGAATGATCGTCGTGGTAGTGGTCGAACTGTCGAAGTGAGCACCTAGAACACAAGTTTCCACAATGTCCCATTATTTCCCGTACCGTTATAACATTTACCTTCCAACTTTATGACTGTGGCATTCGTTAGAACTATTCTAGTGGTCGTAAACTAATAGTGGTACCAATCCAGTGGATATCTTAATTTGTAGTCGGTGCATCTTGTATGTTTTATTTTTGCGGAAGTAAGCTAGTCCTCGTACCATACTACCCCTTCCCTAAAATTATGCTTTTCTTTAAAATTTTATAAGTTACTTTACATACCTACCATAATTTTTCAATCTGTAAACTGTATTTGATTAATGAATATTTTAACCATGTTCAGATACTAAAATAAAAAAAAAACTGTAACATCAACAGTTTATTAGTTTTATGTGGTTAAAAATGGCAAAAAAACACATAAATAAAATATACAACCCCAAAAAATCACGATTTTCGAAAGTGCCAATTGTCACTTTAAACCAAAGAGTAGGTCAAAATTTTTATCACAGATTGGAGTATATTTATCAGGCTTCGTTCTGAAATCAGGATGTTCATACAAGACTAAACTCTAACTATTAGAAAATGATGGTTTTCGGCTGAAATTCGGAGAGGACACCGGTGTCCAATTGGGGTTTGAGTGGACCCTATATTGGTATCCTAGTTACTTATTAGATACGAGTATTCACTTATCATATTTTGTTAACAGAAAAAGAGAGTTTTATAGAGTTGGGAAAATACTTAGCATGAAATATTTCTTTTGTGATTGCATTGAAGATATAATAGTGAGAAAACTTCGAACACATCTACGTTTATTTATTACTTTTTAATTTTGCATTTTACAATGCTATTTATCACATCTACGTTTATAGGAGAAGAATTGCATTGAACAACAATAAAGAGTTTGGGCAGTTAGTTTGCTGTCACGTGTTGCCACCTTTTTGAAGGAACTTTTCAAAAGGTGACGAGTTTACTTAGGTGGCGAGTATACAAAAACTCCAGATATAAAAACCCTAACTGGAGTTTTTGTAAACTCGCCATCAATGTTAATTCGTTATCAGAAAAACGGTAAAAAATAATGTGTAATATCTTTTGTGACCGCTGACGAATTTACACATATTCCGTAGTGGTGGCGCAAATAGTGGCCAATTTATGGAACTTTTCAAAAGGTGACGAGTTTACTAAAACCCTGCAGATGGGTTATTGTAAATTAGTCTCCACATTTTCCGTTAAGATTTAGAATTTCTCACATTGTCATTGCAACACCCATTTCTGAAGCGACACCTATTTCATCACCTCCTATTATTTTTTCTTGTGTCTGTGCGCAATCGTCGTTATCAGCCATTTTTAATGTCCCCACTGCTGGGGCACTGGCCTTCCTTCTGGATGGATAAGGAGAACGACCATGACCCACCACGCGGGCCCAATGCGGATGGTGGGTTTTAACCACTGCAAATCCAGCCGAGACCAACTTAACGTGTTTTCCGAAGCACGGAGGAGGTCGAGATAGTAAATTTTTGTTCACCCATCTCGTGACCGACCTTTGCGAAAGTTGCTTTTAACACTAAAGTGCACGCGCGTTCTACTATAGTAGAGCGCAGTCATAAAATTATTCGTAACTTTATAGATTATCACTTAATTAAGATGTGCGGCCAGGTAAGCCTCGTCTATGAAATAGTGCGACAAATAAGGTCAACACACCCTCTTACGATTGTACCTGTCACTGCAACATAACACTAAAACTCTGGTTCTATTATAGTAGTACGCGCGACCACTGATGTCACACAAAAAAGGTGTAAATATTGTAAGAAGGAATGTATGAAGTAAATAAAATTAATTATTTACTTCATACATTCCTTGAATTTTTGCATTTTTCAATGGTATTTTTATACTTCTAATAAATTTTAAATAGAAAAATATTGGAATAAATTAACTCGGCCACAAGTGAATTCTCAGATGGGAATCGAACCCATGACCTTTGGAAATGCGGTCCAGAGCATTGGATTAAATTAAATTTGGCAATATCTAGCCTATACTTCATTATTAAATTGCTTAATATCCCCAATATTATGAATCTAAAGAAATATACTTGAATGAATCGATTGTCTCTTTTTTCGTCTGATGTAGCAATCACATTTTTTTGCCAATTTTAGCTAAATAAGTCCTATTTCAAGATTGTTCACTTATCAATGAGATATTCTACTAAAAATACTAAAACAATAAAATAAGGCTACGAGTAATTAACCATTAATTTCAATAAATGTCCATGTTAAAATATTTTATAACATATATACTGGTCTACTATAGTAGAGCGCGCGAGAAATCATGTAAAAAAAGGGGTGCGTGTTCTCTAGTGTTAACCTCAACCACCACTCACCACGAACTCCTCAACCTTGTACCTTGTGATCAACCTTGTCAATTTAAAAAAATGAACCGTCAATATTCGTATAGTTGACTTAACTACATCTTGTTTACAAATCAGCCCAGTTAACGTGAAACTGAATGGTCTCGTTGATGACAACTGGTGACGTCACCATACTAAATATAGCGCCAGTAATCGCAACCGCTGATAGTGGAACATATGCTGGTTGGCTGGTTCACAAATAAACCTGCCACGGAATATATGTTTATATACCGAAACTCCTTATAAATGAGGATTTCAGGAAAGGCTCGTTTCCAGCTTCAGCCTTACCAATGCTTAACATCAGGTATGATGAAGGCTAAGAGTCTCAGAGTTCATAAAAAAATATATACAGTTACGTTGTGTTGTCACAAAACCTTTTGTAGATAGAACTCATCAAAACTTCTTACTTCTAAAATCAGGAAAAAACAGCTGCTTCATACATTTTAGCAGTATTTTGTATATAACAGCGGTTTTTTTTACCATTACGAATAACTTTTTATTGAAGCACCCCCCAGAAATCAGAAAGAAACAGCTGTTATATACATTTTAGAAGAATGTTGTATATAACAGCGGTTCTTCTAAGGTGGAATAGAAATAACTTGACAAAAAGCAATATTGGCCATTATTTCTTTGAGATTATTTCCTAGTTTCCTTTTTTATATTTGTAACATACATAATATATACAACATTCCATATCTCCTTCTATTTCTGTATATCTTATCTTGCTTGTAATACACTTCACGATCTCTTTCAAGTTTTACTAATGTAATGTAAGATATTTACAATATTTTTGCGGTAAAATATTGAGTGGAGTTGCTAAGTCACAGCGCGTCATATAAGTAGTTTGCCCTGTTGAATCATTTTTGCTTAAAATAAATAGTAAACTTGCATAGTTTGTCAAAGGTATAATTGGGAAGCCCGTGGCACAGTGGTTCGCGCGCTCGGGCTGCGATAGGAGAGGCCTATGTCCAGCAGTGGACGTCCACAGGCTGATGATGGATTATTGGTTTAACTTCGCCATATTTTGATCCTTCGCCACTGCGCTCTATAAAAATAACAATCGGTTCATTTCTCAATTCTATTGTTTAAACCAACATCACATTCAAATATTTAAGTGCGCTCCATTTTCCTTAATTCAATTTGTCATCATAATTATTCTCAGAAACATGACGGTACTTAATGTCTTCTCATTCTTCGTGTAATGCTGATTTATTTAATTGGACATACCTTATTCTGTCCATTCAAGTGTATTTTTGTCGCTACTAAATGAAAATAAACCAATAAACTTTATAACCCACCTTTTATGATAGGTGCCTTTTAACAATACAGCCGT
This sequence comes from Chrysoteuchia culmella, assembly GCA_910589605.1. Classification (NCBI taxonomy): domain Eukaryota; kingdom Metazoa; phylum Arthropoda; class Insecta; order Lepidoptera; family Crambidae; genus Chrysoteuchia; species Chrysoteuchia culmella. The sequence goes on from OU342651.1 coordinate 21,851,988, forward strand.
ATATTAAGTATATTGTGTTGTGACGATAAATATTCTTCCGCGTGTACGATTCTCACTAATCCAAAGACATTGTTATTTATTAGTAATGTAACAAATACCTATTTCTCATTTTTTTCCTTGAATGTATCGTATATCTCTTACTTTAAGACATGTGCAATTGAAATAATCGTTTTTGTTTCGTATTCAAAGTAATACCACAAATACTACATACATAATAGTACTACATTTTGCAAGTTTACCATTAATTTTAAATACTCGGAATCATGGAATATAGATTTTTTTTCGTAACGTTCCGAAATATTTCCGTAATTTTCCCAGATTTTCCTATATCCTAATGTCTAGGCTAAAAGGCTTAGCTATTCGGTAACTACTATTTGGATCAAGTTTTTCGGGAAAAACTTCATTTACTCGAACTTCCATGCACATACGTACATCTTATGTTTTGGCGCGCACTGTTCATTGAAATTAAACAACTTTTACGGATATCAAACGCGCTATATTTCACGAACTAATTTGTAACCCCGTGACCACGGCAACTGAAAAGGTGCCGAAACGTCGGGAAAATAAAAAAACCCAAAAAAGCCTAAAAATACGAACAATTACAACTTAGTTCGTGAAATATAGAGCATTTGATAACCGTTAAAGTTGTTTTATTCCATCCAGTTTTTACTTCTACGAGTATTCATGTTTTGTCTCTTATTTAATGTTAAATACCAGTATTTTGACATATATTTGACTATATCTGTACAACTATTATTAGTAGGTAAGAGTAAATGTAAATATAGCATCTGTTCCATACATTTAATGACTATTGTTAGCAGTGAGCTATTGTAAATGTTATCTCACTATTGCATTGTTTGTATCAAAACGAACTCAATTGTTTTAAGCATTTAGTTATGTTTCTGTTTTCCGTTTCTGTACTAAATTATTTTTTATTGACAATAATTTTTAGGTGGTTTCATATGATAGAATAAGTACTTACATAGCCCTTCGGTTAATTAATAAAATCAAATCATAAATTAAAATAATTAGGTTATATCAAAAATTATATAATACCAAATACCAATGTATTGATTGTCATAGGGAAAATCAAGATATTATAGTTTATCGTAAAATTAATAGTTAGTCCTGAAATCACCTTAATTCAAACAGCAAAAACATTATCTTTCCATTTTTACTAAAGTAGAAAGTTCAAACAGTTTGAACAGCAGAATTGCATTACACCGCAATCCCCGACACAATTGCATTATCCAATCACGTAATGAAGTAACTTCGTTCACATTTGACCGAGTGACAACGAACACGCAAGCTGCAGAAACTAAACGCATCAAATTTTACGCTACCATTTCTTGGCGCGTTCCTAAAACTTGTGTATCTTTGCATGTAGAGACGGTAATGTATGACTTTAATACGTTTAATTTTTGCTGCATATTTCGGAGTAAGTAGTTGCGTTTAATGGTTTGATTACAACCATTTGTGTGGCGTTGTTCTAATTGAGTTTATTTATTCTACAGCAGCTATTATTAGCAACACTTTCCTGTTTTGTTCCGTTTAATTGTCGGCGTGGCTATTTATAGATTTACACGAGTGTCGTTTATTTCATCATTTTATGCAATAGATTACATACGACGTGGTTCTTTACCAATTTTCTTAGTAATAAGTAATTGAAATCTATGATTTTTAATTTATGCATTTTTCTAATCTATTTTTGTATTGACTTAGATAATTTTTTAATAGAAAAATATTGGAACAAATCAACTCGGCCACAAGTGAATTCTTGGACCGGATTTTCAAAGGTTGTGGGTTCGAGTCCCATCTGAGAATTCACTTGTGGCCAAGTTGTTTTTTTTTCAATATTTCTCTATTTAAACTTTATCATAATTTAAATCTATTTCAAAAGTCTATCTACCAAATAGGTACAAAGTTTAAAGCATGATTTGAATTCGATTATAAAGTCAATAACGCTCCTTAAGAACCCCTTAAAATTTTCCAAAATTTGAATGTCGTAAAAATGTGTGTCCGACGTACGTATCAGACATCGCGAAGTCTAGGTACGCCAAAATTTATTAAAATTGATTCAGTAGTTTAGGTGTGAAAATGTAATAACAAGACAGAAAGAGTTCTTTATAAGTATGGATATTTTGTTATTTATTTTGTGACTTAACATAAAGACGCAACGTACTTTCACTTTTTGGTTCCTTAAAAAAATACGTCTACACAGTCTCCAGTGACTATTCCTGCGTCGAATTTTCCCAGCTTTCCCATAGGCAGTGAAAAGTTCAGGTACGGTCAAGTGCATCATACAGACTTTCATCACCCAATTCAAATTGAAAATAAAAAAAATGCTTTATTGTGTTTAAAACATTATGTAAACTTAACCGGCCAAGTGCGAGTCGGACTCGCGCACCGAGGGCTCCGTACAAATTCATGAGAAAAGAAGTAGTAACTTTAAAATTTTAAAAAAATATATTATTATATGAGATGTAACTAAAAATTTACGGTTTTCGCAATTTTTCCATTATCTGTACTATAAGACTTTTCTTCGTGCCAAATTTCAAGATTCTAAGTTCACGGGAAGTACCCTGTATTTTTTGATTCCCGTGCGAGTTTCGAAAATTTGCGACAAAAACGGCTGTATCTTTTGATTGCTTTGGCTTAGAAGTTTGATTTTTTCACAGCTCCAAGGGACAGTAGACCTAAGTATTAGATATAAATTTCAATTGATACCTCCACGCGTTCCTGAGAAAAACGGTCTTGACAGACGGACAGACGGACACCGAAGTGATCCTATAAGGGTTCCGTTTTTTCCTTTTGAGGTACGGAACCCTTAAAATGTAGTAATAATATGTGTTTTTCGCAATTTCAGAGCTGCTTTCATACAATGAGTTTTTTTATGATGAGCTCAACAAACTGTTTTGAGATCAGTAAGTACAGTCGGGGACTTTCTCGGTTGACCAGTAGAGTTTTAGGGAGCTTTATTTAAAAAAGTAACAGATATATTATAGAAAACGTTTATATCACAAATAATAGAACATTAACAGGTATTTCATTTAAAAACTAAATAATTTCTTCAACTTTAGTACTTTCCGAGAAAATATTTCTCAAAAAAAAACTCTACTGATCAACCGGGAAAGTACCCGATTGTACCTAAATAATCTATACTAATATTATAAAGCTGAAGAGTTTGTTTGTTTGAACACGCTAATATCAGGAACTACTGGACCGATTTAGAAAAGTCTTAGACCATTAGAAAGCTACATTTCTCCCGAGTGACATAGGCTATATTTTATGCCGATATTCCCACGGGAACGGGAACCACGCGGGTAAAACCGCGAGGATCCGCTAGTGTTGTAATAAATACAGAGTAAGTATAGAGTAAGTAATTATGGACTACCCATGAACTATTAACAATTACAAACGGAAAGACCAATCAAAAATAAGGCGCTAAGTACCTATGTAAGTACTTATTCGTATTTATAACTTTTTAATTTTGCATTATACAATGCTATATTTATGTGATAAATATTAAACAAGAAAATATACTAGAAAAAAGCAAGTCTCATGTCGCCCGCATCCCGTCAGGGCGACATGAGACTAGTTGCTTTTTTCTAGTATATTTTCTTGTTTAATACTTATTCGTAGTTAGAATATCACTATCAACACTCGCATGACGAATACAGCTGTAACTCCAAAATCATAAAGGCGCTTTCAATATCAACATTGTTGGATCTAATGTGGTGTCGATAGCACGCTATAGATTAATAATGTTATGTAAATATTGGTATTCTAATACGCTATAGCAAACATAAGTGCGATAGCAAGAGCCTTAACTAGATACTGCAGACTAAAAAGGCACCTATTTCACATGAAATTAAATGACACTGACGTTTGCCGTAACTGCGGATTAGAGAGAGAAACACCCAAACATCTCCTATGTGACTGCGGACCCCTAATTCACAAACGCAGTATCCACCTGGGCCGGCATATAATTCGGCCAAAGGAACTAAAATCTCTCAGAGCTAGGAAGATTTTAGACTTCCTGGAGGCCGCCAGGCTAAAAGAGATACTACTTATAACAAGGTGGCGAGTTACAATAGATCTTACAGGTCGCAGTGACTACAGTTTCAACTGGCGCTGCATAGCCCCTATATCCTACATTTAGTTAGTTAGTTATGTAAATATTGACGGACGCTATGTGGCGAGAGCTAAGTAGTAGCGCTAATATTTGTGCATATCGATGACCCATTTTGCATATCATTTAGTGGTATGAGACACGCAGGGGCGTACATTGGTTTTCCAACGTGGTAGGCACTATCTAACTAGTAACTTTGTACTTAACCTATCCTGCTACCTAATATAAGTTCGAAAGTTTGTGAGGATATTTGGATGGATGAATGTTTGTTACTCTTTCACGCAAAAACTACTGAACTGATTAAGATGAAACTTTACAGCAATGTAGCTTATACATCAGCTCACATAGGCTGCAAATTATGCCGATATTCCCACGGTAACGGGAACCACGCGGCGGGTGAATGAAACCGTGAGCGGACGCTAGTCATAAATTATTAAATTCGTAATATTTAGTTGGAATATTATATTGCTGAAGAGTTTGTTTTTGAGTTTTTATTATATTGCTGAAGAGTTTGATTGTTTTAGCACGCTAATATCCGGAACTACTTGTGCAAATTGAAAAATTATTTTAGTGTTGGATAGTCCATTAATCTAGGAAGGTTATAAGGTATTTAATATCACGCTACGATTAATAGGAGCAGAGCATTAATGTAAAACTGCCTACCGGTTGGTGTTCAGTATTTAGCGTAAGGAAAATCTTAGTGGGTGAGTGTTGAATAGAAGGTTCAACTAAAATAAAATAACTTTAACACTAATTGTAGGTATTTAAGGTTTTAAATGAGGTAGGCACTGACTAATTGCCTATATGGAATGCACGCCCCTGGAGACACGAATCATTCAGCTAACAAAGTTTTGTGTTTACATCATTCAACTATCATCATTATCCACTAGCCACAATGTCTCCAATGCTTGAAAGTTAAAAATATATAAATAGAAAAAGAAAAAATCAACGCGTTGCACTCCGGGAGTGCCGACAAAAGTGAAAACCGCTTAAACGAAACAGCAGGAGCAGGCATACATTTTCGCTGCGCGGTAGAAAGAGAGGTGATATTACTTCCTCTCCTTCGGCAGCCGGTCTACTCTCCCTCCGTCTTACGAATTTTCGATCAGGGTCACGTGTCCCGACGCGACTTTAACATTTTTTACCCATCCTAAAAATTTAAAACTCTGATGTGCACAAAGCCGCTAAGAAGTTTTCACTTCAAAAAATGAAAATTGACACACACTAGTTTATTTAATGTCTGTTGATTTATTTCTGAAAAGAGATTCAAATACATATATTACTTAATTAAGACAAAATAATCTATCCCGTGATTTATCACAGATTAAGGGCCGGTTTCAATAATCTATCCATAACAAGAGGTAGGCTAACCTTGGTTACGTTACTTAGCAACCGCTGTTATTTTGGGTTATTTTGGGCTGAATAACAAAAATATCTAGGCAACAAAGCTCTAGTAAGCCTATCTCTTACTGAGGATAGGTTATTGAAACCGACCGTAAGTGTATAGAACACAACACCCACCTTAAGTATTAAATAAGTAGGTACTTAGTTATAATAAAGACACATCAAGTTTATCATTCTACAAATTGGTATTTGTCATAATATTATATCTCCTTGTTAATTATGCTAATGAGTGCGCAAGGGTTATTCAGAAATAACCTAGTTACTTGCATTCACATTGACAATAAAATGCATAGCTATGCAGACTACAATTTATCGGTTGTTGTTATTAGCATAATGTATTTACTTCAATATTCGTTTTATAGTGGAACTAGCGTCAGCCTGCAAGTTTGTCCATGATGTCTAAGGGCTAAAAAGCCCTCACTTTTATCAAGACACCCTGTCTTCTAAACGAACTTCGAAAATATATTTTTTTGTGGTCCCGGGTTCTATTCCCAACGGGGGTACATATTGTATTCGGTTTGGTTGGTGGTAGGACTTGTTGTGAGTCCGCCTGGATAGCTACCACCATCTTATCTAATCCTGTCGCCATAACAACAATGTTTTCAGCATTGTTGTGTTCCGGCAGTTCGAGATAAGATAGCCAGTTCCTCAGTGGCTGAGGATTCCAGGAGAGGCTCGCTTCCATCTTCAGCCTTATCAATACTTAGCATCAAGTATGATGAAGGCACCCCGTCATTCATAAAAAGAACTTTTAGAATACAAAGTGATGAGTTTATTCTTGAAATTACCAAATGGATTTGAAAAATATGCATTTACGAATTTTATACCTTTCTTTTTTAAGAAACAACCACTGCATGTATATTTTTTTTTATTCGCAAAGTAAGTACTGTTTTTTAAGATATATTACCTATACTAAAAATAAGATGTTTTCAATTGTCTCGTCTCTGAGCAATTTGGAGATCAGTTGTATGTTATCTAGAAACTCTTAAAAAAAAAACCACTTTCACAAATTCTCAATACGCAAACTTTCCACCAAAAACACAGCAGTTAGGTTGTGAATAATGTTGTGGAAACATATTTGCTCAAGCAAGGAGCGGCCTCTCCAAGTCAAAGAAATCGCCTCAAAGTTTGTCGCCCCTGTAAACATAATGTCGCAGGAGTGTTGGTGTACATACAATCATACATAACTGTACGTATAAAGATGGAGTATTCGATTAAATAGTTTTATAGGATGATGTTGTGCCAATCGTCCAAGAAAACATTACACAATAAATTTAAATTACCTTCTGGTTCAAATTCCATGTTCTACCGGATAATTCGAATACTAAGAATATGACTTAACTAGCGGCTCCTCGCGGTTTTACCCGCGTGGTGCCCGTTCCCGGGATATCGGGATAAATATAGCCTATGTCACTCGGGAGAAATGTAGCTTTCTAATGGTCTAAGAGTTTTCTAAATCGGTCCAGTAGTTCCTGAGATTAGCGCGTTCAAATAAACAAACTCTTCAGCTTTATAATATTATAGTAGGTATAGATAATAATATAGTATAGATTATAATTTCACTTTATTATTGCATCTATGAAGAAAGTAGACATTTTAATAATTTGATGTAGTATAGGTTGTCGAACAGTACAGTACGCTTTATAACTAATAATAATAATAAATTTCATCAATCACACCAATTATCTAGCCCACTAGAAGATAGACTTGTGATATGGATACTAGATAACAGATAAACATACTTAATTATATACCTTTTTTTGTAAATACATACATAATATACATATTAAACACCCAGACCAAAACAAATAGATATGTTCATGCACACAAATATTTGTCTTGTCCGGGGATCGAACCCGGGACCTCTGGCGTAGAAGGCGGGTTGAGTGCCCCTGCGCCAAACAGGTCGTCAAACTACTAGAATCAAATCACTCCCCAACCGTCTGGTTTGAGAAAGTTGCTTTTTTCTTGTGTTCATACAATGTATTGTCGAGTCGATTCAATTCTTATGCCAATATAAGAGTTTTAATTCGGCAGCAATTTCTTTTATAAGTACCTATGACAGGTGGTGACAGGGTGTGGTCAAATCCATTTGGTAATTTCAAGAATAAACTCATCACTTTGTATTCTAAAAGTCCTTTTTATGAATGACGGGGTGCCTTCATCATACCTGATGCTAAGTATTGATAAGGCTGAAGATGGAAGCGAGCCCCAACCTCGGAAACCTCAATCACTGAGAAACTGGCTATCTTATCTCTAACTGCCGGAACACAACAATGCTGAAAACATTATTGTTATGGCGTCAGACTTAGATAAGATGGTGGTAGCTAGCCAGGCGGACTTACAACGAGTCCTACTATCAACCAAACCGAATACAATATGTACCCCCGCTGGAAATCGAACCCGGGACCCCTGGGTCTGATACCGGTGGTTGTACCACTAGACCATAGAGGCGGTTAGTTAGTGTTTGTAAATACGAACGATCGAGTGGCTGTCGAAGCGATCGAGGAATTTTCTAACGGAATACCTTAGAATTTCTAAGCGGAATACTAAGTTAGGTACTACGTGACTTTTAAGGGGCTACTCGACTGAATTGAAATAGTAATTAGAAAAGAAGACCGATTTTGCAGATTACGCGAAAGAATCACAAAATCGCTTCGTAGTAAATAACTATAGCGAAAAAAATTAAAATGAAACTATACCATCCTAAATATTATTGGTGTCCACTAATTAAACCAATTTCCAAATAAGAATTTAAATTATGTAACCCCATTTGAGAATAATATTGAAAAAACGTATTTTTAACGTGTCATACCGAAAAGAAAAAGTGTCGACGCAAAATCATAAAATCGTGTTTCTGAAACTATATAATAATAATATTTAGATTAATATATTAGACTTAATATTTTAGAGTTTAAATTAAGTAATAATGAATTTGTAATTTAATAATGACTTTTAAATTTTATTGTTTGTGTTGTTTATTTAGGACTTACAATATAGATGAATGTAACTTTTAATTTATGAATGATAGTGTAATTAATATTGTTTGTATGTTATTGTGATATGGATCAAGGTCCGAAATAAAATGATTATTATTATTATTATAAATCTAGATAAAGGTATGAAATGTATAAGGTATGAAGTATGAAATATTATATCTTATTACAAGATTTGTAATATCTCTAATCGTCCTAAAGTTTGTACCAAAAATTACGTATTTTTTCGATATAGCGTCTTAACTACTAACACTATCGGTAGGTACTATTGGATCTAAAATGACATTGGAGTTAAGATAAAACTTCAACTGTGACAGAAAAAGGTCTTTATTTTAAAGTATTTTCCTAATAAAAGAAGTAAGTTCGTGTGCCAGTACGATATAAAAATTCTTTGACATTTTTTGGTTAGTACCTAGGTTAGAAGAGTCTCCCCTTTGTTCATAAATAAAATAGATAACTTTTTTTGTGATTTACTAGAAGTCATGAACATAAAAATAATTAGACATAAAAAACATAAAAAAAACGGATTGCACTCCGGGAGTGCCGGCAGAAGTGAAAACCGCTTAAACGAAACAGCAGGATCAGGTCACGTGTCCTGACGCGACTTTAACATTTTTTACCCATCCCAAAAATTTAAAACTCTGATGTGCACAAACGCCTCTAAAGAAGTTTTCGGTTCAAAAATCCTTTCTATTAGGCACCTAGAGAACTTAAAATTAGTCGCTCTGACCTTGCAAATTCCCTAATCAATTATTACGTATTTTAAGTTGAAAGCACATCAAAATATCTAATATACATTAATGAACAATTTAAATGACCCTGATTTTAAATAACACTTAATTATTTAATCTTTGCTTCCAAGACATTTCGTATTCGTTCTAATTTTAGCCGTTAAATACCAGCCAGACTGTTATCGGTATGTAAATAAATAACTAAACCAAGGCTCTGTGATATTTGCACCCGCCATCTTGACTTCAAATACTTACTGACGAACGATTACGTGTACTGAATGTACGCAAACTGATGAAATCGTAGACCTAACATCACCTAAATACTGGAAAACTTACATATTGAATGAGCTTTAAATGATAAAATATTGCTTACGATAATTTATAAATTACTGCATTTTGTGATTTTTATTTTTTTGCATTTTCAATGCTATTTTTTATAAATTTTAAATAGAAAAATATTGGAAAAAAATTAACTAGGCCACAAGTGAATTCTCAGATGGGACTCGAACCCACGACCTTTGGAAAAAATAGAGCATTGGACCGGATTTCCAAAGTTCGTGGGTTTCCAATCCAAGTTTTTCCAATATTTTTCTATTTAAAATGTATCGTAAATATACTCCATTTTGTTTTAGAGATAATCATTGTTTAAGAGCCGATTTAACCACAACGAAAATACATACCTATACTTAGGTACTTAAAGGTTTGTACTCCATATATCTCTTCAGACAAAAGCTTGGGAGTGAAAAATGTAAATAAACTTCATTCTCAAACACCTCAGTGATACCACAAAACAATTCATGAAAAATAATTTGGATAAATTAAATAATAAATAATTCTGAATTGCCTTTGTTATTGCAAAATTGGACGTAGTTACGCGAAAAGGATCCAAACCACAATTTTTCTGAAATTGAGTTATATATACCAGGGGGGTCTTTGCGATGATATCTTTCATGTCAAAAAAGATCCAGATGAAAAACACAATATTTGACATAATTGCGACGACTAGATACCAAGCCACTTATAGGGGAGACACTAAATATTTATCATTAAAACAGATCCAAATTACCTGAATAGTTTTTGCGAAAATATTAATCTACGGAATAAGTGCTTTAAACAAATCACAAAAAAGATCTAAACTGCCTGGACCACTGAAGTAACAGCATTTATAAAATATTTGAAAGGATCCAGGCTGTCTGGAACCTTTATGCTAAATAAATTCTTTAGAATGCTTTTCTACTTAAATATCAAGAACGATCCAAGATGCTTGAATCTTTTTGTACGAATAGTTTTTCCACTTCAAAGATATACCAAAAGAATTGGCACCTTCTGAATAAATATTAATTTCTATAAAAAGAAACCACAAAAAAGATCCTGGTTGCTATTTTTCACTTTTTAATAGACTTTTTGCAAAGTTTTGGAATGCAAGTACAAAAAAACGTTTCTTTTGTTTTAATAGACTTTTTGGATTAGGTACATAAATTTTAATTGATTATTTGGGTCGGGTTATCTATCACTCGTCAGTTTCCCTAATTAGCCAGTTTTACAATAGTTTATACGTCCCTACCCTAAGGGCACTTGTACACTACACGGAATTTTACCGTCCGGTAGTCCGATTTTTTACGGTCCGATATGGCAGGCCATACAATGTATATGCTAGCTAGTGCACTATACGTAATTTAACCGTCCGACTTTTTACTTTTCCCGATTCCAGGCCGTTTTTTTCCGGTCCGGGATGACAGCATTGAAAAAAGTATTTAAGCTTGTGCACTGCGCTGCGTTCGGTCCGTGATATTCATGAGCGGCGGGGCGGGCGAAGGGGTAAGGGTGTAACTTACATAGTGCACAACTAAAACGGCCAAGTGCGAGTCGGACTCACGCTAGAAGGGTTCCGTACCATAAAAAATATACGTTTGTTGTATTTTAATTTAATTAATTATTTTAAAATAAATATACAACTACTACTCGGTCGAGCTAACATGACACCTGCAGGATATACCCGTCCCTCTCACACTCCGGGCATGACAGAATCGAGTGAAAGAATTAGTGTAGGGCTTCAGGTATCATCTTAGCTTGACCGAGTTGTAAATATTCTGTGAATAAAATGTCTCCCTGTTGCCGTTATTAATATCGAGCAAAATACGGCAGAAAAAAAAACGTTTATTGTATCGGAGCTACCACCAACAGACCAAACCCAGTTTTTACCCCATTTGAGGGATTTTTTTTGACTTCCCATATGGACATATTTTTTTATTGTAAACAATAACTAATATTTATGCTTTTGAATCCTTAAATGAGAAAGTAATAAAGCAAGCAATTGCCGACGTTCCAAGAAACTCATCATTCCTCTCGTTTACGCGTGCGTGGAGTGTATCTACCCTAAACTGCGCTGCACCTGGGAGTAAAAAGACGGACAAGTGCACAAGCCAATCATCCGTTTTTTTTTCATGCCACACCGGACCGTAAAAAATCGGACTGCCGGACGGTAAAATTCCGTGTAGTGCACAAGCGTCCTAACAATGGGAACTCATTTATTTCTGAACAGAAGTGACTAGATCTATCAGACAACTTGACATGTGACAGTGACACTGACTCACTGCATGCATTCCCGGGGAGACGTTTGCCATTGGGTAATGCTCGGATTGTCGAAGATGTTGAAGGATTTAACAGATTAACTCTTGATTTTGAAGTTGAAAAAGATATCTGCCAAGATTGATATACTTATCTCTTGGTAGTTATCTGTCAAGTCAAAAGTTAAATCCATCAACATCTTGTATAGACAATTTGAAAGGGTGCTAAATTTTTTTGTTAAAATGTATCTATTAAGCTTAACTTTTTTGATTAATAACATTGTTTTATTTTAAGTTTTTCTTGTTTTTATTAAAATAAGTTAGTAAAATAGTATCTGGATTGTTATTGATTAAATCATTTTGAGCAGCATCCCATAATATTTAGCTTTTATTAAAAAGAATCCAGACACACATTTTTGCCATTTTCATAATAAAATTGTACTGTATGTTTAACACAACTTACGCCCATTATGAAGTGCAAAAAAATAACTAATCGTCAACACAAAAGGAAATACTCTCAATGTAATAATGTTCGACTAGAGACACTTTTAACACTTTCTAATCTTTAATGGCCTCTATCTCAGAATCGACTCTGTGTGGATTGGATCCTTTTCGCGTAACTACGTCCAATTATGGTTCGAATTCCAGTTTCCTCGAACTGCAAGTAATAAGATCGTAAGACAAAACAATTCATCGAAAATAATTTAGAAAAGTTGAATTTACTAACTACAATTATTAATTTTTAGTGTCATTACTTATTTTATGTCATAATTACTGACCTTTTACATTAATTCATGTTCTACAGGATAATTGGAATACTAAGAATATAACTTAATTATAATTTCACTTAATTATTGCATCTTAGAAGAAGGTAGAGATTTTAATAATTTGATGTAAAGGTTGTCGAACAGTACGGTACGGTTTATAACTAATATAACTAAGAATCTCGATCTCAATGAGGTCGCGTCAAGAGTAAGGGCGCTGGTCTCTAAGAAGTAAGAACCATTTCTATTGTTTAATTTGTGGGTAGGTAGAGACAAGATGGCGAGTACATGCTGTGCCTAGATGAGCCCAATTCTTTACTCTACCGCAATGGCCGACCCCCCGCCGATGCCCAAATTGATTTAATTGTTCTGTTTTTTCATAGTTTGGTATTTTGTTGTCCTTTTTAGGGTTCCGTAGCCTAATGGCAAAAACCGGAACCCTTATAGATTCGTCATGTCTGTCTGTCCGATGTATGTCACTTTATTCCGAAACTATGAGGATTACACAATTGAAACTTGGTAGGTAGATGTATTCTGTGAACTGCTTTACGGTTTTTACACAAAAATAAAAATAAAAAATATATATGAAGGAGATTGCCAATTGCCAAGCCAATACATGGAACTGAAACTGAAAAAATTTTTTTTCATCAAACTTATACGTGTTGGGTATCTATAGATAGGTCTTTAAATATTACAGTGAGGTTCTTAAAACATTTTTTTCTCAAAGTCAACCGTTTGAAAGATATACACTTCCAAAGTGATAAAATGTGTGTCCCCCCCTCTAACTTTTAAAATAAGAAAGTGAAAATATATATGCTGTAGATCTTTATAAAATTTTTCAACGAAAATTGGTTTAAACGAAATATATTTAGCAGTTACAGAGCTATAACACATTTTCCAAAAAAAATACCTTGTAATTCATACAAACAGTATGATAGAAAAACAAAGTTATTTTTGCAGATGACAAATTATAGTGGCATTTTGGGTAGGTGTAATCGGCAGTCAAGTGAATACCTAATTTAATATAATAATAATAATAGAAACTTTATTGCACATGATACAAAAACGAACACATAGAGAGAAAATGTCAAAAAAGAGAAACACACAATATGTGGCCTTATTGCTACATAGCAATCTCTTCCAGGCAACCATGGGTGAGAGACGGAACCCTTCATGTGCGAGTTCGACTCGCACTTGGCGGATATTTTATGTCGATATGAGAATTTAATGTGAAACAAAACGAAACAAAAGAAATGCCTTCAAACAAAGTTTAAACTCTTAATAAAAAATCATGTATACCTATGATTCAAATGTATTTAAACCACGTTACTTTATGCATTTTTATGCAGAGTTCAAATAAAACTTTCTAAGAAACAGCAGATATTTTTGCGATTTCTGAAAGTTGTTCTAATGATGAATTCTACAAATGGTTTTGAGGTTTTGGGTATTTCTCGTATTTTATTAAATCTGTAGTAGACACCGAATTTGTTAAATACACTTTAAGGTATAATTCCATTAACATGCCAGTAACTAAGGTACAGTTGAACGCACCCCAAACATAACTGGTGCTTTCAAAAACAGCTCTTATTACATTTGTATTCAGGGATTTTTGAAGACAAAATGTAAAACTTGGTGTGCTGCTGACTGTACATCCATCGGACGTGGAATGTCAACTCGATGCTAATAATTTTTATTTTACATGCAGATTATTGCATAGACTTGCATTTAATCGTAAGTTAGTAGTTTTAAAGCATTAATGCATTTATATTTTAGGAACTTCAAAGTTCGAAGAATCTTATCATAGGTCTAGATATGAATTTCACCTTTTCGCTTAAGCATAGATTTACAAATAAAAGAAATATGACAGAAAATTATAACTTTTTAATTTTGCATTTTACAATGCTATTTTTATGTGATAAATATTTAGCAAGAAAATATACTAGAAAAAAGCAACTAGTCTCATGTCGCCCTGACGAGATGATGACAGAATATCTGATGACTTAATATTTTGTCGAGAAGAATAAGAGTGTTGTGAAAGTACAGTAAAGGGAAGGCTCTATAAATCCCTTAAGTATAATCTTTAAAAAATATTTACTTTTTATGAGATGTGTTTTATTATTTCATTCCTCTGCTAACTACCCAGAACAACAAATGAAAAATCTTTTTCTTTTTAAAGCAATTTACTTTTCTTCACAGTTTAAATGTTTTTCAAACATTCAATTACGGCTCACATATAAATAAATAAATAATTAATTGGAAGGGTTAATTTTTTTTATCTAAGTAAAGACGTCTCGAAATAGCTTAGACGGTACTCGAACCAGCAACATTTGGATTTCCGGTCTACTGGTTGCAAGGGATTTTCAAGTATTGTTTTTATTTAGTGTGACGTGACATTGACATTATCATAATAGAATACTTACATTTATAATGCGTAGCTATGCGACGATGCTGGACCGCATTGCTGCCAGCATACCACGGTACTCACGTTATGTAACACACACGACATGCCTTTGTAACTCGATAGTGCAGGTGGCCTACCGCCATCGCCTAGCGCAGTATTGTTTCAATCTTACCATGCTATTTCGTACTACGAATCTCTTAAAATAGGCGTGTTTTTAGGGTTCCGTTCCTCAAAAGGAAATACGGAACCCTTATAGGATCACTTCGTTGTCCTTTCGTCCGTCTGTCAAGACCGTTTTTCTCAGGAACGCGTGGAGGTATCAAACTGAAATTTATATCTAATACTCAGGTCTACTGTCCCTTGGAGCAGTGAAAAAATCAAACTTCTAAGCCAAAGCAATCAAAAGACACAGACGTTTATGCCGCAAATTTCCGCAAATTTTCGAAACTCGCACGGGAATCAAAACCTACGGGGTACTTCCCGTGAACTTAGAATCTTGAAATTTGGTACGAAGTAACGTCTTATAGTACAGATAAAGGAAAAATTTGCAAAAACCGTAAATTTTTAGTTACATCATACAATAAAAAATATTTTTGAAAATTTTAAACGAAACCCTCGGTGCGCGAGTCCGTCTCGCACTTGGCCGGTTTTTTTTGGCGGATGTTTTGTGACGTCTTCCTTCAATCAACGCCTCCAAAGTGTGATTATTGTCAAAATGTGACAACTTCAATAAAAACAAAACGTTCTTTAGACATGATGGTGTCTAATAGATTGTGACGCGTCACCCGTGACCATTTGCCATGCGGAGTGTAACGGCGACAGTCAAACCAAAAGCTACGTGTGTTTTCGGGTGTTTACGCTGTTAAATGTATGCAATATCCCTCTTAGCTCTGCTCTTCTCTAATCGGCTTTAAAGAGGAGCTAGCACGAAAAACTTGCGTAAAAGTATTCGCATCGTCACGTTACATCACGTCACATCACGTCAATAAATCTATGGGGTATAGAGCATCGTCCCTACCGGACGTAAATGGTACCTTTCTCTATTATTTAACCGCCTTCCATAAAAGGAGGAGATTCTCAATTCGATCGGTATGTTTTTTGACGTCACGATTCGAATACGTTGTAGCAAGTTTTTCGTGCTAGTCCCAGGAAACGCATCCAAAGGCCGGAAGTAACGAATTATCATGAGTTAACGTGTTCTTGTTGTGCCGTGTGGTGAAACGGCCTAAGAATACAAGTGTCACCACTCCCTTACATGCCTGGGATGACGTAAGAGTTGACTAAGAGGCTCGACGCATTGAACACCTGTGCGAGAGAAGGAAAACTTGAAACAACCCCTCTACCAACCCGTCTGGCCAGCGTGGCAGCAGTAGGCTAATAGCGTCCTATGGACGCCACAATAGGCATGAGCTAGGAGAGCCTTATGTCCAGCAGTGGACGTCCACAGTCTGATGATGGATGATGGAACGTGTTGTTTATAGTTAAATAAATCATAAATCATAACATTTATTTGACACAGGCAGTGGACATAGACATAACATATGACAAAAAATACACAAAAATCTTATAGCCAAATGTTCCACATGGCTGCATCATAAGGGATCTAGTTCAGCATGTGTCAGTGTTGAAGCTGACGCTGGTTTTCAACTAGACCCCCTTTTTTATTGACACATCGATGTCAATACGGAGGCATCGAAAAAATGAAAAACAAAATAAAACTAAGATTAAAACTAACATTTATAAAATAACAAGCACGCGTCTCCTATACGAAATTTATTCGTTTGTATATGTTATTTAGTAGCTGTAGGTATTTTTGGTGTGCAACAATAGTGCAATAGTGTGTGACTGATGTGATGAGTGTAATGAGTGTGAGTGAATGAATGATGTGTAAGAATAACAAAAAAAATGAAAATTATCATGACAAATATAAATAACTAATACTAATACTATACAAAATAATATATATATATATATATATATATAACAATAATTGAATTACTAATAGTTCATGTACTTATTGGCATTATCATATTGAGATGAGACTTTCCGTACCATGCTCTCTGGAAAATGCTGAATATCCGGGAACTTTGAAAAAACAAACTGAATAGTTTCGTCATTCGTTTCTTTCGAGTCGTTGATCCTGGAGGCCTACTCTCTAAGCCCGTCAACTAAGATACGGGCCCCCGTCCGTAAGCTTCCCGAAACTACGGATAGAGCCTACTCTCTATTGATTTCGGATGTACTAGGTTTGGACAAACGGCACAAACACATTGGGAGTAGGGACAATGTCAAAACGTATTCTCATTAATTCTTAGTTCGGGTCTCCGAACTAATAAGCTGTCCGTAGGTGATACGGAGTAGGAAACGTCCGTAACTTATGAGGAAACTACGGGTTTTGTGCTTAGAGAGTAGACCTCCAGATTTCCATAATACATGAGATCAGCGATCAATGTGATAATAATAAAAAAATAAGGAGTTTTGTACAAAATTGATAGTGTTAAATTTAAAACAAGAAAATATACTAGAAAAAAGCAACTTGAGATAATTTGCTTTTATCTAATATATTGTCTTGTTTAATATTTAACACATAAAAATAGCATTATACATGCAAAATTAAAATGTTATAAAACTGACTGTCTTCGTTATACGTAACCAATAACCATAAATACCAACATGCCGAAGTTGATTTTGCTGAGTAACTCAAAAGTTACCTTGTGATAGGAGTTTCACACGTGATCTTTTCGTAATAACACGTGTTGTGAGGCTCTATTTTTAACTCAATCTACCGTAGGTACAATTCTTATATATTACAAAATATATTTACTTGACATTGGCAAAATTCGCGTATTTAACGCGGGCACGCTATAATTAAGAAAGAAGAAGTACCTTGGGATATATTGATAGGATTGATAGGATGATGTGTTTTTTCCGTTTTTTCTTGTTGGTTCGGTGTCGGTCTTATAAAAATCACGATTTATTTGACAAACAGGGATACAAAATAAATTGTCACAAATAGTCGCTAAGTGTTAATTTGACGGTTTAAATCCTCTTTTGGCAGTGGTTTTTATTTATATTTCACTATAGCGGCCGTCCACGGTTCACCCCCTGGTTTCCGTTTCCATAGGAATAATCTTAAACCTCTATATACAAATCTTGTCCTGACAATAATGAACACAACAAAAAAATAATTATCCAATTCTGTGCAGTTTTTATTTTTATTTTTATGAACGACGGGGAGACTCTTAGCCTTCATCATACCTGCTGTTAAGTATTGATAAGGCTGAAGATGGAAGCAAACCTCTCCCGGAATCCTCAATCATTGAGGAACTGGCTATCTTATCTCTCTTACTGCCGGAACACAACAATGCTGAAAACATTGTTGTTATGGCGTCAGACTTAGCTAAGATGGTAGCTAGCCAGGCGGACTTACAGCAAAAGGCGGTCACAAGGTGCAGTTATGCCTTGGACGAATTAACCACTTCGTCCAAGAGTTATGCGCATAGATAAGTACCTGTGTATATTCAGTGATACTTTTTTATATATATAAAGTAGATTTTATTTTTAACTATGCTTAAACTCCCACTACTCAGTCCTGGCAATGTTTTGTAACTTCGATACTTATACGTAAATTATTTTTTTACAACAATAAAATTTTGTATGGTATGTTTGTCATTCTACTGCGGCAGATTCAACACTGAAGGGGGAGGGGGGAGGGTGAAATATTGAGTCAGTATTATGATACCCATGCGTAATTTGAGTCATACATTCATTGGACCGTGTGGCCTAATGGATAAGGCGTCGGACTTCGGATCCGAAGATTGCAGGTTCGAGTCCTGTCACGGTCGAACAGCTTTTTTATACCCAATAGTACAAAGATTTGCGACTGAAAGTTTCACGGAATTCACTTTCAACGGGATTCGATCAAAAATTAAAATGTTTTTCTCAAAAAGCTCCGTAAAATTTAGATCAGTTTTTTTTATGTTGATTTTTTTTTTAAATTAATAGGTTTATTTGATAACTCGCTAAACGAGTTTTCCAAAACTTTCAAAAGTTCGTGGTTTTCAAACTTGTGGGAAAATTGTACATTATTTAATTTTAGTGATGTACAATCTACAAGCACATTAAGCGTAACAGTTGCTATATAGAAAAAGCTTATATTTCAACAGGATAAGGTTGCATTCAAGTTTAATATATAAAATTAAATCTGCTGCCGATAGTACCAACACATTTCCAGACCAGTAACTTTACGTGCTATTACTGCTATTTTATTATATTTCTTCGTACATAATGTGTAATAAAGTCATACTCATTTACAAACTAAAAATAGAAACTAGAATATGACGATTTTTGTACGACATTAATTTTATTACATTTTGAATAGACACATTTTAAAATGTAGAAATAATTATACCAAGGTTATTTTTTACCAACGACGGTACGGAGACGGTGTATATGCGTTAAGGGTGCGAGGTTGTTTGTTTGTTTGTTTGTGCAAAACAACGTTACCATTTATCTCCAAAACTACTAGTCCGATTTTGATGCGGTTTACAGTGATGGGTTCGGGTTTGGTTGGTGCATGATCTTAAATAGGTGATACGGTGACAACTCACCAGGGGTCTCTGCAGAAAACATTTGTTTGCTTAAACCAATGTTGCCTTTTATCTCGAATAGTTCTAGTCTGATTTTGATGTGGTTTTCAGCGATGGGTTCTGGTTTGATTGGTGCATGTTATTAGATAGGTGTTACGGTGACAATTTACCAGGGGGCGCTGCAGTAAACATTTGTTTGAGCTTAAACCCAAGACGATATATGACAAAAAAACAACAACGAAACCTACTATAGTCTACTTAAACTAATCTAGAAAAATCATACTGTAGTTTATAAAACAATCGACTACAGACAAGAAAAAGTAAAAAATAAAAAAGCATTTTTTTTAAACCCACGAGACTGTTAAGACGTAATTGAAAAAGAATCAAATAATTAAAAACCCCCGACTTAATTATCCGTCGGGGCTGCCAAATGAACTATAGTTTTGCAGTTTTGGATTTATTTATATTCATGCTGAAATTTATAATAAGTAGTGATGGCAGCCCCCGACGGATAAATATGATATTTTTTCAATTACGTTTTAACCGTCGTGGGTTTTTCAAATTTTTTAATTTGCTTTTTTTGGAACGAAAATAAATTTTAAAAATGTCAATAAACGAGAACCCATCTTTTCCAGAAGTAAGGAAATCGAATATTTTCATTTTTGGTAAGATAGGAAAATGTTTAAATGGTTTTAAGAATCTCGTAGCTCTGTGACAAAAATGATAAGACTAGGAGCTATTTGCTCCCATTTATTTTAAGACTGGCACTTATTGTAGTCAGTTACAGTTAAGTAGTTAAACTTTATTATTCACACAACTCGCACAAAGTCGCGGGCAAAAGTTAGTTTACTGTTTTTGTCGTCACCAAAGTTATTATCCTGTGATAAATATTAAACAAGAAAATATACTACAAAAAACCAACTTGTCTCATGCCGCCCTGACGGGATTCGAACCCGCATCCTTGGGAATCCGGCCCAATGTATTAACCAATTATGCTACAGAGACCTATGAGGACATATCGATTTTTTCTAGTATATTCACCTTTCTACGGTGTTGGCCACCGTCGTTTCATCAATGAGCATTCGAAAGAAACATCTTTACAGATGTTTGACTATCGATTAAGATGAAACAGCCATCTAATTATAACTTTTTAATTTTGCGTTTTACATTGCTATTTTTATGTGATAAATATTAAACAAGAAATCTTATCCTGCCATATTTTTTTCGAAACCTAAGTGTTTGTGCATCTGTATCGCATAATCTACTGGCTTACCGCATAATGTTGCATTAGTTGGAGATAAGATATAACATGCTAAAGAGAATATTATAAAACGAGAGTAATCTTATTCATTTATAAGTAAAGCCATAGACATACACCACTACACCCAATGCAGATAATATTTATATGTTTACACTTCCGAGCTCTGGGTAGAGAGAATAGAATTTTCTATGTATAAAATCATTCATTATACGAGTATGAAAAGTTAAGAAATTTTTGAAAAAACAACAACCTAACGTAATGAAAAGTTCTGAAAAATTCAAAAGACAAATAACATGTAAAAAGCTTTAACGAGTTTAAAAAAGCTCTTTTAAAAATACTTTCTATACCACTTAAAGAAATTATATTTTATACTAGTCTTAAAAAAAATAAAGAAAGAAATCTGGAAAATGATTTAAAAGTAAAGCAGTTATGTATTGTCAAATCCCGGACCGGTGGACACTTTTGCAAACTTTTTTTTATACTGTACAATATAACATTTTTCACATTTGTATCATTCGTGTTACATTTTGGTTACAATAGAGGTATTAACTGCTTCGAGTTCGTGATCGTACAAAGTTACATAAATAACTTATAACTCTATCGATATCCGGTATCGAAGTTAAAAATATAAATCTTATTCAGAGCCCAGACAAGTTCGTTTGGTGTCTTATTGTATGCAAATTCATATGGAGATAATGTTTTTTTATGGCCAACTAAGTATATTGATTGATTACATAGGGGTCACATTGATAATCTTTTATTTGAACCGGTTGATAAGCGGAGCCTTGGCTAACCAGAACTTCGTGTTTTTGTCACGTTTACTTACAATTAACTATTTTTTTTCTATTTTTATACTTATGATAAATTTTAAATAGAAAAATATTGTAAAAAATCGACTCCCATCTGAGAATTCACTTGTGGCCCAGTTGATTTTTCCCAATATTTTTCTATTTAAAAATGTACCAATTTTATAGACTATCGTTTTTGCATTTTCCTAAAATTAGCACCCTCTGCGTCTTATATTTAAATAACAATGAATTTGTGAAATCGGGCTACCTAATTTCCAACCATACACCCCAAAATTTTCCTTTTATCAAAACTATCCGTCAAAATCCATTATGCACCTAATTGATCGTTTCACTTTTGAAATATCGTTGAATCTCAAAAAGTATTAAAAGGCACAGGATGTAAACATCAGTAACGAAATATGAAGATTTTTCATAAACATAAAAAAATCTATGTTTCGACTTCTTGTGTAATCAATAATATTCTATCATGTTTAAGTAAGTTTAAAATGAGAGCCATTGCAATTTTATTCTTTGATCGACTGCAGGTTTGATTAATCATCATATCAATATAACATAATGTGTTAGTAATCATAAAGGACTATTAGGGTCAAGCTGTTTGTTTATATACATGTAAGAAATATGAATCGTATTCTCGACTAATATGCCAGTTATCTGAGGGAACTCAAGACGCTGTCCTTGCCTCGTCAGGAAGCCAGGATATTGGATAATTGAGGTCCGCCCGTCTTGCGTGTGCGCAGACCTCATACACAGTACAGTGCGACAAGGCGTAAAATGAACGTGGCAAAAAAGAAACTAACATGAAACGCAATTTTTGACAGTTATGCACCGCTTCTGCCGGCGTTAATATAAGCCTTGTCGCACTTGCGATAAAGTGTTTAACCTTCCTATACTCGCGCCAATATTTGTAATACTCGCGCACGGTGTCACAGACCGATAGTTCGTACTACTTCAAAATGTTTTTTTTTACTAAGAAGCCTAAAAATATTACTATTATTCCAATGTTTAGGATATAATAAAACAAAGTAGTATATAATAGTATAATATTTAATATATTAATTATTTTACTGACTTACGGTTTATCACAAATCAGACTTCGAATTAGAGATCATTTTCTTAAGTACTAGGAAAACAAAAATAAAATCTGAACTTCTTTAGAAAAACAAAATAAACTTCGATATTGTAATAAAAAACATATCAAAGAGCATATTTATCTATGTTTGGCTTAGTTTTCAGCCTCTACATAACAATCCTATGTTACATTATTACGTACACAAAAAGTTGCACCTATACTCGCGTCGGACTCATGGACCAATTGGCGCCAAATGCTACAACACGTGCACTTCGCACGAACACGCGGTGTGCACTAAAATTAAGTTAGGCACAGATCCGGCAGCTAGCAAGGAACTCGACTCCTCAGGATTTTCGTGCTTAAAAAATAATCCCAAAAATGCGTTTCGTCGGTCTCACAGACCATCGCGCGAGTATAGGAAGGTTAATGAACGTGGCAATAAAAAGAACTAAGACCGCCATCTTGTGTTTAAGTCAATTTTGACAGTTACAACGCCCCCGTCCGCGTTCGTTATCACTTATAACCCTTGTCGCACTGTATGTTTGATCGGCAAATACGTCTGTTAAATATAGCTGTAGTGGCTAAGATAAATATGATGTCTCATAGAGTAAATTTGATGTGTCAGGTACTGACAACCGATGAAGCAAGAATAGCATAGAGTGTTTAATTAAGTATAGTCTCTTTTTATTTCAAGAAGGCACATGAATTGAATGAGATTTAATTCTATTGCTTGGTATTAAGAGTGATGAGCAGCGTCGCGAGATAAAAGAACTGCACAAATATATAGACAAAACCCAATTATGTTTTATAATTCATAGTAATTTGCGTTGAAATCTGTGAGGAATACCGCACACATTGACAATTGAGAAGTAGGTAGGACAAAAAACGCGAAAAGCACGAAAATGAAAGAGATAGCAAATTGTATCGAACCATATAGGGCCTTCCCAATTTACTCGTATTCCAATTCCTTCCCAATCTCCTCCCTTCCCAATGTACTCGTATCACAGAATATATACTAGTACCTTACAGTACAGAAAGTTCACTCCCGAGTTGATGGGACGCTTACGTTTATCCCGTTGGTCACCGGACTAGTCTCACAGCCGTTCCCAATAACCTATCATTAGTAACAGATAGGGTTACTATAGTTTGGTTGCTTAGTTATTTCTGTTACATTACAGGAAATAACAAAGATTGCCTAGCAACTGAACAACAGTAGGCCTATCTCTTACTGAGGGTAGATTATTGGGAATGGCCGTCAATCAACAGCCCTAGCAGATAGAAGCAAGACGGCAGACAGTTATTGTACTATGAACGCTATACGCAATGCAAAAGGTTGAAATTAGGTTGTTTTCCAGAATAGTAGGTAAATATCTCGGGGATTTTGCACCGCTTGTATGGAAGTGAGACAGGCCTGCTCGTATGACGTATCTGCTTCAAGCAGGTACAATCGGAAAACTTCCCGGTTGACCAGTAGAGTTAGGGAGCTTTATTTAAAAAAGTAATAGATATATAGAAAAAGTTTATATCACAAATAATAGAACATTAACAGGTATTTCATTTAAATAATTAGTTATTTGTTATGCAAGGCTGGAAAGTTGGTTATATAGCGGCGAGTTACCTCTATTGAAAGCTGAGCAAGTGAAGGATTCTAGGATTCAAATATTGAATCCTGAGCGAAGCGAGGATTTCAAAGGTACAAGACGCTAAAAACTTTTCTGCCGAGCGCAACACACAATTTTTCACCTCACAACAGCGAGGAACATTTAATGGTTGTTTCCGCGGTCAACTTCCGGTTGACCTAAAATCTAAAATAATAAAAAGGAAGTATTATAGTTAATTCGAAGTTATTTAAAGTAGGAATATATTGTTACTTATAAATAACAATTAAAACTATTCCGTAAATGTTGACACTGACATGAGGTACAAGACAAAGACAATTTAAAAATAAAGAGTCATAGGTTGAGAGAGAATCATAGGTTGTGAAATCTCACCCAGCCTAATTTTTTTTTTATAACAAATATTTTAATCTTATTGTTATTGTTTTTATGATTCAATGAACTAAAATAATATAATAAAACCAAAGCGGAGTATTTAATTTAATTTAAAGCTATTTAAAATAAGAATCAAATGTAACAAAGTCTATAGTGCGATTCGGAACGCATTATGACATATTTATAGGTATTAAATAAAAAAAGTACTTTGCCGCGCTAGGCCGCAAAAAGCGATTTTCTACGCCTAAACTGATTGACAAAACCTCCTTTTCAGAGAGTGTGAGGTGAAAAAAATATTTCTTTAACCTTAGTACTTTCCGAGAAAACGTTTACTAAAAAAGCTCTACTGGTCAACCGGGAAGTTCCCCTACTGTACACACATATCACACTCTCAAAACGAAAGTCTATGACCAGTGTGTGTTGCCAGTGATGCCTTACAGTAGTAAAACGTGGTCGCTAACTATGGGTCTGATAAGAAAGCTCAAGGTCACCCAGCGTGCAATGGAGAGGGCCATGCTCGGCGTTTCCCTACGTGATCGAATCAGAAATGAGGAGATCCGTAGGAGAACTAAAGTAACCGACATCGCTCGAAGGATTGCTCAGCTGAAGTGGCAGTGGGCGGGACACATAGAGAGAAGAACCGATGGCCGTTGGGGCGGAAAGGTTCTGGAATGGCGACCGCGCACAGGACGAGACGCTCCGTGGGTAGGCCCCCGACAAGGTGGACCGACGATCTGGTGGAGGTCGTGAGAAGCCACTGGATCCTTGGGGAAAGCCTATACCCAGCAGTGGGTGTCATGTGGCTGAGACGACGATGACGACACACATATCATCATTGACAAAACCTCTTTTCTTTACACGTACTTATTGAGTTTTTGTTTGTTGTCATTAGTTATTTTTAATGTCCTCGCTGCTAAGGTAACTAAGCTAACTTCCTTAAAACTAAACGCAGGCCCAATGCGAATTGGTCGGTCTGTCTTTATCTATAACTAGCGACTATAACTAGTGGTTCCCGTTCCTGTAGAAATATCGGGATAAAATGTATCCTATGTTCATAACCAGGTTATCTACTATCTGTGTACCAAATTTCATCAAAATCCGTTCAGTAGTTTCAGAGCCTATTCAATGGAAAGAAACAAACAAACAAACACAAACAATCAAATCTTTCCTCTTTATAATATTAGTATAGATCAGCCAAGTATAGGTATTTATTTGATAATTGTGTTTCTATTACTTCACAATGGAACTCATGCTTGGGAAAGAAAGCAAAGAATGCGTCAGCTGCTAGATTTCTGGTGCAGATGTGATAGTAAAAGTCTATCAACGGACAGGGGTACCTACCTATATTTGAAAACTGTTGTAGGCGATCGATGGCCTAGAGACGTATTTTTGAATCATTCGAACCACTATTCGCATTATTTTTGAAATTCCAAATCGCATTCGAATCTGCAACGAGTGGTCCCGACCAATCTTTTTTGATTCGAGCGATAGAAAGTTTAACGTTTTACACTTACTGTCATTTTCAAATTGTTGGATAGTTTGACAGCTTAAAAACGTTTCGTTTCACTCACGTGATTCAAGTCCGATTATGTGGGATGGAGGAGTGTTCCGTGGACCATCTATTCTTTAACTGCCCTAATCTACATAGATCTCTTTACGATACCCCTACCCAAAGATATTTCTCGCCTTAATATGAAATCCCTGTTATGTCTCATTAATAATAATATTGGCAAAATTTATCTCCCACAACCTAAAATATTAAATATATACTTCTCCCATATTATGTTAAATGTCTGTGATGTTTACTGTGTTGTCTTTTATTTTCAGTAAAATAGCTTAGAATAATATAATATCAAATTTTACATCCCACCTCACCGTGTAAAAGCTACCTACACGTGACATTGGCGGAATTATGTTTAGAGCATAGAGCAAGCCATTCATAAAGAAGATGAAGAAGTCCGATTATATAGTATTTTTATAGTTTTATTACTTTTCAAAATATTCGCCATGATGATCAATGCAATTATTACATACGTTGGAACCAATTTTCGTAGCACTTTTTCCATTTGAGGTATCTCCAAAACCTGCATTTTAAACGCATCAACAGCAACAGTTAACTTTTTACATACAAAATATGAAGCAAAATATACCTGTGATCAAGATCTAAATAGAGCAATAATCCCCAATCGAGACCACTATCTACCGTTTGAGGAGCCCGTGGCGGAGTGTTTCGCGCGCTCGGCCTGCGATTGTTGAGGTAAAGCAACTTTCGCAATGGTCAGTCACGGGATGGGTGGCCAAAAATTTACTATCTCGAGCTCCTCCGTACTTCGGAAGGCACGTTAAGCTGTTGGTCCCAGTTGGTCGCCATTGCTTTCGTTCAAACACACCAATCGAGCATTGGGCCCGCGTGGTGGGTACCTAATGGCCCGTTCTCCTTATCTATCCTTAAGGAAGGCCAGTGCCCCAGCAGTAGGGACATTAAAAATGGCTGATGATGAGATCATTATCGCGTGTGACTGCGATCCATCGACACATAAAACCGATCGATACCACATGCGCGTACGCACAAATGCGCCGTTTGTATGTTAACCTCATTCCGAGTGTTTCCTGGAACCGTTGCGGTTTTGTGACGATACTTATGCCATTGTGAATTCATTACTACACCTTGTTTATACTTAGCACAGGTGGGATGATTATTCAATTGTTGTTGAAGCGTTTTGTTTACATATAGATAGAGAAAATCACAAGAGAATCACTTCTTGCATTACCATACATGTTTTGTCTATTATCAAACAGTAATACCCATTTGAACTAATAAAATTTGTTTATTTACTTCACATTCAGAAAACACAGTACAATTTTAAATCTTGATTATAATTATAAAGTTCATACAGTCATCGAGCGATATGCAAAAATTTCAGTCGTCATGCATTATTATGTATCCAACTAGGTATTATAGGAAACAAATAATATGAAACATAATAAAAACCGACCTCAAAAATAAAAAAGTAAAATTTTCCTTTTGGAGTTGATGCCAGCAAGACAAGAAGTATAAAAGTGAAAAGAAGTATCAAAAGAATGCACCATCGATGCCTTGGGTGACACCGACTCCAAAAGGTTTATTTTTTACTTTTTAAGTTTTAAAGTTACAATAAGCCCCGCAATTTCGTTTGACTCAAGCTAATAGAGTAGGCAACTACTAGATTGAGTCAAACGGTTTGTGTCAAACCGCTTGATCGAAAAAACGACAGTTTTTTCAATATTTCTTGAAACTTCAGTTTTTTTTTTAAATCTTGAAAGTAAAGGACCGATTTCAAAATTTAAAAAAATGGGATCAACTTGGGTACAAACCCAATGTTATAGCGTTGGAATCATTTTGATCGGTTCAGACGTTCTCGAGTGATTGGTAAAAATATATAAATATATATATATATATATATATATATATATATATATATATATATATATATATACACGCGACGAATTGATAACCTTTTTTATTGAAGTCGGTTAAAAATTTAAATTAACAGTAAATAATACAAATTAAAAATATAAAATTATAAGAAATGAATAATTTGTAAAGCAACATTAACTGAAATCATTTAAAAATCAGTTAAAATAACCTATCATTCGGCGTATTTGCAGCTATGACAACAAATCGCTCAGCTCGATGTAATACACCACCTGATTCGACTACATTTGCTATAAATAGCAGTCGCCAGCCAATGAGGTGGTCTACCAGTTACAAGCTCAGAATGCGTTAAGCTCGATTAAAAATATGAACAACCCAGCCTGCTAAAAAGGACTCGGTCTTAAACATTTTCTAGTTTAAAAGATAGACAATTATTTTTTGTAAAGTCATACGTCTTACTTATTATGATACAATATGTAAAATAAACAGCCAGACTAATACAAACATTTAGGTTTAATAACTATAAAAATATTTGCATCCTGAGTGCGAGTTTGAAAATGTTTAAATTACCATCGCGTGAGAGTAAAATGTGGGCTTAGATAGTCTTAATGCAATGGGATGGGAATAATCAAGTTTTTTTTTATTTTTTTTTTATTAACGACGGGGAGACTCTTAGCCTTCATCATAAGTATTGATAAGGCTGAAGATGGAAGCGAGCCTCTCCCGGAATCCTCAACCACTGAGGAAGAGGAGTTAGGTGAGGAAACTTACACTAAGCACTCTGTGGGAATAGAAAGCAAAACGTCATACCATAACTGAATAAAATGGTTTCTTTGTAGTACTAAATTCACACTTTCGCTGACAGTGGACGAGATACTCAATGCTTACCTAGATGTTTTAATATTGTTAATATAATAATTTAACTATCGATCTAGTGGTACAACCACCGGTATCAGACCCAGGGGTCCCGGGTTCAATTCCCAGCGGGGGTACATATTGTATTCGGTTTGGTTGGTGGTAGGACTTGTTGTAAGTCCGCCTACTACTATCACCATCTTATCTAAGTCTGACGCCATAACAACAATGTTTTCAGCATTGTTGTATTCCGGCAGTTATATTAAGATAGCCAGTTCCTCAGTGATTGGGGATTCCGGGAGAGGCTCGCTTCCATCTTCAGCCTTATCAATACTTAACATCAGGTATGATGAAGGCTAAGAGGCTCCCTGTACTTAAAAAAATGTCTATAGTCGTTCACTGTCAGGGAACGTGTTAATTCTAAATAATATTATAAATGCGAAAGTATGTTTGTTTGTCCTACCTTCGCGCCCTAACCAATCGACTTGATTTTTGGCATAGAGTTAGTTGAATGGACGGAAAGTAACATAAGCTACTTTTTATACCGATATTCCCACGGGCGGAATCTAGTATTACACATAATGTATAGATTTTATGTTAAATGTTTTGTACACAGAGCTATATCGATATAGACGGTAAAAGTTTACTTACCTTGCGTGTAAAAGGTTTGATCCACGGTCAGTTTACGACCTAAGTATGGTTGAGCGAAGCGATGGCTGGTTAATGCTTCATGCTCGTGAACGGGTGCCGCCAGCGGAAATGGGTCTACTTCAGTCTGCTTATCTTAATGCTGTACTTAAAATATTTTTATCTAAAATAAATTGATAATTTGTACCTCACAACTTGCAGTACAGTAATCTTGTAATGCGAGAAATGTTTAAATGTATGATAGACAAGTCTTTCTTTGCCAGTTAAAAATTGTTTACGGTTACAATAACCTTAAAATGTAATATTTTTAATTAGTATTTCCTTTTTGTGATGGAAATTGACCTTACTGATATGTTAAACTTTTCAATTTCACGACTCTGTATGTAATAAAACAGGGAGAAAAAAACAGCCCTTGACGAGTTTCTTGCTGGTTCTTCTCATTACAAGGCCTCCCGCCGTAGGGTTTGTGAACCGATGGCGTAGCTTCTTAGACGTTCTTGTAACAGCCTAGACTGAATAAATTATATTGACTTTGACTTGACTTTAAGTCACTCCGCTTGAGGCCATATCATTATCAGCCTGTGGACGTCCACTGCTGGACTCACGCCTATTACGGCGTTCATAGGAGGCTATTAGCCTACTGCCACCACGCTAGCCAGACGGGTTGGTAGAGGGTTTGTTTCAAGTTTTCCTTCTCTCGCACAGGTTTTCAATGCGTCGAGCCTCTTAGTCGACCCTTACGACATCCCAGGCATGTAAGGGAGTAGTTTATTGTTCTGTGGTGATACTATTCTTAGGCTGTCACCACACGGCACGTTGAGGCCATTGCCACAGTGTAACAAGGAATTAACAGTAGGACAAAGCCCTTGAAACCTCGCAAGACTTTCATAGTATTTGACAGGACATATCTCATTGTCCCGAGTGAGCGTATGGCAGGTCCCCGCACGATTGCTCTGGCAAAACGAGTCCGTCGGACTACTGTATGCATAATATATAGATTGAGCCATTGCCATGAAAACACGCGTCACTCGTTAATTGGGCAGTGCTTTCTTGCAAGAGCTCGTCAGTAACATTTCCACATCACTAAATCTCGCTCGTGACATCATCGTAGGTACAAAAAATTCGACATGCTAGGTTCTCATACAGTTTGAAGCGCTCTTTCCGTCTATCTCGATATAAGTCTGTGATTTTGTAGGACAAATGTTACCTACTTGTATTTTTCTCAATGTGTGACAGTACCTACTTATTTATCTTGTCTATTACAAGTAAAATAAGTAGTAGGTACTGTTACCTAGCTGTGTAGTGTCGGCTTAGAATAGCACTACCCCCTCTCATCCCGTGGGTGTCGTAAAAGGCGACTAAGGGACTCAGCCTTCAGGAGACGGGCAGCAGCGTCTCCTACAAACTTGGCCATACTGCGATCGCCAACCCGCCTGCCAAGCGTGGCGATTATGGCAAACCCCCCCTTTTGGGGGAGGCCTATACCCAGCAGTGGGTGTTATGTGGCTGAAACGATTGTCACCTAGACCCCTTTATTTGAATGAACCGTCGTTGTTTCCAGACGTTGCTATGGGTGTTGGTGGTGTACCTGGCCCTCCACCTGCCCCCCATCGAGACGAGGGTGGATGACCTGGAGCAGCCAGCCCCAAGGGAGGTGAGTTAGTAACAAAGTTCAATGCTCCAATTACCTATGTTGCTCCTTCATGTTGGCTCTGGCCGTGGAGGCGTTTGTTCCCAACGAGTCACACCAGAGTGTTACTCGATGGGAAAAAAATACCATCGAGTTACACTCCCGAAGATATGGAATATTTTAAGGTGAAAGTATCAGGGTCGCATAGCTAACCAGGAGCTATTTTAGATGTTTTGAGAAGTGACTAAATTATTCAGAGTGTAACAGGTTGAGAAGATAAAAATCTTCTCAACCTGTTACACTCTGAATAACGCCTAATATCCTACCTTCGGGGTGTGACTAGATAGGATTTGTTTCCCAAGGTGTAACAGTGTGACACGTTTTGGTGTGACTCGGTGGGAACAAAAGCGTGGGGGACATTAAAATGTTTTATTAAAATAAACAAATACGTAATTAAGTATAAGTTTTGAATCGTCAATTTTTTTCCCTACCAGCCGTTCCACATCTTTCAACTTTTAAGGAATGGCCGCAACAAAATTACTTATCAGATTTTACAGAAGCAACAACATTTTACAAATAAACATGTCGTTGCCGGTTGCCGGACACAAATCTTACAACATGGTTTGAAACTGTAAAAACATTTATAATACTGATGAAGAAAATGCCGAAATGAAACTTAATGGTGTAATAACCAACTAAATTTTTGTAAAGATCATCCACGTCTCTCGCTCGTACTTTTCGTAGCTTTGACCATCGAAGCGAATTTTTTACTCGGCCATTTCATAAACTATGTTTTACGCTAAAAATAGTCGCATCGCTTGTCAATGTTAATTACAACTCTCCCCCACAGCAACCACCAGCGTCTACGCAGCGTCCAGAACCTCACAAAGAGTTCTTAAACCTGGGCAAATGCTTCCATATGCCCCGATCCGAGTGCCCCAAGGAGCAGGGCACCTGCGTCCGCGTCGGGGCCGTGTCCGTGCTCTGCTGTGATCTGGACAGCGTGCGCCTGAAGGAAGCGCTCAGCAACACCAGTGAGTACCTTTGAAAATTATTTGGGACCCGTTGACAATTATTTGAAAGAAAGAATGAAAGAAAAAATATTATTTAGGACAAACACAAGGGCGATACAAACAAAAAAAAACACAAAGCACGGTTTGTCCCAAAACTGCCTAGACACAGCATAATGCTTGGCTTTTGGCCAGCGCTGGTCTTTCGTCGGTACCGTTTTGGTGGGGCTGAGATCTGTAGTAACTAGCTCCGTAGGATGAAGAAAAAAAAATAGAAGCAAAAAAAAAGTCAATTTAACAGTTAAAAAAAATGGCTGGATATGCTAAATGCCAGTGCCAGTGCAGAGCAAGTAAGCTAGTCTGTGATATAGTTTAAAAATCGGTAGGAACATTCGGTAAGTAGGTAGGTACTGTATAGACATTAATTTTAATTATAAATCAGGCATTCCTGATGCCCAGATCGGTCTGCATTTGGCCCAGAGTTAATTTACGGCAGCTTTACTGCAGACTAAACGTACACGAGACGTCTATTTGTGGAGCTTGGCTTATGTCGATTACACGAGTGAAACGCTTGTCACAGTAATCATACATTTACTTTACATTTCGGCTCAAATCTTTCTGCCATGTCTCTTTCATACTCACTAACTCATAAAAATATAGCAAAAACATTTTTTATCTTATGTCACATTGACATGACACCCTTCAAGATGAATTATTTCGACAAAATGTAGAGCTACTCCTCATCCAAGACATGATTAAGATCAATATCAAATTTTATCGAAGTCTCAAGAGATACAAAAAAAAATTTTGACAATTATTAGAGACACGTTGACGATAGTATGAGACCCGTTGTAATTTATTTTATCTCATTGACATAGTAGTGTACTTCAACCCTGTTAATAATTTATCTGAGTGAGACCCATAAACAAATTGAGTAATACGTGAGATCACATTAAATTAATGTTACCTAATCGATGAGACTTCGATAAAATTTGATAAGTGACAAGCGTTTCACTCGTGTAATCGACATAAGCCAAGCTCCACAAATAAACGTCTCGTTTACCTACCTTGATTGATTCCGAGTTCAGCAACTTATGAGCCATATTACATCTCGACTGTGACTTTCGCGTAAATGGCCAATTTTAGCATTCTTGATTTCAGAAACAAAAATACATTATCAATTACGCTTTTTGTAAATTTTGGTTAACTTATTAATTAAACCCAAAATTGTAGAGAAAGATTTTCATAAAATATGCGAAGGCACTTTTTTGAGCACCTGGATTGAACTACTGTTCTAAACAAATGATTTTTTTTTTTTTAATGATAGGTATCTCATAGTCGTATAGTTCGTAGCGGCAATTTTGAAATATCATTGATTTATTAAAATAAATAAATAAAATAAATTATATTTATTACAGACAAGGTCCATATCATCACATTTATCACTTACAATCCTAAAATTTAAATAAAATATGACATAAAAAGAAATAGAATCATTATTAAAATTAACAAAACTTAATTAAAATTAGAATAAGATTTAAAAAAAAATATTTACATAAAGTCAAAAGTACCTACATTATTAAATTCATTTAAAAATTACATTGTATTTAAAAAAAAAATAAGATTATCAAATAATATAGAGAAAAAAATCTTATTCTAAACCAAAAAACTTCGAAAATCGCTTTAAGTTAAATGTGAATTTCTCCTGTCTACGATAATATTATTGAGCAAAATTTGTAGCAGAATAATTGTTACAGCATGAGGAAATATGATTTAATAATTTTTAAGCATGAATTTATTATACAATTTCAATAAAAACGATAAATACAGTACTCGTTTACTCAGTACTGATACGCAGAGTGTAGATTGGTAATAGGGCTCTTAAGCATTTGTTAAGCAGATACCATATTAGGTAAGGTACTTAATATACACAAAATATATCTAAAACAGAAAGAAGATTATATAAAACGATTCTTCGACTTCTACGAACTTCTATTTAAGGCGATACTCGAAAAAAATATGCCGAAGCGAGATAGCAATGAGAAAACGACGCGTACGGGAGCGAGACCGATTTTGCAGATAAGATAAAAAAAACACAAAATCACTTCGTATTAAAAAACTACAGCGATTTAAAAAAATGCTTCTATACGATACTAAATATTATTGGTGTCCACTTATTAAACCAATTTCCAATAGTGTAAGTAACCCGCCCATTTAAGAATAATCTTGAATTTTCGTATTTTTAGAGGTCTTTTCGAAAAAAAAGTGTCGAGGCAAAATCATGAAATCGTGTTTTTGAAACTATACGAATCTAGATAAAGGTATGAAGATATATATGTTATTACCAGATTTGTAACAACTGTAACCGTGCTATAGTTTTATATCAAAAAGTCCATACTTTTTCCGAGTAGCGCCTTAAAACAATTTAAACATTTGTCTAGTGGTACAACCCCCTGTATCAGATCCAAGGGTCCCGCGTTCGTAACCCAGCGAGGTACACATTGTATTCGGTTTGGTTGGTGGTAGGATTTGTTGTAAGTCCACCTAGCTACCACCATCTTTTTGAAGTCTGACGCCATAACAACAATGTTTTCTTTTTAGCATTGTTGTGTTCCGGCAGTTAGAGATAAGATAGCTAGTTCCTCAGCGATTGAGGATTTCGGGAGATGCTCGCTGCCATCGTCAGCCTTATCAATACTGGTATGATGAAGGCTTAGAGTCTCCCCGTCGGCGTCGTTCATAAAAAAGATAGAATAACTATTTCAACACATGAATACGAGTAGATGTCCCGGAAGTGGATCGGATTTACTCTCGGATCGGACCCTGGCTTTATAAGCCTGATCAGTAGGTACTTACCACTGCGAAAACGGCAATAATAATACAAGCTTGCACCCACGACTTTAACCGCGTGGTAACGGAAAATTCCTAGGGAACATTTGACCGAGATAAGAAACTATCTTGTGCTAAAATTCATCCAAAACCGTTCCGCGCTTTATAGGCGATTCAGTAAGGAACATAGAAACTTTCACATTAAGAATATTAGTAGAATTATCTCCCTGTACGACGGTAACGTTGGCAAGAATATTCCGACCACACATCAATGTTTTAATGTGTTTGTTTGTTTGTTTGCCGCAGGTGACACATGTGAGTTTCGTGTTCGTGTTTATATAATGTTGTTTACTACATTTTCTTTGCATCGTAAACTGATTTATTGATGTTTTATTTTTAGTCGTATTTAATTTGCTATTCGTTTAATTTAATATCATTCTAGTATAAGCAATTAGACTTGGTCATAAAGATTTTAAAGTTTTGTGTCTATGAATGAATGAATTACTTAAGTATTTCATAAAATAAAACGAAAGATTCGTGTTTTTTATTTTAATACGATTCACAAGGCTTTTATTGTATGTTTGTTGTATACAAAATTTTTAGTGTTGAATATGCTTGTGACAATAGAAGTCAGTTTACTTAGCATCAGGTACTTATGATGACGGCTAAGTGCGTTGTAGATTTAAAAAAAGGTAATAAGACGTTTGCGACGTCTCGCATTAAAAGTTTGGCTTGTTGGTAAGTTATGTACGTACATACAAATAGATAAAATAACCATTACGATATTGGGCCAGTAGAAGGTACTAAATCAGTGGCAAGTTTTAAATGCACTTGTTTTATCGGTTCACATTCGGCGCGGTGCCAATGGCGACTAGAAATAAAAATGTTTTCGTTATTGCACACATTTTTTTGTAAACTAAAATTGAATTAGACGTCGAATGTTTCATGTTTTTTTTTCTTTACTTTCACCAATGACATGTAAAATGATCATCCTTATAAATCTCAATAAAATATGTATAAGAAAATCTATCAGTGGCATAGTCTGAATGGGTATTATAAGTTGTGCATATAACAAAACTCTTGCCTTAGGACACTAATTTCGCACCCAAACTATACTGAGACAGCGTTTTTTTGACAGGCTTTTTCTTCTTTTACAACACATTTCCATCATCATACCTGATGAAAAAAAGGTCAAGGTCGAATCGCATCCTTCTCGGAATAATCTAGATCATGGTGTTACTTTGGACCATAGATGCTGTTAAATCCATCTGACTTTTTGGCTTAACTTAAGGTTCGCATTGCAGTAACCCAGAACACGACGTACCTTCACGTGCTGAACGCAACGATCGACGAGCTGGATGTCTCCCAGGCGGTGTTCCGGCGGTTGGCCTCCATGGCCCTCACCGACGGCAGCATCGGGAAGATCACTGGTTGGTATACTTAAAACATGGGTAATTAATAGAGCAGGAGCTCTGTGGCGCAGTGGAGGTTCACAGGATGGGTGGAAAAATACTTCTTAATACTATTCCTCCGGTCTTCGGAAGGCATGTGCTGAACGCGACGATCGACGAGCTGGACGTCTCCCAGGCGGTCTTTTTATTTTCGAGTCAATAGCAGACCTAAATTGTATCGGCCTAAAAATCAGCTATTAAGACTGCAGCATCGGTAGCCTCCATAATGTCCTCCTGCGTGCAGCTGGACACGCAGGACACGACATCAAGTGCGCCATCGTTTGGAGGACAACAACACCGCACCCACACCCCAAGTTGGAGCCTTCCAAAAATTCCCACCTGACCATGTTGTCCTTGCTTCGGCATGTTGTTCTTGCACCTTGATCGCAAGCGGTGCTGGCCTCCATGGCTCTCGCTTACGGCAGCATCGGGAAGATCACTGGTTGGTACAACGTAAAGAATATGAGTATTTCATAGAAGCTTTAAGGGAAACTTTTCAAAATAACTTTATCTTCACCGGCAATATAATTTAATGTCTAAAATGCTGGGGTTTTCTTACTGATAGGTAGGTAAGGTGAATCGGCCAGAGCTGTACCTACCAATACACCTGGCCAGACCTCGGAGTACTGTGGATTCTACATTTATTGTCAGAGTTATTTAAAACATCATTTACGTTCTTGAACCTAAAATGTATGCGATACTTTGTACGAAATAAGACAGGGTGAACAAACACCTTGACATCAACATCTGACAACAACATCTTGACGAATTTCTTACCGGTTCTTCCCGTTACAAGGTCTCCCGCCCGCCATAGGGTTAGGCACCTTCTGGGTTAGCTGCTTGCTCCATCGTAGATTCTGCCTTTAGTCTCCGGGCTAGACTAGGATCAAGAGCGAACATTCATAATAATAATAAAAAAAGGGTTTGTGAAGCGATGGTAGGTAGCGCTGGTAGGAAAAAAAAATTGGACGATTCGAAAGCACTTATCTATAAGTCTATTTGAATAAAAATCTTTGACTTTGACTTTGACTTTGATGGTGAAGCTGATATTTACAAGTGCCTGTAACAGCGTAGCTAGACGGAATAAGTAATGATATTGAATTTTATTTTAGGCCAGTTCCCGAAGCACTCCTCGATGGCGTGCCTGAACATCTCCAACAACAACCTCACAACAGTTAAGCTGAATTCCACGCAGCGGCCCTTCGCCTACCTTTTCAACCTGACCGTGCTAGACGCTTCGGCCAACAACCTGACTGAGTTCCCTCTGAGCCTGGTGCACAGCAACAAGAAGATATCTGTCGATCTTTCAGGTATTTTTGATTCGCATTCAATGATTTCAGTTCTGCAGGATAAGTAAAGTAAAATAAATATAAAAAAAACACAGCTAAGGAAAGCAAAATCTCGTCCACAAATATCTAATATTCACTACACCTTGTGTAGTATTCAATTCAATTTTGAACACCAAATTTAATGCATATGTAATAGGGTTTACGTATCAATTTTTCGCCTATAAGCTGTGGTCTACCTATGTCATAGATGTTGTCTCCTCTTTTCCTTTTATTTAAATAAAACGGAACTCTGACACTTTTGTTCCGATTTCATTACATAACATTCCCGTTGCAGGCAACAAGTACCTGCCGTGCAAGCACTTTCAGCGAGCGATGGACACCAACAACATCTCGTTGGTCACCTTCCTGCAG
This sequence comes from Chrysoteuchia culmella, assembly GCA_910589605.1. Lineage (NCBI taxonomy): Eukaryota > Metazoa > Arthropoda > Insecta > Lepidoptera > Crambidae > Chrysoteuchia > Chrysoteuchia culmella. The sequence goes on from OU342651.1 coordinate 21,890,240, forward strand.
TACAACCAGACCTTCTGCGCGCTCGACCTGCAGTTCAACTGGTTCAAGGACGTGCAGATCGTGCAGATCGACCATTTGAGAGTGCAGAAAGAAGTACGTATTTAAATACAGAGGGAACAGGGAACCCTTATGATTTGACCATATCACCCGTGTCTCTGTGGGAAACAAAGTACAAGACTTAACCTTGAAGTATCAGGAACAGGCACATAAAGAAACGATGAACAAAAGAAAAATATTTGGGTCTATTAGTCATGGTCTTTAGCCTTACTTTTCTAACCTTTAGAAAGTTGCTATTTTCCAACTCTAGCCTAAAGTCAATCTTCACTCCTCATCTTTTCCAGTTAAACGCGAACTGCCGGAAAATCAAGCCCCTAGACAGCAACTGCAGCTGCGTATTCGAGCGATTAGAGCTGATGCGCGACGAGGTGACAAACCTGGTGGCGGTGGACTGCTCGCACCGTGGTCTGCGAGACATGCCCGCCGACCTGCCGCCCAACACCGTCAAGCTGAATATCTCTTACAACAATGTATGTGGTTTTATTCATAGTTGAAGACTTGTACCTTTGAAATAAGTATAGCGGGGATGTGGTTTGCTAGTTTTCCATTACGTCACGACCCTAGAGAGGATGAGATTGAGCCGGAGAGCCGCTTGTTAGAGGAGGAATGAAACGAAGGTAAAACATATGAGGCTGATCCTGTAAAGAAGAATGAAGAGCTAGCGCAGACGACGGATAACGGAGGACTTTTTGTCCGCGACACGTCTCTATTGTTAACCAAATAAGATTCAACTTAGACCGCGTATATCCGCGAAAAGTACGCGATAGTCCTCGTTATTTATTCAACTTTATGTTCTTAGTAATAAGGTCGTGTCGCGGACAAAAAGTCCTTCAATGTCCGTCGTCTGCGCAGGCCAGAATGCGTTTAGAACTGATGCGCGACGAAGTGACCAACTTGGTGGCGGTGGACTGCTCGCACTGCGGCCTCCGCGACATGCCGCCCTGCCGCCCAACACCTCAAGCTAAATATCTCATACAACAATGTACAGTGCTGGTGACATAATTAACGACATTAGCCGATTTTTATACAATCGAGGTAACTTTGGAGCCTTGGTTCTCTGCCAAGGATTGACCGAGCTGCAATCTGACGATGGTCATCCAGGGAGTGAATGGAGGAGATCCAGATTTTATCAACATTCTAAAATATTATTATTATCATACTCTTTATTGCATATAACATACATATTAAATAATGTTTAGGAGACATGTTCGCAAAGGTGGACTTATCTCTAAAAGAGATATCTTCCAGCCAACCTAGGACGTGTAAGAGAATGATAAATAAGCAGGCGATGTAAAGTGCAAAAGTAAAATGCAAATAAATAATACATGTGTATACATATACCTAATACATACTTCTTTTAATAAATAAACCTACATACATTAAAAAATTACATAATAAATATGTAGGGATCAGAGTTTTTTGTTTCACAAATTCATGTTAATGTAAATAAGTTTAAGACTAAGTTTCTCAGAACAGGTAATTTTGGGGGCTAAGAGAAGCGAAAGCACAGATAATAAAAAATAAATAAATAAAATAAAATAGTTTATTTCGTTAACCTTTTGTGTTACATTTATATACTGTGGCCAGAACTACCCAGGAAGCATGAAATAATGCTTGTGTAGGGCGGCTCTGCTCCTCCCTTGGATCTGTTATATAATATTTTTAGTAACTAAATAATTACTTTATTTTATAATTACAAAATTACTATAAAATTCGTAAAAGATAAAGAAAATTACAGTTAAGAAATTTGTGTGTGTTTAATGCTTATGCGTGTGCTTGTGTTTCTATGTGTGTGTGTGTGTGTGTGTGTGTGTGTGTGTGTGTGTGTGTGTGTGAGTGTGAGCGTGTGCGCGCGCCCGCGTGTGCGTGTTAGTGTGTGTGTTGTGTGATATCCAAACAGTTGCTGCGCTTCCGTTCCTAAGAATAGACGAAGCAAGAGGGTTAAGTTTATATTGAAACCTGTCATTGTTTATTAAGAAGTCACTTCAATCCTTAAAGGTCGCTCGCAATCGAAGGTGCTGATGAAACCTATAACAATGTCCCCAGATCACGTCCCTCCAGGCGGTGGGCGACGACCCGAGCTACGAGCACCTGCGCCAGCTGTTCGCCGACCACAACGACATCACCAACATCGTGGCGCTGGAGGGCACCAAGTTCATCGACAACTTCCGGCTCTTTTCCATCAGCCATAACAAGCTGAAGACTGTAAGTTCCTTAGAATAGTTCGCATTGGGGGCGAAACGAATGGTTCGTTTTGCTAATTAGTGAACTTTGTACTCGTACCTAGTTTGTGGGCGTGAATTCGAATATGGCAGGAGACCGAAAGAACTCCCTTTCAACTAAGCCCTGCGCTTCATGAGATCATCATGCTTCATTCAGCGTAGCGTAGGTAGCAATTTCGCCCTGCGAATAAGTCATTCCAGTTATCACATCATCAGCCTGTGGACGTACACTGCTGGACTTAGGCCTCTCCTAGCTCACGCCTATTGTGGCGTTCATAGCAGGCTATTAGCCTACTGCTACCACGCTGGCCAGACGGGTTGGTAGAGGATTTGTTTCAAGTTTTCCTTCTCTCGCACAGGTGTTCAATGCGTCGGGCTCTTAGTCGACTCTTACGACATCCCAGGCATGTAAGGGAGTGGTGACACTTGTATTCTTAGGCCGCCACCACACGGCAATTTTCCAGTTATACTGCTTCGCAATTGACGAAATGTAAGCCTCTCTGTTTGCGTGCCTACCTTTGCAGTCTTTAACATCCACCAATCAGCATAATTATGACTGCGTGCTGTGTCAAGGTCAAGGCAGACAAATAGTCAAATAGGTTTGTGCCCCCAGGGCTTTTAAAATACCTGATAAAGCAGCTTTTTCTTTTAAACGCTTTTTGAAAAGCAGGTTATACCTTCTAATGCGTAAAAAATATGTTTTAAAGACCTAACGATTTGTGTGAACTGTTCCCAGATCCACACGTACGTGCTGTCCAACCGCATCGGTGTGACGGGGCCCATCCTCTCCATCGCCGGCAACCGCATCATCTGCGACTGCAACGCCGAGAAGATGATAAAGGTGACCCACTAGAATAAAATTAATCTTCTTTATCAACAAATGAGTAGCTTATAACTTTTTAATTTTGCATTTTACAATGCTATTTTTATGTGATACATATTAAACAAGAAAATATACTAGAAAAAAGCAACTAGTCTCATGTCGCCCAGGGGGGTTACTCTCGACGGAATCGCGTTGAAATCAAGATTTACGACGTTGATTCGACTTTAATTGCCGCTAAAATCGATTACTAGCGTACAAAATTAGGTCATTTACTAATTTCAAGTTTTATTTTTTAGCATAATTACTCATTTTAAGGTATTATTACTGACGTTTGACATTAATTCAATCTCGATCTCATTGCGATCGCGTCAAGAGTAAGGGGGCTGACGGGATCATGCGACATGAGACTAGTTGCTTTTTTCTAGTATATTTTCTTGTTTAATATTTATCGAATGAGTAGCTCTTTTTCTTGTCGTTCAATTTGCGCGGACCAAAAAGCATCAAGCGACTGAAATTTTCCGTAAATTCCGCCGTCTGTAGTCATTATGTCCCGGCTATAGCCTTCATCTTGCCTGCGAACATGTTTGCACAAACCAGTGCGTAGGTGGACTAGTGTGTGGACAGCAAGAGGTCATGCGAGCCGACCTTCAGTTTTAAATTATTTTCGGTGAAACTGAGGTTTGCACAGTCTCAGTTTGTATGAGGTTTACTGCACGTATGGCCACTGTACGGTTTTTTCTGCAGTCATGCCTATCGGTATGTTTTAAACCTAGTTTTTAACTGCCTTCTACGGTATCGGACTGCGCAGGCAAAGCGGAGCGTGTAGACGGGTTTTTACTGATAAATATTACCTATGGTAAATTTTAAATAGAAATATATTGGAAAAAATTAACTCGGCCACAAGTGAATTCTCAGACGGGAATCTTTGGAACCTTTGGAAATCCGGTCCAATGCTCTATTTTTTCCAATATTTTTCTATTTAAAATTTACCATAAGTATAAAAATAGCATTGAAAAATGCAAAAAATGCAAAATCATAAGATATTACCTGCTCTACTTGCAAAAGCTTTAAATAAATTAATATTACATTAATATTTATTATAAAAAAATATTGGAAAAAATCAACTCTGTTCAATAGTCCGGTCCTAACCACTGAGCTACCGAGACTTGCGGACCGGATCACTGTCGAAATTCTCCAATACTTTTATATTTTTCTTGCGCTGTATTGTTGCGTTGTCACATCAATGCTAGGAATATCCTTGCATTCGAAAGAAACATCTTTTTAGATGTTTAACGATCGATTAAGATACAACAGCCAATAATTTATGATTTTTGAATTTTTGCATTATTGAACCGGATTTCCAAGGGTCGTGGGTTCGACTCCCATCTGAGAATTCATTTGAGGCAACATGTGGCACAATATTTTTCTATTGAAAATTTATTTATAAGTATCAAAATAGCATTAGAAATAGCAAAAATCACAAAATACATAAATATCAACTCATCTCATTTTAAGTTATTAAATTGATATATATATCTACTTTTTATTATTATTTATATATGTTTATATTATATTAGGTATATTTATTGTATTATAGGCGTATTTATACATATTTAAATCATATTAAGCTTCGCACTTTACATTACCTGCTATCATATTTATCTCTGACTCGTCCTAGGTTGGCTGGAAAAGATCTATTTTAGTAATAAGTCCACCTCTGCCCACATATAGTAAAACATTTCTTTTTATGTGCAACAAAGAGTATAATTAATCAAATATTTCCAGCCATGGCTGCAGGAGAACTTCAAGAACATCCCCGACTACAAGGGGCTGGAGTGCCGCGGCGGGCTCGGGCCCGTCGTCGACCTCGTGGAGGCGCGCGTGTGCCACACGCCGCGCGACTGGACCGACTACATCTACTACATCATCGGGCTGGAGGTGCTCGTCTTCGTGTTACTTATCGCCAAGGTCTCCTACGACTATTGGGTCTTCAAGACTGCGGGGTACTTGCCTTGGCCGGCGAATAAGATGCCGAGGCTGCCGTGTGATTGGTTGTGTGAATAAAGAAATATCCAGAGTTTAAAGGAACTGGGTCCGTCGTCGACCTCGTGAGGCGCGCGTCTGGACTGATTATATCTACTACATTGTAGGATTTGAAGTGCTCGTGTTTCTCATCACCAAAGTCTCGTTCGACGATTGGGTCTTTAAGACTGCAGGGTACTTGCCTTGGCCGGCGAATAAGATGCCGAGGCTGCCGTGTGATTGGTTGTGTGAATAAAGAAGTGCGGATATTAGAGGCGCACGTCTGCCATACTCTTTGCGATGGGTCCGACTACATTATAGGGTTAGAAGTGTTTCTCATTGCGAATATCTCGTAATTGGGTGTTTAAGACTGCGGGGTATTTGCCTTGGCCTGCAATCAAGATGCCTAGATTACCATGCGATTGGCTTTTTAAACAAAGAAGTGTTAAGACTTTTAAGAAGCTGGGTCCGTCGACCTCGTCGAGGCGTCTGCCATGCTCCTCGCGATTGAACTGATTACATCTACTATATTACAAGGCTGGAAGTGCTTCTGTTTGTGTTACTTATTGCGAAGGTTTCATATGACTACTAGGTCTTTAAGACTGCAGGATATCTACCCGGGTCTGCAAACAAGATGCTTAGATTATCGTGCTATTGGTTGTGTGAATAAAAAAGTAAAGAAGCATCAAGTATTATAGAACTGGGCCCAATGGTGGAACTAGCAGGTACTGTATTGACTACCCATCTACAACAATATAGGTTTGGAAGAGCTCGTTATCGCATATAATATATTCATATGACTACTGGCTTTGGTTAAGCATCGGTTTAATACCGAGCTGCCAAGCCAGCCACATGACCAATAAGATGCCTAGAATGCCTTGCAATTGGTTTTGTGAGTGCGGAAGCGGCTGCCAAGTCAGCCACACGGCTAGTAAGATGCCTAGACTGCCTTGCAATTGGTTGTGTGAGTGCGGAAGCGGCTGCCAAGCCAGCCACACGGCCAATAAGATGCCTAGACTGCCTTGCAATTGGTTGTGTGAGTGCGGAAGCGGCTGCCAAGCCAGCCACACGGCCAATAAGATGCCTAGACTGCCTTGCAATTGGTTTTGTGAGTGCGGAAGCGGCTGCCAAGTCAGCCACACGGCTAGTAAGATGCCTAGACTGCCTTGCAATTGGTTGTGTGAGTGCGGAAGCGGCTGCCAAGCCAGCCACACGGCCAGTAAGATGCCTAGACTGCCTTGCAATTGGTTGTGTGAGTGCGGAAGCGGCTGCCAAGCCAGCCACACGGCCAATAAGATGCCTAGACTGCCTTGCAATTGGTTGTGTGAGTGCGGAAGCGGCTGCCAAGCCAGCCACACGGCCAATAAGATGCCTAGACTGCCTTGCAATTGGTTGTGTGAGTGCGGAAGCGGCTGCCAAGTCAGCCACACGGCCAATAAGATGCCTAGACTGCCTTGCAATTGATTGTGTGAGTGCGGAAGCGGCTGCCAAGCCAGTCACACGGCCAATAAGATCCCTAGACTGCCTTACAATTGGTTGTGTGAGTGCGGAAGCGGCTGCCAAGCCAGCCACACGGCCAATAAGATGCCTAGACTGCCTTGCAATTGGTTGTGTGAGTGCGGAAGCGGCTGCCAAGCCAGCCACACAGCCAATAAGATGCCTAGACTGCCTTGCAATTGGTTGTGTGAGTGCGGAAGCGGCTGCCAAGCCAGCCACACGGCCAATAAGATGCCTAGACTGCCTTGCAATTAGTTGTGTGAGTGCGGAAGCGGCTGCCAAGCCAGCCACACGGCCAATAAGATGCCTAGACTGCCTTGCAATTGGTTGTGTGAGTGCGGAAGCGGCTGCCAAGCCAGCCACACGGCCAATAAGATGCCTAGACTGCCTTGCAATTGGTTGTGTGAGTGCGGAAGCGGCTGCCAAGCCAGCCACACGGCCAATAAGATGCCTAGACTGCCTTGCAATTGGTTGTGTGAGTGCGGAAGCGGCTGCCAAGCCAGCCACACGGACAATAAGATGCCTAGACTGCCTTGCAATTGATTGTGTGAGTGAGGAAGCGAGAAGACTTTCTGGAGTTGAGCCCAGTGGTGAAACTGTTGCTGGACCAACTACATATACTATGCCATAGGGTTGGACTTGAAAGTGACTGTCTTCGTGCTGGTCATCGCTAAAATCTCCTACGCTTATTGGGTCTTCAAAACAGCAGGGCAGATAGCCCTGATTAAGTATCCTTGGATTGTGACGTCCCACGTGGATGTAGGCATTTGTGACCAGTGATTGTGGTATGGTGTATACATTTTAAAGAATTGAATATATTTCATACGAAATAAAAACGTATGTATTTTTTTTAAAAGCGCATTTATAAAGTGAACATTGTCGTGATAAAAGGAAAGTGTGAGGCCTTATTTACTGTGATTAGTGTTGTATGAAACTGTATCAACTTTGATGGATTATGGGTTTATTTGATATTGTTAAATTGAACATGTAGACACGTACCTAGCATATTGCTTTCAGAACTTACATTAAAGATTTTAATGTTTCTAAGATTTAAAACAGATTGAAGGTAATATGTTACTTTGTGTTAATTTACAATTTGATTTAAATAAGCTTAGAGCTGTCGTTTCATACGATCTCTAGACCCCTAAAACCATATTAGATCCAATAATTCATAGAATCTCTAATGAAATAATATGGTCTTGAGTTTTTAGTCTCGATTAAAGCCAATAAACAACGATATAAAATATAGGTTAGGTTAGCTTACAATTTGTGACCATCCAACGCGCAAGCGAGCTTAGTTAATAGGTTTATAAATTAATTGGCAATTATTTTCCATAACTTTATTTTCTAGTGCCAAAGAATATTATCTATATTCAATGCGTTTTAAAACTATAAATTAGGTTTTATAGAAATTTTTGAGTGTTCTATAGTTTCTACAACGGCAGCTGGCTAACGTGAAAAAAAAACTGAAGTGCTAAAACAGGGTTCTTTTTATATTTTGTAAAATTTGTAAATAACTAATAAATAATTAAATTAAAAAGGGCTGCTAGTGAGGCTTATTTATTATTAACTAATTATTTTAAAAAATAAATAAAATGTTGATGTTATGCATTCAATGGTGTATAATAATTATCGTTTTGTAATGCTAAAACGTAGTCCGACTTACAGTACCAGCCGTACAAATATGTCTAAGTTCTCCCAATCGATTATGAACCTTATTGCTTTTGATATTTTGTACCAAATTTGACAGATATTTTGTACCAAATTTGACAGTTTCATAATGCTTGATCTGCTGTTGAGTATACATTTAAATTTTAATTAGTATTCATAAGTATCTATCTTTTTTTTTAAATAGAGAATAAGTAATATTTTTCTTAAATTACCTAAATAAAAAATATAACGATAATTGGGTTGAATTGAATACTTTTATTTTTTATTTTGGAATGCAATTAAATTGAAATGAATTATTTATCAGTATGTTAAAGAGGCTTTTGCTGAAATGTTATTAAGGTTATGTTTAATTATGTAATTATAATATATGTTAAACAGACGTGAGACGGCTAAATAATAGAGGGTATTTAATACACATATTTGTTTTAATAATACAGGTACGTGATTGGAAACAAAAATTAATTCAAGTTCCTTCTAACTGCACTCAAGCCCTTGGATAATAAGACTCAAAATTGAAAAATAAATTAAGTCGTTTGTTTATCTGCTGCTTTCTTCTTAAGGTGGTACGACTTCCATACAAACAAACATTGCACATTAATTGGTTCATCATACATTAATAATTCATAAATACATGTGCAACTAACTCGTTTCAGTTATTTGTTTGCGCGAAATTATTAAAACATGTACTTTCATACATGAGGTATATAAATGCGATTGGTCACACACACATACGTAGAATTATTGAAATTATAAGATATTAGTATATTCGTGTTTTATGTATGAAAGTACATTTTTATTATTTCGCTCAAACTACGCGCAACTAACTGAAACGAGTTAGTTGCGCATGTATTTATGAATTATTAAGGTATGATGAACAAATAATTGTGTAATGTTTGTTTGTATAGAAGTCGTACCACCTTAAGACCTATCTTTTGAATGACCAAATAGTTCTTCTGTTATTATGTCGTCTATACTATAATGTAGTGCCATAGTACATCAGACTACAATTCAACATTTTCATTACTAAGTATAGCAAATGTAGGTACTAGAATAAGATTTAAAAGAGCAACATTATTTTTACATTAAAGTTGTTGTAAAAAGCGATATCTGTATATAATTGAAGAAGACTGTATTGTATATTTTGTATGAGTTTTGTCAAGTGTCGCCACAATCAAAATAAAAGATTTTGTTTTCGTATAAAATCGACTTTTATTTTACATGAGAACTAAATTAGTTTTAATTAACATAATACAACTTATTATCACTATTTAGTTTTCGTCTTTTTGGGAACGAATTTCTTTTTATTATTTTTCTTCATAATTTTATTCTTTCCCTCGAATTTAGCTTTGGTGTTGCCAGTGTGTTGAATCTTCTTTCGGCCATTTTGTTGTGGTCTATTCTCGCCATTTTGTATTTTTCTCTGCTTCTTATTTTTACTATTTTTTACGTTTGGTGTGGCTTTTGTGGCATCCGAATTGGTTTCTTTGTTTTCTTCTAATTTTCTCCTGAAATAAAGAAGACATGCTAGTAAAACTTGGATATCTCCATTTTTATTATATTATAATGAGTATGTACATACTACACTACTAATATGTTAAGGTCACTTTTTAATTTGACGACTCTGTATGAAATAAAACACGAAGAAAAAAATAGCCCTTGACGAGTTTCTTGCCGGTTCTTCAGTCTCCCGCCGTAGGGTTTGTGAACCGATGGCGTAGCTTCTCTGACGTTCATAAGTGCTTGTAACAGCCTAGACTGAATAAATGATATTGAATTGAATTACATACTGTCAAGAACAGGGCAGACTTAACACTACGAAAACCGCTGACACCGAGCGAGATGAGGGCCATTTCAAGATTATACGGTAGTCAGATCTAGTGTCGTGTAGGTGTGTACCAGCAAAAACTCGTCAAACCACACAAACAGTGTTTTTCACAATTTTGACTTAAACTTCTTACTTTTTATCAACATTAACCTTATTTTTCTTTACATATTAATTTAACAGAATATTAAATTAGCATTTTCAGAGGCGATTAAAATCATAGAACAAAGAAAAATACAATGTACACTAGACAGATAGATATTGTCCACTTTGTAGTTTAGCAGCTTCTTTGATTAAAAACATAGTCTCCGTGCTCTATGATAGACTCAATTAACCAAGAAAAATATTGTCCCTTTTTTAACAACAACCGCCTAAATAAAGCTACTTACTTATCCGGCCTTTTTTGCAGTATGGTTGAGATTTGATCTCTACGAGGTGCTTTCTGGGCTAGTTTTCTGCGCCTGTTGTGGTCAGGCTTGAGTTTAAGGGTGTATTCTGGCACCTGACATCCGGATTGTTTCATCACTGATGCTATACTGTTGATGGAAATTATGTACCGTCAATTATAATGGCAAACATAATTATGTAATTGTTATTATTTTATTGATTAAATTATTAGTTACTCTATTGTATTGGGGTAATCCTGTAATAATAGATGTAAGTGTGGAAATAAATAAATAAAAAAATAAATAAATTTATCAGTAAGAGGAATTCTGAATTTGAATTTAATATCTAAGGCGGGTAAGTTTCATTGTATTTAACCGTATAGATTAAATCTAATGAAACTTTCATCCACTAATTAACCTAATAAACTAATTAAACCAATTTCCAATAGTATATGTAACCCCATTTGAGAATAATCTTGAATTTTGTATTTGTAATGGTTCTTTTTGAAAAGAAAAAGTGTCGAGGCAAATTTATAAAATCGTGTTTGTGAAACTTTACAAATCTAGATAAAGGTATGAAGAAATATATATCTTATTTTCAGATTTGTTACAACTCTAACCGCCCTAGTTACAAAAAGTAAGTACTTTTTCCGTATAACGTCTTAAACAGCGCCATCTATTAGCGGCCATAGCGGCATGGGGTAATCATTCTGTTTCTTGATATCGGTGGTACGACTTCCATACAAACAAACATTGCACATTCATTGGTTCATCATACATTAATCATTCATAAATACATGTGCAACTAACTCATTTCAGTTATTTGTTTGCGCGAAATTATAAAAAAATGGACTTTCATATATGAGGTGTATAAATGCGATGAGTCACACACACATACGTAGAATTATTGAAATTATAAGATATTAGTTTATTCGTGATTTATGTATGAAAGTATTTTTTTTTATTATTTCGCGCAAACAAATAACTGCAACGAGTTAGTTGCGCCTGTATTTATGAATTATTAAGGTATGATGAACCAATAATTGTGCAATGTTTGTTTGTATGGAAGTCGTACCACCTTAAGTAGCGAAATCGTTCGCCTCCTGACGTAAGGTTCACTAGTGTCGCTTGATTGCCCAAATTCTTCCGAAGCTATACGTATTAACTCGGGACTTTCTATAGTAACGGTTCTCATCTTTTTCGTCTATCGCCCATTTTAAAATCAATTATTTTTCAGCGCCCTTTATTTTGTTTTCTTTACCACATCTTAAAAACCACCATTTTTCTGGGTCCCTTGCCCCCCTCTAGACCACCAGCCCACAGGGGGGCGTTATCGCAAACTTTGAGAAACTCTGTTCTATTAGCAAGTCGAGTGTTATACAAGAGTGTATTAAGTATTGAGTACTTACCTCCGTAAGTTCCCAACGTCGTCTTGCGTGAAGAATGTGATAGCCCTCCCCCGCCGCCCCGCCCGCCCGGCGCGACCCACTCTGTGCATTTTATAAATTCACAAGATATAGAAATTTAAGTAAGTATTCATTATTCTATATTACTTTATAGCTAGAATTTAGTGACAGACAGCTACAATTTAATGAAACTTGTAGCTAAACTTTTTAGCTACTTTTTCTAGCAACTTTTCATTTCATCATGAGTACCGAGTCTCGAAAGAAAAAATAAAAACTAAACGCGAGTCTATGGTCGTAGATGCTATGGTAGTTACAGTATATTTTCGAACATACGTTACTGTATGCAAAGGTAGAGAGGTTATTCTCTCAAATGAATTTAGTTAAAAATAAGCAAAGAAACCGAATGAGTTTGATAACTCTGAACTCAATCCTCTGCATTAGAGACTTCCTCAGGAAAAGTGGTAAATGCTGCTATAACTGTGTTTTGCCTAAAGATGTACTGCATAAAATGGGCACCGCTGAAAAATATTGTTTGTTTGTTTTTTTTTATTTAATGACGTACACAAGACATTTTTAACTCTCTTACTGGAATTAATGAAATTAAATATGATTATCAGAAATTGACATTTTATTATAACCTAGCTACTTACTCTTCGAGCAACGCGGGTCTTACTGTACTTACTGGTCTAGCATCTTTTTGGCTACTTTTTGGGGTAAAAAAACTGGCAATCTAGCAACATTTTAAAAAAGTGTCTAGTAACTGGGTAAAGCTAGCAGTTGGCAACACTGCGCAAGGTAGGCACACTTTTACCGATTATCTGGATATAGGTCTGTGGTATGACCTGTGTATGTATGCGATGGCGGAGGGCGGGAAGTCGTAGTTGAGCACGAGGTTGACCCCCCGGAAGTCCATCCCGCGGCCCATCAGCTCCGTGCAGATCAAAACCCAGATGCGGCCCACTCGAAAGCTGCGCACTACGTTGTCACGCTGCGAATGATGTGTTATCATTATAAATTAGAGCGTTTACACATTCGACGACGTCCGTGGTAGTGGTACGTACGCCGGTTTCATGGCGTCGCCTACTCTGAGGTCCCGGGTTCGAATCCGGGTAGGGGCAAATGTCTGCATGACGTTTATATACATTTCTACACATAAATACTTATATATGTATAATTATATCCATTACCCTAGTATCCCATTCATCCCATTATCCAGACATTTTCACACAGTTTCAAACAGAATTCAGTCGCAACTAGCGACACTTATTGTCAGAAGATGTTTCTTTCATCTTTTCAGATGTTTAACGATCGATATAGGTCCAAAAGCGCCACACTCGAAAATAGTCACTAATTTGCTGTTAATTAACTTTGACCAAAAGTGTCGCGACTGAATTCTGTTTGAAACTGTGTGAAAATGTCTGGATAATGGGATGAATGGATTCGATCGTTAAACATCTGAAAAGATGTTTCTTTGAATGCAAGGATATTCCTAGCATTGATGTGACAACGCTGGCCTACAGCGTATTAAATAAATAAAAGTATTGGAGAATTTCGACGGTGGTCCGCAAGTCTCGGTAGCTCAGTGGTTAGAGCATTGGATCGGATTTCCAAAGGTCGTGGGTTTGAGTCCGATCTGAGAATTCACTTGTGGCCGAGTTGATTTTGTCCAACATTTTTCTATTTAAAATTTATCATAAATATAAAACCCTATTCGAAAGAGAGAGAATATGGTGTTAAAAAGTGTATCGTTATAACTGCAAAAATTGGCGCGTCATGCTGGGGAAAGGGAGCCTGTATCCAAAATTTGTCGTATATTATTGCTTAACAATACAATGATCTTTTCAAAATTATCAAAGGAAAAACTAAGTATTCAATATCGTTAATATGAAAAAATTCTCATCGGAAAGGTAATAACCATAAAAAAAATTAGAAATTCCTTTAAATAGAGACCATATTTCAATAGCATTAGAGTACAATTTCCACTGACCTGCGCCTGAGTGCGGTCGGCGTGGATCACGTCTACGTTGATGCCATCGTAAAGGAGCTCTTTAAACAGCTGCTTTGCGCGGTCCTTGCTCTGCACAAACACTAAAAAATACATTAAAAAAAAACATTACTTTTAAAATAATATGAGATCATTCATATATAGATGAAAAAATTTATTAGTTTTATGAAAATCTAGTAAAATAATTAGATCTACTTAGCTTCAATAAAAAAGTTGCTTTGCTATAAAACTTATTGGAATATTGGAACCGTAATCTTAACTGTTTTTTTTTTATTATTATTTTATTTGGGAATATAAAACTTCCATCCATCTATCCATCCATCATCAGCCTGTACACGTTCACTGCTGGACATAGGCCTCTCCTAGCTCACGCCTATTGTGGCGTTCATAGGAGGCTATTAGCCTACTGCTACCACGCTGGCCAGACGGGTTGGAAGAGGGTTTGTTTCAAGTTTACCGACTCTTACGACGATGTAAGGGAGTGGTGCACTTGTATTCTTAGGCCGTCACCACACGGCACTATATACAGTAATAACTGTATAATCTATATACTTAATTCAGGTTCGCAAAATTTGTGACGACTCGATAGGGACTTTGGCGCGTAGTACGCGGCCGAGTAAGGTATCAAATTAAAGATACTCGAGTCTATTTGTTCCGAAAACTATAAAATATACAAAATGTTAAACGAGATGATCACAAACTGCAATTAAAGAATTTCGCATAATTTGGAATTTTTCGTCGATCGACGAACCCGAGTATCGGGTTGTAACCGCCCTAGTGACTTTTAATTTATATCTGTTTCAAATTTTTTATGATATTTCGCTGTCTGTATTTTTTTAATTATTATTAATTATCAATTATATTTTAGCGTGCGAATGTTGTAGTGGTAACAGTGGTATACGCACCGAGCACCGGCGGCTGCAGCCCCTTCTGCACGAGCTGTCGGAACGCCACCAGCTTCCCGTTTTCATTGCCGCAATATATCAACTCTTGGTCCACGAGGTTTGTTGCCGCGTTTCTGGAAGAAAAGGGTTTTTTCTTCAAATTGTCATTTCGTGACTGGGATTTGTGAATGACAAAATGTCAATATTGATGTCGGATCATACCAACTGGACAACGTAAGGGACAAAGACTTAGGCCCGTCAGATCGTGACTCAAGCAGTATTCTGTACTTTAGAACAGTTAGAATGGGCCGTCGCTACATGCATTACAACCTTCGAGAGAGAGATTCTCTTAAATAATCGTTTAAAGAGATTAATATACTAACTTTGGCGGGACAATACATTTATGATAATATAGTATATGTAAGGAAACATCACGATTTATTTATTAAGCATAGCGATGTTCATAATGTTAATACTAGAAACAAGAATAAGCTTGCCATTCCAAGATTTCGGCTTGAAAAATGCAGTCGCTCGTTTTTGGGAAAAGGCATAGCCTTTTTTAATAAAGTTCCACAACAAGTGATTGAGCTGCCTTTGCATAAATTTAAAATATATGTTTAAAAAAACGCTCTTAAGCAAAGGTATTACAAGGTAGATGATTATTTGAAAGACCAAAATGCATGGAAGTGATACTAACATAAAACATGACTACTGTAATTGTATAAAAGGAAAATATTCTAATAACTGAGTTTAAGAAAAAAATCCTCTTATATTAAATATGTTTCAAGATTGTAGATTTGTGTTTGGCAACGACATGTTCTTTTGTAAATGTTGTTGCTTCTGTTAAAGCTGATAAGTATCTTGCGGCCGTTCTTCTTATCAGTTAAAAGATGTCTTGAATGGCTGGTAGGAAAAAAAATTGACGATTCGAAAGCAATTATCTATAAGTCTATTTGAATAAAAATCTTTGACTTTGACTATGAATAAGCGCGGCCCTTTCTAACTGTTCTCAAGTATATATCACTGCTTGAATCACGTTCTGGAATAGGTACGGGCCTTAGGGTCGAGTCACAAATGACCGTATTTACGGCCTCGATCTTTCTTTTCATAACGCCGATATACATACATAATTCTATATAAACATCTCACAACATATAAATTAAACTGAAGATGCGTTTGTACGTCGAAAAGAGATAAAATCAAGTAAAATACGCATCCACAATGACAGATCGGCGACGTAAATTCGTTCACTTGTGGCTTTTAAGGAAAGAAAGAACAGAAAATGTTTAAAAGCAAGAAAAAAGTTACTATAGAAAATAAGAAAAAACAATATCCTTGAACGTAGTGGAAAAGTTGCAGGTTCAAGTCCCGTCTGAGAACAACTTGTGAGACAAGTAAATTTTCTAGTATTTTTTATCAAAATTTAACATAATAGCCTTGATTCAATCATACTTCTGTCCGACGGTAATGTTGATGAGCTGCATATGATGACGGCTCCACTTGGCAACAGCTGGCGTGTGCGTAGCACTAAACACGGCGATACGTCTCAAATTCCCGACACACGATGTCGGGAATTAGAAACGTATCGCCGTGTTCCGTAATCCCTTTCAACTCGTCATTTGAAAGATATTTACATACTTCAAAGTGTCACTTTTTGACATGTGATAGGGATTGTGATCGGGACGCGTTCTGAAAGGTATTGAATGAACGAAATTGAACTGTCTAAGCAAAGTGACACTCGAAAATATCTTTCAAATGTATGGAGAAATCTCAAATGAAGTGTCGTTTAAAACAGCATTCGTTCCGAAAGTGATTGCGACTATAAGTTACACAATTCCATATATCACTATCACAATCACAATCTCTTTAAAAGCGATTGTGATAGATTTTGAAATTAGACAATTAGGGGGCTGGTCTAAAGAGGGGGTAAACTAAAACAAGTCTTGATACCTCTGTCCGACGGTGATATTGATGAGCCACCTCATATGATGACGGTTCCACTTGGTGACGGCCGGCGTGTGGGTAGTACTAAACATAACGATGCGTCTCCGTTTGCTCACGATGACAGGATCCAGGTCTAGTTGATGGCGGAAGTAGGACGTTCCTCCGTTTATATCTATCTTAGGAAGTCAAAGGATTCCGGGAGAGGCGGTTTCCACCTTCAGTTTTATCATTACTCAACATCAGGTATGATGGAGGTTAAGTGTCACCCCTTTGATCAGGATCTGGGGGGCTATCGCGTAAAAAATCTGGATATGGACATGGGCTTCATTTGACAGTGAAATCACCATATATGGTAATTTTATGAGCTTCAACTGTCAAATGAAGCCCATATCCATACCCAGATTTTTTACGCGATAGCCCCCCAGATCCTGATCAAAGGGGTGACACTTAACCTCCATCATACCTGATGTTGGTCTAAAGAGGTCTAAAGAGACCCCTGGTCTAAAGAGGAGTTAAAAAAAAAGGTTTGATTCAAACCTTTGTCCGACGGTGATATTGATGAGCCCCCTCATATGATGCCGGCTCCACTTGGCGACGGCCGGCGTGTGGGTAGCACTAAACATGGCGATACGTCTCTGTTTCCCACCACACGATGTCAGGATCTGGTCTATTTGTTGACGGAAATCGGACGCTTGATCTGAGGAGCCTTCGAATAGCTTGTCTGCCTCGTCTATTATTAGCCAACGGACCCTAGGTTATTTGGGTTACAAGGGTTATTGGTTAGTCTTTAAATTATTTTCATTGTAATCATGTATCACTGGATTGTTTGAATATGTTCATATTTAAAATCTATATGTGGAAATCTGTATTGGCCAATTTGTAATTTATTTGTGGAACTTACATCTATGCTAATACTAATACTATACTAGAGCCATTACAAAAGTGCGAACTGAGTCATACATCATTACGTCATAGGAATGTGACAATGCCGAGTCAATCGTTATCGATAAAGGGATGCCGCTCGGTCGGACGCAGGTTGCTATATATAGGTAGGTATGCTCAGAAGATGACACAGACATAGATTAATATTCTAAGGTGATCTAAAATTTATTATATTATAATCTGTAAGTAATTTTGCTTTGTATTTTAATTGTATTGTATTGTATTAATTTAAGATTTATAACATTGAATATATTGTATGTTTTAGAAGCAGATAATTGGTATCTATTATCTGTGAATCTGTAAATGAATTATGAAATAAAAAAATCATGTTAAAAAATATTTTGATATTGACTATCGACAAATCCCTTTTTTATTGTTACACACAACACTAGGAGTGCGAGCGAGAGTTCCGATATGCCTATAAGTGTGAGCAAGAGGTCTGATAAAAATGATTTATGACTCAGTTCGCACGTGTGTAATGGCTCTAGTATAATATATTATAAAGCTGAAGAGTTTGTTTGTTTGAACGCGCTAATCTCAGGAACTACTGGACCGATTTAGAAAATTCTTAGACCATAGAAAGCTACATTTCTCCCGAGTGTCATAGGCTTTTTTTTATCCCGATATTTCCACGGGAACGGGCACCACGCGGGTAAAACCGCGAGGATCCGCTAGTGTCTTGTAAAATTGCTGTTTGTTTTCCTAATAAACTAAATAAATACATTATTATGAAGTACGTTTGTTTTTATTTTGTTTTCGATGTTTTGACATCTAAGCAAATAAAGTGATTGCGGGATAATTGCGCGTAACACATCATCAGGAAAACAAAAAACCAAAAATACAAATGAAATATAATATAACCTTGGACGAATTGACCACACAATATTTAAATGTTAAGTCAAAAGTTGAATGAATGAATTTAGTTTGTTGTCTATAGGCCTACTCTTCTTATTAAATATCTAAATAAGAGTTGCTTATAAAGCTTACTTACTTGACAAGTGAAATGTTAACATTATCCTGGTTCAACAAGTAACAAAGGCGATTTGGAGTGCTTATTACAATATCTGTAAAAATAATAAAAGTCAGACAACGTTTAATCTATACATTTCCCCAAATATCTTTTAAATGCTTCATAAGTGTACAATCGGGGAACTTCCCGGTTGACCAGTAGAGTTTTTTTGGGAAACGTTTTCACAAAAAAAACTTTGGTAAAAAAAAAAAAAAAATTAAATGAAATACCTGATAAGTTTCTATTATTTATGATATAATCGTTTTCTATTTATCTTTTTTTAACTGCCTCTATGGTCTAATGGTACAACCACCGGTATCAGACCCAGGTGTTCCGGGGTTTGATTCCCAGCGGGGGTACATATTGTATTCGGTTTGGTTGGTGGTAGGACTCGTTGTAAGTCCGCCTGGCTAGCTACCACCATCTAAGTCTGACGCCATAACAATAATGTTTTCAGAATTGTTGTTGTGTTCCAGCAGTTAGAGATAAGATAGCCAGTTCCTTAGTGATTAAGGATTCCGGGAGAGGCTCGCTTCCATCTTCAGCCTTATCAATACTTAACATCAGGTATGATGAAGGCTAAGCGCCTCCCCGTCGTTCATAAAAAAAAACTATTATTTTTTTTAAATAAAACTCCCTAAAAAATCCTACTGGTGAACTGGGAAGTTCACCGGCTGTACCTGTTTGTACTTACCACTTTTTCTTATAGTAGCTTCCCGTTCTTTAACTTTGCTTTCTTTTAAATTTTTTACAACACTGCAGCGGAGCTGTGTTGACGCACTCAATCTCAGTGCTTCCTGATATATTTGATGTGCTAACTCCCTTGTGGGGCACAGGATGAGGGCCCTGGGCCCTCCTTGTGGGGCTCCCAGCATGTGGAGAATGGGAACAAGGAAAGCTGCCGTTTTACCTGAGCCCGTTGGAGCACAAGCAAATATTTGACGGTCCTGTAACATAAAAAGACAGCTACAAAACAAAGTAGTAAGGCTCTGTGATTACTTTTTGTGTGTTACTGAGACAAGTATTGTTTCGTAAATCTCGGAGGGAAGAAAACACCAATTTTTTTTTAGTTTAATAAAAAATTTAAAGTGAATGAGCAGAATGAAATATGTTAGCATATTCATACCTCTAGCATACATGTTAAAGCTTGCCTCTGCACCGGTGTTGGTTCATCGTACCCACACTCCTTTACCGTGTTGACTAATTCCTGAGGTACATTGTACCGGTGCACGAGATCAGAGAAGTCTTTCAGTGCAGCTGGTACATGACGGCCAACTGTTTTAATGCCATGTTCGTTGCGGAAACGGTTTTGCTAGAAAACAGACAATCCAAATAACTAGTTATGTACTCTTATGCCATATATTCTTTGTGGAGTGGCAGATCAAAGGTGCATCTTGAAAGAAATTTATAAACATGGCTCTCACATCCACACATCAATGAATACACATTTAGCATTGGTTGGGTCAAAAATTATGACCAGAAACAATAAATAAATAAGGGGGTTATAAGTTGTAATTATTTTGCTTTATGTTCTTGCGAATCGATAAATTTTGATTAACTTAAGACTAAACTTTTTAAAATCCACAAGAAATCAAATCAAGTGAAATAAAGTATTTTCCTCCACTTTATTGTTCTCCTATAGTATAGAGTACAATAACCTGAAATAATGTACAATACTTTATTATAAAGTGGGGGTGGCAACCCGGTAGCAGCCCATAATGAAAAATTTATTAAAAAAACAACACCAGTATTATTGTCAGATTAGGTACCTACCTCTTCCAGTTCCAACTTTTTCTGTAAGTCTTCTGTTTTCTCTTTCGTTTTTTTCTTCTTTTTCTTGTCACCTACTTTCATACCGTCTACTAGTAGCAAATCATTGTCAGTTTCGCTGTCCTCAGGATCAGATACTGAGTTTTCGGATTCATTTTTATCACTGTAATTCTCTTCTTCATCTTCTGATTCTTCCTGTTTAATGTCAAGCATTTCCTCCTTTTTAACAGGCAACAGAGTAGGTGCTGATTCCTGTGCCAAACATTTATTTATTGTAATTTCAGTTCAGGGGACATTAAGTGTTATTGGAGGGGTTATGTTTAGTTACTTACTTTATTTTTAACACCTAAAACTTTGTGCTTGAAGGTCAAACCTTTAGTTAACTTTTTAAAAATATCATAGGCGTCCATTGCCTTAGCGTAAAACTAATTTACAAAAATGAAAATGCACATTTATCACACGTGAAATCTTTGTAAACTTTGTTGGTTGATAGGCATGACAACAAATTGACATTGACTGACAATTTGTTTGACATTTGTGCCAGACAGTGTTGCCAAATCACGGACCTGACTTTACACAAAGTTCCCCAAAATACGGATTTTATATGATAAATATTAAACAAGAAAATATACTAGAAAAAAAGGAACTAGTATCATGTCGCCCTGACGGGATTCGAACCCGCATCCTTGGGAATCCGGCCCAATGCACTAACCAATTAAGTCTCTGTAGCATAACTGGTTAGTGCATTGGGCCGGATTCCCAAGGATTCGGGTTGTCTTGTTTAATATTTATCACATAAAAATAGCATTGTAAAATGCAAAATTAAAAAGTTATAAACGGATTTTGCGGATTTTATAAAGTGATATGGCAGGTTATCAATGTCATTTTGTAAAAATAAAATGTCGTCGTCTCAGCCACATGACACCCACTGCTGGGTATAAGTTTCCCCCAAGGATTTGAATGACGACCTGTCCTGCGCTGCCCGCATCCAGTGGCTTCCCGGGACCTTCACCAGATCGTCGGTCCACCTTGTGCAGAGCCTACCCACGGTCCACACTACCCGCATCGTCTGGTGCGCGGTCGCCATTCCAGAACCATTCCGCCCCAACTGTTATCGGTTCTTCTTGCTATGTGTTCCGCCCACTGACACTTCAGCTAAGCAATCCTTCGAGCGATGTCAGTAATTTTAGTTCTCCTGCGGATCTCGTATCACCTATGAAAACGCTGAGCATAGATCCCTCTCCATTGAACACTGGGTGACCTTGAGCCTTCTTATATCAGACCCATAATTAGAGACCACGTTTCACCACGTCATAGACTTTCATCTTGAGACACTGCGGCAAGTTGGACGCGAATCTTTTACGGAGCTCCGTTAAATCTTCCGAGTTGGATTCGACGAGAGATCTCTTCCTCGAAGTTGGACTTACGTAACTGGATTGTCTGTCGAATGTAAACGTTATAGTCAACAACTTCGTGTGTAGTGTTCCAACATGAACTGGAGTACCCACTCCCATGTTGTACCCACAACATGGGAATTCGACATGTTTTTCGTCTTATTCATGTTCATCCTAAGAGTGGGTCTCTTTGGGAAGAATTGTGTTCAGGTCCTCCAGGGTCTCAGCTATAAGGACTATATCATCGGCAAAACGGAGGTGAGTTAAATACTGGCCTTTTATATTGATGCCGAGTCCTTTCCAGTCCAAAAGTTTAAAGATGTCTTCCAACGAAGCTGTGAACAGTTTCGGAGAAATGACGTCACCCGGCCTCACACCTTGCTCCAGTTGGATGGGATTTGTGCTCTGGTTCTTTAATCGGACCGACATGGTGGCATTTTCGTATTAGTATCTCAGCTCCTCGATATCCCTATAGTCCACCTGGCACCTCTGGAGAGACTGCAGAACCGCCCAGGTCTTAAAAGGCTTTTTCATAGTCCACGAACGCCAAGCAGAGTGGCAGATTATACACCTCGGTCTTCTGTATATTCTGCCACAGCGTATGGATGTGGTCTATGGTACTAAAGCCTTTTCGGAATCCGGCTTGTTCGAGAGGAATTAAAATGTAGCTATATTGTTAGTATTGAATTTGTGTGCGTGAATGGATTTAATTACTGAACTGGAACTGGATTTGTGCTAATCATAACGAAAAACAGTTTAAAGCAGGATTATTTTTACAAAGTGACATTGGCACCTGTCAAATTACTCTACTGAATTAAAAATCCGACTATAGTTTTGATTTGCAGAATAATATTAAAATTGAGATATTTTACTTATTTATAAAAAGAAGCGTCCGCATTAAGCGCATTCTTTCGCGAGCATTTGTAAACGAGCAAAACAAAACAAAATTATCTATTAAAAAATAATGACATGTTTCTTTCTTACAATGATTTCCATTCAATAATGCTACGATGTAAGAGTGCTTATAAACAATAGTGAGACATCAATGAAAGGCACGGCTTAGCAACAAACTGATTTATTAAAATGTTTTGAGTACCCACCACCAACTAATATAATAATGAACGTACAATTGTCACATTTCTCCCCACTAAATTACCAATTACGCTAGTTATATATATATATATATATATATATATATATATATATATATATATATATATATATAAAAATACAGAAAACTTAAATCAACAATGTGTTTACCACTAGACCTACTTAAGTTTTTGGACTATCTAGTGTCTACTTAAGTACTCGCTAAGCTCGATTGACAGCACGCAGTGCTCGAGCGGATGCGCCTGGTGGTGCCAGCGGTGTCGGTGGGGAGTCACGCGCTAGATTCCCCACCGACGCCGCTCCGGGTGCCTCTACGCTACCCCCTGACGCATCCTCGAATACATCCTTGGCTCCGCTTTCCACCTCTGGGACGAATGATGCCTCTTTGTCCCTATCATCTTTCGTGCCGGTCACACCGCTCACTCGCGGTAAGGAGAAGCGGCAGTTGGTACTGTCACCGCTAGGTACTAATTGGTCGACATGTCTACGCCACTCGACCCCATTACCTATCCCTACTTTATAAGACACCGGCCCCGTTTTTTTGAAGTGAAAACTTCTTTAGCGGCGTTGAGCACTTTTTCTGTAATGGGTATAAAATCTTAAACTCGCGTCAGGACACGTGACCTGATCGAAAAAGCGTAGGACGGATGGAGAATGTTGAGGTGACAGGTTGACTATGGTCTCGGTTGCTTAGCGACAGACTGTTGATAATGTCTTTTACTTGTCTCTTGTTTTATTGTCAATATATATTTTTCGATTCTCTATAATAACTAATGTTTTCTTATATCTTATTACCTAACTTAACGTTCACTTTAATATGGTTTGTCATGTTTGTGTACGATAGCGCAATAAATGAATATTGTATTCTACCACATAAATGATAGTACTATTTATACTGATAAAGCAATGGGTGCAAAATTATTCCCTAACCATTCCAAAATATCAAACATGCTCAACGTTAATAATCAAGTTTTCACTTCTGCCGGCACTCCCGGAGTGCAACCCGTCTTTTTTTTGTAATTGTCGCTTCGGCCCATTTGTCTCCCTTAGCCGTGTAGTCCCTAGCTAACACCGCGTCCCCCACGTGAAACTCCCGATGCGCGCCAGGCATCCGTGCTGCCCGTCGTACCTGCCGGTCGCGCACCGCAGCCGCCACATCCGGACGCAACGCATCCAGACGGCTTCGGAGCCGACGCCCCTGGAGCGCCACGGCCGGTGACACCCCAGTGGTTGTGTGGTCACTGTTTCTATATTGTAAAAGAAATTTACTCAATGCCGTGTTTGCGTCTTCCCCCTCGAGTAACCCCTTTTTAATAGTTTTCTTTATAGTTTTTACGGCGTTTTCCGCTGCACCGTTCCCCTGAGGTCTGTACGGAGCCGAAGTTGTATGTTTAATACAATTTTTCTCACAATAACTTTTAAATTCTAGAGATAAAAACGGTGGGCCGTTGTCGGTCACGTCACGAGCTGCGACGGTAATCCGAAACGAGCAAAAATGCTCCTTAAAACTTTAATAGTCGATTCTGCAGTAGTGGTTCGCATCGGCACGGTCTCGATCCACTTAGAGTGGGCGTCCACGATAACAAGGTATCGTACTCCGCCACAGTCCGCGAAGTCGGCATGTAGACGTTGCCACGGGTGCAATGGAAACTCCCAGGGATGCAGCTGGGCCTGCGGCGGCGCGTCCCGCACGGCCCGGCACGCTGTGCATCTCCTACATACTTCCTCTATATCGCTATCCAAAGTTGACCAATAAATATAGTTACGTGCCAAATTTTTCATTTTATTCATTCTTAAGTGGCCCTCGTGTATTTCTTTTAAAACTTTCTTTTGCAAAATGTACTGAACGACAATTCTATATTTATAAACAACACACCCCTGAAGTACTGCGAAATCGTCTTTTCTAGCAAAAAATGGTTTTTCTTCATCGCAAATCGGGACCGAAGGCCAACCAAATAAAATATAACCTTTAATTTTACACAATAATTTATCACGCTCGGTTTCTTTCGCTATATCTTTATGACAAATAGGTAACGACTCCTCTACTAAATTTTAAAAGTCTACCGAGTCCGTGGAGCGGCCTTCACGTGGCAAAGGCAATCGGGACGACGCGTCAGCCGGGCCATTATCCGCCGATTTTACGAACTCAATTACAAAATCATATGCAGCCAGACGGGCCGCCCATCTTTGAAGGCGGCTAGGTGCCGTCTGTGGGATCGCCCTTATCCCCAAAAATATGCGTTAGCGGTTGGTGGTCCGTACGTAAAGTGAAACGTCTACCGAACAAGTATTGATGGTGTTTAATAACGCCAAACAAAATAGCCAGGGCCTCCTTATCGAGTTGGCTATAGTTGCGTTCGGGCGCGTTGAGCGTCCTCGACACGCAGCTGACTGGCCGCTCGGCGCCGCCCGCGTACCGGTGCGCGAGCACCGCGCCCAGCCCGTACGCGGTACTGTCCACCGACAGCACTAACTCGCGCCCCTCCTCGTAGTGTGCTAGTACACGATCGCTAGTTAGAGATCGCTTCGCCTCCGTGAAAGCCTCTTCACATTTAGAGTTCCATTTCCAATCCATATTTTTCTTAAGTAAATTGTGCAATGGGTGCAACATTGTGCTTAATCTAGGAATAAATTTTCCGTAATAATTAAGCATTCCTAGAAAGCTTTTTAGTTGGGTTACATTTTTAGGTGTAGGAGCATTGGAAATGGCCTCCAACTTTTCGGGATCCGGCCTTAAGCCGTCTTTATTTATTATAAATCCTAAATACTTAACGCTATTCTGCAAAAACCGACATTTACTCAATTTCACAGTGAGGCCCATGCTACTCAACCTTTCGAAAACAGATCTGAGATTCTTTATATGGTCGGTATCATTTCGACTCTCGCATCCATTCTCGGCCTACTAACGGTCGCGCACCGTCCGCAATTATGTATAAATGTAAGGAATGTCTTATAACGCTTCCTAAGCAAACATCGACCTCAATGTAACCAAGTGACTTAATGCGAGTTCCCGAATATCCTCTTAAAATTAAATTATCGTTTTCAATTCTTTTATGTGAAAATAAAGAATTGTAAATTTTTTCATTAAAAAAAAAATTCAAAATTCAATATCATTTATTCAGTCTAGGCTGTTACAAGCACTTATGAACGTCAAAGAAGCTACGCCATCGGTTCACAAACCCTACGGCGGGAGACCTTGTAACGAGAAGAACCGGCAAGAAACTCGTCAAGGGCTATTTTTTTCTCCCTGTTTTATTTCATACAGAGTCGTCAAATTGAAAAGTGACCTTAACTAATCAGTAAGGTCAATTTCCATCACAAAAGAAAATACTAATTATAATATTACATTTTATGGTTATCCTAACCGTAAACAATTTTCAACTCGTAAGGAAGGACTTACATTTAACATTTCTCGCATTACAAGGTTACTGTACTGCAAGTTGTGACGTACATCATACAGGTCGATAGTAATTTATTTTAGATGAAAATATTTAATCTCTAAGCACAACGTTAAGACAAGCAGACTGAAGTAGACCCATTTCCGCTGGCGGCACCCGTTCACGAGCATGACGCATAAACCAGCCATCGCTTCGCTCAACCATATTTTAGGGAACGTAGCGACCCGCCTCACACGACACCACCGTACATTAATTGCCGATATACGACTACCCGTATCCACTTCACATTCGATCAAATTATTGTCAATTAATAACTTAAGAAAATAAGGTTTGTTACCTTGCGCGGCCACTGCGATGTTGAACATACCATCATCATCAGAGTCTTCGCTAACATAATTTTGCCGACCTGCCTTCCCACTATCGCGCACTCTTTTGCACATCACTTTTAAATGGCCCCGTTGACCACACTCGTCACAATTATAATTTTTGAACCTACACCTATCGTGCGCGTGCGGCCTGCCGCAGCGCCAGCATGCGCGCGCAGCCTCGTTAGCCGCCCCGCGGCCGCCTCCAGCCCCGCGCGTAATGCAGGCCCTCGCCCGCCTCGCCAGCCAACGTTCCTGATGAGCCTGAATTAGCCGTCACCGTTGTCGTTGAGCCGCTCACCTCGGCGTGCTTTTCCGCAGCTTCCAAAGCCAAAGCCAGCTCCACCGCCTCTTTGTACTGAATCATTTTTTCCGCAAAAATCCTCGAACGCATGGCGTCGTTAACCAATCCCGATACGAATTGGTCTCTTAAATTCTCTTCGAGAGTAGAACACGACTTGCATTTTGCGAAATTACAAGTAGCAGCGAGGTGCTTTAACGCTTGTAAATAATCCGCGAGGGGCTCGCCGACCCGCTGCCTGCGCAAGCGGAACACGTGGCGCTCGGCGATCTCCGAGCGTTGTGGTTCCAAATGTACTAATACGAGTTGAACTAACGCGTCGAATGATTTAGTTTCTGGTAAATCCGGTGAACACAGATCGCACATTAACGCATATGTCTCCTCCCCTACCACTGTTATTAACATAGCCACTTTTAACTCATCTGTTATTTGGTTCAATAATATATATTGTTTTACGCGACGTATGTACGCTGGCCACTGTTTCGAATTCAGATTAAATGGTTCAATTTTACCAATCGGCATTTTCGAAATCCGCGAAACAAAAAAAATGTTAACAAAACAAAAAAAAAATGTATTTAAATCCCGCACTCGTCGCCAGTGAGACGTCAATGAAAGGCACGGCTTAGCAACAGACTGATTTATTAAAATGTTTCGAGTACCCACCACCAACTAATATAATAATGAACGTACAATCGTCACAAATAGTACAATGCTTTTATCGTACTCGTGCCGTGAGCACATTTCTCAGGTCAGATGGTTTTATTTTGATTTTTTGATATTTATTTATTTATTAAAAACAGTGTACTTACTGGCTTACAGTTTGCCGAAAACGCCAGCAAGTTAGGATAAGTTCATTATTATTCGTAGAATTATAGTAAAAATCCAAAATAAATTAAAATTGCAGATTATATATAAAAAAATTACAATGATAAATAGGAAAAAAAATTACACAATACTATTTATCAAAGGGGTATCTTGACAACTATGTCAAAAAATAATAATATTAAAGAATACAACAAAGAAACCTAAGAATACAAATGTCAAAATCGTCTATGAACTATATTAAGTACCATCGCAGCATGTCAAAGAGAATTATTGATTAGGGAAAAATATTAAAATATAAATGTCAAAATCATCTATAAACTAAGAAATAATTGCAGTATGTCAAAACAATTATGGAATAAAGAAATATTAAAATACAAATGTCCATAATAAATGTCAAAATCATCTGTGAATAAAGTTCAATCGCAGATATGATTCAACAGTCCCGCTTTTAGGGGTAATTTCCATAATTTGGCATCACTAAAACAGATTATTTAGCTTTATGTAAGTAGGTCTATTGTCAAAAAGTGACATTTCTATACAGACTGTATAATCAAAGGTTGCAAAGTAAACGAAACGTTCTGCCGGATAAAATAATAAAAGCAAAAGACGGTACAATTTTTATTTTAACATATTATCCAAGATTTCAAAATCCAAATACTTAGGTTGGTACTTCAATCCAGTGACGGCGCACTAATACCTAATCTGTGCGCCAGACCACACGTGGACGTCGGCGACATCAGGTTTGCGAGGCCTCTTTTATTTCCCAGTCAAATAGAAAACGTTATAGTACATGAGCCGAATTAAAAACTAATGTACTCATATGTAAGGAAGTTTTATTGTTAATCAAATGATGACAAATTACACAAATAGCCTCACTGATTTTTTCAGGATTAAATGCTATAGCTAAGACTAGCCGCTAATAGAACTGATAACGCAGATAGTCTTTCTTGGCTCATCGTGCTTCTTAAGTAGGTCTTAATCAATTTTAACTCTATGAAGATTCTCTCAGCTGAAGCTGTACTGACTACTGACTGGAACTGTGAGTGTGAATATTGTGAGTTTAAACTTTTTTGCTAGGCCCCCTCAGGCGCGAGGCAGTCGGCGGTCGCCGACGTCGCCGACGCCTAGCGCCGCTACTGCTTCTATCACACCTTCCATGCATTCTTGCGACTGTTGTTGAGATGTACTAGCACCTTAGTTAATGCTTCATTTTTGGTCAATTAATGATTCATCATAAAGTTCATCACTTTTTTTTGTTTTTAGTGAGGGGAATGCTTTTACGCATACCAAACGGTTATGCTGGGCTCACCTATGTAGAATACCAGACTCGCAAGTCCAGCACGCTATCCCTCGCCGCCCTCCGACACCCCGTCAAGCTTAGTAGGCTCGGCGGGGGTTCGGGGTAGGATCGTACCAGCTCCCATCCCCCCACCGAGCTTTCGAGCTCCGCCTCCCAGTCCCCCATTCAGCCTCAAAAGGCTGGATGGGGAGCCCGGTGGGGGGGGGGGGGGCACTACCGGCTAAACCCCTCACTGCTTGCCATCACACTGTCGTAGGCCATGGGGGATCAGGGTGGTACACTACCCCTAAGATAAAGTTCATCACCTAGTCTTTACCAACATATAACAACAATTTATTTTTTATTATTCTCTCTCACAATAAATACTTTTAAAGTGCAGTAAGGATTTAATGGACTGGGATCTGTTTAATATGATCATAATCAAACATTAAATATTTAAATAATACGTATTGTAACAAAATAATATTTACCATACATAAGTACTTGACAACTTTAAGGCGCCATGTGTTTGTTATTATAAATCCTACATGGCGGTGTTAAGATTTCTACCAATCTATTTAATACGGCACATAAATTTTGGACTATTGATGAATGATCCTGTTCGTCATGTGACGGCCGCTCAAGCGGTACCCACCAAGGGGCAGCGACCCTTAGAAAAGTACTACACTGCATGCATCCTCTGTAATACATCCTCCTTGGAAAGGATTCTTACCTGGAACTGGAACAGTTGCTATCATCTCATCTAAGTTCGAATTTATTATCACATAAAAATAGCATTGTAAAATTTTGCATTTTACAATGCTATTTTTATGTGATAATGTTGGTTAGCGCATTGGGCCGGATTCCCAAGGATATGGGTTCGAATACCGTCGGCGACTTGACACAAAATGTTAAATTTTTTGTGATATTAACGGTTTCTATAAATCTATAACTTTTTATATCGATTGCTTTTACTGGTCAACCAGGAAGTTCCACGACTGTACCCACACAGAAATTTTAGTACTGCCATACGAGGGCTGATTGATAAGTTTCGAAACGATAAAGAAAATCTTTAATAATACGTATTAAAATGTACATTTTAAATAATTTTTTTTCTCAATCTAGTATCCTTCTACCTCAACGCATTTAGTCCAGCACTTCTCCAATGCTGTTACACCAGTTTGATAAAATGTTTTCTCCAGGCCCTCGACATACTCATCTACAGCAACAGTGACTTCAGCATTTGTTAAAAATCTCTAGCCACCTTACCCTTTCTTCAAGTTTGGGAATAAGTGGAAGTCGCATGGGGCGATCTGGGAAATAGGGTGAATGCAGTAGAAATTCGAACCGCAATTCATACACGAGTTTGGCGACTGCAACCATAGACGAGTGTAGAGGTGCGTTCTTTCCATTTTTAAGAAAATTCACGACACAGAAATTTCAAGGTTTTGTCATACAAATTCCTTAAGTTCGATCAAATCCAAATTTGGCGTTTTATTTTCGAAAAGATGCCAGAATATAATGTAATATTTTTTATGCGTATCTTTTTTTAAGTTCGTCGTTTCGGATACTTATCAATCAGCCCTCGTACATCCTAATGTCAGAGTTTGGATTTTATATGTTCCCTCAAGCTCGCAGAATCATCTTACAGAGTTTGAATGAAATTCGACTCACAAACATTTGTGCCAGTTTTTATTCCGGCTTTTCTCTAGGGTTTCTGAATATCCACGCAGACGAAGTCACGAGCGATTTGTTTATAGATGTGAAGGTAAGGAATGAAATTATGTAAAAAAAGACGGGTTGCACTCCGGGAGTGCCGGCAGAAGTGAAAACTTGATTATAAACGTTGAGCATGTTTGATATTTTGGAATGGTTAGGGAATAATTTTGCACCAATTGCTTTATCAGTATAAAAGTACTATCATTTATGTGGTAGAATACAATATTCATTTATTGCGCTATCGTACACAAACATGACAAACCATATTAAAGTGAACGTTAAGTTAGGTAATAAGATATAAGAAAACATTAGTTATTATAGAGAATCGAAAAATATATATTGACAATAAAACAAGAGACAAGTAAAAGACATTATCAACAGTCTGTCGCTAAGCAACCGAGACCATAGTCAACCTGTCACCTCAACATTCTCCATCTGTCCTACGCTTTTTCGATCAGGTCACGTGTCCTGACGCGAGTTTAAGATTTTATACCCATTACAGAAAAAGTGCTCAACGCCGCTAAAGAAGTTTTCACTTCAAAAATATAACTTTCATTGAGTAGGTATAGAGTACGTATATTTTATTTACTGCAAATTTTGAAAATTCATTAATAATTTATTTAACTGAAAAAGGCCTTCTCACACGATAGACGATATCGCATCATCGTGCTATGGTGTCAGAAAGCCTACTCGAATACAGAACCGCACATTCGAACAATTTTCGTTTGGCTTCATGAAGTTGTTGTTATCACACAATATTATGGTCTACTACGTCTCTTCGTAGCATGTAGTAGTTACACTATAGTCAGCATACTGTAGACAACAAGTCGGGATTTAAATTTGTTCATGACGTTCAGAGTGCGCCCATATCGCGTTTTACATTATTGTACAGTCAACAGCATTTCAGGTTTTACAAACCTGTAAGAAAATTCCAAGCGTGAATAAAGTTGTGGGTGAATTCGGAATTTGAAATTTTGTATAAACCGTCTGTGCTGTTGACTGTACTACGAAAACCGTAACCATTAACCACCTCTGTGGTCTAGTGGTACAACCACCGGAAGACACACCAGACCCAGGGGTCCCGGGTTCGATTCCTACATACTTGTATACGGTTTGGTTTGTGGTTGGACTTGTAGTAAGTCCGCCTGGCTAGCTTCCACCATCTTATCTATCTATCTAAGTCTGACGCCATAACAACAATGTTTTCAGCATTGTTGTGTTCCGGCAGTTAGAGATAAAATAGCCAGTTCCTCAGTGATTGAGGATTCCGGGAGGGGCTCGCTTCCATCTTCTGTATTATCAATACTTAACATCAAGTATGATAATCAGCTAAGAGTCTCCCCGTCGTTCATAAAAAAAGCGTGGAATTTTATTTCGAAAATAATTTGAGTAAGCATTAACATGATATTGTCCTACCAACAGGACCAAAAGTAATTGTCCTCTCTTAATTACTGATGAAAATGCCAAAAAAAATGTTCTAATTCATTTTTATAAGGTAAAATTTTTTTTTTAACAATAACATAAACTACTTACAATTGCTAGAGTCAGAGAGCACCTACCGTAAATTCAATCTATGAACCCAAAATATGTATAAAAAAATGTACAGCAGCTCTATGAACACATCTTTCCTAACTTCCCTTTTGCAGGTCCGCATCGGCATGTCAATCTACCTATCCAAACCGAGGATCTGGTGGACCGACGATCTGGTGAAGGTCGCGTTCGCGGGAAGCCGCTGGATGCGGGCAGTCCAGGACCGATCGTCGTGGAGATCCCTGGGGAGGCCTATACTCAGCAGTGGGTGTCTTCTGGCTGAGAGGATCCAAACCAACGCTGGATTTCAAAAGGAAGTATGAAACTGTCCAGTTGCTGAAAAAGATTTTGCAGAGTGGGTTTTCAGAAAGTTTCATTGCAACTCAGCACCGGTTGAGATCGCTCTGGGATGAAAATATAAGGTAAACGCAGGTATTAACGATAGGGCTAAGCAATATTTCAAATTGGCAGTAAAAAAGACACATAAGTAAATGTGCTAAGTCAATACAAATATATTTTATCTATAGTTTATTTAATTCTCTATCTAATTAATACTAAAATTTGCTCAATATACTTATCTTTTGAACTTAAAAATATTTTTTTAAATCAGAAAGTCAACTACAGGTAATACCGAGGGTCCCCACATGCCGATCAGCTAATACCGAGGGACTTACCGAGGGTAGGCACTCGCATATACTCGGTGATAGCTTCCCATAGGAAGCGAATTCCGAGTGACGAAGAAATTTTATTCACTCGGTGATAAAGCAATGCATTAACTATGAGCAGGTTTACCGACCCATATCACTCGGTAATTAGGTTCTCATACGTGCTATTAACGAGGATTGTTATTTTTTTCGGTCGGTAATAGGTTCGGTAACAGGATTTGCTTTCATCTTATACCGACCCACAAATTAATGCCAGCTGTGTTATATAAAATCTAAAAATGGAAACAAAAATGTCTATTCTACAATCTGAGATTAATGTCGCAGTAAAATTAGTAAGAATAAGTATTATTTTTGCAATGCAAAAAGTTCTTTTTGTTTAAGAACTTTGAAGAAATGATTATGCTTGATGTTTGTACCACGGAAATGGCTCAAAACTTTTGAGCCATTTGCGTGGTACAGTAGCTGAAAATCTTAATTTTTGGCAAGAAACATCAAGCATAATCATTTCTTCAAAGTTCCAAAACTACTTTTAGAAATTTTAAAGTATCATGGCACTGTTTTTATTGACAAATAATACCGTATTCTAGAATAAAACTCAAGTAAACTCAGCCTTCACTTATTGCTTTTACCGAGTGTACCACGGTAAATAGCAGCAACTGACAAATCCTGGAAGCTATCACCGCGGCAATATATTTATTCATTTTATTTAAAGCAAACGTATTAAAATACAAGAAACGTGCTTCTTTTGTATTTGGAATATAGTAAGCAACGACTTTGTCAAATAGGCGTTGGCATCAATATCATAAAATGATCAAAAACTCTTAAGAAAACAATGTGTGTGCTTACGTTCGGCGAGAACGCTTTCTATGGCTAAAGCACTTGATGCGCGGGCGGCGCACAAACAAACCGTTTTTTGTGGGGTTGCCAGAGTGGAACAAATTTTTGGTATAGACGATACAATTAAGGGACAAATAAGTTTTATTACTGTATATTCATTTGTATTAAAATACACTTTGTTAATAGTTAAATTCAAGAAAATAAATTATACCTCGGTCATACCTGCAGATTTTGGGGGGGTCGTTAATACCTGCATTTACCTTAATGTTGATGATTAGTGTATTTTGGTTTTGAAGTGATGCAATCAATCCGCTAGATAAGTTAACAGTATGAATGATGAAGAAATTTTGCGATTGTAAACGTCGCAGGCGCACAAATCGTTGGAAGTCTTTTCCGCGGTATATAGTGAAAAGCTCTGCATTAACAGTTTTTTCATTGGTGAATTATTCATTATTGGAATATTCCAATGATGAATAATTCACCAATTAAAAAAAACTGGTATATACCAGCAAGAGTTACGAAAATAAATATTCATTGGGTTTTTTTTGTTTGTGCAATAAGTTGCAACTATTTTTTTTTACAAAAAATTTAACATTATAAATAAGGGGTGGGATGAAAAATGAAAGTACTCATTTTCAATGGAATCACCGTGAGTTTATTTTATACTTTCATTACATCAAACTGTAATAATTCTCTTGAGAATCCCGAACGCAGATTTGTAGTAATAAACTAATAATTTAGTCTGTCAGCTCGAAAGATACTTATAGTACTAGTTTTCCAAATGATATGTACCTCATCCTGATTCCTTGTTCACATATATCAACAACATCAACACAAGTAAAGAAACCTGTTAGGAACCACTGAAGTCGCTGCGTACTTTGACACATATTTTGAGCTGAGTTTTGGCAGTACATACGAGTATACTCAATGAACTATTTGATAATCCACCTTGAAGTTTTCTTAGAACAAAATGAATTTATTATATCATTAAAATGTTATGTTATAATCCTTTTTTTAAGGGTAAAACATCATTATCGATTTAGAGAGATACTATGGAAACCACTTTAATTTTTGTGATAAGTAAGTCAATAAATTTTTATAACTTTTTAATTTTGCAATTTACAATGCTATTTTATATGATAAATATCAAACAAGAAAATAGGTATACTAGAAAAAATCTACTTTTCCCGTTCCGTCCCGTCCCGTCAGGGCGACATGAGACAAGTTGCTTTTTTCTAGTATATTTTCTTGTTCAATATTTATCAATAAATTTTGACTTGATTTTCTGCCAATTGGATAGTCAACAGCACATCAGGCTTTGCAATTTGACCAATTTGCCAAATAATAGTGACGTTAGAGCAAATGCAAGTGTAGGTAATAGAGCTTCTAGCACCATTACATCAAACTTCGCGTTTCAGATCTGAAAATTTTTATAAGTAATTAATTTTCACTTCACTTCATTATGTTTTGTTTGTAGCGAGAGTGGTTCACATTTATAATAGGGGTTAAAATATGAAATTGGCGATTTTTTTCTTACACTTCTAGAGAACCTGACTACTTCTGTGCTTAAAAGGTACATCTATTGCTTGATTTTATATTAAATTAAGATCATAATGACCAAGGATAATTAATCTCATGGTTATTATTTTCGTTTCTTATACGATAGAAAATACCTCGAAAAGTTCTCTTTTTTTTGTTAGCAAAATTTACTACTTTTTTTAATATAATTTATAAATTCTAATGTTTTAAATAAAAATATAGCATAAGATTGCTTAGTCTTCAAACAATGATTGTACTTTAAACAATTGTGGCATTAGCACTTGCGGTAGTAACTATAACAAAAATTGTTAGTATGGAAAACGAACTTTCTTTGGAAATCTTCATACAAATCGGCAATTTCATAGTTAAAGACCTAATACATAAGTAATAGTTATCCTTGAATGAAAACAATGTATAAAATTAAGGAATGAATACAAAATCTGCCAATTTAACTCCTGAAGCTTAAGATGAAACTCGTAACTGAAATTAATTATACTTAAATGTAAGCTTGTACGCCTTAAAGTCTATCATGGATCGAAGCGTCTTCAGTGGTCCTGAACGAGCCCTTCCGACTCCATTACAACCTACAACAAATCTTAGTACTTTAAGTGTCTTCACCGACTGATATAGGTGTTACTTACAACAATTTCAAGAGCCTACTGAGTCCTTCACAACTATATTACTCGATCAATACACAATACTATGGAACATTCTGTACAATCTCACCACGGACTCGACTCGAACATTTAAAGTATAACAAACTCATTAACTAAATGTATTTAACACATAATTTCTTCTTTGTTCAACGATGGCAAATTGCAACTTTTACACAATAACACAATATTAGTTTAAGCTTTATTTGAGTAGACGAGACGGAACGTGGACAATTTACTCATAATAAATTAGACGGCTACCAAAATCACCTCCATTCCGTTGCGCCTACCCAAGCTCGCAAGAAATGAAATGCTAATAAAATCGCAGATCGTGCATACATTAAATTAGGAAAAAAAAGAAAAATCTAATCCTAAGTGTCAGAAAAAATATAGTGCAAAAAAAACTTAGAATTGCCACTTATTAACTCTCACATATAAATCGATTACTTTTCTTATAAAAAAATATTTCTGTGTATAAAATGTGTCATCCAAGTATAACAGCAACAGCGGCTCTGCTCTGCTAAAAGGCGACAAGTCGGATTTTGAATTTTCTCGTAATGAACATTGATCACAAATGCAGTAACCTGAAGGGTCGGCATCGTCTTTCAGCAGAATAAATCCACGAATTTACTTAATCTGTAGATAAAAAGTTATTTCTAGTATATAACTGTCAGTATATCGTATGTCATAAGCGTGTATATTGTAAATATCTTTAATATACTGTAGTGGGGTCAACGTGAGCTCGACGCGGAGAGGGCGACGCAGCAGTACTTAGTATATAATACTTATATTTTTAATATAAAAGTCATAAGTGCACTTTGAGTTATGGAACTATATTGTATATTAACGGTTGCCCAGCAGACTTGTCGCGTACAACACTAAACAACTACGAAAGAAACAAACTTTCAAATTAAACGGACGAAAAATCTGCTGGGTTTGATGCTTATTTATATAGATAATTACTATAGTTGAGGTACTATGGCAGATCGGAAACTATTGCTATCATGTTTATTATATTACAAGTGGAAGATGTAATAAATATTAAAGCTATTGGATATAAGGTTGAATCGAGTCATAGGTTTTAATATCGTCAAAAGGATATTTATTTTAACGTCGAGAAAATTTATCTGCAATACGAAGATTCGGTTATCATTTAGAAATGTGAACATAATAGTGAATCGATCCAACCTTACTTAGTGCGCATCTCCGGTCGAGCAATTTAAATAATTTCATAATAATTAACTATTGTAGGTACTGGGCCGTCACCGTGTCCAAATGCAGTTGCCAAATATTTAAAAATAATATTTTCGACATCTGCACTCGAACAGGAAGACGAAAATCTATTGCATTTTAAACATGGAAATGGATCAACAAAAATAATGTATTTGTATGGGATAAACTATGTAACAACTGTTATATCTTAGATTGACATTTACAATAATTATTGTATTATGAGTGGGGTACGAAAAAATCAACAAATCGATGTATTGAGTGATCTGTTCGTACTTTGGGCATTCCGACAAATATAGAGTTTGTAAACATTAATTAAATGAAACAACTACAATAGAAATGTATTAAATATCAAAACTCATATTTGTCGTTATGTGAGCAAACGGGACAAGATGGTACTGCAAAGGCAAAAGGTTGTAAGTCTTAAAATACCTGAAAAAATGTCACACCTTTTGCCCTGTAAGCAAGATGACAGTATTATAGTTACGTTAAAACATTAAAAATTAAGTGTTATAGTTGGAGGTAATACTTAATATTATTGGAGGTACTTAATACTTATTGTTAAAAAGCATTTCTTTTAAAACTTTCATATTTGTGAAAACGTTTTGTGAACAAGTTGATAATTTATAGATAAGAACTTTTCACACGTTTGACGCGGTTTACGGTTATTAGTTTTGCGTTTTATTTTTTTACAATGTTTTGAGTTGTGATATTTGTCCAAAAAGTTTAAATAATAAGACGTGTTACTGCAAATAAAGTTCTAAATACATGTGTAATTATATTCACTAAAAAATGACATCCAGGGTTTTATTGTCCGTTTATATGATTAATAAACCGTTTTATTACTTAGTTCGTTTGTTTTTATATCGTATTTTTAATAAAAAACAGTTTATATTTAAGATCTGTCAATATATTTATAGAACTTGTAAATATAGAAATATATTTTTACCCCTTAATGTCATTTCAAAGAGTTTTTTTATTATTTATTATTTTCTCTACTGAAT
Source organism: Chrysoteuchia culmella (assembly GCA_910589605.1). NCBI lineage: Eukaryota > Metazoa > Arthropoda > Insecta > Lepidoptera > Crambidae > Chrysoteuchia > Chrysoteuchia culmella. The sequence goes on from OU342651.1 coordinate 21,928,549, forward strand.
GCTATTGAAATAGTTGTACTGTTGAGAAGGCAAGCCGATGATGTTTCAGCACGTCACCCTATGTAGTAACATAGACGAAATTCGTCGAAAGACGTCATTAAATATTTCATCTTTAAAACTTAATTAAACCAACTGGCGAAGAAGCAAAATTATTTTTAATTCCTGGATTAAAAATGTATTTAAAAAAAATCTGTATCTCACTTTTATCTTAACATTTAAAAATGCAGTATTTTGGTATACATTGCAAAATATTGAATATTGTTTCGCTGTTTTATATACAATTTTAGAAAAATTTGCCACCTACTTTTTTTTTACTTAATTTTCTTTTTCGATAGCTGCGATCATTGATTTTAGCCGACACGAGTCCAAAAAAAAACGACACAAATCTAAACACGTTAATTTTAATTACAATTAATTAATAACAAACGGCTGTCTCCAAAATTCCGATGTAGTTCGCAGCTGTTAACTGAGATCAAATTTCCGAATGTCACTCTCCATAATCATCACAACAAAATTGGTGGGAAACCAGCGGGCCCATAACCTTGCAACAGCCGAACCCAATGAACAGCGAAAACAATCAACACAAAAAACATTAAAAAAACATTACGAGACTACGTCTAAGTTTCACTATTAATTAATCCATTAGTAGAATATATAAAAATCCTTTTCCATTAATGATTTTAACTATTTACTATTAGTTTAAAATATCACGAGGCTCTTTTGACGCCACGATGCTCCGTGTGAAGGTAGATTAACTTAGAACTTATTTACACTTCATACTACCCGCTTGATTCTGCCTAAGGTCTGACTAAGTATTTTTTTAAAATTAATTCCGTACCGAAAAGGTCCGTATACAGCCAGTAAGTGCAACGTCAAAATAAAAATTAAACAAACAAAATAATATACTTGAGGTATTCAACAAAACACGGAGGTATTAGCGTTTTAAACCTGCGGCTGGTGTAAAAGTTAAACTTTTAACTTGTATCGGTTAAATTAAAGTTTACGTTTAAAGATCAAAACTTAATCGTAAAACTAACTGGATACACCGAGTAACGTTTATTTAAATGTAACCATATCACAAAGTACGAATATTTATGTAACATTTCGAAAATGAAAAATAAAAAACTTATATTAGATTTATACTTAAAAAAGCTACTTAAACATTGGAAATATAAATGCAAAAATAATGTTCTTCGCTCTGACATTCACGATCGATTTAAATAAAATTAATGTTGCATTGTTTTATGATTTATATGCATTGAAATGATTAACATGCATTGTTTTTTATGTTTTTAAAACAAATTCACTTTGAGTGAACTGATATGTTAGAAAAATCGAAAAATGCTCGAAAGGTTTTAGTTATGGCACGATATTCTAGATTTTTATTTTACTTTTTTTAATTTCGATATTTTTTCCAGCTATTGGATAAATGCAACTATTTGATTTATTTATTCTTCTTTGGCTTTGCGAAATATCACGGTTTTAAAAATACTTTCATTCGTAATGTAAAGATATAATTTTGTGATATGTAGGATTTGTCAGCTGATTTGTTTATTTACTGATTTTGATATTTTCTCGATTGTTATTTTAAACCCTGAGCGGATATGTATTAATCATTGTTTGAAACGAACGCGGTACTCAAGCAATTTCCTAAATATAAGTAAATAAAATATTTTTTACAATCTGCAGCCATCTTATGGTTAATCCTAAGATTTTTGAGAATATAATAATAATAATAATAATAATCTAATAAAATTTCAATAACGAGACGTCCGCTAAGTTGGTCGACATTTAAAAAAGAACCACTATACACTCATAGAGAGAAATCCGAAAATGGATACAGTTTAAATATAATTCTATTAATTAATACCTAAATTCTACGTTATTTTTATACAGAAGAAATGATTAATTTTAACTTCATGATTTGAAATCATGCATTCCGTATACGATCATCGAAATACTATCCGAAGACCTGCGGCTCTCGACCCGGCGCCATTTTCCTTATTCGTACTCAAACTAACCCTGTATTCAAGGATCCTCCGGGATTCCCGGGCACAATGTCCTTATCCAAATTCACCGTATTATATTCGTCTCGCACTTCGACGGTTTCGTCCCGCTAACTGCGCGCGCGGGGCCGGCGCACGCGTCGCCCGAACTTACACTTTACGAATACTTACGCATATCTAAATCTATTTATCGAGTACATTATAAAATACCCAAAACAAAACACGATAAAGCTCTATACGCGTGAGGGCGGGTGACGCGAGCGCGTGTCCGCGTGTGGGCGTGGCCGGGCGCCGCTCGCGCAGCCGCGGGGGACCGCGAGCGAGCAATTCCTTCGTCCCGTTCTCTGCGCATGCGATACCTGGTCAGCTACTTCTACCAACAATAATGGCATGAAGACGAACGAAGGCACGGCTACTGACACATTGATCATTACTCATAATTATTATTATTGAAGCCAAACGCACATAGAATAGATTAATATTGTTCAATTAGACTTTAATTTTGTACTTTCGAAATCAGATTCTAAGAAGTCTTTAATTTTACTCAACATCAACATTTTTTAATCTAACTTTTTTTTTGTTATTTTAACCCTTAAATAATCTGTATGTTATAATTTAGATTTGGCGTTCCGAAAAAAGTCTCTTTAAAAAATATTTTCTTTCCATTTTTTAAATTTACTGTTCAAAATTTGTACGTTCTTTTTTTGTACAGTTACCGAATCTAATTTGACACTAGACATTTATCGAAAAGTTGTTTTTTTTTGTTCTTTTTTTTATATTTTAATAAATGTTTTTATCATCTTTAGAATACAGTTGGCATTATTTTGGCAGTACTAGACACATTAATACTTTAGTATTGCTCTGGGTTACATCGTCATATTGAACACGGTGGACGCCCCTACGAGCCGAGGCGGCGGCGTCGCTACGTCAATACTGTAAGTAATTTATTTAAACCTAAAGTGAAATATTTTCCTATATTATAATACGATTAGAATGCGGCGTGTTTTGGCATCGTCCGTATTGCACTGGGGGGGCGCGGGCGCGGGGGGCGGAGGGCGGGAGCGTTCAGGCCGTAGGCTGAGGTCATTGCAGGCCGGGCGGGAGCTGCGGCTCGTGCGGCAGGTCGAACAGGTGCGGCGCCGGCGCCAGCGCCGAGTGCAGCGCCGACGTCTTCAGCAGCCGCTTGAGCATGCCGCTCGAGCCGCGGTGCTGCAGGCTCTTGTGCGTCGTCAGCGAGTTCTTGGTGCGGTAGCGCCGGTGGCAGAACTCGCACACGTACAGCGTGTCCGACTGCTCGTGCTTGTCTTGGAAGTGTCGCTTCAGGGAATAGTAACAAGAGAACGTCCGCCGGCAGTAGGGACACTCTTGGGGCTCGTTGATGCCGCCGGCCGTGGGAGGCGGCATCCTGAGCGGCGGGACGGCTGAAAATTTAAACACTTTTTATTGTTGCTCGCGCGCACCGCGCTCCCTTCCCGTATAATACCGTAGAGTATAGAGAAACACTAATATGCACTGTACACATTGACTAACTACACAATAATCACGGTTTTCATAATATTCAAAAGTTCTCAAGTAATTCTCTCAACCACAATGACACAGAAACACGTGATAACAAAAATGATAGAAGCATGCTCCAAGCAACACAACAACGTCAAAACTGCGTAACCCGGACTCGGGGTGAGAACATAACGGGGAGGGTTAAATAAAAATGTTCAAATTATAATTGAGAAAATAAATGAAAATTAATAAGATAAAAATGAAAGTGTAAAGGAACTGTTGCCCTATTTGTGTGTCGTTGTTAGCGCTGGTCGTCTATAAGGTATTGCTAACCTGACTGGGTGCTATCGGCGTTGGCTCCGAGGTTCTCTTTGCTAGCCGAGCTCTGCCGAGGGCCGCGCCAGCTCCGTCCGAGTAGTCACTAAAAAAACCGGATTTGGTCGGTCTCGCCGGGCCTCGACTTGTGGTAGGTGTATATGTGCGTCATGAGCGAGTTCCTCGAGCAGTACACCCTCTCGCAGATAGTACAACGGTACTCCTCCTGCCTCTCGGCGTGTTTGTCCGCGATATGTCGCTTCAGGGACGCCTTCGAACACAGAACCTTCCCGCATATCGAGCAGGAGAATAACTTTTTACCTGGAAACAGATCGAAAGAAACAAAACAAATATGGGGGTGTCCCCGCGCGGCTACGGCACGTCCTAACCGGGCTAGTTATTGCATACAACTCAACGGAGTGAAACAAAGTGACTTAAAATAATAATAACCGAACATAATGTAAGAGTACAAAAAAATAAAAATAAATAAATAAAAATGATGGCGAAGCTACATGGCTGTGAGTGTTAACAAACATGCACTTGCAGAAAGGGTCGGAGCCAGAAACCTGAGAGTGCGAAGCGTGCACGAAACCAAAACATAAATAGTGCGCCACTCAGAACTCAGTACAGGATTGTTAAATGATCAAACAGATATCGAACGGGGCCCTCGATTGGATCTCACAATAAAACTGACAATATTTTTTTGTATATTTGTTTTTATTAAAAACGCCATTATCATCAATATTAGGATTTATGAAGTTCGGTTTAACGATTACATTACATTTTATGAGTAGTTATGTCAAGTATCTTTAATAAAAGTAAGAAAGAAAAAGAACTATTAATTATAATAATGTGTGATGTCAAATCATTTGATAGGTACCTAAGTATAATCATTATAAATTAAAAATATTAATAAATTGCAGCCCATTATTTCATTTAACGATTCGAAAGGGGTTTGAACATTGTATGGTGGCTGGCCTCATCTAAATCTGTAGTATGAGACGCCATTTTGTAAAAAAATCAAAATGAGGTCACACGATAATACCTTTATAAATCAACAGGGGACACACAGAGAAAAAAAAATGGTAAAATATATAATGCCCTAAAGTGTCACGTTAGCCAGATAATTAGAGTTAAAAATGCATAATGCTGACCCCAAGTATCACCTTTGTATCTTAAACTCCAAAAATCTCACTAACCGAACACATTAGGGCATTATGTTGCATATTATTTTTTGTTCATCTTTACCTCCCTATCCATTTATATAGGTATCAAAAAGGCGCGATTTCGAAAAATATCAAAATGGCTGACCATTGATGAGGCCAAAAGGTTCAAATCCCTTTGGCGTTCAATTAACTAACGAATCGAATTACTTATAAATGGAAGACAACATAAACATAGCGTAATTTTTTGGCACACACATTTTGTTTAAATCTAATGGACTGCATTACACAGATGCCAATCGTCAACAAAAAATCTAAATTTACGGACAGTAGAATAATAATTTAAGAAAAAAATAATATAAAATTTCAATACAACAACCAATAAATTAATTTAGATTCCTTATAAAATAAGTAAAAAGCCAACAAGAAGTATATAGAACACATTGAATAAAGTCGAGCACGCGAGGTGCGTTGAAAAAAAAATACCCTAACAAGTTAGAAAGATAAAAACATAAACAGGTCACAGAAACAGTCTTAAACTGGCTAAGATCCTAACTAATTAGTTTGACAGGGATGTGTTCTGCTCCTTAGAACACGATGTAATCCAGCCCTATGCTGGCCAAGCCGGCCCTGAGATCCCGAAAACTTAGCACCTATGACTCCAAACAAAGATCATTTTCGTTTAAATTTAGACTAAATTACCCAAAAAAACAAAGCACTCTCGAAAACTCGCAAACTTCGAGTTCGTCATCAATTTCTTTTTATAAAATTATCAATTTAGAGTAAATAATGTACATTTTTATCTATAAAATACGCCTAATAGTGTACGATTCAAACGCGTTCTTACTCTAATCAGTCTATAGAGCTTATTAAATTTTGGCCTTCCTTTCAACAGACAAATCGTTTTAAAATAAATTCACTTTTCTCTAGTGCTCGCTAGCCAATAAATGGTTATATACCGTACTGCCGCCGCAGCACATCCCTGTAATCGTAAATAAACACGTAGAAGCTATAACTATATGAATTCAGATAAACCTTATACAGCTAGTTAGTCAACTAACTTAATTCCCAAACCCAAATTAACAAGAAACTATGACTAAATTACTACACAAAAACAACGGTCCTACAATTATCCTTCAAACATTGCTGCAAAAAAAAACTTAACAGTTTCTCATACGGAATGTTGCGAAAGTAACATTGAATTTAGATTCCATTTTTTTCTCGAATTTGTTTCGACTCCTTATGAATTTTAACACGAACATTTCCAATTTAGCACCACATCACTAGTCTTCCAATTCAATAATAAAGCTTACCGAATAACTAAACAAATTTAATGGCTAAGCGTTTACGTATCTAGCAATAACAACAGAACCTTATAAAATATAGCATTTAAATTTACTTTAGGAAGCCTCTCGGAGTTGTTAGTGCAAGTATATAAGCACTCCATTAATAACGACGTGTTTGCAACACTACTCCTATAATGTTAAAGATTACGCAAAAATATGTCTTTTATTAAATTAAAACACAATAATAAAGATGTAAAGCAGGCACTAATATTACTTAAACCGTATCTATTGTTTTACAATAAATTATGTGTTTACATTTACAATTAAGATTTCTTACTGCTATTATAGTAAAAGAAATGTAACAGTTGGTGATATAATAATGACGTCGACATTGTATACTATTATACTGTAGTGATGTATATTGAACTAGGTTAGGTTACAACGAAGGACATTGCGTACAGATCTCCCAACTTTTAACAGTTTCTCCAGCGTCCTTAAGCCTTACAGACTTTCCTCTGAGCCTCATTAATATTTTACGTCTACGTTTATTAGTAAAAGTTGAGCTATCCATAAAATTACAGTATTACGACTATTTATGGCAAGCAAAAAATCCATAAAAACATTGACTTGAAATATTAGTATTTTGTTAAAAAATTCACACTGTTCAAATTTAGGAACATTTAACACTGAGAATTATTAAAACTTTTATTCTATTATCTAGTATTTTAATAATATTGTGTAATTTCATTACAGAAAATTGTACAACGAAACAGCTACTAAATTGTGAAATTGGGTAAATGTACACAGTTTGGAAGTTTAAACAAAACGTAAACAAAGTAACTTATACTAAGATGGGAATTAAACAAAACAATATTAATAAGAAACGAACACAAGTGTCTCCACAATTACAACTAATGTTTCAAAAGTAACTAAACTCTTTTTAAACTAAAATAATAATATAGCCATATTCATTTGCTTAAAATGGCACCTTTCGATTCACTTCGTTAAACATTGCTATTTTGTGCATTCATACAAATATGGCGACAGATGTAGGAAAATATAGCTAATGAAAAACGGAAAATTGAAGAATAGACAAACAATATAATTGATAATTTAAGCTACAGTATGGAAAATATCCTGAGTGGTATGTGACTATTTCATTGTGATTGTTCCGTTTGTATGTGTATGTCCTGGTAAGATTTTGTCTATTTGATAAATATTAAACAAGAAAATATACTAGAAAAAAAATAACTTGTCTCATTTCGCTCTGACGGAATGACATGAGACAAGTTGCCTTTTTCGAGTATATTTTCTTGTTTATTATTTAGCACATAATAAAAATAGCATTGTAAAATGCAAAATTAAAAAGTTATAATTTTGTCTATTGTTGATATCCGGGTTAATTCTGCTGTGACTGTGCTGCTGGCAATTTTGTTGAATACATTTAAACTTTTTACCTATTGGTGCTTCGGTCAGTCTTAACTTCAATCGTCAAAAAAACACATAAATATAACAAAAAAAGTTATTTTGAAAAAAGCCTCATAAGCCAATCATAAATCTGTGTAAGTATATAATTTTTAATAGTTTTTCTCTAAATAGTTTTTAGTAATCTCGTATATATATCTAAGAGTGAGATCATGCAGGTAAAATAGAGAATAAATAAATTGCAAAACGCCGAAAAATGAACACAATGTTGAAAACAATATGCCTCTCATGTTACTTACTCGAACACTGTTCCTTTTTATAAATTTAAGCCTAATATATAAATTTACAGCACCAAGATTTTTCATCTTTTCTCAAAATATTTTTTCTCTTCGCCTTATTGTCACACATTAAACATAGTGTAAAAAGTCAGGAATCGTCACGTACCGCAGTATTGCACGAGGGCTCCGGAGGCCGATCGCTTATTATCGTAATATAGCACTATAGGAAACGACCTTCGCCCTGGACTGGAATGTCTAAGTTCGCGAGACTCGCGATCTGGTCGTGTCATGATCAATCCTATTCAAGATCGTTACAAGTTCAAAGATTAATAGTACAAAATAAATATTTACGAGTAATATAAATCTTAAAAGAGTTAACATAAAATATATCAACGAATCCCGTCAGAGAGATAAAATAAATGTATCAAAAAAGTTTCTAAAATAAGGAGATAAAAGTTTTAGACGTTGAACTGGTCTTTGAACTTGTAGAAGTCGATATTGTGGTGCGGCGGATTGAGCTTAGTATCGGGGCCGGTGGTGAGGTTCTGCGGCTGCGTCTGCTGAGGCGGCGCGCGCTGGCGCCGGTGGTAGATGCTCTTGTGGTTGTTGAGGGAGTTGAGCGTGCGGAACACCTTGTGGCAGAGGCTGCAGCGCGCCGAGTGCAGCGGCTGCAGGTGCTGCTGCTCCGTGTGCCGCTTGAGCGTGAGCCGCGTGGACAGCAGCTTGCCGCACACCTCGCAGCGGTGCCCCGCGCCCAGCGGCCCCACTGCGCCACACATAACAACCAACATTAGCGCATTAGTCACCACACCGCTGCACTCTCTCCAAAGGGTCCCATATCGGCGGAACCAATTGGCACAAACTACTCATTCAGAAACGCGACGCGAACCGATGCACGGAGCTGACTAATGCGCTGTCTTACAACAGTTGGTGGTTATGTGTGTACCGATCATAGATGTCCCAATTGGTTCCAGATATAGCTCTACGCTCGATATAAAAGTGAGTTATAGATACGATATATATAGAAGTTCTGCGATGCGCATGCAAGTACATGTATAAACTATGCTATGTACAAATGTTAGGAACATATCGCGTTACATTTCGTTTAACTTAACACAGGTCTACGGGCAAGAGTATGGCGTTTAGGTGGTTAAGATGGCAGCTCTGTTTCTTCGAATGGCATCGTGAATGGCAACGCGTGTCGGCGGCGTCAGTTGACGGGGAAGTAGGGGCCCTGGGCGGCGGGCGGCTGCTTGCGGTGATAGATGGACTTGTGGTTCCGGAGGCTGTTCAGGCTGGAGTAAACGCGCCGGCAAATGTTACACACTGGCTCCCGGGAGGGGCGCATGTGAACGTTCTGAATATGCCGTTTGAGCCGCGTGAGCGAGGACAAGCTCTTGTTACAGGGCTCGCATCGGTAATCTTCCTGGGGGGTGCGGGCGCCACCTGGTTACAACACAAGCAGTTAGCCCCTTCGAAGCTTCCGAACGCACTTTTAATGCACTCTCCATCGTGTAGCCTCTCTATCAAGCACCGCCACCCCCCTCGATGATAGCCATCCGTCGCGCCGTGTAAATGCGAAGCGGTATTAGTAACGCAACTATGTTCGAAGTCGATGCCTAATCTCTGACGCTCCAGCCCCGTGCTGGCGCGAGTGGCCCGTCAATTAATCGGTTGTTTTGATTACGACTCGCGAGCCGCGAGCAGGCCGGCCAGTTTCGAATGTCTTTCTTCAACAAAAACGTTAATATTCTTCAATGAAATAATTGAACGTATTATTAAATAATATGATACCACGATACCATTACTAAATTTCCATTGTCCGAATCTTGAATGTCCCCGGTTATTATTTTACATGCTATTTTCCCAAGACAATGCGATTAATGGTAATTCGAGAGTTTATTTAGAAACAAGAATGATTCATGGGATCCGCTATGCTTCGCATGAGTAAGTAAAAGTTGGCGGGAATCCGAAAGGCGGTCGAGTTTCTTGGAAACGAATTTTGAAATTTCTTCTTTTTTGCTTTTCATTACACAATTTGTTTTGTATCGTTTAATCAATAATTTACAGCCAATTGGGTCCGTATTACAGAGTAAAGTGCATTAAAATTATTATTTCCGTTATGTAACTAAATATTACTGGAATGGTCCAAAGAAAAATAAACGAAAAGATAATAATTAGGAAATCAAAGTTGCAAAAATTAAGAACGTTAAATAATAATTAAAAAAATCCTAAGTTGGAGACTGGGAGCGAGGGTTCTACCTAGCACACAATCAAGTCACATCTATAAAACAAGCTAGCATCTCCTGTATAGAGTACATTAATCTATGGTTACAATACAATAACATGCAGGCCACATTGCATTTTGGTTCAATGATAAACTCGATGACCAGAGTTGACAATCCTCCGACTAGGGAAAGGAACTTAACATATTCTACCTACGCGTGTCCATCGAACCAAAACACAAAAAGCTAAACATTAATACTTAATACAGAACACAGAGCAAAAATGAAGACAGATACAGAGGTTAATTTAGAGAATATATAATTATAATAGATAGAATATATACTTTATATAGATCACGATATTGCCTCATACATTTTAATATACAACCTATATGATAGATAAACCTAATAATGACAGAGCAGAGAGGAAGCGGTGATGGTGGCATACGACAGACAGTGCATTAAAAATATCGTTTGTTTCAATATATGTAGGTATGCATAAAATAAACTTGTTGCTAAACAAGCCAAAACTCACCTTGAGATGTGCTTGCCATGCTGTCGGGGACCAGGGGGTTCGCCAGACCTGCAATATATGCTATCGTTCATATGCATTCGGACTGCTACTCCTGGCTAATAAACTTTGAATGCACTAATGATCGTTTTAAGACATAAACCAATTATAATCTCATATTGCTTGCAAAATTACTCTTCAGAAATATAAAACATGGCCGCATCTTACGGTTCAACAAAGAAACAAATGAAAATTAAACCGATGAACAGAAATAAGTAGATAACTTGAAAAATTTAATTTAACAAAAAATGCCAAAAACTCTCATTAGTACATGTTAGCAAACATTATATTTACCAGACAATGATGTATCAGAGAGTGGTGCCATGCTGAATGGGTATGGCGGGAACTTCGTGTCGGATGGTGGCACAAATGGTGAGGGTGGTAGGTGAGGCGGTGGTGTGCGGTCGTCGGCCTCGGCCGAACTGCCGCGAGATGGTGGCCCTCCTCCCTGAGAAATTAAAGCGTAGACATTGAAGTGGAGATAATATTTTTGTTTGTCTTTAACGAATTTTGCACGTCGCGCTTTTTTGTACTTTTTCAGACGTACGGCTAAGTTTAGTGTTTTAAAATTATATACTTAACGTTCATAAGAATAATGTTAATTTAACTACATTGGTACTTAAGTTTTTTTTTAAATAGTTACATAAGATACGTACATCTTATGTTTTGGCGCGCACTGTTCATTGAAATAAAACAACTATATTTCCACGACCTAAGTTGTAATTGTCCGTATTTTTAGGTTTTTAGGGGTTTTTGATTTTCCCGACGTTTCGGCACCTTTCGATTCAGTCATAAGATTTTTTGTCACTCTCCAAAGTGATTTAATAAACTTATATGTGTTAATAAAGTGAAGTAGTCTCTATGGAAATCAAATTTAAGATGTTATTAATAACTATGTTCGAGTCTCATCAACTATTAAAGTTAGCGTTCCAATCTAACTTCGGAATGAGAAACTTTTTTTATGAAATGAGAAATTATTCTTAAAAATTTCGTCGTAGCGCTCAGATTTGTAATGGAAGGAATTCTAACGATTTCAGGTGAAATGATAACGACCTTTAGTTGAATACCTAATGAAACTTTTCATGCTTATAATCTCTAATGACAACGCGAATGGTACGTGTTTTTTGTCAAATAAATACAAGCAGGTACAATCGGGACACTTACCGGTTGATCAGTAGAGTTTATTTTAAAGAAAGTTATCTCAAAAAGTAATAGACTTATAGAAAATGTTTATATCACAAATAATAGAGCATTAAAGGGTATTTCATTTTATAAATAAATTATTTCTTTAATCTTAATACTTTCCGAAAAATCGTTTCTCAAAAAAATGTCTATTGATCGACCGGGAAGTTCCCGACTGTACCTACCTATGATCAAGTATTCTAGTCGACAGTAATATTATAAAGGCGTAAAGTTTGCGAGTTTGTTTGTAGAAAGTAATCTCTGATTTTGAAGATTGTTACCAGTAGAAAGCTACATTTGGCTATATTTCATCACAATAAAATTGTTTGGTGTCTAGCGAAGTAGACACGCTAGACAGCAAAAGGGATAATCAATGATTTTTCATGTCTCATATTCTGAAAGTAACTCATAACTTGCCTAAAATGCGGGTTGAAAGTGATATGTGGCGGCCCTAGGGCTGTAATAAATTTGAAAAAAGAATAGGGGGTGTCATGTCAAATCGATATCTGTAATCTCTTTGGACTTTTATTTACCAAAGGTATGTAGGCAAAGGCACAGAAGCCTATAGAGCTTAATTTGCTACATTATAAAAAAATTAAAATCGTAGAAACCTTACAAAAATTTTTTTAGAATATTCTGTTTGTTTTTACTTTCCTCATATTCAAAATGAAAAATAGAGTGTTTACTTCGGGTGTATGGACCCATAACAGTCTCGAACTATCGGCGCCCTTACTTCGTTCGGGCGCCAAAACACTCGACTGTTATGGGTGTCATACAGCCCTTGGTAAACAATCTACTATTAAAATTCGTCAACATTGTGTTGTTCTTGAGTTCACATAACACACATTTTAAATACCGATATAAATTCCATATTATTAAGCAGGCTTGTCTGAATACCTTCGCTGCCTAACAGCGATGACGAGTGTCGTCCTACTTCTGTCAAGTGTCATAATACTCGATTAGCGATCTGTCATCGGAGACACGGTGGTTCCCGGTACGGTTAGCTAGACGGTCGGTCTATACGCGGTACTGGCAAGGTTAAGAATTTGATACTAGTTGTGACTAATTAGAATTTCATTGATATAAAGTCAGGTATAAGGTTTGAATGATTGTTTTAAACGTGTTTGGATAGTTTCGTCAACAAGATTAACGCCCAGTAGATTGACTGTTTACCAAGCGGTGGCTTTTTTATAAGATTGAGAAAAATAAGTAATGTTTTTAGAATAATCTTTATAATACGAATTTTATATGGTGAAAAATGTTTTGATTTATGTTATTGCGGTACTTTCCCATGTTAGGTAGTTCCCATGAGTCTCGTGCGCACCAGAGCTAGCTGAGCACACCGCACCTTGGAGGCAGTGGGTGTCAAATAAACACAGCTGTCCCCAAGTGCATAACAATGTACATATGACATAACTATTAGTTGAATTGCCTTGTCCTTTATAAAAGTAAACAAAAACCGTTTCTTTAAGGATCTTAAGTAGTAGGTAATACACATGTTTCAAAAAGATAACACATGTTTCCAAAGGATACTAAAAATTATATCTGCTCTGCTACTCAGGAGGTTATGGAAGAGAAATTAAGAAACACGATACTTCATCAAGTAGAGCCAAGCTAACAAAGAAGGTCAGATTTCTACGTTGACTTATCCGGGGATCGAACCCGGGAAATTATTAGAGATGGCTCTTCTAAAAAAATCTAAACACGACCATAGAGGTCGACAAACAAAATGGTTGACTTTTACCAACTCACAAGTTGTCTGTGGTGCGAGTGTGGCGGCGTGTCGTCCGTGATCCTGTCCATGTCAGCGTTCGGCACGCAGATCATGTCCAGAGGCTCATTCTTCACCTCATCCATTAGGCGAGGAGACGGCGACGAGCTGCTGTTGGAGATTCCATTCCCATTGTTCCCGGACTCGTGAGCTCGGGTATTGTTGACCATCGGGTGGTTTTTGGTTGAAAAGTCATGTATTTGTGGTTGTTCTATATTATTGTTGTCGTGGCGCGGGCGCTTGATGACGTCTGGGGAGTTGTCTGCGGAGCGGGAGATGCGGCGCGGGGGGAGTGGGATGCGGCGCATGTTGCCGAGCATGTTGGGAATTGTTGTCGGGATCTGGAGTGCCTCTTCCAGTTTCTCGGAGTAGCTCGGCGTGTGCGCAGCGTGCGGCGTGTGCGCAGGGTGTGGTGGCGTGTGCGGCGAAGGCGCCGTGTTCGACGGCCGGACTGTCTGCAGCAGCGGCTGTTGACAAATTACTTGTTAGAAACATCATTTATCAATAAAAGAAACAAGACTTAGAATGAAAATAAAGTATTTTCAATAAATCAACTGATGGCATCTAATACAAATCTCAACTAAGGCATGGTTCAGAATATTCTCTTGTTAAAGTTAAAATGTATGAATGCCTTTGATTGTTACGGTTTTCCTTTCCTTTCTTTAGGCCTAGACATTTGCCGAAGGGATATAAGTGACTTTTAGTTCAGTGGTAGAGGGCTTTCAAATGTTGCTTGTTCGTAACACCTTATCTGTATTCAGGAAGTGCCGGGCCTACTCTTGACTTAACTTGATGTTCTAGAACTTTCTAGAAGCTATTCTTTAGGCTAAGGGATCGCGCATTTATACAACTTTCGAGCTGTGTACTTACCGCGATTTCAAGACAACTATACAGTTTTTAGTTGGTGAAAAAGTCGATCAGCGACTTTTTTGTCGAACAACTATCGAGTGAATAGTATGCGCGCTTCCATATATCCCTATTCATCTTCTTCTTATCGAGTGAGGATTAGTGGCCACCTCTGGTGTCAGAGCTTATCAAGCCGCCTATAAGGCCTCTGACTTGGCTTATCCCTATAGAAATAGGATTCACAACTAAATAGTTGTTCAACTAAAAGTTGTATATATGGGTTAGCCCCAACACGAGGCTAACCAAACCACCTGCACATCCTCGTCGGAGGACTTAAGCCGTCTTTTGGGAAGTGGAGAACTTTGTAGCTATTACTATTTTTCAACTGTTCTGTTCTACTCCAGGCAATACTCTCTAAGGTAACACGAGACTAACCTGCACATCCGCGTTCTGCGTGAGACCGGAGATGTGGACGATCTCAGCGGTCTTCAGGAAAGAGAATAGGCTCCTCTGGTGCCCATTGACCTCGCCGTGGTAGGCCAGAGACACGACAGGTCTTACCAGTCCTCAGGTAAGTAGAAACAAAATGTTTATGCTACTATTGGCTCTGGGGCGTCCTCAACTGTTCCAACCATTCTAGAACATACCAGACGCTACCCTCCAGGCTAACACGAGACTAACCACCTGCACATCCACGTTTTGCATGAGGCCGGAGACGCGGAGGACCTCGGCGGTTTTCAGGAAGGAGGAGAGGCTCCTCTGGCGCAAGTTGATGTAGCCGTGGTATGCCAGACATACGACAGGCCTTCGCAGTCCTTTAGGAAGTGGAGAGATACTGTTGACGCTGTAACTGTTTCTAGGGTGTCTTCAAGTGTTCCAACCATTCTAGAACATTCCAGACGCTACCCTCTAGGCTAATACGTGACTAACCACCTGCACATCCTCGTTCTGGGTGAGGCCGGAGACGCGGAGGACTTCAGCGGTTTTCAGGAAGGAGGAGAGGCTCCTCTGGTGCACGTTGACCTCGCCGTGGTAGATGAACTCGACGAGCGCGTGTAGGTCCGTGAAGGCCACGTCTTGGAGCACGATCACTGGGTGCTTGCATGGTGTTGACTGGAAAAGGTGGTTGGGGTTAAAAAAATATAAATAAATCACCACACCTATATTTTAGCCAAAGCTCAGTTTAATCAAGTAAGTACTTGTCTATAAAAACTAGATAACGGAGACAAATAGACATGTTCATATAATAAAACTTGTCTTTTAATGTGCGGGAATCGAAAGCGGGACCGCTGCACAGAAGGCAGCTATCTCCGCTGTGCTAAGGTACTGATTTTATTTATTTATACTACTATATGATACTATAGTATAACTTTCGATGCTATGAATGTTAAGTTGTTGGTGTATATAATTATGGTTTGAAAATTTTAAAATACAATAAACATAATATAACAAAAGCAGACAAGAAATAAAAAAGGCGGAATGATCCAGTAAGCTTAATGAGAACCTCTACGCAATCATGCCAATCAAAGTTAAAAATAATCATATTAAAATGGTGGGAAAAGTATTTTTTTTAATCCAATGCAACGCGGAAAAGGCAAATATCAACATAATAAATAAATAATTGGAAGTTGAAAAGCAGTTAAGTAATTCAATTAAACTAACTCACTCAAAACATTTTAAATCTGAGTAGCGTGCCGGTTTAAATGCGATTTCAGATATTCATGGAAATGTCCAAACAGATATTTGTAAACTGAATTTCAGATATTTTTTTAACCTCAAAACAAATATCAATCACACCTAACTGTGAGTGTTTCAATGGTTTAACGACTAAATATTTTTTCACATATTATAGGAGTCAAAAAGTATATTTGGTGTCAGGGTTGTCACTGTCAAAAACTAAAAAATTTTTTTTAATTAAACTTAATTTGAAAAATTGTATCATTGTCCCTGTACGACTGCGGCGCGGCAAAGACAGATTATTCTTAGCTAAGTATAGATTCAGAGAGTTGCTCACGATTTACTTCACATATAATATTTGTGGCATAATTACAATGAATGCGTATTTAATCTAATTTAGATTTTTCATAAAAACAAGATTTTGGAATTTTCAAGTATTCATTTGTTACGCTGAAGTGTTTCTAATATCTTTTAATTTAGGAATCTTTTAATTTTGTAATTTCCCTATAAAAATCAATTGTATTTTTTATGTATGTACTAATTCCTACGCTTTTTTAATGGCAGAAAATGTTTGCACTTTATTAATTGTACCATCTTATATAATACCATTTTCTAAGGAATAAATGATTCTGATTCTGATAGAAACATATAATAAGATAACCGTTGAGATGTAGAAATTTTTAAAAGTTACTGTTGTCTAATCTAATGATTTTATTATGATATTAATAGGTCTGTTAATATCATAATAAAATAATACACCTATTAATATCATAACAGACCTATTAATATCATAATAAAATCGTGCCATACGACATACGACCTAATTAATAGTACTTAACTTACCGTTAGTTGCAACCCTATTCAACGTATCAATTTGCGTGTGTACATCAAAGTGTTGCCAGCTAGGAAACGTGATTTATTAAAATGGCTATCGGTCAGCGAAAATAACGAATTCATAGAGTTTTAGCTGCCCGATACTCGATACTGGTTTAATGGCTTAGCGGTGTCGAGATCCAATACATTTTTAAAACCGTTTTTGAACGCCTGAAGTGGTGGTGTTTTAGTGAGCCAGCGAGAGTGAAAACAGTTTTGTTTTTTTTTCTGTTTTGCGAACTGAATATGGTTGTTGCTTTTTTAAAAGTTCTGGTTAAATTGGGTCTTTCAATCAAATGTAAGGTAAACATAATTAATAAAATGGCATTTTGAATGCTTACATTAAATAATATAAAATTTTATAAACACCAATGAACATATATTTTTTAATAAGTATACACATAAAATTAGTTTTATTTATTGCTATATTGTAATAAATAATAATAATAATAATTGCATACAATCACACCAATTATCTAGCCCACGTTAAGTTTCATGAAGAACTTGTGTTAAGGATACTAGATAACGGATAAACTACTTATATACTTTTTTTGTAAATACATACATAATATACATATTAAACACCCAGACCAAGTCAAATAGACATGTTCATGCACACAAATATTTGTCTTGTGCGGGGATCGAACCCGGGACCTCTGGCGCAGACGGCGGGTCGTCGGTCGTTGTCGTCGTTTCGTCATTATGTAGTTTCGTCATCAGCCATTGTTAATGTCCCCACTGCTGGGGCACTGGCCTTCCTTATGGATGGATAAGGAGACCGGGCCATGACCCACCACGCGGGCCCAATGCGGATTGGTGAGTTTTAACGACTGCAAAATGCATCTGGGACCAACGGCTTAACGTGCCTTCCGAAGCACGGAGGAGCTCGAGATAGTAAATTTATGGTCACCCATCCCGTGACCGACCATTGCGAAAGTTGCTTAACCTCAACAATCACAGTCCGAGCGCGCGAACCACTGCGATACGGGCTCCTTTTTTAGTTAAATATTCATTATAAGTAGGTATGAAATAAAGTTAGTTGTGCTATTGCCACTATGGAAGTAAATATTAAACTATGATTATCGAAAAGTGCAAAATTAAAGAAAAACAAAGTGATTTGTAACTAAGTACTCATATATTATCGCAGTGCACGTATCGTTTTGTGTGAGTGTTGGCGCGCCGAACGCATTTCGTGATTTCGCAACTACTAAGCAAGTCAGGTTGGCCGAGTGGTCTAAGGCGCCAGATTTAAGCTCTGGTTCCCGAGATGGGAGCGTGGGTTCGAACCCCACACCTGACAAAGCGTGGATTCTTCTTTTTATGTTTGTGATTGTTGCTCTTATTACTATTTTCTTGCTAAAAATATTATTAAAAAAAGTTTCTATCATAAATTTTTTTTTGGTTTTGTCACTAGTAAAGATTTTAGTAGGTATGTTTTGCGTGAAATTGCGATGTGTTAATTTACACTAAACTTACACAATATTTTGAATTAAAATTTGGGACACGCGTTGATGTCTTTGTGGTCCCGTGCCGTTCATATTACGTAAAGATAGTGTAAGTATTTTGTGCTCAGCAAAATGTTATCGTTTATTAATAGCTGGAAATACTTATATAAGATAGTTTATAATAAATTTTAAATAGAAAAATTATAATATAATAAATATGTTGTAATTGTTGTAATTTGTTGTGAGGTGAAAAATTGTGTGTTGCTCTCGGCAGAAAAGTTTTTAGCGTCCTGTACCTTTGAAATCCTTCACTTGCTCAGCTTTCAATAGAGGTAGCACGCCGCTAAATAACCAACTTTCCAGCCTTGCATAACAAATAACTATTGTAAGATTATATAGGTACAAGATGCTAAAAACTTTCTGCCGAGCGCAACACACAATTTTTTGCCTCACAACAGCGAGGAACATTTTATGGTTGTTTCCGAGGTCAACTTCCGGGTAAAAATTTCATTAAACATTAAGTTTAATCTAAATATACCTTATTCTCGTTGTTTTAATGATATGAAAAACTAAAATAACTAAATATATATATATATATATATATATATATATATATATATATATATATATATATATATATATATATATATATATATATATTATAGTTATTTCAGTTATTATGACATATATTTAGGTATTACATTAAAAAAGTACTTTACCGCGCTAGGCCGCAAAAAGCGATTTACTACGTGGAAACTGAATGACAAATCCTCCTTTTCCGAGCGTGAGAGGTGAAAATAACTATTCCCTGTACAGTAAACTGAAAAAGAACCAAAACGGTGCCCCAAAAAACTTACCTTAAGTAATTCTCTAAAATACGGGCTGCATGCCGACAGGACAACTCTGTGCGCTTTCAAGCTCTTCCCGTCACAAGCCAGGGTGACGTCAACAAAGTCCTCATCGTCGCGAAGGTTCTCGAACGCGCTGGTAATGCTGCTCTGGTAGTTGTTCCACCGGAGGCAGAAGTGCTGTGTGTCCACCATGGTTACGCCGGTGGTTAACGAGTCATGTGTCCGATTTGATCTGCGGGGAGAAAAGAGGTTGAGTCTGTGGTCGGCTGAAAGGTGTTGAAGCTAGGGCCGCAAAAAAAAGTTACATATTCTGAATTTCTGAGTGGAAGACAAAGTTAGCTTTTTTTTTCATTAATAAGATATTTAGCGCTTAAGGTTTTCGGAATTTTGGCTTTTTGACAATATGGGCACCAATACGCAATCTGAGATTTAAAGAAGAGCATTCAGACATTGAGAAATATCTACATACAATGTAACCTTCTTGTCAGTTTAAAAAGCCTTGAATTTTCTTACCAAGATAAGATTTTTTTTACTTAAGTCTAAGCTAAGTCTATTTGTATACAGGTTTTTTCTTTTCTTATTGCTATGCTTGAATATTCTAGGAGTTGGAGACTTGACGGGTTGTTTTAATTAACCTATTTCAAGTGCAAGTTTTTATAGAATATAAAAGTCAATAAGTAACAGAATTTAGAAATGTACTAATTATGCAATACACACAGAACTTGTTTTGTATTTTATGGAGAAAAACTAAATAACAATTATGGTTAAGAGGGGAGAGTACTGGTTCTCTGAGATACAGGCCAGGCTTAGTTCAGATACCAGTCTCTCCACAATCTTGTGCTATGTGACTTTATTTTCATATAATTTTTGTAAACTATGAGATTGTGTAGAAAAGAAATAAACAGTTATTTATTTATTTTAATTATTTATTATTATTACTTTAATAATTAGCTTCACAGTATTTATGCAATTACAATAAAAAAAGTACAAACGCACCTATGCACCCACAGAACCGATTAAAAAACGGGTCAAGCGTGATAAAAATGTCGTCTTGCATAGATACGTCGCGTGTTTTCTTACAGATTGAGTTATTGTTTGGCCTCTATTCAGATCGGCCTATATGTGATAAAGGCTTAATCAAATGAACAACAAGTGCACGTATCGTGTAGATGCAGCCTAAATTAAATTAAAAATTAAAAAACGTTTATTTGCCTCAAAAACATAGAAATGTTGATATATTACATATTTGAAAATTTTAAGAGCATGTAAGTATCTACTTAAATTTTAAGACAAAAGGGTATATGACTCAGTGACCGCGGGAAACCTACGATCCCAGCTATTCTCTCACAACCTCACTACATAAAATATTTATGTTGTGCCCTCATAGAGAGAGACACTACATACATAGCATTATATTTTGGAACATCGATAGCCAATAATTATAATTTTATTGATATGATATACATTATAGAAGAAAAAACAAAAATATATAAACAAGTTTCGTGACCAATCCTCAGTTTAAACCTAGCGCAAGAGTTTGCTGTGTAAGCAGCCATTCGCGACAATGTCTTCGAAAAGTTGGAAGAGTGTAGTTGAACTGGACTATACGAATATTGGTGGAGGCAAATTGTTAAGTATATAAGAATGGGCGGAAGGTTACATCTTCACAAATTATATAACATTGGTAGATACTTATATTTATATTTACACCCATATTCTAAGTCGTTCCTCCAATACTTTCTCGTCCTCGACTTAACGAAACCACATTGAAAACCTCTTCGAAATACTCCTCGAAATCGGTATTCTAAGTCATAACTCCGTAAGGACCTGGAGGAGTCAAAGAGTACGTAGCCACTCCGTGTTAGGCCTAGCGCACACTACCATTTTTACCCACGACGAGGTTGAGTGGAGTGTAAAAAGTTTTGGAGGAACGACTTAGAATATGGGGATTCAATCAACGTAAGGATTCAATTTTGCACAAAGATAAAAATGCAATGATCACTTCTGTGTTTCCTACGACAGCCACACACACCCATCCCGTGACCAACCGTTGCCATAGTTGCTTTACCCCCACAATCGCAGGCTGAGCACAATAGCTCCTCATATCTTTCATACAGGTTTGATAAAACGTTAAATGTTTTTAATACTAGTTGCGTTATATATATATATATTATATTCTGTTTATGTTTATGTTTAACCGCCTCTATGGTCTAGTGGTACAACCACCGGTATCAGACCCAGGGGACCCGGGTTCGATTCCCAGCGGGGGTACATATTGTATTCGGTTTGATTGGTGGTAGGACTCGTTGTAAGTCCGCCTGGCTAGCTACCACCATCTTATCTAAGTCTGACGCCATAACAATAATGTTTTCAGCATTGTTGTGTTCCGGCAGTTAGAGATAAGATAGCCAGTTCCTCAGTGATTTAGGATTCCGGGAGAGGCTCGCTTCCATCTTCAGCCTTATCAATACTTAACATCAGGTATGATGAAGGCTAAGAGTCTCCCCGTCGTTCATAAAAAAAAATGTAAAAAATATGTTATGTTATCATTTCTATCTATACAAAGTTCATGTATTGACAGTTGCGGATTGATACATGAAACATAATCAATGATCAATCAAATGCTATCTATGTATATTTTCATTTGAATGTATAGGTACTAATTAATTTACACTTTGACAATATAAAGAAAATATTAAAATTCTTCAAACAAATAAACTTATCAGATTGAAAGAGATATGAAAAATGGGCTTGATTTTTTTATTGTTAGTGAATGTAATTTATATTTGTATGTGCCGTGTGGTGACGGCCTAAGAATACAAGTGCCACCACTCCCTTACATGCCTGGGATGTCGTAAGAGTCGATTAAGAGGCTCGACGCATTGAACACCTGTGCGAGAGAAGGAAAACTTGAAACAAACCCTCTACCAACCCGTCTGACCAGCGTGGTAGCAGTAGGCTAATAGCCTCTTATGAATGCTACAATAGGCGTGAGCTAGGAAAGGCCTATGTCCAGCAGTGGATGTCCACAGGCTGATGATGTATGTAATTTATGGTTTAAATATTCAATAATCATAAATTTTATCTATCTATATATCAATTAATCTGATTATCACGTCAGGGAAAATGACCACAGCTGGGCATTGTGGTCCTTCTAGAATCTTTTTTATTATCTCATGATTATTTAAAAGTTTATCCTGTTGACCTGTAATCATGGCATTTGTCTAGATACAAGGTTTTACAGGAAAAAAACCGGCCAAGTTCGAGTCGCACTCGCGCACCGAGGGTTCCGTAAAATATTTTTTATTATATGATGTAACTAAAAATTTACGGTTTTATCTGTACTATAAGACGTTACTTCGTACCAAATTTCAAGATTCTAAGTTCACGGCAAGTACCCTGTAGGTTTTGATTCCCGTGTGAGTTTCGAAAATTTGCGGAAATTTGCGGCATAAACGGCTGTATCTTTTGGTTGCTTTGGCTTAGAAGTTTGATTTTTTCACTGCTCCAAGGGACAGACAGACCTGAGTATTAGATATAAATTTCAGTTTGATACCTCCACGCGTTCCTGAGAAAAACGGTCTTGACAGACGAACGGACGGACGGACGAACAACGAAGTGATCCTATAAGGGTTCCGTTTTTTCCTTTTGAGGTACGGAACCCTAAAAAAGCCTTTTGTTCGACACTAACGGCCGCTGCTACTTCTTTCGCGTTGACATTCTTCCAGGGGGCCTACCGCCATCTCCTAGCGCAGTATTGTTTCAATCTTACCATGCTATTTCGTACCACAAATCTCTCGAAGTAAGCTTGTTTTGTGACAGAAATTTAGTGACGTCTTCGCTTAATCATCGCCTCCAAAGTGTGAAGTGTGTCAAAATGTGACAACTTTAATAAAAACAAAACGTTCTTATGACATGATAGTTTCTATTAGGTTGTGGTAGACCCGCTGATCCGTGTGATTTTTTTTTATCCTGTATTTTCCATAGCTTTTTCATGTACGAATCTTAGCCTCAACCAAAATTCAATTTCTAGCTTCTTCCGATACTATCAAGCGAAGTATTTTGAGGTTTTATAAAAATCTTCACTAATTTATAAAAACGTAAAGTATATGAAGTTAAGTTTGTTTGTATGTAAGTAGTAATCTGTGGAACTAATGAACCGACTTTGATAATTCTTTCAGCATTCGAAAGGTACATTATTCTTAGTGACATAAGCTAAATATATTTGGTTGTGAGATAATTTCATTACAAGTATGAAAGTTTGACGCTCAGCGAACTGGGTACGGGTCAGCTTTTATATAAATGGTTAAAGCTCTAAAATAAACAAATAAAAATGGAACAAAAAAATAGTTAGTCGGTTCAAAGAAAACACGGTCTGAAGATTTATTTTAAACTGTGCGTTGTGATTGTGGACGGCCTAGCAAACTTTAGGCTGACCTTTGTAGTTGTTGGAAAACATATAATTCCTTATTTTCCTTTACTTCCTCTGTTAAAAAGAAACAAAGTTTTCCGAACTCCTTGAACTTAGTCTCATTGTTACTATTTTTTTCCTATTGTATTAGTATAAATTTGCTTTTTATTAACAATAATTTATATAATTCAAAATGTTGTCCATGACCATTACCGCATAGTAGGTTTTTTCAGACTTTAAATTAACAGTATAATTAAACATTTAGTGTTTATTTTTGGAAATGGCTGTTTCCGTTTTTCACAGAAATCCCGCCAACTTAAGTTTTTATTATTTGAAAGGTTTTCTATAGACAATTTTTGCCTTTAACGGCAAAGGAATCTTAACATTCAGCCTCGCGTTTTGACGTGTGTGATCTATTCTCTTATACCATGACCGAATGATACTATAGGTGTTGCCTTCTGTCGACGGTAACCCGACCTGCAGCATTGTCTACAGCTATAGACGGTCACTGTGTCTTATTGTCTACTTTATTTGTTTTCAAACTTCCACCTAACGGTTATCTGATTTTTTTTATGGACAAAGGGGAGTCTCTTAGCCTTCATCATACCTGATGTTAAGTTATGAAAAGGCTGAAGGTGGAAGCGCGCCGCTCCCGGAATCCTCAACCACTGAAGAAATTCGTGGTGTTTTTAAGTATACAATCTTTATTGTCTTGTTTAGAGGCGTATTTAATTGTTTGGAACAGGCTGCTGCCTGCGACTTTATCTGTTAGGAATTCAGTTTTGCGTGTCAATTTCTAATTAGTGTCGACATTAAAATGTAATGTTATCGATAAATAATGTTGCTTCGACAAAGAATTTATTGAATAGGTGGTTTCAAAGATTATCGAAATTGGAAATATCATAAAAAATCATATACTTAATGCATTTATTTAAATTTATTGAGAAATACTTGATCAAATAGAAGTGACCTCAATTTTATTTTACATTCACCACTTGAAATGATAAAGCTACGAATGTTATAATATGCACTCATTAATCATAATAAATTAATATTCAACGTAATAAATTAGTTATCTTAAGTGTTATTAAGTTTTTTTTTATTTGGGGGCTGTTAATGTTAGCCCCACAATTCTCAGAAATTGAAACTGGAACTTTACCTCAAAAGTTGTAAAATAATGTAAATGTTTTTATTTAATTGTTAACAGTATTTATTTATGTCAAAACTTACTAGCTTTAAACTCACCACAATCAACATCCCATTCTGCTATCACTTATTTATTTAAACAAAAAGCAATTTCACTTTTGAATCAAATTAATCAAACATGCACAAAAAACGTGCACTCATCGCTTATGATAATGCAACTAATATCAACTAATCATAGTTTCTAAATTGTTATCGGAGATAAAAATTCGCTATATCGCTAAAATATCGCGAATGTATGTAGGTACTTATACTATGATAAAAAACTGCTGCACATATTATATAACTTTATCATTTTCGCAATAAGATAGCAAATTGTATAGAACAATGCATGAGAATTTAATAAACAAAATTATACATAACGATTTCGACTGTTAGAATGATAAAACTGCAAAAAAAGTTCCTTCGTCGTGGCCAATGTCATACTTAAAAAACTAGGAAAAAAAGCGCGCCTATATATCTGACAGTCTGTAATACAGATAAAACGTTGTCTATGACTCAAAATGGAAGCAGGGCGATGCCATTTATGTACCATGATATACATAAAGCCACACTCTGGAAGTTTGTATTAAGGCGTTAAATGAACAAAAACCCTTTTGAATTGGTGACGAAGATAAATGGTTAAAACACAAATGGGGCAAAACGGCCATTTTGAAATAGATGTCCGTTTAAAAAAACGTGTGGTCCAAGTGAAAAACAATAGCAACACAAATAATTTGTCATAATATTGATTTTTTTTTAAGAAACGTGTTTTCGAAAAGTAGTAAGGCAATAATGTATCATTCAAATGAAATATTTAATTTTTGTTATTTGTGATTTAATCTTTTTCAATAAATCTATAACTTTTTGAAACCACGCTACGCCACAACCTCATCCGGGCTTACTCTATTGACGGGATCGCATTGAGGTCGATATTGAATGTAAATAACTAATTACTGATTTTTGACGTTGATTCGATTTTACTTGGCGCTAAAACGATTACTAAAGTACGCTTTATTTACTAATTTCAAGTATAATTTTTAAGTTTATTTACTTCTTTTAAGTCACAATTACTGACGTTTGACATTATTGCAATCTCGCAAGCAAGCAAGTCGCGGCAAGAGTAAGGGGGCTGGTCTGCCAGAAAGTCCCTCGATTGTATATTCTATCTAAGTATGAGATGCAATTACTTGAGAGGCAGTAGATTTAGGAATCAGAATTATTAACGAGTATCATAATTTTTTTATTTATTATTTTCTTGCTAAAAAAATTTACATAAATATAATAAATAATTATAATGATATTACGTACTAGCGGCAGCCCACGGCTTCACCCGCGTGATTCCCGTTCCCGTGGGAATATCGGGATAAAATTAATTTTGTTTATTCATTTATTAATGCATTTTTCATTTATAAAACGTATCTGTTTTAATCCAGATTATCTACTATATCTGTGCCTCATTTGATCCAAATCCGTTCAGTAGTTATAAAGCAAACAAACAAACAAACTGACATACGTTCATATTTATAATATAGGATTAGTAGAGATTTATTAACTTTTTTTTGTAGATTGTTGCAAAATACGCTTTAGTTTTGCGACTAGCTCACTCGCTACTTCTTATGAATTGGACCACAACTGAGGGTGTCTATCTTTTCATATACGCTGAATGCTTGTAAAAGAATTTGTGATGTGGTGAATCCTTTAATAGGTATTATTTGTATTCGGTGTTAAAGTGTACTTTTAAAATAGGTACAGTGAGTAGATAAGATATAAGTACATTAAAAAAGATATACTTATAGTAGGTTATAATACAGAACGCTATCGTAATCGATGTTGCAAAGCAAGATAGTTTTTCTTTTGAACACTATATTATTATATTTGGTTGGTGGTAGGACTTGTTGTAAGTCCGCCTGGCTAGCCACCACCATCTTATCTAAGCCTGACGCCATAACAAATGTTTTCAGCATTGTTGTGTTCCGGCAGTTCGAGATAAGATAGCCAGTTCCTCAGTGGTTGAGGATTCCGGGAGGGGCTCGCTTCCATCTTCAGCCTTATCAATACTTAACATCAGGTATGATGAAGGCTAAGAGTCTCCCCGTCGTTAATAAAAATAAAATCTGTTGTAGAATGGTGTTTTAACGTATTTCTGATTTATTTTTTTGTTTTTTCTACGGTCCAATAATATTCGATACCGGCGTTCCATAAAAGCAGAATCAAACTAAAAAACTAAGAATTATTAAGAATTTTAAAGCAAAACGTCTCAAACTCAAAACAAAATAATCAAACCACCGACTAACAAAACCACCGGTCCCAGAGGTCCCGGGTTCGATTCCCAGCGGGAGTACATATTGTATTCGGTTTGGTTGGTGGTAGGACTTGTTGTAAGTCCGCCTGGCTAGATAACAACACAATGTTTTCAGCATGTTGTGTGTCGGCAGTTAGTGATAAGACAGCCAGGACCTCAGTGATCGAGGATTCCAGGAGAGAGAGGAGCTATCATGCTTGACTGAGGTTTATTTATTTATTTTTATTTATTCAATTCAATATACTTATAGGCTGACAGAATACTCTAAAATGCCAGTAAGCTTAGTCTAACAATAATGTGAATTAATTAATTAGAATTACCTTATTTACAAATTCAGTACAATATAAGTTTCAGACGATCTCGACTTGAAACTCTTAATTCCGAAACTGACCATAAGTATATACGCAGTACTACATACTTATCGCTTTTGCTACAAGTTCTAAAGCTAAATAACAACTGGAATATCCTAAAAAGCAGGAAAAATAATATTCACAAATAGATTTATTCCGGGACCAACGACAGTGCGATTGTACTGTTATCAATATATTCGTTAGCGTTTATCGAGACCTAGACGTATCTTATCAACGTTAGGTCCACACCAAAACCTAGCGCTTCGAATTTACGAACGTATCGTAAAATAGATTTTTGTGGATTAGTCACGTAGTCAAGTCGATATTTATGATTTCTATCCATCAGTATTTCGGAAATATTTTGGACGCTATGCTACATTTGATTTAAATACAAATTATTTATTTATTACATTATGAATATGTTTGCGCGTTCGGATTACGGTTCTGGCAGTTAAGCAACTTTCGCAAAGGTCGGTCACGGGATGGGTGACCAAAAATGTATTACCTTGAGCTCCTTCGTGCTTTAGAATACTCGTTAAGCCGTTGGTATTGGCACCATTATGACTCTTTAACACAATCCCCATTTCTCCTTATCGGTCCATAAGGAACAGTTGTGCGTGGAGACTGCATAAAATAGCTGATGACGAGGCTAATGAATATGTTTGAGCGAAAGCTCCCATCGCATATGTTGACTTTAACGGTCATATGCAAAACCACTAAAGTGATGTAATTTATATGATACACTAGCGACAGCAGGTTTTACCCGCGTGGTTCCCGTTCCCGTGGGAATATCGAGATAAAAAGTTGAGTAAAGTAAGTCCACTTCTTTCAAATTTCATTCAAATCCATTCGGCAGTTTTAGCGTGAAAGAGAAACAAACAAAACCGCGAGCGACTGCTAGCTAAAGTACTAACTTTATAAAGTATTTTTGGTGCTATTGCAAAAAGCTGCGGCTATTGCAGTCATCCCAAAAGGTTTTATTCTTAAATTTGATATTCCATAAGGAACGAATAATGAGTTCGTGGGCCATGTTCGATCAGCTCCACGTCTGTGAACTGAATACCTGAGATTTTGTTCTATTCATGTTAGCTGTTTAAAAGCCTTTGTGTTTTGTTCGACAAATAGCAGTTGCACTACAAGATAGGTTTATTTGTTCGAGATAATTGCTGTAATTATAAACTTCATTTGCTGTGGACTGTACTTCTGCAATCATTAGATGAAAATGGTTCGAGGATTATTAAGTACTAGCGGCCGCCTGCGGTTTCACTCGCGTGGCTCCCGTTCCCGTGGGAATATCGGGATAAAAGTAGCCTATGTGTTAGTCCTACTTGAAGTACCTACATACCAAATTTCATGTAAATCCGTTCAGTAGTTTTTGTGTGAAAGAGGAACAAACAAATAAACTGACATACTTTCGCATTTATAGTAGTAGTAGTAGAATTGGTAGGTTAGTAGGATAATATATCGTCGTCGTCCTCTCAGACACATGACACCCACTGCTGGGTATAGGCCTCCCTCAAGGAACTCAACGACGATCGGTCCTGCGCTGCACACAACCAGCGGCTTCCCGCGACCTTCACCAGATTGTCGGTCCACCTTGTGGGGGGCCTACCCACGGAGCGTCGTCCGCGGTCGCCATTCCAGAACCTTTCCGCCCCCAACGTCCATCGGTTCTTCTTGCTATGTGTCCCGCCCACTGCCATTTCAGTTGAGCAATTCTTCGAGCGATGTCAGTAACTTTAGTTCTCCTGCAAATCTCCTCATTTCTGATTTGATCACGCAGGGAAACGCAGAGCATAGCTCTCTCCATTGCACGCTGAGTTACCTTGAGCCTCCTTATATAGGATAATATATAATATAATATAATAATTAAGTAAATGATACATTATAAAATAGTAGGATAGGATTATAAGTAGGATTTAATATACAGGTGACCGCAAATCCAGCCCTTGAACGCGCTCTTATCATGAATGTTTTAAGAGCTGTATTCGTTTTGTACAGTCAGCAGCTTGTCAGACTTAACACTTACACTAACACGAAAATCGTCGAAATAAAACATTGAAATAAAACAACTTTTACGGATAACAAACGCGCTACATTTTCACGAACTAAGTTGTAATTGTCCGTATTTTTAGGTTTTTTATGGGTTTTTTGATCTTAATTTCTTTATTTGATAGAATCAGGCGTTACTTGGCGGAAATCCATATCTTAGTAGAAAACGAAAAATATGTCGCGTAATTCCGCAATTACGCGACATATTTTTCGTTTTCTACTTAATTTCTTTATAAAGATGGAGGTCGGCCCGCTTTCGAAGTTTTCTTGGCAGCTTCTTTCTTCGAAGGTACTCCCAATTTGTGAACTGCCAGTAGATTCTTTAGTTTTCTCTTTTCTTAATAATAAAGAATTAAAATAACAATTAAATCAAAATATCAAATCAATAATAATTTGTGCCATAGTAAATGTCTAACCGTATCCGAATGAAAATAAATTAACTTTTCGAGGGTAGACTTATAAGTAGCCAGTCATCCCGTGACCACGGCAGCTGTAAAGGTGCTGAAACGTCGGGAAAATAAAAAAACCCCTAAAAACCAAAAAAATCGGGCAATTACAACTTAGTTCGTGAAAATATAGCGCATTTGATATCCGTAAAAGTTGTTTTATTTCAATGAACAGTGCGCACGAAAATCGTCATTAGGGCTCTAACGACGTCAAACTGAAAGTTGACCTACTGTCATGAGTACTTTAGTTAGATGTTAAATGCAGTGTTGCAATTGACAATAATTATCAATCAATATTACTGTCGTGTCGTTCAAGGACGCGATAATCAGGTTTTATCTAATAATTTATTACTTTCTCATTTCTGGCTTTATACTAAAAATTAGGTCCTATAAGTTAGATTAGCAAGACGTAAGTTGCATGCACGTTTAATTAGATAAAAATCCTACTTAATATAAATGCGAACGTACGTCAGATTGTTTGTTTGTTTGTTACTCTTTCACGATAAAACTACTGAACGGATTTGGATGAAATTTGGCGCAGAGATAGTAAATAGACTGGATTAAAATATAGGATACTTTTTATCTCGATATTCCAACGGGATTGGGAATAAAGCGGGCAAAACCGTGGGCGGTCGCTAGTATTCAGTATTTACGTTTTAAAAATAAGCCACCCAACTACTCAGAGGTCAAAGGTTCGATCCCTAACTATACACATCGATGTGTTGAACATAATCATATAATTTTTTTCGTGTCTGGGTGTTTTAAAGTATAGACTTAATTGAAAAATCTTCTTTGGTTATGATATCAGTTATACGTGTGCTTAAGCCACTAATCTCCAATTAGATCAGTAGGCCTAGCACGAATAACTATCGCAATAGTATCGAGGAAGTAAAGTAAAAAAATATATGTCATATTGAGCAGAGTTCCTACTGGACGTAAACGGAACTACAATTTCCTATAAATTTAAGTCATTACGTGCTCGATACTTACTCGATATTATTTCGATAGTTATTCATGCTAAGTCCACAGATCAATGTGTGTGTGGCTGGTATTTATTTAGGTGTTAATTTGTTTATTGCATCATCATAGCAATGGTACCTAATAGAATTAATGTTTTTTTTTAAATAAAAATAGAATTGAATTAAAAAATATGAATAATTTTAAATTGAATCGTAGGTTTGAACGCATCTCTTGTATATATTTTTTTTCTTTTTGATAATTTTAAATAGGAAAGTGTTTAAATTAAGTTGTTTTATGTTTGCTTTCTAATAGTTAAAATTGGCGCATGTTGTGGCAGCCTTTAAGTATGACAACGATTTGAAATGCTTATAGAATGTGCATTATTGTAAATGTGAATATCGTTTGTTATGTTGGTTGTCCTTAAATAAATAAATAAAATTCCTAAATATTTGCTAGTAAAATGACTGTCAATACCTTTATTATAATAAAACTAGGCGGGTAAGTACCTATTTCTTTTCTATGTACAACCGGGGATTTTCCCGGTTGACCAGTAGTTTTTTTGTTAAATATTTTCTCGGAAAGTAAGTAGGTTAAAAAATTTATTTAGTATTCAAATGAATTACTTATTAATGTTATATTAGTTGTGATAGAAACGTTTTCTATATATCTATTTTAAGTAATGCTTTTTTAATAAAGCTCTCAAAAAAATCTCTAATGCTTAACCTGGAAGTTCCACGACTGTACCTATATCAGGTTTCATTCTTTCTTTCAGGATATTGTGTGTCCGTTTGTTCTTGTCAGTTTCAAAATGTGCTTATATGTGCTAGGTTAAAATAATAAAGAAAAATTCAAAAGTGTTCAATATCAGATTATTGGACTAAAATATTTCAAGTTTTGCCTTTATGTTAAATTATGAAGTTTGTGCCTTAAAATATAGAGTGGAATTTTTCAGTCTATACCTATTCACTCATATTTAATATTTGGCTGTTTACGATTACAACACGTAGGTATCCATCAAAGTCATTCATGACAAAACGATTAACTTACCGCCCGAAAATATGTATATCCAGTCCACAAATAGAATATCTCCAAACACAAAAAACTACACAAGCAATAATATCAGTTAACTCTACTAAAATACTAACATTTAGGAGCATTTTTCGTGTGCATCGTGTTAAATTTGATAGTGCACTTGAATTTGGACGATAGGTATAACAAAATGGCGGTGTTATCGCGAAAAAGTCTAAAAATTTAGACTTATCTAGCTTAGTGTCAAAGCTATCAACATTCGGTGACCTGGCCGTTATCGCGTTGAGCATTGCGTTTGGTTTTATAGAGCGTTCTATAAAAATCTAGATATCAACAATTTGTTTTAACTAACGTTTCTATTAAGTATTATGTGCTAGCGTTTGAATACGTTTCAATGAGATTAGACTTCACTTATGTAATAAAGCTGAAATGCACTTTGGAACTACTCATTCATTTCATCATTCATCATCAGCCTGTGGACGTCCACCGCTGGACATAGGCCTCTTCTAGCTCACGCCTTTTGTGGCGTTCATAGGAGGTTATTAGCCTACTGCTACCACGCTGGCCAGACGGGTTGGTAGAGGGTTTGTGTCAGGTTTTCCTTCTCTCGCAAAGGTGTTCAATGCGTCGAGCCTCTTAGTCGACTCTTACGGCATCCCAGGCATGTAAAGGAGTGTTTGATGACACGTGTATTCTTAGGCCGTCACCACGGCACTTAACTACTACTGGAACTACTACTGGAACTACTAGTCAGATATGAATTATTATTATTGCATTTGATAGCTTGTATTCCAAATACAGTTCGATCACCGTAATTAGGATTAGTTAAAATTTTATAGCCCGTATTCCTACTAGGAAGTAGGAGTTAGTTCTTCATGTCAATTGACTGATTTCCCGATAGCAGCGCATTCGACAGATATCGATAATGTTAATACTTTACTTGATATCAAGTCTCACTGTGCAAGGGGTACTGATTCTTGAGGAAGGATTTGAGGCTATGTAATCAATAATGTAACCATCATAGCCCTATAATCTAAGGCAACGAGGAATTTTGAGGGACTCTATACGGAAAATGTACGTACTTCTTTGTCATAAAACTATAGAATGGTTATAGATGTTACAAATCAGCTAGGCGATTGCGTAAAGTCAATCGTATTAATTTGACAGATCATATTGTATCATTATTAAATGTCATTCCATACAAATCGCAGCCGATTGAATACGATATGAACTGTCAAATGAATAATTATAATTTACTTGACTATATCTTCAATATATTTCTTATAATCTTGGACATTGTATTGTAATTTGACTATTTTATATTTGTATTCATCACCAATGGCATTATATTCAATTAAACTTGTATTTCATATATTGTATAATGTTAAATTAACCAAAATGTAACAATAATTAATATTTAAATTTTGCACGTCGTCATATGTACGATAGAATATGTCAGAACGAACCAATTGTAACAACCACCACCACCATATTCTTGCAAATAAATGGATTTATTATTATTATTATTATTATTATTATTATTACGATTACCTTACGCAATCGCACCCCAGGCAATAAGATATACATTTCTTCATACCTTTACCTAGATTTGTAATGTACCAGAAACAGAAAAAGAATTTATGATTTTGCCTCGATACATTTTCTTTTTGAAATGACGCCCTTAAAATACGAATGTTCAAGATTATTCTCAAATGGGGTTTCATTTACTATTGGAAATTGGTTTAATTAGTGACACCAATAATATTTAGAATCCATCGAGTAGTTTAATTTCTCTTAAATCGCTGTAGTTATTTACTACGAAATCATTTGGTGTTTTTTTCGCCTGGGCCCTTATTCACTATGACCACTTAGCGATTCCTTGCTTAAACCACGCTAATGTCGTACTCGGTTTTGACATTTTCAAATGTCGTTTTCTCCATGATACTCCCAAATTATAAAGTTATTGTACAAGTACATGAAAGTCACAAGTTGTATAATTATTAAACAAGTAAAATAACTTTAAAAATGTCGAAATCAAATACGACATTCGTGTGGTTTGAGCAAGGAATCGGTAAGTGGTCATAGTGAATACGGGCCCTGATCTGCAAAATCTGTCTCTCTGGGAGCCCTTTGTCATTAGTATCTTGCTATAGTCGTACAGCGCTTTAACCGTCTCTGGCAATATGAGAGATACGATATGTGACTTGCGGGTTGGATATCGTCGATGCTCCTAATACCACAATAGCTCCTAACTACCATTTTCTATCAATGAATATTATGAACACTGAAATATTTTCTTCTGCTTATAGCTGCTATTTCCACAGAATTTAATAGCTATTTAAAAAGGGTAATTCCAGATAGAATAAACTTAGTCCACGCAAAATGAATTTTGAGTCTAATACATAAAAAAAAGTATAGTTAGGAGGAGGGAAGATTTCGTGAAAAATATAGTTAGGAGGTATTTGTCACTTCAACGACGATATGTCAAATCATTTTTATAAAAATAATTTTAAATATTCCTAAGTAATTTTCAATGCTTTTTTAAACTACTTACCAAAGTGCTCACGGCTTTCCTCTTATCTTTTTCCGCTACCTGCAGACAATAAAAAAAAACATATGTTTTATTTTTGTAATAAGCTAAATTAATACATTGAGATAAATTCTATACTTGTTTCCTTCTTACATATTAAGTTAGAGATGATTTGACTTTTCTAAAATAAAGATTATCTTAAAAAAATAATAAATGTGAACGAGAAATTGTAGTCGAAACAGTATGTGTTTTATTTTATGGCTCCAAAACTCTTGAGATTTTCAGAGGTTTCTTAACGCTGAATGAAATGAAAACATCTGGCTTTTTTTTATGAGCGACGAGGCAGCTCTTAGCTTTCATCATACCTGATGTTAAGTATTGATAAGGCTGAAGATGGAAGCCAGCCTCTCCCGGAGTCCTCAATCACTGAGGAACTGGCTATCTAATCTTTAGCTGCCGGAACACAACAATACTGAAAACATTGTTGTTATGGCGTCAGACTTAGATATGTTTATTCCTTACTAGCGGATCCTCGCGTGGTGCCCGTTGCCGTGGGAATATCTGGATAAAATATAGCCTATGTCACTCGGGAGGAATGTAGCTTTCTAATGGTCTAAGAATTTACTAAATCGGTCCAGTAGTTCCTGAGATTAGCGCGTTCAAACAAACAAACTCTTCAGCTTTAAGTATAGATTAAAATCTCTTACATCAATATCTTACGTAAGGAATCCCTTTAAATCCATCTCTTCCTTTATTTATTCCCGTGGATGACTTAATAACGTTAATAAAACACGATAACCCTACATTATCGTCAAAATACCTTACAGATATCGCAGAAGTTAACCCGTAACTTAGTCTCAAAACTTCTATGTACGTGACGTAAACGTAACCCGACCCAATAGGCGCTGTTCATAAACTACGTTATGTGACTACGTTACATTATTTCCGTAAACATACCGCACATAGGAACTATCCCGGCCAATAGGGGCAAAGGTCACGCGGCAGTCGACCAATCACAGACAGCCTTTCGGAATCCGAACTATGTACGCGCGAATGGAAAGTGAAAGTTACCAATCAGAGTTTGTCTAGCGATGTAGTAGTGCATGTGTGAACATGTGGAGCGTAGTATTATGAATGAAACCTCCAAGGCATTGTTTTAGATTTTACGATCTTGTAAACATGCGGGTTGACATCTAATAAATAAGTTGGGTAATATGTGAAGTGGGATCAAAGAGAATACTTGAGTTGGAGATCATAGATATAGTGTACTTCGTTCAATCGTGAAAGCTAAGCAACTTTCCCAGTGGTCGGTTATGGGATGGGTGACCAATTTTTTTTTTCTTTAGATTTTAAGACAAGATTCTTTAGTCTAACGTTAACTTTTAATATTTATAGCTATTATTACAATATTGAAAGTAAAGTTAAGTCATTCCCGAAAACTAAAACCTCGTTTAACCTGCTTTGAAAATAATGAAAACTGACAAAGTTTATGTCAATACCCCATTAGTTTGGCTAAAGTCCAAAAATCTCATTCACCTTATGCAAGGACTGAAAGTTCAAATATGACTACCACTTGCCAACAGACAAACTGACTCGTCTACAACTTGCTTCCTACCTCTATCTTTAGATAGTTATTTGGACATACGGCCTTAAACGTTAATCACTTTTTAAGCTATTGCATAGCTTTTATCGCGGGCTTTGAGCGCGGCGACCGAATCAAGAAATTCCGTAACGAAGAAAACCTAACACCCCTTACTTTGGTTGCTTATTACGATTGTGAATAATAAAATGGTCAATGATGAAAAAAACTGTATGAAAATTTGTGTAAAAATATAATTTCTTTTTAAAATCTAGTACTTTATAAAGTTGAAATTTAACCAAACATAAAGAATCATCTTATACTAGAAATAAAGCAAATATACAAGTACTACCGCTGTTAAACCCGCGTGGTTACCGTTCCCGTGGGAATATCGGGATAAAAAGTACCCTATGTTTTATTCTAGACTATCTTCTATCTGCATGCCAAATTTCATCCAAATCGCTTCAGTAGTTTTTTGTGAAAGAGTTACAAACATCCAAACATGACCACAAAATTTTGCATTTATAATATTAGTAGGATAGGATAGGATTTTTTGCACAGCTATATAAAACTGTTTGCGCCAACCAGGAGGTCTACTTTCTAAGCACGAAACCCGTAGTTTCGGCCTAAGTTACGTACGTTTCCTACTCCGTATCACCTACGGACAGCTTATTAGTTCGGAGACCCGAACTAAGAATGAATGAGAATACGTTTTGACATTGTCCCTACTCCCAATGTGTTTGTGCCGTTTGTCCAAAACTAATTCATCCGAAATCAATAGAGAATTCAAGCGCCCACGGCCGCGCTTTAGGCGGTACCCCCACCGAAAGTGGCGCCGCGTTGAATTTTATTTAATATCGTAATTCTAATTCACCATTTTAATAAAACTAAACGTGGATTTTTTAGAGCCCATTGTCTTGTATTTTTAGAAGGTATCGCTACATCTCGTCATAGTCATTCGTAGAAGTAGATAGCAAATGTGTCAAAAACGGCCACTTTTAGCAGTTTTGCTATTTACTTCTAGCAGTGACTACGAGGGAATGTAATGATACCGTCTAAAAATACTAGACTATGGGCTCTAAAAATTCCACGTAAAGTTTTATTAAAATTGTGTATTAGAATTACGATATTAAATAAAATTCAACGCGGCGCCACTTTCGGTGGGGGTACCGCCTTAACAGACTGATCGTATTCGATCACGTTTGTTAAGCAAAGTTCGGCCCGGTCAGGTGACGGGTGGGTGACCGTAAAGTGGCATTACAACTGAGCGCTTCCGTGCTGTTGTCATTTGATTACAGTCGTTAAGTCAAGTCAGAGGCCTTATAGGCGGCTTGATAAACTCTGACACCAGAGGTGGCCACTAATCCTCACTCGATAAGAAAGAGAATAGAGAGTAACCTCTATCCGTAGTTTCGGGTAGCTTACGGATGGGGGCCCGTATCTTAGTTGACGGGCTTAGAGAGTAGGCCTCCAGGATTCAAATCTAGGAGCATATAGGTATGTATTATTAGTAGGGTCATTATATTAAACAGTCGTCAATATCCGTTTATATTTTTTTGCATTAAAATTGTAATCTAACAGCATAAAAAGAGCAATGACCTGGGTTG
Organism: Chrysoteuchia culmella; assembly: GCA_910589605.1. Lineage (NCBI taxonomy): Eukaryota > Metazoa > Arthropoda > Insecta > Lepidoptera > Crambidae > Chrysoteuchia > Chrysoteuchia culmella. The sequence goes on from OU342651.1 coordinate 21,966,411, forward strand.
TACAGTATTGTTATATAAAATGCATAATAGATAAGGAATCATTTCTTCCTCATGTATTTTTCTATGAGTTTTTTGACCCTGGTCTGCCTACATAATATTTTTTATCAGCATTTATTTAGTACATTTAACGTCTGTTTAGTTGGAGTGAACAAGGAACATATTCTGACAACCTCCTGTGGAGTGGAACTTACACCGGTTTCAGTGTCCTGGGTTCGAGTTCCGGTAGGGGGAAATTTATGTACATATAATTTATTTTTGATGTTTGTTGAAAGTTTGGATTTTAGATTTTTGTTATGGAATCGCGTAAAAACAGCTGAATAATTTTGGAAAAAATCAACTCGGTCACAAGTGACTGGCTGGCCTACAGCGTATTACAAATATAAAAGTATTGGAGAATTTCGACGGTGGTCTGCAAGTCTTGGTAGCTCAGTGGTAAGAGCATTGGACCGGATTTCCAAAGGTAGTGGGTTCGAGTCCCATCTGAGAATTCACTTATGGCCGAGTAGATTTTTTCCAATATTTTTCTATTTAAAAATTATCATAAGTATAAAAATAGCATTGAAAAATGCAAATAATCAAAAATCATCGAATTTGGATAAAGTAAGGTATATTTTTAGCTTCGATCAAAACGTAGATTTACAGTTTTTAAAATCGTTCTGCCTAAGAATTTTCTGTAAGTCCATACGGATGAAGTCGCGGGCGGTAACTGGTAATAAATTATTTTTCAATTATTATAGAACAAAGGAGGAATGGCCTTCTGTAAAAAATAAGATTATTTCTACTGTTTCCATCGATGTGTGCATTGTTATTGTATATTATGCACATAAACGCAGATAAGGCGGTGATATATGAGTAAATACCTTGGATTTGTTTCGTTGGAAGCGAGCGCTAAGCATCTGGCTTAGATTATGCATCCCTAGTGTTGGGAAAAACTGAATCGATAAAAAACAGCTTTTAATTGAATATTGTTTTTAAAAGTGTCTCAGTGTATTGTGCTAATAGATTAAGAAGTAAACAAGAATGATTGTTTACGTTTTAATATTACAAAGAAAATTATTTGTTTTTTACAATTCATGTCTTTTAAGTATCATTTTGGCGTATTTAGCATTTTTGCATTTCCACTGTCAATAAAATATTTCATTATCTACTTACGTCTTATGTGCAATAAGTTGTAAGTATGTTTTCTATAAACGTTCGATTTACACGTAAAGATTTATAAATTGTTTTGTTAAAACGCTAAGCGGAAAAAGTACATACTTTTTATTATAAAACTATAGGACGCTTAAAGATGTTACAAATATGGTACTAATAATGATATATATTTCTTCACACCTTTATTTAGATTTGTAAAGTTTCAGAAACACGATTTTATGATTTTGCCTCGACCCTTTTTCTTTTAGAAAAACCCCTAAAAATATGAAAATTCAAGATTATTCTCATATGGGGTTACAACATTGACTATTGGAAATTGGTTTGATTAGTGGACACGAATAATATTTAGCATCCTATAGTTTAATTTCTCTTCTAATCGCTATAGTTATTTCCTACGAAGTGATTTCGCATTTTTTTTTTGCCGATTACTACAGCCAGAAAAAAACAAATTAATACACAAAATAGAAATGAAAGAAAAAGTCCTGCCAAAAAAAAAACCTATAGCGGGAGACCTTGCAACGAGAAGAACCGGCAAAAAACTCGTCAAGGGCTGTTTTTCAAATAGTGGAATACTGTAAAAAAGGGCATTTATAAAGAATTAATAATATCCACTATATATTAACTAAGATGTTTTAATTACTAAAATAAGCTAATGTTACTTGAATTGTCATTGGTCGCAATAAAATACATAATCTATCGATAATTTGCCTGCCTTTATCCCCTCACTCTGGCAGGACTAGCTATCAATATGCAAGGTATAACGGATATATCGTCCGATAAGATGACCGAATTATGCTAGATTACCACGTGACAATAGACAGTTTGAACGAGTAGGTTACTTACACATGACATACATTCGCGAATTTGCTATTTCATGGTCATAGAAATACTAGATAACGTCGGTACTATTAGACAAACAGAGTACGGTTATCGGCGACCCATTCATTACTATTCAGATAATCATTTGCTAAAAATAAAGTAGACACATTGGTTTTATCAGACAATTTTTGTATTATTTTAAGCTAGGTCCATAATAATTTGAAATCATATGGCGTGTTTTTTTTTTATAAATTAGATTTATTTTAGTAGTAATTGCAATATAATTTTAATAATATTATTATGTAAGCGTGTTAGTAATTGAATTATATTTACTTAGTATTTGACTTTTTTAACACTCTAACCCGACTTCTTTCGAATGGAATTTATTTATTTCCGCTTTTCTATGGGACTTTCATTTAATATTTCATATTATATCCAATATTAATTAGCATTTATCATCTCCATGACAAAATAATTAAAAGGTTTAGTGTTCCAAGCGTGGAAAGGCAAATTTACTATCATATAAAATCAGTATGGATTTCTCGACGTCTTTTTTTTATAAACAACGATTAGTCTCTTAGCCTTCATCATACCTAATGTTAAGTATTGATAAGGCTGAAGATGGAAGCGAGCCTCTCCCGGAATCCTCAATCACTGAGGAACTGGTTATCTTATCTCTAACTGCCGGAACACAACAATGCTGAAAACATTATTGTTATGGCGTCAGACTTAGATAAGATGGTGGTAGCTAGCCAGGCGGACTTACAACGAGTCCTACCACCAACCAAAATCTATTTTTCATGGACCACCAGACTATAATTTAAAGTCTTTCAAATCATCAAATGCTGTCATAGTGTACGTAAACAAAGGAGCGTGTCATATTTATTTGGCGGCAACTTCCTCTGCAATCACAAACAATACATATCTAGGTATCAAGTGCCACAAACAAAACGTTTAAATTAAACATTAGTTTACTTAAAGGAAACGGCTTTGTTTATTCATTCGATAATTGCGATCTAGTCGAATTCCATTTTTTTTACAGTTATTAAAGTTTCTTTAGGGCCTTTTTCATGAGTTCCTGAATAACTCATGTGGAGATGATTTGACATATTTTTCATATCACAAGTGTAAAGTTTTATGCGAAATAAGTTATTCAGAACTCATAGTCATAGAAGAGAAACAATCGTATTTGTTATCTTAATAAAATGTATCTTATATTTCAGCAGAAAAGTAATCAAAATGAGCCACACGTACTATTTTTGGAATATTGTATCGAATGCTAAAACAAATCAATCTCAATTCCAAAGAGGAAGGTCGAGTGTGCCAACACAAAATTTTCCAAGTAACACTGTTAGGTATCATAATGGGAATGCAGAGACAGCACTTCTAATTCATTGCACCGACGAGGAATCGATCGCGCAACCTCTTTCGGGAAAGACCAATGGACAATGGGCGCAGTCAGCGTTCACATGAATTGATCAACAAGTTATTAAACAAGGCCGATTGTCATCGAGAAAAATCTGAGTTTGCTATTTTGAGACAATTAAAGAAAACTTTGCTCTTAAATTACACCAAAGAGTTTGTGTTCGCTCTTTAAGGCTCTATACGACTGAAGCGAGATAGCAATGAGAGACCGATTTTGCAGATTAGGTGAAAAAAAACCACGAAATCACTTCGTAGTAAATAACTATAGAGATTAAAGAGAAATGAAACGACACGATACTGAATATAATTAGCGTCCACTAATTAAACCAATTTAAATAGTATTTGTAGCCGCATTTGGGAATAATCTTGAATTATCGTATTTTTAGGGGTCTTTTCGAAAAGAAAAAGTGTCTAGGCAATATCATAAAATCGTGTTTCTGAAACTTTACAAATCTAGATAAAGGTATGAAGGCATATGTATCTTATTACCAGATTTGTAACATCTCTAACGGTCCTATAGTTTTATAACAAAACATTTTCCATATAGCGTCTTTAGGTGGTACGACTTTCATACAAACAAACATTGCACAATTATTGGTTCATCATACCTTAATAATTAATAAATACATGCGCAACTAACTCGTTTCAGTTATTTGTTTGCGCGAAATAATAAAAAAAATGTACTTTCATACATGAGGTATATAAATGCGATGAGACACACATACGTAGACTTATTGAAATTACAAGATATTAGTTTATTCGTGATTTATGTAGTTGTTTTTGTTTTGTTTGTATGGAAGTCGTACCACCTTAAGGCTGATTTTTAAAAAGCAAAATTTTGACATAATTAATAGTTAGCTGCTCTTAAAGGTCAATATCAGTCAAAGAAAAATTAAAAATAAAACAACTGAGTTGGCCTTAGTTTCTTGAACTAAAAAATAAAATTACGAAATCGCAGCCAAATACATATAAACTCTTTATAGGTAGTTGTAAAAAAATGGCTATAGGGTTATTAGCAATTTGTAGGTAAATGTACCTTATGAAAAAAAAAAAATTACTACAATGTATAAAGCAATACAGTCCCAAGTTACTAACAAATTTCATAAGTTGCTTATGTTTAAAATGTGTAATACCATGTAAGTGAGTGAATTTCTTAAATGAGTCACATTTACTTCAAATGCGCTTATTTATATTTACAAATAATGTAATACATGTCATCGATGTAACACATTTCTGTATATTTCTCGGAATAGACCACACTGTTTGTTCATTAGTAGCTCTCTTATGACAATTTCTTAGATTTTTATATCTAACAATTTTAAGTTATTTGGGTGGTCTAGTAATTTTTAGTTAGCAGTGTAAATTGTGTGAGTGCAGGTATTTATTAATTTCGTGTTTTTACATAATACTATTATAGTACTGTTATGTTTTTTTTCGAGGATCTCGTGGTGCAGTGGTTGTTGAGTTTAAGCAACTTTCGCAATCGGTCACGGGATCAGTGACCAAAAATTGAATATCTCGAACTTTTCCGAGCTTCGAAAGGCACGTTAAGTCGTTGGTCCCGGCTGCATTTGCAGTCGTCAAAATGCCGGTCATGGCCCGTTCTCCTGATCCATCCATAAGGAAGGCCAGTGCCTCAGCAGTGGGACATTAAGAATGTCTGATGACGATCTTTTATTTCGCAATCGCTTAATCAAAGGGTTAGTTTGCTAGTTCTCACTACCGATTTTACTCGATAGATTACCAAGATAATTTTTGGAATTGACTTATTAATTTAATGAAAATAAAACCCCAGTAAAAATGTCTGTCAATCGATGTCTCCTATCGATTAAAGCTAAGTAGTTGTTTTTTTGTTATGAAAACAAATATTTGACTAGCATAGGAACCGCAGTACAGTCTACATAGTATCCTGTTTGAGTCAACACCGTCTAGGCCGTACGATAAAGTACTGTGACGTACAAAAACGTCTACTGCGAAATTATTAACATATTATGACTATAGTAGCTAGGCCCTACGATTTTTACAATAATCTAGAGAATACATTGCAACATTATGTAATTTGAAATTAAAAAATAAAATTTTGTGTATTATTATGATTCATCAAATTCAGTTCAGTGGTTTAGTTAAGAAAAGATAACAGACAGAAACTGTTGTATTTATCATGATACAAATTATATCCAAAGCTAAATATATTAGTATTAATTTAAGATTTTCAACAACTGCCACAAAATAAGTTTAGCGCTAAATATATTTTCGCTCTGTCACTTTTGACTCCAAACGAATGACTGTCATTGTCATTTTAAATATGTTTAGCCCTAATTGTGTTAAGTGACAACCCACTGAGCCAAAAACTGGACACTGGCGAAATCCAAAAGGGCACCGCCACTACATAAAAAGAAGAAAAAGAAGAATGTGTTTAGTGAGGTTGGTGAAAGTCGCCCTAATAGTTGTGTGTTTTTTTCATATAATAAGTAATTTAAGTTAGATTATCAATTTGATATACACTGTTAGACTATCTGCGTATTAGAAAGGACCGAGTACACTAACTGTCAATTTAATAATTATTATTTTGAACCGGTTTGCGCAGGGTACGCAGCGGATTGTCCCGGTTTTACGCTCCATTTTGCCTGCGAAAACCGGTATGTGCAGGCATGCTTTCAGTAATACGGAGCTTGTAGCCCGGACATTAAACATCGTTCCTTTCAACATCATCACCATTAACGATAAACTTATAATTGAATTATTCAATGGTAAAATAAAATTAATAAATTTATTGACACCAGTCCAAATTGCAATAATAAAAGCATAGAGGAAAAATTATCATAGTAATGTATTTGAAGTAATAATTTGTGTATTATTTCGAGACATTTGTGATAGTAACGAATACCTAATTAATTCGGAATTCGATGGTTAATATAATTTAGTGTTTAGTTTTTATATAGGCACATGATTTAAGTCAGGGTTTTTTGTAGATGACTTTATTGTGATTTTAACCACAATATTAAAATTGAATATATATTTTTATATTGTTACATTGATTTTTACTGTTACAACCAATGTCCAATTGTACAGTCGGAACTTCCCGGTCGAGCAGTAGAGTTTTATTGAGAAAGTTCGTAAAGTATAAGGGATAAAGAAATAATTTATTATTCAAATGAAATAGCTTTGTGATAAAAACATTATCTATAAATCTTTTACTTTTTTTTAATAATGCTCTCCAAATAACTCTACTGGCCTACCGGGGAGTTCCCGATTGTACTAACATAGCCAAACTATTGCCTGTCAAAAACACAAAATAAATAAAAAAGGAATAAAATAAACCAACTCTAAAAATACTAAATTGGGCGACAAAAAGGTTGGGTTGCGGTTGGGTTTAGTTTAGGTTAGATTGGCTACTAAGTTGCTCACTTAGGATTTTAGTTGCTGAAATAGTATTTTAATCAATCGGTTAAATACTACCCATAAACAAATATTACAATATACCTGTCCGAACTACGCTTCAAGTGTGTCACTTTTTTTTTTAAACCTTATAGATTTCACCCACCCATCTTTTTCCAAACCGCAGTGTACATTGCTTAGCTCGCCTACGTTCAGTTTGAAGACCTAGTAAGTACACAGATAAAGTCAGTTATAAGCGATAAATGTGAGCTATTTTTATCATTGAATATAATTTTTCAATTCTAGCCAAGTTGTTAGAAGCTAACTTCTTATCTAGGTTCAACGAATGGGGAATGATAAAAAACCACAGCCGATAGCTTCCTTTATGTAACATACTATATTATATGTGCACTCATCATAATCTGTATGTTGTGTTTTTATGATAAAATGGCTCGTGAATGCCTTAGTATTAAGTCTTGATAATTGAGAAGCTAGATGTATTAAGACAGTATCTTTAAGATGATGATATTACTTATTAATTATTTACAATACATTATTACTTTACTTGATTTGAAAACTATTATCATCAGTGAAATAAAACAACTTTTACGGATATCAAACGCGCTATATTTCACGAACTAAGTTATAATTGTCCGTATTTTTTGGGTTAAAGGGGTTTTTGATTTTTCTGACATTTCGGCACTTTTTCAGCTGCTGTGGTGACGTGATGACTTATTATCATCAGTTGGCTATCTAATGATAGTCGTTTCAACCCAGCCCCAGCTTCAGTGTACAACTTTAACATAATTGGTGAAAGTGCATTGTTTTGTTTTATAGAAAATACACACTTTACATTGATTTCTACTGTAACAGCCAATGTACTTACACAATAAACATACTCGAGTGACAAAATAGTGTCTTGCTTATCTATTGATGAGGAGTATGGACACAACGTCCCATACAATCTAACCGCCTCTGTGGTCTAGTGGTACAACCATCGGTATCAGACCCAGGGGTTCGATTACCAGCGGAGGTACATATTGTAATCGGTTTGGTTGGTGGTAGGACTTGTTGTAAGTCCGCCTGGCTAGCTACCACTATCTTATCTAAGTCTGAAACAATGTTTTCAGCCTTATATTGCTCTGGGTATATAGCCGGTTCCTCAGTGATTGAGAGTTCCGGGGCTCGCTTCCATCTTCAGCCTTATCAATACTTCACATCAGGTATGCTGAAGCCTAAGTCTCCCTGTCGTTCATAAAAAAATGCTGAATGGTTTTAAAGAAATAAAAAATGGAACAAGGGATTGACGTGTTCCTAAGCATGGAACATAATGAATTATTGGTCACCCATTCCTTGACCTACCATCGTCAAAGTTCCATAACCAAAAATTCTGTGTTTATTTAAGGTTTCTTTGAATAAAGATTATTTCATTTCAAGCAATCGAAATACCACTTCAACTTTTCTCGTATAACAGACTCTTTAATCATTTAAAATGTTTACATTTACAATTATAAGTTTTTTTATCAATACTAGAAAAAACAACAAGATTTGTATTTTTATGTAAAATAATATATTGAAAAATATATTTATTTTTATTCCATTACTCTTTCGCAACTGGATTTTTAATGAGATTTGGAGTCACTATACTAACTCATCTATTCTCACAATTTGTGTTGTTATTATCTAAGCTATATGATCTGACTAAGCCAAAATAGTCTTGCTAAGGCAGGCAGGAACATCTTGGCTACTACCATCATCAGCCTTAACTGGTCACTGCAAACTAAACAGGCACCAATTTCACATGAAAATGAGTGACACTGACGTTTGCCATCACTGCGGATTGGAGAGAGAAACACCCAAACATCTCCTATGTGACTGCGGCCCCTTAATTCACAAACGCAGTATCCACCTGGGCAAGCCATGAATATGAATAATCCATATAATTCTGCCAGAGGAACTAAAATCTATCAGAGCTAGGAAGATTTTAGACTTCCTGGAGGTAGGTTGAAAGAGATACTATAACTAGGTGGCGAGTTACAGTAGATCTTTTATGTCGCAGTGACTACAGTTCCGACTGGAGCTGCATCGCCCCTAAATCCTATAAACAATAATGCTACGATAGTCGTGGCGAAGCAAACGGACATTACTCCGTCACCTGCCTAAACAATAACGCCTAAAACTGCATTTCACGAGGAAAATTACAAATTAAACTGCATATTTAACGGCCAAAGCGATATCTGCGTGAGTCATGAAGTTCGCAATAACTAGACTGAACTTTACAAGGACAAGGCTAGGATTGTTTACTGGTTCATATGGGTTCACGCCGATTGTCTGCGCTCTAAATTGTGATTTGAATATTGTTATTGCTATTTATACATCTATTTACCTACATAATGTTATGATAATTTATTTGTAGAAAAATACTAGAAAAAACATATTTGAGGCATAACTTTTTTCACAGGCCGGATTTATAAGGTTTGGAAAAGACCTCAGAACCGTTTGTAGAGTTTAAGTATGGAAGCAATCCAGGGTCCCTAGTCAAAGTAACAATTCAAAAACGATAATGAAGATCGAAAAGAATTAAATGTATGTGATTGGCGGATTAGCGTAGGCCGCGCTAAATCAAGTGGTCTTACCGCAATTTAATTGGCGACTATAGACAATAACGATATCGTTTGACTACATTACGATATTACTTTTCCTACGGACCCTGATATCGAACAAAAGGAAACCCAGCTGTTTCATAAAAAGTAACCTCTGACAACTGTTTTATTTTTGCGGTTTTGGATTGCTTATAGGTTCGAAATGTCGTCGTTTATATTTCATAAACGATTTTCCGGTTTTTAGTAAAGATAAAATAACACTTTAGTACAGTACCGATGATCGACGACCTACTAGGAAAAAGAATATTGATAATTCGAACGATGTTCGCAGTTCGGTCTACTTTAATTTTGCATCATACTCCTAATATAACAAAGCGGAATTAAAGCATTGTCTGATTAAGGCGGTTCGATGAAATTCCCAAACTATAGGTATGGCTAATAAATTATAAATTATAATGGGTAGACTTATCATTCAGGGAAAGTAAAGTTTTATATGTAATATAATAAACCGATCGACTAAAAATTACTAAATTTCCAGGTTGGGTTGCGGAAAAACTAGGTTTTAGGTTAGATTGGTGATTAAGTTGCTCACCTAGTATGTTTGTCGGTCAAAAGTTTTTTAGTCGATCTGTTAATTACAACCCGTTTAATATTAGCGTGCGAATTATGACTTAAATTGTGCATTGCAAAAGCAATTCTAAGATAAAATATAAGAAAAACAAACAACATGTAAAAAATAATTAAAGAACTTTACAGACAGATATTGTGATATCTATAAAGCATTTTAACCTAACCTGACCAATCATTTGGTTTATTTGATCCGTTCGTTTTATTGTACAATAATCGTTCAATCAAAACTCAATAGAATCTTAGTGTATACTTAACCGATGGTCATAACTAGATCGTGTTACTGGCAGAAGTCAGCCAAACTATCATGTCTGTGTAAATATTATTGCTGAGAGATTTCTCTTGAAACACTATCAAATAGGTAATCTTGGACAAATACAGAAAAAGATGTTTAAGTTGCTTATGACTAGATTTTTCTTTAAATACAATGGTAAAGAAATTGTCATTCTGATCAACTACTTCTACCAATACGTTGACATCTAGTCAGCGTCTTCACATTATATTATAATTAACGTAGTTTCATATTTTTGTTTTGTAGTTTTGAATTGTACTTAAATGTTCAATTCACTGTTTTGCAATAGTATTCATCATTTTACAAAGCTGTCCATAAATATAATACGTTCTTATATTGGAATGTGCCATGGAAGTGTCATTGGTTCTTATATCACAGGGCTTTTCTATTTTAAGTACCACCAGCTACAATCTTTGTAATTGTTTCTGTGATTGTGTTTTCTGGGATAAATAAAGAACTTATTATATTATCGTCATCATCATTAGCCATTTTTAATTTCCCCACTGCTGGGGCACTGGCCTTCCTTATGGATAAGGAGAACGGGCCATGACCCACCACGCGGGCCCAATGCGGATTGGTGGGTTTTAACGAATGCAAATGGAGCAGTGACCAACGGCTTAACGTGCCTTCCGAGGCACGGAGGAGCTCACGATAGTAAATTTAAGTCACCCATCCCGTGTCCGACCTTTGCGAAAGTTGCTTAACCTCAATAATCGCAGGCCGAGCGCGCGAATCACTGCGCCACGGGCTCCTCCATTAAAGAACTTTACAGACAGATTATTATATTATATTATTCTTTATTTATAAACATATCTACGCTTTTGGGTCTAACATGTTTGAATATTTATGTTTATATTTAAGTTTTTTAATGTATTAGGTTAAGCAGTTGGTTTTCCAGTAAATAAATAAATAAATACTGGATATAACAATTACGAGTAGTTATTTTTTAAATCAGTGTTAAAAAACTTGTATTTTTTTAAATTCTTATTTGAAAGAAAGAAAAATATTTATTGACGCATACCACCAAGAAAAATAAAAAACAATCAAACCATAAAAGAAACCGTGTACAAACACCTGTATGTCGCCAACTAGGCACCCGCATCAGCATAATGTTACAGCGTCAGGAGACTGCCACTGCGATGCAGCGTTATATTTGCACTCTTTCATATGTTTTAAAGTGCTATATGATGATAACTTTTTGTTACGATATTTTATAGAAATTACATAAGCTAAGATAAGTACCTTATAATTATATCAAAATAATATTTTTTTAAATTAAAACGTAAATTAATTACTTTCAATGATGCATGCTGAAACTTTGGAGCGTACATTTATTGTTTATCATTCAAACATTTACTGTATATTTTCATACTATGTAAAGTCTATTATGCAAGGAAACAGCACATCTGTGTCAATAGCTTTACAGAAGTAACTTTCAAAACGAGGAAGAACATTACATTATTTGAAAAATTTATGCAAAATAGATTAATAAGTCGACTTGAACATATTTTTTTCACTCTTACACATCGTATTAATTAATATTCAAACAGAATTAAATAAATAATCTTTTGAAGTCATACCTATTTGTATACAATTCAAAAGATAATTATTGCGATGGCAAAACAACATTTTTTCAAATAATAATAATAATAAAAAAATCTTTAATACACAAGATAAAAACAAAACAAGTACAAAAAACGAACATACAATAGGCGGCCTTATTGCTGCATTGCAATCTCTTCCAACCTTGGGTGAAAGAAAACAGATAATAATGGTAATAGTTGAATGGGTGTACGAAGAAGGAGGAGAAAATGTATATATTAACAAATAGATGGATACTGAAAGAGAGAAAATATATCATAATTTATAAGTTAGGAGAAAGAGAAAGGAAATCTCCATCTTCAGCTTTATCAACTTAACATCAGGTATGATGAAGGCTAAGAGTCTCGCCGTCGTCCATAAAAAAAAACTTGGTCGCCAAAGGATTTTAGTCTGAGCCTCTGGTAGTGCATTCCAAAGCCGGACCGCGTGCACGGAAAAGGAACAGATTTTGGAGGAGTGACGAGGAAATTGTAGGGAGAGGTTAGAGGGAGAACGCAAAGTACAATGTGTAGATGTGGTATCAAAAGAGAAGCATTCTTTGAGGTGAAGTGGGGAGGTTGGTAGACAAAGGGTAGAGTAGAGAAGCTTGATTGTGTGTAAGTCCCTGCGCCGGCGAATAGGAAGCCAGTTAAGTTTACTACGGAAGGTTGAGACATGGTCATATTTGCGGAGGTTAAAGATAAATCTGATGCAGACACTTCGCAGACCTCTAGTTCGTTGAGAAGTTCTTCAGATAAATCGGCAAAAAATACGTAGACGACGTAATGACCCACACGCAGCGAATACTTTTTTCCTAACCCTTCCACATGAGGTCTCTAAGATAAGTGCTGGTCAAATATTATGCCAAGGTTTTAATATATTATATAATTATAATTATATAATCCTCGAAACGAAATGAGAGCTACCAATGATAATACATTGAGTTTTGGAAGGGTTAAGGGTAAGACCGTATGACTTACTCTAATAATTTATGTGAGCTAGGTCTATGTTAATAGTTGCAATTGCACGTGAAAGTTCAGGTAATGGTGCCTGTGTGTAGATCTGCAGATCATCAGCGTAGAGGTGATAGGAACTAGACAGGGATTGTGTGATGAAACGCCACCATGAGGAACACCGGCATTGATATCACACAACGTGGAGATGGATTTTTTTTAATATTTGTAATACAGGATATTTTGAGATGCTACGTATTTTTTCTACATCAATCCGGGATCGAATTTGAGACTATGATAGCCACACTATGAAAACCGGTATGCATACATATCAAAAGCGCGCTAGAACTTAAATTTTCGAGACTTTTCATTGCTAATAGTTACATATGCATTATATCGCGTAATTGATATCGAACTCGGGATCACGATACCCACACCGATAAAACCAGAATGGTTACAAACGTCTTCATCTACATCGAAGCTTGTCAAATGTGGCTCTAACTGATAAGACTTTTTGACGGCAATAGTTACAGATGTATTTAACGCGTAATTAGGATAGAATTCGATATAACGATAGTAACACTATAAATACTGGAATTCATATTATACATAGGTCGTCAACATCAAGTCTTAGAATTTTCGAGACTTTTCGAGCCAATAGCAACAGATGCATTACATTGCGAAATTGGGATCCAACTCGAGACCATAATAGTAACACTTTGACTACCGGAAATTAGAATTTTACATCAAAGGTCGTTAAATTTTCGAGACTTTTCGGCGCCAATAGTTACAAATGCAATATATCACGTAACTGGGATCGAAACCGAGACCATGATAGTAAAGGTGGGTACTGACCAACGTTACGAGGTGTAATGTAACATGTTACACAGCGAGCATTCGTACAGTCAGTACGTCGTATTACGGGGAAACCAGCGAGCAACGAGCCGCTCGTTGCTCGCTTTGAGTGCTCTACCCGGCTGTCGGTTTTTTGGCGAATCCTTTGACTGTTACGCGGTTCAGTCAGTACGCTGTTGCAAGTCGTATCTGTTGTAAATCCTATTCGTTGCTTTATCCTATATCTTGAAAATATATTGCATACTAGTATAGGAATCTCCTGTGGCATAAAAACGGAGCGTTAGTGCTAATCGTTCCGTGACAGTGATTGCTTTTCTATAATTTGTATCTTTTTTATGTACTTTTGGTAAAATTAAATTCAAGAGTTCTTCAAAATCGATCGGAGACATGCGTACAAAGTTTTTATACTGTCCAGTAATCATTTGGTTTTTTAATATTGCTATAAATGACAAACCATCACATACGCCTCTGTTTTTAAATAAGTTTCATGTCCAGTAACGTTTTTTCTTCTTCTTAATTAGGATGAATCAATAATTAATTAAGTGAACTGGCGGCGAAAGCGGAGCACAGAGTTTTGACGAGCATGTTACGCCGATTTTAGAACACAGCGTAACATGCTCGTTGCGAACACGCTCGATGCGAATGTTACATTACACCTCGTAACGTTGGTCAGTACCCACCTTAACACCACGAAAACCGGAATACATACTTATACATGAAAGGTCGTCAACGTCAGAAGTCTTTAAAGGTGATGTCCAAAAATGTATGCATTCTGGGCAACGTCTGTGTACAGTATACCAAAAGATAGTTAAAAATACGATAAACAGTTTCTAATTACTCAATTTCTTTAAAGCCGCTTTGTTTTCTGGTAGGAACAATAAATGTAATGCAAAAACCGATCAAAAATAAATCATGGCGGAAGATCTGTCACTGTCAGTTAATAGAAATACAGTTGAACACAGAGTAGAACCCAATAACAGTGAAACTGACAGTTGTTTTGAACGTCGTGAATATTGTTGGCTATACATATCGCTGCATCCTTGTTTCGAGTAAAAAATATTTATTTGTTTTTATTAATGAACTGAAACTGAACCATGCATTTCATAAAATTACTTGTATTTTTCTCAGAATCAGTTAATTTTTCTTTATCTTTAGAGGTGGTGTACAACCGAGGAACTTCCCGGTCGACCAGTAGAGATTTTTTGGAAAACGATTTCTCGAAAAGTACTAAGGTCAAAGAAATCATTTATTATTCAAATGAAATACCTCTTAATAGTCAATTATTTGTGACATAAACGTTTCCAATATTTATTTTACTTTTTAAATAAAGCTCACTGAAAAAACTCTACTGGTCAAATAATAATAATAATAATAAAAAATATAAAAAAAAGTATTGGAGAATTTCGACTGTGGTCCGCAAGTCTCGGTAGCTCAGCGGTTAGAGCATTAGACGGGATTACCAAAGGTCGTGGGTTCGATTCCCATCTGAGAATTCACTTGTGGCCGAGTTAATTTTTTCCAGTATTTTTCTATTTAAAATGTATCATAAGTATCTACTGGTCAAGTTCCCCGACTGTACATAGACGTGGCCCAAATTGGGCACATGTCCTTTTCGAGACTTTTCGGCGCCAACAGCTACAGATGCATTACATCGCGTAAATGGGCTAGACACCCTATGCACCGCCGAACCGGACCAGCTAAGCCGCGCGCAGACAGAGGGTCAAATACAGACTGGCTTGTAGACCCGACACGACACGAGACTAGTTTGTCTCACACCAGACGAGAGTGTGACGATTTTATTCTTTCATGGAAATTCATATTTTTCAAAATCGCAGACAACAGTTTTCTTTAAAATTACATCACCGTTTACAATATAACTGATTTACTTACACAATAGTTTTCAAATTTCGAAAGTATTTGGAAATAGTTTAATAACAAAAAGTTCAGTAAACTTTTCTGATATTCATTTATTACGAAACAATTTATTTGTTTGTTGCAAGCCTTAAGCTTACTGTGTGTTTGTTCCGACCCTCGAATGTGACTATTTCAGGATACATTTCTAATTCAAAATAAAATGTGTTATTGTTATTGTAGACTGATTATAAAACAATTTTTTGACAAATAATTGGGTTTCCCGAATCCCACACTAACCCCCATATTCTAAGTCGTTCCTCCAAAACTTTTTACACTCCACTCAACCTCGTCGTGGGTAAAAATGGTAGTGTGCGCTAGGCCTAACACAGAGTGGCTACGTACTCTTTGGCTCCTCCAGGTCCTTACAGAGTTATAACTTAGAATACCGATTTCGAGGAGTATTTCGAAGCGGTTTTCAATGAGGTTTCGTTAAGTCGAGGACGAGTAAGTTTTGGAGGAACGACTTAGAATATGGGTGTAAATAACTCCAATTTTTCTTTACAAAATAGTGTGTTAGATACTATAAGCTAATTTTATATTTATCATTGACATTTGTTGTTGCTTACAATCATGGCCAAAATATAAGATTATAAAATGATGGTGATGCTAATTGTTAGTAAAACCAATTTAAATTTAAAATCTAACACTAGAACCTAATATTTTTTATAGCTTATGCTAAGATAGATCTTCGCTTCCCAATCATAAATCTAAGCATTCTTTTATTATACTCGTATTTACAGTGTTTACATTGAATCAATCTCAGTTAGATTAGAATAAACGTTGACAATTAAAATATAAAATACATCAAAATGTTATAATTTTGGTCTAAATTTGTTACACACAGATTGAGAACAAAATTCTACACACACCAGTCTATATAACCTTTTTGTGGTTTAGCGTAAAATCAGAAATATAAATAATTCAGTAACATATATAACACATATATACATATATAACATACTAGAGGATCCTCGCGGTTTTACCCGCATGGTGCCCGTTCCCGTGGGAGTATCGGGATAAAATATAGCCTATGTCACTCGGGAGAAATGTAGCTTTCTAATGGTCTAAATTTTCTAAATCGGTCCAGTAGTTCCTGAGATTAGCGCGTTCAAACAAACAAACTCTTCAGCTTTATAATATTAGTTTATATATATACATATTTAATATAAAGTAACGTATAACATTAAATCTTATTTAATAATAAAAAAAACTGAAATAGTAGGTGAGCGACTTAGTCGCCAATCTTAGAAATTTAGTAATTTTTTGTCGATCGGTTTATTATATTCCATGCTAAAATATAGAAAAAAGTTGGATTATGGTTATAAAACGTACTACTGTCATAATTTGTAATTGAAAGTATAATAAGACAAATCAAGTTAACAACTTTAATACTTATGATAAATTTTAAATAGAAAAATATTGGAAAAAATTAACTCGGCCACAAGTGAATTCTCAGATGGGAATTACCAACTTTAGTTGACTTGTTGCAAGACAACACAAAACATACGAGTACTCACATTTCTATTTGGCCCGTTCCCCGGTTTTAGCGTCGTCACAGAAATTTAACATAACTATGTAAGAAATATAAATAAGTAACTTTAAATATTTTGGGATAAACTTAAATCTTCCTAAATACCATTATTAATTACTATGGGTACTAATAGATAATAGCCCTAACACTTATCTATTTTGTTGTAAATAATAACCAAAACCATAGAATATAAATATTTAAGTATGTTCATTATTTTAAATACTTGCCTTCTGTGGGTATCGAACCCAAGACGACATGATTGAACCACTACACCAAAGGCTTTTTCTTCTGAATATAAAAGCTTGAACATTATTCGTTTATCTTGTTTTAAGCAGAAATTCTTACTTATTGTAGATAATTTATTTTTTATGTTCAAATAAGATATATTGTATATGCATGTGCAATAAAAACAGTGACCTCAGATGTTTAATTATAAAGAATAACACAACTACTGAAGAGAATATTTAAAACTAACGAATTTTAAGTGCTAAAGCCAACTAAGAATATCCTGATAAGTCTAAGTCGTAAGTTTAATTATTTACTATTCATACAAAATGCTAGCAACAAAAATAATTAGGGGTTAATATAAAAATGTTTTTGGAAGTATGTTGTAACATACATCACATTATTTACCTCAAAAATAAGGTTTTAACTTAAAATGTGATTGCCAATAGACAAGCTTATTCAAGATTTCAGCATAAAGTTAAAAGAAAATTAAGTTCTGAGAAATCTTTGCGATAAAACGAATACAACATTTTCGTCTCAAGTTGAATGATTTTAAGTTAAAAATTACTCATTGAGTCAACTACTTCATATTTTTCATAAGAACTGCTATGATAAAATAATAAAATCTTATTTGATAACTTTACAAAGTAGTACAAGCATAACCATTGTGAGTAATGAAAGATAAAAAATATAAATTATAAAAGAACCATTGACTAAGATAGTTAGTTTTACTTAATAAGTATTACTATATCCTAAGCGTCGGTCGCTCTTATCAAAATAAGTAAAGGAATTTCAAAGTAAATTAACCTACAAGAACATGCGGCATTTTTCTTATTGTTTCATCACATTTAATTGTTTATTACATTTGCAAATAATAGTTTGGAAAAGGAGGAATTATTTGAATTTGTTGGTTGTGTAGTAACTTCAGGACGTAGACAACGTCTTGAATCAAAGCAACCGAACACCGCAGTTAAAGAAACGACAAACACATTCTTCTAGGAAGTTGCGACCACTCTCGTAACAATCATGATTCTGTCTGAATTCATCACCTAATTCACTTGTTTAATTACTTCTAATACAGATAAAGTAATTTAAAATCATTAGAAAAAAATTAGTTTCGAAATTCGACCGGAAAAGGAGAGCGAAAGTTTCGGCGCGTTCGAGTTTCATGAAAAAGTTTCACGGAATTTATTTTCTAAACTTAAGAATAAGAACTCTTTTGGCCAGTCTTAGTAATTAAATATAATTATGATTATTTAAAATTGGTGTGTACGCACGACAATAGCGCGCGTTGTCCTAAAACGAGGTTATCCGATTCGTTCTAACACATTTTTGTGCAAATAATTTTATCATCATGCCACGACCTTGCTCCCAGATATCACCAAATTTTGCTAGTTCTAACGTCACAGATAAAAGAGAAATAAAAAAAATTACTTACCTGTATTTTCTAAATTAGTTATCCTGGCACTGAACACAGCACTTATGAAATAAAAAAATTGGGTCGTGTTTGTAGCGGGCCGCGTAAGTGCAATGTGTGATTGTTTCGCGTACGGCGTTATGCACATCGCGCGCTCGCCGGCGGTCGCCGACTGGCGGCGCGCACGCACGCTCGGTTCCCCGCGCCCCCCTAAAAAATACGCCGCGAAAATATGGCGCGAGGCGATACGCAAAAACTGAAGGGGGTGCACGGCGTATCTCGCTGTGAGGCTGTATGCTAATCCATCGTGTGCTCGGGCCCTTTTTTCCGGGGTGGGGGGTGGGGATGCAATTAAAAAGCCGCGCGTGCGTGTGGGGGCGCGATTAGAAAGGAGACGGCGGACGGAATGAGTCTGTCACCGTTTTTTACTTTTTTCTAGTCTGGTGTTCTGTAGGTGCGGAATCGATGCGCGTCTGCAAGCGATGCCGTTTTGGTAATGAGGCGGGATTGATCGGAAATATGCGACCCTGTATTTTGACTTAAGTTTGAATTGATTAACTTTAAAAGGAAATGTTTTTCCGCAAATGAAAACTGTGCGTTTATTTTAAGCTACCTATTTTCTTCTAAGTTAGTAAAACGTCATACAATTCTTTGCAATGAATTACTTTTTAAGTTAAAAGTTACTTTTTGAGAAACTAAGTTCAAGAAATATCAACCATTAAATGAACTGTAACGTATTGTAAGGGCAATGATAGGTTTTGTAAGAAAACTCTTACAAAACCTATCATTACCGTTCAATACTAAAACTTAATTCTGCTTAGAAAATAAAACGTATTTTTTTTCAAAAAAAGAACTAAAGAAGTTTAGATTCCAACCCCAAAATTCTAAAATCGAATTCAACTGTTCCAAATTTGTCTGTTAGTGCAAACTTAACCGGCCAGTATTCGCTAGAATTATTAGCTATCATCGCGCAGCCCTCAAAAAAGGTTATTACAGACTTCTTTAATCTTCGAAAGCAAGTGAATTAAAGGAGTTTGGGTTTTATTGCGTGGCCTTAAGGGCTTTTGTTGGGCGGTCAAAAAAGTTTTGTATCCGTGGAGTGTCGATAGATAATAGGCAGGCAGTGCCCTTGTTTGTGCAACGGCGAGGACGCTGCAGGCTCGGAGCTCGCGCGTGCAGCCCTCGCGACCGACGCGCGAATGTGACGCGCGCG
Organism: Chrysoteuchia culmella; assembly: GCA_910589605.1. Classification (NCBI taxonomy): domain Eukaryota; kingdom Metazoa; phylum Arthropoda; class Insecta; order Lepidoptera; family Crambidae; genus Chrysoteuchia; species Chrysoteuchia culmella. The sequence goes on from OU342651.1 coordinate 21,986,396, forward strand.
CAAGAAAGCGAATGAACGTTTGATGTGTCACGGACTTTAGAGCTTTTTTAGCTATTGAAAAAATTTGCCGATATTTTCAATTTGCGATGATGATGAGCTTTCTTTCGTCTTGATTAGCTTTTGCAAGTTGGATGCCTAGAATTTGCAATAATAATTAGTTAAGGTATACTGATATTTTTATTTTAAATTGATGTGCTAGACTTTGTAAGAGATTTATCTACTGTGCTACAATTTATTAAAAAAAAAAAACTAAGAACTTAAACAAATATGACTTACTCATTAAGAGCATAATAACATGAAATAAAAAATCAAGGTAAACTTGAAGTGCGAAAAAAGTCGTGCAGGTTTAAGTAAGTGCTTAATTAACAAAAATTATAGACAATGCAAATAACGAAAACATAATTATGACAATCATCGCACTAAATAATGTTACCTACACTACCTAATTATTTTTTGTTACAATGCAATGAAGTAAAAAAAAGTTTCACTGGTCTCCATTCAGCTCTTCCAAAAACCAGATCGTGCGAAATTAAAATCTCGAATCATATACCATTAATAGGTCAACGGTCTTAGAGTGCAACTATAATTTATTACTTTTAAACGATTAATATGCAAGATTTGTCTAATGGCCAGCTCGCTCGCCTCTGCAGGACAGCTAGACCCTGCATCTTGGCATTCTTGACCAGTACCGAATTAGCATCATAATAGTTACTCGCGAGGGGCAAACTAATTGTTTGCGAGTGAGAAATTAAAACGAAATATTCGAGTCCGAAACTAATCACATATGCAATCTCTTTAGATAAAATCTATTGTAAATTTCATGTAAAAAAAAAAGTTTTTGAATAAGAAGCAATGCAGTTTCGGTATTAGCATAATAGTGAATTGCACGCATCACTTCCGGGAATGAGTAACAATAAAATATTTTAGAATCCGACAATTTGTAAAATGCTAATTTACTTTCTTAGTAATCTGTTTGTAAACATTTATTCTTAAATCCGTACAACTCACTATAATTTAAATAAAATTGTTGCGTAGTTTACAAAAAGGCTAGTTAATTAAAAAGTAGGATAATCACCACTTACCTTTACAGCAGCGAGAACAGCAACATGTAGAAAAAATAAGTCAACAGAAACAATCAACAAAACTTCAACAAAGTCACTAGGAGTCAATGTCCGAACGGTGGCGATAAACAAACCGAGCTGGGCGGCGAGAAAAATATTCACAAATAAAAACTAAATGTTTTTAAAAAATGGAACGGCGAAATTTCCCAATTCGGAGTTTGAAACGTCCAATGGAACGGAGCGCGCCGACCGTCCGGCCAATCCGTCACGCGACGAGTCCGGCCACACACGCACGTGAGAAACTTTACCGAACTTCCCCAAACTTTCCCGACACGCGTCCGATAGTTCGGGCCCCTGTAAACTGCTCTATTCCAAACTTTAATTTTTTTGACCGAACCCCTTGTTCCAAATTTAATTGCAAATACTAATTTGTAAATTTTTAAAGTTTATTTTTTTTCAGAGGCGTCCACCCGTCCGGTCGGGTCCGGCCGGTCTGCAATATTAACACGAGCCGCGTCCACCTTTTGTAATGAAACGTTCACACATGCTTCCGCATTACCGTCCCGATGCCATCAATAATGAAGCCGGGCGGGAAAAAACAAAACGGGGCACCTCTCCCGGCGAGGCGCCCGCCGACACTACAGCCTCCTCGTCAAAGATCAGAATTGCATATCTGGGTTGCGTTAATGAGCGGAGGGTGGGGGTGGGGGGGTCGAAAAAGTGGCACCGCTCGCGCGCGAATATAAATTCATCGCCAAAAAATCATTACGCGGGGGGTGGTATTACGGGCGCTCGCTGCGCGGGTTCGTTCGTATAGTTTTTAAATCGGGCTCTCATTCGGCGACGCGGCGCCGCGGCGGGCGGTACCGCGCGACTGCACCCGGCCTCCACCTGATGCACTATGACCGCTATCACGCATGCACACTTTCTTAAACTCCCAACTCGATCCAACTTTCGTACTCCAAACGATTTGAAAATCAAGCTACAAATAGGAAATTAAAAACTCACAGATCGACGGGAAATTAATGCGATCTTGCATGGGAGATGGATTGATTTTTTTTTAAAGAAAAGAGAGGAAAAAGCTTCCATCCACGTGTATGCAAATTCGTCGCTGTCGGCGACGATCGTAATCAATTTGTGCGTAGGAAGTGCGCACACTGGCGTACAACACACAGAGCGAGTCAAATTAAATCTAATACAAAATTGCGTTTTATGTTGCCGGTAGTGCGTGTGCGTGTGTGGGGTACAATGGGAGGTACACTGGCACACATTTTTCCGTATTACAAAATTAGAGAGTCTTTTCTACAATCTACAAATACGTAACGAAACGAAAATGTTTCGCAAAACTTTATTCGCAAGAGTTATCCTCGCGTGGCGCTCGTTCAAATCTTTTATGTCCTGTATAAAGCGCGAACTCGCTGACCCACAGAGCTTTTGACCGTAACCAACTTAATACCAGCCCATTCCCTTCAAAAAGATTTGCTGTAACATTTTTTTTATCAAAACCCGTCGTAAACACCTACTCCATTCAAAGTAATTAGTAACACACTAATTCTAAACCAACTGCCAGCATTCATAATTACTAATGACTAAAAAAGAAGTGTACACGGAAACATCCATCCGACTGTACTTTAAAAACCCACACAAGCTTAATGTTAAAAATGAATTACTAACACAACCCCACGCCTCCCCACTACACTCATTTTCATTTCGATGTTTTCGGGTTTTTGCGCAGACCCCCTCTGCCCCCCCTAGGGGGCGCCGCCCTATGAAAATAGGATATATTTTTATGTTTTATTTGCCCGGAAGCCTGGCTTAGTTGCATGTTTATTAGAAGTTTTTATTATTAGAACAATGCGGTCCGCGATTCCCGCTCTGATTCGCGATCGTGACAGCATGAGCTGCAGTCACGAATGTTTGTTTTCGACAGTTTATGACAGTCTTCTGTTTTTAAACTATTCGATTTTGTTGAATAGCTTTTACTTCTTAAATTTTGATGAAGACTCTATTCAAAAATCGAACTGGGGACGTCACTCTTTATTGTGAAAGAGGATGAATTTAAAAATAGGACGACATAAACAATTTGATTCTCTAAATTTAAATGAATAGAGAATATTTAGAGTTCGTTTTTTTGTCTCCTTTACCAAACCAATAATTAAAATATTTTACTCCAAGAATTACGAAACAAGACACAAGCAAAAGAAAAAATGAGAAAGCTGTGATAAATATTAAACAAGAAAATATACTAGAAAAAAGCAACTAGTCTCATGTCGCCCTGACGGGATTCGAACCCGCATCCTTGGGGGTCCGGCCCAATGCACTAACCAATTATGCTACAGAGACCTATGAGGACACGTCGAATCTTTCTAGTATATTCACCGTTCTAGCAACTAGTCTCATGTCGCCCTGACGGGCCGGACCCCCAAGGATGCGGGTTCGAATATTTATCACATAAAAATAGCATTGTAAAATGTAAAATTAAAATGTTATAATGAGAAAGCTCTTTAAACTATTAATTAGATTCACACAAACAATTATATCAATTCAAACTCATATAATTTTTTTAACACAACAACTACTGTTACGTATACATTTAATAAAAATATTCACAATTTTACTAGAAGAATGATGAAATCGGTTTAAAACAAAACAGTTCGACTACGACAGAGCTAGAAACATTGTTGGCTAGACAAAATACGTAGCAGCGTAGCGAGACTCGTAGCCGTCTCGTAGTCTGGTCAAAGAATTGTTGGTAGACAATATGAAATTTTCTCATACCATTAGATTTTGTGTTTTAGGATTGTGTATTGAATTATTGAATGTATTTAAGATGAATCATTAATATTGAGAGCCTAATAAACAGTGAGGAAAACACTGATGTTAATAAAGCATAAATTCATAGATGAACCAGTCACTTGTAATAGTTTTGCTATGGCTCGTTCTTAAATGTGGTTTTGATCTCTTTTGTTTGTAGATAACGTATAAAAAAAGGATGAAGCAAATTCGAATGATAATGTCAAAGATAATACTTACATTAAAAAAGCTTTTTTATGTATTGGGCTGTAAAATAGCTTATTAAGCTTCGAAATACTTTTGAAAGTTTTTTTTTAAATAACAGTTTGCAATGACTTTGACGTTAATTGGTTACATTTAGCAGCAAAATGCTTGAATAATACCCTCAATCTAGTATATCTATCGCAATGAAAATGCGTATTCCACAGCAAAGCGTTTATTGAAGCATAAAATAGAAAACCTAAAAAAAAAAACAAATTAATATATAAAAGTCGTTTGTACCAAATTTTTTTACAAATTTAAAAATTGGTCTTACCTGTAGAAGGCAACAGGTTTTCCTGGTTATGTAAGATTTGATGCTGGGTGATAATATAAAAGATTAAATTTGATACCGAGTTATTCTACTAAAATAAATTTGTGGACTCAATATGCAAATATCAAATTGTTATTTTTCAGAACTGTCATAATAAATTGACTTAAAGGCTCGTTAAACAAAAAGAAGGCTATACAATACATAGCATAAAAATATAGAATACGTCTCTACGTAACGTTACATATCTATGCACTCACATGGTTTCGGGGTCTTGTAAGATTTAAAAAAACAGAGCATAAGCATAAGAAAACCAGCAACAATGTCTTTTTATACAATCACCGTCAGAAAAATCGCAACTTAAAAAAAACTGACTTTTAAACTTAGTTTAACCTTATTTGGAATCAATTTATGAGGGAAATGTTGGATATCATTTGAAAGGTAACGAAAAGTACCCAAAATAATCAAAATAATAAAACTTTTTTTTAAATATTTATTTTATTTTAACAAAAAAAAAAGATAGTTTACAAAAAAATACCACGCCTTAATAATGCTTTTTGTACAAAAACAACTTAGAAAATACATTTTTTTAAGGTTTAGATTACCGATATCTGCCATTTGAACCTGCATTGACCCATTAAAACCCACAAATTGTAGGGCAATTGCTCAACCAGCGGCCCTTATAGAGGAACAAAATTGCATTTTATTATGTCACATTTTTGTTATTTATTATGCTTTTTAAATGCAATGAAATTTTGTTTATTAAGTTCATTTATTGGGCTTTCAAACAAGGCTATTATTGGTGGGAGTACAAGCCGTACAAACGTTTGTAAAGTGTTAATAGCGCTTAAGAAAATTTAAAAACGGTGCCATTTTTTTGACGTTAAGTGTATGTTGGTGAATGCGGTTGCCAACCCGTCTACTAAACGTGGCATTTATGGCTTAAATCATGTTTGGGGAAGAACTGCATCCAGCTGTGGGGTGACTTTCAACAATTATTATATACTAGCGGCAGCCAGCGGTTTCACCCGGGTTCTCGTCCCCGTGGGAATATCGGGATAAAAGTATCCTATGTGTTAATTTATTTTTATTTTTTATTTTTTTAAGAAAAGGACAGTTTACAAGACTCACACTTATACATAAGTGAAAAACATGATCGAGTACAAAAGACACGTAGTGTGGCCTTAGTTACAAACTGCCACGGCATGTTAGGTTCACAAAAAGCAGTATATGAAACAGTTCATGAAAATCAAAAAGTTATATAAACAAGTTATACAAAAAAAAAAGTAATTTAAACAAGTTATATAAACAAAAAAAAAGTTATATAAACAAGTTATACAAACAATCCAAGCAATGTACTATCTATGTACCAAGTTTCACGTTCAGTAGTTTAGCTTGAAAGAGTAACAAACACTTATGGTAGGATTAAATGAAATATTTCTTGTTTCCTTGTTTGTTTTAATAAACATTGTCTTTTCTCGCATGCAGGGAAAGGATGCTCTAAAAGCCATAATTTTGTTGTCATCCTTCATATTTCGATATTGCTACAATAGTTCGTGACGGCAGCGAATAGAGGCCTGATTAAAATACCGCCCTTGTAATGCTGATTTATGTTACCCGACAGCGAATCAGCCATAACTTGATTTGTGACATGGCATCAGAACACGACTTTTTCTTGATACATTTTAGGGTTAAACTGGGTAAGAAAAGAAAAAAATAATTAAACGACAACGTTAAGAAAAAAAAATTAAGCCAACCTTGTGAATAAAGCCTAATCACAGGTGTACTCTTAAAAAAACCGGCAATATGCGAGTAGGACTCGCGCACGAAGGGTTCCGTACTATTCCTATAAAAACGGCAAAAATATGACGATGTGATTTTTAAACAATAAAATATACTAGAAAAAAATCATCTTGTGCCATATCGCTCAGACGTTACTCGAACCCGCATCTTTGGGAGTCCAGTGTAGATTATTAGAGCATAGGGCCAGACTCCCAAAGGTGCGGATTCGAGTCCCATCTGAGCGATATGGGACACGTTGATTTTTTTCTAGTATATTTTATTGTTTAAAAATCACATCGTCATATTTTTTGCCGTTGGTACCTATATTTTCTTGTTAATAAATGTACTACATAAAAATAGCATTGAAAAATGCAAAAATAAAAACATAAAGCGCTGAAAGCAGTATCGCCTCGAAAACAAGCAAGCAAGCTGACAACAGGAAGAAAATCAAAATCATACAAAGCAAAATACGTATGATTTTGCGTTTCTGAGTTTGGCGCAAAAGAGTGATGACGCGTGACAACCAACTTACTACTTACAGTCTCTTCCTTGTGTTGTGTTTTTATTTTTTATTTTTTTATTTATGTACGAGTCGTTGAGACTCTTAGCCTTCATCATACCTGATGTTAAGTATTGATAAGGTTGAAGATGGAAGCGAGCCTCTGCCGGAATCCTCAGCCACTGAGGTTCTGTGGTATTAACAAATACCAATAGAATAAAGTACCCCTTTAAAAAGAATTAATACAATTTCCTCATTAACCGAGCAACTAATTACGTCGTCGATTGTACCGGGCGTATAATAAAAACAGAATGAACCTTAAAAAGCCTACATGAGACAGAAGATACAAGTCCATATTCGTCAGAGCAGGATGCGACACACGCACCAAATGAGCAGTCATTTTTCCACCAATGGTTGTATTATCGGAAAAACTACGCAGATGAAATTATTGCACGAGGTGCCACCCCCCACCATTATATTATATTTATTTTAAATACTTTTAATGCGGAACTGAAATGCGGTTCCGGTCCATATTTTTTATGGTTAACTAATTATCAGGTTTCATACTTAGCGTTAAAGTTTGATTTCATATTATTATGATTAACTATTGGCACCCGCGGTTTTACACACACAACATCGGGATTAAATGTATATTATGTTTCAATGCAGGCTATCCCAAGTAATATTAAAAATGCGTAACTGTGTTTGTTGTCCTACCATCACGCCTTAACTAAGCAACTTATCGAATTGATTTTTGGGCACAGAGTTAGTTAAAAAAACGACGAAGAACGAATTCTGTCGTCATAAATTAAGTATATGGACTTTCCACCTAAATTTCATATGTGTGCGGATGTTTTTTGTTATAGTATAGAACACCGTATATTATAAGACTCAATGTATTGTGATATAGTAAACATTTTGCAAAAGTCAGCAGTAGATAGTAATTGATATATTTATCATAATAAAAAAATCAATAAAGTCGTACCAGGCTGGAATAGGTATGTTAAGGAGGTACATGAAATAGCCAAAGCTAAGTTTGAAAACTGGATCTGGCATAGTAAACCGCTGCATGGGCATATTTACAATGAGATGTGCTTTGGTAGGAAAATTTTCAAAATAAATCTTATATTATCTTATCTGGGAGCCAAATTTCATCTAAATCCGTGTAGTAGTTTTTGAGTTTATTCGTTACAAAGATACATAGATTGCAGCGTTACATAGATAACCGCAAATTCGGCTTGCCTCAAACCTCAAACGCGGCGGTGAGCCACCAGGGCTCCTACCGCGCAAGTGGCGTCTCGGCATCAAAATCGGCTTCATTTGACAGATGGATGCGACACATTGCTGCATCTTTTTGACACAAATGAAAACTTACCAAAGACTAAGAGCAATATGTCACATCCATCTGTCAAATGAAGTCGATGACGATGACACTTGCACGGTAGGGGCCCTGGTCCACAGCACGCGGACCACCTCGCCCCTCCACGCCTTCGCGGCTCTAAATTGCACTCTAGGGGTAGGGCATATTATAAGACTAGGTGTCAGTATTACCAGAAATTCTTTTCGACACAGTAAATTATGAACAAAATTAAAGATTAAAAATACTAGAGAATTACGTGACAAAAAACCATTATGGAGCTAAAGAATTTTAGGGCTACCGATAGTTATTATGCCGATATTTATGCTTTTTAAAATAATGCCTTTAGATAAACTATGCCTAAAGAATATTATATATTTTGATAATTATGCCTAGTGAGTTAATGCCAAACGATTTTATGACGAAACAATATTATGCGAAAAGAAAGGACCCCGTCTAGCGATTATATTTTTTACATTATTATTAGTCTCCATTTACATAGTAGAAGGCCATTTGGGAAACAGGTAGCTGAATGACCTCAGGCAATTATTAAATAAATGCACACATAGTATTTAAATTTACTCTAATAAAACTTACCTTTAAAGTCGATTTGTTACTATTATCTGCAGTGTACCTTTAAAAACAAACACAAACAAATGGTTATTAACTACATTAATCGTAAGCAATAAGTATAAATGATTTTTAATAGAAAGATATATAGACTATACTAACTGACTATAGACTAAATTATACGAAAGTGAGCGGAATCGGATGATGCACAAAATCGCGATTTTGTCATGTCTTTTTTTAATGATTAACGTATAGTGCGTTTGATCATATATTCCCTTTTTTGTTAGGTTGGTATCAGAAATCGACAGGGGTGTCGATTTCTGTCAAAAGATTAGGTTAATTTAAGATTATAATTTGATGCAGATATTTTAAGTTTTGGATTCTGTGCGCTTAAGCGTGTGTGTCTATAAGCGGTGAAAGAAAAATGGTTTTGATTTGATGTTTCTAACACATTCGCGCCTTCTTGACATACAAGGTTACCAACCTAATAAAAAAGGGAATATAGGATGAAACGCACTCTAGAGACGCTTGCCTTCATTAAAGCTGTACACCCCTCTGTGTCTGATACTGGAGGTTGTTATCACTAGACCACAGAGGCGGTAAAAATATTTGTATCAAAAAACGAACCTGTGACATCTCATCATCACCGTACCAAATCCCGCAGCAAATGTAGGTTAGGTACATTCTGGGAACTTCCCGGTTGTACCTAGTCTGTCTTCTGTCGGAGCTAGGGACTCCACTCCGTTTCTTTTTGAGTGGTAGCTTAGTGAGTTTATTATTTTAATCTAATTACATATATGAAAGTAATTATTATTATTTTTAATTTATTTTGAATACGCTTTAAGATTATGACCTAGCTGATGCGTCTTCCAGTAACATTGTAAGTTGCGACTTACATTAATGTTTCATTTTATCTTTCTTTTTGTTGTTGTTGCCATTGTATATTTTTTATATTTATACACTATCATAAGTACCTGAAGTACGTCACTCTCATTCAAACGATTCTTCGGCGGTGTTGTGTGAGGCGGGTCGTCACGTTCGCTAAAATATGGTTGAGCGAAGCGATGGCTGGTTAATGCGTCATGCTCGTGAACGGGTGCCGCCAGCGGAAATGGTTCTATTTCAGTCAGCTTGTCTTAAAATTGTGCTTAGACCTTAAATATTTTCATCTAAAATAAATTGCTATTGACCTGTATGTACGTCACAACTTGCAGTACAGTAACCTTGTAATGTGAGAAATGTTATAATGTATGGTCCTTCCTTGCGAGTTGAAAATTGTTTACGGTTATGATAACCATAAAATGTACTATTATTTTAGTTTTTTGTTGTGATGAAAATTGATCTTACCCATGTGTTTAAGGTCAATTTTCAATTTAACGACTCTCAAATGAAAAAAACAGGGAGAAAAATATAGCCCTTGACAAGTTTCTTGCCGGTTCTTCTCGTTACAAGGTCTCCCGCCGGCGCCGTAGGGTTTGTAAACCGATGGCGTAGCTTCTTTGACGGTCATAAGTGCTTGTAACAGCCTAGACTGAATAAATGGTGTTGAATTTGAATTTAATAACTAGTAATGTAATGTAAGCGACATTACGGAACGCCACCGGCGCACGGTGTATACTCGTCGTTAAACTAGGAATGATAGCTTACTTAAAATAGTAAAATAAAGAAGTTGTCTTTACATGTGGCATGTTAGGTATTCACCTTTTTGAAACAAAAATGTGTTTTTGTGTTTTATTAAATTACTAATTTTATTTTTGCTCGATGTCAGAGCAACTCAACAATTATTAACTCAAGTTTGGTGATGTGATTTTTTTAGATGGTTGCTGTTGTGTTATATGTGTTTAGTTGGTTTTGTCATTTTTGATTTTAACTTAAAATACGGAACGAACGCTGTATGAATATCAAAAGCCCTCACGTTTTGAATAGATATATTATTGGTACTTTTATATAAAATTTACGTTTTAAATTATAAGGAAAACATCACAGAAAATACTGAATACTAGCCAAAGTTAGTGCTTACATTGGCTCTAAGTTGACACAGGTGTAGATTCTAACACGAACTAGAGTATTTGGGCAGCTGCAAAAATTTGCGCGTTTACGTAACGTCCCGCAATACTTGAACAGTAGTTAAGATGGTAACGAGGGTATAGGCACTCAATCATCAGCTATTTTTATGACCCCACTACTGGGGCCTTCTAAAGATGGATGAAGAGGTTGGGTCTATCCGCTACGCGGGCCCGAAGCTATTGGTATTGGTATTGGTGATGAGCTCTTTTCTCCGCATTTAGACTCTTATTTGGTCCGTTATGCGTGAACATAGCATATCGGTATGGCTAGTCAAGCCATCCCAGCTCCTTCCAGAAGCGCAGAAGCCTCCTGGGGCGTTCACATGCTTCTAGGAGCGACCTCACGTCTTTGAGGATTTCTGCCCGTTTTGCGGCCAAACCCACGCACTCCAGGATTACGTGGGCGGCTGTTTCCTCTGCGACCAGGCATCCCCTACATAGGGGGCTGTCTGTCGCATTCATGATGAATAGTTGTCGGTTTAAAGTTAGGTGACCTGTAAGTGATGGACCGAAGCTAACTCGACTGCCATTGCAACCGGATCCAACGGCTTAAGACGTTATACGGATAAATTACGTTTTGGGGAATATTTAGGATGGTTAGAGATGTTAAAGATGTGGTAATAAGATATTTATAATAATATATTTCTTCATAAGTACCTTTATCTAGATTTGCAAAGTTTGAGAAACATGATTTTATGATTTTGCCTCGACACTTTTTCTTTTCGGAAATACCTCGTCGTCGTCTCAGCCACATAACACCCACTGCTGGGTATAAGCCTCTCCCAAAAGGGGGGTTTGCCATAATCGCCACGCTTGGCAGGCGGGTTGGCGATCGCAGTATGCCAAGTTTGTAGGAGACGCTGCTGCCCGTCTCCTGAAGGCTGAGTCCCTTAGTCGCCTTTTACGACACCCACGGGATGAGACGGGATAGTACTATGCTAAGCCGCCACTACACAGCTAAGAAAACACACTACGGAAAGACCTAAAATACGAAAATTTTAAGGTTACATATTATGCAAAATCATAAAATCATGTTTCTGAAACTTTGCAAATTATACTGTTGGAAATTGGTTTAATTTGTGTACACCAATAGTAATTAGGAACGTGTAGTTTCAATTTCTCTTTAATCGCTAAAGTTATTACTACGAAGTGATTTTGTGGTTTTTTCGCCTAATCTGAAAAATCGGTCTCGTTCCCACGCGTGTCCTTTTTTCATTGCTATCTAGCTTCAGTCGTAAAGCGCCTTAACGTGTAATCTAAGGCACAGAGGGGCTAGAGGTACTCTTTTAGACACTGTTCCGTATTTGACCTTGCGGAAGTTGCTTAAAAATCGTAGGCCGAGAGCTTTAACCACTGCGCCACCGTGCGCCTCGGACACTTAAGACACTTACCGATTCGTAATGTTAAGGAATTCTGCCAAAGAATTTCGGCTGGTTTGTTAAAATAAATGTCATTTGTTAATTTTGGCCTTTGACTGTAAAATACCGTTTGAAAACATCGCAGATAATAACTTTTGTTGGATGGTTTAATAGGTCATAGTTTGGTTTGATTTTGTTCTTTGTGGTGTCATTTTCCAAAAAAAAAAACTCATTTCACGATTAAATGAATACTAAAACGAATAATATGTAAAAAAGTTAGTAAGTCTCAAAAAATAATCTGAATAATACTTTCACTTCTCTATTTTCTCCGCATGTGTACAAATAAATTTGTTTTCTCATTAATAATTTACAGAACCAAAGAGTAGAGTTCCCCCTTATGTTTATCTAGACGACCTGACCCTAAGCTATCATTCAGACGAACGGTATGATACCGACAAGTATGAAATACCCTTAATGGCTTAAAGCTTATTAGCGTTCCTTACGATAATACAGCTAAAATCTAAAAAAACATTAACAATTGTTAGTGTAAGGAAAAATATGTTAGTAGAATTGGGTCTTTGAAAGTATGGTAGCACTCGATTCAGTAATTTGCACAGTTTCAGACTATTTTGAGTGCAAACATTTGATGCTAGACATGTTCTTGAAGATGGCACTTGTAACCTTGTAAAGATCTGCACTGAACTGGTATGTCTCTAGAAGTTGCAGACTTAATTATGTATATTAATTACGGGTGTATTTTTTATGACTGCTTTGCAATTTTTATGCCATTAACTACTTTTTTTAAACTTAAAATGCATTCACCTATTTTACATATTGTGTCGTACCTATTTGTTCAAATTCAATTCTTTGTTAATTGAGTAAACGGATTAGTTTAAAAGAATTTCATGTATTATTCGAAAGGCAATCGATGTGTTGTAAAACTAGTCAAATATAAAAATAATAGAGGCCGGGCGCGGTTTCACCCGCGTGGTTCCCGTTCCCGTGGGAATTTTGGGATCAAAGCTATCCTATCTCTTAAGTTGGACCAGACTGCTCACGGTGTGCCAATTTAATTTAAAATCGGTTAAGTAGTTTAGGAGTCCATCGCGGACAAACATCGTGACAGGAGATTTATATATATTAAGGAGATTTATATATATTAAGATAAAAAGTTAATCTAAATTCTATCTAATTAAACCCTTTTGTAGCAAAAGTAGGTTACGTTACGTACGTATATTCCTTATTTATTCTCATTCGTTGCCATCTTTTCGATTTTATTATAATAAAAGTTAATTAGTCTAAACATAAGTTATTCATTCAATATATTTTCGATAACTAAATTACTTCAGCACGTACGAGCATTTAAGAAAGAAATTACAAATATTAATATCATTTGAGAAGAGAAGCAGAAATATTAAAATTGAATAACACACGCAAACCATGTGGAGACAATATGAAGACTCCGGGAACGTCGAAAGTGGAATTTAAATATGTAAGGAATTAGGAGTGGGGAGTGGGGGTTGAGGGTTGGGGGGTGGGTTTTTCAAAACTAGAAAGAGATGAACACGGGTTAGTATCGCGATCTGTGTGCATGCAGGACGCACATGTGATGTGCTTACACAGACACGTCTCGAGATATGTAGTTCGTTCAAGGAGAGTTTTTTCAAGAATGCTTGCAAAAATCTTGGCAAAAAGTACATTTCTTACGTCGCGTCGAGTCTAGCATTCCTTTCATTGCTTGTAGCGAGAAAGTAAGTTGGTACTAGATTTTTTTAGGAGTTTCGTAACGGATGGAGTTCTAATGGAGTAGCAGTAACCAGTATAACGAAAATATCGGGCTCGAAGAACAAAATCAAAATCTTGGAAAAACATTTTTTCTGTCAATAAATTGATTATTAGATGCTAAATAACACTATGAGTAGGTAATTTAAGGAACCAAACAACTATCCTACAATATGATAAAGTGAGTAAGAACATCCGTTCTTACTCATTCACGCTAAAACCCACTGAAATTAGACCCTTTATAATATAGCTAATTTATATTTCATTCTATATCGATATATACACAAAAACGAATGAAACAGCGGAGATAAAACCGCGGTACCTGCCTCTCGGTCTTTTTCATTCTAACTGCCTGTTACGATGAGCCTATATTGCCTGTGCCTTCTTACCTATTTCTAGATATAAAAAAGGTAATTATATTGTCTTAAGACATATCCCGTGACCCTTGAGCACGCAGCGGCCCACGCACGCGCCGTAATGAGCGCGCGCGGGGGGTAGTTAGACAATTTTACAACTGCTCCGCGCGCTGTTTTTTGGGAGACTCGCGTCGCTAGGTGTGTGCTCATAGATTAGACGACACTTGATAGGTTCTGCTAGTAGTTTAATGCCTACGATTGAGATCTTAGAGAGTCTTGTTATTGGTGTTCTAGCAAAGAAGGTAATAAACATAGAGCTATTTTGACAGAGAAATACGTACTCATATTTGTACGTTACAATAAATTACCCGCCTCTGTGGTCTAGAGGTACAGCCACCGGTATCAGACCCAGGGGTCCCAGGTTCGATTCCCAGCGGGGGTACATATTGTATTCGGTTTGGTTGGTGGTAGGACTTGTTCTAAGTCCGTCTGGCTAGCTACCACCATCTTATCTAAGTCTGACGCCATAACAACAATGTTTACATCATTGTTGTGTTCCGGCAGTTAGAGATAAGATAGCCAGTCCTCAGTGATTGAGGATTCCGGGAGAGGCTTGCTTCCATCTTCAGCCTTATCAATAGTTAACATCATGTATGATGAAGGCTAAGAGTCTCCCCGTCGTTAATAAAAATAATAATAAAAAATCTTAACTTATCTCTTTTATTGACCTAAAAATGAGAGTTCGGTCAATTTCTTTAAATACTTCCCATGATTTATTCACCAAGTATTTATTTTATTTTTTTATTTAACCCCTTATTTTTAAGTCTTTAACTGCCTACCTACGAGTTTAATCTCACTTTTAAACCGCGACTTTGTGTAACTAATAATTTGTTATAGAGTATGTTAAATACAAACTAGCAACTAACAAACAAATTAATTGTCCAACTTAATTATACTTACTATTGTGTAAAGGGAACGACAAACCAAATTCTCCGAGGAATAAAATCTGTATTTGGCAGAATCCTTCTATCAATCTAAGCATTACCTAATCTTTGGCACCACATGTAGGCGCGCAGAAATTTGCATATGTCGAAATAATTTAGGGGGTTGCCCCACACATCTATACCCGCTAATGCGGGCCCAGTATCGGCCCAGAGCAGAAATGGGGCAGACTCGACGAACCTATAACGATGTACTGTTTACCATTATTTTTCGGAAGTATTTCTTTGATTGAGTGCTAAAGAGATTCATAAGTAGTCATACAGGCTTTTAAAAAGATGTGGTTTTTGTTTGAGACGAATGAGTACATTATTCGTTAGGCGTTGCTTTGCAAAAACGCAACGTTTGCTATACGTAACGCAACGAAACGAGGTCCGCGTTCCGTTGCTTCGTACCGTGTTTGGTGCGTTGCGGTGACATTACAACGCACCGCGTCATTTATCTGAACTACAACGCAACTGTAACACTTCGACAATGTAAGGCAATACTATGCATTAAAAGAGCATATGAGGAGCCCGTCGCACAATGGTTCGCGCACTCGGCTTGCGATTGTTGAGGTTAAGCAACTTTCGCAATGGTCGGTCACGGGATGGGTGACCAAAAATGTACTATCTCAAGCTCCTCTGTGTTTCGGAAGGCACGTTTAGCCGTTGGTCCCGGCTGCATTTGCAGGCGTTAAAACCCACCAATCCGCATTGGGCTCGCGTGGTAGGTCATGGCCCGTTCTCCTTATCCAACCATAGTCAAAGCCAAAGTCAAGTCAATATCATTTATTCAGTCTAGGTTGTTACAAGCACTTATGAACGTCAAAGAAGCTATGCCATCGGTTCACAAACCCTACGGCGGGAGACCTTGTAACGAGAAGAACCGGCAAGAAACTCGTCAAGGGCTGTTTTTTTCTCCCTGTTTTATTTCATACAGAGTCGTCAAATTGAAAAATGACCTTAACATATCAGTAAAGTCAATTTCCATCACAAAAATAAATACTAATTATAATATAAAATTTTATGGTTATTGTAACCGTAAACAATTTTCAACTGGCAAAGAAAGACTTATCTATCATACATTACAACATTTCTCGCATTACAAGATTACTGTACTGCAAGTTGTGAGGAACATACAGGTCAGTATCAATTTATTTTAGAAAAAAAAAATTAACCTTTAAGCACAAGATTAAGATAAGCAGACTGAAGTAGACCCATTTCCGCTGGCGGCACCCGTTCACGAGCATGACGCATGAACCAGCCATCGCTTCGCTTGCATAAGCAAAGCAAGTGCCCTAGCAGTGGGGAAATTAAATATGACTGATGACGATAGAGAGCATCGCATGTTAACTCTAACTTATTAACGTGCTTGTTTTATTCTTGCATTTATACAAGTAAAATTGAGTGTTCAAAATATGTCGGCCTCCATTTTAAACTGAATAAAAAGTAATGAAAGGTAGTTCTTAAAAAAATATGTATTACAATTACTTTAATCTTCATAATACGGAAAAGGATCTTACTTTTCTCGGTCTGTAGTTTCTTGGCAGGCGTTCAATGTATTACAGTTTTAATGAAGACAAGTTATTTATATTAAGGGCCCGCTATAGGCCAACGAAAATCAGATTGCTTTACATGATCGTCTGTAATATCAATTTTAATGAAAAACTGAATTTCAAATTAAGATGCAGCAAACTACAGGACTAACACTAGTGACTATGTTACTCAAAAACACGATTGCATAAAATTTTCTCGATAGAAAAAAATTGCGAAGTTGCCCCCAAATCACTATAATTAACACGATAAATTGCTAGTATTCTAGTAATACATTAAAAATAAAGCTTGGAACTTTGTTGAATAATTACACTATAGATAAGGCAGGGCTTATGTTATATATTTTTTGTAAATAACCTTTAAATATCCTTTAAAAAAAGAATTTCCTTCATTTCTTCATTCCGGACCGGCCGAATGGGGCCGGAGATTTATATAGTAAATGCTGCCTTATTTCTCATAGAAATAAGGCAGCATTTACTTTGCAGTTCGCCGTTGCAGTTATTACTTTTCCTTTGGGCCTAGAGCGCGCCCTTAAGTAGTAATTATGTTAAGACTACAACTTGATAACGCTATTTCATTATTTTAATTTCTATCATCACGTTTGTCGTTCATTTTCAATGGTTTCACGTGTTTTTTGCCCGTTGATTTTTATATCAATTGCAGCTCCATCAAGCCTGTTGTCGAAGTATGTAAATCGTGTTGTGATACATGTATTGATACTAAAGATACAAGTGAATAATTTAATTATAAAATTACTAAACTGTGTTGCGTTTACTTGTGTTGCGTAGTGTACTTTATTATTTAAATGCTGTTCACGCCTATAAAGGCATATCATTACGATAAGGCGATACTCGAAAAAAATATGCTGAAGCTAAATGGCAATGAGAAAACGACGCGCACGGGAGCGAGACCGATTTTGTAGATTAGGCAAAAAAAAAAATTCGTATTAAAAAACTACAGCGATTTAAAAAAAATGCCTCTATATGGTCCTAAATCTGATTGCTGTCCACTTATTAAACCAATTTCCAATAGTGTAAGTAACCCCATTTAAGAATAATCTTGAATTTTCGTTTTTTTTAGAGGTCTTTTCGAAAAGAAAAGAAAGTGTTTTTGAAACTATACGAATCTAGATAAAGGTATGAAGAGAATATGTTATTACCAGATTTGTAACAACTGTAACCGTGCTATAGTTTTATATCAAAAAGTCCATACTTTTTCCGAGTAGCGCCTTAAGACTATTTATGCAAAATGTTTTAAATGTGAAATGATGTTGTCACTGGGGTACATATCAATAAATAAAATAAATAAAAATGTTAACAGTTGCAAACTATACAAAGTGTCAGAACATGTTTAAATCTAGAAAATCTATGTTTTACTGCCACACTCAGTTTAAGTAATTGAAGTGTCCTTTAAAGTTACAATTTTACCATTAATTCGGTTCTAAGGTCAGTAATTTCAGGAATGTAGAGATAATTAAATAAGAAAAGAAGTAAAAGCGAACGAAGTCGTATCTATGTTTTAGAAAGGTTACGTAAAATATCTGTAAGTCTAAGTTATTAATTAATTACTTAATTATAATGTCTTTATTAATGTAGAACGCTGTACCAGTTCATAATGACTCTCTCTAGAAGTAATGTCGTAGGCAGAAAGCTCGGTTAACGTTCTCCCAGTGTCGGATCTGTCTCAAAGAATATTACTCTAATATTTGAGGAAAATTTTCATTCATATTATTACGACGAAAGTATCGAAAAGTAGGGTGACTCTTGTTTTCATTACATAAATTTTATTTATTTATTTATTTCCACACTTACATCTATTATTACAGAATTAGAGTAACTACTATTTTAATCAGTTGAATATCAATTACATTATTATATTATACATATCTATTACAAATTATATATATAATTTTCTAACTGAGTTTTACCAGAAATAAGTTATATATAGTGTAAATATCCTTTTCACCTTACACGCTCGGAGAAGGAGGCTTTGTTATTCAATTACTGCGTGGAAAATCACATTTTGCGGCCTTGCGTGGTAAAGTATTTTTTTAATTTAAAACTTAAAAATATGTCCCCAAGCGTTCCGAATAGCACTATTGACTTTGTATGTTACATTTTATTCTTATTTTGAATAATTTATAATTAATTAATTATAATACTCCGTTTTGGTTTTATGATGTTATTTTATATATTATTATATATTTATTTACTGAAATCATAAAAACAATAACAATAACATTAAATTATTTGTTATATGAATGTTATATTTAGGCTGAGTATGATTTCATAACCTATGATTGGATTTCAGAACGTGACAACATTCAGATGGTTTCAGAGTGTGAACTATTTCACGCCTCTTGCTTGAAAAGTCGGTATTAAAGTTATTGTAGTAAGTTCCCGGTCCCGGCGGGATTATTACATAAAAGTTACCAATTATCATGTAGTCATCGCGCGATAGACGGTCGGTAGATCGGTCGGTTGCACTTCTATTAACTATATTGGTTATTTTTCTTGCCTTGGTTTTATAAAAAGGTTTTTTATTTCACAATTTTTAGTTACATCATGTACCGTTACTTACAATAAAAACCAGCCCATACACATCAACGATGTCATCTAGGTAAAACTACTTGCCAAAACGTAAAATATATTTTTCAGGATTATGAAAATACTACTAGTCAGATCTTCGTATAAATTATATGGGACTACATTTGAACTATGTTCTTTCAGATATAAAGAGAACTATTAAAATTGGTTATATTGAAATATACAAAAAATATATACAGTCTACTTAAAAACCTCCTCCTTTTTTGCAGTCGGTTAAAAATGTTACTACGTATGTGATCGCTGGCTAATCTCAATATAAATTGGTAGCAATAACAGGAACTAAATGAATGCACATTATAGTTTATCTAGTGTTCGGTAAAGGCAGCAAAGTAATGACAGTGAGGTTGCTATGGTGATACGTGACGTAGAACAAGTATCACGCAATTATTGCTAACGCATTACTCTTGCAAATATAGGTAACAAGGGAGCCGTTTTCGAGGAAGATACTGCACCATAGACTACATTTCACAGTGCATCAGATTACACAGATGGAAAAGCTGCAGATCGTGCTTGGTTAAGTGGACTTACAGAGGCCGATGTACAAAAGTGGACGATGATGGTCTGATGATGACGGTGAAGTCTTTTTTTAAATATATTTACTTTATCCGCCCGTGACTCCGTCCGCAAAGAATTAGGTTATAATACAATCCCGTTTTATTGCCTATCCCGAGGGAGTTTAAAAAAATCCTTTCTTAGTGCTCGCCTACATCGTTATAGGATCCTGTATGCAAAATTGCAGCTTAATCGGTACAGCCGTTTGGGCTGTGTGTTGTCTGTCAGTCTGTAACGGTATTGCTTTATTAGTACAGAAGATAATAGATATTCCCTTTTTGTCCTGTCAATTGTATCAATACCCTGGTCACCCTTGTGCAGGGGTGTGTTCTAGTAATTTTCCGATACATAAGCATCTCTCTATCTTAGCGTACACCTTATATTATAATTATGTAGCACTCTCGGCAGAACTCGCTGCCAGTCTTTGACTTTTAAATATTTGAACGTGTTATTGGAGATGAGAAACTTTGTCCTATACTTTAGGATAAGTTGTTGTAGTTAGGTTTTAATGGAAAGGTACCTTGATGTTTCTGCTTGGTAAGATGTTTCTTTCATATCGTATTAAACCGATGAAAAGATAAAAATATTTGTGATTCATCTTAATCCTAACAAATATTATAAATGCGAATGTGTGTTTGTTTGTACTTCCTTCACACCCTAACTAAGATCCAATATTTTTCTATTTAAAATTTACCCTAAGTATAAAACTAGCATTGAAAAATGCAAAAATTACAAAATCATAAATTATTGGCAGTTGCATCTTAATCGATCGTTAAACACCTGAAAAGATGTTTCTTTCGAATGCAAGGATATTCCTAGCATTGATGTGACAACGCTGGCCTACAGCGTATTAAAAATATAAAAGTATTGGAGAATTTCGACGGTGGTTGGCAGGTCTCGGTATTCCAAAGATAGCGGGTTCGATTCCCGTCTGAGAATTCACTTGTGGCCGAGTTAATTTTTTCCAATATTTTACTATTTAAAATTTACCCTAAGACCAATAGACTTGATTTTTGTCACAGAGTTAGTTGAAAGGATGGAAAGTAACATTGACTTTTCATCCCGATATTCCCACGGGAACGGAACCACGCGGGTGAAACTGGGGGCGGAAGATAGTTTCTTTATAATTTAGCTTGCGATGTTTTTTCTTTTTTTTTTGTAACATCTGGGCAGGCATAGTTGGATAAGAATTGAAGTAATATTTGTTTAAGTAAATGTTAGTGAAACTAATGTACACAGAGAAGGTGTTTAGGTAAATGTCATTTATACACCACCTGCATCTGTAGCACGTATTAAATATTAAGTATTCTCAATTTGAAAGTAAGCTATTAATTCCCGGAGGGAGCTAATGTTTTATTTTTCATTTATTTAAAGGACACCAAACATATTCATAATATATCATTTATAAAAATAAGTATTCGGATACAATCATTATGAATCCAACAACAATGCTGGCTACATTTTACATATTAGCTAGCATTAAGGTTGATCAAATCTTACTTAATATGACTACAGCTAGTTAGCTATTAGAAAGAAAGAAAGAAATATATTTATTAAGATTAACTAGTCTTAACATATTTTGCAATTTATTTTATTAACAGAGACATACATTATTCTAGATTTTGTGTATATGTGTGTATGTGCGTGTACGTGTGCGTAGGTATGTGCGTATTTTTAGTGCATAATTGCATAATTAAGTGCATAATTAAAGCCACTAAGTGCACATCAAAACTGTAAATTTGTGTACATTTCAGTATTCATGATAAATTATAAATAGAAAAATATTGGAAAAAATCAACTCGGCCACTAGTGAATTCTCAGATGGCACTCGTACCCACGACCTTTGGAATTCCGGTCCAATGCTCTTACCACTGAGCTACCGAGACTAGCGGACCACCGTCGAAATTCTCCATACTTTTATATTTTTAATACGCTGTATTGTTGCGTTGTCACGTCAATGCTAGGAATATCCTTGCATTCGAAAGAAACATCTTTTCAGATATTTAACGATCGATTAAGATGCAACTGCCAATAGTATATGGTTTTAGTTTTTTTGCATTTTTCCATGCTATTTTTATACTTATAATAAATTATAAATTGAAAAATAATAAAAAAAATCAACTCAGCCACAAGTGAATTCTCAGGTGAAAGTCTCAAGTGAGTTGTTTTTTCCAATATTTTTCAATTTATAATTTATCAGAAGTATAAAAATAGTAGTAGGCTAATATCCTCCTATGGACAGCACAATAGGCGTGAGCTAGGACAGGCCTATGTCCATGTCCAGTAGTGGACGTCCACAGGCTGATGATGATCATAAAAATAGTATTGTAAAATGCAAAAATTAAAAAAATCACACATTTCAGTGTTACTTCATTATAAGTTTAATTGAATAAAAATGTTTCATCGTATTAAGACCTGCGATATACAAACTTAACACACTAATTAAATTGCAACTGAATGACCACCACTTACAAAATATCTTGAAGTTCCTTAACCCCGATTGCAACGATATATTTATAACCAAACCAAACCACGAAATATATTTTGTTTCACAAAACACAACGTCCCAATCATCTCGAAACAAGCAACATTACGTTTTTATGGTTTCTATAATGCAGTACACTTATGTCAACATGAGTAGCGATCGTAAATCATCGGTTGAGCGGAGGGGCGCGGAACTTCGCTCAAACTATTCTACTCTTAGCTTAGAAAGGGGTAGACTTCGAACTTGACTTCGACCGATGCAAGGAAAATTTATAAACTGTACTTTTTTCACGACGTTCCTATGGGTGTTTTGATTAGTTTATGGTATTCTAACTGCCGCTCGTGGTTTCATCCTCGTGGTTCCCGTTCCCTTGGAAATATCGGGATAAAAAGTATCCAATGTTCATAACCAAGCTATCTATTATCTGTGTACCAAATTTTATTCAAATCCGTTCTGTAGTTTCGGAGCCTCTTCAATGCAAACGAACAAACAACAAAAATCAAATCTTTCCTCTTTATAATATAGTAACCTAACAGTTTTTTTTTCAGATCACGAAGAATTATTTTGATCAGGTTATGGTTGGTCTGGTCTTGACCTGCTTGAACTGTTTAATTTTTTCTTTTGTAATTGAGACATTGAAAATAACTTCATGTTTAAAACATTAAAACATTTTTTTCGGCAGCACGTGTATTATCAAATGGATCTTCGAAACGCGTAAAAAATTGACAGTTAGTTTTCTCTCACCATATGACCATAGTGTTATACCAAACTATAATACTGTTGTACCGACAGTCAGTGACAGCTGCATAGCTATTAAGAAACGCGAGATATTAGATGCAGACGGTCTTACCTTGCAGACGATATTCCCCGAGTTTTAATTTATAGAGTTATAATTGAAAATATACAATTAAATTGTTTTTAGAAGGTAATTAAATCATTTGGATTTGTTCGTCGGCACCACAATATTCCTATGCAGGATAGTACCCAAAAACAAAGAAAATAGTGGGATCAAACGCAGCATTGAAGACACATAGTTCTGATATATCAATTACCAGAAAACAGTGTGTTCTAATCCAAAGATAACTGATAAGCCTAAAGCATTTCGCTAGGAGACATAATGACAAATAAAATAAATACTCTTTAAAATAAACAACTGCTCTAAGAATGGACATATTTAAATTCTAGTTTCAGTTGTTTTCGCCGATTGACCTATTTTTGAAATCAAAAAAAGTGTGAATGGGCGGCGTAGTACGCACTATGTGCACAACGTCAAAATAGAAAAAAACCCCTCACTGCATTGCATGTTTTTTAATTGAACTGCACGAACAGTGAGAGTGAAAAGATTTTTAGGACGTTTTTTATGCCTCACCCAGTTCAATGGAATATTTTAGACTTAAAATTCGTGTCCATTCGCCACTGTTAGATCTAAAAAAAAAAACGGGAGCGTAGTAAGCGAATTTTCATTTCCGTATTTGCTTTTAAAAAGGGAAAGCTACTATCTGTGATGTTGTGTGAAAATTGAGCGAGAAAATCTAATGACATCAGTGTATAATAATGTGTTATTTATTTAATTAGTTTTTTTTTACTATCACACCGCATATAAAATTGTATAGTTCTTAGGTTTTTGAATGCTCAAAGTTTATTGACAGAACTTTTTTCTTTTACAACACATAAACTGGCTAAGACGTAACGCCGCACAGCCAGCATCGGGCTCCGCGGTGCTTCGTACTAAGCTCAGCTAATACCAAACTAGAGCTAAAAAACGCCGCATCATGATAATTCCAAAGCGGCACACACGACACCGACTGTAATAAAAATTATATGCTCCAATTTACGATGGTTTGGGTGGGGGGGCCAAAAAATGCCCCCCTACGAACCCCCTCTGATTGCGGGATCGAATCTCGCTAAACGGGCGAGCGAAAAATTTCGCGGTAGAGCGTGGGGAGGCTCCCGAAAGAGTGCGATACATTTTTATTATCATTATCCCTTTCTAACAAACTATGAGGCGGGCTGAATTTGCGAGTAATTATTAATTTTATTTTCGCGCGTTTTTGTGTGCGCTACGGGAGTGTGTGTTGCCATTTTAAAAATTTAAATTAACGTTGGGATGCTGCCGGCTCGTGTGCCGGTAGTTTTGGCATATCGCTGGATGTGGAACTGCTCTGATGGCTCATAATTAAACAGTAATGCATTGTTTCATTCCGTTTTTAAAATGGCGCCAATTATTTCACGTTATTAGCCAAATTGGTATTATTTGATTTATAATATGCTAGTAATGTATATACATCTAGAATAACGTGATTATTTGTCATTTGACATTTATTATGCGACAAAACTTTAGAAGTTTTCATTGACGCTATGTTTTGCACGTCCTTAAGTAACCACCTCTGTGATCTAGTGGTAACAACCACCGGTATTAGACCCAGAGGTGTTGGGTTCGACTCCCCGCGGGTGTACATTTTGTATTCGGTTTGGTAGGACTTGTTGTAGGTCCGCCTGGCTAGCTACCACCATCTCATCTAAGTCTGACGCCATAACAACAATGTTTTCAGGAATGTTATGTTATTAGAGATAAGACAGCCAGACAGAATTTGAGTCCCTTCTGAGAACTCACTTGTAGTCGAGTTGAATTTTTCCAATATTTTTATATTTAAAATTTACCATAAGTATAAAAATAGCATTCTAAAATGCAAAATAAAAATAAAAATAGACAGCCAGTTCCTCAGTGATTGGGGATTCCGAAAGAGGCTCGCTTCCATTTTCAGCCTTATCAATACTTGACATCAGGTATGATGAAGGCTAAGAGGCTCCCCTTTGTTCCCTAAAAAACGGTAGTTGTATATAAAGTTTAAAAATTTGCAAAATCATTTTCAATAGCCGATAAATTGAGAAAGAAACTGAAAGAAAGAACTCTTGAACATTCAACGCAAATACTGACACCTCAGTAATCCGAAACACTTAATTCCGAATTTCAATATACCGATTTTCAAAAGTCCGAGTTTTAATTTTTCCGAAGAATTAAAACCACGATTCTTCAAAATCACGAATTGAATTTTTCCTAGTGTTATTAGTCCGAAATTTATTATTTATTAGTCCGAAAAACGGTATTCCGATTATAATTTATCCAAAAAATTCTGTGAGGGGCAGGAGGGGTACTAAACCCACCTTCTGCGCCAGAGGTCCTGGGTTCGATCCCCGGACAAGACATATATTTGTGTGCATGAACATGTCTATTTGTCTTGGTCAGGGTGTTTAATATGTATATTATGTATGTATTTACAAAAAAAAATGTATATAAGTATGTTTATCCGTTATCTAGTATCCAAAATACAAGTTCTTCATGAAACTTAACGTGGGCTAGATAATTGGTGTGATTGTATACAATTATTTATTATTTATTTATGTCGTGAAATATATTTTTATTAGGATTAGGTGGCGATAACGAATTGCTGCAAACCTACAACCCTATCCCTAGAGTATTATTTAGAGCAGCGGATTCGCGGAGGGCGAGGTGGCCCGCTTGTTTGCTCGCTTGTATGCATGCATGCTTTCATGCGTCCTTGCATGCATGCTTGTTTGCCTGTATGAAGCAAGCATGCATGCATGCTTTTATTTTATTTTGGTTTAAAAGGCATATAAACATTTGGATTAATAATACTTAATTCGGAATTCATATTAATGAAACTTGGGATTATTGTCGAGTCGGAGTTTTGATTGGTAGGGGTTTCAAATTCGGAATTTTGAGTTTCGTGATTGTAAAAGTTCGGCACTTTGTAAAAATCGGATTTATTATAAATCGGAATCGTGATATTCGGACTTTTAAATTATTCGAAATTATGAAATTAGGGATTTTGGTTTTTGGATTTATGTAGCGTACCCAGATACTGATAGCCTTTGACTCAAGCAAAATATGAAGAGATGTTTTTTCGAAAATTTTGAGTAAACCTATGTTCAGTCTACATTTTCTTACTAATAAACTATAGGTTTAGAAAAGCGAAGGCAAACCATCTTTGAGTTAATTTTTTTCAAACTATAATAATCTTATCTACTTATAAAGGTCGTAATATCAGCTTTAAATTCAGCTTTTTTTTTTTCTTCGCTGTGGGCTTAGATTAATAACTCTTCGGCGTTATTATTCTAAGTTTGTGGGTATGGGCACTCGCTCAAACATTCTGTATGATAAATACTTATGTGCACCTACCCGATTGTTTAAAATTAATTATGTTTTATAATTCTGTTGTTGGTTGCTCTTTATTAAGTTATTTTTGAGAACCTAGTATCTAGATAAACGTAATTTAGGTTTTTAAGATACTACTAAACCATGAATGTAACATGTTTATTGGCAAATGAATAAATAAATAAAAAAAAAATTAAAAACCGCTTCCCTAGCTCCTTTCTAATTGTGGATAGATTGTTTTGTCCATTTCTCACTAACGTACTTTTGTGTACAGAGAAAAAGCCAAAGCATTCGCCCTAATTTAATAAATTCTATAATTTCATCCTTAGTTATAATCTTTCTAATTGTGGATAGATTGTTTTGTCCATTTCTCACTAACGTACTTTTGTGTACAGAGAAAAAGCCAAAGCATTCGACCTAATATAATAATTTCTATAATTTCATCCTTAGTTATAATTTCATTTAACAGTATAAAACACACAGATTGAATATCATATAACAGTCGGATAAAATATAACGGTGGAGCGTAAGTATTTGATATTGATAAAGGTTAATAGTGAAGTCACTTTGGTTAAGTTGGCGGCGAGCCAGGGGATGGGGTTAACGGTCTTAATCCTGCGATTGGCAAAGGTGTAGCAAACATAATGCCATATTGTAACAATGTTTATGGCTGTATGAGTTCAATCCAGAATGTGATTTTTGCAAGACAGAGAAAATAATTTATGATTTTTGAATTTTTGCATTTTTCAATGCTATTTTTATACTTATGATAAATTTTAAATAGAAAAATATTGAAAACAATTAACTCGGTCACAAGTGAATTCTCAGATGGGAATCGAACCCATGACCTTTGGAAATCCGGTCCAATGCTCCAATGCACAATGCACTTGTGGCCGAGTTAATTTTTTCCAATATTTTTCTATTTAAAATTTATCATAAGAGAAAATAATGTTAATTAACATTCTAAAGTTAATTATTCAATTATTTGAAAGCTGTACATCGTATCTTTCAGCTAAATATAGATGGAATTATTTGTACAAATATACATCTAGTAGTCATTGAATTAGTGATTCATTATAGCCTTAAACTCAGCTGGAAAAATGATATAGTAATACAACGCCGATCACAAATTCACAATTGAAGGGTGGCGTCTTCGTCCTTCGCGCTACCTTGCTTTATTAATAAAAAAAAACTGAGCAGTTAAATTTGAATTTGGAAGGTATCATTAAACACACTCTTAAAATTCTTCCAAAAATTAAAAATACCCAAGGGCTGTTTTCGCCTTATCTATGCTGTTGCTGATATAAAAACTTTTTGTTACGGAAGCGTAAGACGTTATGAAAAAAAAAGAATACAAAACAACACAATGGCGGTGTAATTTGAATAATTGCGTCAAACGTTGAGTGATGGACGCCATATCGATTGAACCCCGAAGTTGTAGTACTACGATAGGAAGTAGGCGGTCTACGCAAAAACAATATTTTCCTACGCAAAACTCTTATTATAAATTGTTAAATGGTGATTCATAACTTGAATAAAAGATCTCCGTTCGGCTGTTTGTTTTGCGGCGTGGGAAGTTATAGAACTTCTTGATTATTATAATATAAGTATAATAGAGTATAATAGTAAAACCAAAACTATTATACTTGTAAGTATAATAGTTTTGGGACTAGGGTAAAATTGATTTTTCGTATTATATTACTAAAATCTTAGATTACTTCTGAATAAAAAAATATTTAACGATTAAAATTCTATAGAAAATATAATTAATAACTGACTGGTAACATTCACCCAATTTTTATAAGCTGAGTAAATAGTTTTAGTATTTGTAGTTTCAGTAATTAAACTAGGTACCTACTTAAAAACTAAAAATTAAACGAAAAAGGCGCGAAAAGTAAAACATCTTCGACATAATCTTTACCGTAGAGCATAGACGTCGGTTTGTTTTCGTTGTTCTAACATAGTAATTAATAATTTTATCACAGGCACTGGAGGAAAATAAAACAAACTGCTGGGAGTTTCCTTGACCGACTTGTGCGAGGACGCTTCCGCATTGAAATGTTAATTATATAAGATTGAATAAATATTTGATTATTAGGTAATATAATAGGATTGTATTTTTTGCCTTTATTAATAATTTTGAAGTCTGTTGGTGCTAAGGTAATAGTTTACTATTTTAAAGCGTGTTCTACTACAATACGAGTCGTGCACCGAATAAGTACTATTTAATTATCTATTTCTAAGTTATCTAGTTTTTCATAAAAATTTACGGGCTGAAATATATTTAAGTTGTACTAACGCTAAAACTTACTGATTAGGATAGGTATTCTGAGTATTCTAATTATTACATTACAAGCTTTCGCCCGCGGTTTCAGCCTACTCTTCGTCCTTTCAACTAAATCCATGCCAAACATCAAGTCGATTGTTTGCTTAGATATGGCGTGAAGAAAGGATAAACAAACACTTTCACATTTATAATATTATTTAGAATTAGGGAGGATTAACTAAAACTTAGGGTTCAATATCAAACATTAATTTAATGAGAAAAATATCTACCAAAATAGTATCGTAGTACTTACTTATTTAATTAATCAGCCACCAAGAAAGCATAATAAAAAAGTGTTAATAACATTATTTTCATAACGCTTTTTATAGGCAAAGGTATTTAGAATTTTACAGCCGACATTTTCTCTAAAAATATAATTCTGTTCCGTGCTGTGCCCGCTGCGTAATTCCGCTTTTTCCTGCATTCAGTTATTATACCTCATTTTAGAGGAACCCACAAAGCGTGCGACTAAAATGATGAAAAAAGCGCTGATACGTATAATGAAAGATACAAACTTGTCAATGTAGAGTATTTAAGTAGTAAAAGGTTGTTTTTATGTGCAGGGACAAAATTAAAATTTGAGATATATTACATGATAGTTTGAGTTCCAAATAAATAAAATTAGGGGTCTTCGCTATTTTATCTACTATCATATCGTAAAGTGCATAAGTTTGCAAAAGGCGATTTCCCCCTCGAAACAAAATTAATTCATCCAAATACATCGGTTCAAATTCTTACCTTTTTTAAGTTAAAAAATATGTCTTGTGAACTGAATGAGTTACGAAGGCTATCTGCAAAACGAAATCGCTGAAAGTCAGTGAACTTCACAGGTTGCTGAACGGTGCTCTGTCAAGGTAGGCTATTTCAGGGCCTTGAAAGCCTGAAATTAGGCCAGCCTTCAGTGGCTAGCACAAATTCTATAGCCCGCTGAGTAACTTGTGAGATAAAACGGCTTTTTATTACTTTTTTGGATCTTATAAAATAGCATAAGATAAGATAAAATATTTCTTTTACACATTATGGTAAATTACATAGGACACTATAAAAAAAGAACAATTGGCGGCTTTATCGCTAATAAGCTATTTCTTCCGGGCAACCGAAGTGGAGCTGGTTAAAAATACTTTAAAGAAATATAAATAGCATAGTAAATGCAAATAATAAAAAATCATACTTAGATCACAATTATCTGATTTTACTATTTTGATACGTTACTTAAGGAGGACGATACGGAGTCGTTTTCTGAATTGAACATTTTAAGTTGAAAACGCCTCAAACCTAACTCGTGCATCATGATAAAGAATTATATTTTTTCTTTAAGTCAAGATTGAGATTGTTCATCAAATAGAAATTCTCAATGCAGAAACCGTCCAACATACTATGACTATGACATTGCCTAAAATTAATGATATTTTTATGATTACTCATATTTCAGCCTCTAAGCCAATCAAAGAAATAAAATATTTGTGTTCATTTCCGTAAAAGCACAATAATAAAAAATACTACTTGCGATAATCTTACCACAGATCAACATAATACGAGCTATAATATCTGTATTTCTAAAATCTATATTACCTTTATTTTTCATCAAAGAGAAAAGCGCTTGAAACGTTTGTTTCATTTTAAAAATGCGCTAATCTCTAAAATTTTCAGTTGGATTGAGTTAAGTTTGAGATAGAGAATAATTGAATTATCAGGAAGATCATAGCTTTCGTCGTGAAAATAATATCCGCCTTTTGATTCAGTTACTGCAATTTTTTTTCCTACAAAAACTTTCAACTAATAATATGACATTGATTACAACGTAATTATTAACTAATAAATTATTCTAGTGAAAGATATTTCTTATTTATTACTAATATTATAAAGAGGAAAGATTTTATTGTTTGTTTGTTTGCACTGAATTGGCTCCGAAACTACTGAACGGATTTGGTTGAAATTTGGTATACATATAGTAGATACACTGGTTTTGACCGTAGGATACTTTTTATCCGGATACTCAAACGGAAACGGGAACCACGCAGGTGTAACTGCGAGCGACCGCTAGTTAAGAAATAAATTATTATAGTGAAAGTAATTTCTTATTTATATTATAGATAGATAAAGAATGCATCGTATTAGACCGTATTTATAATTTTTATTTATTAACACTGGCATTAACTACGGTTTTTTTTTTTTTTTTTTTTTGCGCTTTCAGGCTGTGTGTATAAACCATAATACCACCCAAATACATTTACCGCACTAATTTCTTGTTTACAATAATTAATTATAAAATTAAAAGTTTGAATGTCAGATAAGGGTTCAGTTTATATAAAGAAAGAAAAGAAATTCTTTATTTTTTCAGTTTTTATGTACTACGTATATTTTTATTTACCGTAATTTCATTCATATTACAAAGTAAATGTATATTTTGACATTTGTTACCAGCCTGCTGCGAACCACTCTATTAGTTAAACCAAAATAAATATTATTTTAAGAATGAATTATTATGGTAGTTTAATATTATAAAATTCGTTTACCTCGCTCTATGATGTCTTTTATCGAATTAAATGTCCACTTATTTTATGCATTGATCAATTCTTACATTGTTCTTGTCCTGTCAATCTATAACTATGAATTTTGAAAATATGTCCGGTGTCGCAAAAAATCCAGCATATTTTATTACTACCTTGATGTTTAAAAAAATATTTACAAAGCAAAATCATTTATAATTTTTAAAGTACGAGTAATTGTTGCTCGGTATTTTAAGAAGGAAATATACATCATAGAATATCTTAAATTGTATGTAAATTGTATGTATTTGTCTGTTTACTTTTCACAGAACAGATTTCAACAAAACTTTGAGTAGCGACATCTTACTGGGATGAATATTTAGTCGCCTTTTTATTTCAGTAAAACTTTTTAAGTAATAAAAAAGAAATGCAGTTCTCAATCTAAATTGACAGAACAATACCTTAGTGCGTATTCTGAGTTCCATGGCATTGCAGCGCATCGGGCTACAGTTTGCCCTTGAAAGCGCCCTTATGTCGCTAGATATAGCGTCGGTTTTCGCAGTACAAGTGTTATGCGTCACGTGCGGTTGGCTTTACAGTACCCGCTTGCTGTGTCACACTGTCATCTAGCATTGTATGAACTCGTCTACTTTATATTTTTAAAGTCCATAAAGTTAGAAATTAAGAATATACGGTCTTCTTTAATTTCATTTTATTTTCTAGTTGGCTTCGAATAATTACAATATTCGTAACTTTTTTTTTAATAATCGAAACTTAGCCTTCATCATAATTCTGTTAAGTATTGATAAGGCTGAAGATGGAAGCGAGCCTCTCCCGGAATTCTCAATCATTGAAGAACTGGCTATCTTATCTCTAACTGCCGGAACACAACAATGCTGAAAACATTATTGTTATAGCGTCAGACTTAGATAAGATGGTGTTAGCTAGCCAGGCGGACTTACAAGTCCTACCACCAACTAAACCAAATATCCGCTGGGAATCGAACCCGGGGCCCCTGGGTCTGATACCGGTGGTTGTACCACTAGACCACAGAGGCGGTTATAACTATTATATTGTTCTGTCTTTCCTTGTGGTAGTTGAAAAAACCTTAAATTATTATGTAACAACAAACAAACATTCAAAAAAATTGCTCAACTGAAACATCTGAAAATTAATAAAAATACTGGCTTAATATATTATTAAAATGAAGCCGTTAAAATCGAACAGAAGATCCTATTCCTACTTAGCTCCAAAAATATTATTTGTTAATAACATATTTCCTGGAAAAGTACACAATCATACGTGATCGCGCATTCTGTATTCCAGAAAACCCATCTTTGTGTGTGTTGTATCTTCAATACATATGTACAACAAAAAATTCAATACCCAATAATACATAGGAGACAATCGTATAATCATATACGATACACGAATGTAGGCGTCGGAGAGCGGGTCTGATTAAAAATCATGACATGCGCAGAATAATTTTAAAAACTAGTGGAGGCTGGGTTAATTTTTAAGTATTGATCAAAAATTGCGTATATGAACAGTGGGATGTGTAGGGCGGGCGGGCGGCCTCCCCCCGCCCTGTGCGTGTATTAGATTTTTTTGTTGGAAATTTGTCATTAGAACGAATTTCGTTTTAATACGGACGTGGATGTTTCTGTTCCTTTTGGGTTTGTGTTCTTTTGTTGAGTATGGTGGAGAGGGTTGGAGACTGCTTTTGAGAGCGATGTCGGATGGAAGAGATTTTTTGAATCAGAATGCTAATATAGTCTTCAAAAGTATTGTTCTTTATTATTTTGCTTCCTATTCTTGTTTAAACACTTACTATCTTAATTTCCGGGTTGAAAAGAGTTGTTTTTGTTTATTTTCAAAATTTCGAGTGGACTGTATGGGGCGGTTTTAATCTTGAAAACAAAGTATAATTTCATGTAATTGTAAACACGTAGATGTAATATAGGGCAGGACAACTGAGCTGCAAGAGGATATGAAAGAAAGGAGACAATCACAGCCCGTTCAAGTGGAAAAGACATACACACTTACTGGATTTGCTGATAATGGTGATGTCTCAGAGATTTCCGGATCAGCTCAGTCCGACGGTCTTTGGCGGCCGGTGTCCGGGCGGTAAGCACAATTGCTTGAGAAAGTTTATTTTAGGAAAACACCTCTATTTTCCTAGATTAGTTATTTAACACACTAGACAATTAGCGATGCTGATACGTTTATTATCAATTTTATTGATTAGCGCATGTGGATCGTGCCACGGTGAGATTCGAAGGGGAAAACAATATACGTACATCTTATGTTTTGGCGCGCACTGTTCATTGAAATAAAACAACTTTTACGGATATCAAACGCGCTATATTTCCACGAACTAGGTTGTAATTGTCCGTATTTTTAGGTTTTTTGATTTTCCCGACGTTTCGGCACCTTTACAGCTGCCGTGGTCACGGGATGACTGTCATCCCGTGACCACGGTTTTGATGCGCGTTTGATATCCGTAAAAGTTGTTTTATTTCGGAAAACAATATGTCATTCAGTAGTTCATTCTTTGGACGAAATATAACTCACTCTCTCGCGTAGGTGCGAGTGGGATAGTAATGTTTTGTGTGCATATCAAGGAAAGAGACATAATTAAAGGATGGGAAATTATACGTACATATTTGCAAGTACATGACGTCAATATTATAAAGCGTTTTTAAATCCGCCAATTATTGTAATCTTCAAAATTGTTTTGTTTAAATAAATATTTCTTACACTCACACCAATTACCCTAGCCCCAAAGTAAGCACTAAGTAAGGCTTGTGTTATGAGATACTAGGGTAACGGATGTAAATACATATAATTATACATATGTAAGTATTTCTGTGTAGAAATATATATACACGTCCATGACTTAGGTACAAAATGCTCGTATTCATCATACAAACATTTGCCCCTACCGGGATTCGAACCCAGGACCTCAGAGTAGACGACACCATGAAACCGGAGTACGTACTCTACCACGGAGGTCGTGGAATTATTGTTGTTTATTATTATTTAGCTTTTTATTATTGTTTAAACACTTACTATCTTGTACTGTAATAATTAATCTCGCAATTTTTTCGCTATAAAACTTCGACGTATTTCGTTGATTTTAAGTCGGAATAAATTTTTATTAGAATAAATAATACTGAAATATAAAAAAACAAAAAACTGCAATTTTTTGCTGTCAGTTTTTTTCCGTGAGAAGATACTTCTCAGTTCATTGTTAAACTAATAAAGCATTAAGTTTCAGTAATTATAGGTTTGGTTTTAATTTATGAGTCATGTCAAAATTATGTTCTTTCCTAATAGAGACACTATTGTTCGTTATAAATAAAATATATTTTTTCTATATCTAGTTGGATATACCTAGATGTTGCAATTTTATAGCTATTTGACAAAAACCTTTGATATTGAAATGAACTAGTTATGTAATTTTTAAGAGAGGATTTTTTACATAACATAGATTGAAAAAGTAACAAACAAATTAATATACTATTATACTCAAACGAGTCCTAAACTAAAAACTTATGATATCACTTATTCTGTGAAAGAAGATAATTAATTGCAACGTTTTTACTTGTTGGTTGAAATATGACGTCAATAATAACGTTGAATGTTAAAGATGAATACTTACTTAAATTACTTAAATTAATCAATACTACTATTTCATCAGCAAAGTAAGGCTTTTTGAGCAATTTCCACCCAAATAGGCTTTCGTTCTACGCAGTACTTCAAGCAAAAATTAGATTAGGACAGCCACATACCACCGTCTATATATCTACATGTGCGTATAACGATGAACCTAAACACTAGGCGAGGCAACCCTTAAAAAAAGCGAAATAAAACCGGGCCGTGGAGGCAAAGTATTTTCATTATCTAACCTCGCGTCGCACAGCCTCCCAAAACGGTGCCTCCTCGTATATTCATTTCCGTTCTGTTAATACCGCATACTTTTAACTGTCTAACTAGGGCCCGCCTCCCTCCCCACACTCACTACTTACACTCCGTAGGCACAACTTTTATAATGCTACGTACTCGGGCGGTTTTTAACGAACTCCCCCCAGGGGGCGCCACCTGCCACGCATACCGAAAAATACGCAACCCCCAGCCGACCCCCTGGTTAGAAGCAAAGTGCCAGTATTTTGCGTATTTTTAAATTATTCTCTACATGCGGGTGTTTCAGAGATGTTTAGTTCGCTTTGAATTTGTTCGTGATTTGCGTTGGCACTGGTGTTGGTATATTTTTGTGTATTTGAAACGTGAATTTGAGTAGTTACGCTGTAAATTTTTAGCTTGTTATTTGTCTAAGTTTGACACAGCATTGTTTGGAGTTTG
The DNA here is from genome assembly GCA_910589605.1 of Chrysoteuchia culmella. Lineage (NCBI taxonomy): Eukaryota > Metazoa > Arthropoda > Insecta > Lepidoptera > Crambidae > Chrysoteuchia > Chrysoteuchia culmella. The sequence goes on from OU342651.1 coordinate 22,022,083, forward strand.
TTGCGACGAAGGAAATTTTTAATAGTCTCGTTTGTGTAAAGGATTAGTAGCTCTGTAGAAAATTCTGTGAAATGTTTTTCCGAACAAAACATAATGTACAATTTTGTATTTTTTTCTACAATTTGGCTTGCATTGTATTTTATTGGTTTAAAAATAAGAAATGGATTGATGATATCAAAATTTACAAACAAATAGGCTGCTATTGATTCTTTTAAATTTACCCCCTTTTTATCAATGTTAGAATGGTTTCGAAGATGTTAATGCTTATTAATGCATATCTAAAAACATATTTTCTAACTTACATTATTATTATAATTGGTTGTAAAAATTTTATAAACGAAATGTTGTATCACTTATAAAACGATAAAAATTTGGTTAATCCATTTTGATGATATGTATAGGTATTCCTATTTAAAATTGAACCGAAAATTCGCTAGGATTGTGTTTAAAATAATCATTTATAATTTTAAATTATTAATTTTAAGCAGCATTGTATTTCACACATCGCATTACATTTAAAATAATATTTTAATTAATTATAACAAATGAATAAGTAAATTTTATAAAAAAAAATGTTTATTACTGTCAACGAAAGACCTAATAAAATATAAAAGAGCTTTGAAAATGTTTATAATTTTTGTTATTAAACTCAATTTCATATTTCTGGATAAGTATTGTCGATTTTAAAATGTATTGTGTTAATTGAGGATAATGCAGGTATATAACAAAATGAGATAAATCGCATTATATGCAAAGTATCTAACCAGTTATGTTATGACGTATTAGCTACACAAGTACAGTCGCGAGCAATGACATGTATATGTGGCAGGATAATTAGATAAATCTGTTTTTTGCGAAAATCCTAGGGATATTGCAAAACACGGATAATTAGACAATGGTGTTGTCATTTCTCAATCCCACTAAAAAAAGATAGGATTTTTGCGAAAAAACTGGTTGCCTTAGTAAGATTACAAAAAGAATCGCTGGCTTTTATGAAATAAGAACACTGATTGGCTGGTCGGACCGTCCAAAACAACATTTTCTCTGATTGGTTAAGGACTTGACGTTTCAAATGTCAATCCATTCTCTCACGTGTAGTAAACTTTCTTTGAACCAATTAGAGTAAGAGTTAGTGAGCAAGCAAAAATTAAGCCAATTAGAGTAAAGAATATTCAATGATACTAAAGCAAGCCGTATAATTGCAAAAACCCTAAATTTTTTCAGTAAGATTGAGAAATGTCAACACCATTGTCTAATTATCCGTGTTTTTGTAATATCTCTAGGATTTTTGCGAAAATGCTATTTATTAAATCCTCCTACGACACATACACTTTACAACCTTATCGCATTGACGCACACGGAGACAAAGCTCCCTCTGGCCACAAATCTCATTCAATATTGTAATGCGACAAGGTTTCATAGTGTTTCTTCATATGTCATTGCATGTGACAGTACAACTTCAAAAGGAGATACATAGGCTCATCTTCATCAGCCAGTCTAATGTCACTTTCTTTGAAAATACTTTACTAAGTTCAGTTGGATAATGGTTTTTTTTATTTATCTAGGGCCTCGGCATTTCGAATGTATGAACAAGGAGAATGGGCTAATATGACCCACCAATCAATTTGAATGCAGTTGAGTTAGTTGACAGCACAAAATTTCTGGGTATTAGTTATATATATGAGATTCAAGAATACAATGGGATCCACATATTGAACCCTAGTCGAGTAGACTCAGTTCTGCGGCCTTCACAGTAAAAAAGGCTATTGATTGATATTGAAACGGTAGACTAGTTTACTTTAGTTAATTCCATAGTGTAATGTCCTATGGCCTGTGGGGCTCCGAAGCCAATATTGAAGATATCTTTGTTGTGATTTGATTTGAATCCTGGCCCAACACATTGCTAGGTGTAAACGTTTGGGAATGGAGCCAAGAGTAACAGTTAAAATTGCCTCTCCAAACACTGAAGAGCTTGCGATCATAAACCTTTAGCCACCCATCTCGTGACTGACCATTGTGAAAGTTGCTTAACCACCACAATCGCAAACCCAACGCAATTTTTATGAATAAAGGGGAAACACTTAGCCTTCATCATTACCCGATGTAACGTTGAAGGTGGAAGCGAACCTCTGCTGGAATCCTTAACCACTGAGGAACTGGCTATCTCATTTCTAACAGCCGGAGCACAATATTGCTGGAAACATTGTTGTTATGACGCTAGACTTTGATACGATGGTGCTAGTTGGCCTGGCGAACTTATAACGAATCCTTCCACCAACCAAACGCACATACCACCGCCACTAAGCTAAGCATTAGCTAATTTCTCCTTATTCCCCAAACTATAAAAATGATTGAAGGGTATCACGGGTAGCATCCACTTACTTTGAGGAAAATCGCTCGTAAAATGCCATAAGCATATTTTCTCTGACAAAAAAAATAAATATTGTAACGTTGTGAATAGGCAAATAACGCGGAAGGAAGCATAAGATAGTTTCACCTGCGCTTCTTTGCACGAAAATGTGTCTTCGGGGTTTGGTGATAGGGTTTTATTTTAGTTTGGTGTTTTTTTAGGGTATGGGGACATGTTTTTATAAGCCTTGGGAAGTTGTTTGACACTTGACATGCTCTGAATGTAACATGTTGCTTGTTGATATCTGCGGCTATGATACCGAGAAGTTTGTGGGAGAAGTTTTTAGTTTTTTGGGGAAATAAGTATGTTCTTCTTTAAAATAAGAAATTTGTTTAGCTTATTATTATTATTATTGGTAACGTATTTTAAAACATATTTGTAAAAGATTATTGTAATTGAAACGTGGTGATCAATTTGAGTCCCAAAAGCTCAGTTTTTAAAACAGTGCATTTTATGTTCAAATTAAAATACTTAGGTAAGTACCAACTTCAACTACTTTTGATTTTTTTAGGAAATTAACAAAAAAACAAAACAATTTCAAAATATTTCTCAAATAAACTCCTATCATTAATGATACCTTAATTGCTTATTTACCTCTACAAATAGCAAAGTTTAATAAAAGCAATACTATTAAACGTATATTTTATTCCACCGATCAGTGAAATGATGCAAAAAGAAGTTAAAGAAGGGTGCCATAAAATATACGTAGCATAAAACCACCGTAGCATAAGCTCCATGCGAGATCCGTAGCGGTTCGTAGCAACGTAGCGATCGGTCAAAACGCCTGCCTTTTATTTTATGGCACTTAGATGCGGCGTGTGCAATTGCTATTGAGTTTAGTGTAGGCGTTTCAAGTACTTGGACCTTTTTAGTTTAGTTTTCGCTGGTAGTTTGTTATATGGTAGATCATTTTAATAATAATTGACATTTCTATAAATACAGAGCACAGTTATGTTAGCGTACAGCTTTATTTGAGTATTTGTTTAAGTTTGTCTCTCGTTTAAAAAATATTTTTAGGATTTTTTAAGCTCATATGATTAGCATTCAGGGATCGGTTCGAAAACTTCTCAAGACGTAAAATTTTATCTATACACATAGAAAAGAATCGTAATCCGAAACATGCGAGTATTGGCGCATAGTTTACGCAAGCTGTGCTGCCCCAAGTAGTTATACTTTTAGATCGACGCACTTCAGTTTTAGGTCTATTTTATTATTTGCACAGATGTGTGACTGTAAACAGGGTATGGCCATACAAAGATTTACGGCCAATGAAACAAGGAATCACGACGGGCGCTATCTCAGGGCCTAAATAATAAATTCAATGGTAGCGAGCGCAGTTTGCGTCACACAAACATCGGAGTAAAACAATTTATTACAAAATGTAAACAGGAAGAGCCGTATTTTCATTTAGAATACGATTTCTCGATTCCCCCCTCTCCCTACGCCCAAGAAGCTCCTACCCGCGCTCAGAACATAGACGAAAATACCCGGTTATGATTAATTCCAAATGCGCCGCGCATTGATCAAGAAACCGGCTTTTTACTCCAAACTACCCATCCTCCCCCCCTGCCCCCTCGACAGAGCGAGACTAAGCATGTACAGTCAACCGTCTCACTCTAAAACAAAGATGCTAAAACTTCTTTCGCTAGTATGAAGATTTTAATTTCATATTTTTGACGAAACGGTTCTAATTTTACACCAACCCAACTCCAAAAACGTGCCTTGTGTCTCGAGCAACAAAGCCTATAATCAGACGTGCTGCGAGCGCACTTGTTTCCGTCTTCTAATTCCGAATTAGTTTTCGAAGTGAAAAGATACAGTCCCAAGGCTGTGTGCGTGATTGTCGTCATTTGGGACTGTATTCTTTGAACGTTAAGGTGTAAATTCTTTTAGTCGGGCGCTCGCAAGAAATAATTCTCCAGTTGTACCCCGAAATTAGTCGAATGAGGAGAAAGGGGTTCATACGATGGGTGGTTTTAAAAGAAGAAGGCAAAAAGGTGGGGATAGAAAGATGCGCAAAGACTTAGTTCGCGCGGGGGCGATGGGGGGTGTTATAAAATATATAATTCTATACTTACAATACTTGTAAATACGGTACGCGGAAGTGTGCCGCGCGAAACGTCTTGATACTTGAAACTCTACCCCACTTCCTGGTACTATTTGCTCAAATAAGTGTCGAGAAATATTGCTGTTGTAGGCGTTTGGATAGCTCTTTTAGTACTTTTGCTATTTACAACCACAGTTACTTAAGTTTTATAGAATTGATTGTTGCTAAATAAGCTCTTAGAGTTTATTTTAATAGCTTAAAGCGGGACGTTTGGTCATTTAATGTGTTAAAAACGATTAAGCATATTGATAGTAGAGAGTACTTTTTTGATAAATTGTGGCAGTGGTCGATAACAAAATATGTTCATGACGACATTCTTCAACAAAAAATGAGAATGTTTTCCAGGAAAAAAGAAGTAAAACGAATTACTTAAATAATTTATATTTAGTATCTAAATAGTTTAAGATCTTATCAGGTTTTTGTTATATTGAATACTAGCGGCCACTCGCGGTTTCATCCGCGTGGTTCCCGTTCCCGTGGGAATGTCGAAAATACAGACTATCTTCTATCTGCGTGACAAAATTTAATCCAAATCGGTTTAGTTGTATTTGCGTGAAAGAGTAATAAACAAACAAACATACTGACATACTTTCGTATTTATAATAATAGTAGGAAGTAGGATTTCTAACAATATATTTATTGAAATTTCCTATTTTTAAACCCGACTTTCAATTAAATTTATATTTATTGTTATTTGTAACACAAATTATTTGATAAACAAAACATAATTTTCTAATCAAAATGGTTAATATCATAACATAACATAATCGTACTACTATATATCTTTAATTTTATGATAATCAAAAAACTATAAAATAAATAAAACTATTCAAGCCAATATTAATAATTGCCTTGTTAGTATTGATCGCTACCTCCTTGGAAGTATCAAGTCGAGTCGGGCGGCGTCCACCGCTACATTCGCTGATATTTAGTCGCGAAACGGGATGTATTATAAAGGCGGTAGTTGTTTAAAATAAGAGCAGGCGCGGATCCAGGGCCGTCGGGAAAGGACGCTGTTTTGATTCTTGGCTGCGATAAATTAAGTAAAAAATTGGGATGTCAGAGTTGTGAATTACGCTAGGAATAGTTAATTAAGATAGTTAAATAAAAGTTTTTTGGATATTTGTTTTTATTATCTACATAGGCGTCTAGAATTGATAGAACAAAAAAAATCGATAACGCCACAACTGACCCACTTAACTAATTTAGATGAATTTCGACATATTGGTCAAGATTGTCGAGAAATCAACTTTTTGTCACAAAAATTAATGTTACAAACAAAATAAGTTGCGGGTTGCCACTACTTTTATCATAATTAAACTGAAGTTAATCACGATTATTGATGAGAAATACTAGTTATAAACGGAACTTAATTCAATGCGTTGTGTATCAAAAAGGGCAAGCGAAGCAAATGTAGTGTTGTCATTTGGCAGCTCTCCATGTAGGTTAGGAGTTCGATTCTAGGCGCGGTACTTTATCAAAGCAGACTTTTAATGCCACATTCGAATGCTACACTATGAAATACAACTTGCTTAGGTCGGGGAATTCCAAGTTGCTGAATTTTCTTTTAAATTTTGACGTGTGTGTTTTTCTATGTAGGTAAAAGGATATTTCGATTGTAGATTTTTTTTTATTATTTCTGATTCTGAAAGTAATTGCCAAGTATAGCTAAAAGTAGTGTGAATTAAATAATTTATCGATGAAATAATCTATACAAATTTTATAAAAGCGAAAGTACCTAGCTCTGTGTGTCTGTCTGTCACAGCTAACCCGAAATTTGGTATGGAGGTAACTTGAACCCTGGAGATAGACTTAGTGGACATAGGATACTTTTTATTCCGATAGCTGGCGACACCACGCGATAACCAAACCCACGTGGACGATGTCGCTTGCGGAAGGCATACTAGCCTTCTATCCTTCTAATTATAAAAATATTAAAGGCCAGTATCACCACCGACAGATAAGTTCTAGATACCTTATCTGGCAGTCAATTTCGACAGTTTTAATATGAAAACATATCAATTTATCTGCCAAACAAGTTTTCCAGAACGAATCTAACGGTAGTCAAACCGGGCCTCCAAGATTAAATTTTGATCATGAACAAATAACTTACATCAAAATCTAATACAAAACAAAAATTTAAATGAAATAAATCCCTTTAATACAGAGTGAAGCTACCTATGTTTTATCCACTCATTTCGCGTGGTTCTTAGTAAAAAGTTGTGGGGGGGCACTAGCTACGTCGTAGCAGCTACGAGGCGTAGGCCCATCTACGGCGTAGCAGGGCTGTGTCGGTTAATTGGTCTCGTTATTGTAATTAATTTATTTAGTCACATTTGTTGGGTTGGCAGTGATGTATGACTGTTGGAGAAGTGTATGAATGAAATGAGCAAAGGAAATACAGTCTACATTTGAAGTTTGAAGCTAATTAATGTCGGTAAAATAAAATGTGGTTATGGGGAAATTTTTTTGTCGAAGGTGAAATGAGCTGTTTCTTATTATTCCTGAAAGTAAGTTGTAGATAGCGAGTATCAACTTATAAGCGAGTTAAATAAACTTGGTCCAAAACATCAAAATTCAATATACAAATTTCACAAAACCTACAACCATATTTCAGGATACTTACTCAACAAAATTCATTCCGAATGGCGGATTTAATTAAAGCCCACACACTCGCGCAAAGCCCTAAAAAGTTTAAAGTTCATTAGCGGCAGCCCTGGCTTACTATCTTGCACGTTTCTAAGACGGGGAGTCCCCCCAGGGGGCCAACGCGGAAATATGAAGGGAGTTCTCATTTATCAATACAGAGACTGTTTCTTTCGCTCTAAGAATTGATTATATTCTACTAAGAATATTGATGGGGTGCTTCTTGAAAGTTTTCCTTAATGTGGGGGCGCGTTTGATTGGAGTTTTTGATGTGCCGACATGGTACGACTTTATTTACGCATGTGGGGAACGAAAATATTGTTGGGCGCTGTTTTAAAGGGCTTGTTTTTGTGTTGTTAGGGAATTTCCAACGGAGTATAAGAAAATGATGTTAATTTCATCTGTTTCAAAATTGAATTTAAACATGTTAGACATATCATTACTCGTATAGTTCTTAAGGAAACTGGACGAAGTCGTCCTGAAGGTTGTTTGTTTACTTAAGGTTGGCGACCATTTGTTCTATTCGTTGGCGTTCTGACTTGTATACGAGTGTGAAAATGAAATTAATGTGAGATGTGTTCAGGTTTTGTGCTCTAATATGCTTATTCAAATATATCAATTTCGACAAACACACACACACACACACATACACATACACATACACATACACATACACAAACACACTTACCTTTTTATTTTATTCTTAAATCTTCTCTTAATTGTATATGTAATAAATGTTTAGTTCTTTAGTTCTTAATGAAATATAATATATCATGCACTTTAAGTTAAGTTAAGTTGAATACTAAGAAGAAGCGTTGTTCCCTAATACAGGCATTTATATGTCTAAAAGGGGACTGATTTATTTTATTTATTTTAAATGTATCTTTTTTTCTTTTTTTTTCATCAATAGCACAAATAAACGTCTCAAGGTAGTTACAATGACTCAAGACGAATCTCAATTGGGTATATTAGAAAAAGGTTAATAAAGAGTAGGTTCTAATAGCAGTCATTGTAGTTTATGTAGGTTTAAAATAAATCGAAAAGTATTAGTCGTAAAAAAGCCCAGACATGACTCGAACCGGCGACTTTTAGATTCCTTCACACCAATTCTCTAATTACTAAACATTTCATCTCCAAATCAATATTCATCAGTAAACACTACAGTAAATTCGCAAAAGCCTTCCATCGTCGAGTAAACAAAGAAACTTTTCGGCAATTTTTACATAAAATGACTCAATAAAAATGCAAAACTCAGCATCGAGTAGTCCCCAAATCGCGAATAATAACTCATCTTGAAGCGAAATTTATTCGCTTAGCAAAGTTCCCGAGTCACTACCAGCTTTGATATATTAACTTTGATTACGTATAGGTACTGCAGGTTCTTTGCTCGGATTGTTGATATTAATAATAGAAAAACGAATTTTCTATCTTTGACAAAGCATTGCAAAGTTCTAGTTCTAAATATAAAATTCGTTATTTCTTTCCTGTGGATTTTTTTCCAGTTTTCCCATAACAATTCTTGTTACTACATTTCGCATGGTTCAAGAATTATTATTACGAATGTCCTTAGACAAAGACTTATCGCGATAGTAAGACAATTTGTCAAAATTGATTCAGCGTTTCTGACATGACAGTTAAAAATAGATAGAGTTATACTGCGGCAATTTATTGTTCCCGTATATTTAATTTTAAGCATTGAAGATCTTTTTTGTTTTCTTTTTATGATTTCCGTTTCAGGTAAAACATTTGTTATCGCCATTTTATTTATTATTATTATGATATACATTAGTAAAACCACGTTCTATCTTATTTTAACTAAGCAAACACAGAAAACTATTCATCTTAAAGAACTGTTTTCTGTACTAAGTTCATAGTAAATGTTACAATCAAGGGCAATATTTCATCTTATACCTACGCTACGGCACAAATTGCAACCGTTCAGGAATTAAGACCCGCCTTCAAGACGCGTAATTCTTACAAAACAGAGCACTCCGGATCGTTCACCCCAAGTTCGCCAAATGAATCAGTCTTCTCTTTTATAAATTTCTCAAGACTTTTGACACCCTAAACGAACTACACTGCTCCCCCCTAATTTCGAACGTGTTCGAAGGTTTCATGTTCTTGATATTATTTCTGTTTAGATTTTATTTCAATGAGGAAAAAGTTTTCGCTCTTATCGACATAATAATAATTGATTAAGTACGTATATACTTTTGTGTCATTTTAAAAATTAACATGATTGTATGACAGTATATATAGTACGTAAAAGACAAATTTAGAGAAAAATATTTATAAGAAGTTAGTAGAATGTTTTTTTTGCATAAGAAAGCAATACATTTGATTAATTTTCTTATGCTGTTTGGTCTAAGAATAACATTACAATAATGACACATTAATATGAATAGCAAAAGATACATGGAAACAATGGTGGAAAAAAAATTGCATTACATTACTATAAGAAATACATCAGATGACTTTAACTAACATTCTAATTTTATCAATATACCTTTTGTAAATGATATCGCAACAGGCTTCAAATTCATCGCGACTGTTAAAAGTGAGATCAAAAACATTTGAATTTTACTTAACGCGGCGTCATTGTGAAATGTGACCCCCAAAGTCGCTCTCGTCTTAGAAAACTAATCTAGAAATGGGGAAAAACACGAACGTACCCTCTCAAGTACTGCCGCATTAATTTTGCCAGCACACGACGTTGTGCGTGTGTTGTGTGTGTGTGTGTGTGTGTTTATGTGCGTGCGTGTGTGAGTCAAGATTTATGCGAGATTAGCTTAGTAGTCGCGAGGAGGCAACTGACGACTTCAAATGCGTTTTGTCATTTAAACCGAGATATTTGGTTTTATATTTAAATTTACTCGCTTTACGTTGATGACGTACTGTTGTTGACTTTAAGGAATCGTTTTGTTCACGTTAAATCTGTTAAATTTCAAGAAATAAGTACCATACGTAGACCTTAACAACAAAGGAAATACAAACGATGTATCGCAAACAGCTTAATTTTTTCATGCACCAAAGAATAAATTATTGATTTCACATTACTGCTATGATATTGCTTAGGGTCGAAGCAAACCAGGTCAGAGGGGCAAATCAAAATTCAAAAATACGATACTGAATTCATTAATACAGGTATTTATTTCTGCAAATATAAGTAATTGTTATAGTTATAATTAATTTAAGTGAATGATCAAATGAATTGAATTTTAATTATTGTAATTAAACAAAAACAACTTATTGGAATCAGTTCATTTGTTTTTGTTTAACCACTATACTAGCATGAGAACAAATCTTGGACCAGAATATTTTTGATATTTCATTAGCTTATTAAGAAACCTGGAATATGTTTAAACACAGTACATTCTTCATCTATTAGGTGTTAATTACAATGAAAAAGTAAAAGTATATAAAGCAACAATCGCTCAAATCGTAAAGTAGAAACAACGGGAAAAATTCGCATAATTCAAAACCGTGGCCCGGCGAATCCGCCAACATTTAGGTTAAAATATAAGGATCTTGCATAAGAAAACGTGGAGGGGTGCCCACCCCTGTATCTCCGTTTTTAGTATTTTAGTAAGTTCAGGGAGAAATTACCCCAAGGGGGGTAGGGGGTGGGGGGCAAGATGTTGATGTTTCTTAGTTTTATATTACTGGCGTACTTTATTACTTATTTTGTGTTAGTGTGCGTTCGCGAGGGTGTACGTGACTTAGCCTATGCAGATGGGGTTTTTTAGTGGGATCTATAATACGTTTTATAGTTCCATCTTAAGTGTTGCGGAGGGTTCGAGGTGGGTACTTCGATTTGAAGTTTGGGGGGATAGATTATTTTATTTTGCTCGCTGAGGAAGTCTGTTGTCTTTATTACTTTTGAGATACGATTCCGTTGGTTAGATTGCGAAATGTTTCATGTTGGGCGGTTGGATTGAAATGAAAAGAGAGGAATAAGGTGTAATTATTTTTTGTAACTCCTTTGCATTAGATTGTGATGATATGATGGTTAGTATGTTTTTGTGAAAATTAAATTAGTAATTAACAATTATATAATTCGGAAATGGAAGTGTAAATGTGAATAACAGATTGTAGATATTTCACTCGCTATTAAACTGTTTCTATAGCTAGTACTTCTGAAAAAGTCTTGTGACTGAAATAATAATGGAAAATATCATTCTGCGTTATTTCACACCAGTCCGTGACTTGTTGTTTTACAGTGCAAATTTTAAAAATGTTCTCTCAAAATTGTTTCAATTTCTAGGTTGCAAAACAGTTAGACAAAACACCAACGATATCCGATAACAATGCCATTCGAATGCATCCACGTTGAAAGTGCAGCAAATAACCGAGGCATGCCACTAAAAACTCTATGAAAAAAAAACCGAAAACCGAAATGGTCCAGTGCGAAAAAACGCCAACAATTTTGTCCTATCTTTATTTGCTTTTACGAAGCGCTAGTGAAAACGAGAGTGGAAAAAAATACGTCACTATTTCTATCGCGCGAGCAGCGTGTTGAAAAAAAAGAAGAAAAAAATGGTCGAACGGGCAGAGAGTGAAAGTTCTATTTTCGGAATGTTCGCGCCTTTTTTTAAGGTTTTTCGCCGCGGCCGGCCGAATATTGGCCGGTCGACGACACGCCATGCCTTCATTGACTCGTGTGACTTTTTAGGGTTCCGTAGCCTAATGGCAAAAAAGGAACCCTTATGAGAACCTAGCGTGTCGAATTTTTCATACCTACGATGACGTCACGAGCGAGATTTAGTAATATGGAAATGTTATTGACGAGCTCTTGCAAGAAAGCACTGCAGAATTAACTATTTTCGTTTCTGAGTGACGCGTGTTTTCATGGCAATAGTCTCAAGCGGACTGACTTGGGTCGGAAAACTTTGAACGTTTCAAAATTTTTGCCACGCAAGGTAGGCATACTTTTACCCTCTCTCTCGATATAGGACTGTGGGTAATTCGTTTATCAATTGAATATTAGTAACTAATACTTTACCATGTAGTTTCAAGAAACGCACACTAGTAACATAATAGAAAAAAAAAATGTTTAATAACTTTCGTGAAATAGGGCTCTTGTATGATGAAAGCTAAGAGTCTACCTGTTATAACTTTTTAATTTTGCATTTTACAATGCTATTATTATGTGATAAATATTAAACAAGAAAATATACGCAAGGCTGAGCGTCGCAAGCGCGGATGATTTTTTTGAGATTGAGAAAGGAATGAATTTTGTTTTGCTAGCAATGAGTGAAAAGGAGTTGACTGCCAACCAGTGGCAAACAACATCAAAGCACTTCTATGCACTTCGAAAGTCCTCCTCCCAACTGTCGCCATACAAAGTCAAAGTAGTATCGTCTGCATACGACGTAACCTTACCTTTTCAAGCTTCACTTGGCAGAGTTCATTAATATAACACAGAAAGAGAGTAGGTCCAGCTACGCTGCCTTGAGTAACACCGAACGAGATATGAACTGCATCACTGACGACATCACCAATCCTGACACACGTTGTTCTATTTTTTAAATAGTTTTTTAGCAAGAGCAGCTGATCCCATCGTATTCCCATGCCCTCTAACTTCAGTAATAGCTTTGGAATTGAAACAGTATCAAATGCTTTCGCCAAGTCTAGGAAGATGGTGATGCTTTTATTTTTTATTTTTTTTTATTTTATGAAGTACGGGAAGCCTCTTAGCCTTCATCACACCTGATGTTAAGTATTGATAAGGCTGAAGATAGATGCGAGCCTCTCCCAGAATCCCCAATCACTGAGGAACTGGCTATCTTATCTTTAACTACCGGAACACAACAATGCTGAAAACATTGTTGTTATGGCGTCAGACTTAGATAAGATGGTGGTAGCTAGCCAGGCGAACTTACAACAAGTCCTACCACCAACCAAACCGAATACAATATGTACCCCCGCTGGGAATCGAACCCGGGACCCCTGGTTCTGATACCGGTGGTTGTACCACTAGACCACGGAGGCGGTTAACTTTTTTTTCAGTGTCAAACTTAGTTACTAATATGACGTAACTTTATATATAATGCTGATATTCACTTAGTATGAGTGATGGGTAACTCAAAATTTAAGCAAGATCTAATGCGAGTGGACTCGCTCTTCTCCCGGAATCCTCAACCATTGAGGAACTTGCTATTTTATTTCTAACTGCCAGAATACAACAATGCTGGAAATTTGTTGTTATAGAAACAGACTTTGATAAGATGGTCTAAATTTATTACCAACTGGTATATTTTAAATACTTTATGTGAAAGTTGTATTTACCTGTAATTTAGGTACAATTTGTAATATTAAGTTCTAAATTGTACTTAGTTGCTATTTTTAATAAAATAAATTATTAAATATGGTAGTAACTAGCCAGGCGAACTTCGAACAAGTTTAGTGAGAAGGAAAACTAAACCGAATACAATTTGTACTGGGAATCGAAATATCCCTGTATCCCTAGAGATCCCTCTCTAGGTCTGATACCAGTGTTGTTACCACCAGACCACAGAGGAGGTTAAATCAAACAAACTTTATTTTGGATTTTATGACAAATTGAAAAGATAAGGTTGCTCTGCACTTTATAAAAACTGTTGCACACATTAATTGTTCAATATGAATATAATGTTATAGTTATTGAATAGTTTTTTAACTAGCATGAGGGCTTTTATCGACAATCGTAGATCGATATCGTGTCACTGTCCTACTCACATCTTCGCGGGCTAAGCGAGACAGCATCATGCGCCGTATCATATCGCACGATAATATAACTATGTTATTTTCACCATGGCGACTTCAATAGCTTTTTCTCAAACATGCATGGAAATATTGTCATTATTTTCGCAAAAAGAACACACGAAGATTTTTTTAATTTGGAACATTACAAGGAGCGTTGTAATGTTCCAATTAAAAAAAAACTTTTTTTTTACATTTTTTGGCATTTAACATTTTTTAATTTAAGTAATTGCCCCAATATGATTAATGTAACTTTTAATATTAATTAAATTAAATGTATAATATAAACAGTACATTTTATTTCCCTGCATCCTTTTGAGAATAGCACTATATATGCCTCGGCGGAAATGGCAATTGCCTGTCTCGTATTAGTGAAGTCTTCGCCTACGGCTCGGCCTTCCAACTCATACTCTACTATTTTTAATTAACAATTGTTGTGTTTTTGGAGCAGGGGTTATTAATTATTATTAATTCTAGGATTCCGGGAGAGGCTCGCTTCCTTCAGCCTTATCAATTCTTAACATCAGGTATGATGAAGGCTAAGAGTCTCCCGGTAGTTCATAAAAAAAAACAGTTATTTAAATGTCACCTCAGCTGGTGAACACACTTTCCATGTGGATGGATAAGAAAAATTTACTATGACCCACCACTTGAGTCCAATAAGGATTGGTGGGTGCAGTCGATAACTGCAAATGCGACTAACGGCTTAGCGTGACTTTCAAATAACGCAGGAGATCGCCAATCACACATCCCGTAAGTATTTTATTATTATGTGAATTTGGCTGAACTGCGTTGGAAAAAGTTTGGCATATGTCTGGACTAAAACAAATAAAAGTTTTTTTATTGTTTTCAAATCTGTTCGGTTTCTGAATGACTACAAGGACGATGTGGTTAGGCGGAATCCAGTTTGTTATATAAAATATTAGTCGAGTGTTCAGAGGGAATCAAACTGACGACCACATAATCAACCCATTCACAATTGAACCACTAGAACGATGATTTGCTGTTGACAAATGCCTGCCCTGTTAATTGAATAAAAAACATAAAATCTCTACCAACCCTTAATTAATATCTACAAAATATTATTTTATCATACATATATTTCCAAGACCGACCAAAAACTGTATTTTTTCTCCCTACAGTTTATTACTGAGCAAATATTCAACTGCAATATATTATTAAATGGAAACTCATTATAGATTCGCGAAAACAAATTGGTGTTGCACAGACAGACGGCCGGTCAATCATTACATTAGTGCCAGTGTTATGTGCATCGAGATTAAGCCTGTATATAGAAAAAAGTACATAGAGATAAAAAAGCCACATTTTATTATGAGCCGATCAGTGGTGGGGATACTTGTTTGTATTGGTGTCATTCGGGTTATACAGGGTGCGCCTACTAATATACAAAAAATATTTTTTCATATAAAACCAGTTAATGTGTATCGCATGGCTTGGCCTATGGCCTTTCTACATTCCATTTTTTTTCAAAATAATCTTTAACTTAAACATGTTGTTTTTTTTTTATTAAAGTTGTGTAGGATCTAGTATCGTATATTTGCAAAAATCTCGCGGGGACTGCTAGTCATGGCGAAAAACCTATTTACAAATAAAATAAACTACTTAATCAAAGTGGCCACAGAACCAAACCGGTCGATTGATTTAAGAAAACAAAAAAATAAATATTAAGTCACATAATTGGGTATGGGGCAAATTGAGTAATCCCCACTCTAATAAGAGGCTTGTTACATCGAGGCCCGCGCAAGCTCAATGGTATTATTTTCAAGGAAATCTTACACAGCCTTTTGATAATTTATGATTTGACCTACATCTTTATTTTCACTAAAATTTAGGCAAAGGGGACTCTTTAGGATTTTAAACTTTCGCGTTCCATGGGACTCAAATGTGACATTTATTATGAAGTACATATGTATTTGGCGTTTCAGCTGTGTTGTTACAGCCATGGTCTCAAGCAGACTGGTGGTGCGCGGCGTCGTCTGTTCGGGCGGGCTTGAAGATCTTCGGCCACCCTCAAATTGACACTTTTTTCATTTTTATTATTTTTAGTGATGTCATTGCAGTATCGGGGTTTGTTTTGAACGGCAAAACTCGCTGCTTACACTTGTTAATCACTGGATTCCACGCTGATGACAATTTAAACCTGTCGTAAAGGGGAATAGTCGCCGATTGTTTTAGATTCTGTAAGTTTTTATTCTGAATTGTTTATTCTGAATTCTGAAATAAAGAGTTTTATTCTGAATTCTGAAATAAAGAGTATTTTTTCCACGTATGTTACTGATATCTATCGATTGAGTTAACTTGTAATATGCATTATATTTTACAGCCCCATGAGACAATATTCATTAAGAATTGAAACAGCACCAAATAGAGCTGGAAAATTAAAAATCTTAATAGGACTAGATACATTCACGAACTTGTTAATCAACATACATTCAAGTTACACAAATAGACTAATAATAAAAGATGATATTCTGCTTTAGAAAAAAAATATAAAAGAAAAAAAAATAGCAAAAAGGGACAGCCTGTACAAAAGAATGCAGCCGTGTGCGTATACACGCGCGGCACACTCGCACCCCCCACACGCATGTGTGTGTAACGAGGTCACATGCACGTAGGTACAGCGGGAGGCGCTGCTGACGCAACGTACGCGGCGACGAAAAAAAAAGCAACCAATTTGGAAAGCCATCGGAGTTAGTAAAACGATTCGATTTCTAAAATAATATCCTTCTCTCTATCTCTTTACTTTTATTATTACTGAAATCAATTATTTTTATTATTGTAAACTTTAGTTAAGAAATTAAGTTTTACACTTGTTAAAAATACTTAAATTTTACCTTGGTTACTAAAGCACTTGTTTGTGATATCCAAAGAAAAGCTAAGCTATATGCAAAAAAAGCAAAGAAAATGGAAAACACGATAAAATTATCTTTTTTAAACGAAATTAAAAAATAAAAAGAAAGATCTAAAACTTCTTCCGCTGGGTATCGTAACCTAATTGTAAAACAAAAAACGAGAATCTTTTATTCAAAACGGCGAAAGCTTAAACATGTTTTTATGATGCGTTATTTTGAAACCGTTTTTGCCGACCTCTTTTCGAGTGCACCAATCAATTCATCTCGTTGCGCTTGCATGTTGCACCACGGTTCAGAATTTAGGTCAAAGACTTTATTGTTTGACATATGACGTTAGGCGCTGAGCTGATCGGTAGAAAGCTGGGTTCGCAGAAACCGCGGGAAATCGGGCCGCGCCATCCGCGTGCTTTCTCCTGTTATTTTTTTCAATAACACTCGCGGTTTGACAGAGTGTTGAGTAAACTATTTTTGTTTACTGGGCTGCATACATTACCTATAACTTGATTTATTAAGGTTTATTTTATAACACAAAAAAAATTGTTATACTTAATTTGACTTAATTATTATTGTTTTTAACGGAGGTCTAGTTTCGCCTGCGTCTATGCACAATTGCCAAAAATGCAAACGCGCCGCCCGTTCACATTAAAAATCGACAATCAGCATGTGCGTTACCCTAGCAGGACCATTAGAGTTTTAAAATAAAATGTTTTGACGATATCGTAATTAAATGATTGTATCATAGCTATAACAACGTCATTAACATGAAAATGTTGCATATGATACAAGTAATGAGTCGATATTGATTGCATAAAAATCGATTGCAACCACATTCGAGAACCTGTCTCGGCGACCTTTGTCTTTTAGTGCCGACATCGGCGTACTACATACGAGTATAAGTAATTATACCTGTTCAAAATATGGAAGCCATTCGCGCGATGAGTGGACCCAAACAATTGTTTCTTCAACGTTTACCCGTCAGTTGCCACAGCGAGACTGTCAAAGTTTGCCTTGTTTGACATGCAAGCTTTCCGTTGTTAGTGGACAACGTTTTGGCCTTTACACTTGAATCGTTAATTATTAAAATACATACTTAGTTTGGCGTATCTCTTTCGGTCCGTTCTTATTTAACTGATTACATCACTTTAATTGATTGCTTGATTGAAAATGCAGTATTGAATGAAAGCCCATAAAATTAACGAAATACGACATACTTTAGATCGTAATCTTGTACACGAGAACTGAAAAAGGCCAATGTCATTTTAATTAACTTAATCTTTATACGAATTAAAACTCTTTAAACGTTTGAAGATTGTATTTACCTCTTTAAAAATCACATTATGAAACGTGCAATTTTCTGTCACCTTGACATTTTATATGAATCGTTTCTTAAACATAGATGTAAATTATGCTGTATTAAAAGCAATTTTAGCTTTTACAGTGCGGTTACAGCTGAAAGCTATAAGGATAAATGTTGTTCCTAAGGTTGTTAAAAAGAAAAAGAATAATGGCGGACGATGCTTGTTTATTTCAGCAATTGACCTAAATATGCCACATGGTCGCACCGCTGTAACGCACATCAGAATGATGTAGTACAGAATATTGCGTTAGTGTGCGTACGTTTGAAGGTGTGGGTCGTGCAGGTTGCATTATTGGTGTAGCGTCGGTAAAAAAATAAATTGGTCATTCATTTAGGTATTGCCAGAAAAGTAGTCATTATTATTCAATTAATATTTAAGAAGTAACTATTTTTTGATACTGTTTTCTTAACCTAGCAATGATCTGTAAGCAGGGGAATAGTTTTAAAAAATTATTAAACTTTATACGAGATAATTTGATCTCGTCTATATATAAACACCGGCATAAAACAATCACAACAGCTTCCTCTTCTAGATAAAGCAATAAAACGAACATCAATAAAAATGAATATAACCTCTTTATTGCTGAGATAAAAAAAATAATCAGTGAACATTAAAAACTTGCGGATGCTACGTCCAATGACAAGCGATATTGAATTGTGGCCGTGCGACAGTGTGCGTGTGTTCTTCACACATTTTTGAACGTGGAACATTTTTATTTGCGTTTTGCGCTGTGTGCGTTTAGTGCTCTGTGTGTGAGCGCTAATTGCGATAGCTACTTCATTTAAATTTCGAATGTCAGACGTTCGAATGCGAAAAGTGTTTAAGTCATCATTTTTAATAAACGCCAATTTTATTATTTTTTATTGAATGATCATTATTTTACCCGAAAACGGCCTGTTTACGCATTTTTTCTCGTTATAAATATGTAGATATGTCTTGCACGTTTAAGAAATCACAATAGTTTGACTTTAATATAAATAGGTTATCACTAGTGTTTTAAGCTTTTGCTCCATAAATATGATCTTACAAGGTCATTCATTTTATTTTTAAAGAGTCCCTTCATCTACTAAAGAAAAAAATAAAAGAATTAAAAATGTGTGTAAAAATCTAATCAACCGTTGCGATCGTTACATCCACAATTTATTTAAATCCTATGCATTTACACTAAATAGATTCAATAGAGTGAATTCAATGCAATAAAGCAAATGTCATCGTTTTTGTATAGGTTTCCATTGCACACAAAAAAATATAAAAAGCATCCTTACTCGGGTTTCCCAGGGAGCGCCGCGCACACGATAAACGGTCAGTACTGGACATTATGGGCCTCATTTTTATTTGGCACATAGACAAAAACACCCTTTTTTCTACATAACATAACGCTCACAATCAACCTTTTTGTACATATGAAAAGTTTACATAATCTGTGGTATATGAGAATGAGGTTTTTCCAATAATTAGCGGAATGTTTTTTAAACAGAATACAAAATTTGAATTGAAGTTTTATTTCGGATGATTGCGTTTTTTAATTTGGTATGAGATATGTTTACTGAATAGAGTAGAATTGGTAGAGTAGGTTGTGTCAAGTTATAACAGCTCTTGATATTGCAATGTTTCATTATTGGACGCAAATAATTGTTTTTGTGACACAGGCCAAATAAATATTAAATATTTTTGATGTAAATTTAAATTCTCTTCAATAATAATATATTTATAGACCGTGCTTTAATTATGCAAACAACATAACCATGCCAATCTTGTTTTTACATTATAGTTTTAATCTTTATGCGAATAACAAAGTTTTGACATATACTTTAACCCTGAATTAACATCGTTATCTTTTGTTACAAAACTGACATCGTGGGGTAAAAATTTACCCCACTACTTAAAAATGAAAAAATTGTGTTCTAATGCAATAATGGTCTATCTAGTTTGCATATACGAAAAAAACACACTTATTTTCTATTTGGATTTATATTCTCACAAACAGTGTTATATAAAAATATAAAAAGCCAGCAACGCAAGTAGCAAAAAGGAAACCGGACCATATTACTCGGATACTCAAAAAATAACAAGACATTAGTAAAATTGTAACTAAAACTACATACGTAAAGGGAGAAGCGACTGTCTTCGCTGGAAAAGAAAATATTTTAGTATTATTGCGGTTGGGGTAAAAATTTACCCCACGTTGTCAGTTAAGGGTTAACGTATGATGCAAATGATATAATGTATCATTAACTAAACATCTGGTAATAATAATAATATCGTTGCCTTATTTTTTCATAAGCAACAACTTGGTTTTTCCTCATTTATACTGGTACCTAACGGTCGTTAAAATCTATATCAAAGTAGCTATATACATCGTACAATAATTATTCTTTTTACTATAAGAGCCATACAATTCTTACAAAGAAAAAACCACTTTCTTTTTAGTTACATTCGAAACAAATTCACACTCGAACAAAAAAACTTAAAGATCGTGATGCGAAAGTATACTTTTGTGCGACGGGAGAGCGTCCATTTTATCTTGATCTTCTTCAACTCGCTTATCTTGAAATTTCCTATGACGGTTTGGGTTTAAGCTTGAGAGCCAAAGGTCTAGATATCTGGGCGGTTTAAGAACGCATGAGTGCCCTTAAGAGACTAGGAACGAAGGTCAGAGGGTCGTATGAACTGGATTTGAGCTAATACTGACCGATATAGGTAGGTACGGTACGTATACATGTTTGCTCGTCAGCAGATGAATGTATATGATACCCTTGGAGCGGAGTTGTTTGGAAAGCTTAAGGCGGTACCCCCACCGAAAGTGGCGCCGCGTTGAATTTTTTTAATTTTAATAAAACTTTACGTGGAATTTTTAGAGCCCATAGTCTAGTATTTTTAGACGGTATCATTACATTCCCTCGTAGTCACTGCTAGAAGTAGATAGCAAAACTGCTAAAAGTGGCCGTTTTTGACACATTTGCTATCTACTTCTACGAATGACTATGACGAGATGTAGCGATACCGTCTAAAAATACAAGACAATGGGCTCTAAAAATTCCACGTAAAGTTTTATTAAAATTGTGTATTAGAATTACGATATTAAATAAAATTCAACGCCGCGCCACTTTCGGTGGGGGTACCGCCTTAAGAAGACTGGCAATAGATGTATAATCGTAACTTGTTATTATTATTATTTATTGTTTAATTAAAATATAATAAATGTCTAAGTGTGTTTCTTTGTTCTTTCTTGACGCCCTAACTAATCAACCGATCTACTTGATTTTTGGCATAAAGTTAGTTGAAAGGAAAAAGAGTAACATAGAATACTTTTTATCCCGATATTCCCACGGGAACAGGAACCACGCGGGTGAAACCGTGGGCGGAAGCTAGTAGAGATAACATTGTTTTTTTTTTTTTATTAAAAGAAAGGTTTTTTATTGAAAATAACATGATTGAAAATGTTAACTTTGTATGATTTTCCTATTTTTACCTTAATACTTAATTATTTTTGAGTCATAGTTCTGCAATGAAAGGACACCTAAATTCATCTCCAAAATTCGGAAATATGAATCATTATCATCATCATTTTAATGTCCTCACTGCTTGAGCCTGGTCTGGCCTTTCTTAAAGGTGGATAGAGAAAATGGGCCATGACCCACCACGTGGGCCCAATGTGGAATTGTGGATCGTACAGATTGTTCGAGTATACGAAAATCAATTCTTGTGTGTAAAAATATCAGACAGATAGGTTTCTGAATGTTCTCCAATTCAGAAACCAGCCATTCTCCCAAACTCAAAAGCAAAATGTTCATACAATATCATGTATGAGTGAGGTTAAGAGAGAGTTTGCAACTTTAATTTCTTAATTCAGAAACCCTACCTTTGAAACTTTTCAACTTTCGCGTTGCATTATAATTAAAGTAACATAAAACCGGTATTAAACCCAGTTGCATTGGCCGAAACGTCGAGGATTCTAGGTAGATGAAATACCTATCACAGTATACGCGTTTAATACTCTTCTTCTTCTTATCTAGTGAGGATAAGTGGCCACCTCTGGTGTCAGAGTTTATCAAGCCGCCTATAAGGCCTCTGACTTAGCTTAACGACTGTAATCAAATGACAACAGCCGGGACAGATGGTCTAACGTGCCCTCCGAAACACGGAAGCGCTCAATTATAATGCCACTTTACGGTCACCCATCCGACACCTGACCGGGCCGAACGTTGCTTAACAAACGTGATCGAATACGATCAGTCTGTCAAGCGCGGCCATGAGATTTCGTTTAATATCCTACCATAGACAGAGAGTTAACTTCGTTCTCATAATCTGAGAAAGAAGAATAGAGCAATTCTGATGATGGAAAATTACTCCTAAACAATTTGAAAACTATGTCAAAATGCAAACCGTAGTAGTACTAGATGAATTATTAACATTTCTAAACCGTCAATCACCGTTCACCTCCATTTCCTCTCTAAAACAGCAATAAACCAACCTTTTCACACCAATTAAACTAACATCCAAACAATCTAAGCGTTAATGTAATCGTTAACCCAAACTAACTAATTCAACAGGTTAAATCATAAACGCAAAACCCGCATTCAGTTAACAAACATTCTAATCCGACCGCCATTACAAAGATTGTGCCAGTCTGCGACTCGTCTAGCCGGCTTCCACACGTCCAAGTAACTAAGACCTGGGAAACACTATTCATAACCTCCGAGTATGTGTAAGTTTCTATCAGAAGAAGGGGGGCGGGAGGTCTTCCCTCACTGGTCGCTGTCCTGACCTAGAACGATAGTCGTCGACGTAGGTCAAGGAATACACACACACATCCTTATAAACTAGTTGCATGTATTTGTGTTCGCACACGTTCGATATTTGAATTATGGGTTAGTGCGTTCCGTTCGGGCTTAGCGGAATCCAGTGGGGATTTCTGCGGATAGCGTTTGATGTTGCGTGGAATGGGACGTTTTGAAATTATTGTTTTTAGTTTGCGTAGCCTTTTTTTGTTTTGATTGTAAATAATACAGATGGCATTGAATTTGTCTAACTACATTGAATGTGATCTTGTTGTTTTCGAATTTGTTGAAATAGAAGTAGAGATCGACTCTTATTAGAAAATCTAATAATTTTTAAATAGGAAAGTGTTTAAATTAAGTTGTTTTATGTTTGCTTTCTAATAGTAAAAATTGGCGCATGTTGTGGCAGCCTTTAAGTATGACGACGATTTGAAATGCTTATAGAATGTGCATTATTGTAAATGTGAATATCGTTTGTTATGTTGGTTGTCCTTAAATAAATAAATAAAATCCATGACCTTTTTTACATAAATTTACTTAATTGAATATTGTAATAGATATTTGTCAGATTACGCCCTGACTTAAGATCTTACAAATTAATTCCATTTGAAAGAGAAGATTATCCTATTAAGCGTTTAAAAATAATTTTTTTAGGAAAATAAACAAATCATTCTCAACGACTACCTTATTTTAAATAAGAACATAGGTACCTTACGTCCCTGGCTCAACGATTAAATACATGGCAGTAGATAAATTTGGTTACACTTACTTATATTGTAGTACCTAAGCCATACTACATAGGTGGTTCATGTTGAATATTTTGCCTTCAAAATAAATCAAATGTAGACATTTTGCTACGGTTCGTTACACAAACCTATATCAAGATAGACGGTAAAAGTTTACTTATCTTGCGTGTAAAAAGTTTGATCTACGGTCATAGTTTTCCGACCTTAGTCAGTCCGCTTGGGAACATTGCCATGAAAACATGCATCACTCAGAAACGAAAATTGTTAATTGAGCAGTGCTTTCTTGCACGAGCTCGCCTATAACATTTGCACATCAATAAATCTTGCTCGCGATATCATCATAGGTACGAGAAATTGGACACGCTAGGTTCTCATACAGTTTGAAGCTATCTCGATTTATGTATGTGGTTCGTTACTTCCATCAAAAAATTTCTAAATTCGCTAAATACTTCACTTTTTTAGGTTTTACTTTTCAAGCTCAACTATTATTAAATGTTGATGAAAAGCGGAATCAATTACTCTTGACAATCATACTGATCACAATTCGTATATTTTTAGATGCATGATAACGTGACATAGTTTGAACAGACATTGGCCAAAACTTCATCGCCAACTGGCGTAGCTATAACACTAGGTACGTACGTATAAACACACTGGCCAAAGTCAAGGGTTGAGTCTGAAATGCATTTGGGGTGAACGACCGCCGAAACGCAGCGCGGACCAAGGTCACGCACACTAGCGCATAGCGCGACGGCCGTGAAATTAGAAATACTAGTGACGGGAAGTGTAATTGTAAATATCGATAAAACTACTCTCTTACGTCGGCGTCGATAGAATTGAATTAGGTTTGTTTGTAAATTTTGATTGAAGGGCTCTTCATCGATATCGAGGGGTTGTTCATCGATATAAATTAATCGATAGAAAGATTATTTTTGTTGCAGTTAAGATTTAATTTAATTTTGTACTTACAATGCTCTGTAAAAAAATATATTTAAACATATCTAAGTTTTAAATACTTATATTTAAAAAAATCTTCTCGAGACTGGTCCTTTTCTAGCATAAGCATATATTTTGTTGCAGCGACACGATGCCGCATCGCAATGGTAGTCTACGCTTATGCTTATATGTATTTTTTTAAGAATTGACTACTTTCGTATTATCAAAAAAGAGTGAAAGTTCTTATTCATAAACGTCTAAGTTGTCTTTTTAAGTTCATACATTAGTTATTTAAATATTAAAATATTTTAAAAGAAACAGTAATTGAATTGTAAATTGTTGAGATAAAATTTTATTGCTCGTCAACAATTATTTTTCATTCGGTAAACTTTAAATCATTTGAAGATTTCGGAATAAGAAAGCCATATTTATTTAATTTGTTCGTTGTCACGGCATACTTCTGAATAGTGCATTGAACTTTTCGATTTATAGTGAACAGAAATAACTAAATATTTACTTCTCGTTTAAGAGTTAAGTTCATTGAACAGTCAAATCTCGAGTTGAATTAGTGGCCGTCGTCGTTGCATACTAATGTACTAAAGAGTTTACAAAGATGCACGAAGAATCGTTTCCTGAGTGTTCGCACTATGCTGCACATGTTAATTTCCTCGGGTTAGCCGATGCCACTCGCTGATAAAAGATAATAAAACGTCGACGAATTTTGGAATTTGAATTAAATGAATACTTGTTGTTTTGCGCACCTCTTTATACTTGCTAATAAGACTTGTCACCTGACGTTTCAGTTTGCCTACTAATAAATTGGAAAGGAAAATAATGTGTGCACGTAAATACGTGGGTATTTCTTGGTATTTTTTTAATTTAATAACTTGTCACGACTAAAATTATTGTTGATGACACAGGTCAACAAGTTTGTTATTTTAACGATGGCACTATTGATAGTAATAAAAATGACCGAGCGCACAATAGCAAACATAAAATACTTTCGTTACAAAATTGTATTACATAGGTGTTTAGAATTGAAACAGAATATATTTAATTTATGATTTCAAACGTTTGTATTTTCTAAGCTATGATATAAGATATATTTTTGCGGTTTAAAAAATCGACTCAGCCCGCCTTAGCATCACTTGTGAGCAGAGTCGCTTTTTCGTCTAGTATTTTTCTATTACTATTATCGATGAAATTAGATACTCATCGATATTTCCCGTGTCTACGTGCGTCCCTAGTGAGTCGTTGCACTATAGCCGAGTGACTAATTTCAGCTCCTCTACTGGCTGTTTGCTTTCGATGCTACTCTTGGTTTATTTTCGTAATGTTAGGCTTGAGTTGAGGATTCGGACTGCCTACGCACTAGTGACGAACAATCGAGGAAGTTCTCGATCGACCGGTAGAATTTTATTTAGGGGCGTCGCTCGTTTTAAAAAGGTATAGATTTGTAGAAAAAGTTTATATCACAAATAATAAAACATTAATAGGTGTTTCATTAGGAATGAGTAATTGCAGCTCCACTACTGGCTGCTCGTGTTCGATGCCACTCTTTTGGCTCTCTTGGTTTATATTCGTAATAGAGTCGAGGATTGGCGTTGCCTACGCACTAGTGATGTGCGAGTACTATCGAGATACTTCCCGGTAGACTAGAAAAGATCTTTTAGGAAGCGCTGTTTCGAAAAGTAATAAGGTTGAAACAATATTTTTTTTAGCCAAAAGAAATTCCTTATAATTTTCTTTTTATTTGGGATATAAACTTTTTCTGTTAATCTACAAATTTTTGAAACAACGCCACTAAAAAAACTTTACTGATCACTGGGAAGTTCCTTATTCGATTATCGATTTTAATCGATAATTTTTTTCTGTTTTCAGTTCAATGCTTTGTTTTGTTTGCGGCTTCTGTTTTTTAAGAAACAAGTCCTTATAATATACCTTTTTCCTTTCTTTTATAAATATCTATTATCACTATGTCACTTTGACAATTATTCTCTTGCTGTGTCGCACACCATAAATAAAACAACAGCGTCATGTAACTTTTTATATCGTAATGTAAGTATTTATGCGTTACCTATTTGTATCTTGTTGCTAGCTATCTTTACCATATACAGCTAACAGAGAAACTTAATATCTTATCAGAATACTTAATTCTACTGTTCTGTTAAGCTCATGTCATTTTCTCTTTATACACGACACGGGAATCAGCCATGCATATAATGCTATCATTAAGGAAGCCTTTCACCATCTTAATTATTTCAAAATAATGGTCTAACGATCCCGAACAACTGCTCACCTGCATAAAAACCCGCCTTATGTCTAGCTCACCTTTCTCGAACATTTTTACCCAAATTTACGCAATTGCTCCGCGATTTCAACCCGAATGTCCTTACAGGAAGAAGAAAATTCATTTGATACACACCTTTAATTTTAATTTGAAAAAAATCCAACAAATAATGACTCTTAATTCTTGCGTGTAAAGCCTAAATTCGTTGCAATATAAAAAGAACGCATAACGTGTGTTAAGCAAAAGTAAACCCTGAGCGATTCTAAGACAGACCATAATCGCTTAAGTTGGTGCTGTAGAATAGCCTATTTTGAATTGACTAAAACCACCGAAATGCATCGGAAGGTCAACGAACTCCTCCCGCCAAGGACAGTGCATTCCATTTTTAAAGCTAGCGCGCCAATAGAAGGCTGAATCTAAATAGCGGCCATCTTGCACCGTCATTTTGAGCGGGAAGATTTTTTTAATTGCGCCATTTGCATTTTGGTTTGTTTAAATATTTTTCGTTAAACAATGCTGGCTGCCAGTTATTATTTTGGCGTAATTAGGGAGCGGTAACGAGATTGCAATTTTGACTTCGTTAGGTTTTTGTGTTTATTAATTAATGGGAGGTTTGAATTGACCGGTTACCGACTTTTTTAAATTTAATCGCCAGTTAAAGAAATATCCATTTCTAATTATTTTCACGAGTAATATGGAGTCGTGCAGGTGCGATTCGTAATTAGAGAGTAACACATACATGGGGCTTTTTCATAATTTTTATGTGACAAACAAAAGTAAACGGGAAGGTTATTTTAAACTAGCGGATCCTCGCGGTATTACCCGCGTGGTGCCCGTTCCCGTGGGAATATCGGGATAAAATATAGCCTATGTTACTTGGGAGACATAGGCCGATGCTGGGAGAAGTAGCTTTCTAATGGTCTAAGAATTTTCTAAATCGGTCCAGAAGTTCCTGAGATTAGCGCGTTCAAACAAACAAACTCTTCAGCTTTATAATATAAGTATAGATTGACTATTGGGCCTACAATAAAAAAAAACCTAAAACCTTCTCATTCAGTAATCTAGTTCAACATTCAAACGTGGTTCTTTTGACGCAACATGCAGTTTTTAGGGTTCCGTAGCCTAATGGCATAAAACGGAACCCTTATAGATTCGTCATGTCTGTCCGAAGTATGTCACAGCCACTTTTTTTACACAGCCTTTATGATACTAATGCGCGCATGCAGAATCGCTTGACAGACTGATCGCATTCGATCACGTTCGTTAAGCAAAGTTCGGCCAGGTCAGGTGTCGGATGGGTGACCGTAAAGTGGCATTATAACTGAGTGCTTTCGTGCTTTGGAGGGACCGTCGGTCTCTGCTATTGTCATTTGATTACAATCGTTAAGTCACGTCAGAGGCCTTATAGGCGGCTTGATAAACTCTGACATCAGAGGTTTCAGCTGCTATGGGAATACTGAGGGAATATATATTTTTCATCCAAATCAGTTTTAAGCCTTTTTTGCGATACTGAGAAACAAACATACAAACTTTTACATTTTATGTTCTCTCTGTTTACAATAACCCTCAAATCATATGAGAACTAATCCTCGTACGATGTCTACTAATGGCCACCTCTGGTGTCAGAATTTATCAACCCGCCTATAAGGCATTTTAGAATAGAATAGAATAGAAAATATTTTATTAGTCTCTTAAAAAACAAAACATACAAACTAAAATAAAGAATAAAACAGAAAAAATACCACATAAGTACATAGCAGAGACTAATGAGGACCCTGCCTCAGCGATGTTGCTGTGCCGTCCAAAAAAACTGCACAACACGCTGTTATTCTGGCAGGGCCTCGGGAGAGTTTTGGTAACATCACAATATGTTATAAACTTAACAACTTTTTTTTTTATGATTTTGTAATTTTTGCATTTTTCAATGCTATTTTTATACTTATGGTAAATTTTAAATAGAAAAATATTGGAAAAAATTAACTCGGCCACAAGTGAATTCTCAGACGGGAATCGAACCCGCGATCTTTGGAAATCCGGTCCAATGCTCTAACCGCTGAGCTACCGAGACTTGCGAACCACCGTCGAAATTCTCCAATACTTTTATATTTTTAATACGCTGTAGGCCAGCGTTGTTACATCAATGCTAGGAATATCCTTGCATTAAAAAAAAACATCTATTCAGGTGTTTAACGATCGATTAAGATGCAACTGCCAATAATTTATGATTTTGTAATTTTTGCATTTTTCAATGCTACTTATGTTAAAATAGTCAAATCGCTTCTTTGCTTTACTTTTCTTAACTGAAAATATGAATATGAACAACAAAAAAAAGAGATAAAAAATATATAATAAAAAGTACAAAGTATTTAATTGTATTGTGTAATTTTATATTAGTAGGAGTAGAATATAATACTATTTAAAAATAAATAAAATAATAAACAAAGATCACACACAACGATCTGTTTCCGAAATAAGAATATTTTATACTTGTGCACATCACTATACTATCGAGCTCGGAAAACTATTTCAAGGAAAACGTACGTCTTAAGTTTTGGCGCGCACTGTTCATTCAAATAAAACTACTTTTTCGGATATAACGCGCTATTTTTCACGAACTAAGATCTAATTGTCCGTATTTTGATGTTTTTAGGGGTTTTGTCTTTGGGGGGTTTGCTCTGTGTCATCCCGTGACCACGGCAGCTGAAAAGGTGCGAAACGACGGAAAAAAATAACGAACAATTAGATCGTAGCTCAGTGGTTAGAGCATTGGACCGGATTTCTAAAGGCAAAGTTGACTTTTTCCAATAATTTTCTATTTAAAATTTATCATATGAATAAAAATAGCATTGAAAAATGCAAAAAATCTAAAATCATTAATTAGATCTTAGTTTGTGTTTAATATCCGGAACAGTTGTTTTATTTTAAGGAACTCTTCGACGTAACTTTCAAAATCGATACAGCACCTCGAAAGTTAATACATACCATGCAATAACTTGCCCATTCTAATTGCTATCACTATCCAGAGATTCATCGTCCGATGCATTCAAATACATTTGCCTAAGAGTCCAAATTGTGTA
The DNA here is from genome assembly GCA_910589605.1 of Chrysoteuchia culmella. NCBI lineage: Eukaryota > Metazoa > Arthropoda > Insecta > Lepidoptera > Crambidae > Chrysoteuchia > Chrysoteuchia culmella. The sequence goes on from OU342651.1 coordinate 22,052,048, forward strand.
TGCAATACGTACGTTGTTTTGCAATTCTACACACAGTGTGTTGAAACCACTGGATTGGTCAAAGTCGTAAAAATACTAAGTTTATTTCGTTGTAGAGAGACCGTTTACGATTTTATTTGGCTCTAAGGTAACGGTTACACAGTTTCATTTGCGAACGAATTTCTGCAGGTTGTAGCTAATTTTGGATAAGTACTTAACGGTTGTGAGTGTGAGTTTGGGCTGTTTTTTTATGATGTTTTTATACCGATAATTTATGTACTTACATTCATTCGAGAAGAAAAATGTTAACATACATAGTATGATACAACTAAATTTGTATTCGTCATCAGCCGTTTTTAAATTCCCCTCTGCTGGGCACTGGCCTTTTTTACGGATGGATAAGGAGAAAATTGTATTAATACAAATTAATTAATTAAAAATATTAACGTTCGAAATAAACTACCTCCGGTAGAAAAAAAACAAGATATTTTACCTCATTACCATTACATAATGCTTATTTCATTCGATAGTCACGATTATTCTTAGAGGACAAGAACAAAACATTCATAAAATATATACTATTGATTTACAAATATATAGCAACATAAACACATTTGAGCTTCCTAAACAAAAAAACAGATAACGCCCACGTAGTTCAATAACAAAAATACTGCGTAGAAATAATCATAACAAGAGTATTTTTGCAATATCCAGTTTAAGTTATTGACGCAAACGTTTAGAAATATACTTTTCTATTTTAAAATGATTGAAGTTTCACAAAATAATAAAACAATCAAATGCAGACCACATGAATGAACGTGCGTACGCAAGCCTAGGCTACGAAAACTACGGACTACGGCGTAGCATAGATAAGTTCGTAGCATAGATAAGTTCGGAGCATAGATAAGTTCGTAGCATAGATAAGTTTGTAGCATAGATAAGTTCGTAGCATAAATATTTTTATCGTAGTGGCTCTACGAAAAATGTGTAGCTTCTACATGTTGTATAGTAGTTTTATTTTATTTCCCAAGCTGGATTGGGAGTGACAGAAATACATAGAATATGCCAGCTGCTAGGAATTCCAATGCAGATAGTAAAAGCCTATAAATAGACACAGGGTATATTTGAAAACTATAGTAGACGGTGTTCTGGCAGCCTGTCACTATTGTCGGTAGGCGATGTCACTATATGTGGTATTGCTATGCCCTTGCAGGGCGTCACATGTTTACTAAAATATTCCTGTATCATATGTAATGTCACTTGCAATCAATATATTATGATTATTATTATTTTCTAAATTTTTTTCTCAGTATCCGCTGGTTTACCTATAATTACGCGCTAGGCCAAGTAAATTATGGGGTGAGGTGAGTTAATGGTGTATTTAATGTGGTTAGATTATTTTCATCCATTTGTTATTATTATTATTTTCTAGATTTTTTTCTTCTTGGCATCCGTTGGTTTACCTATAATTACGGGCAAGGCCAAGTAAATTATAGGGTGAGGTGAGTTAATGGTGTATTTATTATTATTATTATTACTATACAAAGTGTTTTATATATAAAATAAAAATACTGTAAAAGTTAAGGTTGTGTTATGTGTTTAGAACAAATTTAGGCAAAATAGGCCGAGCCGAGCCAACTTGGTGCACGCTCATTAGTTTTTTTTTTACTATTATTAATATTATTTTAAGTTTGTTTTCTTTGTTTTTCATTATCCAAATAAACGATGCTAAGACTTGATAAAAAATATATATATTTCGACCCCCAGGATGAAGTTGGGTTTCGTACTGATGGTTCTTTTGGTAATTCTAGTTGGTAGAACAAATAATTTATTATTATTATTTGTTATATTCAAAGTTATTAGATTCAAGATAAATACAACTGTTTTTATAAATACATTCCTTGTTATGTATAATTATAGTTGAAAGATTTGCGTCATCAGTGATTGAGGTATTATATAACTTGCCATGTTATGGCCATTTGAGGATAAATATACTAACATTTGTTTTGAATGGAAAGAACCTACGAGTAGATCATTAAGGACGTCGGCAATTAAAATTACTCAAGTAGTTTCTGACAATTTAAATGTTATAATTGATATTGTGATCCGATTTTTAGAACAAATATGAAGTAAAACATAAATAAACATTTCAACATTATCAACAAAGTAAAAAAAAAAAAGTTAATAGTTAGTTTTATTCCTTTAACGACCTGTTTGGCGCAGGGGTACTAAACCCGCCTTGTACGCCAGAGGTCCCGGGTTCGATCCCCGGACAAGACAATTTATATTTGTCTTGGTCTGGGTGTTTAATATGTATGTATTAAAAAATATATATTTAAGTATGTTTATCCGTTATCTAGTATCCATAACACAAGTTCTTCAAGAAACTTAACGTGGGCTAGATAATTGGTGTGATTGTATGAAATTATTATCATTCCATGAGTTAAAGTAAAAACAATCGCCAAAGTAAAAAAAACGACTAGTTTTTTATTTGACTTTTACTAAGCTGTGATGATTTATTTGCCTTTTCATTTACAATGCTATTTCTGTGACGAATAACGCTGAACGTCCTCTAAATGTCATTGCATTTGAGTTGTTACTTTGAAGTTTATAAGGACGTAACGATGATTTTAACTACGAAAATAACTAGTTGGTAATCTCGGCTTCAGTTCATCAACTGAATCGTCATCAGGCCACCACGCGAGCCCAATGCGGATTGGTGGGTTTTTACGACTGCAAATGCAGCCGGGACCAGCGGCTTAACGTGCGTTCCAAAGCACAGAGGAGCTCAAGATAGTAAATTTATGGTCACCCATCCCGTGACCGACCATGCGAAAGCTGCTTGACCTCAACAATCACAGTCCGAGCGCGCGAACCACTGCGCCACGGGCTCCTCAACCCACAAACCGATAAACTGATTACGCGACCAATAAACGCTGAACTTCATTCAAAAGTCAATGGTTTTCAGTCAATAGTTTGGAGTTTAAAGAGGCAAGGGCGCAATTCACGCCTTTCTACATCTCAAATTCAAGTTCAAATTCAATTCAATTTGTAGCAATAATTTCTGTATTAAAAATGTTAGTAAAATCACTTCTACTGTCAAAATGTTTTTGTCCCAAGGATCTGCGACAGTCCTATGTGGATTTTTTCATACAGATTTGTATGATTTGATCAACATATAATGTTTTAAACCACAAATTAATTAATTAACTAGGGCGGTTACAACCCGATACTCGGGTTCGTCGATCGACGAAAAATTCCAAATTATGTGAAAATCTTTAATTGCAGTTTGTGATCATCAAGTTTAACATTTTGTATATTTTATAGTTTTCGGAACAAATAGACTCGAGTACCTTTAATTTGATACCTTACTCGGCCGCGTACTACGCGCCAAAGTCCCTATCGAGTCGTCACAAATTTTGCGAACCTGAATTAAGTATATAGATCAATCTCAGGTCCACGTATATCAGTTGTCTGTGATGACGTACACGGTCGCGTGTGTGCCGGCCATGTGCCTGTTGTCGCCAACTAGCTAGTGACGTAGGCAAATCTATAAATATCCACAAATTGCTAGTGGTGTTAGGTGTAGTGGATAATATCGCTGGTTTTGTTTCAAACCACTATTGATTAATCGTCAGTCCTGTCTCAGGTCCACAGCGTATTAGTCCCGTTGCAATGACGTACAGGTCGCGTGTGTGCCGGCCATGTGCCTGTCGCCGCCAACTAGCGCGCAGCTAGTGACGTAGGCAAGCCTATAAATGTCCACAAACTGCTCGTGGTGTTAGGTGTAGTGGATAATATAGCTAGTTTTGTTTCAAACCACTATTGTTTAATCGTCAGTTCTGTCTCAGGTCCACAGCATATCAGTCCCGTTGCAATAACGTACAGGTCGCGTGTGTGCCGGCCATGTGCCTATCGCCGCCAACTAGCGCGCAGCTAGTGACGTAGGCAAGTCTATAAATGTCCACAAACTGCTCGTGGTGTTAGGTGTAGTGGATAATATAGCTAGTTTTGTTTCAAACCACTATTGTTTAATCGTCAGTTCTGTCTCAGGTCCTCAGCGTATCAGTCCCGTTGCAATGACGTACAGGTCGCGTGTGTGCAGGCCATGTGCCTGTCGCCGCCAACTAGCGCGCAGCTAGTGACGTAGGCAAGCCTATAAATGTCCACAAACTGCTCGTGGTGTTAGGTGTAGTGGATAATATAGCTAGTTTTGTTTCAAACCACTATTGTTTAATCGTCAGTTCTGTCTCAGGTCCACAGCATATCAGTCCCGTTGCAATAACGTACAGGTCGCGTGTGTGCCGGCCATGTGCCTATCGCCGCCAACTAGCGCGCAGCTAGTGACGTAGGCAAGTCTATAAATGTCCACAAACTGCTCGTGGTGTTAGGTGTAGTGGATAATATAGCTAGTTTTGTTTCAAACCACTATTGTTTAATCGTCAGTTCTGTCTCAGGTCCACAGCGTATCAGTCCCGTTGCAATGACGTACAGGTCGCGTGTGTGCCGGCCACGTGCCTGTCGCCGCCAACTAGCGCGCAGCTAGTGACGTAGGCAAGTCTATAAATGTCCACAAACTGCTCGTGGTGTTAGGTGTAGTGGATAATATAGCTAGTTTTGTTTCAAACCACTATTGATTAATCGTCAGTCCTGTCTCAGGTCCACAGCGTATCAGACCCGTTGCAATGACGTACAGGTCGCGTGTGTGCCGGCCATGTGCCTGTCGCCGCCAACTAGCGCGCAGCTAGTGACGTAGGCAAGTCTATACATGTCCACAAGCTGCGTCTACTGGATATCATAGCTGGTCTAGTTTTGTTACGACTACCCTGTCACAACTAGTTAGTTATTTAGTTTGCCTTGCTTTATTTTTTTATTATTGTTATTGTTTATTGATCTGGTGTAAATGCCTGAAAAGGTAGAAATAAGTGATTCAGTTTTGTAATTAGCACTAAGACCTGTTTTTGTAACCTTGTTTCTTTACACAATAAATACTTGCTTACTAAAATGTAAAAACAAGATATATTACTAATCCTGTTAAAATAATGAATGCGAAAGTATGTCAGTTTGTTTGTATGTTTATTTGTTTGTTTGTTACTCTTTCGCCTAAAAACTAAGTAGATAGACTGGATTAAAACATAGACTACTTTTATACCGACATTCCCACGGGAACCACGCAAAAGAAACCGCGGGAGACCGCTAGTCAGTTAAAAAATTTCATTTTAGACCAGACCCACGTGATTTAACTTGATTATTTACTTTTTTTTACGTTGTAGTGTAAAACAAAAAAGAAGGCTTGACGTGGACATGTCTAAATATGTACATTATTAGGACTTGTGTCAAGATAGAGCAAACTGTATTTGTATTTGTCATTCAATAACCGTTATTTTTTTTTATTTTTTTTATTTGACAATAAATTTACATTTTTATTTCTTATGCTATGTAGTGTAACAGAAACCAGAAAGGTTTATTGTACACTTTCATCATCACTACATACTCGATTAACATAATTTTAAAAAGCCTATGTACTTACAAAATTATTTTACTACAACATATTTATATTTTACAACAAATCAAGTGCCTACGTATGTTTAAAAAACCGAACATAATTACTAACCATAGTGAAATATTAATACTACTATTGATTCTATAGTAAAGACAGCAGATGGCTAGATAGGTACAATACAAGATTTTTTTTCTTGTTGTTGTTGCAGTAAGCGTGAATACAGGACGATCCATTAAGCAAAGCAAAAACTTATTATCGTTAAATCAGTGGTACATGTATTTACAATACAATATAATACAATACAAACTTTTTTATTTGGTACCAAACACAGGACATTTTACAAATTAACATTATATTTTACTCCTAGGTATAACAAAGACATGCGGTACAAGAACATGAAACATTTAAAGATATAAAAATACAAGAAATTTTGTGTCCCACGTCAGTACCAAATGGGTGTCCAGTTCAGCATTGAGTCAGCGATAAGGCTGACGCTGATTTTCAACTGGATCCCTTTCTATTGTTTTGTCAACATCGGTAATCTAGGGCCGAAACACACATCAATACGGTATTAAACTTGCCATTCTGCCGTGCTATTTAAAAACGCAGTAAGGAATATTTTTCAAGTATAGATTTACATATAGATTCGGAATCCTCGCGAAGAGCTGAACACTTTGATTCTCATTTCTATAGCTATACGGAACGTTATACTTTAATATTGCGTAAATGTATTATGTATATTTTTATTATTTTTTAAATTCAACCACCATTTTCTTGAAATTTGTCTAACCTTCCTTACATACATACATCATCAGCCTGTGGACGTCCACTGCTGGACATAGGCCTCTCCTAGCTCACACCTATTGTGGCGTTCATAGGAGGCTATTAGCCTACTGCTACCACGCTGGCCAGACGGGTTGGTAGAGGGTTTGTTTCTAGTTTTCCTTCTCTCGCTCAGGTGTTCAATGCGTTGGGCTTCTTAGTCGACTCTTACGACATCCCAGGCATGTAAGGGAGTGGTGACGCTTGTATTCTTAGGCCGTCACCACCTAACCTTCCTTACTGCGTTTTAAATAAGCACGGCAGCATTCCGTACAGTTAAATCCCTTTAGTTAGTAAACAATTAACTGGCAGAACTAAACACGTGGTGTGGCGTTAATTCGCTCTCATTATGATCCTCTATTATTGCCCGGTAATCTGCTTAATTACGCTCTCGCGGTCATTTTCGACGAAATCGGCATTATATTAGCTGTATAAACAGTGGTTTTCTTTAAGTAAACCTCATCACCCATTTTTAAATGTCCAGACGTACTGCAGGCTATCACCCCTACCAAGGGGATTCAAAGATTCAAAGAATTTTATTGCACAAAACACGGGAAAGGTTTTTATATATTTAATTTTTTTATGAACAACGGTGAGATTCTTAGCCTTCATCATACCTGATGTTAAGTATTGATAAGGCTGAAGATGGAAGCGGGCCTCGCCCGGAATCCTCAATCACTGAGGAACTGGCTATCTTATCTCTAACTGCCGGAACACAACAATGCTGTAAACATTATTGCTATGGCGTCAGAATTAGATAAGATGGCGGTAGCTAGCCAGACGGACTAAGAACAAGTACTACCACAAAACCGAATATAATATGTACCCCCGCTGGGAATCGAACTCGGGACCCCTGGGTCTGATACCGGTGGTTGTACCACTAGACCACAGATGGGCGGTTAAAAGATTAAAAAAATAAAAAGATTCTCATGTTTTGTCGGTTGGATCAACATGCAATAAATGATCAGTAAAAACATTCGATAGAATTAAAACTACAATTATTTCTAAACCAACTCATAACATATCAAAAATCAATTCATATATAAAGTCACATACTCAATTCATAATAAAAACAGATAAGAATAATAATTAACAAAAAAACTATTAAAAAAAGTAGTAGGGGCTAATTGACTAATTTTAAAATCTATCGTAATTCCTTTCAATTCTTCATTTGAAAGATATTTACATACTTCAGGCCGTCCCTTTCCCTTTCAAAGGTATTGTGATAGATTTTGAAATTAGACAATTAGGAGGCTGGTAGATATTTCCCGTTTGTGTACAAAGCGCTGTTCTTCTTCCTTTATTATAAATAAATAAATAAATATTTCCGTACAATCACACCAATTATCTAGCCCACGTTAAGTATCATGAAGAACTTGTGTTAGGGATACTAGATAACGGATAAACATACTTGTATACTTTTTTTTGTAAATACATACATAATATACATATTAAACATCCAGACCAAGACAAATAGACATGTTCATGCACACAAATATTTGTCTTGTCCGGGGATCGAACCCGGGACCTCTGGCGCAGAAGGTGGGGTTAGTACCCCTGCGCCAAACAGGTCGTCAAATGCGCGCACAGCCTGGGAGTAGAACTCCCTGCCTGCGGCTGTATTCTCGGAAGAAGCCTATAACCCTGATATATTTAAAGCTCGAATGAATAGGCTATATCTAGGGAAACTCGCTCCATCTTCGGCCTCTTCTTAAATCTTACGATTCAGAATGAGACCAAGAGCAAGCCTATTTAATGTAAAAAAAATGTCCCCACTGCTGGGACAATGGCCTTCCTTACGTATGTATAAGGAGGATGGGCCTCCACCACGCAGATTCCATATGAATTGGTGGATTGTAACGACTGCCCACACAGCCGGACCCAACGGCTGAACGCGTCTTTCCTAACACGGAGGAACTCCAGATAGGTAGTAAATTTTTAGTAAATTTCAGTTTTATCAAAAATTTATTTAAGCAGTTAAAAAACTTGGTTACTATTGGCTTGCTCTTGGCATCATTCTGAATCGCCACATTTAAGAAGAGGCCTAAGATGGAGCGAGCTTGCCTAGAAATAGTCTATTCACTCGAGCTTTAAATACACCAGGGTTATAGGCTCCCGGGATTACAGATGCAATATAAGAGATGAGGAGAAGCGCTTTGTACGCAAACGAGGAATATCAACCAGGTAGGGGTGATAGCCCGCAGTACGCCTTGACTGCCGGTGGTCAAATGGAGCTGGCGGATGAGCTCATGTAGCTCAATAGCACACTCTCCGAAGTACAAATCTGTAGAACACCGACAGAGAGGCAACTTTTCGACGATGAAGGATACTGTGGAGCTTGGTATTCACTAGTGTATCGTCCCAAACGAGTTTTCTGGCTCTGCGTTCCACCGAATCGAGTGCAGCTAGCTGGTATTTACCATCCCAAAGGTGGGAGCAGTATTCCATGCACGGCCGGATTTGCGTTTTATATAAAATAAGAAGCTATTCCGGCGTGAAGTACCGCATCACCTTATCTAAGATGCCCAGCTTTTTGCCGCAGTTTGATCTTTCAACTCGATGTTGTCGCTGAAGTTGGGATCTGATGACAACTTTATTCCAAGAATTTCAAGATTGTCGGTGATTGGTACAGTTGTACGGATTATATTTATACACTTTTGGGACTAATATGCCTATATATATCTTTTTAACTTAAATTTGTGATCCAGTCACTTTAAAAGCTCTACCTATATTATACAGATTTTTATTTTATGTCCTAAATTATCTTGTAACAATAAACGACATTAAAATAACAAAATCCATAAAAAAAACTCATCGTATCCCACATGACTCAGACTCATAATAACTATATTCAATTCCACTATTTATAAATTACTGCTCGGATTCGCGCCCGTAAAAAAAAAGACAACAAAGAGAAATAATAGCACACTGCGTACCTATCGAGGTCGAGGTGATGCATTTGTGCAACTTTCAAAACCCTTGGTAGAAGGGGAGGGAGGACGGAGGACCCCCCACTTAAGAGCGCTTTATACATTGCGACTTTTTGCATTGATACAAACGCGATGTAGTCGCGATGCAGCATCAATGCGGTCGCAAAACGTTAATGCTTACACACACGCTACTCAGTGCTACACACGTGATGGAATCGCGAATCGCGATACAAACCCCCTTTTGAAACGTGCGTATGAAACTATACAAATATTCTTGATCGCTTAAGGTCTAATAAGGCCACTTAAGCAATATTGTAAGGAATCATAATGTCATTTAGTCGACAATTCATTAATTTGCGGACCTCCGTGGTCGAGTGGTACGTTACGAATCTCGGTAGGGGCAAATGTTTGTATGATGAATACAACCATTTGTACCATAAATACTTATATATGTAAAATTATATGTATTTATATCCGTTACCCTAGTATCCTATAACACAAGCCGTAAAGTGACTTTGGGGCTTAGTTAATTGATGTGAGTGTAAGAAATATTATTATATTATTATTATTTGTTTTGTAATGTAATTTCTTGGAGTCCATAGAAAAGTCTCAGTGTAGTAGAATTTCCTCATAGGCAAGAATTCTTATTAAAATCAATTCTATGGATTATAAATTATAATCAGGAATTTACACAAATTATGTTTCTTTCGCAATATTGCGTAAAGTGGCCTTTTTAGACTCTGTTGTGTAGCGATTCAATCGAGCGACTGTAAAAGACGCGTCTGCATCTATGCAACAGGTCCCAATGTGAAAGGGCTCTTACGTCCCGAGTGCATGCGTCGTCTGGGAATCCTTGGGAGTTGTAATTTATGCACGTTCTTTCCGGAAGGTTCGTCAACAGGTGCTCTAAAGATACGTTTGGTGTGTCACGGCATATCATAGTTTTCGAGACGCGTACAAAAAATATATAAGATACATGTCGCGTATTTCAAATCTCGGCCAATTTCATCATTCACCAGTTGAGAAGATTTTATGCGTTAAAATAGAAACTAAACTATATAGATAGTACTTAGCAGGATATTTCAAGAACAATGCAGTTTGGCAGTGTATTGGGCCGGATTCCCAAGGATGCGGGTTCGAATCCCTTCAAGGCGACATGAGACAAGTAACTTTTTTCTAGTATATTTTCTTAAACAAGATTTATTAAATAAGACTAAGAAAAAATATTTCTGCGAAACGACATTAATTTTTAGTTTCGAAAAAAACGGTGTAATATTTTACACGTAATAGAAGGCGTAGTGCGCTTCGAGGAATAATTTAGGTGCGCATTGTTAGGTGCGCTGGAAAATAGGTGCGCTTCAAGGAATACCTCTTACAACTACGTTTGCGTGTGTCACTAAGTACTCGTAGCGGGCCCCGTTTCTTTGATTGGTTTTATATTCATTGCTGTTTTGTTGTTTTAAAGGATTTTCGTAAATATATTATACTAGCGGATCCTCGCGGTTTTACCCGTGTGGTGCCCGTTTCCGTAAAAATATCGGGATAAAATATAGCCTATGTCAATCGGGAAAAATGTAGATTTCTAATGGTCTAAGAATTTTCTAAATCGGTCCATTAGTTCCTGAGATTAGCGCGTTCAAACAAACTCATCAGCTTCATTATATTACTAGCGGATCCTCGCGGTTTAACCCGCGTGGTGCCCGTTCCCGTGTGAATATCGGGATAAAATATAGCTTATGTTACTCGGGAGAAATGTAGCTTTCTAATGGTCTAAGAATTTTCTAAATTGGTCCAGTAGTTCCTGAGATTAGCGCGTTCAAACAAACTCATCAGCTTCATTATATTACTAGCGGATCCTCGTGGTTTAACCCGCGTGGTGCCCGTTCCCGTGTGAATATCGGAATAAAATATAGCTTATGTCACTCGGGAGAAATGTAGCTTTCTAATGGTCTAAGAATTTTCTAAATCGGTCCAGTAGTTCCTGAGATTAGCGCGTTCAAACAAACAAACTCTTCAGCTTTATAATATTATAATTTTAAGTATAGATTGATCTTCATATTTTGATCCTACATAACTACACTGTCATATTCCCGAGTTTGGCCCCATAAAAGTTAATTATAGTAGCAATGCAGAGAATACGTAGTTTCCGTTATTTTAACACCCAGTATAGGCACACTCAAACTAGTAAATAACTTTTTTCAGTCGGCAATTTCTTAAAAAAAGTGGGTCAAAAACTTTCAATGACCTTTTTCGCAACTTAACACTTTTCATTCTATTCATAGATGTCTATAAAACCGTTTCAATAAAAATAAGGAATTCACATTTTCTAATACCTACATGACATAACATTTTCCAAACTTCCTAAACAATAAACAACTTAGTAAAAGCACAGTCTATATATTTCCCTTCCCTATACGCTGTGGTAAAAGTAAATGAAAGAAAATCAACAATCAAATAATCTCATTTTTATCTATTTTGCGAAAGCAGTAATTATAGTTTTAAAAAGCATAATTGTTGCTGTGTAAGCAACCTTGGCAAATTCTGGAGAAAAGGTCAAGTAAAAATGTGTTGTTCGTCCAAAATCATGAGGAAATGGCATTGAGAAGTACATCGTGAGAGTAGGCCTGCGCGTCGCGCTATAAAATGTAAAAGTCGCATTTCTTAAGACTCGGTCACACGCTAGCTCGAAAAGTTTAGAATAAACTACTTATACGAGTACATTAGACTATATTTAAAACTTTGTTGAAGGAGTTAAGTACTTTTAATGTCATCTTTCTTAAAATTAGTTATTATTTTGTATGTCATGATTGTTTCTCAATTTAAACTTAAAATAGGCATCATATGGTCGGTTTCTGAATTGAAAATTTCAAGTTGTATGGACATTTTGCTGGGAATTGAGTTTAAAACGTTCTCGACTTGAATTCTCAGTTCAGAAATCTTTTATAAAACATTATTTAAAGACGGTAGTTATACTAAACTTTCAGTTAACCATAATAACTTTTATTATTTATCATAAAAGACAAAAGAAATAGAAGTAGCAAAATAAGCTTTTTGGAGTCGGTACCAGCCAAGAAAAGAAAAATAAAGTTACTAATAGTATAGAAGTGAAATGGCTGGCTTGGCTCTTTTACTTTTTGAAGGCGGTTTTTTATAAAAAAATTAAGGCAAACATTTCATTGCAACTTTTAAAGCACATGTGCACAGCGCCTTAGTGCAAGCAGCATATTGAATGGAAATGAATGATGCTGTAAGAGATCAACAACGATTACATTTTGATAAATGAAACGAAATTCGATATTTTACACAACAGTTATTGATGTCTTCATAATGAGGTATTGTTTAAAAACTTGAAATATGGAATGAAATAATATAAATCTATACTAGTATTATAAAGAGGTAGGATTGGATTGTTTGTTTGCAACGAATAAACTCAAAAACTACTGAACGGATTTGGATGAAATTTGGTACACAGATAGAAGATAGCCTGGTTATGAAATTTTATTTTCCCGATCCCGATTTAACCACAGGAACGGGAACCACGCGGGTGAATCCGCGAGCAGCCGCTATTTGTTAATATTATGAGACGGCGAAAAGAAGCTTTAAATTATTAGATTATTGCTATAAAGAGATTATTTTAATAAACTTTTATTTATGCTTTTTATGTAAAAACGTAAGTGAAAAATTTACTACTAGCTTTCTATTTACTATGATGTCAGTTGCTTATTAGTTTTTAACTTGATTATTTTTGCATTTGTCTTGTTTTAGATTTCTGTAACAATTATTTAGTAGCGTCGCAGTTGTTTCGTCATCAACCATTTTAATATCCCCACTGCTGGGGCACTGGCCTTCCTTTTGGATGGATAAGGAGTACGGGCCATCCACGCGGACCCAATGCAGATTGGTGGGTTGTAACTACTGCAAATGCAGCCGGGACCAGCGGCTAAGCGTGCCTTCCGAAGCACGGAGGATCTCGAGATAGTAAATTTTGGTAACCCATCCCGTGACCGACCATTACGAAAGTTGCTTAACCTCAACAATCGCGGGCCGAGTGCGCGAACCAATGCACCACGGGCTCAGTAGTTTAATCGTACTCGCCCCGAATGAGTAATAATCTAAATCTGAGTGCAGTCTTGTTTATCAAAAGGACAGACGTATTTTTTTCTAATTTGAAACTTACCCGTCATCTCTATCTAAAAACAATCTTATATTGCATTTATCATGGAATAATGACATTATAGCCGTAATGATAGCAAACAATATCGCAAGAATGCTAAAAAAACTGTTAGTGTAGTCATATTACGAGATAAAAGTACACGAATTTCCGGTTCAACACTATGTGCAATGGAACCTGTTTTTTATACGTTTTATTATCAGCTAAGTTTACATTGCAGATTATAGATTAAGGTAAAAAAAATGCCTTTGCAAGTGGCGAACCGAACTTTTTTATAATTAACGCACTTTACATTGTGTTTCTAAAATAAAAGTTTATAAAAATCTATCACATAAATAAATTCAAAATGTAAAAAGTTTTCAAGTTGATTTCTAAAAAAAGTTTATGTGAAGTAGGTACCTAGTAGAACTTATTTATTTTATGTTCTTTTACTGTGACTTAAGTGGCCAAATATGTTTTGATGCTGTCGCACGTCGTTTAATGAACAAACAAAAAATACAGATCAATCAAAATACATATCAATTTCGTTTTGATGATTTTAAGATAGTAACTTAAAGTATTAAATACCAAAAATAAACGAAACGTAGCCAAAATAATGTTATCTAACCTACCTACGCCAAAACAGAAAGAACTTACCCCCATATTCTAAGTCGTTCCTCCAAAACTTTTTACACTCCACTCAACCTAGTCGTGGGTAAAAATGGTAGTGTGCGCTAGGCCTAACACGGAGTGACTACGTACTCTTTGGCTCCTCCAGGTCCTTATGGAGTTATGACTTAGAATACCGATTTCGAGGAGTATTTCGAAGAGGTTTTCAATGAGGTTTCGTTAAGTTGAGGACGAGTAAGTTTTGGAGGAACGACTTAGAATATGGGTGTCAAAGGTATTAAATACTAAAAATAAACTAAACGTAGCCAAAATAATGTTATCTAACCTACCTACGTCAAAACAGGAAGTACTAAGTTTACAAGACACAAGATGAGATAATAAATGTATAATTACCAAACCACATTTCTTTGAAAAGCAATACCGTTTCCGCGCCAACAGCCCGTTGCATAGGGTCGTAAATGCGTTTTGTGCAGTACAAGGAAAAGTGTGCATTACTCAGCAGACAACCTTGACGGCGTAGTGGTTTGTTTATGAGACCCGCGCGCGCAGGGGAGAGACGCTGCGTATCTGTTGGAACTAATCTGGTAGTTCTGATTGAGGCCACGAGAGGCGCCACTGTGTGTTACACACCTAAAAGTGGGTGGGAAGAGTTGTAAGTAGGCCTAGCACGAATACCTTTCGAGTAAGTATCGAAGAAGTAAAGTAAAAAATGTATGAGATATTGAGCAGCGTTCCAACCGGAAACGGAACTACATTTTCCTATATATTGTTTGACATTACGTGTTCGATACTTACTCGATATGTATTTCGATAGTCTAATATTATAAATTCGAAAGTGTGCTTGTTTGTCCTTCCTTCATTCTAGCAAGAGTTTAGCATAGAGTTAGTTGAAATGACGGAGAGTAACATAGGTTGTTTATCCCGATATTCCCACGGGAACGGGAACCTCAGATGAAACCGCGGGCGACTGCGTTCAAAGATTTAATCCTGAGCGAAGCGAGGATTTCAAAGGTACAAGACGCTAAAAACTTTTCTGCCGAGCGCAACACACAAATTTTCACCTCACAACAGCGAGGAACATTTTATGGTTGTTTCCGAGGTCAACTTCCGGTAAAACATTCTTTAAAATAAAGTTTAATCTAAATATACCTTATTCTCGTTGTCTTAATGATATAAAAAACTAAAATAATAAAAAAGGGAGTACTAAAGTTAATTCAAAATTATTTAAAGTAGGAATATATTGTTACATATTAATAAGAATAAAAACAATTCCGTAAATGTTGACACTGACGTAAGGTACAAGACAAAGACAATTTAAAAATAAAGATTTATGTCACAGTCCGAAATTCAATTATAGGTTGTGAAATCTCACCCAGCCTAATATAAAATTCTTATAACAAATAGTTTAATCCCATTGTTATTGTTTTTATGATTCAATGAACTAAAATAATATAATAAAACCAAAACGGAGTATTATAAATAACTTAAAGCTATTTAAAATAAGAATCAAATATAACAAAATAGTTCGATTCGGAACGCATTATGAGATATTTTTAGGTATTAAATTAAAAAAGTACTTTGCCGCTCTAGGCCGCAAAAAGCGAAACCTCCTTTTCAGAGCGTGTGAGGTGAAAAGATTATTTTCTCTTCTAAAAGATAATCATAGACCTCAGGCCTTCTTCAATGGATCTTGCCGGTCTAGCTTAATCTACGCTTGGCAAGTGAGTTGGCTTCTGCAGTCACCAAGATTATCAGATAGCCTTGACGGTCTTGTGGTTTGGTTATGAGACCTGCGCCGGCGCGGGGGAGACGCTTAAAAACACTGCGTTTATCTGTGAACTAATGTGCTAGTTCGGATTTAGAGGCGCCACCGCGCGTGAATTGTAATCAAATAATTATTACAGACATGAAAGTGTGTGGTAAAAGTTGTTTCCGGAACAAATTTCAGATTTACTATCTTTTAAACTTATTGATGAAAAACATTATTACAATGATGAGTGCGCGAAGAAACTAAATTTGTGCTTAAGATTATTTTCCCGTTTAAAGATACCTGAATGTTTTTTCTTTGGGTTTCTTCAAATGTGACGATTTTGGGAAGAAGACGACTTTAGGTAGATGACCACCTGTCACTGAGCGGGATCTTGCCTTATTCGCTCCATTAATCTACTATTCAGCTTAATCCACATTTGGCTAGCGAGTTGACTTCTGCAGCACCAAAATATCTAAAAACGCTGCCGCCCGTCTCCTTACGACACCAATGAGACAATAAAAGTAGCTATGTTTGTGATGCAAATAAATGATTTTATCTATGGAGGAGCGGATACTCCTGGCACAGGTATAATACATACTTAAAAGGAGTATCCAATTTCTAGCTTAAGATTGTATACCTTTTTAAAGAAATAAAGATTTTGTATTTTGTATCTATCTATCTATCTAGCGTCTAGGCTGATCTTACAATACATCAAATTAATAGGAAAACTCTAGAGGTTCAAGTATTGCCTGTCGGCTGGTGAGGTCTAAGGTTTGATGTCCGCAGAACACAGTATTATATTAATTAAAAGTGTTCATCTGAAGCCTGGTTTTTTGCACCTAATGTATCAATATCAACTAACTTCCGATCGTACGTTCACGTGGAACTTCCGAAAATCCCTCCGAAATATGTTGTAGTTCAGGGTATGAACTTTGATCTTAATCGCTTTATTTGTATAATTCGTAGAAACTTTAATAGTAGTATTATAATTAGCCATTATACAGTGCATCCTAAATTGAATTGCAATTGTTTTATGTAAAATAAGGCTATTATTTAAAAAAAATGGCGGCCGACAAAGGAAAGCGTTTGATAGAGCCCACATTTGTCCGACAAACGACAAAGGCTGCGTCTGCGCAAGGCCAACCAGTCTATGAAGTGCATAGACTGGACCGGGCGCCCTCGCTGCATACGGAAACTGCGACTGCAGACTGCAAACTGCCCTTAGACCACACAAATTGAACAGCCAACCCAAAACCAACCGTAGAACCTTTAAATAAAGTCCAAAGTGTATAGTGACAATTATTACTATGATTGATTATTACTTTATGATTAATACTCGTGTTACCTTTTCGAGATTCAGGTAATATTAAAACCCTTTTTAATTTTAGCAGCATATTTGTAGGCAAGATGGCGAAGTGGTACTGTACTGATCAAGGATTTTGAGCCAGGGGTCGGGAGTTCGACACACATCCGGGACAAAAATTTAAATTGTGATTGTTTCGTGTTGGATTATATCTATTATCCTTTATGGGTTCATAAATCCACACAAGTACTTAAGCTACTTACCTCAAAGAGTATAGAAAGGCGCTAACGCAGTATTGCTAAGTGAATTACCAAAGCATTTAATTGTTTATTTTCTATAACAAGCCCCTTAAATGTCTAATTTCAAAATCTATCACAATCACTTTCAAAGGTATCGTGACTGTGTTAGTGATTTATGGAATTGTGTCACTTATAGTCGCATCCCTTTCAGAACGAATGATATTCTAAATGACTCTTCATTTAGCACTTCTCCATACATTTAACAGATAGTTTCGTTTTTATTTCGTAGCCCTTAACCGACTTAAAAAAAGTTCTACTAACAATTAGTCGTCAAAACGTCGTATCTCAATCGTGTTTCAGTTGTAGCTAGCTGAAAGAGTACAATTGAAACACGAATAAAAGTACGATTATTACTTAAAGTTAAGTCGCGGCCACGTTTGATTACGTTTGTCAAGCAATGTTTGGTCCGGTCAGGTGTCGGATGGGTGACCCTTAAGTGCCATTACTACTGAGCGCTTCCGTGCTTCGGAGGGCACGTTAAACCATCGGCCTGGCGGCTGTCATCTGATAACAGTCGTTAAGTAAAGTCAGAGGCCTTATAGGCGGATTGATAAACTCTGACACCAGAGGTGGCCACTAATCCTCATACGATAAGAAGACTAAACGTTAGCTGAATTGGACCCCTTGTCAATATTAATATTTATTTAACTTTACAGTCATTGACCGTTCGTTTAAAGTAGTTATTCTCTATAACCTTTCTAAATATTAAAGAACATCTGACTCCGTTTCATCTCCTCCACAGATCTAGTAAACAAGTCGTATCAATATTCGATCAATACATACTGACACCTATAACCCGCATTGTTCAAAGTTTATTGACTTAAAGCTTCAATCATATCAGATGTCTAGCGAATATTGAAATAACGACCAGCTTTATATTAATAATTGATTAGTTTCAAACATTTCATGAAAAAAAACCTTAGTAATTAATAAAATTACGGTGGGTATCGATCGATAGATAGTATTTCTAAGATTGAGCAATAGATGGCGGTACAAAACTTGTGTTTCGTTACATGCTAAAATCATAGAAATGATTATTAGAAGTAAGTATGTAAGTATTTTGAAATGTCAAAATAAAAATAACTAGAAATACTGAACGCTATTAAAATGATAAACTATAAATTATATTATCCAAAGGTCATAAGCGTCTATCATATTTTATGATTTTTGAATTTTTTCATGCTATTTTTATACTTATGATACGTCCTTGATATTTTTCAACTGAATTAAGGATAACAGTCTATTAATAAAGATTAATCCGTTAATAAGATTTTGGACAACCATAAAATAATATTTGCGTTTTTACAATGTCATACTTTACTACATTATATATATAAAAAACAGCTGTGAGTGTTCACTTGATTCTGGCCACTTATTGCGGACTAAAGAGGCTGCAAAAACACCAAGTCATATAGGAAACAAAGCACAGCTTCATAAAGCAATTGCTGAAAAAAAATAAAGAATCTCTCAAGTAAAACTGGAACGGACGACACAGAAATAAGAACCTTATTTCAAAGTCATAAGATTTATATAGAGGGTCTTTTTAAACTGGGCGATGTGCCTATCGTCGTTTGCTTACGCCGCCGCGCTGTTTTCCAACAACTTACGCTTATAGTTAAGTATTAACAATCTCGTGTGCGTAGGAGACACGGTGTCACGCCGTGTGTCTACTTCGAGCGAGCGATAAGGACAGTAGATCATTTGTAGAGGCCAAATGACTTTGCATTAGTGAGATGTGACTTTTTAAGCGTTCATATTTTATGAGGCGATTTTAGCACTTATATTATCTTTTCTGATGTTATTTGATTAAATACAATACTTCTAAAAATTTTTATATCTATGGGAACCTAGATAAGTATTAAATAGTTTTCAGCCGTATTACTGGAAAGTACTTATAAGGTATTTATAGTAGTTACAGTTTCTGCAACAATATCTTCAGTTACTATTATCTATACTATATTAATATTATAAAGCTGAAGAGTTTGTTTGCTTGAACGCTCTAATCTCAGGAACTGCTGGAACGATTTAGAAAATTCTTAAACCATTAGAAAGCTACATTTCTCCCGAGTGACATAGGCTATATTTTATCCCGATATTCCCACGGGAACCCCCTAGTAATTTTATTTAGGTAATAAGGCTCATTCCCCTTATCCATGCTTCAGCAGTAGCGGTTATGGTGATAAAGATACTGATGCATCAAAAAAGTTTAGGTTGACAAAGGCTTAACCTAGACCTAAGTCTTTGAGGCACAGACAGCTACGCAAAGCGAAAAGAGGATTAGTTCGCTCTACATTCTTTATATAGCTACTGGATTATATAGTTCGTGGTTTAAACCATTAAATGAGAACCTCCTCCTTTTTTTGAAGTCGGTTAAAAACGCGGAATAGTACATTACTGCAGCGGCCAGCGAAAGAGGCATTGATGGACGAACGTGTGAATGTGGGCCAAATAACGCGCGGAAATTAAGACTGCTTTTCGAAATCAGACAACCAACGAACAACAATATTTTTCCGGCGTTAAAGTGTTCATTTGTTGTTTTTTTTTCTAAACCAGCTTTTTATTTGCAAGCCAGTTCGAAATTTAAATAAAACCCTTGATAAGTTACCTTCTTGGTTGCCATATTTCGGAGAAAAAAACTATAAATAATAAAATAAAATTAAAATTAAAATGTACTAGATAGACAAACTACACCTTACAGCAAAAACATTTGTTGGTCATAGGACTTGTTCTAATTCCACCTGGCTAGCTACTAATATCGTATCACAAGTCTGGCCCCATATTGACAAAGTCTTCAGCACTGTTGTGTTTCTTCAGTTAAGGGAAACGAAATTACCCTGCTACCGTAGGCCATGTCAGAATAACAGCGTGCTGGGGCGTTCTCTGATCGTTGCAGCAAAATTAGCAAAGACCTCCTATTAGACTCCAAATGTCTTGTTTTAGTTTAATTAATAGTTATTAGAGCAGATTTTATCACCGCTTAGATAAATAATTATATCGTTCCTATTATTTTAGTATTTTAATTTATATTTTGTTGGTTATGTATGAGTTAAACTGACTGATAACAATTATCCGAGGGTTGACAAAGTCAGCAATAAGTTGTACCTACCTATTAATTTGGTTGGTAGTAGGACTCGTTGTAAGTTCGCCTGGCTAGCTACTACCATCTTATCTAAGTCTGACGCCTTAACAACAATGTGTTCAGCATTGTTGTGTTCCGGCAGAGAGATAAGATAGCCAGTTCCTCAGCGATTGAGGATTCCGGGAGAGGCTCGCTTCCATCTTCAGCCTTATCAATACTTAACATCAGGTATGATGAAGACTAACCCCCATATTCTAAGTCGTTCCTCCAAAACTTTTTACACTCCACTCAACCTCGTCGTGGGTAAAAATGGTAGTGTGCGGTAGGTCTAACACGGAGTGGCTACGTACTCTTTGGCTCCTCCAGGTCCTTACGGAGTTATGACTTAGAATACCGATTTCGAGGAGTATTTCGAAGAGGTTTTCAATGAGGTTTCGTTAAGTCGAGGACGAATAAGTTTTGGAGGAACGACTTAGAATATGGGTGTAATTGTACATTTACATTACATTTTCTGACATTCATTTTTGTTTTTCAAATTTTCAATAATAAAATGTATGTACTTCTGTAAAATCATAATCTTACATTACACTTTTATCATAGGTATTAAATAAATAGCGGCTACTCTCATTATGTATTTGTGTAGTACCTGTTACTGAGATAGCATTTAGCTCTGTAACTTTGTATTTTTGTTATATTATTGTATTTACTGATGTATATCTTGTTGGTGCTAAATAAATAAATATAAATATAAATATAAAAAGAGTCTCCCCGACGTTCATAAAAAAAACTCTTTTTTCTTGTTTAATTTTTTAACATGTCGCGTTAAGTTTTTTTTGTGTCTGAATTAAATGGGGAATAATGAAAACTTCTTTCTAACCCAACACCTTTGTGGTTGAATATGCCGAAGAAAGCACGATTCCACCTTCGGACTTATCATTGATTAACATACTCTTAAGATATGGTGAAGGCAAAACGTTTCCCCGTTGTAAATATTAAAGATTTCTAAATATATTTTCACGCGCACGAGTTTACTTTTAAGGCGATACTCGAAAAAAATATGCTGAAGCGATTTAGCAATGAGAAAACGACGCACACGGGAGCGAGACCAATTTTGCAGATTAGGCAAAAAAAACACAAAATCACTTCGTATTAAAAAACTACAGCGATTTAAAAAAAATGATTCTATACGATCCTAAATATGATTGCTGTCCACTTATTAAACCAATTTCCAATAGTGTAAGTAACCCTTGAAAGAATAATCTTGAATTTTCGCATTTTTTAGAGGTCTTTTCGTAAAGAAATATCTTTTTGATATTTTTTTTGGTTGCTTTCTAATAGTAAAAGTTTGTGGCAGCCTTTAAGTATGACAACGATTTGAAATGCTTAAAGAATGTGCATTATTGTAAATGTGAATATCGTTTGTTATGTTGGTTGTCCTTAAATAAAAAATAAAAAATAAATTGTCGAGACAAAATCATAAAATCGTGTTTTTTAAACTATACGAAGCTAGATAAAGGTATGAAGAAATATATATGTAATTACCAGATTTGTAACAACTGTAACCGTGCTATAGTTTTATATCAAAAAGTCCATACTTTTCCGAGAAGCGCCTTAAGCTCTTGTATTGTGTGAACTACTATGTTTACAAATGTACGCTTGTATTGATTTGTATGCATTTACGGCCAATGCGGGAATATGTGTACCAATCTGATTTAGTAGAATGTGTCTTCGTGTATCAAACTAAGTATAAGTATTTTAATTTATTGTTTGCCTAGCTGATTTAGGCACAGCTTTCTATTTAAGTTTTGTAAATTTTGTCATCACCTATATAACTAGCTGTGTAGTGTCGGCTTAGAATAGCACTATCCCCTCTCATCCCGTGGGTGTCGTAAAAGGCGACTAAGGGACTCAGCCTTCAGGAGATAGGCAGCAGCGTTTCCTGCAAACTTGGCCATACTGCGATCGCCAACCCGCCTGCCAAGCGTGGCGCTAAAGGCAAACCCCCCCTTTTGGGGGAGGCCTATACCCAGCAGTGGGTGTTATGTGGCTGAGACGACGACGACAATATAACTGGCAATTTGGTGTCATTTAAATAGTACATATCATAAAACCTTACGCCATAATTCGATTGCGGGTTGGCAAAACATTAATGCTGCAACCTGCGGGCCGGGGCAAGAAGGTATATTTAAAAAAAATACTATAAGTAAACAGTTGTAAAATTACAGGAAGGGTAGAAGCCTAGTTGTGGCCTATATATAAATAAAGATTAAATAAGGACACAACTAGGGATTAGAGTGGCAACAACAGACCCCCTAATTGTCTAATTTTAAAAACTATCCCAATCCCTTTCAGGTATAGTGATTGTGATAGTAATTTATGGAATTGTGTAACTTATAGTCGCAATCCCTTTCGTGACGAATGATGATTTGTCACGAAAGGGACACTTCATTTGACACTTCTCCATACATTTGAAAGATATTTTCGTGTGTCTCTTTGCTTAGACAGTTCAATTTCGTTCATTCAATACCTTTCAAAACGCGTCCCGATCACAATCCCTATCAAATGTCAAATGTGACGGCCTGAAGTATGTTAATATCTTTCACATGACAAATTTAAAAGGTATTGCCAATTAGCCCCTGGGTCTACCCTATAATATCTCCAGCAGGCAGGATCTATGCTAATCTCAGGAACTACTGGACCGATTTAGAAAATTCTTAGACCATTAGAAAGCTACATTTTTCCCGAGTGACACAGGCTATATTTTATCCCGATACTCCCACGGGAACGGGCACCACGCGGGTAAAACCGCGAGGATCCGCTATTTATTATATATGACTAGAAGTAATGTTATAAGATTGTCACTATTATCATTTTAATGCTCACTGGTGGAGCATAGGCTTTACATATTGTTAAATGAGCTATGATCCACCACGAGGCCCAATGCGGGTTGGTGGCGTTTAACGACTGCATACCGCCTCTGTGGTCTAGTGGTACAGCCACCGGTATCAGACCCAGGGGTACCGGGTTCGATACCCAGCGGCGGTACATATTGTATTCGGTTTGGTTGGTAGTAGGACTTGTTGTAAGTCCGCCTGGCTAGCTACCACCATCTTATCTAAGTCTGACCGCATAACAACAATGTTTTCAGCATTGTTGTGTTCCGGAGATAAGATAGCCAGTTCCTCAGTGATTGAGGATTCCGAGAGAGGCACGCTCCCATCTTCAGCCTTATCTATACTTAACATCAGGTATGATCAAGGCTAAGAGAGACCCCGTCGTTTATAGAAAAAAATTGCAGGGACCAACGTAACGTGCCTTAGAAACGAAGAAGCTCATGATAATTTTCGGTCATCCATCTCGTGACTTGCGAAACTTGCTCAACCGTTAAAATCTCTGTCAGAATTCACCAGCTCTTTACTCTACTACATCATACCTCAAGGTGCTTGTCCTTCTGAATTTCTACCTAAATTATATCAACCCGGATCCAAACGTACAGGAGCTAAATCACTTTTGTTGTACCAATGGTTGTTAAATACGGAGTCAGTTGGAATGAACATAAAAAATCATTTTATAGTTATTTATTACACAATGTCTAATTTCTAATCTATTTAATCGTTTATGTGTTTAATTTTGTGATTTTATCAAGTCAATCTATTATTGCTTATTGTACAAACACAAAATCTTAACATTTTTTTTTCTTTTAAATACATTACTTACAAGCTGGAGTGTAGTAACTAATTATAAAATAGTTAGAAACGTACGTATGTTTTGTTTTTCGGAACGGTAGATACTAAATATCTTTGTGTGCAACAAGTGTGCAACAAGTTACTGCGTAGAAAATTGCAAAAACAAAAAAACTTACCTCGAAGTGAGCAATATTTATAGTTCAAAACAAACTGAAACCTGTTATTACATTTTATTTTAATTTAATTTAATTCTGAAATGAAATGGTACAATACTTCTTATTACTAAATGTATTACAAAATTGTTACTTATATAAAAAGTACACGTTGGCCACTTTAATTTTTTACGTAGAACGGAATGTAAATTCTATTTTCGAAATTCTGATAGGATACAATATGGCGGCTCGCGCCCGCGCAGTTTGTAGGCTTCAAAAAAAGCGCAAAAGCAAGATGGCTGGCTTTCTCGCCAGTGTCTAGCGTGACGTCACAGGACGACGTGTCCTTGTGGCTCGTCTAGCCCTTCGAAGGTTATTTTTTAAAATATACGATTTGAAATATAGCAGAAAGTTTTTGTTATGGTGCCACGTTTCCGAAAATCTTTTGGTGTACGTAATAGCATTAATAAAATATATTGCTTCGAGTGTATTAATCATTTATTGAATTTTCATCGTTTTCAAAATAAAAATAAATATAAAACAGGATTGTGAAAGAAAAGACTAATTGAACCAAATGAATAATATAAAAATAAAATAAAAAATAAAGTTACTTACCAAATAAAATCAACCAAACTCGCACGTAAAGTCCAACAAAATAGGTAAATAATTTTTTAAATAAAAACACAACACGACACAAAGCACTACAGTCTTTTGTTTGATAGTATATTTAACTGTTTGATTTTTATTGGGGATATTTTTCTAACAACGGACGTCTGTAAAAATAAAATATTAAAATGAACAACTGTCCCCACTGCCAGGAAGATTTTTGGCAAAACGCTCATTTGAAATAGGAATGTTTAAAATTCTAAATTCAAATATCGGTTCCAAAATCGAACTAGATTCTTATTAGTGCAGCGAGACGCGCACTCCGAGTTCTTTATTCAAAAAATCGCGACGTACTGGCGCGCCATAAAAGTTGCAGGAAGGACGTCTCTTCCTAGTGATGTAGACGTTGAATTATTTTCAAAAAATTTCCAACGAGCGTTTTGAGCCAAAAAATCTAACCTAACCTAACCCTGGCGGGCGGGCGACTGGCGGGCGCGTAGGGGCCGCATTGCCAAATATTTTTTTTTGCATCTCGGCCGAATTATGCACTTGTATGCGACTTACGTCGTCCCTTCATTGTAGTGGTGCGACATGTACCGATTGGGCATTTTTATGTCGTTCTCATGTGTGCGTCACTCACACACAGGCAACTGACGAAAATTTTATTGGTGTGCGTCTTGAGTAGCCCTTTGGTACAAAGTTTATTTAAAAAATCCAGCGTGTTATGTAAACATGCGATTTTTTGGGACTAAAATACTTAGGTGTTGCCCTGAGGGGTCGTCGGCCGCGTTTTTCGGGAACTCTGACTAACTTTGCTAAAAGGATTCGTTTTGACGTACCTAAAGATTTGCACAGAAGTTGTTTGGTTTTCGAACGGGCTGCGAGCAACGCGTGCTGGCGCGCACACATTATGACTTTTTCTTTTTTTTTTATTAATATAATTTTTAGGATACGTTGAACTCTTCGGATTCTTTTCCGGCTGATTGGCGTACTGGTTATGCCGCGTGTATCACCGACTATTAGCAAGATAATAATAGCGACAGCGCTAGTCCTTCAAACGCCCTAGACAGCCGACATGGATCCACGGACTATAGAACTAAATACTGACGATAGGATATAATGGAATTAGCTTGGCGATAGATTATTTTTCTAAGAGTGTTTTGTTTTTTACGTGGCAGAAATATTATGTTAATTTTATTATTTGGGATTCATAGATAACGATGACTTGGCCTGCAGTAGGTAACGCAAATGAACTTCAAATAACCCCGAAGTTAAATTTTGCAGAAATTGATGCCAAACTATCGTTTGCGTACAATGATTAAATGTTACGTACCTCTAGAATAGTTCTTTTATCTATAACACTAATGGCCGCTCACAGCTTCGTCTGCGTTAATTTCAGTAGATGCAACTTTTACCTTGCAAACTTTTATACTTGCAAATTATTAAGTAAGACTTGTTTCGCAACAAAACATTACAATTTAATATCCTTCTCCAAGATCCATCTTTCATTTTCTACACATTAAGGACCAGCCCCCTGATTATGTAACTTTCTTGCAATCAACTGACAGAAAGCGCAGTTACATTGCTGCTCTAAGTAAGATAGTTGTCACATTGATTCTTACTAAAGCAGCAATGTAACTGCGCTTTATGTCAGTTGATGATTGCAAGAAAAACTGTTTCAATTTACAAAATCAAAGACATATACTTTACCTATGATCGCATTCATTAAGCGGTTAGCCAGCGACCAAATAAGTGCAAATTGTAACAGACAGCCTTAAAACACACAAAAAAAACTAGTAAGGATGCTTTTTATGAGGTAATTAGCTTCCGCGTGGTTCCCGTTCCCGTGGGAATTTTGGGGTAAAAAGAATCCTATGTTACTTTTCGTCCTTTCAACTGACTCTTTGCCAAAAATCAAGTCGATTAGTTGCTTAGTTTGGGCGTGAATAAGGGACAGACAAACACTTTTTCTCATTTATAATATTAGTTAAGATTAGGATCGTAGCTTAGTTAGAGCACAAGTGACAATTTGAAAACGGTTTTGTTTCTGTTTTCTTTTTACTTATTAGTTAGTACATTTTATGGTAATTTTATAAACAGACAATCCATCCTTATATAAAAAACATAATTCCGTTTTCAAAAGTATTTTTATGTGATAAATCTTAAACAAGAAAATAGCTAAGTATACTAGAAAAAAGCAACTTGTCTCAAAAAACAGCATTGCAAAATGCAAAATTAAAAAGTTGTAAGATTTTTTATATTCAAATCGCCAATTCCAGGCAAAGAAATAAGCACATACAGCCTAAATACACCTAATTTTTTCTTTTTAAATAAACACAACACAAACAGGTTACCAAATATTTTTTCTTTTTAAACTTGGAGATGTCGCAAAAAGGGTTTGTCTAAGGTCGTCGGGACAGGTGCTGAGCATTAGGGCCTTTTGAAACTATTCATTGGCTCTCGATAGTGGCTCCGCGCGGTTCACTAGCTTCGTTATTTTTAAACAGTTTTGGAGGGTAAACAGGTCGGCCATTTTAGGTGGATGATCAGTTTAGTCTGAAATATCTTCTATTATCAGTTAAATCATTTTTCCACGTTAAAAAATTTGATTTACATAAGTAGGTACTATATTTTGGAAAAAATATTGTAACTAGCTTTCGTAGCCGTAATTTTTTTGCAGGATTTTGTCTTCTTGACATTTCAGTGTTTACGTTACATGTATTTGAAATATTACGTATATCACGTAAGTATAGTCAAATAAACTACACAAATGGTGGTCAATGAACTTCCTGATAGAGCATTAAACACCCGAAAGATGCTAAAATCTGCCAATTTCAAACATAAGAAAACAGTACACAAAAATATATAAGTATATTATTAATTTACACCGCTGTTAAATAAATATCTATTCAACGAAGCGAAAATTTTCGCTATAGGAAAAGTTATCGAGTAGTACAGAAAAAAAAACGAGTGTAAAACCGAAAATGATTTATTTCATACTAGTGGCCGCTCTCGGCTTCACCCGCGTGGTTCCCGTTCCCGTGGGAATATCGGGATAAAAAGTATTCTATGTTCATAACCAGGCTATCTACTATCTGTGTACCAAATTTTATCCAAATCCAACTAGTTTTTAAGTTTATACGTTACAAGCAAACAAACAATAAAATCTTTCCTCTTTATAATATTAAAATAGGTAATATTCTACATCGAACAAAAAGAAAATTACTCTTCGGCTAAAATACCAGCGGTTATTATTAAAAAGCTCCTGAAACTTCCCGGGAAAGCTATTTTTCTGATAATGTTGTTAATGTTTACTCTCTTAAAAATACTGAGAATTTCCAACATTACGATATATTAAAATAATATCCCTACTTTACTACATCTATAATATTACGATTTATTAAAAAAATATACCTACTATATTACATATGATAGGAAATAAGTTTGTTAGTTACAGCTTAAACGAATGAAATTATTTTCCAGAATTGTAGTATGAAAATATATTGGATCTTAGAGAAGGTTCTAGTCATCTAAATAATTATTAAAGAGGAAGAGGGTTAAAAAAAATTATAGGGGGGCAAGAGTCGAAATAAGGAAAGCCCTCAGAAAGTAAGTGAACACTTTAGAACTATGTCACTACAAACATTCGTTGCATATTGTAACGTTTGCAACCATGAACAAGCTTCAGTAAATGAGATAAAGTTCTAAATGTGTTTAGTCACATTTGGGGTTAATACATTTTTACTCGGAAATCGCGTCTCAATCCCGTCTGGAAATGTTGTGAGACAGGTTTACTTTTTGTAGTATTTTTCCAGTGAAAATTCTTTATATAAAATAGTCAATCATTAGAACATTAATGTAATAAATAAATCGACATGTACTGAGAAGAACTGAAACCCAGTAAGGTTATTTTTTATATTAATTAAGAGTCATCATTCAAAATGTGACATCAGTACTTCTAAACATGTAAGTACATAAAAACCAATTTTGACGACCTGTTTGGCGAAGGGATACTAAACCCGCCTTCTGTGCTTGAGGTCCCGGGTTGGGCCCCCGGACAAAACAAATATTTGTGTGCATGAACATGCCTATTTTTCTTGGTCTGGGTGTTTATTATGTATGTATGTACAAAAAAGTATATAAGTATATTAAGCCGTTAATCCAGTATCCATAATACAAGTTCTTCGTGAATCTTAAGGGGGGCTAGATAATTGATGCGATTATATGCAATTATTATTTATTATTTATTAATATGTCATTTCTTTAATTTATTATTTCTGTACCACTAAGCTACCTAAAGCTAACCAGTTTTACCATCCCTTTTTTATTAAAAAATCTACAATATTTTTATAAAATATATTTTAAAAGGTCTATTCAAACGCTACACCATAAATTCGCGGCCATGTTGCCGGCACACAGGCGCATGTGTGCGCGCATTAGATCGCTAGCGCGGGTTGACGGCCCGACGACCTTGTTAGACAAAGGACGCAGCCCTAGATGAGCGCGTAGACTGGTCACAACGCAACGCAGTGGGTGTTGCGTAGGTCAAGTGACGAAGCAAAGAGGAAGATTTAAAAAAATGATAAAATAACTTATTCGAAAAACAGTTCTTTATGAGCATGGAAAATTATAAACTATTGTGACCTTGTTAGACAAATGACGCAGCCCTAGATGAGCGCGTAGACTGGTCACAACGCGGTGTGTGTTGCGTAGGTTAAGTGACGACGACATATTTGTGTATTTCTAGATGGCTACTCATATTGGAAAAGCAGTTCTTTAGAAGTAGTATTAGTGACCATGTTAGACAAAGGACGCAGCCCTTGATGAGCGCGTAGACTAGTCACAACGCAACGCGGTGGGTGTTACGTAGGTCAAGTGACGACGATAAAAAACAAAGTTTGACTATTTTTTGGAAAAAAGTTGTTTATCGTAGTAATAGTGACCTTGTTAGACAAAGGACACAGCTTTATATAGATGAGAGCATAGACTGGTGACAATGCGAACGATGTTGCGTAGGTAAATGACGACGATAATATAGCAAGCATAACATTTTGGAAAAAGCAGTTTTTAAAGAGCATGAAAATTTGTAGATTATTTCACAATATTAATGACCTTATACTTATGATAAATTCGAAATAGAAAAATATTGGACAAAATTACTCGGCCACAAGTGAATTCTCAGATGGGATCCCATTAACTCTTAAAAAATTAACTCGGCCAAAATTGAATTCGCAGATGGGATCCCATCAGCATTTGCAAATTAGCATTGAAAAATGCAAAAATTCAAAAATCATAAATTAATGACCTTGCCAGACAAAAGACACAGCCCTAGATAAGAGCGTAGATTAGTCACAACGCGGATAGTGTTGCGTAGTTCAAGTGGCGACGGAGGTACGATTAAAAAGTTTCTTTATTATTTTGGAAAATCAGATCTTTATGGAAAATGATAGACTATTTTATAATATCAGTGAACTTGGGGTTTACCATAAACTGTAATACGATTTATTTTAGGTTATTTTCAGGTAGTAAGAGTGAGATGACGCTAAAAAGACAAGTGACCACGATAAGAGGTGGACTTTAAACTATTTTTCCAACTGATAGACGAACTTTTTTCGTCTTTTCTGTTGAACGACCTCTGTCTGCTGTTTATTTTCGTTAAATAATAGATAGACCTTGACCCGTATTCTATTTGTAGTCATCTAATTCCGTTAAACCATTTACATATGATTGAGTAATAATCGAAATCACAATAGGTATTTCGCATTTATATAACTTGGATATGCACTTTTTAATATCCGGAAAAGTTGTTTTATGATTTTTAAATTATTGCATTTTTCAATGCTATTTTTATACTAATGATAAATTTTAAAAAGAAAAATATTGAAAAAAATAAACTCGGCCACAAGCGAATTCTCAGATGGGAGTCGAACCCACGACCTTTGGAAGTCCGGTCCAATGCTCTAACCACTGAAGTCTCGGTAGCTCAGACGTTAGAGACCATTTATAATGCAAAAACTTTCTAGGATTCTGCCAACTATTCATTTCTGATAGAATATTATTATATTACTAAGGGCCGGTTTCACCACATACTGGTAAGTTCTAGATAGCTTAAATGACAGATCGTTTAACAGTTGTCATATGAAAAAATTACAAATCATGATTATCTGCTAAACAAGCTATCCAGAACTTATCAGTAGGTGGCGAAACCGGCCCTAATTGAATTATAATTTTTTTTTATTCCCAATAAATAGGTAGCCATTGAGTTGTCGCATCTGTATAGTAAGTTATATTCTGTGCCTTAAAATGGTAGACCCGTCTGTTTTGTCTTGGTTGGGCTTAGGACGCCAAAAACATGGCATGTTCCACCATACTATAGATAGTATTTATATGTGTAGAAAAGTTCTGCAAAGCTATATCCATTAGATAAGAGACAAAGCATGATCACTAAAAAGTTTGGAATTTATAACTTTTTAATTTTGCATTTTACAATGCTATTTTTATATGATAAATATTAAAAAGAAAATATACTAGAAAAAAGCAACTTGTCTCATGTCGCCCAATTTTATCATATAAAAATAGCACTGTAAAATGCAAAATTTATTTATTTATTTATTGATCACCAACATAATGAACATCAACAAGCACTAAATTGTTATTACAAGTAAATCTTAAGCTTAATGTTATTATAATTATAGGTGAAGACCACATTCGTTATGAAGAAGCAACGGAAATTAATTATACAGTTAAATAACCATTTTAAATAACATATTTTTCCTGACGTGACCATATTACTATTATAACATATATTATTTTATTATATTAATTATTGTTATTATTAAATTAATTATTGCTATTTTTATTGCATTTTTAGTCATTACATTAAAAAAGGAATTAAATTAAAAAGATATAATTAGATGGCTGTTATATTTTAACCGATAGTCAAACATTTGTAAAAATGTTTGTTTCGAATGCGAGGATTTTTCTCTCATTGATGAAATGACGGTGTCATAACGTTGGTTATTTAAATGACAAAGTAACGAAAATAAAGAGTAAGTAAATAACCAAATATGTAAGTAACTCCATGAAACTTTGATAAAAAAAGTTATTGCTGTAATTTACGTACAAAAAACAATTCCCCTTTGAGCGAGGCCACAACGCTGCGTTGCGGCGTCGCACCGCATAATTATCCGATACGCTGCCATAGAGCCCGCAGGCTGAGTATCTAATGGAATCCACAACATAGCCAAAACAGCGACGAAATTGAAACTGAACAGATTTTTAGATATTTATTTAGATATTTAATCAGTCGTCCTTCCCGCGACGGTATGGCAGATATGGATGTCGCAACGCTGTGTTGTGGTCGGGCTCTTTGCGGTCTATTGTCTTGGTGTGAAAATTATGCATGAATGGACACGTTAGTAATAGTTAGTATTCATCGCTACAGACGATGTTAAAGGCAGGTAATTATAAACCAAGTGGAGTTTCGCCAATTATAAAACAAAATACGAAACTATATTTTTCAGACCTCAAATAAATCCACACAGTTCAACTTTATAAAATTAAATAACCCGACACTTCGCTAACAAACTTTTTCATACCATTTTACAATCTCCAAATAAATTACCATAAATTATCGAAGTCATTGTTTTTCTTAACCTCTGAACCCTAATGGCATATTATGGCTGAAAACTATGGAATATACTCAAGAGGAATAACTGAAGCAAAATAATTATGTTTACCATTTAATCAAGGTAAAGCCAATTTATTTTAGTTACTAGACGACTAGTCCACGTAGTCCAACAATAAACTATCTTCTTTTTGGATCGATAGCAAACCGGCCCAAAAATCACTAGACGGCAGCATCAGGATTCATAAAATAAGCTGTTTTAGGATGTTCTAGGATTCCATTCTTCTTTTTCTAGGATTCTGAGAGCTGTCTAATTGTGAGCGTTGCGTACAAAGTTTTAATCTAGGCCTCTGTAGTGTCTATAGTTTGTGGTAAAATGTTATATAGAACATCCTAAGACTACATATACACATCAAAATCCTTATGTGTGCAACCTTAATATTGTGTGTGAATTTGAGTGTGTGTATGTATGTTTATCTGTGTGGTCCACCACACAACAGCCAGAGTTCAGTCACTCCCGAAAAACGAGTCGAGAAACTAGAGTACCACGTTACAGGAGAGAAAAACAATAACCATGTACGTCATCATACATTGCTTACTTCGTTAAAACCAGCATCGAAGTCGTTCATACAATCCGCCACATGCATAGCAAACATAATGCAATATGCAATAAAAAGAGCTGAGTTTTTCGCTTCTCATTTGAGTCGGTTTTAATGCGTTTTTTAGAGTCGGCCTCTCTACAAAATTTCAAAATGAAGCGTGCGCTTGGAAGTTATGCTTCGGCTCAGGTTAAAAAAGTGAATACTTGTCAGTAACAAAAAAAATGTGGTCATTAATAGCTGTCAAATGTAATTCATTTTAAAATGAATAGAAACGGAGCGTAATCGTAAAAGAAAATTTTAATTTATTGAATTGAGAGCTGGATAGTGACCCTAAAATAAAATGGTTAAAACCTGTGTCTCTTTGCATCGTCTTAGATTTTTTTTATTTAACTGGAACACACAATTATCAATGCAACATAAAATTGTACTAGGATGGCAGTAAATAGTGTAAAGTGCACTCAAAATTTTAGCTTCGTACCTGTTTGTTTGATTTTTTGTGTGCACCGATTACTCGGAAACTGCTAGACCGATTGATTCAGTCAAGTTAGTCCCATTTTAGGGTTCCGTAGCCTAATGGAAAAAAACGATACCCATAGAGATCCGTTATATCTGTCCGTCCGTATGTCACAGCCACTTTATTCCAAAACTATGAGGATCACACAGTTGAAACTTGATGGGAAGATGTATTCTGTAAACCGCTATATGGTTTTACACAAAAATAAAAATTATAAATGTACATATTATCGGAGACTCTACATATGGAACTGTAACTAAAAAAAACATCAAACAATTTAGCTAAATGAAAACACATAACAGACAAAATTCAACAATAATGACAACCTATTTCACACTTAGCTAATAAAATTCATTGGCGGTTTATTTCATGATTGCATTGTCTCGTAAATGTCAATACAACTGCATCGGAATCAAACGATACAAATTACCAGCGAACATTAATTTGCGGAGTTGGAACCAGTTTGGCTTTCATAACATTGTTACATCACAACAACAAAAATGTATTACCTATAGAATATTAATTACATAGTTATATAGTTATAGTTATCTATATAGTTATATAGATAATTGTGAGAAATCTAATCATAAACAATACTTTATTTTATGTTACGTTTTTTACGCGTATATGACATACATTTTAAGGCTGTAATAAACTCACGCAGATAAAGTCTTCACTTTGTTGGTAAAAAAATTCAAAGAGGTTTATTAAAGCGTACAAAATGGGCCATGACCAACCACGCGGGCCCAATGTCAATTGATGGCTCTTAACGACAACAAAACATACATAGTTGGGACCACGTGCTTTCCGAGGCTCGGAGATGCTCGATAAAGTAAATTTTCGGTCACCCATCCCGTGACCGAACATTGCGAAAGGTGCTTAACCACCACGATCGCAGACGAACGTATACATATAATGAATAAATTTATATTGGTTACCAGTCCAACTTCTATTTTAAGCTTTATTATTTCGACGTCGTCGTCGGCGTTTATCTAAAACTTTCTGTTGTTTTTGTAGGTTGTTCCAGTAGGTACATCTAGCCATGACCTAGGATAAACAAGTCTTGGTCTAACCTTGGAGCTAGTTCGTCGAACTCTGTGTAATAAATTTAGACGTTTTTGTCGAAAGCTAGCTTTGACTACGTCATCCATCGAGTGGTAAATTGAAAATAATACTTTTAAATATTAACGGTTACTTAGGAGAACCTACTTGTGGAGATCCTTTGGGGAGGCCTATACCCAGCAGTGGGTGTCATGTGGCTAAGATAACGACGACTAAGGAGAATCTACTTGTATTTATATTTTGTTTGTAATAAATGTACCTATTATTAATTTCCAATATCTCATATATTTTAAATTGTAAAAAAATATATAATATTTTAGGGTTCCGTACCTCAAAAGGAAAGAACGGAACCCTTATAAGATCACTTCGTTGTCCGTCCGTCCGTCCGTCCGTCTGTCAAGACCGTTTTTCTCAGGAACGCGTGGAGGTATCAAACTGAAATTTATATCTAATACTCAGGTCTACTGTCCCTTGGAGCTTGAAAAAATCAAACTTCTAAGCCAAAGCAATCAAAAGATACAGCCGTTTATGCCGCAAATTTCCGCAAATTTTCGAATCTCGCACGGGAATCAAAACCTACAGGCTACTTCCCGTGAACTTAGAATCTTGAAATTTGGTACAAAGTAACGTCTTATAGTACAGATAAAGGAAAAATTGCGAAAACCGTAATTTTTTTGTTACATCATATAATAAAAAATATTTTACGGAACCCTCGGTGCGCGAGTCCGCTCGCACTTGGCCGGTTTTTTTTTTATATTTTATTTATATAATAAACATCATGGTGTAGGTTTGTATGAATTAACTGAACACAAGTTTTGCTTAAGCATTGCGAAACTAAAAGAAAGAATGAAAATGAAAAAAAAATGTCACGCACCAACACGAAGCATGGGGGCCCTCGAAATCTCGTTTTTGACATTTTTATATCCTTAATTTCTTTATTAAAAACAAGCGGATCCTCGCGGTTTTACCCGCGTGGTGCCCGTTCCCGTGGGAATATCGGGATAAAATATAGCCTATGTCACTCCGTAGAAATGCAGCTTTCTAATGGTCTAAGAATTTTCCAAATCGGTCCAGTAGTTCCTGAGATTCAAACAAACAAACTCTTCAGCTTTATAATATTATAATATAATAATAAAATATATATAGTATAGATGTAAGTCAAATCTCTACTACTGACAAAAACCTTTAGTTTAAATTAAGTACTTATCTTTGATAATCCCATAATGTTGAAGATTGCGGTCAGTAAGCTTTTAATACAGATTTTTGACTTCAAAAAATGTCTAAATCGAGATGTCGAAGACGAGAGAATACGGCCCCTGATCTTGATTAAGGAAACAACAGCATTTTACATAACAAACTTAACAATAAAACAGAAGTTATCACATTAGCCTAATAGTTTCCACAAAAAATTTACTCAGATATAATTTCTGTTGAGTAACAAAAATGAGAAAAAAAATACAATACATGCTTAGTACTTTCTATCTCAAGTAGCAAAAATAGAGTTAAATATAATTTGCGTACTTCGGTAATGTCTAAACGGACAATGTAAAAATTGTATGATATCTATTGTGTCTCACAACCCCGGCAATGAGAGGTTTACTAATTCGATAACAATCTTACATCATTTGTCAAAATCTATCGGTTTTGGTGCCAATTAGCTACTTATCTACAAACCGTCAAAACTATATCGGTCGTCTTCCAATGATTAAAATAGAACTAAACGCAAAAAATCTGTGGCTCCGAAACCGGTCTAGAATAACCGAGTGACGTGCCTAGATCTTGACCTAGGCAAACGCTGGCATGGTGACCTCGAGACGGTGACGTAGCCGTCGCCAGGCGCTCCATTACCTCCACGAAATACATGGTATTTGCTTTCGCAATTATTTCGAAAGAATACTTTCTAGGCAATATTATAGGTCTGTATTATTATGTAAAAATTCGCTCTAGAATTATTCTCTATCTAATATCTGACGTTATCAATGAATTTAGTTAATCAAAAGTAACAAATGTTTTTATAAACAAATGAATTCTTTCTAAAACAAAAAAAAAACGACTTCAAAAAGTAAAACAAAAACCTTTTGGAGTCAGTGCCAGCCAAGGCATTCTACATTGTACTTATATTTTTATTTTTCTTGCCTTTGCTGGCACCGACTACAAAGTTTTATTTTTTACTTTTTGAAATCGGTTAATTTTAATGTTTTCACAATTTTTTGTTATGTCATGTGCAGTACCTACCCTTAACGTACGAGTTTGGCCAAATATATTCGCTATCATAATCATAATCATTTATTTGAATTTGTTTGAGGTACACTGCAGATGACATTAAAATATAGATCAGTCATTTACAATAGCATGCAAATCATATAGAGTATTATATATCATAATAAAATTAGATTTATACAATATTGCTTCATTTCATAGACACAACACCAACATGTCAGTATCGAGTGATATTAAGAAAACATAATGTCAGAGAAACATATCGAAAACTCAGACATAGTCTGTTTTACCAGCATGAGCAGTGTATCCTATAGTTTACGATAATCTTACTGGGTAGGTTCGTAGGCCTACCACAAATAACATTTGAGTAAGTATCGAGGAAGTAAAGTAAAAAAAAAAATGAGATATGAGCAGCGTTCCCACCGGACGTAAAAACAAACACATTCACATTGTTTGACATTACGTGCTCGATACTTACTCGATGCTATTTCGATAGTTCTTCGTGCTTACCCTGATCAATATAAATTGAGCGTATTATTGCCAAGTTGACTATTATTATCATTTTAATTCTGCACCAAGTATTGAATTGTGTATGATTGCGGCAACAACCTTAATGACAGAATTTGCTAGCTCAATTTGTTTCAACCTAGAGCAACCTTGTGGTCTGCAGTCGTTGGCATCTATTCACGTGATACATGTATGAATGACATCATTATAGATGCTTATGAAACAGTACATACCTAATAGAGTAAACGAACTTCAATTTTTTGTGTGTATGAAGAAACAATAGGTGACATACGAGTATATTTGTTTAAATTTTTCTCGCGTTTCTTGTAAAGATAATTTAAACATTATGCTTCACTTAGATTGTGTGTTTTTATTATTATTTCGTCCAATAGATACTTTAACGATTTTATTAAAATCTCTCAAATATCATTGAAATCAAAAATCAAGTGAAAGTTCACAAAGTATATATTATATAAAATCATGAATCACAAAATATATTTAAAATCTTTCAAATCGATGAGCAACGGGAGAAATTGAAATAATTGCATAAAAAAATAATTTTAATGTGATATTTGTTTGGGTGTCATTCAGCCTCGTCGATGGATTATTTCTTATGACCTATGTATGTGTGTCATGATGATGATCATGAACCATTTAGAAAACTAAATTTTTATTAAGGTTTGTATAAGGTTTTTTCTATTCTTAATAAAATTGCGTGACACTGCATAAAATTGCAGTCTGGTGACAACAGCCATATCACACCAATACTTCAATCAGGTAGAAAATAAAAGTATTCCTAACATGTAACATAATATTTTAAGTAGTATGGTATAAGAGATGTATTAATCTCAAATTTGTAGTAGGAAAATGGTTGGCAAACAGTTTTTTCTATGATATTTTTATCGGCGAGCTTCTTACGACTTCTAAGAAAACGAATCATCGCCTAACTATCTATACATTTCCGGAAGATCTTCCATTCTTCAATCTATTATAGATGCTGGATTACTTCTGAACTGAGTTTTAAGTGCTTTGAACTGGGTTCTATATATATGCAGTGACTGATTAACGAAAATTCTGATATATAATTATTCTACTTCTAATAACTGCTTTATTCATTATCTCAAGTTCCGCCGTGCTTCGGAAGGCACGTTAAGCCGTTGGTCCCGGCTGTATGTGCAGTCGTTAAAACCCACTAATCGCATTGGGCCCGCGTGGTGGGTCATGGCCCGTTCTCCTTATCCATCCATAAGGAAGGCCAGTGCCCCAGCAGTGGAGACATTAAAATGGCTGATGACGAACTGCAAGTCATCTTTTTTTTAGGGTTCCGTACCTCAAAAGGAAAAAAACGGAACCCTTATAGGATCACTTCGTTGCCATGTCCGTCCGTCCGTCTATCAAGACTGTTTTTCTCAGGAACGCGTGGAGGTATCAAACTGAAATTTATATCTAATACTCAGGTCTACTGTCCCTTGGAGCTGCGAAAAAATCTAACTTCTAAGCCAAAGCAATCAAAAAATACAGCCGTTTATGCCGCAAATTTTCGAAACTCGCACGGGAATCAAAACATACAGGGTATCCCGTGAACTTAGAATCTTGAAATTTGATACGAAGTAACGTCTTCTAGTACAGATAAAGGAAAAATTGCGAAAAAATTTTAGTTACATCATATAATAAAAAATATTTTACGGAACCCTCGGTTCGCGAGTCCGACTCGCACTTGGCCGGTTTTTTTTTTTTTTGCTTCTCACTTTCGTGCGCGGAATTGATGTAACATAATCACTCTTGTGTGTTCATTAGTTATTATGTTGTAAGTTAGGTAAATGGTAACGATTCATATTGTTTACTTTTGTGAGCTAATTCTTCTCATCGGTTAAAACGTCTTGAAATTTAAATATAGTAATAATAATAATAAAATATTTATTTGCAAGAATATGGTTACAATATTGATCTTAAATTAGTTATTTCCAACATATTCTATCGTCAATCGATGTGCAAATCATTTACAATTATACTCTGCGCCTCGTTCTCGAGATTATTTGTTAAGTTACATGTAGTATCGCATAGATGTCACTACTCCGGCACTATGTTGAGAATCCTTCGTCTTTTTTTTTTTTTTTTTTTTTTTTTTTTTTTTTTTTTCGGTATCCCTTCCTCCCTACTTTTGCTGTGAGCGCCATTTGCCCGAGCTCGTCATTCGCATTTTAGTGCTCGTCTACTCCGGTCGACTCAATAAGTATACATAATGCCTAAACGGACTAAAACTAGGACGCGTGATGAAGAAATAGATCATATCAGGAAAAAAATGCGGAAGCTAGAAAAGAAAATGCACGATATTGGAAGTGAATTGTCCTCACCAAACGACGATGGACTCGTAAATAAAGGTAACTAAATGCTTATTTTCTTGAACAATATCTTTTTATTGGTACAGAATGCAACCAGAATAAGCCATTGGGGCTTATTTATCGCATTCACTAATTAACGGTCGGCGTGCTATCCACTGGGGATTGTCACCTGATTCGGTTTTTAAACGACAGTTACACACTGTCGTCATCTAATATAGTGCAGTACAGTTATATCTTTTAGTAACGATAGTCAAATAGATTGATTGAAAAAGGTTAAATAAAACAAATAAAAATAAAATATTTAATTTAATTAAGTAACCATTATCATGAAACGTAGTCATTAAATTGCATTAAAGTTTACCCTCACTTAATTAAATAACATGTGGCACTATTTAAGAAACACGTAGGTACCAATAAAATAACGACATATTTATGTCAATAAATAAAGTATCTAATCGAACTGCCGCTGGGGCTGATTCAACATATACTTTCTAATGCATAATGAACCAACAAAAATAAAACTATTTTCTCATCTGTCTTTTCAGACATGTATGAGATTGGCGCAAGTGATTGGTTAACTGCAGTGTCTGACGAGGACGATAAACAGTCAGTTGTGGGTATGAGTGAGATAGCCTTTCAACCACCTCCTGACGAGGACTTGACTGCCTCAGCTACCGTTCAAGAGACAACCGTGTCTACAGAAACACAGCTTCAAGTAGGCTCTGAAATCGAACTGGACACTGATGTCCTCGAAATTTTGGGCGAAGACCCTTCATCTGGTGAAAAACTGGGAAAGAATATTCGCCAGGAATTGGCTTGCAGGCTTACACATATCGCCACAGAGGGTCTAACCAAAGACACTCGTAAGGAACTGATAGCAAAGTATCCTGTTCCTGCTAATTGTTTACTTATTGGAGCCCCTAAGCTTAACCCCGAAATCAAGGTCGCCGTTATTGAAAATATCATAAAACGTGACAAAGGCATCGAAAGTAAGCAAGCTCAAATGGCAAATGCTATCTCATGTTTGGCAGAACTAATATCTGAACAACTTATCTCTAAAGATAAGAACAAAGAAACTCTTTCAAAATTAATGGATCTGAGTCGCCTATTATGCGACATCCAACACGGTGACTCCATCACACGTAGAAATTTTATCCTTTTTTCACTAAAGAAAGATTTGAAAGAGCATTTGAATACCACAAAAATTGATTCCCTTTTATTTGGCGAGGCACTAGCCGAAACACTTAAGACCGCCAAATCTATCAACAAATCAGGAGGTGAACTCAAAGCTGACCAATCTGCAAAAAACTTGCCTAAACGATCTAAGACTTCACATCATTTAAACCGAAGAGCTCCGGGTCCGGCATACAGGCAGCCAGGCCCATCACGGAGGAGCTACGAGCCTGTAGCCCCCCGCCCGCAGCCTCCCCCGCTGCTGCCCACGCACTCGTCGAGGCAGTGGCCACGTGCGCAGTGAAACCAATAGTGAAACTTCTTCGAACTTTGGGTTTTCTTTCCACTGTTTATCTAGATGACTGGTTTTTATTAGGAGATACTCATCAAAATTGTTTGTTAAATATTAACATTACTAAAAAACTATTATGTTCTCTTGGTTTTATTATCAATGAAGACAAAAGCATACTTTTACCCTCAATGAAATGCAAGTTTCTAGGTATGATTATTGATTCCCATAAATTACAATTAAGTTTACCGCCAGAAAAAAGGCTAAACATATTTTATGAATTAGAATCTTTTTTAAAACTAAAAAATTGTAAAATTAGGAAACTTGCACAAATTGCTGGACTGCTCGTATCTGCATGTCCAGCAGTGGAGTATGGGCTTCTTTATACAAAGGAGCTAGAACGTTGCAAGTTTCTTAACTTAAATAAAAACAATGACTATGATAAGATAGTGCATGTGCCCGCTACATTATATCCGGATATTCAGTGGTGG
The DNA here is from genome assembly GCA_910589605.1 of Chrysoteuchia culmella. Classification (NCBI taxonomy): domain Eukaryota; kingdom Metazoa; phylum Arthropoda; class Insecta; order Lepidoptera; family Crambidae; genus Chrysoteuchia; species Chrysoteuchia culmella. Next base: position 22,093,764 of record OU342651.1, read on the forward strand.
CTGGACAATATAAAATACTCAAATCGTATTATAAGAAATGACACATTTCTCACGGAGATATTTTCTGATGCTTCAATGTCAGGGTGGGGTGCAGCCTGTCAAGGGGAAACGGCCAGTGGTCAGTGGTCATACGAGGAGCAACAGAACCATATCAATTATCTTGAACTATTGGCCGCTTTCATAGCTCTAAAAATCTTTGCAAAGGATCTGCGCCACTGTCAAATTCTCCTGCGAATAGATAATTCTACAGCTATTGCCTACATCAATCGAATGGGTGGTATTCAATACCCACATCTGACAAGAGTAACCAGGGAAATTTGGCAGTGGTGTGAATCCAGAAGGATTCTAGTCGTCGCGTCTTATATTAAATCATCTGAAAATATAATCGCAGATGCTGAATCTCGCAAATCGCACCCTGACATTGAGTGGGAGTTAGCAGATTGGGCTTTTCAGTCCTTGATACATTCATTTGGCATCCCGAAAATCGACTTGTTTGCCAGCCGCTTAAACACGAAATGTAAAATCTATGTCTCCTGGCATAGAGACCCCGATGCAATTGCTATCGATGCCTTCACCATTAAATGGACTGATTCCTTTTTCTATGCTTTCCCCCCTTTTTCAATTATTCTAAAAACCCTCAGAAAAATAATCTCTGACAAAGCAACAGGTATTATGGTCGTGCCTCTATGGCCTACGCAACCCTGGTACCCAGTTTTCCAAAAGCTTGTAGTCTCTAAAATTATTTCATTTCAACCTCAAATATATCCCTTACTTTCCAATTGCAGAACCAGACGAATGCACGAGTCAGTTACCCTGGTGGCAGCAGTCTTATCCGGGACGCATTATTAAGAAGAAGTTTACCGACATCTTCTTTAGACATCATGATTGCCTCACTGTCCCCTAATTCATTAAGACAATATGATGTATGTTTAAAAAAATGGTGGAATTTTTGCAAAGATAATTCAGTTGATGCACTCGAAGCTTCAGTTCCAACTATTATACACTTCTTCACTACATTATTTAATAAAGGTTGCCAATATGGCACCATTAATTCCAGTAGGTCAGCTTTATCTCTATTAATGGGTTCCTATATAAGGAATGATGATAGGATTTGTAGATTCCTTAAAGGCGTTTATCGCCTTCGGCCACCTCTCCCTAAGTACAATGTTACTTGGGACACAAATTGTGTGTTAAACCATTTAGCCCAATGGTACCCAAACGAGGATTTAACGTTACAACTTATTACACAAAAGACTATAACATTGCTTGCTCTTATAACCGCCCATAGAATGCAGACTCTGGCAAAAATAAATATAAAAAATATTAATATTTCCCCTAACCTTATCACCATTAAAATCCCCGATTTAATTAAAACTTCTAAACCTGGTTGTAAACAGCCTATACTTCATATTCCACTATTTAACGATAATCCTAATGTTTGTCCCGCACAGACCTTGTTGTGCTACATTAACAAAACAGCTCCACTAAGAAAATCCGAATCTCTGTTCATAGGCATGAAAAAACCGCATAAGACTGTGGGTACTCAGACGCTCAGCCGCTGGGTCAAAAATACTCTAGGCGTGTGCGGCGTAGACACCACCATAATTACGACGCACAGCACGCGGCATGCCAGCACGTCACGTGCCCTCGCCCAGGGCGCCAGCATAAGCGCCATCCGGAATACCGCTGGCTGGAGTGGTAATTCTACTGTGTTTGCTAGGTTCTATCACAGAAATATTCTACAACATGATCCTACCTCAGTAGCTAATTCTATTTTAAGTCATCAGCATAATAATACGTCATAAATTACTATGTAACCAATCAGTTATTTATAAACATAAAATTTAAGTTCCTTGAATCTTGATTAAAGTAACTATTATAATAATAATAATATTTTAGTTAAGATGATGATTAAAAACATTAATTACTGCAATGAGTTCCTTGTTTTTGTTATTTTAATAAAAAAAAATATCATGCATAAATTTATTTTTTATTGATGACATTTCCTTCTGTCTGCTCTCAAAATCTACATGTAACTTAACAAATAATCTCGAGAACGAGGCGCAGAGTATAATTGATGATTAAACGAACTTACCTATAAGTGCAGTTCTATCATAATTATACGAAGCGCCTCGTTCGAAGAGATTAGTAACCCAACCCTCCCTAAAATTTTTTCACCCTTTACTAATCTCTCAAGGAAATGTATCAAAAAATATTGAACTCTAAACTAAATGACGAGCTCGGGCAAATGGCGCTCACAGCAAAAGTAGGGAGGAAGGGATACCGAAAAAAAAAAAGACGAAGGATTCTCAACATAGTGCCGGAGTAGTGACATCTATGCGATACTACATGTAACTTAACAAATAATCTCGAGAACGAGGCGCAGAGTATAATTATGATAGAACTTCACTTATAGGTAAGTTCGTTTAATCATCACTTATATTGTTTGTGACTGAAACATTCGATATATCTAATAATATGAGTTAGAAATCCCTACTTATGTATTAACCATAATTAATTATAAAAACTCAAATTTAATATTAAAGTAAATTTCAAATAATAATATATACCAAAAAATAAATTACATGTCTTTATCAAATGTCAAGGTTTTAAATTCATCCGGTATTTTATAATTTTTTTAAATTGCCATGCAATTTATATTCCTAGAATACAATTTTAGTGTTTGCTTTGGTACACACAGATTTTTCTTTTTTCTTCCTCTGTATGTACTGTTGTTTTTTAACTCAAACAATTGGTTGTATTTTTTAACAAAAATTACCACATCAAAAATGTACAAACATGGAAGGGGCAATATATTTAATTGTGTATATATAATAATGTGTTTAATACTTCTGAAAATTTAATAAAATAAACCTTAAAAGTTTGTTTTTGTTTTAAATTAAATATTTTCACTTAATTACGGATTTGAAAAGAAATAAAGATAGAAAATATATTAATTTGACACAGACATTAGAATTTTAAAGGTTAAATAGGGAATACACAGAATATTAAACATGCTTAACAAATTAAGAAAAGGAAAGAAAAAAAAACACAAATCTAACGGCTGCGTCGAAATAGGAGACCAATTCAGCATATGTCAGGTTTGCGCGATCAGCGAGACCCGACACTGATTTTCAATTGGCACCTTTATTTAGTTTTTTTACAGCTGAATGTCTAATTGCGTTTGCTTATCCACACGGAAGAATTTACGGGTACTAGTAATCTAATAAACATTATGACGCCTACTCTATTTCATATGCGTTTGCGCATAACACAGAAGGCGATTGACCACTACTGGCAAGGTCAGTAAAACAATGACCGATAGAACTGTATTTTTCACTGCATAATCAATATACATTAAATAAACGCTGCTGAAACATTATTCGTATCTAATTGGAATAAAATCACTTTTTAATTGTAATTGGGCAAATAAACATAAAAACTATACGCATACAATCATAAGTTCGTAAGTAGGTCTGTCTCTCTGTTGCTTTTCTGAGAGAACATCTAAAATATTTTAGACTAGGTCCAATTTAAAAAAGCTATGAGGTACCTAAATCTCGAATGGACTAAAAATAAGTATTAATATTTATACATAATCTAAAAAAAGATTCAACGGGAAAAGAAGCGGTCAACAGATAGTATCCACTAACAACATCCTTCTTCATCATCTGAACAAAAGTAAGGGTTATGTCCATTCAAAATAGTTTTTCATGGTTGTTTACAATTCGTTATGACGATCATGCTTATTATAGTTGCAAGTCACATATACCTGTCTCTTTCTCGCCAACTAATTACAATTGATAATTACCGTGTGACGTCGCAGCGGCCTGCGTCCGCGCAAGCTGGGGGTCAATTCTGCTATTTTCTTAACATAATTGAATCTCAATTGTATTTTAATTGTAGGGATTTATTACACTGTAGTAATGATAACTTTGTTAAACAGCACTGCAATTGAAACACAATTGACATACGATTATGACAAAGAATAATAGAATAGACCCCTGTTTGTTATCGTTTGACTTTGACTATGTGTGAGGCCTTCGACCTTTGGATATAAGGTTGAAATTGCTAATTCGCTAACGGTTGATATAGGTTTGACTTTGTAGGGCATTGCAACTTAGTTATGTAAATCTATCTAGTATATATTTTTAGATGAATTTAAATTTTTGCTATGCCTTTAAATAGCTTAAAGATACACTTAAATAAAAGAAAAACGCGCAACATCTTTATATATTTAATATGCTCACCAAATTTCAAGATTCTGAGTTCACGGGAAGTACCCTGTAGGTTTTGATTACAGTAGACCTGAGTATTAGATATAAATTTCAGTTTGATACCTCCACGCGTTCCTGAGAAAAACGGTCTTGACAAACTGACGGACGGACGGACAACGAAGTGATCCTATTAGGGTTCCGTTTTTTACTTTTGAGGAACGGAACCCTAAAAATCACTTATACTCAAGCCATCTTACGGAAAGAATGTTTGTAAACAAACATTTGAGCATTTTTCGCAGAGCAGTATCGGCGGTTTTTTTTGTCACCTTTTCATACTGTATGACAGCCAAAACAGCGACAAAACTGGAACTGAATGGAATTTTCGTTAGATAATCCGTCCTCCGAGCCAAGCCCCTTGGCTTGACCACCGCAATATGACATTATCATATGATACGATACTCATCTGTCATACACGTTATGTTTCAATTCAATTAAATTCAATAGCATTTATTCAGTCTAGGCTGTTACAAGCACTTATGAACGTCAAAGAAGCTACGCCATCGGTTCACAAACCCTACGGCGGGAGAGCTTGTAACGAGAAGAACTGGCAAGCAACTCGTCAAGGGCTGTGTTTTTCTCCCTGGTTTAACTCATACAGAGTCGTCAAATTGAACAGTGAGCTTACATATCAGTAAGGTCAATTTCCATCACAAAAATAAAAACTAATTATAATATTACATTTTATGGTTTTGATATCTAAATCTAGTTTGATTATATTTCTGAGGTAGTCATACTAGTTATAGTCATTTTAATATTATGAAAACGAGTATACATTCAATCAATCTAATGTTACTTATTGCAAAATAAACTATTTTTTCAATCCCTTTACACGGTTGGTTAGATAACTTTTCATGACTTTCGATACAAATATAGGTTTCTGCCTGAAAAGACAGATATTACATTTTATGATTTTGGAATTGTTGCATTTTTCAATACTATTTTTATACTTATGATAAATTTTAAATATTGGAAAAATAAGCTCGGCCACAAGTGAGTTCTCAGATGGAACTCGAACCTACGACCTTTGGACTACTTCAAACTTTCCACTGCTCTAACCGTGAGATACTACATTTTCCCATGAAATATCTTGAAGCAGTACACCTACTCAACGTTTAAGCCGAAAAAGGCAAAAACAACAACTACTTCAATATATTTTCGTCGTTCTTTCTAGAAGTAGTATTTCTAAACAATAAATAAGTTTATTGGTGAACAGCCTCTTCAAGGCCACCCCCAAGTAAACAACTATGTTTGAAGTTGTAGGAAAAACCGCGCGCAAAATACCTTGTCGGAACGTCACAGAGATTTATTTCTGAATCGAATGAAAATATTATTGGATACACATTTGTGGAAGTTGACGGAAGATTTGCTACTAAAAGAAGCGGAATTGGCACTATTACGACTAACTAAGACCGTAGTAGATAGATAAAACACTTTATTGCACACACAAAAATACAGACAGAAACACAAGGAAGAGTTGACATAACTGTGGGCAAAGGCGGCCTTATCGCTAAGAGCGATCTCTTCCAGACAACCTTTGACACATAGGAAAAATAGAGATAGAGCGAGGGGTAGTGCACCAGCAACAAGCAAGAATAACAACATTTACTTAACAATATTACTGAACATAATAAATAAATCTACCTACATAAACTACTAAATAAATAATCATAAATAAATATAAAATATTTAAATAAATAACAACTAAATATATATTTAATATATATTAAATATTATTATACCTATATATTATAATAATATTTACTTGATAATAAAAAAAATAAGGTAGTTGCAAACTAGGACTTTAGTGAGAAGATGTGAATGTTTTTGAAAATGGCAAATGACTTCGAATGACGGATCTCATACGGGAAGTTATTCCAGAGGCTGATTGACTACGCCGTAAAGGAGTCCGTAGTAATAATGGTTATGTATAATTCGTCGTCATTAGCCATTTTTAATGTTCTCACTGCTGGGGCACTGGCCTTCCTTATGGATGGATAAGGAAAACGGGCCATGACCCACCAAGTGGGCCCAATGCGGATTGGTGGGTTTTAACGACTGCAATTGCAGCCGGGACAAACGGCTTAACGTGCCTTCCGAAGCACGGAGCTCACGATACTAAATTTTAGGTCACCCATCCCGTGACCGACCATTGCGAAAGTTGCTTAACCTCAACAAACGCACGCCAAGCGCGCGAACCACTGCGTCACGAGCTCCTTAATATGTATAACAAACCAAATATATATATGTCTGTTAGAGGAGCTCATGGCGCAGTGGTTCAGGCGCTCGGCCTGCGATTGTAGCGATTAAGCAATTTTCGCAACGGTCGGTCACAGGATGGGTGACCATAATATTATCTCGCGCTTCTCCGTGCTTTGGAAGGCACGTTAAGCCGTTGGTCCCGGCTGATTTGCAGTAGTTGAAACCGCGCCGGCACGCGTGGTGGATCACGCATGGCCCATTTTGCTTATCCATCCAGAACGCCAGTGCCATATATCTATATGTGTCATACTGATAAAGTTTGAAACTAAAAATGTACAAATCACCATAACGTTTGTGACCGTACGGTTTGAATCTATCAACAATCTACTAACGAACGCAAGCTACCCAATTATATAAATGTTAATGGTATTACTAAAAGCATAACAAACAGTGTAATCTTTTAAATCGTAATTTCTATGCACCTTTGTTTTCATTGTCTGTATTTACCAGGTGAGGAATCGAAATATGGCGAAGGTAGGCCGAACCAAAAAAAAACCCAAATGAGACAATCATAAATATGAAAAATAAAACATTTTGTAGACTTCGAAACTGCCTGGCATCCACGTACCTCACATCATCAGCCTGTTGACGTCCACTGCTGGACATGGCCTCTCCTAGCTCACGCCTATTGTGGCGTTCATAGGAGGCTTTTAGCCTACTGCCACCAGGGTTTGTTTCAAGTTTTCCTTCTCTCGCACTGGTTTTCAATGCGTCGAGCCTCTTAGTCGACTCTAACGACATCCCAGGCATGTAAGGGAGTAGTGACACTTGTATTCTTAGGCCGTCACCACACGGCACATCGGTCATCCACGTACCTATATTTAAATAATTGGTGACAATAATTATTGATATAATTATTATGATCTGCATGGTGGATCGCTGAGGTTGGATTTTTAAAAGGGATGCCGATGGGAATCTGTATGTATGGACACTTCAGACTAATAAGGACCTTCGGAACGTCCATTAGTCATTCGTGATAGCATTGGTTTTGTAGTACAAGTTTAAAGCCTGACATGCTGTTAACTACAATTGAGGAAGTTCCCGGTCGACAAGTAGAGTTTTCTTTTTAATAATAAGTTGTCTTCGGGAAACCTTTTTCGAAAAGTAGAGGTAAGGTTAAAGCAATAATTTATTATTTATCTTAATATATATAAATCTCCTGTCACGATGTTTGTCCGCGATGGACTCCTAAACTACTTAACCGATTTTAAATTAAATTGGCACACCGTGAGCAGTCTGGTCCAACTTAAGAGATAAGATAGCTTTGATCCCAAAATTCCCACGAGAACGGGAACCACGCGGGTGAAACCGCGCCCGGCCTCTAGTTTCTAATATAAATTTTTCTTTAAATAAATAAATTGATACTGACCTGTATGTACCTCACAACTTACAGTACAGTAATCTTGTAATGCGAGAAATGTTGTAATGTATGATAGATAAGTCTTTCTTTGCCAGTTGAAAATTGTTTACGGTTACAATAACCATAATATGTAATATTATAATTAGTATTTTCTTTTTGTGATGGAAATTTACCTTACTGATATGCTAAGGTCACTTTTCAATTTGACGACTCTGTATGAAATAAAACAGGGAGAAAAAACAGCCCTTGACGAGTTTCTTGCCGGTTCTTCTCGTTACAAGTCTGCCGCCGCCCCGTAGGGTCTGCGAACCGATCTTTGACGTTCATAAAGACTGAATAAATGTTATTGAACTTTGCATTTTATATCTATTACTTTTAACAACGCTCCCTAAAAATCTATACCGGGGTCTAATTCTGCTAACTGTAGTGCTATTTCACACAATTACGACTAAGCGGAATTGACCCTATAGTCTACCGGCACCTTCCTCGATTGTAGAAACAAAATATCAGCAAAGTTTTAAAGCCAATCTCGACAAGAAACATAGCGCACTAGACCGATGTGTGAGCACTGTGTCAGTGACCGCGTGAAGGTCACCAGTTTGGCCACACACGAGTTGAGGCAGGTCGCCTAGCTGACTCATCGCTAGATCATGTGGATCGCTTCATAGACCTATGCAGGGATAGTACTGACTGTAACTTTAAAGTAGTGGTTAGCCGCGGTTTCACTCGCGTGGTTCCCGTTCCTGTGGTATATCGGGATAAAACACATCCTTTGTTTTAATTCAGTCTTTAAACTATCCATTAACCGTTTTGCGTAATAAGTAATCAAAATCCAAGCTTCTACATTAATAATAATTGTAAGACAGTAGTATGTTTGACAAATTCAGGAAGTAACTGACACTGACTGACTAACTGAAGTCCATTAATTACTAATTACATTAGAAAAATTATTTCTCTCGAATGCAAGGATACTCCTCCCATTGATGTAACAACGCTGGCCTACAGCGTATTAAAATATAAGATAACCCTCCTACTGGCGCACTCGGGTAAGTATTGGAGAATTTCGACATAGTCCGCATGTCTCGGTAGCTCAGTGGTTAGAGCAGAGGGCCGGATTCCCAAAGGTCGTGGGTTCGAGTCCCATCTGAGAATTCACATGCGGCCGATTTGGTTTTTTCCAATATTTTTCTATTTAAAATTTATCATAAGAAGTCCATTAATCTTTATGATAAATATTTACTGCATAAATCTACTCGTTTCACAAGTTGCTCAGATGGGACCCAAACCCGTAACCATTGGATTCCGGTCCAATTCTCTCCCAGCCAAGTTATCAAATACGTACGTCTAAGCTAGTACGTCGTACGTCTAATCTAGTACGTTTTTTTTTACTTTCTCTACTCTTTAGACCAGCGTTGTTTCATCAATGGATTCGCGCAAATGACTCATATCTTTTCAAATATTGTCATTTCACTACAAATTGTAGCTTGTGTCCTATAGTAAGGTTACCTTAATGATTAATCCCATAAGGTGGGATTAATCATAGGGAGATTAATGTGGGACATGTGTTTCCAAAATAATTATTTCTCCTGCCATGTCTATCAGTATTAAGTCTACCGTCCGTCCCGGCAATTCTATCGTATTAGATCAGCCAGTTAATAGCGTGCATTGTGTCAGTGACCGCTGCGTCTGAAGGTTAGTCGGCACTAGTTTTCACATGTTGCGGTAGGTCTAGGCGACTTATTAGTTTTTTGTGGGTTTTACTTGTAGCACCTTGAGTTTGTTAGACCAAGCATTAACGCTGATTTCTATTTATCTTGCCAATGTCTTGCTAAAGTCTAACCGTACCGGCAATTCTATCGTATTAGATCATAGCGTGTATTGTGTCAGTGACCGCTATGTCTGAAGGTCAGTCGGCACTAGTTTCGGCATGTTGCGGTAGGTCTAGGCGACTTACTAGTTTTATGCGTCTTTTCCTTGTAGCTACTTGAGTCATGCTTTTCTTTTAACATTTTCTGTTTAGAATTTTAACTTTCAAACTATGTCTAAAATATTTTATGACTTTGTAATTTTTGCATTTTTCAATGCTATTTTTATACTTATGGTAAATTTTAAATAGAAAAATATTGGAAAAAATTAACTCGGCCACAAGTGAAATCATAAATTATTGGCAGTTGCATCTTAATCGATCGTTAAACACCTGAAAAGATGTTTCTTTCGAATGCAAGGATATTCCTAGCATTGATGTAACAACGCTGGCCTACAGCGTATTAAAAATATAAAAGTATTGGAGAATTTCGACGGTGGTTCGCAAGTCTCGGTAGCTCAGCGGTTAGAGCATTGGACCGGATTCCCAAAGGTCGCGGGTTCGATTCCCGTCTGAGAATTCACTTGTGGCCGAGTTAATTTAAATTTACTATAAGTATGTCTAAAATAGCTCAGTAATGAACATGTATCACAAATAACCTAGGGTTAATTCACCTAGTATCGGCCACATCCTAATATCAGCCATATCTTACGAATTTGGTCATAAACTATTAAATAATTGATCCACTTGCACAATCTATATACTTAATTCAGGTTCGCAAAATTTGTGACGACTCGATAGGGACTTTGGCGCGTAGTACGCGGCCGAGTAAGGTATCAAATTAAAGTTACTCGAGTCTATTTGTTCCGAAAACTATAAAATATACAAAATGTTAAACGTGATGATCACAAACTGCAATTAAAGATTTTAGCATAATTTGGAATTTTTCGTCGATCGACGAACCCGAGTATCGGGTTGTAACCGCCCTTGTTTTTTCTCTTAATTGTACCTTTTTTTTTATTTCGAATGTGTTCGCTCTTGATCCTAATCAAACTCGTAGGCTAAGACAGGATCTACGGTCCACCGAGCTAGCCCAGAAGGTGCCTATTCACCCTTGCTTTGAAGATATACGGGTTATAAGTACTCGGAAATATGGATAGGAGGGGAACGGAGGGAGTTCCACTCCTTTACTGTGCGAAATATAAAAGATGATGAGTAGCACTTTGTGCGACATTTAAGAATGTCAACCAAGTAAAGGCGGTAGCCCGCAGTGCGTCTGGATGTCCGATGGAAGAAGGGGGATGGCGGTATGAGCTCATGCTGCTCCTGAGCATACTCTCCAAAGTATAGTCTGTAAAAGACCGACAAACAGGCAACTTTGCAGCGGTGAGCTAGGGTGTGAAACTTGCTCTTCACCAGTTCTTTGTCGCCAATTAGCCTCTCAGCTCTGCGTTGGATCGTGCCCAGTGCAGCTAGTTGGTATTTCGCTGAGCCGTCCCAGAGGTTACTGCAATACTCCATGCAAGATCGGACTTGAGCTTTATAGAGAGTTGCAAGCTGTCGCGGCGTAAAGTATCGCTTGACCTTATTTAGGACGCCCAGTAAAAGTATTTATATTTGACTTTAATTGTTTAAAAAAAGGCGGCGATCAGAGTTGTTGAACCTTCCAACCTGAACTTTGGCGAGTACATCAACTCCATTGCTAAGTGTACTGCAAAGAAACTAGGCGTACTCTCTAAGGCTAGGTACTTCCCTCCCAATCAGCTGCCTCTTTTATACAAAGCGCAGATTCGGCCGTGCATGGAGTACTGCTGTCACCTGTGGGATGGTTCTGCTAACTATCAGCTAGAGCTCCTAGAATCGATTGAAAACCGTGCCAGGAAACAAGTACTTGACAAGTCAGTAGCGATGGATCCTCTGACCTGCGCAGAGGTGTGGTAATTCGGACCATTTTCAATTTATCTACTAGGTTTAAACAGTAAATTTATGTTTGTATTGGTAGACGAGATTAATTTTATCTATATTTTAATAAAAAATACCATGGCCGGCTTTAGGATTGATTATATCATGAAAATCCTGATATCGGCCGTTACAATATGTGATGGCCGTTACATAGCAAATCAAAATTTTGATATTGGCTACCAAACATTATCAGATGGAAGATACAATTCCTAATATAAACCGCCTAATTAAAATAAAAGGAAACATCAAAGAGGAAAAAATTATGAGGAATTGACAGAATATAATAATATCCTAACAAACAACCTTGAATCAAATGAAATTGCCCAAAATTCTCAAAACTGTATCGTTACAAGATAATGTTTACATAAAATACGAAGAGTCTAACGAGAGTGATTGTATTTTAGATTTGAATAATTCTGAGTTCGATTTTGAATACTCAGTTCCAGTTAATGCAGATGTACTAGAGACTTTTGATGAAACGCTTTTGGATCTAAATACGAATTAACAAAATCCTAAGTAGCATCAAGATCAGGCTCACCGGAAGTTCCAGCCCAAATAGTACCTAACTGTTTATGCCCAAATAAATTACAGAGATAAATCATACGAATCTTAGGTAGGTATTATCTTAAAGTCTATGTACTTTTAATTTTTTTAATTATTATTATTAATGTTCTTATTTTAATTTACATTTAATGTGCAAACTGCAACATTAAATTCATAATAATTTGATATAGTATTTTATTCTTTTAAAATAAAGGTTACAATATTTTTTTAACCGATTTGAAAGTGTATTTGGTAATATTATTGGTGTTAATTCGAAGCTTATGGTTCCTACTGTTTTGCCTAGGGTGATATAAGTGCAGTGTAATGATATAGGTGCCTAGGGTGATATAAGGCAAATCAGCGGCCGATTTATGGGCGCAGGTGGTCAATCTTATGGAAATCGGGTGTTTTCAAACAACATCATATAAAAGAGTTATTTAAATATTATATATCTTTTAATACCATTGTAAAACCAAATAACTACAGCTTAGTGAAAAATACTTACCAAAAAATAGGCCAATAAACATAAGAATTACAAGCAAATGAATTTGAAATTTGGTTGACATGGCCGATGTAAGGTTTACCCTAATTGAATTGAATATTCACAAAACTTTTAATCTGAGCGTTTTCATTTTGACACTAAGGAAATATGTAAGTTTGTCAGGAAACACCCAAATTTTTACACCAAAGTCATAGACGCACCCCGACACAACGTGACTCGATATAAAAATAACCTTTTACAAATAAGATCCAAATTAGCATTGCATAGTTCGGGTACCTACCCGATGTCCATAAAAATCTTTAATAAGTTGCCAGAGTATCTGAAGGCCGAATCGGATATCGGTGTGTTCATTCGCTCCTTGAAAAAGCTGCTTGCAGGAAAAGCTTACTATTCCATTAATGAATACTTTGAGGAAAAAAGTTTCTAAATGTCTGCCCCTCTCCTGTTCGTTGCAGTGCCTTTCGAGGTGCATGCGATACATTGGTGCTTGCATGTTTTGTTTAGTCACTAAGTCGCATGTAACGCAATTTGTAATAAATAAATAAATAAATATTAAAAATACGTCTTAGTAATCAAGACACGGACTTGAAATATAATCAGAACTTATATTTCTTGTGTCAGACAAGTAAATAAGGCGTTAGTGGAATGGAACGCGAAATCATCTTAGAAGCGGGAACGACCGACCATCCTTGAACTCTCCGAAATAAGAGGCCATACTGGGGAACTACTACGAAAGACAGACCGTGCTAGCAGCTCGATTTTCGTTTTACGATTACCTGAATATTGGACCTTATTTAGATCAGTTAAAGTCTCAAAATGAAACAAAAGTTTGTTCAATTTATTTATTTCAAAATCCACAGCTCTAAATTAAAACTTAACAAAACTTAAATACTACACATACAGCAAATAACGGATTTTACATTTGTTAACTAAATAAAATTATACGTAAGAGGAGACGCACACATGTAAAGAGTGTAGAAATTTTTAAGCATTTATTTTAATAGGCTAAGGTTAACATACATACATCAATAAATACATACATACATATATAAAATAAGTACAAACCTATATATATATATATATATATATATATATATATATATAGATAATTAACTACTTCAAGTGGAAAGTATGTTGCCTATGTTTTTTTTTAAAAATGCTCAATGATGAACAGAATATATCTGTCGAATCAAACCTATTATTATATGTTTTTTGGAGACGATATATACACATTTTTAATATTTTGGATACTAATTCAATGCTGTCTATTTTGAATTCTAATGTCTAATTGTCGCGTTTGATTTTTTAGGTGGACCCGCTGGGCTAGCGCACGTTATAACGACATACAGACAAGACAAATAACATAAATATATAGACCTTACTAGCTTCCGCCCGCGGTTTCACCTGCGTGGTTCCCGTTACCGTGGGAATATCGGGATAAAAGTAGTCTTTGTTAGTCTCCGACTTTTCAATTAACTATGCCACAAATCAAGTTGATTGGTTGTTAAGTTAGGGCATGAAGCAAACACACACATATTAGCTAAGATTAAGATAATTGTGTTTATATTCACGTGCAATTGGTTAAATTGTTGTTAGGACATTTTCAGTAAGTACCTACTAGGTTATGAAAAACGAATAAACAAACGATGACTTCATAGTCCAATCCGAGGTCATAACGCATCATCATTTTTTATAAGATTGCTACCACTACAATTAATAAATAACGTAATACTTTGTAAATTAAGATGTTCAAAATGTATGAAAAGAGTTCGTTATGTAAAAAATGTGAGCAGATAATCATAATCATACGTAGGGTGTCTATAAATTTTTCGAGATATTTTAGTGTTAGTCAAATTACTGCCAAAAGCGACGTGGTATAAGTTCCTTGGGTGGAATAAACTTTTTAATAGAATAATATGTTTAATTGTGTGTAGACGTAACCATTTTAGCGATTTTACTACCTATTATGCACTGTGTCATTAATTCAGCTTCACCACAACGACATGATATATCACAGTAATTCATCAAACATGCAATGAATTTTTACAAACAAGAATCAATAAATAGCAACACAACATCAATAAAGTTCGCTACGAATAAGCTGTGACAGTATAAATTCTCATACATGAAACCCAAACACAAAACACTTATTTTTTGGGCTTTTGTATGAATAGTGCAATAGACAAATATGCCAACTTTTACGGATATCAAACGCGCTATATTTCCACGAACTAAGTTGTAATTGTCCGTATTTTTAGGTTTTTTAGGGGTTTTTTGATTTTCCCGACGTTTCGGCACCTTTACAGCTGCCGTGGTCACGGGATGACACGGGATATCCGTAAAAGTTGTTTTATTTCAATGAACAGTGCGCGCCAAAACATAAGATGTACGTAGACAAATATGCATTACTATCATTTAGCAGTAGGCTGACTGTCGTGTATATTATAAAACTAATCCAAACTGCCCACGCATACCCCAAGATTTCAAAAGTCACTTGTACCCATCTTCTCTTCCCTGTTCAACAATCAACAACAATCGCTGAACGATTTTTTCTTCCTATAATTTAAGAACTTATTTATACTTTTGTCAAACGTGCTGTTTCTCCAAGACGAACTACGATGGCTCAAGTTTTCCCAGAAGATGCCTATTTACTCTAACTTTAAAGAGAATCGGATTATATGAACTTTGGCATATACTTACACGGGGATACAGTCCTTTGCTGTAAGTCCCAAACTAAGCACAGCTTTTAATACGGGTTTTGACTGTAACAATGGGTATAGCCAAAATCACACAACCAATATAAATCCGTGTAATTAAACTCACAAAGTCTTGATGAGTAGTCTAATACCTTAATCACTGAACCAGAGGTTAGACCACCAAATATGAGGGCATAGTGTGTTTGCATTGTCCAAACGTTCCCCTCGCGTGAGAGTAAAATTTTGACAAATAGCCTTAATATAATTGGAATAAGGTTGAGAATTAAACTCTATTCGCAAACTGCGGCGTCAGCGAGTAAGGTGTGAAAACTCATACTAAGCACTTCTGGTTATTTCGAACTCATGGTCACCGTAGTAGCCATTGAACAAAGGTGCGAAGCGTCGTACGCGGGGCAACGCTCGCGTGTCTTAGAACGAAGGTCACTAGCGTAGTGTAGTCCATACATAATACTCATGTACACACACACGCACACACACGTCAACACATAAAAACAAGACATTAAACAACACGTGACGTACCATTTTGTACTATGGAAAATTTAGATTAAACATCCGTGATTTGGGTATAAATAAATGGATGCATCGTACAAAGCGGCATTCGAATGTTGGCTACTATCTGTTTACAATTTTATACGGTTAGGGGCCAAATTTAGGGTATTTTAAAAAGCAGTCTACCTGTTACGTTCCCGTCTACCTTAATCGATGGATAAAGAAGACTGGCCCCAGCAATTACAACAATAAAAATTACTGATAGTATGATAATTTTATTAAAAAATACTCGAAAAAATCAACTCGGCTCACAGGTGTTATTTTCAGGTGGGTAAATAATAAAATTGAAAATGAAAGTTTTAAAATTCACAAATACTGATGGTATACTAATAGTTGATGCCAGGTTCAGATGTACTTGCAACAACGAGCTCATGTGAATTTCAAAGAATTTGTGCCATTAAATAAGAAACACAACGAGTTTGTACTATGCGATGTCAGCAAGAAACACTTGAAGAGCTGATTCAAGACTTCAAGAACACATAATTAGACTTTAACGCAAATTACCTAACACTGAGCGTAAAACTTTGTATTAGGTGTTTAGTGTGTTATATTAGTATTACTACAACTGTACTAAACGCAGTTCGGTTTAAAAGTGAAAAATGGTGCTGGGCAAATATTTGTGAGAAATCCTAATTGCATCGCTCGCATGTGCCGACTGGTCGGGCCCCATCTTTACGGAAGCTTGTTTTACACAGTCGAGCAAAATAAATATGCTTAACGCTTATAATGTGCATTCTAAAAACAGTAGTTACTGTTAATTCCATTGCAGTAATGACAAAACGAACTTCTATATTCTAAAAAATAATAAAAAGAAAACGAAATATCTTAGAGTTTAGTAGCAAGAAACGACAATGATAATTATCTATCACAAGTGAACGGTCGCGACTTCTTCTAAGCGGACTCAGGACTGCATTTTCCTGAGTTTCTTTTCAGACTCATAATATTGTTTCGCTCCGATTGGTAGTATTTATGAAAAGCGATCTATATCAGTGGAGCTAGCACGAATAACTTTCGAAATAGTATCTAAAAAGTCACTAAATGTATAGGGTACCTATTGAGCAACGTTCCTACAGGACGTAAATGGAATTAAATTTCTCTACGCATTTTATGAATTGACGATTCGAATACTATCGTCGAATAGTAAAAAAAATGAATAATCAAAAGATTTTCGTGCCTTACTGTTGGCCTAGCACAAATAACTTTCTAGTAAGTATCGAGGAAAAAAAGTAAAAAAATGTATGAAATATTGAGCAGAGTTCCTACCGGACATAAACGGAACTACATTTTTTAACATTACGTGCTCGATACTATGCGTGTTTGCTCTACTGATAACTTTTCATACTACTGGCAAAAAGTACTAACTATTACTGGTTTGGTTATTAATCTTTGTTTCTTGGATTATAATATGTATTTTATATTTACGAGTATTTAAACAGAATTTGAAACAGTAATTGATCCCTTCTAAACTTTGAAAACGGAGAATACCTATACCATAAATATAATTATGATTGAAGGTTTGTTTTATTTTATTTTTTACATATTCACAATCTATTCAAGGGAGGTTCAATAGAAATTTTATTTACGAATAACTTACAGTCAAAGTTTAGTTATATCAATTAATATTCAAAACCTCATTATAGACCATTTTCGCCATTTGAATGCTCGCCAGTGTGAGGTGCATCGTACCGAGCAGTTTGCCAAATATTTTTTTCTAAATATGTAACCGGGGTCGTTGAACCCGCGGCCATTATCGCCGGACGAGTGGTTTAGGCGCTTGCGCATCTGTGAGTGCGTGTGTGAGTGTGCGTGTGGGTGGAGATCTACAATGGCGATGGCGTTTTACGATTTTGGCACTGCAAATATTTTTGGATATTGGTAGAGTGAAGCAAATTTAGATTATGTCGCTATATTTAAGTTGTTTTGTACAATTAAGTTTACTTCATAAATACTGTTCTGTTGCGAGTAATTAGGTAATGATGATATTCAAAGAAGACAAGATCATTTATCATCAACGTAAGCTAATAAATGTAGGGCTGTTCAGATAGTCAAAAAACTTAGGTAAAAATTAGTAGAAAACGAAAAATATGTCGCGTAATTCCGCAAGAAAATCGCGTAATTTCTTGCGGAATTACGCGACATATTTTTCGTTTTCTACTAAGATATGGATTTCCGCCAAGTAACGCCTGATTCTATCAAATACTTAGGTAAAAATGTACTTAATTTTTCATAATTCTTAGCCATTTTATATCTCTACTCCTAGGGCTCAAGCCATCATTAAGTCTAGGTCAAAGTAAACACAGGCTCAATGTAAGGGGCCAGATCATAAACAACTGTATTAATTGTTAATCTAGCAGATGCTGGATTATACAAGATAACAATTAATACAAGTCTAGATTGAAATAGAGGTCTATTTCACTGCAAAACGCAGCTCTCATTCCAAATTGTGAACGCTTGCTAAACGTTAATGTTTGCTCCTTCAGGCTGAGATTTTTATGATTACTTTGAAAGAACATATTATTGATAAAAAAATCATTTATTCCCAATAATTATTTAATATCAACATGCTACCACCTCTTAACTTGCACCTTCGCGGGCTCGGCATTCGATTGTAGCTGTTAAACTTTCGCAACTTTCGGTCACAGGACGGGTGACAAAAAATTTGATATCTCAAACTTCTTCTTCATGCTTGGAAGGCACGTACAAGGCCCTTGGTCTCGGCGGTATTTGCATGGGTCAGCGTCGTGGGTCATGGCCCATTCTCCTTGTCCTTCCATAAGGAAGTCCACTGCCCCAGCTGTGGGGAAATTAAAATAGCTGATAAAGTCGAAACTGCACTTGTTGTAATTCCGCCTACTCCGTCTGTTAGACGTTTTAACCATCACTGTGGTCTAGTGGTACAACCACCAGTGTCAGACCCACGGGTCGCGGGTTCGACTCCCAGCGGGGGTTTATATTGTATTCGGTTTGGTTGGTGGTAGGATCACCACTTTATTTAAATCTGGCGCCATAACAACAATATTTTCAGCATTGTTGTGTGTCGGCAGTTAGAGACAAGATAGCCAGTTCCTCAGTGGTCGAGGATTCCGGGAGAGACTCGCTTCCATCTTCAGCCTTATCATACATTTTTTTTATACTAGGAGAAATGCTTTTACGCATCCCTCGCCCCCAGGTGCAGGGGCGATTCGAAATGTTGGACTCACCTGGGCGGGTACTACCAACTAAAACTCCTAGTACTTGCCCTCCAGGCCGCCATTGGTCACGGGGGGTAGGGTTCGCAATCACCCCTAAAGACCAGGCGGCCGTAGCCCGGTTACCCGGGCCCCCTCAAGCCTTATCATACTTAACATCAAGTATGATGAAGGCTAAACCTTTTCGCGCTGTGTGTAAAAAAAACATCATGTGTGTAACAATGTGCGCAGGAGTGGCAATCTGAAGCCGGAGCGATGCGCGTGAGTTCATTGCTCAACGAAATGGGTCACCAAATGATTGGCCTGACAAATTCGGCATTGCGACGTAACGTGACGAATATGCAACCCTATTGAATAACTATTATTATGATTTTTAGCGTAATTAAATATAAATTTTTCAGGACTGCTAATTTTACGGTCAAAATAACACTTTAACACAAGCACTTTCTGTTGTTAAATAGCTTACCATCCTCAAGAATTTCTGCAATAACAAAATTTCCAATAATCTTCAACGTTTTCAAACAAAAGTCTTTAGATTTATCATGTTTAGTCATATGGCCACTTCAAATGGAGATTTACAAACGTTTAAAAAAAATGTTCTACTCTCATTATTATAAATGCAAGTATACACTAATGAAAGTATGTCGGTTGTTTTTATTATTATTTTATTATTATTTCTGGAGAGGGGACGCCAGCAAGGCCGCACGGGTGATTAGCCTCCCTAGTTGGAACCATTTGGAACATCAAAAAGCGTAAACTGCTTTTCTTTAAAGAAATAACTACTTAAATCAAAACGTCTATAGGACACTCAAACAATCTTTGAGCTTTGATATGCTCATAGTTGCGATTTATTACTGAAATTATAAACATTATTTGTCATTGTGTTTACCTTTCCATAGATTCAGTTGTTTGTTACTCTTTCACGCTAAAACTACTGAACGATTTTGGATGAAATTTGGCTCAGTGATAGTAGGAAGCCTGGATTAAAACATGGGATACTTTTTATCCCGATATTCTGACGGGAACAGGAACCACGTGGGTTAAACCACGGGTGGCCGCTGGTAGTATTGTAAGAGAAGAATAGATAGACTGTGGCATTGTAATAAAATTGAATATCCTCAAACATAATTTTGTAAGTAAAACTTATTAAAGCAATTTATGATTTTGTAATTTTTGCATTTTTCAATGCTATTTTTATACTTATGGTAAATTTTAAATAGAAAAGTATTGGAAAAAATTAACTCGGCCACAAGTCTCGGTAGCTCAGCGGTTAGAGCATTGGACCGGATTTCCAAAGGTAGCGGGTTCAATTCCCGTCTGAGAATTCACTTGTGGCCGAGTTAATTTTTTCCAATATTTTTCTATTTAAAATTTACCATAATTATTAAAGCAATTTATGAAACAGAATTATACTTTCCAATAACAATACACTTGCAAATTATTCCTAATGCCGTAAAGGGTCAACTAGCACAGCTTACATTCCAATTTTCCCATCCATTCAACATAGCAACAGGAAAACTGAATATATATCGCAAAATTTACGGTTACCGAGCACACCCTCGTAACCCTCAACTATCTAAAAGGGACTAGGGTGACCAAAGTTTGTAAATGATTGACAAACTGTTACAAATAAGTATTATAATACATTCGTCCAAGAATAATAGGTATTTATCAAGGTTTTTTAGTTTATTATTTCTTAATCGCACATACATTAACCCCACTGATACTAGATTAGGATGAAAGTCACGCAGCTTGACCACAAGTTACAATCGTTGAGCGATAATTTTGTTGCTAAAAAAGAGTTACAATAACTCTTTATTATAACACCATGTAGGTACATTACATTTATAATAAAGTTTTTAATGAATTAAAGCGTTATAAGGGCGGCCTTATCGCTTAAAGCGATCTCTTCCAGAGAACCCACAGTATGGAGAGATTGACAGAAAAAAAGCAAGCAGGGTGTATAATAATGGACGGAAACAATTATAAATATTTATTACAAATAAACATACATATATACATAAAGTTATAAACTTACATAAACATTAAATATTATGCATCAATGTCTGCAAACCAATGAATAATAGAAACATTTTATAGGAAAATGTAATATTTGTTTACTTCACTTTTAAAGACGCTCTGAGACTGAACCCGTCTTATCGGAACAGGCAGTGAATTCCACAGTCGGATGGCCTGAACAGTAAAGGAACTGCCATAAAAGGAGGTCTGATGGACGGGCATAAGGAGACTCCGATTTTCAGATGACCTAAGTATGTGAATGGGAAGTGGAACAATAGAGGTAATTAAATTGCTCTTTCAGATAGCACGGGTAAGAAGTATTGAACAGAACGTTGTAGAGGACAGATAGCAAATGAGTATTCAGACGAAGCCTAATGGATAGCCACTTTAAGCTTAGAACGAAAATGGGAAACGTGTTTTTTTTTTTTTTTAATGAAGAACGGGGAGACTCTTACCCTTCATCATACCTGATGTTAAGTAGCGATAAGGCTGAAGATGGAAGCGAGCCTCTCCCGGCATCCCCAATCACCAAGAAACCAGCTATCTTAACTTTAACTGCCGGAACACAACAATGCTGAAAACATTGTTGTTATGGCGTCAGACTTAGATAAGATGGTAGTAGCTAGCCAGGCGGACTTACAACAAGTCCTACCACCAACCAAACCGAATACAATATGTACCCCCGCTGGGAATCGAACCCGTGACCCCTGGGCTTGATACCGGTGGTTGTACCACTAGACCACAGAGGCGGTATTTGCGTAAACCAAATATAAATCTGAACCAGAAGTTTTGTAGTCGCTTGTAGAATTCAACGCTAATAATATACTGAAAGCTCGCTACGATTAAAAGTAGCTGCTTCGTAGTTTGGTAATGTTGGACAGACTGACAGAAAAACTTACAAATAGCGCTGTTTATGCATCACCTTAAATAACTATCTTCTACAACATAAAATCTATGCCGTAATCGTAACAGACGTAGACATAACAGTATAATATATTTCGCAGTCTCTACTATTTCCTCATTCGGAATACAATGTAGAACTCATGCTAATAATTGTTTATCAATAATTCTTTACCTGTAGCAAATATGGTATGTACATCTTATATATTTATTTGTTTACATACAGGGCAATAAAAAATCATCATAGCGATTATGACGATTTCATCATGTCCATAAAAACACGCCTACACTGAATAGCTCATCAAGTCTTATCTTGGCGACAGCTTTTTCCGATTCTATGCAGCACACATTAGCAGTTCGTAATAGCTGCTACAGCGATAATATAGTGCCAGCATTTATAACGTCCACCAATACTCCGCGGATATGGTAACCCTAGCGAAGAGTAATAAAATAGTGCTTCGAGGGTCCCGTGACCCGGCGGTCAACTGACCGGGGGCTGACGTCTAGACGGGTCGGAACATGTCCTGTTCCGGGATCGGTGAATCGACTATTGTTGCAATACCGGTTTGTAGGGTTTTGTAATAAACAAGATTATAGTTTCGCGATGTGCATCCGTCTGTCCACGGCTTGTCTTAGAGATTCTTTTAGCCTAGTTGAAGCACTAGTCATCAGCGAATATAGGTGTTTGCAAAAAAAACTGTACTAAAAATATTTATTATGTGAATTTAAGTTGAAAGTTTGAAATCTGCTCTCATTAATAAATAAATAAATAAATATTTGCATACAATCACACCAATTATCTAGCCCACGTTAAGTTGTATGAAGAACTTGTGTTATGGATACCTACTAGATAACGGATAAACATACTTATATTCTTTTTTTTTAGTAAATACATACTTAATATGTGTTAAACACCCAGACCAAGACAAGTAGACATGTTCATGCACACAAATATTTGTCTTATCCGGGGATCGAACCCGGGACCTCTGGCGCAGAAGGCGGGGCTAGTACTCCTGCGCCAAACAGGTCGTCATTGATGTTTAGTTTCCTTTTAATTTGTTTTGCGATATTTACTTAAGTTCTGCTTAGTTTGAGATTTAAATATTGCCTATACTTAGCTACTTACTAATCTGTGGTGTTGTCTTGAAGAGTCCTATCGAAACTATGAAAGCCATATAATTTATTTAAGTTAATTATATAAATGAAGCTACTTAATGTCCCACATCTGCAATTTCACTCGTAATTATCTTGCAATAAACTATTATTGTCTATTATCCCCAATATTATAAAAGGATGGAATTCGGGCTTTGTCTGTGGGTCTGTGTGTGTCTATTTATATTATTACTAGCGGATCCTCTCGGTTTTACCCGCGTGGTGCCCGTTCCCGTGGGAATATCGGGATAAAATATCCTATCCTATGTCACTCGGGAGAAATGTAGCTTTCTAATGGTCTAATAATTTTCTAAATCGGTCCAGTAATTCCTGAGATTAGCGCGTTCAAACAAACAAACTCTTCAGCTTTATAATATTAAGTATAGATTAACGCAAAACCTAATGAACGGGTTTAAAAAAGTCTTACGTATACACAATTACTTACCTACATTATTTACTACACCAATACCCTTTGCGATAAAATATGTACCTACTTAACTGATGCAAAATTCAATTAAAAAATCGCACATGTCCTGAGTCCTAAATGGCGCTAGTTCAACATCCCAAAAGAAAACTCGCCAATACCAATAACCAAATCACCCACAAGCTACAAAAAGATATTTAAAAAAACTATTAAACTTTGAGAAAAGTTTCCTTCACACGGCCCAAAAAGTTTCGAACCCAAGTTTGATATCAAAACGCACCCTAAATCCAACTATTTCGCAACAATCCCATGAGAAGGGTCGACCCTTGACCCTCGCGACAACCTTGAACACGTCTTAACTACTAGACACCACGCACGAGCGTGATGGCGAAGAGAGCGAGACGCAACAACAACATAAGAAACGCAAGGTCGCCGGCCAGTAGGTCAGTGCGTCTAGGCGTCGTCTAGCACTCACACTTGCGACAAGTATGATCAGCAAAGAAGTCAAAGAAAGGGTTATTTTTAGATTTGATTTGGATTATGTTAAGAAGTTATCTAGGTACAGTCAACAGCTAGTCAGGCTTTACAGAACTAAAGGTGATGTCCAAAAATATATGAAGTCTGGGCCACGTCTGTGTACTGTATACCAAAAGTTAGTTTTAAAAAATACGATAAACTGTTTCTAATTACTCAATTTCTTTAAAATCGGATATATTATACATTTTCTGGAAGGAACAATAAATTTAATGCAAACATTGAATAAACAAACATGGCGGAAGATGTCATTTTGTCACTATCCTGTCAGTCAATAGAATTACAGTTAAACACAGAGTAGAACTCAATACAATGACACTGACAGTTGCTTTTAACGTAGAGTTGTCATATTTGCCTCCTTAGTTCAAGTAAAAAGTATTGATTTGTTTTTATTAATAACCACTTACTTTCTCAGAATCAGATAAATTGCCGATTTTATTATTATACTTCACTTCTCTAGATATCCTCCCTACTTCTATAATTAAAAGGTTCATCAATTGCTTGATTTGTTATGTAATTTAAATCATAACAATAAAGAATCAGTAATTGTAAGATTATTTTTTTCGTTTCTTATACGATAAATCATCAAATGGTGCTCTTTTTTTTGTTAGCCAAAATGACCACTTTATTCAATATATTTTATAAGATACCCATAATTTTTAAATAAAAACATTGCTTAGATTGCTTATACTTCATAAAATGCTTGTACATAAATAAATGTGGCGTTATCATTTGCAGTAGAAATTATAACAAAAAATGTTAGTATGCAAAAGGAACTTTCTTTGAAATTCTTCATACAAATCGGCAATTTCATAGGTAAGGTATTCCTAATATAAGTTTACGAATATCCTATCATCTTAGTCCAACATGATTTACAATTGCACTATGTTAAGATAACTTCCTCTATTACATATGGGTGTTCAAGGTTAAACGGTAAAGCCTGACGTGTTCTTGAGTGTACATACATACGCTTATTTCAAAGACGTAACGTATAAAGTATTCTTGTTCATTTAAAATATGAAATAAAAGTAACCCACACACATCTAACAACGCCGTTAAGCACCATATATGTGACACGGAAACAGTTTCAATTTCGCGACATGATTGATTTCGGCCATTATAATTGGAAATGGATCCGGTGAAAACTGTATGATTTGAGAGAAGAGGTAGGTACCCGTATTGTACTCGTATTGTATCGCATTCGCTGATTGCGTTTATGAATGATTTGCTCATAAAATGTTGAATTATTATTTGTTTTGTATTGAGTTTGGATCGGAATGCTCCTAATTTAAGACAGCTGATCTTTGATAACTAGAATAACTCACCCTGTTGAATAGGAAATAAATGAAAATATAACCCAGCTTGGAAAAACAACACAAGAAAGAGCAAACAAGTGTCGCTTCTAAAACAAGCTCATTGCCATCATAAAAATGTGAATCATAAAAATTGAATCTCTTTAAGGATCAATTACTCTGATAACATAAACATAGTAACAATTTTGAACTGGTGTGAGTGGTGTATAACCACGTTGTTTTCTATGTAATCCATTCGACGACGCGGCGATTAATGAATAAGAAAAACATGTTTGTCAATATCACATCTTTATTTGAATACAATTGCTCTGAGACTCATATTCCAGGTAAAAAAAGAATTAAAAAAAAAACTATTCTTTTTTTGATTTTTTATTTTTTACATTTTTCAATGCTATTTTTATACTTATGATAAATTTTAAATAGAAAAATGTTGGAAAAATCAAATATAAGTCCGGTCCAATGCTCTTTTCAAAGTTCGTGGGTTCTAATCCCATCTGAGAATTCACTTGTGGCTGAGTTGATTTGTCCAATATTTTTCTATAAAAATTATCATATGTAGAAAAATATGTATTTTGAGACTGCACGACAATCGACGAGAAACTAGAAACACAAAATAACCTTACCCACAGACGGGTGTACTTGTCTTCGAAAGTTGATAATTCAATTTTTATTATATCGCAACTTTGTTCATTATTATTGTTATAAAGGTCATAAAAAGCTATATAACATCTGCTATAAAGTTCTTTAAATAAAATAATTTTAATAATAGTTTAGATTTGTATGCAGTCAGTACTCACCACTACAATGGCCGCACTAGCCGCGTACACACACGCGCGACACGTGTGAGCGCGGTGCAGCCGGTCTGAAGGAGATTGATTTTTTAAGCTCCCGCGGGCAAAGGCGTTCGTGCGTTCGGTCTAGTAGAGATATAGAGCAAGTTTTTCATAAGTGAGGCAAAGGGATTGGGGAAAAATCGGTCTTTTTTTAAACGGATCACGGGATTTTTATCATGCTTTTTATAGACTGGCCTTATGTATTTCGAATCTGGTAATAAGATTATACATTTCTTCATACTATATTATATAGCTATGTAATGTACCAGAAGCACGATTGTATGATTTAGTCGCGACACCTTTTCTTTTGGAAATGACCCCCTACAAATACGAAAATTCAAGATTATGCTCAAATGGGGTTACATATTGTGATGGCTGAGTGATTTTATTTACATAATTAACGTGACCAATATTCAAATTAAGGGCTAGCGCAGACGACGGATAACGGAGGACTTTTTGCCCGCGACACGTCTTTATTGTTAACCAAATAAGATTCAACTTAGATCGCGTATATCCAAGAAAAGTACGCGATAGTCCTCGTTATATATTCAACTTTATGTTCTTCTTAATAAGGTCGTGTCGCGGACAAAAAGTCCTTCAATGTCCGTCGTCTGCGCAGGCCATAAGAAGTATTTTAGTGGTCAGAGTGTTTTTAGTAAACGTAGCTTCAACACATATACTATTGGAAATTAATTTAATTAGCGGACACCAACAATATTTTGCATCGTGTAGTAATTTTTTTTTCAATCGCTATAGTTACTTTGTAGCTGTGTAGTGTCGGCTTAGAATAGCACTCTCATCCCGTGGGTGTCGTATAGGCGACTAAGGGACTCAGCCTTCAGGAGACGGGCAGACGGGCAGAAGGGCTGACGGGCAGGGCACGACAGCAGCGTCTCCTACAAACTTGGCTATACTGCGATCGCCAACCCGCCTGTCAAGCGTGGCGATTATGGCAAACCCCTCCTTTTGGGGGAAGTCTATACCCAGCAGTGGGTGTTATGTGGCTGAGACCGCGATAATTACTTACTACGAAGTGATTTCGTGTTTTTTTTGCCTAATCTGCAAAATCGATCTCGCTCCCGCACGCGTCCGTTTCTCATTACTATCTCTCTTCAGTCGTATGGCGCCTTAACAATACATGTAGGTTCCACAACAAACTACACACTTGATAAAACAATTTCTACAAATAGCTTCAATATTTTAACTCTTTTAAAATGAGGGTAACCCTTTATTAAACTTGCAAAATGGACTTGTATGTTTGTTCATTTGTATGGGTCAAATCTTGCAAAGGTGAAGTAGAATAGCCACTTCTTATAATCATAGGCTGCATACATATTTGGTACTGGAGACAACACAATAACTTAACGACTGTTATCAGATGACAACAGCCGGGACCGACGGTTTAACGTGCCCTCCGAAGCACGGAAGCGCTCAGCTATAATGCCACTTTACGATCACCCATCCGACACCTGACCGGGCCGAACGTTGCTTAACGAACGTGATCGAAAACGAATCGGTCTGTCAAGAGCGGCCATGAGCGTGTGGGTCAAATCTTGCAAAGGTGACTTCAGACACTTCTTATAATCCTATTAGGCTGCATACATATTTGGTACTGGAGACAACACAATATAGAATAGATGTTTGGTATTTATTATTGCAAGTGCATAAGGTTTTTATTATCAATCAATAGACTTGTAATTGTACTCGTATATTTGTTTTGTTTTCGTATTGTAACAATGTAATAATTATGTTTGTTATCATTTTCTATTGCAAAGCGTTATACTGCAGTCTCTTCGTTTGATTAAAAGTTCCATTTTAGGGTCAAACACCTAATTAGTCATTGCCTGGAATTAGTCATGTTCTTTATCTCTCTTTCTAAGTAGCGTAGGTAGTAAGATAATGATTTTAGTAAATTTGCACCATTTATAGTTGTAAGTTTGGTTAAAAAAAGGATCCCCTGAGTAACACAACCCCATTCATATTATCCTGTATATTTATAAATAAATAAATAAATTTTATACAATCACACCAATTATCTAGCCCACGTTAAGTTTCATGAAGAACTTGTGTTATGGATACTAGATAACGGATAAACATACTTATGTACTTTTTTTTTAATACATACATAATATACTTACATATTAAACACCCAGACCAAGACAAATAGACATGTTCATGCAAACATATATTTGTCATGTCCGGGGATCGAACCCGGGACCTCTGGCGTAGAAGGCGGGTTTAGTACCCCTGCGCCAAACAGGTCGTCTAAAATTTATAATTTATAATTGTAAAGAATTAAATAATCAGTACAGTAATGAGATTTTGACATTAAATTTTGAGCAGCAGCCGTATATGGATCTTTTTCGGTTACATAACCCAATCGTTAAGAAAAGCTACACTAGAATTGACGTCTAGGTTATTAATTTTTTTGCATTTTAAATGCTATTTTTATTTGATAAACATACTGGAAAAATCTAGCCTATCTGAGCGATATGGTACTGGTATGGTTTGGTACCTACTGATATGAGACTGGTTGTTTTTTTTTTAGAAAAACATGAACATTTGTTTAGAAATCACTTACATTACAACTAAATTTTCCAAGAAAAAAAGTTACTAAAAACTAGAAAATAGTTACACTATTTTCAAGTATAAAAATTATAATAGACTAAGGGTCGGTTTCATCACCTACTGATAAGTTACGGATAGCTCATGTGGCAGATATTTGACATATTTTTCATATTACAACTGTCAAAGAATCTAACTAAGCTATCCAGAACTTATTTGTAGGTGGCGAAACCGGCCCTTAATATACCTACAATCATTACTTAACACAAGCAGAAAAAGTCACGATCGGAGCTTGTATAAATTTTATGTTCTGACCGTCCGTTTTCAAGTCACCCACATAGCTAACCACTGATCTGGTGATGCAGTGTGCATTAAAATGCATTGTTTACGGCTGGTAGATGCGACAGAGGAACGACCCCGCCGCAAGGTCACCCCGTTGCAGTCGGGTTAGACGGCACCGTCAGCAAAACAATGCATTTTTATACGTCTATTAGTTTTGACTTTTGATGACGTCTCGTCTTTGAGACGAGTCGGTCACGGAGGACTTGACATAATATGGTCACCCATTCCATAACCGTAATGTTGCCCAACATTCATAGTCGCAGATCAAGCGAACTAACTGCTGCGCCATTTAGCTCCTCCTAAGCAAGCGTAAAAGAGATAAGTATTGTCGTCGTCGTCGTCCTCGTCTCAGCCACATGACACCAACTGCTGGGTATAGGCCTCCCCAAGGATCGTCCCCCATAAGTATTGTAACTTCATGACATGATCACACACACTCACACGCACATACATGCACATACATATATACCTATGCAAAAACACACACACAATTGCACATCAGCACTATTGTTTATATATTGTTATTTAACGTATGGCATCCAGGTGTCAATAAACTAAAAGCGGTCTAGTCTTAAACCAACGTCAGTGTAATACTGACATAATGTTGACAGCCGTGGGACAATTTACTCAATTTATTATTTAAATTAAGTTTTTCAATTACTCAATTACAATTACTTTTATTACTTTATCTCAATTACTTTAAATTAAGTTTTTTTTGTTAAGTCTCCTTTTTATTGTATTAAGTTAATATCACTTCTATGTCCTTCGCCTCTAAATAAATGTTGTGAGTATGATTATGAGAATCAGTGAAAACTTTAATTGCACCTTCACTGTCATATTAATCATGCATAATTATGTTAAACGTTAAAAGGATCATGACCCTTACTGCCCATTAAGCCATAGGGCAACTATATTAAACACAAGCGTAATATAACTCATTAGCCGCAACCCCAGTTGTGTATGCCATTAAACTAAATTACTTAACAAGGTAACCCTAAATCCTTGTATGCACTCAAATAGCTATAACCTTTTCGCTACGTACATCTTACGTTTTGGAGCGCACTGTTCATTGAAATAAAACAACTATTACGGATATCAAACGCGCTATATTTCACGAACTAAGTGGTAATTGTCCGTATTTTTAGGTTTTAATGGGTTTCTTTTATTGTTCCCACGTTTCGGCACCTTTTCAGCTTCTGTGGTCACGGGATAACTCATCTGGATGACGTGGTCAGTCATCCCGTGACCACGGCAGCTGAAAAGTCGGGAAAATAAAAAAATACAGACAATTAGATCTTAGTTCGTCAAATATAGCGCGTTTAATATCCGGAATTTTTTTTTTATTTTAATGAACAGTGCGTGATTAGGAGCTGGATGGTTCGTAGATTAAAAGCTTCTTTTACTAGTGCCAGTCCAACATGGGTGATGAAAAGATCAGTGGTGGTCACATAATTAACGACGCTAGTAGATTTTCATACAAACGAGGTAACTTTGGAGTCTTACACCCATATTCTAAGTCGTTCCTCCAAATCTTACTCGTCCTCGACTTAACGAAACCTCATTGAAAACCTCTTCGAAATACTCCTCGAAATCGGTATTCTAAGTCATAACTCCGTAAGGACCTGGAGGAGCCAAAGAGTACGTAGCCACTCCGTGTTAGGCCTTGCTCACTCTACCATATTTACCCACGACGAGGTTGAGTGGAGTGTAAAAAGTTTTGAAGGAACGACTTAGAATAGGGTTAGTTCTCTGCCAAGCATTGACTGAGCTGTGATCTGATAATGACCATCCAGGGAGTGAATTGAGGAGATCCAGATTGCTCAACTCTGATAACATACCATCTAATGAACATTCGAAGAGATGTACAATTGTGTTATAAAATAGCACAAAAGTGTATGGAAATGCTAGAACTGAAAATAGCAATCAGGATCTCCTCCATTCACTCCCTGTATGGCCATTATCAGATCAATCCAAGGCAGAGAACCAACACTCCAAAGTTTCCTCGTTTGACAATCGACTACTGTCTTATTATGTGACCACCGCTGTATAAGTTTTGGGCTTCTCCGTGCTTCGGAAAGCACATAAAACCATTGGTCCCGTCTTCAATTGATGTCTGTGTAGCTAATTTTATGTCTCACCATCGTATGTATGTCTAATACAAATACAAATACAAATACAAATATATTTATTGTTTCATGAGTAGATGTATACATGGTGGTATAGTAAATAATTAGTAACATCATGAACCCCGTTAGGGCACTACAATTTTTATGCTTAAGTATTTAAGATGGTGCAAACATTCTGACCAACTTTTACATAAAATAGGTACTTATTTATGAGTTATGTTTACAACTCGCGCATTATAGTTTGGAGGACTCAAAAAACTCCTGCATAGTGTAGAAGCAGTTTCCCAACAAATACTCCTTCAATTTTTTTATAAATGAATTTGTATTGATTTCGTCTTGAATTATTTTGGGAAGTTTATTATAGATTTTAATGGCGTTAACGTGTGTTCCTGAGCTATGTAGTTTAAGGGTAGATTGTGGTAAGGCTAAGCGGTTTTTATGTCGTAGGTTCATTGTTCCGGTGTAGCAGTCTTTTGTTTGCGGGAATAAGTGAATATTATTTCTGACGAATTTGCAGATTTCTAATATATATAGTGAAGTTAAGGTCAAAATTTTTAAATTTTTAAAATGAGGTCTACAACTTTCTGTTACAACTATATTTGCCAGGATTCGTATACATTTTTTTTGAATAAGGAATATCTTAGAGGCGTCTGTGCTGTTCCCCCACAAAATAATGCCATAGCTTATCCAGGAATGGGCGTATGCGTAATAAGCGATTTTTGCAGTTTTTTGGTCAGTCTTGTGTCGTCGTCTCGATAAGGCTACCCTTATCCTTTTTTTTTAAACTAGGAGAAATGCTTTTACGCATCCCTCGCCCCCAGGTGTAGGGGCGACTCGTATGTTGGACTCTTGGGTACTGCCAACTAAAACTCCTAGTACTTGCCCTCCTGACCGCTATTGGTCACTGGGGGTAGGGTTCGCAATCACCCATAAGACCCGGCGGCCGTGGCCCGGTTACCCGGGCCCCCTCTCGGCTGGAAGATGGCCGAGCAAGTTTGGCCATCTTCCCAGACGGTGGAAACCGTGCAATGCGATGCACACCCACCAACGCCAGCGTGGTTTCACTAGAGGGGAATGACGTGAACATAACGTCGCCTCCTTCCCCTTAACCGCCTGCGGCGGATACGGGCCGCATGAGCATCCTGCTCGCGAGCCCTTTCCGCTGTCTCCTTCTGGAGGATAACATCCTCGCAGAAGGTGACTGCCGCAGGCTACCCTTATCCTAAAGAAAACGCCCTAGTAGTACGAGCTCTTAAATGATTAACGTTCAGCCTCTTGACAATTCCTAGGTTCACAACTACATTCACCGATTTTGAATTAAAGTTTTCAAATAGCTTAGAAAATTTTGAGAATTTGCGATATAACAGGACATACTTACTTTAAGTATACAAACATTTAACCTAAACAAGAAATGTGTGATTTTTTGTAAATATTTGAGAAAATCGCTATTTTCTGAATTGCAATATATATTTTTGAACACCTGTTTATTTTTGCGAACTGTACATCAACAGTCAAATGCATACGAGTGCAATGTAGTTGCATCTTTAGACAACTCATAAATGAACTTAGAATATAATAAATACAAAGCTCAAAGTGCAACTTGTGAAAAAAGTTGAAAACAACTTTGTCAAAGTGAACAATGGTCCTTCTGTAATGTTAATTTATTTTTTACTTTTACTTACTTGCTAATAGTTAAAGTTAGCTAAGATCACAGCATGAAAGCTTTAATCTCGAAAATCTCAGTATGTATAATATAGTTAATGGAAGCTGTTACCTGTACCAAAAATGTTGATGAAGATGAGAATTTTCTGTACGCGCTAATCCTTAGTAATATTAACTCTGAAGTATCTTTTGACACTAAAATAAATATTAAAGAGACTGAAACAAATATTTCAGTAACCATACAGAGAACATTCCAAGTATTGTATTTTCTTGTATACATCACCACAGCTCCTGAAGAGATGCCGAAGCATTGGCTAATCCAAATACTAGAGACCATTTTTTTATGGGTAAATAATAATCCGCATTTTTGGCCCACTTGCACCAAAACAGCGGGTTAAATATATAACCCGAGGGCTATTTTCGCATCCGGCCAAATATGGTGAAAGTAATGCTTGCCGTGTGGTGACGGCCTAAGAATACAAGTGTCACCACTCCCTTACATGCCGGGGATGTTGTAAGAGTCGACTAAGACGCTCGACGCATTGAACGCCTGTGCGAGAGAAGGAAAACTTGAAACAAACCCTCTACCAACCCGTCTGGCCAGCGTGGTAGCAGTAGGCTAATAACCTATGAACGCCACCACAATAGACGTGAGCTAGGAGAGGCCTATATCCAGCAGTGGACGTTCATAGGCTGATGATGGATGGATGAATGCTGACTATATACAGCTCTCTCTCGCTCCACAGTTCATTGAATAAATCTATCCCATTCTTTTTAATTACTGGTTTTTTTTTACATTTTTATACTTATTTCTTTTTTAACCTCCAACGCAAAAACGACGGTGTGTTATAAGTTTGACTTGTCTGTGTGTGTCTGTCTGTGGCATCGTAGCTCCCGAACGGATGAACCGATTTTGATTTTGTTTTTTTTTGTTTGGAATGCGAATTAGTCCGGAGTGTACTTAGCTATGTTTGATGAAAATCGGTCCAAGTTGAGCCACCAAATGGCGGAATATATTTTTTTTAACAACTCCCTCAATATGGATATCAAATGAAAGGTCTTGAATAGTAATAATAATGTACAGTCGGGGACATTCCCGGTTGATCAGTATAGTTTTTTTGAGAAAAAATTTCTGAAAAGTACTAAGTTTACAGAAATAATTTATTATTCAAATGAAATACTTCTTTATTGTCTATTATTTGTGATATAAACGTTTTCTATATATCTTTTACTTTTTTAAATAAAGCTCCTTGAAATAACTCTACCGATCAACCGGGAATGTCCCCGACTGTACACTATACTGAACCCCTTTCAGTATAGTGTACATTATTATAACACTATGAGGTGTATTAACTATCGAAATGAATTATAAAAACTCGAAAAATATTTTTGTTATCTGCTAACAATAGCTATAGCTATTACTGTTGTGACATTCACATTATGGCATGGCATGAAATAAAATAAACAAGAAAAAATGAGGGGGTCTGACTACCTTCCATATGTCCTATCATCGAAAAATTTGGTCATATAATAATAAAAAATTTAAAAGCTTGAAATAAAACTTAAATTTTAAATGTAAAAACCTCCAACAGAAAAAAATACGTTTTTTACGTTACATATAAGCAAATTGTAGACGGTCCTTAGTCCATAAAAGTGTTTGTGTTTATGGACTAAGAGGCGAGAAAATTTACATTATGATACAAAATGTAATGTCCAAATTGATTGTAGCTGTTTATGTATATTTTTCTCAACTTCAGCCATATCTTCAGAAAACCTCAAATAAAGTGGACATATAAAATAGCCTAGCCCTATTTTGTGCTTGATGCGTTGCAGGGTGGAAAAAAATGTTTTTCAGAGAGAGCTTAATAATGAACTAGCCTCAGTAGTTTCGGGTTTGAAGGGTCAGCGCCGCCGGCACACTCCCTGTTCAAGCACCTCCAAAACTGTGGCTGTCAGAAGCTCATATATGTATACTCGCAGTCCATGGTTTGAATGATAGTCAGGAACAGTCGACCGCACATTAGATAGATAGATAAAACACTTTTTGCACACACAAAGATACAGACAGAACACAAGAAAAAGATGATACAAATGTGGGCGATAAGGCCGCCTGCCTTATCGCTAAAAGCGAGCTCTTCCAGACAACCTTTGAGGCATAGGAAAAATAAAGAGAGAGCGAGAGGCAGTATACCAGCAACTAGCAAATTTAACATTTACTGATAAACATTATAGAATATATAAATATACATAGACTACAAATAACCCACATTATTTATTTTTTTATCCACCACGTTTTGGCGTTTCCCCCTTTGCGTTCATAATTGGTGTTGAGTAATGTTATGGCGATGATAAGATGGTGGCTTTGGAGTGGCAACCATGTGGTAGGAGAAGAACTGTGTTGTTTTGCTTCACGCCAAGATAATCCGCCAGTTCTGCACGGAACGTCCGGTACCTCTAGTACGAACAACTTGCGTCAAAAAAATTATAGGAAAACGTAGTTTGACGAAACCCTCGATAGTTTTTCGTGATATCACGAAAAACTATCGAGGGTTTCGACAAAATACGTTTGAAAGCGAATACGTTTGAATGAAAGCAATAATAGTAAAGCAGTGATTCCTACAGATCAAACAAATAAAGGTATTTGATCAAATGATAAACCATTAATTCGTATATTAATAATTGTAGGTACCGGACGTTCCGTGCAGAACTGGCGGATTATCTTGGCGTGAAGCAAAGCAATTGCTCAAGATCGGAGAAAATGGTCACAACATGTGAGGGCCCTATGCACCAATGGAGTGCCTTAGGTCAACAACAACAAAAACAACTATGATAAGGCTGAGAATGGAATTGAGCTTCTTCTGGAATTCACAACTTTTGAGGAACTAGCTTACTTAACTGATTGAACAGAAAAACTTAAATCACTGTTGTTACGACGACACACTCAGATAAGTGTTAGCTATCCTGGCGTACTTTGAACAAGTCCTAACAGATACCTAATTCAATATGTACTTCCACTGGAAATCGAACATGGGACCAATCGATCTAAAACTAGTGGTGATACTTATTTGAGGTCCCTACTATGAGGGCACCGGCGCGGCAAATCCTTATGAAAATACGTTGCAGGCAGACCACTATAATGATTACATGGCTAAGCTGAAAAAACGATCTCAACGTCTTTGGCTTCAATTCTGGACAAAGACCTCTCCCACTTTCATTCGCACGGTTAACTCTTTCCACCGCTCTTTGATAGAGTCAACGCGCGAAAAATAGTTATTTGTTATGCAATCCTGGAAAGTTGGTTATTTAGCGGCGAGTTACCTCTATTGAAAGCTGAGCAAGTAAACGATTCTAGGATTGAACCACTAGCTACACTCGTAGTTCAAAGATTGAATCCTGAGCGAAGCGAGGATTTCAAAGGTAAAAGACGCTCAAAACTTTTCTGCCGAGCGCAACACACAATTTTTTTAACTGTGAGGAAAATTTTATGGTTGTTTCCGCGGTCAACTTCCGGTAAAAAGTTCTTTAAACATAAAATTTAAACAAAATATATCTTATTCTCGTTGTTTTAATGATATAAAAAACTAAAATAATGAAAAAGGGAGTATTATAGTTAATTCAAAGTTATTGAAAGAAGGAATATATTGTTACTTATAAATAACAATAAAAACGATTCCGTAAATGTTGACACTGACATGAGGTACAAGACAAAGACAATTTAAAAAAAAAGATTTATGTCACGTTCCGAAATCCAATCATATGTTGTGAAATCTCACCCTAGACTGGGTATAAAATTCTTATAACAAATAGTTTAATCTTATTGTTATTGTTTTTATGATTCAATGAACTAAAAGAATATAATAAAACCAAAACGGAGTATTATAATTATTTTAAAGTTATTTAAAATAAGAATAAAATGTAACAAAAAAGTCATTAGTGCAATTCGGAACGCATTATGACATATTTTTAGGTATTCAATTAAAAAAGTACTTTGCCGCGCTAGGTCGCAAAAAGCGATTTTCTACGCAGAAACTGATTGACAAAACCTCCTTTTCAGAACGTGTGAGGTGAAAATTATAGTTTGTTGTATTAACAATGTAAGATGAGATAATTAAGCATAGGTGGAGAGCAAACCTGCAGAGCCCAGTGGGCAGTGGGCACGGCAGATAGCCCTGTGTATTTGCCGCCGGCCGCAATCACGAATCAAGCAAACAATGCGAATTAAAAACCGAATAAATAAAAAAAGAAAAAACAACCAGCGTTCGTAATTTAAAACGTAATGACGTTCCATTTCGCGCAGGACAGAGAGCACGAAAATTAAACACGCTCTGCAGTGTGCCAGTTAAAATTATTTTTTCACTGCTTACCAGGCCCACTGTGTGTTCGACGAGAAAAAAAACGAAAAAGGCACTAATACAAACACGCGAATCCATCATGTGAACAACAAAATTACTCACACATGGGCACGATTGACAGAACACATTAAATAGACTACGATATACACGCGCAAAAAGAATGCAATGATTCTCCCACACACTCGCAACTCACGCACACCAAGAAGAATATTCGGTGTTCCTACAGTCAAAAATTTTACGCTTGTGTTGGTAGCATCATTCCCACGCATGTATTAACAGGCTAGTTCCACAAGCAGGTATTAATCGTTGCATTTTCGACTTTAAAGCTCATGATTTAAAAGGTGATTTCGGTTAATAATATTTAATGATTGGGTTGCATTACGTGCGCCTGTGTGCGCGGGCGATTCGTTCGTTTTGTTCCTTTTTTAAATTTCACCGTTTAGTTCAATCTATTTATTGGTTGCGCGCGTGTGTGCGTGGTGATTACGTCAGCACGGCTGTGTACTTATATACCAATATGAAAGTGCGTAGAAAAATGGCCGTCTGTAATTACGTATTTATATATTATTTCGACTATAGTCTGGCCGATGCATCATGGAGGTACATACATGTTAATTTGCTATCATTGTTTCTGGGAGAACATCGTGTGGATGCGGATGGCGTTTCTTCCGATTGCGTTTCGTTCGCGATTAATGAGTCGCGTGCCGAGGTGTCATTAAACGCCGTGCTCACCTCACCTGCTCGTATCTTTTTAAACCCAGTTTATAAGTGATTTAAAACAGATTAAATTTCATTTTCGATACTTTTCCCGAGTACTTACAGACTGGCTATGGGACCTAATAAAGACATTATTACACAAGAGAACACAACAAAATGTTTAACTAAAGGTTTATGCTATACTCGTATAGCATATTACTTGACAAAGGTCTGTTTTAATCTAAACTATAAATATAATAATAATGTAAAGCTGAAGAGTTTGTTTGTTTGAACGCGCTAATCTCAGGAACTACTGGACCAATTTAGAAAATTTTTAGACCATTAGAAAGTTACATTTCTCCCGAGCGACATAGGCTATATTTTATCCCGATATTCCCACGGAAACGGGCACGTACTTATATGTATTAACTTTACCTTTTGTGATCCAATTATTTTATGCGAAACACTAGTGTATGATTTACTAGATGCATCGGTGCTTTAGAGTAATTTATAGGATTGCTTTCTTTTAATAAGATGAGACCTAGGTAGTTACTTACTTCATTTCTAAAACGACGAAAACGTCCGCCTAGGTCTATCTGCCCCACCAGCTCCACTCACTCAAAAGTGAAGCTACACGAAAACATCAGCCAAGTGCGATTCGGACTCGCGCACGAAGGGTTCAGTACCATTATTATCAAGATCAAGCAAAAATTGGCAAAAGAAAACGCGTTTGTTGTATGGCAGCCCCACTTTAATATTTATTTTATTCCTTTTTTAATGTTTGTTGTTATAGCGGCAACAGAAGTACATCATTTGTGAAAGTTTCAACTGTCTAGCTATCACGGTACATGAGATACAGCCTGGTGACAGACAGACGGACAGTGGAGTCTTAGTAATAGGGTTCCATTTTTACCCTTAGCCAGGCCTGTCTCACTTCCATGCAAGCGGCGCAAAATCCCGGAGATATTTACCTACTATTCTGGAAAACAACCTAATTTCAACCTTTTGCATTGCGTATAGCGTTCATAGTACAATAACTGTCTGCCGTACGACTAGTCGAGCGAGTGCCAACCTATTGAGACTAGTCCGGTGACCGGACGCTTGCGTTTATCATTACCTAAACTCGGGAGTGAAATTTCTGTACCGTAAGGTACTAATATATATTCTGTGCCTTAGCGTAGTTAACCCTAAAACAAAACAATGCAACCTTTTTTAAAATTAGTCTCATAATAAAAAAAAACCGTTGTCTAACGTAAAAGCGGGCAGTGATATCTGGGCCGCGTTAACGTCGCGTAAACGTTGCGTTAACACTGTTTCGCACTTAGCTGGTACCGTTATGAGGTGCCACTATTTCTAATTCGCAGTGTTACTCTGTACTTCTGTTTTATAAGCTGCTTTTTATAATTTTACTTAACGACTTTAGTCCTTAATTTTTTTTTAACATTACTGTTTAGGTTGTTGAGAAATAATGTATTTTATGATTTTTTAATATTTGCATTTTTCGATGCCATTTTTATATTTATGATAAATTTTAAATAGAAAAATATTGGAAAAATTGAATCGGCCACAAGTGAATTCTCAGATGGAAATCCGGTCCAATGCTCTCGTGGCCGAGTTAATTTTTTACAATATTTTTCTATTTAAAATTTATCATAAGTATAAATAATGTATTCTTTCCAGAAAATGCTTGTTTCAGACCTTTATTTAGTAACCCAGGGTCCTTTCTTAAACTCAAATCTGTGTAACATAATTTATCAAAATCTGTTTCGTTTTTAACGTGTGATATTATTTTCAGATAAGCAGTTGCCTTAACTTTTATGATATCTACACTCAACGTCAAAAAATCGCACGTTTTTTAAATTTTCTTAAGCGTTATTAACACTTTACAAATGCGTGTAGGGCTTGTAGTCCCACCAATATTAGCCTTGTTTGAAAGCCCATTAAATGAACCTGATAAACATTAAAAAAGCATAATAAATAACAAAAACATGACATTAAAAAAATGCAAATTGCGCTACAATTTGTGGGTTTTAATGGGTCAATGCAGGTTCAAAAGGCAGTGATCCGTAATCTAAACCTTAAAAAAAAAAGTATTTTCTATGTTGTTTTTGTACAAAAAGCATTATTAAGGAGTGGTATTGTTTGTAAACTTTTTTTTTTGTTCTATTCCAATAAAAAATTAAAAGTTTAATTATTTTGGGTACTCCCAACATTTCCCTCATAAATGGATTCCAAATAATATAATATAAATATAAATATTTCTTACACTCACACCAATTAACCTAGCCCCAAATTAAGCACTGTAAGGCTTGTGTTATGGGATACTAGGGTAACGGAAATAAATACATATTAATACATATATAAGTATTTATGTGTAGAAATATATGTAAACGTCCATGACCCAGGTACAAATGCTCGCATTCGTCATACAAACATTTGCCCCTACCGGGATTTGAACCTGGGACCTCAGAGTTGGCGACACCTTGAAGCCGGTGTACGTACCACTCTACCACGGAGGTCGTCAAAATAAATAAGATTAAAAAAAGTTTTTTTTAAAGGTGCGATTTTTCTGACGGTGAGACGGTGAGTGTATGTAATAGATGAACAAGTACATCATGGCTCTACTAATCTTTTCATAGATAAATGCCAAAAATATATGAGAAATTCCTACATGAGACAAAATAAGTCATAACAAAACCATTCTTTCGGTTCAGATGATCAGTCATCGATGATAGCAAGTGCCTCAATAAAGACCTTTCCTCAAAAGTAGATAATTACAGCAAATGACTATAATTTAGCCATCAACTGTATCAATCGACATATTTGCACGCCGGCATGCCAGCACGTCTACTGCTTCTTACAGGCTCCTACTTTAAAGGGGAGTTCAGTAAAGTGCAAAAAATAATATATTTTTTTATATGTTTTTGCTCTTTTCAACGGGATTTTTTTTATCAAAACTGTCATCGAACGCTTTGAACATTATTTAAGTCGACTTTAATTATAAAGAAAAGTCCCAAAATACCGCCAATTATAAAAAAAATATTTAAGTAAGTGGCGGGGAACGCGTCAGCTTTTAATATTTATTAACTATTAATTAATTAAAAAAAAAGCAATTATTTTAGATATTTGACATTTATTTATATTTTTTATTAAATTATTTTTTTAAGTAAAATATATTAATTTTAATTATTTTGTCATAGGTATTTCAATTTAAATTATTTAATTTTTCATTCAAATCGATCTAATCTGTAATTTGTAGGCTTAATTTTTTTTCTTTATTCTCCTCACTGTTTTCACTCTTGCGCAGCTCTTAGGTTGTAGCTGAAAATCAGTGGTTTGCTCCTACTTGAAGAAAAGAGATAAGAAGCTGAGCTACCACCTTTCTTATGCTGCTGTGGCCCACACACACATTTTAGTGTCGACATCGTCTGTACCAGTCTAACTGCAAAAAGGACGCGTGTTAAGACGAATCAAATGAAAAAGATGAAATAAATTAAAAATAAAATGATTTGAGACCAAAACCAAACCAAAATAAAACATAACGAGTTCCAATCAAACCATATTCCACTTGTAGTATTTTTTTTTTTTGAAAATTACTTTAAACCTTCCTTATATCAAAGAACACAACGCTCTTCTATTTAGGGTTTAATGAAATTCGAGACAAATCTAATGCAAGAAAATTGAAAGAGAGAAAAGGCACCAAAACTGGAACCTATGTGGCAATCGAGATACACGCAGACGAAGAAGCACGCAGCTGCTAATTAAGTAAAAAGTAACACACGTGTGTCATTGAAAGCGCCAAAATTATCAAGGATCCGGTACAAGCGGTCTCAAACGTAAAAGACGTCGTTATAAAGCGTCCTAAGTCATTCGAGCGAAATCAAGATTAACTTTGAAGATTTCTAAAAAAAGAACCCTCACACATTGTAGCTCCATTGTTCATATTCTGTTAACTTTCGACAAAGTTGTGATTTCTTTCTTCCAAAACCAAACTCAAGTGCAGTAGCAACCATTTTCTTTCCATAAGAATAGAATGACAGTAGCGAATTAAATGCCTTAACAATTCAAACCAGTCGTTTTTACCATTGAAAACATTTCTGCGAACACAATTTTCTTTCGACACAAAGAAAACCAAGCAACATTCTTACGACGACACATCTACTAACGTATTTGGAACCAGTTTGGGCCGGATAACGACTAGGCCCGAAATTGGTTCCTTGCCCTGCGCGCACACAGAGCACTGCGCGTGCGCACGCGTCGGTGCGCGCGAGTGCGCGAGTGTGCGCGCCGGGTGAAATGCAACTTGTTCTAAGGTAGACTTGGGGCAGGGGTTTGTAACTTTTCCATTATCTATATTTTTTACAAAAGGTATGGCTTGGTTGTTGGTTACTGGTTATCAGACAAACAAAATACACAAAATCGCAAGATTAACGAATCTCAAATTCCGGGTCACTTATAAAAAGTATTAGTTTCTTAAAATACGTAAAATTATAACTTGTTAATTTTGCATTTTACTTTGCTATTTTTATGTGATAAATATTAAACAAGAAAATACAGTAAAAAAAGGCATGAGACAAGTTGCTTTTTTCTAGTATATTTTCTTGTTTAATATTTATTACATAAATTTATTTATATAGATTATCCAGGCAACGCTCTCTTACTTCAGCTACCTTACTTGAGTTAATTAATCCGCTAGTGGAAGTATGGGCAAACATAGGCCAAAATCGTTTAAAGAAATGGTTTACAGCATGAGAATCGATTTAATGAAGTAATACGGGCTTGTGGAGGAAATACAAGATATTAAAACGACAAAAAGTTTAATTTTTAAATAAACTGCGATGTCATAAGTAAAAAGAGTTTTTAGTATTTAAATAAAATTAAATAGTGCTTAAATTGTGTCATATATTAATCAGTTATCTGCAACATATTATATTTTTACAAACTAATTTTATGTATTTAAGAACCTCTCACACTTTTGATTAGTGACCCGGAATTTTGCGATCCAGTGTATGTATAGACCTTAAGTAATAAAAAAAACACACTCTATTATTATTATTAAAAGAAACATCAATCAAAACACAAGTATGCACTGGAAATAATTAGTGTTTTTTTTTTATGAACGGCGGCGAGTCTCTTTGCCTTCATCATACCTGATATTAAGTATTGATAAGGCTGAAGATGGAAGCGAGCCTCTCCCGGAATCCCCAATCACTGAGGAACTGGCTATCTTATCTCTAACTGCCGGAACACAACAATGCTGAAAACATTATTGTTATGGCGACAGACTTAGATAAGATGGTGGTAGCTAGCCAGGCGGACTTACAACGAGTCCTACCACAAACCAAGTGAATACTTTGACGGCGACGATTCAGAATGTGCATCGCCATGTTGATACGAGGGTGGATTGAAAAGTAGTCGGCCTAACACAGATCCATTTAATTCTAAAAATCTACTCTACCTACATTGTTTAGTTCAGTTCAGACTAGTTAATTGTGTGAAGTTTGAAAGGTGTGCTATACTTAGTTGTGATTTTATAAATTTATTAACAAAGCAATCGGACATAATCTCAGCAAATGGAGCAAATCGAGCAGCGTGCCGTCATTAAGTACCTCCATAAGAAGAGGCTGTCATCAAAAGTCATCCATGATGATATGGTCAGTACATTAGGGGATTCCGTTCTGTCATATACATCCGTCAAAAAATGGATAGCAGAATACAAGCATGGTAGAGAGAGTGTGAAAGGCGAACCCCGCTCTGGGAAGCTTTCGACGTCCACTACTGACGAAAATATAAAAAAATACTTGATTTAATTATGGGAGACCGCAGATTAAAAATTAGAGAGATAGCCGAGACTATAGGCATCTTTTATGAACGAACTCAAAACAACATAGTCAACGTGTTGGGTTTCCACAAGGTGTCTGCGAGGTGGATTCCGCGACTGCTTTCAGTTGAACAAAAAAATATGCGATTGACTATTGCACGCGACTGTTTGGAGTTATTTGAAGCCGATGAAGATGATTTTTTGAATCGTTTTGTTACTATGGACGAAACATGGGTTCATTACTGTACACCAGAAACAAAACAACAATCAAAACAGTGGAGAAGACCTGGTTCACCACCCGTAAAAGGCTAAGGCGATTTTGTCGGCAAATAAGGTGAAGGCTTCAGTATTCTGGGACTCGAAGGGTGTGATTATGGTTGATTATCTTGAAAGGGGTAACACCATAAACTCTGATTACTACTGCACCTTACTACGTCGTTTACGAGAGGAAATAAAAGAAAAACGTCCAGGAATACTCAGAAGAAAAGTACTGTTTCATCAAGATTACGCTCGTGTTCGTCGTCGTCAGCTGAACTCCACAACTGTGGCTTTGAACTGTTACCGCATCCGCCTTATTCACCTGATCTGGCACCATCAGACTTTTTTCTGATCCCTAACCTAAAAAAGGACTTGGAAGGTCAAAGATTTTCGACAAACGACGAGGTCAAAGCAGCAGTAGACGCATATTTTGACTCTAAGTAAGAATCATTTTTTTTCAACGGTCTAAATGCTTTGAAGGTAAGGTGGCAAAAGTGCATTGAACTTGATGGTGATTATGTAGAAAAATTAAAATATATTTGATTTAGTATGTGTTTATTTTCTTGGTTAGGCCGACTACTTTTCAATCCACCC
Source organism: Chrysoteuchia culmella (assembly GCA_910589605.1). Classification (NCBI taxonomy): domain Eukaryota; kingdom Metazoa; phylum Arthropoda; class Insecta; order Lepidoptera; family Crambidae; genus Chrysoteuchia; species Chrysoteuchia culmella. Next base: position 22,138,516 of record OU342651.1, read on the forward strand.
TCGTAAGAAACAACTTTACGCAGGCTCGTGAATGGCGCCAACTTTTTTTTTGTATACCTTTTCAGTTTAGATAGTAAAACCTATCCAATGGATAGGCTAAAGTCAAAGTCAAAGTCAATATCATTTATTCAGTCTAGACTGTTACAAGCACTTATGAACGTCAAAGAAGCTACGCCATCGGTTCACAAACCCCACGGCGGGAGACCTTGTAACGAGAAGAACCGGCAAGAAACTCGTCAAGGGCTGTTTTTTTCTCCCTGTTTTATTTCATACAGAGTCGTCAAATTTAAAAGTGACCTTAACATATCAGTAAGGTCAATTTCTATCACAAAAGGAAAATACTAATTAAAATATTACATTTTATGGTTATTGTAACCGTATAAGCTAAGATTTGTAAGCTAATGTAGTCAATGGGCTTGCAACTTCTGACTATTGTAATTAGATAACATCTTAGCCCTTTCGTGACCGGCTGATTCGATCGTGAGTTCAAAGACAAAACAATCTAGCACCGCGGGAAATTAAGTTTATTGAACAGCGACGACATCACATGATCGTGCGTGTTTCTTAACTACAGTGCCATTATTAGAATCTCAGAATTATTATATTTCTACCTTTGCGTCTATCTTTCCATGATTTTGCGAATTAAAATCAGCACGGTATAGTAGGTATATATTCTTAAATACTCTTCTTAAGTAAACTCTTCGAATTTTGAAACGGAAGCTTTATCTATACTTATCTATACTATTATAATATTACTCGCTGTGCCCCGGGGCTTCGCTCCCGTGGAACTTCGGGATAAAAATTACATAGTAGCCGATTCTCAGACCTACTCAATACGCTCACAAAATTTCATGAGAATCGGTCAAGCCGTTTCGAAATAGTATGGGAACGAAAACTGTGACACGAGAATTTTATATATATAAGATAAAGCTGAAGAGTTTGTTTGTTTGAACGCGCTAATCTCAGGAACTACTGAACCGATTTAGAAAATTCTTAGACCATTAGAAAGCTACATTTCTCCCGAGTGACATAGGCTATATTTTATCCCCATATTTCCACGGGAACGGGCACCACGCGGGTAAAACCGCGAGGATCCGCTAGTATATAATATTATAAAGCTGAAGAGTTTGTTTGTTTGAACGCGCTCATCTTAGGAACTACTGGACCGATTTAGAAAATTCTTAGACCATTAGAAAGCTACATTTCTCCCGAGTGACATAGGCTATATTTTATTCCGATATTCCCACGGGAACGGGCACCACGCGGGTAAAACCGCGAGGATCCGCTAGTTTATGTATAAAACGAAATAAATATCTTCTTAACTCTGACTTTCTTTATTATAAGTCATAAAGTTTTAACATCTTCAACTCTTAACTCCACAAAATAAAGGCGAAATGTTCTTCACCCCTGGCATAGAGTAATATTACATGGATAACAGGTCTCACAGCCGCCATTTTGAAAAAGTTTTTAGTGCTTTCGAATTTCGGGTGCCTAGGCCAATGACCTCTGGGGTTGCTAGCGCGCGAATTAGGCGCGTCTTGCAAGGGACCTTTTGGACATAGAATTTAACTTTAAATATTTTCATTACTTATTATTTATAGTAAGGGGGCTAATTGTCTAATTTTAAAATCTATCGCAATATCTTTCAATTCCTCATTTGAAAGATATTCACATACTTCAGGCCGTCACTATTTGACATTTAATAGATATTGTAATCGGGACGCGTTTTGAAAGGTATTGAATGAACGAAATTGAACTGTCTAAGCAAAGTGACAGACGAAAATATCTTTCAAATATATGGAGATGTGTTAAATGAATTGTCATTTAAAAAATCATTCGTTCCGAAAAGGATTGCGACTATATGTTACACAATTTCCTAAATCACTATCACAATAACCTTGAAAGGGATTGTGATAGATTTTGAAAATAGACAATTATGGGGCATGTTTTAAGAATTAGTTAGGCGACTTTGTAGATTTTGAGTTCCTTGTCCAGATTGAAATACGTTCAGTCAGTTATTTTCTATTTAGATATTAGAAATTGGTTAAATATCAAGTAGTTTATTAAGTTTAAGTCTATAAAAAGAAAGTTAGCATTTTTTTAATATTAAATTTTCTTGTTCCTTTACAACCTAGATTTTTGTACTTGCAAGTATGCAGAAGAAGCTGTGTAGTGTCGGCTTAGAATAGCACTACCCCCTCTCATCCCGTGGGTGTCGTAAAAGGCGACTAAGGGACTCAGCCTTCAGGAGATAGGCAGCAGCGTTTCCTGCAAACTTGGCCATACTGCGATTGCCAACCCGCCTGCCAAGTGTGGCGATTATGGCAAACCCCCCCTTTTGGGGGAGGCCTATACCCAGCAGTGGGTGTTACATGGCTGAACGGCGATGTAGAAGATATATGCTTTTCTTATAAAAATAGTATTTGTTTCAACTTCTTAGATTCGCCTTAAAAATGTCAAATGTTCTTTATTATCGTAGCTAGAAAAACGTAAGCATGGGGCGTCCAAGTATTGCACACGTAACATCTTATGTAACAATTCTGATGTAATAATGATTTCTTTTGCATCAAGAAGTAATACGAGGGATTGATATATTTCCGAAACGACAAAGAAAATCTTTAATAATCCATTTAAAATAAATTTATTTCTCAACCTAGTATCCTTCTACCTCAACGCATTTAGTCCAGCACTTCTTCAATGCCGTTACACCAGTTTGATTGATAAAATGTTTTCTCCAACCCCTCACCATACTCATCTACGGCAACAATGACTTCATCATTTGTTAAAAATCTCTGGCCACCTTACCCTTTCTTCAAGTTTGGGAATAAGTGGAAGTCGCATGGGGCGATCTGGGGAATAGGGTGGATGCAGTAGCAATTCGAACCGCAATTCATTCAGGAGTTTGGCGACTGCAACCATAGACGAGTGTAGAGGCGCGTTCTTACCATTGTTAAGAATATTCACGACACAGAAAGTTCAAGGTCCTGTCATACAAATTCCATAAGTTCGATCAAATCCAAATTTGGCGTTTTATTTCCGAAAAGATGCCAGAATACAATGTAATATTTTTTTTTGCGTATCTTTTTTTAAGTTCTTCGTATCGGATACTTATCAATCAGCCCTCGTATATTATTTTACCCGTTCCATGGGAGTATTGGGACAATGCAAATCGGTTCAGTAGTTTGCGCGTTAAAGAGTAACAAACAAACTGACATACTTTCGCATTTATAATAGTAATAGAATTAATATTAAGTAAAAATAGGGGGAGATCGGTAGCACAAAACTTATCGCATTCGACCTGCAAACTTTCACGATCTCGGTCACGGGATGGATGACCAAAAATTTACTACATATTGCGAACATAACTTTAAAAAAATACCATAGCGATCTTAGGTAACTTAGCTGCTATTTCCAGCTGTATGTGCAGTGGTTAGCACCGACTATTCTGCATAGGGCCCACGTGGCCAATCTCCTTGTAAGGCCTTATGCCATTGGCCTAAGGCCATTGTCCATAACGGCCTTAAGGCCAACAGCGACACATAAAATACTGTTATTATTATGTACACTTCGTATAATCCGGAATCTAAGTTCAAAACAATTCATTAGTTTATTTGCACTTATTCCAACCGTTCGCCAACAACTACAATGTATCAATATATGTAATACTTTGTGCATAATTTTAATTTAAATAAACTCAAACAGTCGTACAGAACGCTGTGTTAAGAATATGAAGGCTCAAAATAATTAGATACATAGTAGCTGGCTTCAATACATGATCCCACTGCTGACCCCGAATCTAACGCATATGTAACATCATATTAAACGCAACCTTGAAGCCCGAACCTCACAGAAATAAGATAGCAACAGCGCTCTATTGCACGCCGCCAACAAAGATACGCCCCTGAAATTCGGTCACACAAACACACAACGGATATAGGAATCGAATTAGCGACCTCCGGGCAGTTTCACGTATTTGTTCAGGCGACCGCGGGTGGACCCTCTCCCCCCCACCCCCCATCGAAAAAACCCTTTAAAGTGAAAAGTTAGGAGGCCCCGCTTAGCTCTGCTTATATGTTTTTCGCTCTATTTAGAGAAATGCTTTGTTTTGGATTAGAATTAAATTTCGTTAATTAAACTTTTTGAATTATCGCGGCGGTTATTTTCGGTTTGTTTTTGGAATATTTTAAATTAATGGTTAAGGAAATGTTGTGGAGAATTTGTTTTTTAGTAAAGTTGATTACGTAAGCACACTGGAAAGTATTACACTGGTAGAAGGAAGTCGGTAGATGTACACTGTCGTCGTTTTCGATATAAAAACGTAACAATATAAATAAATATTTTTTACACTCACACCAATTAACCTAGCCTTAAAGTAGGCACTGTAAAGCTTGTGTTATGGGATACTATGGTAACGGATATAATTATACATATATAAGTATTTATATGTAGAAATATATATATACGACCATGACTCGGGTACAAATGCTCATATTCATCATACAACCATTTGCCCCTACCGGTATTAGAACCCAGGACCTCCGAGTTTCAGGAGCTCACCTTGAAACCGGTGTACGCACCACTCTACCACGGAGGTCGTTAAAATGTTTATACGTTTAGTGCATATAGATTATGTTCAGTCACCATTAGTGTGCACACGTCGTTAAGGGGCTGTACAACTGAAGCGAGATCGTAATAAAAGAACGAGCGCGAGCGAGAGCGATTTTGGAGATTAGGCGTAAAAAACTTGTAATCATTTCGTAGTAAATTAAAACTAGCGATTAAAGAGAAAACGAAACTATACGATGCTTAATTTTTTTTTTATGAACGAATGGGTGACTCTTAGCCTACATCATACCTGATGTTAAGTATTGATAAGGCTGAAGATGGAAGCGAGCCTCTCCCGGAATCCTCAATCACTGAGGAACTGGCTATCTTAACTCAAACTGCCGGAACACAACAATGCTGAAAACATTATTGTTATGGCGTCAGACTTAGATAAGATGGTAGTAGCTAGCCAGGCGGACTTACAACGAGTCCTACCACCAACCAAACCGAATACAATATGTACCCCCGCTGGGAATCGAATCCGGGACCCCTGGGTCTGATACCGGTGGTAGTACCACTGGACCATAGAGGCGGTTATGTTAGATTAGTTAGTTAATATTTTTGGTGTCTACTAATTAAACCAATTTCCAATAGTATAATCTTACCCCTTTGAGAATAATCTTAAATTTCGTATTTTTTGGAGTCTTTTCGAAAAGAAAAAGTGTCGAGGCAAAATCATAAAATCGGGTTTCTGGTACATTAGAAACTAGATAATGGTATGAAGAAATATATATCTTAGGATTTTTTATTTTTTTCAATGCTATTTTTACACTTATGATAATTTTTTTAATAGAAAAATATTATTAAAAATCAACTCGGCCACAAGTGAGAGCTTTGGACCGGATTTCCAAAGGTCGTAGGTTCGCGTCCCACCTGAAAATTCACGTGTGGCCGAGTTGATTTTTTCCAATATTTTTTGCTATTTAAAATTTATCACAAATATATATCTTATTACCGAATTTGTAGCATTTCCAACAATCCCATAGCTTTATAAGAAAATGAATTAACTTTTTCCATATAGCGTCTTAATAACACGACCCATTAAATAAAATAAGTATCCTCCAAGGTGACATTTTGACATCATTGTAAAAAAAAACCTATAAAAACGACTCAAATTTAACTTGAATAGTACTTCTTGTGTAATAATCGTAAGTGCTCATACATTTCAATGCTCCTTATCATATGGCTTTTTACGGCTCTCTTGACTTAGTAAGTCGCTTGATTAACTTACTTTTCATAAAAAATACGTTCTATTTATGATTTTGTATTTTTTGCATTTTTCAATGCTATTTTTATACTTATGGTAAATTTTAAATAGAAAAATATTGGAAAAAATTAACTCAGCCACAAGTGAATTCTCAGATGGGAATCGAACCCGCGACCTTTGGAAATCCTTAGATCCTTATCCTTAGAGCATTGGACCGGATTTCCAAAGGTCGCGGGTTCGATTCCCGTCTGAGAATTCACTTGTGGCCGAGTTACGTTCTATTTGTCTCTGACTTAGGAAAAATCGCTTGTTCCTCAGTAAGAGATCTCACTCTCTTCATCTGGGTAAATTTATAAATCACTAGCAGCTTGTTAATAGGAGTTGCTAGCGAATATTAAGTATTATGTAAGTTTATTGTTAGGTATATAGTATTTATGCTCTTAAATGTATTTGTTTATGTATTTGGATTTAGTATATTGGTTTTCATTACGCCCTGTACTCTCATCATACTTTAATCTCTTATCCTGTCCATCCTAAGGTTGCCTGGTAGAAATCGCTTTTAGTGATAAGGCCGCCAATTGTATGTTTCTATTTGTTTGTTTTTTTATCATTCTAAGTTCTGTGTGTACAATAAATTATAAATAAATAAAAATAAATAAATAGTGAATTATAGGAATCCGGTACAAAAACATTATTGGAGCTTACTACAAGTTAGTGCTAAGCCATAGTCTCTAATCTAGGAATATAGAAGAATTTCCCAAAAAAAACTAAGGAAATAAAAAAATGCTTCTTGAATAAGAGGCTCTCTTCATCAGGGTAAACTTATAATCCACTGGCAGCTCGTATATAAGGAATCCGGTACAAAAAACATTATTGGCGCTCCAACGAGGCCTCCGGGCGACATCGATCCTCTACACATCTACCCGCGGCCGTGGACTAAGGCATTAGATAAAGCGGGTTATTAGGTACTTTTTTTTAAACGAGAATATTGTAAGCGCCTCTAATTAGCACCTCATTATCTTGTAATAATCTCTATATATAAGGCCCGTGTTATCCATTATAAAGTTCCCTCCAGCGCCATGAGTATAACACCTACAGCCTTCACTAATAGCTTCAAAAATCACAAAAAAGTAGACGGCCGGAAAAACAAAAAAAAAACACAACTTTTTTCTTAATGTCAGGACTTTTTTTACTGACAGCTAGAATTTTACTGGCATCATAGGTCAAACATAAGCACTTATTGAAGGTGGTACGACTTCTATACAAACAAACTTTACACAATTATTGGTTCATCATACCTTAATAATACATAAATATATGCGCAACTAACTCGTTTCAGTTATTTGTTTGTGCAAAATAATTAAAAAATTGTACATTCATACATAAAACACGAGTAAACTAATATCTTTTAATTTCAATAATTCTACGTATGTGTGTGTGACCCATCGCATTTATTATAGCTCATGTATGAAAGTACATTTTTTTAATAAATTCGCACAAACAAGTAACTGAAACGAGTTAGTTGCACATGTATTTATGAATTATTAATGTATGATGTACCAATGAATGTGCAATGTTTGTTTGTATGGAAGTCGTACCACCTTAAGTCTAGTTATCTTGTAATAGCCATGCACCACAATCATACTACGTTCGTAGTATGAATGCTACGGAATCTAGTAATAGCAGCATCTATGCTACGAGCCAGTAGACTACGCGACTACGAAGAGCCGTAGAGGAGTATTACTACGCCTAGGTAGATTTCTCGTAGTCGTTAATGCTACGAGGTCGTCATAGAAATTTTGAATGAAATCTTTTCAAGCTGGTTTTCAGTAATGTAGTTTCGACAACATTTATTATCCTCGCTTGGCATTTCAAGTATATTCAAATAAATATGTTCGTATGATTATAAAGTCCTGCAGAAGCACAGTTTTTTCATATGGCTCGACAAAGAGAATTGACAAAATCCCACTCCACACAAAAGTGTGGACAATGCAGCCAGGACTAAAAATCTCTTAGTACATTTTTTATACATACATCTTATGTTTTGGCGCGCACTGTTCATTGAAATAAAACAACTGTTACGGATATCAAACGCGCTATATTTCACGAAATAATTGTCCGTATCTTTAGGTTTTTTTTGTTACCAAACTCATAACCAGTCATTTTGAATGTTGCTTTACCACGGCAATAGGAGGTCGAATGTTCTAACCTACTGCATCATAGAAATCTTCAATTTTAATAAAAAAGTAAGATCCTCATAATCGTTTTTTTAATTCTTCAAACCGAAACCTTCAATTCTTCGAACCGGACACCGGAGTTCAGAGAACTATGGCAACTCTATTGTGTCACATAATCCGGTGCCTGAGAGGTTTAATAAAAAAACAACGGCAGAAGTGAAAACCGCTTAAAATTATAACAAATAATAAAAACTTTGAAATAATTAATTTAATTAAAAATACAATAGTTATTGATGAGTAATGAATCTACAATATAAACGCCATCTGGTACCGTAGTATGAAATTCCAATTCTCTCATAACCACTGACTTGTTTGCAGCCACTATGGTTCCGTATTTCAAAAACGTCAAACTGCTTCAAGCAACTGTAGTTGCGAGGGTCTTGTTTGCACAAAACGATAAGAAACTGTGTGTACAAGGGCATAAGGTTTATTTGAAATGGCTTTAGACCATAGAGTATATATTTCTTTAATGTGAGAATGCTGTCTGGCCAACATTGCGGAACAAATTTTATAAAAAAAATTATTTTGAAAGTTGTCGTACTGATAAACGCCATTGTGTTATTTGGTAATTGACGAAAGTGCGTGTTAGTACTTTTGTATTTTTTACTACTTTTTTCTACTTCGATATTAATGATTTTTTTATAGAAAAGACGGAATAACTATTCTACTTTCACAATTACTACAAAAACAGGTACTTTTACTGCTTTATTTATTATTTAAGTCATGACTTTCGAACAAAACCGGTCAAATGTACCATATTCAACTTTGAACCTAAACATAAAATTCTATCTGCTACATTTGTTAAAATAACATGAACTGTTTTGATCTCCATGTTTTTCCCTACAGAGAACAGTCTTTGTTTTATATCTAAGGCTCAAGAATCGACCGTAATTAAGTTATTTACGGCCGGGCACTTCAAGTGTACACTAAAGCATACGGGGGACATTTTTTTGAAACGTCAAACAGATGAGTGGATATGGCACCAACTCCATGTCATCAAGTATCAATAACTTAGTGGCAACTATATCTAGATGGCGTTGTAATGAGAGAAAAGAATATTCCTCCCTTGAAATTAAAACTGACCCGGCATCAATTAAAAGTTGTTAGTAATGAGAGATCTTAATATAATGTGTGTTATTAACTAAACGTAGATCTTTCAAGTGTGAGACTTTATGTAATTTGAAATAGGTCAACGGTAAATGGTCTTACGAATTTTCGATCAGGATTTTTTACGCATTCCAAAAAATTTAAACTGATGTGCACAACGCTGCTAAAGAAGTTTTCCCTTCAAAAAGCAAAATTTTCCATTATAATTTAATTATATTATGGTAAATTTTAAATAGAAAAATATTGGAAAAAATTAACTCGGCCACAAGTGAATTCTCAGACGGGAATCGAACCCGCGACCTTTGGAAATCCGGTCCAATGCTCTAACCGCTGAGCTACCGAGACTTAATTAAGAGTTTAATTTTTTCCAATATTTTTCTATTTAAAATTTACCATAAGTATAAAAATAGCATTGAAAAATGCAAAAAATACAAAATCATTAATTTTATTATTTCTCGCCTGCTTCCTTCCCTCGCGCCACATCCCAGCTATCTGCCGACCCCTATCTAAAATCGTTTTCAAAATAAAACACGCATAGAGAGGTCCTGTAGGAATTAGCGGCCGTCCCAACTAATAAATTGAGAAATAATATCACCGCTCCCGGCCCTTTTTTACGGAACTCTCCCATATTTGGGTTTCAAATAATGGCCCAGCTACTCGTGTGTAGAAAATTTGTATTTTATGTAGATAGATAGATAGATATAGAATTCATTTGGTACAGCACACATTTTCATATAATTATATTACCATAAATTTTAAAATAAAGTGGCTTTGACATACATCGGACATGACGAATCTATAAGGGTTCTGTTTTTTGCCATTAGGCTACGGAACCCTAAACATGGTGTGCCGTGTGGTGCAGCCTAAGAATACAAGTGTCACCACTCCCTTACATGCCTGGAATGCCGTAAGAGTCGACTAAGAGGCTCGACGCATTGAAATCCTGTGCGAGAGAAGGAAAACTTGAAACAAACCCTCTACCAACCCGTCTGGCCAGCGTGGTAGCAGTAGGCTAATAACCTCCTATCAACGCCACAATAAGCGTGAGTTAGGAGAGGCCTATGTCCAGCAGTGGCCGTCCACAGGCTGATGATAAAAAAAGCAAAAAAACAGCAATTGACCGTAATAAATATAACGATTAACAAAAGAGATGACGGGAAGAGAGGGAGTGTGTGCGTTCAATATACGAATCTAATAATAATAGTTGTTAATCTAACGAAAAAAACTGCGTTAAAAAAACCGACTTCAAAAACTAAAAAGCAAAAAATAAGCCTTTTGGAGTCGGTGGCAGCCAAGACATTCTACTTTAAGCTCCTATTCTTTTATTTTTCTTGCCTTGGCTGGCACCGACTCCAAAAGGCTTATTTTTTACTTTTTAGTGTCTATAATAGGCTGTTTTGTAAACTACAGCAGAGTTTTTCTAGATTAGATAAGGTTTCATGTACATTATAAACAAAATTATCGTAAATACTACATCGTCCAAGTCAACAATGAAATGAAATATATAAAAATGCTCATAACATAAAAAGTACTGGGTCAAACGAAACCAAATTTTTATGGGACCAATTGGCAACTATTCTGCATCGAACAAAAAAAGAATCATGGAAATCGGTTCAGAAATCTCGGCGTAATCGGTATACATACATAAAAACAAATAAAAAAAAAATTATATCAACCGAATTGAGAACTTCCTCCTTTTTTGAAGTCGGTAAAAATAAATAATTTTGAACAATATTATGCGCTAGCTTCCACCCGCGGTTTCACCTGCGTGGTTCCCGTTCCCGTGGGAATATCGGAATAAAAAGTAGCCTATGTTATTCTTCGTCTTTTCAACTAACTTTTTTCCCAAAATCAAGTTGATTGGTTTCTTAGTTAATGCGTCAAGGTAAGACAAACAAACACACTTTCGCATGTATAATATTAGTTAGATTTAGGATTAGGATAAAATTTACATAGGATTAAGACATGTTAGGATGACAATGCAAAACCAGTTTAAGTCGTTCATTTCACTATACTGCTAATTTGACGACCTGTTTGGCGCTGGGGTACTAACCCCGCCTTCTGCGCCAGAGGTCCCGGGTTCGATCCCCGGACAAGTCAAATATTTGTGTGCATGAACATGTCTATTTGTCTTGGTCTGGGTGTTTAATATGTATATTAAGTATGTATTTAAAAAAAAAAGTATATAAGTATGTTTATCCGTTATCTAGTATCCATAACACAAGTTCTTCATGAGACTTAACGTGGGACTAGATAATTGGTGTGATTGTATGTGAATATTTATATTTATTTAATATTTATTTAATTTCGTAATTAATACACGTTAAAGCAATGTTTTCTTTGTTCAATATTTTTTTTATAACTGGTAGCACTCCAATGCTTGGGTCAGGAGGCCCCAGGGCTCCTAATACTGGAGGACATCATCTTCCTTAAGGGTGTACAAAGAGAATGAGCTCTCCCAATTCGAGGCCATATAAGTTTACAACCGGGTTAGGTTTAAATTTAACGCACGTGTCGTTTTCGTCGTCGTCGAATTCGACATTTTGCAAACCATAATTTCTTTATTAAAAATGTACGTAATATCTTTACTACGGTCATAATACTTTAGTTTCAATGATCTTTGACAATCCTATAATGCTGAAGATTGTTTTCTGTGAGTTTTAAATATAGATTTATGGCTCCAAAAATGTGGAATTCGAGATGTCGAAGGCGCGAGAATTGCCCTCCTGGTATGATGAAGGCGAAGTCTTCCCGTCGTTCGAAAAAAATAAAACAAAGTTGTCACGGGTTGACTAGTGAACTTAAAATCCGCAAAAGTAGTTTTATTCCAAATTTAACTGTTTAGTCACCCTTATAATTAACTAATTAGTTAATTGCCTACAGTCTATCAAATCTAAGAAGTACCGTTTGCCGTTTCATATTTTTCAAGACGACATAACTTTGAACAGACGTAACTAACACAATTTTAATAAAAAAAAAAGGAAAAACTATGAAATTATGAAGAAATTTTCATTTAATCGCAAGATTTACAACTCTTAATCACTAAATTCAATTTAAATGCATCAAGTAAAGCCAAATTATACAATATACATAAATAAAACTTTCTTTTTTCTGTATTTCGTTACAAAGTCACATCGTTACGACCTTTCCTACAGTGTTGCGAGACTTCGAATGACGTGCATTCAATTAATTGGTAAAAATATACGTATAATCGAACTTCTTGATAACTAGTCGTTGTTATTCCAGCCTAATGTAGAGCAATTTCTTTGATAGAAATGCATTTAATTTGAAGACTTTCTGTACTCAATTTAAATAAGCAGAAAATTATCTAACGAGAACTATCTACACAAATAAAAATCATTATTCCAATAGATATAAGCGGTTTTGAATCGTCAAAATTAACCTATCGTATTTATGACTTATTTAACTGACCGACTTAGTGGGTTTAAGAAACTTGTCAGATTTGATAGATCTTGAACAACAAGATACTGAATAAAATAGAATAATACACACACAAAAGTGTGATAAAATATATACACAAAAGGACATTATGAAACAATAATCTAAATACAAAATAAGCCGATCATACATGTTACCAGCCGTTAAAAGCGAAAATTTAATAATACCTTTGAAAAGCAAAATGCTTACTCCTATTACTACCAAAACTCAACTATCGGAGTGCAACAGCAAATCAACGCTAAAAATTGGCGTTCAAAAATTAGACTAAAGCCAAAAATAGCGCAAACATTTTTTAAGTGAATTCATCAGGTTTTTATCCGAATTCAATTTAAAAATTAACATTCAATGTTAGTTGAATAACAAGTTGGCCCTGCGAGTGGCAGTCGGCAAACATTTTTTAACTAAATACGTTTCTATTTTATCAATTGGAATATTATTTTTGGTAACATAGCTTTTAAAATGTGCGTTTAATTTTTTTTATTAATTCCTAGTTTGTATTCGTCAAAGTAAGAGTGAAATAATTATAAATTGACTTAAATTTTTGTTAGAATTGCATAAACAGAAATAAATTTTTTTGTTCATATTAATTAGTCAATATAGCTTTTTTTTGTTGCGACAGCTTTGCCCGTTTGATTTACATTTGCGGCGATTATAGTCTTCTTCTTTTCTTTTTATGTAGTGGCGGTGCCCTTTTGGATTTAGCCAATGTCCAGTTTTTGGCTCAGTGGGTTGTTTCCACAGACTCTGCGCCGATTATAGTCTATAAAATCTAAGAAGTACAGTTTGACAGCTTTGACAGATTGAAATATAAGGATGGGGTCAAAGCTACAATTTCTGATTCATACGAGATATCGATTTAATATCGTTGATTATGTATATGATTTGATTATAGTTTTTTTGGATTTATACATTATGTCGTAGCCAAAAATTAAAATTTAACACTTCATAATGTGGCCGCATTATATTTGGCATTGTATTAAACAGTTATATTCTATGAAATGGAAATACTATGGTTTGGCCAGGTTAATGAATAATCAATACTTTAATATCAATTAGGTATGTGTTTTCATAGGAAATTTAACGTCAGCTGAAAGTTTAGTATCATTAAATATATTAATACATCGAACTTAGTTACTTATAAAAAAGAATAAGTTATTTCAACTTTACTTTTTTATAATGACTAACTATTACTACTACTACTATATATTAGCATATTGGCTATGTATGCGTATATGTACGTCAGTACAATAATACTTCAATGGCTATGTAACGGTTTTTTTTTTGTTAATCTCGATGGGGAGACTCTTACCCTTTATTTACATAAAAGGCATCATAAATACGCCTTTGAAAAATTGAGTACGTAACTTAATATATATATAAATAAATAAATAAATAATAAATAATTGCATACAAACACACCAATTATCTAGCCCACGTTAAGTTTCATTAAGAACTTGTGTTATGGTTACTAGATAACGGATAAACATACTTATATACTTTTTTTTTGTATATACATACATATTATACATATTAAACACCCAGACCAAGACAAATAGACATGTTCATGCACACAAATATTTGTCTTGTCCGGGGATCGAACCCGGGACCTCTGGCGCAGAAGGCAGGCTTAGTACCCCTGCGCCAAACAGGTCATATTTATATATAAATATACTGAAAATTATATGCCAAACGACTTTACAACCTTTCACGACAAAATTGTATAATTAATATTATTAATGAAAAGTATAGATATGGAATAAAAAGTGTGTCAACTCAAAAAGTCCGGGCAAAGAGAATAGTTAATGACTTATTTTTTTAAGGTTGTATATTTTTGTTGTTAGGCAGACTTTGATATTCAACTGTTTTTTAATATGCAAGAGGAACCATTTAAATAATAACGAAGCCGCACTTACGTAAGGCGGGTTCCTTCGCACCTGTCCAATATTATCTTAACAACGTTTAGCCAGCCCAACATTAAGCCGAACATTCGCTATCCGGGGACACGCGAAAGGGTTGCTAATGATTCGTATTGCGCAAACCTTTTTAATGCGTGCCTTCGGACATATTTAAAATACAAACTTTCCGTGAACCCTCCCCACCCCCAAAGTGCCCACATCTCGGTAGTTAGCGAGAGGGAAAAACGAGAAAAAAGATCCCCTTGGAGTGGGGTGAAAAATGCGTAGTTTTAGCTAATCTGCATGGCCCACCCTGTTTAAACCGGGGGGGGTTTAGGCTTTTTAACACTGTACAAAAATGAGGTCGGGGGTAGGGTGTGTGTGGATTCGGACGTATTATGCGCGAATCTATTTATGTGTTACACCACCCTCGCGTTAATATCGGTTGGCATGGCAACGGGCCGATTACTGCACCTACTCGATTTTTCGTCGCTTTTTCCGTTGTAATCAAATGAGGTGCGTGTGTGCGGGGGTGGGGAGGGTGACACGCGTGTACTCAATTATCCGCAGTGAATCAATAGCGAGATGAGGGTAGTTGTGATGCCTCTGACGCGAGTAATGCCTCCTTTTCGGCTGTTTAATTTTTTCCCCCTACCCCCCCATTCGGGAAAGCTTCGCCTGTAATTTTATACTGTTGCAATATTGTCTATGCTCTGACCTATATCCGAGGCTGTTGTTGGTTTTTCCGGTAGTGACGCCACATTGAATTATATAGCAATCCTGTTTTTAATTATGTTCATTAATAAATCATTAAGGTCCACAATTTATTTCCATTTCTTGAAATTTTATCCTGTTGTATCACAAATTGAGTTCATTACTGTTATTTTGTTTTATTATGACTTGCATGAATAAATTATGTAACAAACCTGAAAGCTTGTGTTTCAGGAAATTCTCCTAAAGATTGTTTGCCTTTCTAGAATCTAGATATAGTTTATATAGCATATTTGTTTCTTGCCACACTTAGCATTGCTGTTATGTGACCCTTGGTCAGAGTTTAAAGCATTTAGTTCGAAACTTGATACTAAAGGTTCTTACCTTGATTCTGATCTTGTAACTCCATCCATCCATCATCAGCTTGTGGACGTCCAGTGCCTCTCCTAGCTCACGCCTATTGTGGCGTTCATAGGAGGCTATTAGCCTACTGCTACCACGCTGGCCAGACGGGTTGGTAGAGGGTTTGATTCAAGTTTTCCTTAACTCGCACAGGTGTTCAATGCGTCGAGCCTCTTAGTCGACTCTTTCAACATATCATGCATGTAAGGGAGTGGCGACACTTGTCAGGCCGTCACCACACGGCAGATCTTGTAACTATCTAAGCACATTTGCGTTCCAACAATTCCACCACTAGACCAAAAACTAGAATCTCACATTACTTGATGACTAGGATCTGGGATAAATCCATGCGTATAATGTCGCGCCTCTTTACGTTTTTTAGATTATTTTTTAAAGCTAAGTAGGTATTTATTGCTACCTACTTTTTACTTGCCCAAAAGACATAATCATGGGCATGGACTTCTTGGTGACATCATCATCATATTTTTTATTAAATCAAAACAAATCTAGAATTCAAAAACATCGTGCCATAATTTTATTATTGACATTATTGTATTGTTGAAATATTTAATTATATTTGCATGCCATATTTTAACATTATAACTCTGACTGTACATGGTATTAAGCAAATAAATTATATTAATCTTATTCTTATTATCATGATAGAGATAAATAGGTAGGTGTGGCTGTACTATGGTAGCGTTGAAATAGTCAACAGAAAAGCGAGAGAGTATGAATCAAATAGATTGACGGAACAGTCATATAAATCGGGAGTGGAGATGTGGGATTAGGGAGACTTGGTATATTTTCAAAAAGGCTTAGGTCAAGAGCACCCAAAATCAGCCGAATATATGAAAGCAATGCAAAAGATTAGCTGATACAGCAAAAGAAGTTATAAGGGTGAAAACACACTGAAATATATATATATATATATATATATTAGGCTGCTTTTTATCCCGACATTACCACGGTGCACGGTGGTCTCGCTAGAGGTCAAAATTTAAAAATAATGAAGTAAGTATTTAAAAATAATTAATGCTGTCATCACATTGACTGATAAATATACTACAAATAGCAATAAACAAATCCCGGATAACTAATTACCATCATTGTCTAGTGTAACGCGAAACTGAACATAAAGCCCGTAGTATGCGAGCCTAATCAGATGATTTATTGTAATTTTCTCATATAAGTGACTGTTTATTTATTAGAACTTCAAGAATAGGGTATGTTGTTTTGCTATATATACCTATATATATTTATTTTTCATATACATGTATATAAAAAATATAAAAATACCGATGGGTCTACGCCTCACAAAATTTTTTTTACTTCACTTATACTTTTAACTATGTTCTGAATCTTTCTTAACGATAACTTTTTCTGAGCTTAGCAGTCAAACGTGTCTAGAGTAACGGCCATAGATAATTTTCTGCAGAAATTTGCATATTGACGTGCTAGACTCGCGTATACCCCATGGTATTACCTACCTTCATCCGTCCAAAAAATGTTGTTACATGGTCTATAGTAACGATAACGCATTAGTTCCTATTGGTGAACGTCCGAAAATGCTGCAGAATCATCCAATTAAAATATAATGGCCTTTGGTGAATTTAGACTGACTGAGGTTAATGACTTTAGCTGAATTTAGGTCCATTGATCACTACCAACAGGAAATAGCCACGAAAAAAATTTTTTTTATTGTCTGCTAGTGTTTTGAGTTTGTTAAATAGTCCCAACTAGCATAAAATTTAAGGTTTTACTGTACTCAAGGTGTGTGCATACGGTTTTTATTGTTCTTATCAACCTAATTTGCTTTATATAAGTACCCTAAAATATGCTTTTATTTCATTACTCTATTAGCATTTCCAATCAGAATAAAAAAACAACGAAACAATTAATTTTGACCGCCTTACTAAGGCGCGCAGACCACAGTGCGGTGACAGGAACCGCGAGTGTGAAACCGCGGGCGGAAGCTGCTATAATAAAATCATCTAGTGTTTAAAACCTACTTTGAATTTTATTATAAATAAGCATCTCTAAAGAACCGAGAATCGTTTCAGCATTTTTTTTGCCGATTGATTGATTTTGTACAGTTTTACAAGAATTTCTATTTTAATTAAATACATGTACAATGCCATCTATTTAATTTGCATTGAAGAATGTTGATCCTATGAAAGCAAAAGCCAGAATAATACGCTGGGGTGCGATTTTCCGGCCCCCCCATAGTTACGTAGAATCTTAACCACCCAATAGATGGCGTTGTACTATAAAAATGAAATCATCAAAAACGCCACTGTGTTAGAAATAACACGTATTGATGTTTGTTGCGTACAACCTTTTAGAAAACGCTACAATCTGTAATTTCAGATTGGCGAAGTAAAATATTGTAAACTTAAATGTATAATAATTTTTAATCAAGTAAATATACTAGAAAAAAGCAACTCGTCTCATGTCGCCCTGACGGGACACGAACCCGCATCCTTGGGAATCCGGCCCAATGCACTGACCAATTATGCTACAGAGACCTACGAGAACACGTTGAAATTCTCTAGTATATTCACCTTTTTCTACGGTGTTGGCCACCGTCGTTTCATCAATGAGAGAAATATCCTCGCATTCGAAAGAAACAACTTTACAGATGTTTGACTATCGATTAAGATGAAACTGCCATCTACTTATAACTTTTTAATTTTGTATTTTACAATGCTATTTTTATGTGATAATTTTTAATCAAGTAAATATACTAGAAAAAATCAACTCTGTCGCCCTGACGAGTTGCTTTTTTCTAGTATATTTACTTGATTAAAAATTATCACATAAAAATAGCATTGTAAAATGCAAAATTAAAAAGTTATAAATTAAATGTATAATTTGGAAATATATGAATAAAAAAAAAAGACAACTAAATTTTCCTTATAGTCCCGAGACGGTCAAAAGGTTTGATTTCAATAGTCAGAGCCCTTAATACGAGTTGACGTTTACTGTCAATGTTTTCGATAACTATCGAATCTTCGACTCATGTCGGTAAAGCAGTCTACGGATATGAAAGAGACAAAGCGATAGTTTTCGAAAACGATTTTAGTTTGCCAAACTCGTACTAAGGCAAGGGTACAGTTTTATCGTTCGCCGCCCGGTTTTCCTCTGAAACTAGATGTGTAATGACCAAACATTATTTATTATTTTTTCGTGGCTATTTCCTGTGTTCATTCGGCCCACCTGTGAATGACACAGAGGCAAAACGCTGAGATAGGGTTTTATTGACCCCACACAATTCTTCCTATTATTTATATTTTGTTGTGTTTATTAATTTTATACTTTTTTTTTTATACTTTCTACTTTTATTGTCTGTATCGTATGTGTGTGTGTCAATAAATGTGTTTCTTTCTTTCTTCTTTAAACAAACCTAAAGACACAACCACCAGTGTGCGGCACTGTGCCGCACAGAGTTCTGCACAAATGTTCCTTTCGGTGGATTCTTTACCAAAGATCTGTACCCCTATTACGAGTTTGCTTAACATGACATTTACAGGACTCGTGAGCGTAGACTATCGGATACACTGCTCATGTCGGTAAAACAGTCGCTAAATATGAAAGAGACAGAGCTACATTTTACGTTAACGTTTACTGTAACGTCGAGTTTGCCAAACTCGTAATAAGCCTACTGGTATATTAACGCTAGCCTCTATTTAAACTAGAAATCGGAAAGTTTGTTAAATTAAACTACGCAATATTTACGGAAGCAAAGGACTATACAACAAATACATATATAATATCATCATCATCATCATCATCAGCCTGTCGCAGTCCACTGCTGGACATAGGCCTCTCCAATATATATAATATATATATATATATACAACAAATACCCAAAACCCGCAT
This sequence comes from Chrysoteuchia culmella, assembly GCA_910589605.1. Lineage (NCBI taxonomy): Eukaryota > Metazoa > Arthropoda > Insecta > Lepidoptera > Crambidae > Chrysoteuchia > Chrysoteuchia culmella. The sequence continues at coordinate 22,158,021 of OU342651.1, forward strand.
AGACTGGTACTAACTGTCACCCATAAAACAACGTATTTTTAGAACAATCGTTACGCAATGTGCATACGATTTATAATAAGATCCCAGAATTTATAAAGACTTATCATAGGCTTAAGTTGGCAATAAGAAAATTGTTGCTACAAAATGTTTTTATACAATTGATGATTTTTTTTATTATAAACCTGATCGTACGTAATTTAAATTCTTTTTTAATTCTAATTTTGATTTATTATTCTATTTATTGTTTAGTGTGACTAATATTTGTATGCTAACACTTTAGCTAAATGTGCGATGTTCATATTTACTGTTACCACCAATTTAATGTACCACATATGCAAATAAATTGTTCTCAAACATGTGCGTGCACTCGTAGCTCTTTGTTTCGGATATTAACTCGAAAACATTTATTTGTTCATCACATGTAGTAATGCAGCACTGTTCGCTCGTTTCGTACGAAAAACATGTACAATTCGAGGCTTTATTTTACAATAATAACACTTTTTGTACCAAACGCGCGAAAAAACGTGCTGACTCAACTTTGACTACTAATTACAACTCAATTATTAATAAAATATCAAACAATGAAACATCGAAAAATCGCAAATTGTCTAAGAATTCTAAAAATGTGTAATACATAGTAAGTTTCCATACAAGTTTCTAGAGAAATCGCACTTATAAGGCTGCGCGGCGGAAAATTGCTGACGTGCGGAAAATGGAGTGGCACGTGCGTCGTTTTTTTTAAAAAGAGTGCGTCACGGTAATGTCTAAAATTACCCAAAACTTTAGCAGTAAACATAGAGCCATGCAAGTAGTTGATATACAGACGGGGAACGTCCCGGTTAAGCAGTAGAGTTTTTTAAGAAAGCTTTATTTCCAAAAGTAGGTAATTGATTAATAGCAAACATTTATATCACAAATAATAGATCAATAATGGGTATTTCATATAAATTTAATAAATATTAGGTCTTTAGCAATGAATTGCCTATTTGTATGAAGATTTTTAAAGAAAGTTCGTTTTCCATACTCATACTAACAATGTTTGTTATAGTTACTACCGCAAGTGCTAATGCCACATTTTTTTAATGTACAATCATTGTTTAAGGACTAAGCAATCTAATGCTATATTTTTATTTAAAAAATTGTGAATAATTTATAAATTATATTAAATAAAGTAGTAAATTTTGTTAACAAAAAAGGAGAACGAAAATAATAACCAAAAGATTAATTATTCTTGATCATTATGATCTTAAAAAAACCAAGCAATAGATGTACCTTTTAATCATAGAAGTAGTGAGGTTCTCTAGAAGTGTAAGAAAAAAATCAGCAATTTCATAATTTAACCCCTATTAATTACTATTACTTTATTACTTCAATAATAAGCGTTTCCTAAAAAAACCCTACTGGTCAACCGGGAAGTTCCTCCATTGTACTATTTGAGTTCGTGCACGAAACATGTGCTGCATATATGTGCGGCACACGCTTTTGTTGGAATCCGACCGTAAGATACAAAAAGTTTGTTCGTCTTGGGGGCCTAGCCCTAGCTTATCCATAAGTTAAAGACTTATTAAGGCGCTACTCGGAAAAGTATGGACTTTTTGATATAAAACTAAAGCACGGTTACAGTTGTTACAAATCTGGTAATAACATATTATATATTTCTTCATACCTTTAACTAGATTCGTATAGTTTCAAAAACACGATTTTATGATTTTCTTTTCGAAAAGAACTCTATAAAATACGAAAATTTAAGATTATTTTTAAATGGGGTTAGTTACACTATTGGAAATTGATTGTTGAAGTGGACACCAATGATATTTAGGATCGTATAGAAGCATTTTTTCTAAATCGCTGTAGTTTTTTAATACGAAGTGATTTTGTGTTTTTTTTGCCTTATCTGCAAAATCGGTCTCGCTCTTGCTATCTCGCTTCAGCATGTTTTTTTCGAGTATCGCCTTAACAAATCCTTTTGTTATCAGGTATTCATTAAGTCACAATAGCTGAGAAAGATTTTAAAATTGAATTATTATAAATCTGATATATAAAGTAATAGCTGATAGGTATAGGTGTTTGTTGATCTTCAGTGTCCTAACATTTACTTAAATAGGATCTACTCAACCTCAATACAAATATATTTATTAAAGAGATTTTTCGTTATCTAATTTGATTTTAGTCAATAGTAATACTGGGTATTTTTTGTTAAATCTAATGCCGAGGTAGATTATAGCTGTCTGACGATCGATTAAATAAATAATCATTAACATCAAGACAAAATAAAACTACAATTGACTTTTCAAATTACTTAAAATTTATATTATTTATAAAAGTAACCATATTAATAAAATATTAAATCATCAATGCAAAACAAAAACAATTTGAATACTTAATAAAATTCATTAATTTTGTAATAATAGTGTTGTAGTAACTACTAAGGTATATACCGATAAAGTTAACTTTAGAATTTTGGTATTTTTTTATTTACATTACTAGAGTTTTATACTCTCGGGTTTGTTTTTACTAAATATACGAAAAGATTGAAAGCCTTTACATGGAAATTATTTACTGAATTCCATATCATTGTAATTGTCACAGTAGCAGTAGTAAGGTCCGGTTGCTCGTAGCTCGGTTACGCTAACTTTAGGGTTAAATTATGGTTAAAGTAAAATTAACCGGCGGACAAATTTAAAAGCGTTGTTGAAGTGGGGGTGGTTTAAAATTTTGACATTAGTAGAATTTGTAGTTATCTACCTACCTACCATTTTACCGGTGCTTTAATTAAATTACACTTTCAACCCTTGTTTAATTTCACCGCCGCGTAAAATATTTTTGGGCAACTGAATGCGAAGATAACCAACGTATTTTTTTTACCGAAGTCAAAATTGACAACAGTTAAATTTTAACTTTATCTTTACTATAATATACGAGCAACCGGGCCTTAGTGTCTTACTTTGACCTACAGGTTAACTTTCACCTACTTAATAGTCATTTCAATTACGTTTATAATGTAATTCAACTATTATATACGTAATTCAAAGCCTCCTGAAACTTTGGTTTTATTTCACTATTCTGTTACAATTTTTCAGTTAAATAAATCTACTAGTTTTTTGCTAGTTCTTCTCTTAATCTCTTCCACCACGCCGTCGCAGTCCAAATTTAATTGGCTTATAACCTTAATAACTTTTATATTTCTGTTAACATACTTTGTCAAACAAAATGTGTTATAATAACATAGAAAATAAAGTAACTTGTTTGGCACGTAGAATTTTCGTTTGTTGAAATCGGACGGCACTAATACTAAAACTTATAATAAATAAAGTAAATTTTTCAATATATTTAAATGTCGACTTTCGATAATTTACAATTTTAATTTAACTACAAAATTTGAAATACGAGATTCCTTACAAAGAAAATGCTATACAAATAATAAAACAAGTCGAAAAAATGTGTACATTAAAATATTTCAAAATATATAGGACCTTGCAAAATATATACACTTTGGTGTCTTTTTCTTATTAAAGTAAGATTAAAAATCTTTGTATATTATTTATTTAAATGCCAACGAAATGTACCTACGCATAACTTTCCAGATATATTTTCTTAGCTGAATTAGACACACGCAAATACCCTACAGTACTTGAACGCTAAATTATCACTGTTCTATAATTATATATATACTTTATTTATATTACATTTGACATTGCTAAGCCGTTATCATAGCAATACTAGATAATTTATGAATTTATGATCAATTCCATTAACATCTTGCTAGTCCAATTATTCTTAAAAGACGCTGTTATGGCGCTACTCGGAAAAAGTATGGACTTTTTGATATAAAACTATAGCACGGTTACAGTTGTTACAAATCTGGTAATAACATATATATTTCTTCATACCTTTATCTAGATTCGTATAGTTTCAAAAATACGATTTTATGATTTTGCCTCAACACTTTTTCTTTTCGAAAAGACCTCTAAAAATACGAAAATTCAAGATTACTCTTAAATGGGGTTACTTACACTATTGGAAATGGGTTTAATAAGTGGACACCAATAATATTTAGGATCGTATAGAAGCATTTTTTTTATCGCTGTAGTTTTTTAATACGAAGTGATTTTGTGTTTTTTTGCCTAATCTGCAAAATCGGTCTCGCTCCCGTGCGCGTCGTTTTGTCATTGCTATCTCGCTTCAGCATATTTTTTTCGAGTATCGCCTTAAGTAAGATAACATTTTGATTTCGCCATTATAACGAAATTAGTATTTTCAACAATTTACTGATAAGATCACATACAGAACACATAAGAACTATCTCGAGCTCGCATGACAAATTTTAATAAAAAAAAATACTACTTAAAATTTTTTCGACTCACAAGTAATTCTAAGGCACAAGTAAGTAATTACTTGTAAGTCAAGTCGATTTTTTCATCTATTAAAATTTATCATTAAAGTTATGTTCATTGCAAACGCGCAATTTAAAAATCACTAACTAATATCTCGAGCTCATCTTGATTTAAAAACAAGAGTTCTCGCTATTGCTGATGTTTGACGTACCTAACTAAAAAGCATTTCATATTACTTTGAAATTTTACAACTTAGCTCAAATTATAGGCCATTTAGCATATGATGCTTATCTTAGCGAAGAAATATAATCAGGATGTTTTTGATGAGTGTCAAAAATAAGTGTCAAGGTTTTATTAAAATCCTTTAAAATTTCGCAACTCAGATGTACTGTTAACTTTTCATGTTAAATTGTATTGTAAGAATAACTAGGTAATACATTTCGTCTTATTATTTTTATAAATATAACAATGTTATAGTTTTAATAATTAACATGACGCATCAATAGTATATTAGATATCACCAAAACCAGTTGTTTTTAGTTCTACTTATAAACAATATCTTCTACGACAATTAAATAAAATTATATAGGTAAGATCTAAGATTCAAAGCTAAAATAGGGAAATAATTTTGAATGGCAATACTATCTTAAACTAATTAAATTTGCTTTTTAAATGAAAGAATACAGTTAATTATATTTTCTCATGTATTAGTACGTAATAATAATCAACATACGCTTTTTAACTACCCTAGTTTTATATACAAAATACTTGATATCGTGGTGTTTCGTTTAACTTTCAGGTATCATGGAATTTATATTCGATGAGAATAATGGAAAACAAGAAAAGGCAACCATCAGCTGAATAAAAAGCGGGAAGTGTCTAAATATAATTAAAATAATTTAAATGGATATTTATTGTATTAAATTCGTGGAACTAAAACTTTACTACTTAATACAAACGTATTATCGAATGAGTATATCCGAAATAATTTTATTTCTAAACCAAATCCGATTACACTATAAGTTGCCATCATAGTAGCTATGCACACAGTCCACACTGATCCAATTGACGACAAGCAAAGAAGGTTCATTTTCATGAACATACATTAAAACTATTCAGCAATCTTAATTACAGACATCTACTGAGCGACACACAGAATGCCCAACATATTAATCTACTAGAATATGAATAACACCAACATTTAACTTAATCGCAATAGAAGGACAGATAACTTAAACGTCGGCTGAAAAAAGCTTACTCACTATCATATCGGAGACTATTCTACTAATAAATTTTACAAAATTACAACTAATAGTGTACCTCACCATGCCTTCAATGCCGATTCTATTGATCTGATACACAACCTTGGAAAACATCAAATATTAAAAAATGTACGATGTTCTTATGAAAATAATCTTATAGTCAAACCTTATAAAGGTAACCATTTAAATAGTTACCTTACTTCGATTATTGAAATATCATTCGTCACATAACGGTTCCAGAATATTCCATCGATAAAGCGTACCCTATCCCAAATCACATTTTTTCTTAATCTATATACATTATATCGATGACATCAATCTTTTCAAAAATTAACTAGTCGATTCGGACTTTCCCGATTCATTCTCTTCCGTTATTGTGATCATCGGAGGCGCATCAAAGCTGCCATCTCGAGAACAACTTTCGTTGGTCAATTTCTCGAATTTTGGAGAACCAGAAGGCATGATTGCATCTTTGACTGTCTCATAAACTTCTGTCCTAATAGTGGGAAGGGACGCTCTTTTACTTTTCAGAGCTTCTCTAGGTACATCGTCCTCTTTTATAACTTCCATGCAGTTGTTCTTTTCAATGACGGGTTCCGGAACTCTTTCTTCTTCTAACCGTACGGGCAAGCTATCGGCTCTGTTTAAAACCTTCTTTGGGCTGTCAATTTTTTCTGATATTGGCACAGCGACTCCGTTCTCCAACTTGCTTTCCTTTTGATCATGTAAATGTTGGAGGCTATACTCTCGGGCTTGCACATCCGATAGCAAAGGCCCGTCAGTAGATCCTTCGATACAATAACCAGGTCCTTGCAGTACGTCACTCCCAATAATTGAGTCCTGCTTAAAAATAGCTGCTGTTACAACTGGTTTGTAAGGATCTGTTGGGGTTTTGGTGATTAGCGGCTCTTGGGAGTTATCGTTCACCATTCCTTCTGGAATGTCATCTTTTATATCATATCCTGCGTAAACCGGGTACCCGAAAGGGCCTTGCTCGTAACCTGTTTGACTTCCATAGGAATAGCTGACGTTGTGCGATCCTACTGATGACATGCTCAAGTCTGATATGGAAAGGCCTGTCCTCGATAGCGCTAAAGCTTTCTGGTTCGAGTATTTATCGCTATCTTCTGTTTTCTTCTCCAGCTCTTCTGGTACTCGATGTATCAGTGCCTGGTTTGTAGATATCTGTGGGTCATGAGACGCTGGGTTTTGCAAAGATTTGTTGTTAGGTCTGTACGCGGTCGACTGCTGAACTTCTACGACGAAGATGCCGTCGTTATCTGGTGAATACTTCATTTTCGTTTCTCGGCCATTTTTGGTGATATCCTGAAACGTGAAAATTTTTTCATGAGTTTGTTGTGTAAAAAATATAATAAACGCCTTCAAAAATTTGTAACGACTCAATAAGCATCTGTAATTTGATTCCAGTCCGAAGAATAGCGAAACAACGCCGGAGAGAATCAATCAATTCCAAACGGCAATATTGTTCCCCCCGAGGACTTTCATTATTGAATCATGCAAATATTAGTGAATTTGGGGACGTAACAAACACAATAAACTGTTCACTTTTTATTGTTTTTACTCTTTTCAAACGCTTCTATTTAAAAATCCTCATAAAATGAATGTGAATATATAACTTAACGATTTGCACAGAAATTGTTATGAATCATTTGAATAGTAAGTCTATTTTCAGTAAAAAGTGATCATAGAGACTACTTTGTTTATATTCTAGGTTCTGCAATCCATCCATACATACACGATTTAGTTTAGTACCTCACGCCAACGATAACGCAAAATAAGCGGCGTAATATTATTCGCAAAAAATAAAGTAAACATAAAAATGCTCCTGAATTAAAACTCATACATTTCAAGTCTTGAACACTCGGTACTACGGTACTCGGTACTCGGTAACAATATTACTCGGTTTGATACGTACGTTTCTTTCTTCAGTCTCCACGATGAGGTGGTTATTCTTCAAGGTCATGGTGAAGATGGACCCGTTGGCGGGCGCGCTCTCCCCCTCTCCCTCCGCACTCTCTTCAGTGGGGGACTTCAACTGGAAATAACCGAAAAATACAATTTATTTTCTTAGTAGAACCTTATCCAGACAAATACAGCATATAACCACAGTTTCTTTAACACCATTTTTAGCATTATTGGTGTTTCAGATTAAATGTACCCACATTAAAAGTTAGTAGGATATACAATTATCATTTAACCAATAAGTTATTAAATAATCTGGTTTTATTTAAAATAAATTACTTTTTTCATTAGCTGTGTAGTGTCGGTTTAGAATAGCACTGCCCCCTCTCATCCCGTGGGTGTCGTAAAAGGCGACTAAGGGACTTAGCCTTCAGGAGATGGGCAGCAGCGTCATACTTGGCCATACAGCGATCGCCAACCCGCCTGCCAAGCGTGGCGATAATGGCAAACCCCACCTTTTAGGGGAGGCCTATACCCAGCAGTGGGCGTTATATGGCTGAGACGACGACGACGACGACGACTTTTTTCATACTCCATTGTACCGTTGTACATGTTCATAGCAAGACTATTGATGAAATGACGCAGACTTACTTGATAAAGCTACTAGCTTCCTGTTCCCGTGGGAATATCGGAATAAAAGTATTTTTTTTTATATACCATCACACCTATTATCTAGCCCACGCTAAGTTCCAGGAACTTGTGTTATGGATACTAGATAACGGATTAACATACTTATATTTTTTTTTTTGTAAATACATACCTAATATACATTTTAAACACCCAGACCAAGACAAATAGACATGTTCATGCACACAAATATTTGTTCTGTCCGGGGATCGAACCTGGGACCTCTGGCGTAGAAGGCGGGTTTAGTACCCCTGTCCTAAACGAAAAGTCTAAAAAGGTTAGATATAAGTCTATGTTACTATCCGTCCTTCAACAATCTCTATGCGATTTTTAGCAATTCGATTAGTTGCTTAGTGATTACATACTCTTTGGTTGCTTAGTCAGGGCGTAATGGAAGGACAAACAAACACACTTTCGAATTTATAATATTTGTTAGGATTAGGATTGGCCTCGATTTTTCTTACATTTCTCTAGCTAAAATGTAAGAGCTCGTGCACAGATGAACAAATATGAGGCTCGAACCCACGACGGGTTCGAGTCTCATCTGCAAACTATAGAGTATATTTCCTTAGTCATCAATTTTTGTGACTGAGGTGCAGCCCATCTTTATGGACGAACGAAGATGAGCTTGCACGAGCACAACACAAATTATTGGAAGGAATTATTTATCCTTCTTTGACGCTTATTCTCTTCTATAGATTCTATAATTAGGGGTAGTTATGTGGTGGTATAGTATTTTTATTTACTTTCTTTTTTATTTTAATTTAATGTATAGATTATTACATTTGTTTATATTAATATATTTGTTACTTATTTATCTTAATGCTGCTGGTGTGAATTCTTTAATTCTATTACTTAACTACTTTTGTGTAATAGCACTTTAGTATAAACTCTTGTCTTTTGTTTTTTTCTATTTCTATGGTGATTTAACTGTAATCACTTTTAAAGATAATAATTTGCCTTATGGTGGTACGACTTCTATACAAACAAACATTACACAATTATTGGTACCTACATACATAAAATAGGTATACATATTAAACACCCAGACCAAGACAAACAGACATGTTTATGCACACAAATATTTGTCTTGTCCGGGGATTGAACCCGGGCCTTCTGGCGCAGAAGGCGGGTATACCCTTACGCCGTACCTTGTGGCTTCAGAAAATTCGAGACATTCGCAGTGCGAGAAAGGCCCATAGTGTTGCAAGGTCAAACCCGTAAAGTATTTGTGAGGTTTTTTAATTTTCTTTATCCTAATAAGATGGGTATAAGTATTACCGACTTAAGGTGGTACGACTTCCATACAAACAAACATTGCACATTAATTGGTTCATCATACATTAATAATTCATAAATACATACGCAACTAACTCGTTTCAGTTATTTGTTGGCGCGAAATAATTATGCACATGTATTTATGAATTATTAATGTATGATGAATCAATTAATGTGCAATGTTTGTTTGTATGGAAGTCGTACCACCTTAGGGGCGTATTTTGATTTTCACTGTGGGCAAATCAACAATACGTAATTATCGTAACTACGTAACCATTCTTACTTGATTAAATATATATAATCAAGTAAGTATGGTTTTTTATTTAATGTATGGCTGTTGTTGTCACTATAAATAAATAAAATAAAATAAAAAATAAATCCTAAAAAAACATACCGGCCGAATTGAGAACCTCTTCCTTTTTGGAAGTCGATTAAAAAAACATTATTTCTTAGTTTAACGAAACAACATTATAAACTACATATTTTTACCAGCTCTCAAGCTGGAGATAATGGAGAATAATCTTCAGAGAAAATCAATATTTTCCTAACCACCCAAACAGAACATTATTCACAATCACAATCATACATATATACACCAATGCCCCCTACCTCCCAATTCTTATGGATGGATAAATAGGATGAACCCCATACAGGCCCAATGCGGGTTGATGGGTGGAAGGAATTTATAAAAAAAAACCCATCCATCCAAATATAACATCATTTACTATCATACTTCTACCAATGCCGTCCCTAATCGGTTTGCATATTATCTCTGTTGGCAGTGATGATAGTTCGTTGACCGTGGGTGCGTGACTAAACGTGACACAAAGCTAGCGAGGTTTGGGAGTTGCTAATGACTGCGACTGCAGGATCTGCAGTATTGACGAATCGTTCACCCTCGCCCACGTACCGAGGTGCGTGTGGTGCAAGTTGCAGAAGATGGATTATGAGAGATTTAAAAAATATCTAATAGTGAAATAATTAGGTAGTCATGCTTGTACAGTCAACAGCAGCAACGGTATTCGTAGTGCAAATGTAAAGCCGTGCGTGCTGTTGACTGTACTGTTATTTTAGTTTAGTCGCAGGATGACAGAGAATAATTGTAACTTTTTAATTTTGCATTTTAAAATGCTATATTTATGTGATAAATATTAAACAATAAAATATAAGTACGAAAAAAAGCAACCGGTCTCATGTCGCCGATTCAATCCCGCATCCTAGGGAATCCGGCCCAATTATGTTACAGAGACCTATGAGGACACGTCGAATTTTTCCAGTATATTCACCTTTCAACGGTGTTTGCCACCTTCGTTTCATCAATGAGAGAAATATTCTCGCATCCGAAAGAAATATGTTTCCAAATGTTTGACTATCGTTTAAAATGAAACCGTCATCTAATTTTAACTTTTTAATTTTGCATTTTACAATGCCATTTTTATAAAATTGGATAAAAGCAGTGGTATCAGAAAACTCTTCGTGGTCATCATTCCCCTGTATCAGCTACCTTACACTTTGTAGCAATTTAGGCGTGAAACCATTTATTACCAACGACGCACGGTACGGAGACGGTATATGCGTTTGGGGTGAGAGGATGTTTGTTTGTTTGTTTGTGCAAGCCAATGTTGCCATTTATCTCCAAAACTACTAGTCCGATTTTGATGCGGTTTACAGTAATGGGTTCGGGTTTTATTGTTGCATTTCTTAAGATGAGTGTTACGGTGACAGCTCACCATGGGGCGCAGTTAACATTTGTTTGAACAAAACCAAAACTATTAGTCCGATTTAGATGCGGGTTTCAGTAATAAGTTTTATGTAGTACAATGTACTTAATATTTAAGCTCTGTAAAAAGTGTGAAATAAAAAGCTAAATTGAAAATGTTATGAGCATTATAATTATGTTTTTATAATTTAATAACTTGGGCGATGACATCATAACCGAATTTTGCAAGATACTTTCAAAATGTACATGAAACCTTATCTAATCTAGAAAAAAGCTTCTGTAGTTTACCAAACAACATATTACAGACACTAAAATGTAAAAAATAAAAATCTATGTTAAAAAAACCCTTAAGTAGAATGCCTTGGCTGGCACCGACTCCAAAATTATGGCTTATTTTTTGCTTTTTAGTTTTTGAAGTCGGTTTTCTTTTCAATAACGTTTTTTCAAAATTTTTATACTGTCAAAGAAAGCCTAAAAGGTCTACTACGAAAGACAGCTCGCGATAGCCGGATGATTCTGTCGCCTCGAAGCCAGCTGCCGCTAACGCATCGGAGCAGCGCAAACCGGCCAGGCGGGGATACCGTGGGAAGGGGAAAAATGCCACGCCCACCAAGCCCGTAAAAAGGAATCGCCCTGACGATTCCTTTACTCCGCAAGGCGGGGGCAAGCGCAGTAAACCCCATTCCACCACCACCAGCTCCATCGCATACGCCGACGCTCTGAAATCGGACCTTAGCGTCGCGATTATGGTGGAGCCCTACCACGACCTTACCAAAGAGCAGGCTGAGGTCATCAAAGGGCAGGTGGATGGCTTGTTGGACGACGAGATCTTTGCTCCGAGACCGTCAAGCCATCCATATGTCGCGCCAGCATTTAAGGCGAACGCCTTCTATGGTGAGGGCGTCCTTAAATTCTGGTGCAAAGATGACTTCTCGCTCCAGTGGCTCCATCGCACCACTGCGAGAATAGGTTCGCCACGACCAGGCACCAAGCTCGTTGTCAAGCGACAACGGGAGATCCCCAAGCGCATTAAAACGGGGATCCTGGTGCCACAGTACGGACCGGACGACACGTTAGACAGGGTACGCCAACGTCTAACGTGTCAAAACACTCATCTCGGCGTGTCCAACTGGGCTGTCTACCACGCCGAGGAGCAGGAAGACAAAAAATGCCTGTTCCTCGTGCTTGGAGTCCCAGAGGAAGACGCCGAGAAACTCAGGGCAAGCGAGCGTAGAATTTATTACAAGCTGGGTAATATCTACGCCCGCTTCCTGGAAAATACCAGTACGCCCCCGCCGAACCCCAACGCACCTGGGGAGGTCACTAGTGACCTAGGCAGCGGCACAGTACACCACACCGCACAACAAAACGCCACACTACCACCACAAACCACCGACGACGCGAATCCGCCCAAAGAGGACCCTGGGGTAGTCCCCCAGGAGGAGGGGTTGAGGGATGCCCCTATGGACGCTAAGAGCGGAGATAGCGACGTGGACGAGGAGGCCATGCTAGACAGCGACGATGGCGCTGCCAGCACCCCTCAAAAATAACCTCCCCGTCCTCCAAACCAACCTCCAGCACAGCCAGACTGCAACGGCTAACCTACGCAGAAGGCTGGAGGTCAATCCCAAGACCGTAGCCCTAATCCAGGAGCCGTGGATTAGGAAGGGCAGAATATGCGGTCTAAGCAACATCGGAGGTAAGCTACTCCTAGACACCACAGCTGACAACCCGCGTACATGCATCTTCGCACCCAAACACGCAAACACAACCCTAATGACCGAGTTCTGTTCCAGCGACCTGACCACTATCAGGCTCCGCAATGACCCCTCCGCAGGCCTGCCTGACGTGGTGATGGCGTCCGCCTACCTGCCGGGCGACGCGGATATCCCCACGCCCGAATTGGCCGAGCTGGTTCAACACTGCGAGCGCGAGGGACTGGAGCTGATCATATCAGTTGACTCCAACGCACACCATGTGCTATGGGGCAGCAAGGAGAACAACACGCGAGGTGAGGAATTCGTTTCTTTTTTACTCGCGACTAATATGAACATAATCAACAGGGGCTCAGAACCGACTTTCGTGACATCACGAGCCCAGACAATCATTGACCTTACTTTAGCGAGCGAACACGCGACTCATCACATCTCCGATTGGCATGTATCTGATGAGGCGTCGTGTTCCGACCATCGATGGGTCAAGTACAACCTAAATATGACCCTCACACCGCCCAAGCCCCGACGTAATCCACGTAAGATGGACCGACGTAAGTATGAGCTTCTGACCGCAGAGAAGCTAAGGTGTCTAGACACACCTACAACTCACGCGGTAAAAGCGGATATTGATAACCACGTTGATCGCATAACAACAACTTTAATCACCAGCTTTGAAGAAACATGCCCACTTTCCACTCCCAGCTCCCAGCCAAACAACAAGTATCATTGGTGGGGACCTGATCTGGAGAAACTACGCCGCAAGGTAAGAAAGTTGTTCAACAAAGCAAAGAACTCACGAGAAGCGCACGATTGGGACGCCTACAAACAAACCCAATACAACTACAGGAAGCGTATCCGCCTCAGGAAAAGAGAATGCTGGAGACGCTACTGCACCAATATTGAAACCAACAGCGACGCTAACAGAGTGAAAAACATCCTGTGCAGCGAACCAACACACAACCTTGGTTTCCTGAAAAAGCCAGACGGAACTTACACCAAAACAGATCAAGACACTTCAGAACTGTTAATGACCACTCACTTCCCAGGATGCCGCATAACGGAAAGTAACACATGGGAAGAAAAAGATGAGAATCTACCTGCTGAAACCGATTGGACCACCGCCCACAAGGTTGTCAACCCTGAAAAAGTAAGATGGGCAATCAACAGCTTCCTCCCATTCAAATCAGCGGGCCTAGATGGAATTTTTCCAGGGCTGATGAGGTGGAGCGACGGAGGTCTTATTGACCACCTCGTGGCCATTTACAGAAGCTGCCTAGCACACCGCTACATTCCTATGAAATGGAGGGAAGTCAAAGTAGTCTTTATCCCTAAACCCGGCAAAGGAGACTACACTCAACCTAAATCATTCAGACCAATTAGCCTCACATCATTCCTTTTAAAGGCGCTGGAGAGACTAATAGACAGGGAAATAAGGACAACTGCATTAGTCAGGAACCCCTTAAATCCAAACCAACATGCCTATTCTGCAGGCAAATCAACAGAGTCTGCCCTACATAAGGTGGTTTCTTATATAGAAAGCAATCTCAAACACAAAATATCAACACTAGGCACCTTCATCGACATCGAAGGAGCCTTTGACAAAACCAATTTTACCAGCATAAGCCAGGCCCTCTCCAAACATGGTGTCGATCCCACTATTGCCGGGTGGATTGACAGCATGTTAAGAGACAGAGCTATACAAATCACTGTGAATGGTACCACTAGAGGGGTAGTAGCAAAAGGATGTCCCCAAGGGGGTGTCCTCTCACCTCTTTTATGGAATATTGTGGTCAATGAGCTGATTAGCTGGCTCAACGACCGCAACTTCCTCACAGTAGGCTATGCAGACGACCTGACCATACTCATCAGCGGACGAGTTGAGAGTGTGATATGTGACCGAATGAGGTCCGCAATGAAGGTCGTCGAACAGTGGTGCATCAAACACAATCTAACAGTGAACCCAACAAAGACGGAACTAATCCTGTTCACAAACAAACGGAGTCTAGGCAACCTTAAACTTCCTAAACTTTTCAATACCAGTCTGTCCCTTAGCAAGGAAGTCAAGTATCTAGGGGTGATACTAGACAACAAACTCCTCTGGAATAGACATCTCGAAGGAAAACTAAACAAAGCCACCATCATCTTTTGCCAATGTAAAAGACTGCTTGGCAAAAGCTGGGGGCTATCACCGAAAATAACGATGTGGCTGTATAAAACCGTTATACGTCCCATAATCACATACGGAGCCGTTGCCTGGTGGTCTAAAACAGAGCAACGCACCGTAATCAACAAGCTGCAGAAATTCCAAAGATTGGCATGCTCTGCGATAACCGGCTGCATGCGAACTACCCCCACAGCCGCCCTTGAAGTAGCCCTGGATCTAACACCCCTGGACCTGTTTATACAACAGGAAGCCTCCATGGCTGCTATAAGGCTTAAACACATGGGTCTATGGTACAACCAAGAGGGTCCTCACTCCACATTGTGGAATAATCTAGTGAAACATGAGTCACTAATCGCTGCCCCATGCGACAGGATCCCTAAACAATACATTTTCGAAAAGAATTACCAAATACAGTTATTTGAAAGTGACCAAGACTACTCTGGCATACATGAAGTCCGAATCTATACGGACGGTTCCAAGATGGATATTGGTACTGGAGCCGGAGTATTCTCACAAGACCTAAATATCAAAACATCACTAGCACTAGGCCAACACAGTTCGATATTTCAATGCGAATGTGTTGCAATAGTAAACGCAGCTACCACGGCCCTGTCTAGAGGAATGAAGGAACTGAACATCCGCATACTGACCGACAGTATGGCCGTCCTAACAGCACTGGAGGCCAACACGATCAACTCCAGTATTGTCTACGAATGCCACCGAGTATTGGATCGTTTAGCATCCAACAACAGAGTAATCCTACAATGGATTAAAGGGCATAGTGGATCACACGGGAACGATGCCGCCGATGAGCTGGCAAGAAGGGGATCCTCCACAACAGTGGCTGGACCCATACCCATTCTGCCACTCCCGTTCAGCCAACTGCGCTCATGGGTAAGACAGCGTACTCGTGCTGCACATAATAAGCGTTGGGTAGATCAAACAAGCTGTAGACAGTCCAAGTTGGCGATGACTGCAGTCTCGCCGCGGTTGACCTGTAGACTGCTCAGCCTTAATCGTCCAGACCTCCGAATAGTTGTAGGCACACTTACAGGTCACCTCACTTTAAACCGGCAACTATTCATCATGAATGCGACAGACAGCCCCCTATGTAGGGGATGCCTGGACGCAGAGGAAACAGCCACCCACGTGATCCTGGAGTGCGTGGGTTTGGCCGCACAACGGGCAGAAATCCTCAAAGACGTGAGGTCGCTCCTAGAAGCCTGTGAACGCCCCAGGAGGCTTCTGCGCTTCTGGAAGGAGCTGGGATGGCTTGACTAGCCATACCGATGCTATGTTCACGCATAAAGGACCAAATGCGAGTCTAAATGCGGAGAAAAGAGCCCATCACCAATACCAATACCAATAGCCGGATGATTTTGATCATAGATATACTAAATGATCATGCTGATAGTATCTCAAAACCAAACGAACGTTCGTCAGATTATCGAAGTCAAAGTCAAAGATATTTATTCAAATAGACTTATTAGTTATTATTACTAGATAAGTACTTTTGAATAGTTCAAAAATTTTTTTTTCCAACCACATCTTTTAACTGATAAGAAGAAAGGCCGCAAGAAACTTATCAGCTTTAACAGAAACAACAACATTTACAATGGAACATGTTGTTGCCAAACACAAATTTACAATTTTGAAATATATTTAATATAAGAGGAAAATCAATCGTGTTTAGTTTTCAAATTGGCCTTCCAAGAGTATCTCTATTATAAAACTAAACTAGTCATTTGATTTAGTGAATACAAACTTGTAATACCTATAATCCGCTTTTATTGTATACTTTAAAACCTATGTTGCGAACAGAGAAACCTTCAACCAAAATCGCCTGACTCGTACATTTTTAAACTAAACCTGAACACATCTCCTAATCGTTAAATATTCAAAGTGGTCAAGTTCCTAATTATACTGGCTATTACCACATAGGAATTTTTTCGTAATATTTTCAAAACTCGCATAGTCATTAGGAATATTATCGGTCACAAATTGAACCTTATTACACGAAGATTTAGGTCGAAATAGAAATAAGCAAAGCTAATTGTGTGTAGGCGCAACACGTGAAAAGGAAAAAAAAGCTTTTGGTATTTCGGCTTTTGACAGTAATGAAGAATGGTCAAGTACGAATCAGAAAAGATCGTTAATGAATGTTAAATTATACATCTAAGAAAGGTTTGATTGTAAAGCTTACAATAATATCAATACAGTTTGTTATTCATCGGTTAAAGCATTTCAGTAATTTTTCCGAAGTTTAAAGATTACAGAACAATGATAAGTAACGATTTATATAAGTTGAAATTCAGTTCTTGTCTTTGCTTATAGCTAACTACGCTGGATAAAAATACTTGATTATTATATGAGTAACAATGGCAGAGTTTCATCAAATCTTAGGCCAACTTCGATTCTTGGCAAATCACTCATAAGGCAGGATTTACAGGTAATTATACATATAATATAATTCTTTATTCGCATTATATAGGGTGTAGCGTAAATCTATATCATCACATAAAATAAGATTTACGCGTATCTAATAAGTATCTATCACACAAAAATAGCATTATAAAATGCAAAATTAAAAATTTATAATTCCCATCATATGTTTTGACTTTCCCAATCCAATTTTTATCACTTTTTCGGAAAATAACCTTTCGTATGCATGGTCTATACTTTTTCCTTCCGTTTTATGTTCGATTTAACTGTTTTTGTCCACTTTAAACTTAAATTTTCTTTAATTTATTGCTATTATTATTTTAATTATGTCAAAATAATGTAATTGTTTTGATTGTTGTCATTTGACACTGTCACTTTTTATTCTTTTTGCAAATTTTTATGACAAAACTGTACCAAAACCATTTTAGAAGCTTCTATTAGAACTAAATTTTACGTTTGAATATTCTACTCTGGAACATTAGAGCAGGGTATGAATACGGCCACAGGACAGAAATTGAGTCAGTTTATCTTCAGTCTTCTACAAGTTTACAAACTTCTACCACGAGGAATGAAGAAATACCTCCTGGTAGAAGGTTCCACCAGGAGGCATTTCTTCATTCGTCGTGATACGCTCTACTACAAAATACATTTCTTCTTGAACTCGGTCTACAGCGAGTGTCTACAGCAGTCAGGAAATCCTTATAATCAAGAAAGAAACAGTCTGCAAACAGTCAGCAAGTCTTTTAATGCAAGAACGAAAAAGTCAGCAAGTAGTCGGCAAGTCTTTTATACCCATACCCTGGTCTGGTGGGACACCTCTGCACTAACTTCCTGCCACGCACCTCCGCTTGCGTCCTCAGAAGGCGAGTCCTCGACGCCCCTTCGACTACGTGCCACAGTCCTACAGCCGCTTCGACGTGCCGCCACACATCGCCAGTCTGCCAGTCCTGTGCGCCGCACGCTCAGCACGCCCCCTGAGCTTCCTTCCAATCAGTTCCGTACCCTTTCGTTTATTTGAACATAGTTTATCTCTTTTTTGTTTCTATTTTTATGTTATAATATTAAACAAGAAAATATGATTGGAAAAAAAACCAAGTTGTTTTTTATTTTCAATATATTTATTTGTTTAATATTTATCACAATTAGTTTATCTCTTTAGTCTTAGTGTTGTATATAAACGTGCACTTCTTATGTTAATAAATCTACTTTATCTTAATTCGTATTTCCATTTATCTTCCTTTAATTTCTTGATTTAATTGCCGTTACCTTCTGTAACGCGACAAGGGTACAATTTTGTAGGTGTTATACAATTGGGGAGAACTTAAGCCTATGTAATATATTATGTCATAGCATGCAAATAATGATATATTAGAATCATTGTAAAGCTGGTGTCACAATTAGCTAAGCACTCAAAGTACACTTTATATATTTTGCCAGTTACCATGTATTCACTGTTTTTGGAGGAAACTCAAATCCGTCAATTTTACTGATAATATATTCTTGTACTAGAAGTTTTCAATTGTAGTTTCATTGCCGATAATTTGTATGCATTGCAGAGAAAAAAGATCACTACTGGTAGAGACAACCAAGTATTCTGTCTTTTGGAGGTCGAACGAACTCGACGAAATGAGAAATAAAAAACCCTTATTAAACCGTAAAAAATATATTTCGAGACGTAGTTTTAATTTACCTTGCAAGATTTGACCCGAACAAACAAACATTGAAAGTATAAAAGCTTATAAAAGAGATTAAGAAAACACATTTTTTTTTTACAAAACGTATGCAACAACACTTAACACTTCAATTTCAAATTCAACAAATAAAATGGAATGCAAAAACATATCAAAAAACGTAACCTAACAATGCATCATAAAACAGAATCAATCTGTGGACCTAGCCGCGTGAACGCAGGTCGGTGACCGCGCGCGGTCGACGCCCGCGCCGAATTCGGCACATTTTTTGCCCAGCCTCTTGCAATCGGGTTGCACTTTTTAGATGCACCTACTTGTATACCACTATCTAACTGTGGAACAGGAAACCTGAGGAGCGGTATTCAAAAAAATATTAATGCTTTTTTGCCTGAAGGAAATCTAGCTAATATGGTTCGTATGGGTTGTTGGTTATGTCGTTAAAGAACACAACGAATATCATTTATTATAATTTGGTAAATCTACTCGTATTTGTTTTGAACCTTTTTCTTCATGAGAACATTAATGAAAATTAAAAATATAAATTACATTATATTTTATAGGCGGGACACATTACGAGAAGAACTGATAGCCGTTGGGGTGGAAAGGTTCTGGCGTTAATGGCGACCACGCACCGGACGACCCCCGACAAGGTGGCCCAACGATATGGTGAAGGTCGCGGGGAGCCGCTGGATGCGGGCAGCGATGGACCGATCGTCGTGGAGATCCTTGAAGGAGGCCTATACCCAGCAGGTCTGCTTTATGTGGCTGACACGACGACTACTTATAAAAAATATGAAAAAAGAAACGGTAGCACATTAGCGACTCCACGCACCCGTGAGCAGGCGCATTTATCGGCGCATTGCTTTACAATATAGCGATCTAGTTTGACTAGATTTTTGGCAAACCAATGCTGAAAACATTGTTGTAATGGCGTTAGACTTAGATAAGACAGTGGCCAGGCGAACTTACAACAAGTCCTACCACCAACCAAACCGTGTACCCCAGTGGTAGTTACCAGCAGACCACAGAGGTGACCACACAGTGCCCGTATTAAAATGTATACTAATAAAAAATATGATAACAAAAACGGCAGTACATCAGCGACTCCAAGTACCCCCACTGGGAATCGAACCCGGGACCCCTGGGTTCGATACCAGCGGTTGTTACCAGTAGACCACAAAGGTGACCACACAGTTCCCGTATTAAAATGTATAGTAATAAAAAATATGATAAAAAAAACAGCAGCACATCAGCGACTCCACGCATCCCTGTGCACTCGCATTCATCGGCGCAGTGCGTTGCACTATAGCGAGCCAGTTTGACTAGATTTTTGGCAACCCCTCCCCTCCCCTCATTGCACGCCTCGCTGCCCGCTGCGCCCGCGCCGCTCATGAACCCTGATGAGTTAGATGCAGCTCTATATTTGGAAGATCGAGAGCAATGGCTTTTTGTAATGTTAAAACGTGCGTAATTAAATAAAACACTAACCAATTAGAACACGTCGATTTTTTCTAGTATATTCATTCACCTTACTACGGTGTTGGCCACCGTCGTTTTATCAATGAGAGAAATATCCTCGCATTCGAAAGAAATATTTAAACAATAAATGTTTGACTAACAATTAAGATGAAACAGGCATCTAATTATAACTTTTTAATTTTGCATTTTACGATGCTATTTTTGTGTGATGTGATAAATATTTAACAAGAAAATATACTCGAAAAATGCAACTTGTCTCATATCGCGCTGACGGGATTTGAACCCACATCCTTGGGAATCTGGCCCAATGCACTAACCAATTGTGTAACAGAGACCAAAGAGGACACGTCGATTTTTCTAGTATATTCACCTTATTACGGTGTGGCCACCATCGTTTGATCAATGAAAGAAACCAAGATTCGACGTTGAAAATTAAAAAGTTATAATTAGATGGCTGTTAAGTCTTAATCATTTGTGAAACATTTGTTAAAATGTTTCGAGGATATTTCTCTCATTGATGAAACGACGGTGGCCAACACCGTAGTATGGTGAATATATTAGAAAAAATCGACGTGTCCTCATAGGTCTCTGTAGCATAATTGGTTAGTTATCATATAAAAATAGCATTGTAAAATGCAAAATTAAAAAGTTATAATAAGAAAAACTAATTCATTAATCCGCTTTAATACAACTTTAAATGAAAGCAATATTAAACATTTGTTCACTAACAGTTTAGGAAATCAAGAAATGTTTACAGTTGTTTTACATACTGATTGCTTAGTTGACATATCACAAAGTGAGCAATAGAGCATGTTTGTATGAAAATAACGCAGTTATCCGCTTTATTTGCCCCTGAGTGTATAATATTATTATTTCAATAAAGTGCGAGTAACTCTATAATCTCAGTATAACATAATAGAATTTCAGATATTCCCAAAATTACTCATAGCAAACCAAACCGTTTAGCCCAAATAAATTTACATCGAAAATTGGTAATTGTAAATTACAAAACCCTAAATCACGGAGTGTTCTTTACTCGGAACTGTCAAATACAGTTCCAGTCCTAAATAGCTTTATTAATATCAGACTAAAATAACGCCGGGCCGTGCATAAATGAACGCGAAATTAACTCTCTCCAAAATGGTTCTAGCCAGTACAGTTAACAGCACATAAGAGTGTACACTTGCACTACGAATATCGCCGCTATTCCAAGCGAAATAAGGCGCTCTTAATGCTAATCTTAAAAAGACTATGCAGCTATAATAGGCGACTCGTCAAATTTCACAGTGTGCCGATAAATTAGTTCTTAATACTTTGTAATAAGAATTGTTGTTATCCCATTTAATAAAGTGAAACTACGTCTATTATTTGTATTCAACTGTGGTCTCGAAGGAGATCATTTTATACATTAACCTGTAAACGTCTAATTTTTCCACCACATTACTTATGGAACGAAAACACTTGGCTTCTTCGGGGTGTCAGAAAACGAAATGAAACAAATTTATAAATATACAGAAGACGTTCTAGGCCATTATCTTCCAAGTCAGTCTAATGTAAGTGTTATATTTCAATGAATTGAATAATACACGCAAAATTCTCAAAACACGTTTCTTACGCATATACACGTCTCTCTCCATTAGGATTAGGCAGAGATCCGGTTCTTTCCACTTGAATTACATACGTATCACCTTTTCACATGTCTTCTAGCGTCTAAATATACTTCATTTCTTTTACACATTCAAACTACAAACAAATATACTTCATTTCTTTGACGAGCTGTTTGGCGCAGGGGTACTAACCCCGCCTTCTGCGCCAGAGGTCCCGGGTTCGATTCCCGGACAAGACAAATATTTGTGTGCATGAACATGTCTATTTGTCTTGGTCTGGGTGTTTAATATGTATATTAAGTATGTATTTACAAAAAAAAAGTATATAAGTATGTTTATCCGTTATCTAGTATCCATAACACAAGTTCTTCATGAAACTTAACGTGGGCTAGATAATTGGTGTAATTGTATGCGAATATTTGTTTACACTCCATTCATTCCTCTTTTAAAATTTGACATGACACACACAATCATTGCACATCTTCAAAACCCATACTTTTACTATCAAAATCTCTTTTTCAGTGTTGGTTATACAAATTATACATGTTATTTATCCATAAAGGAAATTTTTAATCGAATAAGAAGTACTAAACCATTCGTTATTGAAAGTAGGTGGGTGGTGAAATTTTTATCGTCACTAAAACATTTATAGCGAGATAACAGTTGCCTCTTAAACACTTCAAAATTATGCACATGCACTCAGTTTTAAGCGCCTCTTTGTATAGTTGTAACACCACTCGTATCAGATCCTGAGGTTCCAGGTCCCAGTGGGTTGAATTTGGTTTGGTTGGTGGTAGGACTAGTTCTTAGTTCGTCTGGCTACCTACCACCACCTTATCTAAGTCTGTCGCCGTACCTAACAACAATGCTTTCAGCATTGACTTATATATTACTAGGTTTTCAGCATTGTTGTGTTCAGGCAGTTGAGCTAAGAATAGCCAATTCGTCAGTGGATAAGTATTCCGGGATAAACCCGATTCCACCTTCAACTAAATTTATTTGAATATTTATTCAAAAAGGAAAATATGAAAATGAAAACAAAAAAATACCAAATAATAAAACCCCATAATTACAACAGAAACCGTCTTCAAAATATAGTAAGTGCGTTCATTCTACGTTCAGTTTTTTCGTTCCAGCTGGCACTGACTCCAAAAAGTATATTTTGAAGACGGTTTCTGTTGTAATTATGGGGTTTTATTTTTTGTTATTTTTTGTTTTCATTTGCATATTTTCCTTCTTGAAGTCGGTTTTTTTAATTTTTAATTTCTGAATTATTCTTTTTTTGTGTTAGATAAGCTCAGTAATATTTACGATGTTCATCCTGATGAGCATTATTGCTAAGGAATCGTATCGCACCCGTGATATACTTAGTATTTAATAGTTTCGATGAACATGTGTGGTCTTCATCATCAGTTCTACTATACCAAATGGTGCTTTATGGAATGAGGTTCTTAAGAAAACACCGAAATCGATGTAGGTGTGAGTACAACATTTAAAGTTCCCTTGATTTCTCCAGGATCCCCTCATCAGATCCTGTGTTGACGACAATCGGACCAACTTTTTTTTATTCTTTTAACATTTAACAATTTATTTTACAATATTATTAATCTAAATAACACTTAGAAACCACAAAGGTTCATAATGAGTGATTCTTTCAGAGATTACACAAAAAAAAACAATGCCAACTGAAAAACAAAACTATTATTGAGAACTTAAGTTACTTAAATAACTTTAGTTTCATTTTTATATTTTTTGCGTTAATGGTATCTCGTAAGATTGGAGGTAGTTCGTTAACTAGCCTAGGAACGAGGTAAGCAGTTTTTCGCTTTCCGTAGTAATTGTTAACACGCGTCGCACTCACACAGACCCGTTTTCGAGCAATAGCACGCGTGTATACAGGGAGGCTGACCAATTTACTATAGCTGTCGTTAAAAAAGATTTTTCAGTAACATGTATTTAATTTGTGCTTGTAAGTACACCCTTTCAAACAAAAAGAATCATTCAAATCGGTTTATAAATGACCGAGTATTAAGATATTTAGTGTTTGATAGTTCCGATGATGGTCATGATGATGAGGTCATGTCACAAGAGATGAAATAGGGAAGTGGGCAAAGAAGACCACCGAATGGATCCCCAGACCAAACACTTTTCGCAAGCGTGGACGACAGCTGAAAAGATGGTCGGATGATATAAGAAGGGTAGCTGGCCCACTGTGGCTGAGGTTGGCCAGGGATAGATCGGGGTGGAAAAGGCTGGAGGAGGCCTATGTGTCTGCAGGACACGCTGAATTATAAATGAAAAAAATGTTATTGGTGTGTTTTTTATGTATACTTCAGCAATAAAGGCTTTTGTATTTTGTATTTTGTAGTTCCGATGACCACGTGTGGTCTTCATCGTCCGTTCCACTCCACCAAATGTGCTTTATGGAAGCAACTGCACGAGTTGCTTTAGAGAACACCGAAAGCGATGTAGGTGTGCATATGATATTTGAAGAGTTCCCTGGATTTCTCCAGGATCCCATCATCAGATCCTGTCTTGACGACAATGGGACCAACTTGAAAGTAGCCTTTCGAACAAAAAAAAGAATTAAAAACCAAATCGGTTAAATGACCGAGTACTGAGGTAACAAACATTAACAAAAAAATACACACAAATTGATAACCTCCTCCTTTTTTTAAGTCGGTTAAAAACTAAGAAAATCCAGTCATCGACGTAATATTGATGTCCATTTATAGCTAGCTGGCCTTCTCCGCCTGCAATCAACTCGAACTAGCTTTGACATAAGAGACTCAACTTCAGACAATATTACAGAATATTATGCAACCTAGTCGAAATATGCAACATGCGAGACGTTGTGAATAAATCAAGTAAAAAAGTTAGTCGTTAGAAACTATTTACCGTATCTCTTATTTGATAGAATCAGGCGTTACTTGGCGGAAATTTTAATAGAAAACGAAAAAATATTTAGCTTATGATAAATTAGATAAAACAGAAAAATATTGGAAAAATCAAGTCGGCCACAAGTGAATTCTCAGATGGGACTCAGAAGTAACTTGTGGCCGAGTTGACTTTTTCCATTATATCTCTATTTAAAATTTATCATGAGTATAAAAATAGCATTGAAAAAAATCATAACATATAAGCTGATTTCTTAAAGAAATTAAACCAGATATTTTTCGGTCGGCTTAATTGTCATTTTCCTGACAATTAAGCCGACCGAAAAATATCTGGTTTCATTTCTTGAGGAATTAAGCTAGATATGTTATGATTTCCAATGCAGAAGTGAACGAAAATTATTGTAAAAATAGCTAAAAAAAAAAGATAACGCTGAAAGAAAGAAAATTCAACCAGCTCTGTCGCCAATGTTCTTATTTTAATGAGTCAAGACGTTGTAATTATTTGCATTGTTACGTTATAATAACATGTTCATGAACGAATGTGACGATGCTCTATTTTATTAATTATGTTTGAATAAGTTTCAAAGAAAACCATCGATTGCAGGGCCCCATACGTCCTAATAAAAGGGAAAATCGTAGTGCAACTGTTAAACTTGAAGGAAACACACAAAAGGTGTTAATTACTCGTATATTTGTGCTGAACTATAAACTTTTTAATGGATAAAAAACATTAGCTCCTGAAATATTAACGTAAATGTTTAGAGTAGCTAACTAATGGAAGCGAGTGCCGGTAATGTCACAGATTATGTAATGGAAAGTTGTTGCTAAATTAACTAATAGCAGAAGTTATTAACTGTGAAAATAGGCGGAAATCAATGTTAGCTATGAACGGTAGGCATGTAACGCATTTTAGTTTTAATATTATGTAATTGCATAACTTCTATGGACACTCCCAATTGTCAATTATGATAAGTTTAGTTTACATGTAACATGCAACGCATCAATTCTCATAGCACCTTGGTCAATCATTTTCATCAATTGGTAAATCTACTCTGGAACCTGGAAGTATTTTAACAAACTCCATACTGGCAGGTGCGGAGTGGACCGAAGAAATTGGGGATTCTCTAGCAATGACAAATGCTCTTTCGGGGCAACCTAAACAGAGCAGCACATGCTCTTCTGCCCAAACTTCCCCTGCGTACAAAATCGCTTATTGCGGGTAAAGTACTTTTTCACCTCACAAGCTCTGTAAAGGAGGTTTTGTCAATCAGTTTAGGCGTAGAAAATCGCTTTTTGCGGCCTAGCGCGGCAAAGTACTTTTTTAATTTAATACCTACAAATGTCATAATGCGTTCCGAATCGCACTATTGACTTTTTTGTTACATTTTATTCTTATTTTAAAGCTTTAAATTAATTATAATACTCCGTTTTGGTTTTATTATATTATTTTAGTTCATTGAATCATAAAATCAATAACAATAAGATTAAACTATTTGTTATAAGAATTTTATATTAGGCTGGGTGAGATTTCACAACCTATAATTGGATTTCGGACTATGACATAAATATTTATTTTTAAATTGTCTTTGTCTTGTACCTCATGTCAGTGTCAACATTTACGGAATCGTTTTTATTCTTTTTAATAAGTAACAATATATTCCTACTTTAAATAACGGTGAATTAACTATAATACTCATTTTTTTATTATTTTAGTTTTTTATATCATTAAAACAACGAGATTAAGGTATATTTAGATTAAACTTTATGTTTAAAGAATTTTTTACTGGAAGTTGACCGCGGAAACAACCATAAAATGTTCCTCGCTGTTGTGAGGTGAAAAATTGTGTGTTGCGCTCGGCAGAAAAGTTTTAGCGTCTTGTACCTTTGAAATCCTTGCTTCGCTCAGGTTTCAATAGAGGTAACTCACTGCTAATAACTAACTTTCCAGTCTTGCGTAACAAATAACTATTCTTTCGAATGCGATGATCACAGATTTAATGCTCGGTGGCGATGATATTATTTCACACATTGAAGAAACGACGCGGGCCAACAGCATGCAAAGAAGAATATGCTAGAAAATTTCGAGTATAGTTGCATTGGAACGGATTCCTAAGGGTGCGGGTTCGAGTCCCCCGTCTGAGCGACATGAGTCCAGTGGTTTTGTTTCTAGTATTATTTTCCGTATTATTAAGTTTTTGTTTGTCCATCTTTGATCCTTACTATAGATGTATATGATCGCAGCTGTTGTGGGGATAGCACCCACGACCCCTGGCGTAGTAGGTAGACTTATTATCCACCACCGCGCCACCTGTGTGACGTCTGACTTAGATAAGATTATAGTGGTAGCTAGCCAGGCGGACTTACACCAAATCCTACCACCAACCAAATCTGTATACAAACATATACTTAACCTATTTAATCTCACGCTTTATTGAAATTCGCAAGACATTTTAATCACTTTTACAAACATTTCGCCATATTCTAACATAAGAAAATGTCGCCATATCGGGTCGCTCATAAAGCGAGTTAACGCGTTTTTTACGAGCGATGTTATCTCTAACTCGTAAAAAATCTCTTCAGCTCGTAATTCTAATTTAGGCAACCCGTTTTAACAACATCAAACTACTTTTAAGCGGATCCCGGCGCTTAAATAAGTATATATATATACATAAATAATTGGATACAATTACAATTAATTAATTATTTTTAATTTATAAGGCTGAAAATGGAACCGAGCCTCTCCCGCAATCCTCAATCACTGAGGAACTGACTATCTTATCTCTAACTGACACAAAAATGCTGAAAACATTGTTGTTATAACATTTTCCGAACTCATTCAAGCCGAATGTCACAAAACATTCTACTTTGACACCATAGAGCAACGCAACTACCGTGCTACCACAGTTGGTCAATCTTTACTACCAAATCTAGTTTTTATTGGTTTATTGGCTTAGTTCTTAAAAAAAACATAACGTTGTTTATTTAAAAAACATAGAAAGTGCATTTATTGAGACATAATACAGTATTTCGGTATGATGAAACAACTAATTCTAAAAGACTTAACAATCTTGTTGTGATAGTTTACACAACAATCTAGATAGATAATTTTTACCTCCTAATTCCTAATTTTTATCCAAACAATAAAAATTTAATTATGTTTATCCTAAAATTTCTAATTTTAAAAAAGTGTAGGTCATCGACCTCGACTACAGAATGGGGTCACAAGAAAAGCAAATTATTAATTCACAAGAACCACTTCCCCTCTCAGCTAAAAGGAAACTGTAAAAATAACATCGTGCCTACCGCCAGTGCGCTTTAATGTGGTACGACTTCCATACAAACAAACATTACACAATTATTGGTTCATCATACCTTAATAATTCATAAATATATGCGCAACTAACTCGTTTCAGTTATTTGTTTGCGCGAAATAATAAAAAAAAATTACATTCATACATAAAACACGAATATACTAACATTTTATAATTTCCAAAATTCTACGTATGTGTGTGTGTGACCCATCGCATTTATATAGCTAATGTATGAAAGTACATATTTTTTATAATTTCGCGCAAACAAATAACTGAAACGAGTTAGTTGCACATGTATTTATGAAATATTAATGTATGATGAACCAATTAATGTGCAATGTTTGTTTGTATGGAAGTCGTACCACCTTAAGTCGGTAATACTTATACCCATCTTATTCATGATTGTTTCAACAAGTTTGAAGGAATAAAGAAAATTAAAAAATCTCACAAATACTTTACGGGCTTGACCTTGCAACAATATAGGCCTTTCTCGCACTGTGATGTCTCGAGTTTTCTGAAGCCACAAGGTACGGCGTAAGGGTATACCCGCCTTCTGCGCCAGAGGTACCAGGTTCGATCCCCGGACAAGACACATATTTGTTTGCATGAACATGTCTGTTTGTCTTTGTCTGGGTGTTTAATATGTATACCTATTTTATGTATGTAGGTACATATTTACAAAAAAAGAACTATAAGTATGTTTATCCGTTATCTAGTATCCATAACACAAGTTCTTCATGAAATGGCTAGATGATTGGTGTGTTTGTATAAAGAAAAAAAAACCATTTAGCATTTGAAATAACTGAAACATTTCTTGAGTTCCTTGAATATTTTATTTAATTTAGTTGTTGGAAACTATATTGACCTAGTTTTCTCTATTGATCACTAAAATCAGAGAGTTCGTCATTTTCGCACGTCAAACATCCAACTCATAAAATAAATTTACATAAATCTATACAATGTATTCTCATACTGTTTGAAATTTCTTTGCTGGCAAGTTTATTCCTAAATCCAAATATTGATATCCTTACTACATTTATAGCATCATTTCGTAACTTCACCTTAGCTAAACCTTGACACATTTGATGAATGTCTTCAGTTTCTTAGAATTGAAAGTGGGTACATGTATCCGCAGTCTGTGGTTGTTACATACGTTCTCGGAAGTTAGCATGGCCGCTTGTGAGACCGTGACCTTAAAGGGCTTTCACTACGTTCTGAGAAAGATTTAGATGTCTCGCACCATCATTTTTTTAAACGGTAAATTATAGTTATTTGTACAGGTAAATTACTACCTACCTACCTTCCGCCAATATCAGATAGACTAAGAGCTAGCGCAGACGACGGACAACGGAGGACTTTTTGTCCGCGACACGCCTTTATTGTTAACCAAATAAGATTCAACTTAGACCGCGTATATCCGCGAAAAGTACGCGATAGTCCTCGTTATTTATTCAACTTTATGTTCTTAGTAATAAGGTCGTGTCGCGGACAAAAAGTCCTTCAATGTCCGTCGTCTGCGCAGGCCATAAGTTTTATTTAAGACTAGCGGCCGGCCGCGGTTTCGCCCACGTTTAGTTTTAGTTTACGTCCCGTGGCAATATCGGGTTGCTCTCTGTCTTTTCAACTAACTCCATGCCAAAAATCAAGTCGATTGGTGGCGTAAAGGAAGGGCAAACAAACATACTTTCGTATTTATAATTTTAGTTAGGATATAACTGTGGAAGAGAAGTCAGAGAGACTGTGATATAACTGCGAGCTATAAAGTAATAAAAACCATTTATATTATACTAACAATATCGTTCTTTTGATATCCTACAAATAGATGTTAGTTTGTTTGTTTGTTACTCTTTCACACAAAAACTAATGAACCGATTTATATGAAATTTGGCACGCAGATAGAAAATAGCCTGGATTAAAACATAGGCTACATTTTAACCCGATCTTCCCACGCAGGTGAAACCGCGGGCGTCCGCTACTTATAACATCAAATCAGGTATTGTTTGTAACTCGCCTTCAAGTTAGAGTGTCACTTTTGATTTAGAAGCTTGATACTCGTATGTAGAGATTATTCCGAGCGTCTAGAGGTTTTAGTTTTTCCTAGTAAATTATACAATAACTCAACAATAATCTTTTGGTATTCGTTTCTCTTTATACTCCACTAAATGTTACCTAACTATATCTAAGATCTTTAAAAAGAAAAATATTGGAATAAATCAACTCGCCACAAGTTAATTCTCAGTAGGAATCGAGCCCACGACCTTTGAGAATCCGGCTCACTGCTCTAACCACTGAGCTACCGAGACTTCAGTCGTTAGAGCAGGTGGACCGAATTCGGGATAAAAATAGCATTGAAAAATCATAAGTTACCTAACTACTCAAAACTAAGATACTACATTCAAAATAGAAATTTCAAAATCTTACCTAAAAACATTTAATAAGTCGTAATTTAAGCACATCTTAAGTTTCTTCGCGTACTCATAATTGAAATAAAACAACCATTGCAGAATATTTACCGGAAATATATATTTGGTACTATAATTTTTCGGTTTATTTGCGGTTCTTTGCTTTCTCGACGTTTCAGCACCTTTTCAGTTGCCGCGGCCATTCAGTCAACCCGTGACCACGGCAACTGAAAGGTGCCGAAACGTCTAGAAACCAAAAAAATATAGTACAAAATATATATTTCGGGTAAATACATCGCACTAAATACTCCGCAAAAGTTGTTTTCTTCAAAGACGTAATTTCTCTAGATATTTCGAGGTTTGCGTGTTTACTCGTAGTACTAGTATAGCGGACGCCTATCATGTCACATGAACAGTAAGCACACAGTAAAAACATAACCTTACCAGTACCTCAATTTATAGGTATATTGTAAATTAAACGCTCCGTTGGAATGTAAGTAGCAGTTAACTCTTAAGTTTGTAGCGCTCTGCTACGCATATTTTTTTCTTAGGAAAATAGTAGAATTCAGAATTTAAAAATCATAGAGAAACACACTAGAGTTTTGCTCAGTGTTCATATACATATTCATATTCTTAAGATCGCGTTTTGTTTCAAAAGTAGTTTTTTGTTTTTTTCGGAAAAGTGATGTTAGTAATCTTCTCCTTCGGGGTTGTTGGTCTGTATAGTTGAGTTACTATGTTACCACTTACAAGGAATATGCTGTTGGCACTTTCGACCATGAAGATGATGTGTGCGCCCTTAAGCCTGGCGAGAGCGGCCATGATAGATCGTCGCAATTTGCGAATATCTGCGTTAATGTGAGCATCACTCCACGCAATGGCTAATGATGATCACTTGCGAAACTGTTCGTATCGCCTTTCGAATTAACCAAGATGAGGGCTGCTTGATTTCGAAACATTCTGGGAAAGTTTTTTTTTATGAATTGATAAGGCTGAAGATGGAAGCGAGCCTCTCCCGGAATCCTCAATCATTGAGAAATTGGTTATCTTATCTTTAACTGCTGGAACACTACAATGCTGAAAACATTGTTGTTATGGCGTCAGACTTAGATAAGATGGTGGTAGCTAGCCAGGTGGACTTACAAGTCCTACCACCGACCAAACCGAATACAATATGTACCCCCGCTGGGAATCGAACCCGGGACCCCTGGGTCTGATACCGGAGGTTGTACCACTAGACCACAAAGGCGGTTAAATTAAAGAAGTTTATGTCCCTTAGTTTGTTTTGATGTACACTACGATGTAGTGTTCAATAGAATTTTTCGTTTTATTAATGAAATTGTTGCAGTATTTTAATATAGTAAATTACACCGTGACCCAAAACAAAGTTGAAAAAAAAACTGCTTAAAAAAAGTAATGGCCCTGAAGGCGATAATCGAAAAAAATATGCTGAAGCGAAATAGCAATGAGAAAAAAAAGCGCGCGGGAGCAAGACCGATTTTGCAGATTAGGCAAAAAAAAACTACCCGTATTAAAAAACTACAGCGATTTTAAGAAAATGCTTCTATACGATCCTAAATATTATTGGTGTCCACTTATTAAACCAATTTCCAATAGTGTAAGTAACCCCATTTAAGAATAATCTTGAATTTTCGTATATTTTAGAGGTCTTTTCGAAAAGAAAAAGTGTCGAGACAAAATCATAAAATCGCGTTTTTGAAACTATACGAATCTAGATAAAGGTATGAAGAAATAAATATTTTATTACCAGATTTGTAACAACTGTAACCGTGCTATAGTTTTATATCAAAAAGTCCATACTTTTTCCGAGTAGCGCATGTGTCGTCAACTTCGTCGACTTGTCGAATATGGGCGCGACTTTTCACACGCGAGCGCTGATGCTGTAGCGCTGTCTCGGTGGCATACAGAGTCGAGTATTAACTGACTATGGAACAGGAATCTTATTATTAGGACGATAATCTTGAAGTTGCGTTGTACGAAAACGCTGTCGGCTGTCAAAGGGAAGTTGACAGCGATGCCGACGGCACTTACGCGATAGACCCACTGGTATAGACGCGATTATTTTGAATTTTGCAATTACAATCTTGTCTGTAATCATATGATTACAGACAAGATTGTAATTGCAAAATTCAAAGTAATCCCGTTTTAAAGCTAAATTTTTCATTAATTAGGGCTTGATGCTTTAATTAAGTAAGCCCTGGGTTAAGGCTAATCTGTATTCAGCTCAGGAGAACGATAAAGCCAAAGTGATGTGGAATAAATTTGACGTGTACCTGTTAACAACGAAGCTATTCTGCTATTTTATAGTAAGGAAGCTAAATCTACGAATGTGAAACATGAAAAATTGTTTATTTTATTTCTTTATATATTTAAATCTTTATTGTACAACAAACGAAAAGTTAGGTACAAAAGGCGGACTTAATACTAAAATACCCTACCAGTCAACCTTTAGAGAAACAGAGTTTAATTTCTATTGTACGTAAAAATAGTCACCAAAACAATGTTGTAGAAATCAAACAACTTTTGCGGATTTCGACTGTCAACCCCTGATATGACCACGGCAGCTGAAAAATGTGCAGAAACGTCGGGAACGTAAAAACACAAAAAAAACTCAAAAATATAGGATTAACCAAATATATGATTCTGGTAAATATAGTGCACTTAAAATCCGCAAAAGCTATTTATTTCAATTATGAGTGTGAGAAGAAACTTAAGGTGTGCTTAATTGTTGTAGATTTTTCTAAATTTATCTTTGTCTGACTGATCACTTTTCACAATGTTTTTTCTACTTTGTGTCAAGTGAATAAACAACTCATAGAAACCTAACATGATTTATTTTACTCTAAAGTATGTAGGTACGTAGCTAAAGCACATATAGAAAGTAACAAACTACGACAATGTCAAAGACATATCACCTACCACACTTCCTAATTCACAGACATAAGTAGTACAGTTATGGTAAATTTTAAATAGAAAAATATTGGAAAAAATTAACTCGGCCACAAGTGAATTCTCAGACGGGAATCGAGTTAATTTTT
This sequence comes from Chrysoteuchia culmella, assembly GCA_910589605.1. Taxonomy (NCBI): domain Eukaryota; kingdom Metazoa; phylum Arthropoda; class Insecta; order Lepidoptera; family Crambidae; genus Chrysoteuchia; species Chrysoteuchia culmella. Next base: position 22,191,992 of record OU342651.1, read on the forward strand.
TCCAATATTTTTCTATTTAAAATTTACCATAACTATAAAAATAGCATTGAAAAATGCAAAAATTACAAAATCATAAGTAGTACAATAAATAAAATTGTTTTCACGAGTCAGAGATGGCAACACCATACCATGAAAACCTAAAAAAAACAACGGGTTGCAGTCTGGGAGTGCCGGCAGAAGTAAAAACCGCTTAAAAGAATATAACAAGCAAAATCCACTATTTCTTGACCACAACTTCATAGCTTCAAAGTTTAACTTAAAAGTTGATGAAAACGGAGACCAACTTCACTTGTCAGGTAAATCCATTAAAACTGACCTGGCATCAATACGAAAGTTGGTAGTAATGAGAGATCTTTATATAATGGTTGTTATTAACTAATATAAGTAGGTCTTTCAAGTGTGAGACTTTATGTTATTTGAAATAGGTCAATGGTAAATGGTCTTACGAATTTTCGATCAGGGTCATGTGTCCTGAGGCGACTTTAACATCCCATCCCAAAAATTTTTATCTCTGATGTGCACAACGCCGCTAAAGAAGTTTTCACTTCAAAAATACCTACATCTATATATACCCTTTTACATTTATTTTAACAAAAGCAGTCACTCCCAACACATTCTTTGTGCAATTAGACAATACACGTGAATCCATCGTGTTCGGCGAAAACGGCACTTTCTCTCATTAGCGAGGACGCCGAATTTACTCCGAATTTATTCGGCTTTCGGCAAGATAGTGGACAGTATTTATTGCTACGGTTTCGAACACGCTACACGGGGAATAAATAACGTTTGATAAGCTACGTAAGTGTGCAAGTTTATAAATATCGATTAAAAATTAACCGCCTATGTGGTCTAGTGGTAACAACCACTGGTATCAGACCCAGGGGTCCCGGGTTCGATTCCCAGCGGGGATACAATTTGTATTCGGTTTGGTTAGTGGTAGGACTTGTTCTAAGTCCGTCTGGCTAGCTACCACCATCTTATCTAAGTCTGACGCCATAATAACAATGTTTTCAACATTGTTGTGTTCCGGCAGTTAGAGATAGGATAGCCAGTTCCTCAGTGGTTGAGGATTCCGGGAGAGGCTCGCTTCCATCTTCAGCCTTATCAATACTTAACATCAGGTATGATGAAGGCTAAGACTATCCCCGTCGTATATAAAAAAAGAAGATTGATTAACACTGGTTTCAAGGGCTGAATCTTTGCTTAAAAAAACTGACACTAAAAAGTTTAACAAAAAATGCTTGGGTGTACAAAATATACCAAATTCTGATCTAATAGCTGCATTTTAAAAATACCCTTTTTTTCTTATTGCTTTCATGGGCCTTAATTTACCAGATTTTGTTTTTGTCTTCATAACTGTACCTGTTTCTGAGGAACAGTTTTGGAAGACACATAAAAGAGAAAAGTATCTACCTAATACCTTAATAATACCTTTTATTCCAAAGTACCGTAAATTATGTCTTGTTTTTAAATTTTCCCGGAAACTCAAGTCACTCGGCCACAGGGTCACCATATTTACATATGAACAAAAAAACATTTTCTTCTGTTGTTATGCTCGCGTTACCCAAAATATTGTTATTTTTGTTATCAGCGTTACCTTCGAAAGAATAAAGGAAAACTGGGTCTTTGTAATATTTCGTTGTCCAAATAAGTTACAAGAACATTTTGTTTGTGTACCACAATATGTAATGGTTTAAACAGCTCACAACGTTTTAATAATGTAACACTAGTAAGTTATTATAATAATATAATAATAATAATAATAATTACCAATATGGGCTTCCATATAATAAGGATAAAGTTTTTATAATTCCAATAGTTCTCTCAACGACCGGCATTATTCCTCAACACCTCCATAAGAGTATAAAAAATGTTGATCTGAAACCCAGCACTTACATACAGTTGCAAAAAGCAGCCATACTTAACACTTGCCGAACAGTCCGTAAGTTTCTACAATAAGATGACCACACTCAAACATAAAAATATATATATATATTTCATTTACTTGGCATTGTCCCGTAAATGACATAAAATACCAGCGTACGCTGAGAAAAAGAAACAATAATAATAATAATAAATCATATAATCCTCACCATAATCATTACAATTAACAAAATAAAATTTTTAAGAGTGACCTTTAGTGAACAGATTATGGTGGACTGATACCTAAACTAGGTAATACCTGTGTCTCAGGTTATTAGCCTTCCACCTCGTATGAAGTATACTATTATAGTGTTATATTATGTTTAAGTTTAGAATAACATTACAAAAGTAGAATTAACATTAAAATACTATTTTCATTACAAACAGTGTTTTAGTTTAGTAACTTAATAATACTGCATGAGTAGAACTTTGAATAAGCAGTTTAATTGTTTTATTTAATTTGATCATACACGAGCGGTTACTAAAACTTATATTATATATATTTTTTTTTAATTCACGACGAGGAGACTCTTAGCCTTCATCATACCTGATGTTAAGTATTGATAAAGCTGAAGTTGGAAGCGAGCGTCTCCCGGAATCCTCAACCACTGAGGAACTGGCTATCTTATCTCCAACTGCCGGAACACAACAATGCTGAAAACATTGTTGTTATGGCGTCAAACTTAGACAAGATGGTGGTAGCTAGCCAGGCGGACTCACAATAAGTCCTAACACCAACCAAACCGAATACAATATATACCCCAGCTGGGAATCGAACCCGGGACCATTGGGTCTGATACCGGTGGTTGTTACCACTAGACCACAGAGGCGGTTAATTATAAGCTTATTTGGTACTTTAACTTAGAGACGCCACTTGAAAACATTTTCAGGCTGCGACATATACATAATACTTATTATTGCTAACTCAATTTGTGCATTTTATTTTAGGCTCTTCATATTTCAGCACTTCGGCAGGCCAAAATATGTCACCAATCTTCGAATCGATTGTCCATTATCGCTCCAGCACCTTCGATAAACATCTACCAATGCATTTTTCCATTGTCCTTTATTCGCAACCTAAATAATGCAACCAATTTAAATACGCCACTATTTCAACTATTCTATACCGAACTGAACTTTATGGTGGTATAAAATAAGAGTTATAGAAGTTTTTCCAGGTGTGCGTGTTGATTAACCACAGCATCCTTTGTGCTGGCTCTGGTCATAACGGTACTTCTGGTTTGGATGACTATGGATGCCTTTGTTACATTTGCTGTTGAGTAATTTCATGATGCGATGACCAATTTTGGCTTTAGGAATTCCGTAAACTGTACTGTACGGTACTTTAATTTGGAAGTAGGCAAATTGGGTTTTTTTTTAAGAAAAGTGAAGTTAAGGTGGACTAAGTTGCGATTTGTAGGGCTCTGTAATATCGCATTTTAAATGCCTGTGTAATCTTTCCTCAAGTCCTCTCAGATATTTTCAGTATCGAAGAATGTGTGTTTTCGCGAACAAAGAAACTCAAAATTGCTTCTACGAAAAAGGTAAGGTGTATTTTTTATTAGTTTGGATTACAATTAAGGTTTTTGTCCTAATAATATTAATTTCTTCTTCTACTCATCGCGCATTGAACGTCCGCGTATCCTCAAACAACACGATAGAGGTTATGGTAAATTTTTAAATAGAAAAATATTGGAAAAAATTAATTCGGCCACAAGTGAATTCTCCGACGGGAATCGAACCCGCGACCTTTGGAAATCCGGTCCAATGCTCTATTATATCCATATTTTGCCAATATTTTTTGATAATAACACGCGTGAGTATTGGCAATATAAAACTTTTATAAAGGAGAAACATTTGGCAAATTACGTAAGCAGTTTTTTTTTCATAATGACATAGTTAGCTTTTGCTAAAAACTCGTAACCTTATATTATCTTTTGTTGTTGTCGTAGTTGTAAATCGGACTTTAATTTAAATATGTTTAATGATCTAATCATTGAAACTAACCTATTATGTCGTAACTTATTATAAAGCTGACATCTTCTTCAAACTTCACAAGCCCGTTCCTCCTGCCAGTTAAATAATGGGTGATATACCTAAATACCTACATACGAAAAGATTCATACCTCGTACCTATGCAAATGCAAAAGCGCTTAGATTCCGCTTTGCAATATTTATTTTTAGTGAATTAAAAAAAAACTTTAAACTCAGTATCTATATACTTAATTCAGGTTCGCAAAATTTGTGACGACTCGATAAGGACTTTGGCGCGTAGTACGCGGCCGAATAAGGTATCAAATTAAAGGTACTTGAGTCTATTTGTTCCGAAAACTATAAAATATTCAAAATGTTAAACGTGATGATCACAAACTGCAATTAAAGATTTTCGCATAATTTGGAATTTTTCGTCGATCGACGAACCCGAGTATCGGGTTGTAACCGCCCGTAGTGTTCTTTGAATTTGCGCACAGTTTATAAAACCTCTAATATTAACTAATATTTTACCAAATTGTCATCAAATTTTCGCCACCAAAAATAGCGTACGTCCTTATCTCACTTCTAATCTATCTCTATTCCAAAATTTATCAGAAATTGATCAGTACAGTGGCTTGAAAGGTAAAATAGAGTTAGAGTTGCATTAATAACATTCGTACAGATAAAGAAGTTTATTAAACCCAGATGCCCGTCAACGCCCAGCACCAAAACCATGGTGACGTAAAGAGTTAAAAGTTTCCTCGTTAACAGACAGAAAAGTTGCCGCCATTTTAACTAAGCTTCTGAACAAACGGTTTAACTCTGTAACTGAAACTAATTGTCGCCTCATAGCTTTTGCTTTAGTTTTAGGAGACTCGATGTTTGAATTGTATTGGTCGCGTTACCGACAATATGTATAATCCAGGTGTTTTTTTTTAAATGTCTCAGTAAGGTTTTCAATTCCGGGTGCGGAAATGCATGAAATATTATGAATTTTAGTATCAATTACACTTTATCTAGGTCCAAGTAGGAGGTGCCTATGTCTAAATTCTACTGTTGAATTAATTGAAAACAGAAATTTGAAATGTATATTATTATTTCCTTAGCCCTAATTTATCGAGAGTTCTTCCATTTGAAAAAGGATTGCATTGAATGTTATTAAATAAGAATTCTACATATGTTTTATTAGCACGTTTTTATTGCGTGTTGTTGGTGTAGGTGTAGGTAGCTAGGTGTCGATACGTCGGGAAATTAAAATCGATATTTAATTTCCCGACGTTTCGACACCTTCCCTTTCAGGGGCCATGGTCACGAGATGACGTTTTAATCCGCAAAAGATATTAATGTTTTTTTTTAATTGACAATGGTATTTTATAATAAGAGTACATTTTTATTTAAGTATTTTTGTAGTAAATAAATATCGCAAAAGTTGTTTTATTTCAGAGTAACACATACAAAGATGAAGATCAGCTTTTAAATATCTATATATATATCAATTGAGAGCGGTTTGACTGACAGTCTTTTTAGAGTTCATGTTCAAAACTTTCATTAACCAAAAAAGTTAAAGGATAAAAGAAATTGCATAACTGTAAAAATTCAGGTGTTCTGTGCGAAGCTGTTCAATAGAGTAATTAGGTATCTAACAAGTTTGAAGAAATCACGTTTGAGAAGAGAAAGTTTTCTAGTCTTGTTATAATCGATAATATGGTAGGTAAATAAAATAACAACTTTGGGAAATAAAACGGTAAAATCTATTTACAAACTTTTTAAATAGTTTTCGGCCCGAAGAAAATACTAACCTAACCAAGATTATATTTGAAAATAATATTCTTAAAACTCGTTTAACCTTAACTAAAACCGCTTAACTTAGTAAGTATAAAAGTCTTCGGCATCCACAAAACTTTATCGCTGAACTTCAAAAAGATTCTCATAAAGTTTAACCGGTCCCAATTCCCATATCGAGCTATCGAATCGAAAGTTACGTTAAAAGTGCAAAAGCCATCGAAAGGTCAAAATAGAAATTTGCATCATTCGAACCGATCTCACGAAGTACAAGTCCCAAATTCTTAACGACACCTATATAACTATTCATAATAATGTAGACACCCTAAATGCATTGGAACTGGCTTTGCGTTTAAGTATGCGAGTGCATACATTCACATGAATTTTGGCGTTTTTGCTACACACAGTTGTGATTGTGAGTGTGTGCGTGTGGCCACTCATGCGCATCACGCACACATGTGCAAGAAGGGCAAAGGGAAATTTTGGCAATTATTTGTGCGTTACAGACGTTCGACCAGAAATGGTGCGATTTTGTAATATTGTATTGTAATACCACTTGGATACAAATCCTTCCATGGTTTAAAGCAAAACAAAAAAAATGAACTGCTGACTTTCACATTTCGATAAATAAAATTAGTAATAGAAAGAAAGAATTATCAAAGATTAATGCTGGTATAGATTCATTAGATTTTTTTCGTCAGTTAAGTATTTTTTAATACGACTTTTTCTACTACAGACATAACTTTTTTTTTGCCTTGGGCGCATTCTCGATATAGGTAAAAGACAAATTAGATAAATTCAACGGTTGCTTTAACTAAATACATACTAATTAACTGCAATGCAGTAGACAAAGAACCACCATAACTATAATAAATTTGTGTATTCTATCTATTGGAAAAGGTGCAAACTGTTGGAAAAGTCGCACATGTTTCACCCGTGCAGTCTTAACTGCATCATTGCCGATAGCCGTGTGCCCACCATTGAAGAGTGTCCGTTTTGTGTGTGTTTGTGAGTGTGCGTGTGTGTATGTGTGTGTGTGTGTGTGTGTGTCTGTGTGTCAGCCAGGCGACCATTACTTGTAAGCACTAGAGTATAGGAAGGTAGCAATGTTGCCGAGAAATGCAAGCCGGGGCTTATTTTAAACTTTTTCGTTGGTCGATTCGCGGTTCCATTCTTTGTTTTGAGAAAGTATTCTTTAGCCTCTTTTTGATGCACTTCTTAGGTAGAATATTGCGTCATTACTTCGATTTTTGATGACAATATAACTATATCAGACATTAATTAGTTATTTTCAATATAGAAGATTTTCTCTTAGGTATGTCAATGTTTCTAGTTTTTTTTACTGATACATATTAAGGTCCAGTTTGACCACCGATAGATAATTTGACGTTATATTTGGCTTAATATTTTAAACTGTAACAACACAGCTGACATGGAGCAGACACAAATGTTAATCCTGAATGTTAGTCCCGAGCGGAGATCGAACCCCCTGATCTCAACCACTGTGCCATCCGGCTCATTATTTATCTATGAGCAAAATTAGTTATCATATCAATCCATAAACACTTTAAAAGTGATCTGACGCATAAAATTCATTCTCAATTGTTTTACAGCCAAGTTATAAAATTGTACTTATAAATGTCGTCCATTTATTACGCCAATAAAACTTTTATATTTACTTAAGTTTTTTTACGACTTACTAAGTTACGTAAAGAGTTTGAAGAGTTTAATGGTAGAATCTATATTTTTACAAAGTTGAAGTCAAGTTATTCATTTACCACAAGAACCGGACAAACTAATATCGAACCTACGACTCCTAGCTCAATAGAAGTCTTCGTTGCCACTGTTCCATTATTTTTTATCCATGAATAGCACAATATAGCACGATTATTATTGATGTTTTTATTATCCTATTCTACTTTGGGTGGATTGCAACGTCTAACTCTAACCATAACTTGAACCGTGGAAAAATGTATAGGATTTGACAGCTTTGACATTAAAAATCTGTTAAAGTTAGCTGGTGTAATAGCTCAGCCTTAATATTATAAATGCCAAAGTTTTCTGTGGATGTTTGATACTCTTTCACGAAAAAACTACTGAAGGGATTTGGATGAAATTTAGCACACATGGTATCTCACGGGTGCGATACAATTACTTCATTATAGTTCCTAAGCAATTTAGATATGCTCCTCACGATGTACATGGTGAAAAGTGCTGGTATTATCTCACACGAAACATTGAAAAATAAAAAAGAATTTAAAAAAATTCAAAACCGACTTCAATACTAAATAATGTAAACGAAAACCAAATAATAACAAATTGAATAGAATAGAATGGACTAGAAACCATTTATTAACAACACACACAAAACACAGAAATACAGTCAGACAAGTAGGTACATAAATTAAGACAGAAAAACAAGAAATATATTAGGTACAACAAAACAAAATGTGTGCCGCTAATAGGCCCTGTCTCAGCAAAATTACCTTCTGGGTCATTCGTTGATGGTCAGAATAACCCAGAAGCACTGATATTCTGACTGATCAAATAAATGAAACCCCGTAATTACAACAGAAACCGTCTTCAAAATATACTTTTTGGGGTCAGTGCCAGAAAAGAAATTAAAAAAGGTTTTTTTTTTTTTTTACAACAAGATGTTGCCGAGAAACAATAGTACCTAACATATTGCTTGACTTTAGCCAGTCCATTTCCTGCAAGTTTTTTAATATGCCCTGTCCGTCGATAGGCTTTTACTATCTGCACTGGAAAGATAGCAGCAGGCACATTCTGTTTTTTTTTCAGTCCAGCACGGGAGATGCGATACAGTGGTGGTCACATACTTGCCGACACTTGCCGATTTTCATACAATCGAGGTAACTTTGGAGCCTTAGTTCTCTGCCAAGGATTGACCGAGCTGTGATCTGATAATGGCTATACAGGGAGTGAATGGGGGATCCAGATTGCTATACATACATACATACCCAACTGGTCTAAACAACATTCTAAAAGATGTAGGGATTAGAGTTTTCAGTTTCAGGAATTCCATACATTTTGTGCTATTTTCGCGTTTTTTAAACATATCCATACATCTCTTAGAATTTTGATCAGATCAGTTGGGTGTGTCCCAGCAATTTGGATGTCCTCCATTCACTCCCTGGATGGCCATTATCAGATCACAGGTCGATCAATCCTTGGTAGAGAACCAAGGCTCCAAAGTTACCTCGACTGTATGAAAATCGACTAGAGTCGTTAATTATTTGACCACCACTGTATGTAGTGGTGGTACTGGCGGTGGTATACCTACGTATAAAGTTGATCCCCCTAGACGCTCATGCCGTGTTTACGCATTCTCAAACGTTATTACTAGACGATAAATTGCACGCACGAGGGACAGACGTCACTAACGACCCAACCAGATTTATAACCGAACCATTATTTCGATCAAGATGTGTAGTTATACAACGACTTTGGCGTAGTGATTAAACCGTTCAAAGGAAAGGCTGCCGATCTTCTCGTCCTTAGATCGATTCCTATACACAACACACTACATATTTAATTTTATGATTTTATAGTTTTTGCATTTTCAATTCATTCTATTTTTAGGGTTCCGTAGCTAATAGCAAAAACGGAACCTACCGAATAGTGGTCGTCTGGTCTGTCTGTCTGTCTGTCCGTATGTCACACCCACTTTATTCCAAAACTATTAGGATTACACAGTTGAAACTTTGTAGGTACCTAGATGTATTCGGTAAATCGCTTTACAATTTTCACACAGAAATAAAAGATTAAGGGACATACATACATGAAATTAAAACTAAATAAAAAAACATTAAACCTGTACGTGAGGGGTGTCTTTAGATAGGATATTAAAAATAAAATTGCGGTTTCAAAGACGATTTTTTTCTCAAAGTCAACCGTTTGGAAGATGTACACTTCCTCTCAATTTATCTTTTGTCTTACCTTTTATCTTTAAAATGTGTGTTACATTTAAAATAATGAAAAATATTTAAAAAATATATTAAGCTGTAAATCTTAATAATATCTTTCAACGTCTTGAAGCTTGGTCTGAACGAATTATAGTTAGCAGTTGTTAGCTTTTTAATTTATACAAACACTATGAAACTCAAAGTAATTTTTGCAGACGAAAAATTTTACTGGTATTTTGACTACGGAACCCTATACTGCGCGTGGCCCGACACGCTTATCCGATTTTTTTAACTTAGGTATGTTTTTTTTTTTTAATAGAAATATTTAAAAAAATGTCGATTTTGCCCCAGGTTATTCTCAGACAGGACTCGAACCTGCGACCTTTGGGTATCCGGCTCTAGCCACTGAGGCTCGGTAGCTCTAGCTAGCTACCTATCTACCTACCTCTAGCTAGGTAGATTTTCTCCATTTTTTTATATTAGAATAATCATACACATACTGTATACGACGATTTGGTCTTGGTGTTTCTTAAGTATTTACAATAAGTATATAAGTATTTTTTTTTTCATTCTCGTTTGTTTGTTGTTTTTGTTTTGTTTACGTTTGTAACATCTTTTTTTTCTGCTGTTTTACCCTTTGTTTTTCTTTTCTATATTTTTATTTTTGTGTTGTTGGCAAGGCAAAGGGACCCAGGACTGTGCTGCCTTTGCAATATATATTTTTTCTTTTTTCTTTCTTGTATTACTGGTAATAATTTTGTGTTGATAGTGTTTACTTCTTTGTGTTTATAATTTTCATCAGCATATGTACATTTATTTTTGTTTGTTAAATTTATTTTTTCGCAGTTGTCACCGAATAGGCTCCTCCAGAATACCAGCGTCTCAGTGGCGTGCTCCGTATGTCACTGTGATATTGCTGAGGATGGGGCCTAGTTGGCCGCGCACTTTTTTTTATGTATGTTACTTTTTTTTACCTCTGGGTCTCTTGCACATGGAACTAACTCTTGGGTTGGGTTAACCCAGCGCTAACCCAGCTTGGCCCAAGTGGCTCAAAGTTAGTTTTAAGTTAGCTTTATGTTTAGTAGTAATTCACTTTTTTTTATAATTAATTTTTTTATGTTTATTTTTTTTTGTTGTGGGTGTGCCAATAAATAGTTTTTCTTTCTTGCTTTCTTTCTTTCTATTTATAATCCATTTTATAATACCTAACCTACCCATACAGTAGCAGAAATCAAACAAAAAGCGTAGTTTTATAACGACGTCTTATCTGTTATTTTCGCATCACTTTGTAATAAAACCAAAATATCAGATGCCATATACAAAACACTGTACAGTCAATAACAGCTCGGGCTCTAACCTTTGACCTTGAGAGCGCCCTTATGTCACTCGTATTAGTGGTGGTTTTTGAAGTGCAAGTTTAAAGCCAGACGCGGTGCTCACTGTACATACGTACAAGTAAAAAGAGGATTTGTCGAAATCGGTTATGCCCAGGCGCATAGGTCAAAGGCACTCGCGCTGACTCGGTCACTCATTCATGTTAGAGGGAGAGAGACGGATTGAAAAATTCGGCTTCGGTTGCTATAAAAATAAAGCATTGCGCTTTTCATAGTGAAACTTTTCTTGAAAGTATTTTAAGTACAATCTAAGAACTTCCCGGTTGACCAGTAGATTTTTTATGGAAAATGTTTACTCGGAATGAACCTATGTTATATCCTATGTTATAACTTTTAAAAATATACTAGAAAAAAACAACCAGTCTCATGTCGCCCTGACGGGATGACACTGGTTGTTTTTTTCTAGTATATTTTCTTGTTTAATATTTATCACATAAAAATACTTTTTTTTTAGACATAGGATACTTTTTATCCGGATATTCCCACGGGAACGGGAACACGCGGATGAAACTCGCCGCTAGTATACTAAACGCAAGGAATGGCGTGAGGTTATGTACAGTCACAAGCAATGACAAGTATACACTATACAACCTTATCGCATTGACATACACGGAAAGAAAGCTACCTCTGTCCACAAATGTCATTCAATATTGTAATGTGACAAGGTTGCTTAGTGTTTTTATGTCACTGTACGTGGCTGTAAAGGGCCCCTAGCCAAAGTAACAATTCAAAAACGATAACGACGTTCGAAAAGAATTAAATGTATGGGATTGGCGGATTGGCATAGGCCGTGCTAAATTTCCCGTCTGAGAATTAACTTGTGACCGAGTTAATTTTTTCCAATATTTTTCTATTGAAAATTTACCATAAGTATAAAATAGCATTGAAAAATTACAAAAAAAAAAAAAAAACGATGTTACTTTGTCTACGGGCCCTGTACGTGTGGGATATGTGTAGGACATTCTAAGTCCACCTAGCTACCTACCAACATCTCATCTCTGTTTGCGAATCTCTTTTTGCTCAGTTTTGCTCACAAGGGCACCTGTGCTAGGAGCTCAGGAGACGTATTTTTAAATCATTCGTAATTCTTATGCGAATTAAATTTGCATTCGATATGAAATTCATTTCGACCGACGTCCATTTTGTCGCATTTTTTAGTCACTCAAATAAGTTGTTGCCGTTTTCGTAAAGTCCCTTGACAATATTTCATTTTACGCAGAATATTAAAAACCGGAAGGAACTCTCCATAGATTTTCAAAAACCGATACTGAAACGGACATCAATTTGAAAATGACATTAAGTGCCAAATATCAAACTTTATATCGCTCGAATCAAAAAAGATCAGTGCTCTCTCGTTGCAGATTCGAATACGAATTTGAATTTCAATATACGGTTTTTAGCATTTGCATGCGAATCTTGCGATTCCATATGAGAATAATAGTAATTCGAATGATTCAAAAATACGTCTCCTGAACAAAACTGAATATTCAGCAAGTAATTACTAACTTGTTCGTCTGTCTTTTATTTGAATAATACATGTTAATTAGAGTGCAAACCTCGTGAAATCCCATGATACGAGCTTTTGTGTTTAAATTTTAATAAAACTTTTAACATCTACATGCGTGTAAGTGTAAGCTACTTACCTCAGGAATAGGTAGATCAATGTTCTTACAATTATGTTGTCTAGTAGAAAAATACTGTTTCAAAATCTGTAAGTAAGTTCTCATTAGCTGTTACTTGACAGATAGTCCATACAAAATGCCAATTATACTGGAAAATATCTCCCATTGTGAAACAGGCACTAAAAATGTCATAAGTGCAAAATTGACAATTCATAAATGCTTGAATCAAGCTAAATTGAATAAAGACTTATGATTATTGAATATTTGCATTTATCAATGCTATTTTTATACTTAAGATAAATTTTAAATAGAAAAATATTGGAAATATCAACTCGGCCACAAGTGAGTTCACAGATGGGACCATGGTCCCATCGAAAAATGCAAAAATTAAAAATTATTCGCTGTTTCATCTTAGTCGATCGTTAAACATCTGAAAAGATGTTTCTTTCGAATGCAAGGATATTCCTAGCATTGATGTGACAACGCGCTGGCCTACAGCGTATTAAAAATATAAAAGTATTGGAGAATTTCGACGATGGTCCGCAAGCCTCGGTAGCTCAGTAGTTAAAGCATTGGACCGTAATTCCAAAGGTCGTGGGTCCCATTTGAGAATTCACTTGTGGCCGAGTGGATTTTTCCAATATTTTTTTAATAAAAATTTATCAGATTGATTGTTTATTCTTTCAGTATTAACTACTTTATTAACATTATACCAGTAAGCCCCTGAAACAAATTCAACAGCAACATGTTGCAAACGAGCAACTCTTGTAATATCCAAGGCGTTTACGCGAGCATTATTTTTAAATAGCTGCCGAAACTTCCCAAATGAATGTATTACGTCAGAACCTTCTCATGCCATAAATCATTGTAGATGTTGGGCCAAATTGGAAGTACAAACGAACGTGTTGGTTGGAATTTTTCTCTTGAGTGCCATCACGCACCGATGTGATAAGTGGCTATCCGTATATTATACTCCAAATTCGTGGCTTAACGGCACTTGTTTGACCTTGTTTAAATATTTATACAAATGAGGCTCCATCAAAAAACACTGTCTTCAAATTGCTTGAATTAAAAATTAATTTGTTGTTATTTGATTTCACTTCCAGGATTAGTCATAAAATAAACAGATGATATTATAATTTTGTAAAGCAACAGTCCGCCAATACATCTGCGTAAATTAAGGGCCATTAGTTTTAGTATTTTCCGTATTTTCCTACAAAAATATGAATTTTACGGTCTCTACTCAAAACGTTAATCAATGTTTGTAAGAAACAGTAGAAAAGCAAGAATTTCAACGTCTTTTGTGTTTTTCTGCAAGTAATAATTCATGTAAGAACAGATTTGGCTACGTACAGATCTGTCTATTATTTATTTATTTTATTTATAGAAGACCAACAGCGTGCTATAATTACAATATTTAGTACAGTAGGAAACAGATTACAGGTCCTCGCTATTTTACAATACAGCCAGCAAGTCAGCGTACATCGTCATAATATAATATTTTATTACTAATTTTATTTTCTATTTCGACTGCAACTTTTTCACTATCAATCTAGCTCAATTTGAGCCAAAACTAATTTCTTTGAACTTTGTTACTAGTCATTAGATTTGTTCATGTTGAAACATTATCTAGCAAGAAATAAAATTTTCGACTTTCATCTCTTTAATTTTAAGAAAAATGGGATTTTTACCCTTGCAAGCATGTTCAAGCATGATGAAAATCTCGTTATTCTTGGTTAATCACAATCAAAACGTTCACAAGCGCAAATGCAAGAGATGGCCCGTATGATTTATCCTCAACTGTATTCCCTTAATGTTAATTCGCCTCTTCATGATTGCCTCTATATTTTCATTCAACTCACGTCTCTTGTATTCCGCTAAAGCAATTTTATCGGAGAATATGAAATGAAACAAAATTGCTTTTCCGAGGTTTTCCCTTTTAATGGTGTTTTTGTCGTGCTGTATTTCTAAAATCAGAGGCTGTGTATAACCCATTAATTAACCTTTTTTAGTGATTGTCATTCCGTTTGTTTGTAGGCGGACAGGTCACCTTACACGATGAAGATCTTTAAGTTATATGATGGCTGTTATATGATGGTGATTAGTCATAATTATTATTATGTATTTTATTTTCACTGAAGGACAGAGTATGTAAGGCAGGCTGATTAAGTATTTGTTGGAAATTAATACTTTTGAATTGTAAAGTACCTACCTCGATCTTTAGTATGTCGACGAAATATGATTCTCATTCGAAAAACTTCAAATATTTGAGAAAAAACATTTAACTTCTCAATTTATTTCAATAAAGTAATTAATATCTCGCTGTAGATAGCGACTTCAGCATTTTCCTAAAAAAGCTGTTTATACAGCAAAACACCTCTGGAAGTCGTAAAGCGCTCAGCCTTTCAGCCAGAATAAGAGACTGCAGGATGAATATTTAGTTTGTAGGTCAAGAAGATGCCTCGCCTCAAGCATTTTTACACGAAAATATGTCATATGAAGTAATATGGTATGCCGTGCCGTTTTCGTAAGTAAACTGAAAGTTTTGCCCTTTTTTTTACGACAAAACTTATAAAGCAACATTCCATCAATGCTCATTTTAGTTACGATATTTTTATAGACAAATTTTGCAAAGATTGACTCGGCCACGAGTTATTCTCAGATAGGACTCTAACCTGCGACCTTTGGGTATCCGACCAACTGCTTTAACTACTGAGCTACCGAGCTGAAGTTTTATATCATAAGTATAAAAATAGCATTAAAAATGTAAAACCTTGAAAAAAATACATTTTAGTTACGTTTATGGAAATAATTATTATTCAGATTTCTCTTGATTATTTTCTTTGTACTTTGTTTGGAATGCTTTATACTCTTTAAACGATAGATATTTAACCGCCTCTGTGGTCTAGTGGTAACAACCACCGGTATCAGACTTAGGAGCCCGGGTCCGATTCCCAGCGGGGGTGCATATTGTATTCGGTTTGGTTGGTGGTAGGACTAGTTGTAAGTCCGCCTGACTAGCTACCACCATCAAATACAAGACAATGGGCTCTTAAAATTCCACGTTTAGTTTTATTAAAATTGTGAATTAGAATTACGATATTAAATAAAATTCAACGCGGCGCCACTTTCGGTGGGGGTACCGCCTTAAAACCCTAAAAGCTTTTCAAAGCCAACTAAAAGACTATTTAATTGAAAAATGTGTATATTCTATTAACGATTATCTAAATTAAGTGACTACTCTTTATTTCCTCTTTTAATTAAATATTAGTATGACGATCAATCCAAATTGTAAACTTCTATCGTTGTTTATTTTTTATTATTTTCTGTTTTATTCTTTGTAACTTAATAAAATAGGCAGCCCTCTCATAAATTGCTGTGTCCGTAAAGGGCGACTAAGTTTTTAAGTTCCTTCTAGATTATAACACCTGTACACACTTAGTTTGCAAAAAAAATTGTATTTGTATTTGTACTTATCTAAGTCTGACGCCATAACAGCAATGTTTTCAGCATTGTTGTGTTCCGCCAGTTTGAGATAAGATAGCCAGATCCCCAGTAGTTGAGGATTCCGGGAGAGGCTCGCTTCCATCTTCAGCCTTATCAATACTTAACATCAGGTATTATGATGGCTAAAACCCTCCCCGTTGTTCATAAAAAAAAAGATATGTATTCTTATGGATAATTTCTGTTACCATGAAATAAACATTGACGATATTGTAGCAATGTGAAATTGTTATAAACTTCACTTATCATTTTAATATAATAATAATAATTGCATACAAACACACCAATTATCTAGCCCACGTTAAGTTTCATGAAGAACTTGTGTTATGGATAAGTACTATAACTAATAACGGAACGGATAAACATTCTTAGATACTTTGTTTTTGTAAAAACATACATAATATACATTATTAACACCCAGATCAAGACAAATAGACATGTTCATGCACACAAATATTTGTCTTATCCGGGGATCGAACCCGGGACCTCTGGCGCAAAATGCGGGTTCAGTACCCCTGCGCCAAACAGGTCGTAAATATGTATACGTTGATCTCATAACTTTAGTTATTTGCATAGTAAATTAATCCAGAACAGATTTCCTAGCTTTGGACTTGTACTGTTTACTATTCTGAGCTTTGACCTACAAATCGTAAAATTAGATACCATTGAGAACGCTTGTTGTTTTATATCAATACTTATTTATGTAATCTACCTAAATATGTCTTCGACAACCAGGAAATAGGTTGTTAATTTGCTTATCCTACTAATATAATCTGTGAATATTATAAATGCGGAAGTATTAGAGCGTTGGACCGGATTTCCAAAGGTCGTGGGTTAGAGTCCCATCTGAGAATTCGCTTGTGGCCGAGTTGATTTTTTCCAATATTTTTCTATTTAAAATTTATTCTAAGTATAAAAATATCATTGGAAAATGCAAAAAGGACGTATTTCAGTTTCTTTGTTTGTTTATTGGTTTGTTTGTTCACGCTAAAACTACTGAACGGATTTGGATGAAATTTGTCACAGAGATAGTAGATAGTCTGGATTAAAACAAAGGATATTTTTTATCTCGATATTCCCACGGGAACGGGAACCACGCGGATGAAACCGCAGGCGGCCCCTAGTATGGCATAAATAACTATCGAAAACTATCGCATGTGTATGATAGAAAAAAACATTTTATTGACCAAAGACACAATACAAACATAACAAAAGTACGAAAATAAAAAAAAACACATTACATCAATGGTCAAATGGTCCTGCCTCAGCTTTGTGTTGCCATGACACGTATATGCAAAAGTATTGAGGATATGAAACTGACAAAGCGATAATTCTCGAAAACGAAAGCCACTTCTTCTTCTTCTTATATTTAATGGCGGTGCCCTTTTGGATTTTGCCAGTATCTAGTTTTTATAAAAATAATAATTATAATAGAAATTGTACGGTAGATAGAGTTAAAATGGAGTCTCACAACACATGTTATTACGAAAAGAACTCGGGTGAAAAAAAGTCACTCGTACTTTAGTTGAATTTATTAATCTGTAGAGTAATTTGACAGCTGCCAATGTCACTTTGTAAAATTAATACTGTTTTTCGTAATGGTTTGCGCAGCTCCAGTTCCAGTTCAGTAATTATTGATTCCATTCCCGTACACAAATTCAATATTATTATTATACCTACATTTTAAGGCCGCATTATTTTTACAAAGTGATATTGACAATCTGTCAAATCACTCTATTGAATTAAAAATCCGACTATAGGGGTACTGCAATCAAATTCCTTTGCTAAGGAATCAGAATCAGTATCAGTTCTAAACTAAGTCTTACTTAATACCACGTTTTTCAGTAACACAATATATCGCTTTAATCATCAGTATGACACCCACTGTAATATACTGTATAGGCAAGACTGTTCGTTGTGGAAATGCTTTGGGGGAGGCCCCAAAAGATTTCCACAACGAACAGTCTTGCGATGCCCACATCCAGCGGCTTTCCGCGACCTTCATCAGTGGCTAAGATCCACCTTATCCTCATCGTCATCAGCCATTTTTTAATGTCCCCACTGCTGGAGCACTGGCCATCCTTTTAGATGTATAAGGAGAATGGGCCATGACCCACCACGCGGGCCCAATGCGGATTGGTGGGTTTTAACGACTGCACAAACAGCCGGGCCAACGGCTTAACGTGCCTTCTGATTCTGAGGCACGTAGGAGCTTCAGATAGTAAATTTTTTGATCACCCATACCGTGATTGCAGGCCGAGCCGCAATCCACTGTGCCACGGGCTCCTAAAATCCATAAATCCTTAAATTACGATGCTATTGTCGACCTGTTTGGCGCAGGAGTTCTAAACCCGCCTTCTGCGCCAGAGTTCCCGGGTTCGATCCCCGGACAAGACAAATATTTGTGTGCATGAACATGGCTATTTGTCTTGTCTGGGTGTTCAATATGTATGTATTTACAAAAATAGTATATTAGTATGTTTATCCGTTATCTAGCATCCATAACACAAGTTCTTCATGAAACTTAACGTGGGCACCTTAAAGATAATTGGTGTGATTGTGTGCAATTATTTATTTATTGATTGCGTAAAAGTATCATCTTTAAATCATTAGTATTTACTTAGTAACTGGTATTTCTCACTGACCTGGCCGTCAGGTTTCTCGCTGCTCTCGGAGACGGAGGAGCCGGTGGGCTTCTTGCAGCAGCCGGGGCACCACCGCCTGCACATACATCTGGAAGTTGGGACACAATGTTATTCATGTTATTAATACCAACAACCTCACTTATAAAATTACTATTGACACTCCGTAAAGCTATTAATCAACCACAAATTACAAAAAATACTTCGCTACCACTTGATAGAAAAATAAGTATACAAAAAATGGCGTCGAATGCATCGAATTGCAGACAGTCAGAACCTTGACAAAAATACATATTCTTTTTTAAAAAGGAATTTTAGTATCTTATCATAAGTTAATGAAAGTCAAAACCACAGAGCTCAGTAAATTTAGAAGCATTTAAGTAGTACTAAAATTTGCGAAAAACTATTCTTTTGTAAAGTTCGCTTACGCCTGGTAGAGTAAGGACAACGACTACTTTTTTGCAAGTTTTTCGTGCTAGCTTCGCTGAAAGAAATTTCACCTCGAAAACGCACGTTGTATTATTAACATATGCGTGATATTATATGACAACTTAAAGAAATTGAAAATCGTTGAAACTGAATGCATGGACTGCTTCTGATTGTAGCCCCAAAGGGCGACACGTGTAGCCAACTGACTATATCTAACTTGTTTCTTAAGTTCTGTGTTTCAAACCGTTTTCATTTATTTATATCGTCAAGCACTTATTTAAAAGTAGCCTTGATGTAAACGATTTCATTTCATTTCATTCAGAAATGTTCAAACTCCACATTAAAATTAGGGAAGCATTATCCAAATTTGAAATGCAAATACACCGCAGTATGTTTAACAATATTTCCAAACAATTTGTCGGAGTAACTTAACGCAAGCCGCGGTCATCCCAGGGGACCAATTTCGGGAACGATCAGTCATAATCGTATTTCAATCGTGTTTCGAATTAAACATTCAGTTCTTTTAACCGACTTCAAAAAAACATAAATACGTACCCTCACGACATAAAAAAAAACCTCCTGGGAGGTTGACACGGCATTAAAAGGAGCAGGTTGACCGACATCACTCTCACTCACAGTCATACCTCAACGACACCTCATTTGGTTGTTTGCATCCAAGATCTTGTCCGGAAACAATAGTAACAGCATAGAACTATATCGAGATAGACGAAAAGAGCGCTTCGAACTGTATCAGAACCTAGCATGTCGAATTTTTCGTACCTACGATGACTTCACGAGCGAGATTTAGAGATGTGGAAAAGTTATTGATGAGCTCTTGCAAGAAAGCACTGCACAATTAACCATTTTCGTTTCTGAGTCACGCGTGTTTTCATGGCAATGGTCTCAAGCGGACTGACTTGGGACTGACTGGGTCGTAAAACTTTGACCGTGGATCAATCTTATCTCACGCAAGGTAGGTGCACTTTTAACGTTCTATTTTAACCGCCTCTGTGGTCTAGTGGTACAACCACCGGTATCAGACCCAGGGGTCCCGGGTTCGATTCCCAGCGGGGGTACATATTGTATTCGGTTTGGTTGGTGGTAGGACTTGTTGTAAGTCCGCCTGGCTAACTACCACCATCTTATCTAAGTCTGACGCCATAACAACTATGTTTTCGGCATTGTTGTGTTCCGGCAGTTAGAGATAAGATAGCCAGTTCCTCAGTGATTGAGGATTCCGGGAGAGGCTCGCTTCCATCTTCAGCCTTATCAATACTTAACATCAGGTATGATGAAGGCTAAGAGTCTCCCCGTCTTTTTAAAAAAAAAAAAAAAAAATCTCGATATAGGTCTGTGAGTAACAGTTTACCAGCCCATCGTCTACATTAGTTTTCGAATACGCCCTAACTGTTGTCCTGATGGCTTTTACTATCTGCACTGGATCGCTAGCAGCTGGCACATTCTGTTTTTTTTTTTATTTCAGTTCAACATGGAAAATATGTAAAGGAGAAAATGCTACAATTGAGACACGATTGAGGAACAATTAAGGCTAAACTTTAGCAGAATCGACCCCCTGGCCACTCGCCAACGACTTTATTCAATTGCCACACTTTCTACATTATAAAAGTTGGCCAAACTACGTTGATTGCCACAACGGAACAATTCTGGCGGAAATTTGGCTTTTTCACTTCGGTCATGAGGAGAATTATTTTAAAATTAGATTGCGTAATTTTAAAACTAGAGAGTTCATTCAGTTTGTGTAGTGGTAAAACAACTTTTGCCCCGGAAAAAACTATTAACAGTGCCGTTTCGGTGGCTGAGGTTTTCACAAATATAAGCCTGAGTCGACTCGTCAAAAAAGGCCTACTTTGAGCTCTTTCTCTTATTTTTCTTGTCTTGGCTGGCACCGACCCTAAAGGCTTATTTTTTGTCAGTTTTTAACGTAGTTTTTTTTTGTGTCTGTAATAATTTGTCAGTTTTTTAACGTAGTTTTTTTTGTGTCTGTAATAAGTTGTTTTGTAAGCTACAGTATTTAATTTTGGTGTAGTCTGCATTGCACTTTTACAATATAGGTAAGTTTATTTTGTCCTGGTTGTCACCGACTCCAAAGAGTATATTTTGAAGATGGTTTTCGTTGTTACTACTGGGTTTATTTTATTTGTAGTTTTTTTTGTTTTCATTGTCCCCTACTTTTTACGTTTTGAAGTCGACTTTAAAATTTTAGTTTTTTTTGTGTTAATAAGTACCTACAGTAGTTTTTCACCAAAAGAGAGGACCATTCATTACTTAGGAACCATAATGAAGGAATCGTATCGCACCCGTGAGATTACACTTAGTATTTAATAGTTTCGAAGACCACGTGTGCTCTACATCGTCCATTTTACTCCACCAAATGTTGCTTTTTGGAAGGAAATGCACGAGTTACTTAAGAAAACGTGTGCCTACAACATTTGAAAACTTCCCCTGATTTCTACAGGATCCCATCATCAGACCCTGTCTTGACGATAATGGGACCAACTTGAAAGTTTTCAAACAAAAAAAGAATTTTCGAATGCGAGTATATTTGTCTCATTGATGAAACGACGGTGGCCAACACCGTAGAAAAGGTGAATATACTAGAGAATTTCAAGGTGTTCTCATAGGTCTCTGTAGCATAATTGGTCAGTGCATTGGGCCGGATTCCCAAGAATGCGGGTTCGAGTCCCGTCAGGGCGACATGAGACAAGTTGCTTTTTTCTAGTATATTTACTTGTTTAAAAATTATCACATAAAAAAAGCATTGTAAAATGCAAAATTAAAAAGTTATAAAAAAAAGAATTATTCATATCGGTTCATAAATGACCGAGTACTGTTGGAACAAACATTTAAAAAATATACAACCGAATTGATAACCTCCTCCTTTTCGGGAGTCGGTTTTTTAAAAGCAACTAATATGTTTGTGCTCTCTCAACTTTCAAACAAAAGACAATTGTTATAGATATGTTACACAATTTACGTGACATTTAACATAAAGGTGGCTAAATAAAAAATACGTACCAAAACTTAAGTGTTTCGAAAATCATTAACAAACCAAATAACACTAAAAGCTCGTTATAAGCGCAAACATATAACCGTATAGTTAAGAGAGCTTTCATTGGCACCCAAAGTGTGACCTAAATCAACTGGCTCGCCGTGTATGTCGGTGTTGCTACCTCACAGCCTTATATAACGATACTGCCGACACTAATAACTGACGCCCAAATAAATGTCATTTGGAAGAGCTTTCACTGGCGCCCAACGTGTGACCTACATCAACTGTCTCAACTCGTAACGACGTCGACATCGATGTGACAACCTCGCAGCCCTACGTAACCATACAAAGACAACAACCACTGTCAACTAAATAAAGCATTCGTTGGCGCCCAACGTGTGACCTACAGCAACTGTCTCACCTCGTAACGACGTTGACGTTGATGACGCTAACTCGCATCCCTATGTAACCATACTGTTAACACTGACGACTGTCAACCAGATAAGTCTTTTGAGAGCATCCGTTGGTGCCCATGTGTCTTTAATCAACTGTCTTACCTTATACCGACGTTAGAGTAGCTACCTCCCAGATATATGTAACCATACTACCAACACTGATAACTAACGACTAAATTAGTGTCTTTTGGAAAAGCTTTCGTTGGCGCCCAACGTGTGGCCTTAATCCTCTACCTCACTGTGCAACTATGTCGATGTCGGTGACACTACCTCACAATATTTTGTAATCATACTACCGACGCTGCCGACTATCGATCAATTAAATGTTTTGGAAGAGATTTCAGCGGCGCCCAACGTGTAACATTAGTCAACTGTCTCATCTCAAATTGACGTCAAAGTCGCTACCTCTCCGCTATATGGAACCATACTGCCAATACTGACGACTATCAACTAAAAGATGTCTTTTGGAAGAGCTTTCACTAGCACCCAACGTCTGACCTTAATGGAGTGTCTCACCTAGTAACAACTTTGCCGTTGATGTTGTTACCTCACAGGCGCAGCCCTATGTAACCATACAACCAACACTGATGACTAAATAAATGTCTTTTGGAAGAACTTTCATTGGCGCCCAACCTGTTTCCAACAGCGGTCTCACGGTAACGCCGTCTATAAGCTACCTCAGAACTAAGAGCGCCCATCTAGTGTGCTAATTACAGTACATACGATATAAAATTACAGGATTTAAGAAAAAAATGCGGGACAACGCGTTAATTCTTATTGAATTTGTTTTTGTCTATCTATGGTCCTGTATTTTTCTTATTAAAATACAGGATACGGTCAAAAGGAAATGGTGGAAAATCGGGACGTCCAGTAATATACAACACAGTTGGTCGGCCTAAGCCCTAAGACCATAATAGTGACACTAAAGACTGTCGACCAAATAAATGTTTTCTGAAAGAGATTTCCTTGGCGCCCAACGTGTGACCTAAATCAAGTGTCTCGCTGCGTACCGATGTTGCTGTCGCTACCTTACAGCCCTATGTAACCATATTGCTGACACTGACGACTTTCGACCGAATAAATGTCTTTTAGAAGAGCTGTCATTGGTGCCCAACGTGAGACCTAAATTAACGCTTCTCGCCTCGTAACTACGTCAGTGTCGCTACGTCACTACCCTATATAGATACATAGGGTAGTATCAAGATCAGATGATCTTGATACGACTATCGGCCAAATAAATGTCTTCTACTCAATTATTTCACGTGAGCCCTCCACCTCAAAGTTAATTAAAGAATTAAGCACAACTTGCTTTGCTCGGTTTGTAAGTATCTTTAATGTTTAAGTTCATTAATATCGTCGGATATTACATTCGATTGTTTTCTCCACAAAGTGTATCTAAAATAGTTAATAGCTATACGAGACAATCAGCTTTGGACTTCAAGAATCTAATCTAATAATAAACAAACTGGTTTGATTTCCTACAATAACATTATTAAAACTGAAATTCTGAGCTTTGTTAATAGAATACTCTGAAATATTGTGTTTAAATTTCTTTATTCATTGTTGCTCAAACCCGAAGTACATTTCGGTCGGTCATTGTTTTATTTTTAGTTTAAGTATTGCTTATTTTGCCGATTTTCTAGTGTAATAATCATGCTAACGTTAAAACCGTTACTCCAACTCAACCAAATCTTAAATTTGAGCTCTTACTGATTGGAAAAACATTAGACCGACCATTTAACTAAAGGTTTGAGGGTTTGAATCAGGTCTACAATACCAATTAATTCCATTCCATCACTTATCTTGTAAAAAAAGTTGCAAAATTATGCTCATGCTCTAGGTACCACTATAATTAGGAAGTACCTAAAATATTAGCAATACGTGGACGATTGAGTGTTATAAGGTTTTCACAATATTGAATTCACTGTTCCGAAACAATATCGTTATACTCTGTCAACAAAATAAGCCTCTTGTATCGACAGCGCAAAGAGAAATAAAATAGATCTTTCTGTTATCTGCAAAGCTCTCCACATCTGTGAAGCTGATATATTACATAACGAATCCAATATCGTCATAACTCTCTTTCCCTCAGTATACACATTATATCCGTACAGATATACTACATTACATACCTGATTTTCTGTATCTAAGACTTAAACCTAATTTTATGCGTCGTAAACTTGAATTTCAATCAACTCTTCATAAATCCTGTGAGTTAAATCGGACCTATTTCACAAACCTACGTATTGCTCAAATATTTTGTAAAGAGTTTTCAGATTCAATTGAATTGCTGCGTTTGCGAACTGTTCGAACGTTTTCGTGTACTAAGGATTTAAGAATGAGATCATTTAAATGGCGTGTTTATTTAAGTTTACATATTCTATTGCTTTGTTGATATCTGAGATTGAATTTTGTCGATTGCTGAAAAGGTGGGGGTATTTTTATAAAGCATTTGTTTGTTGCTTTATGTTCAGGTCATCGTCAAAGCTTTTATACATAGAAGATGCTGCTAATTAATAATTCAACTCACGTACTCAAGTTTTCAGTCATGGATTTATTTACCATAAAAGGCCAACATGCGTTGTTAGAGCATTATCAAAGTAATATTGTAATCGGTGCTATACATACAAAGTCAATATCGTCAATATTGCAAAAGCAGTTGATTGTTCGATAGAAGTCCTAGTTGTGGCTACTTTGGATCTTAAAACTATGTATGTAAAGCCTATAAATGTGACCACAACCAGATCTTAGAGTGACCACACCCCCCCTGGGTGTGGTCACCCTAAGCTAATGCACCCAATTCTGCTAATGTTTAGTTACAATCATTGTAATCATTGGTTTACACAGTTCTTGTTATTGCAAATAAAAACACTACACGGTTGAGATACCAGTATGATGAAAAGTTAGCATAATTGACCCCCTAGTCACAGTCCACACAGTCTTTGCACTGTCTACAAACGGCAGATATGACGCACTCACACAGATACGCGCCGCTACACGCGCGCTCGCAACTGTTTTACCAGTGAAAAACGGTCGAGGGTCCGGCCGTGTAGCGATTTCGAGCGGCAGGTCTGTGTGTGAGCGCGTCATATCGGCCGAGGGCAAGGACTTTTTTTTATGACGTGGATACTCTTAGCCTTCATCATATCTGATGTTAAGTATTGATAAGGCTGAAGATGGAAGCGAGCCTCTCCCGAAATCCTCAATCACTGAGGAATTGGCTATCTTATCTCTAACTGCCGGAACACACCAATGCTGAAAACATTGTTGTTATGGCGTCAGACTTAGGTAGCTAGCCAGGCAGGCAACTTACAACGCGTCCTACCACCAACAAAACCGTACCCCCGCTGGGAAACGAACCCGGGGCCCCTGGGTCTGATACCGGTTAAACTGTTTATGTTTAAACTATGCCCTGATTGTCTACTCTGCGTGGTAGGTCCTTACCTGATGAGCAAGGAAGCGAAGAGCACGGCCAGCAGCGGCACCAGCGTCCCGAAGCAGGCCAGCACCAGCGTCTGCAGGTCGGTGAACCCTGAGAACACGGACAAGACTGCGCCAGGTTACATGCCAACACAACCCAGTAGATACACAAGCGCCGTTGATCGTCATAGGGAGATAGCTATACTTCAGCCATCTTACCAGTAATACAGGTCTTATCTAGTACTGGCACCAGTCTCCCACAATAGATTTAAGTTATACTGTACCTAGTTCTTAGTTATACTGCTCTATTGTGTGGAGATTGTAAAGTTTATTTATATATTTTTATTTTATCTTACGCGAAGAATTTTTGTAAACAGACATAAGTGTGTGAATTTCTCGTAATTATTTCAATTAACTAATGCCATATATTTAACTTGGACAACATACGTAAAGTTATTAATGACGTGCACATAAGTCTAAAACGTGATTTTTTACATGATAAGTCTAAAACATCTTTCATTGAGATGAGGCGGATTGGGCGGTATTTTTACACACATTCTTTCCGTAAGATGGCTGAAGTATAGGTAAGGGCGGAGGCAGCTATTTTGCCACCAACTTTTATTTGTTTTCAGGTCACTCTAACTAAAAGTACAAGCTAGTGTGCCTACCGTCATCTATGAGAAGCCATCATGTCATAAGAACGTTTTGTTTGCGTTTTGTTTTTATTGAAATTGACACATTTTGACACACTTCACACTTTGGAGTCGATGATTGAGCGAAGACGTCACAAAACTTCCGTCAAAAAACAAGCTTACTTTAAGAGATTTGTAGTACGAAATAGCATGGTAAGATTTAAACAATACTGCGCTAAGAGATGGCGGTAGGCCCCCAGGTCCATCTGCAGGTCTATGAACCCTGAGAACACGGACAAGACTGCACTAGGTCACATGCCAACTTAACCCAGTAGATTTGATCTGACGACCTCTGTGGTCGAGAGGTACGCACACCGGTTTCAAGGTGGGGCCTACTCTGGGGTCCCGAGTCCGAATCCTGGTAAGGGCAAATGTTTGTATGATGAATACGAGCGTTTGTACCTGAGTCATGTACGTTAATATCTAATTCAACACAAATACTTCTATAATATGTATTATTATTTGAATTTTACATTTGTTACCCTAGATTCCCATAACACAAGGCTAGGTAAAAAAAAAAGATACACAAGCGCTGTTGATCGGCAATGGAGAATTTTCAGAGGCAGCTATTTTACCACCATTTTTTATTTATTTTACGATCACTCTAAAAGTATAATGGAAACCTTGTAAATCATTAGCATTATCAGAAATGCTAACATCGGATAAGGCATACAGAAACAATAGTTATTTGTTATGCAAGGCTGGTTGGTTATTTAGCGGCGAATTACCTCTAATTGAAAGCTGAGCAAGTGAAGGATTCTAGGATTGAACCACGAGCGTAGCGAGAGGTTCAAAGATTGAATCCTGAGCGAAGCGAAGATTTCAAAGGTACAAGACGCTAAAAACTTTTCTGCCGAGCGCAACACACAATTTTTCACCTCACAACAGCGAGGAACATTTTATGGTTGTTACCGCGGTCAACTTCCGGTAAAAAATTCTTTAAACAAAAAGTTTAATCTAAATATACCTTATTCTCGTTGTTTTAATGAGATAAAAAACTAAAATATAAAAAAGGGAGTATTATAGTTAATTCAAAGTTATTTAAAGTAGGAATATATTGTTACTTAAACGATTCCGTAAATGTTGACACTGGCATGAGGTACAAGACAAAGCCAATTTAAAAATAAAGATTTATGTCACGTTCCGAAATCCAATCATAGGTTGTGAAATCTCACCCAGCCTAATATATTTTTTTTATAACACATAGTTTAATCTTATTGTTATTGTTTTCATGATTCAATGAACTAAAATAATATAATAAAACCAAAACGTATTTGGATCTTGTAGGTATCGTTCATAGAAATCGGACGCAAGTTGTATGAATTATTATCAATGGATCAGATCTATATCGAGATCTAGGTCTGTGCCATGCACACTGAAAAAAAAAGAATTGACTGAATTTTGCTCGTAGGATTTAATTTAATGTATTTTGAAAAAAATTAGTTCTTTTCTACGTTTAATTAGATTGTCATTATATTAATTCCGGAAACAGTAAAAATAGCAGGTGATGACGTTATACAATTACTATAAGGGCTATATTTCACAATCTAAAATTAAGTTCTGAGTAGCTTGCTTGGCAGATGATCTTCTTTAAATAAAGTCCGTGTTATCCATTCTAATGTTCCTTCCAGCGCCATGAGTATAACACCTACAGCCTTCACTAATAGCTTCAAAAATCACAAAAAAAATGTAGACGGCCGGAAAAATAGTAGATTATTAACCAAGGGATAAAGCAGTGTCTTCTGTCGCGGGTGACGATTTAAATCGCGAGCGTAGCGAAGGACTCGAGATTTACTCCCGAGCGTAGCGAGGGTGTTAAAAACTTAGCGAAGCGAGGGATGCAAGACGAGTCCTGAGTGTAGCGAGGGATTTAAATTCACCCAAGACTAAGACAGCTTTATCACCTAGGAAAATACTCTACTTTTCGTACAATTTGCGAAAAAATTTACACAATAATAATATGAGATGTATTTGAAGAAAACAAAAACGCGGCAAATTCCTAGACTAATATTTTTTTGTCGGAAAAGCAAAGGCATCAAGCTCATACGGCCTCGATGGTTTTCGTAATTTTATTTAATAATCATAACTGCATAATAAATGCGTATTCCTTTTTCAAAAAGATGTGTAATGCTTTATATACAAACTCAATGGTGTAAACACAGATGTAGTTCAGTATAAATTTCGGTAAGTATTCCAAATTTAAATCACATTCCCCCTAGAGGATGAATGAAATTCAGTACAATTTTCTTTCCCTGTTTTTAACAGATTAAAAATGACTATTGTTATGTTCGCTGTTTTTGGCATAGAATGTCACTTTTTTGAGCAAGTGGTACGAAAAATATATTTTTTTACTTAACCTTATCAAGGTCAAAGGTCAGAAAAACTTTTTTCTCAAGTGACCCCAGTGAGACTACATACTGCGCCTATACAACTACCGCTCAAACATAAGCACTTGTCGAGGGATTGCACACGTGCGTAGCATGCGCTTAAGTCTAGTTTGACATATTCTTCATATCAAAGCTGTCAATTATCTGCAAAGTAAGCTATCAGAACTTACTTTTAGATTGTGAAACAGGCCCTAAGTAATTTATTAATAAAAAAAAGTTCCTCTTATTCATTTTCTCATAGCAGGTGATGAAAAGTCAAGTGTATAACGCGAGAGCAAAACTATTTTTCCCTTGGACGATGTCCTTTGAATCTCTCACTGGATTCAAACTCGTGCCCTTGCCGTAAAAATATTATTTGCTCCCTTATAACACAATCCAATTGGAAATACAATGCAAATAGAAAGATACACTTTTAATAAAATAACTGTGAACGCTGTTTGTGCTGTCTTTTACACGCGAACTGAAAATAGTATTAGAAAAAGTAGTAAGTAGTATTTTACGACACGTAAAAGTTGATAGTTAGAACATTAAAGTCCCTGTAATGGTTTAATTTAGGCAATAATATTAACATAATAATAAGCACGAATACACCACATCTATATAGGCTATTGTGCCGTGTGGTGACGGCCTAAGAATACAAGTGTCACCACTCCCTTACATGCCGGGGATGTCGTAAGAGTCGACTAAGAGGCTCGACGCATTGAACACCTGTGCGAGAGAAGGAACACTTGAAATAAACCCTCTACCAACCCGTCTGGCCAGCGTGGTAGCAGTAGGCTAATAGCCTCCTATGAACGCCACAATAGGCGTTAGCTAGGAGAGGCCTATGTCCAGCAGTGGACGTCCACAGGCTGATGATGATATAGGCTAAGCTTAAGTCCATAAACAATACCTTTACACAAACTGTAGCGGCGAGGGATTTGCAAATAATGTTGAACGAACTCGAAATGAACAGTGCTATTTACAAGATATAAAAAACGTACATTTGAATTTAATTTGCAATGTTACTATATCAGAGCGAAGAAAAGTATGTCTAAATTAGGCGGCAAAATCGTATCAAGAAAAAAGGAAAATTACGTTAGTTTGAATTTGGAACATAGACAATTGACACGCAGTATAAAAATATAAAATGCAAAGAGGATGTAATCATTATGTACAGAGTAAAAAATATACGTAGTGGCGTAAACACAAACATATTGTTATAACATTTACAGTGGGTCTAAAAAGGGCGCTAAAGCAATATTGCTAAGTGAATCCCATGACATTTCATTTATTGGGTGGTTTGCTTTTAGTAAGTTTTCTTGCCTTCAAAAAATTTGAAGAAAATTATAGATATATTAAATATATATTTATTTGTTATTTATTTAAACTTAAAAAAAACTTATATAGCTAACAATTTAAATTATTTATAGCTATCAGTATGTTTGTTGCTTTAGATTAAATATTATAAAATGTAACTTCATTGAAGTAAAAGGTATTTACAAATTAGTAGAAAAACAAGAAACCGTTAAATAATAAAATCTTATACTATAATAAAAATACGCCGTCCAACTCACAGCCGCGTGGCATAGTACCGAGAACACTGGCACTGTTGCCCCGCTGAATGCAAAGACTCAGCCGCTGGGCAAGATAGGCACCAGCTCTCAGGTCTAATATTTTATATTTATTTATGATTATTTATCTAGCAGTAGGTAAATTTATATCATCTGTAATATCGTTTAATATTTTTTTTATAATTCTTGCTTGTTGCTGGTGCACTACCTGCCGCTCTCTCTCTCTATTTTTCCTATGCCTCAAAAGTTATCTGGAAGAGATCGCTCTTAGCGATAAGGCCGCCTCTGCCTACATTTATTTCAACTGTGTGCAATAAAGTATAAATCTATCTATTTATCTGTCAATTTGTGCTACACTGACACAGATCTAAACTCGACAGAAAAAAAACAATAAAATGAATTGTTAGTGAATTCATATAGCAATAATGCGTTATCGTCCTTTTTAGACCATCAGGTTTAAACATGGCCGTTAATAATGAGCGCGGTAAACACACCCTTATAGTCAGGCCAGCATCCTTTCCACGCCTCAAATGATATATTTTCGCCGAGAAACGCCGACATTTTATGTCCAGGCATTTGGGCTTTGGTGCGTGGGTTGGGAACCCCGTTATATCCTTCCTTAATATTTTTCTCCCTATTCCTACCTATTTTGTACCCTTGGCCTTTAGTTTTCGTGTGAAAATGCTAGCTGAAATAGATACAAAACCTTGAGAGAAAATGTTCTTAGAAATGTATTTTGCTTGCAGTATAATGTTTATTTATTTATTTATTTATTTATTTATTTATTTCCACACTTACATCTATTATTACAGGATTACCCCAATACAATAGAGTAACTAATAATTAAATCAATAAAATAATAACAATTACATAATTATGTTTGCCATTACAAATTATTAATCTATATTATTCAATTTATAAAAAAAAATAAAAATAATTAATCATTCCTCAACAAAATATTATAATATAACAAATAATTCAATAACTAATTTAACAAATAATAACAATATAATATAATTAATAAATAATTTTCAAAAATACAATTTAATAATTCAATTTATAACAAATGGTGAACATAGCCGCTCGCACGAATTCACTCAGCGAACAAAAGAACACGTCAGTATCATTGGATATAAGGTTGAGA
Source organism: Chrysoteuchia culmella (assembly GCA_910589605.1). Classification (NCBI taxonomy): domain Eukaryota; kingdom Metazoa; phylum Arthropoda; class Insecta; order Lepidoptera; family Crambidae; genus Chrysoteuchia; species Chrysoteuchia culmella. The sequence goes on from OU342651.1 coordinate 22,223,849, forward strand.
GTGCGCAGTGCTCGCGTCAACGGAGCTTCCCTAAGTAGGTTGGTCCGCGCTCGCGGCACGACCAGCAGGTTAGGCCTGCGCCTGCGCCAAACGTACCGGTCCGGAACACACAAGCCTATTTGACTTAGCACAAAAGCGTTTTGTAACTTACCTCTCATTATTTTAAAAACGTAAAGTATCAGTGACATGTCCCTCCTTACTCTTAGTTCGTTGTAACCGACCATGCCTAATACGAATAATGTTGGATACATAAGCGGATAAAAGGGGTACACTCCATATAATTTAAGGTACAGATATCTTACGAATTTATTCTGAATCCGTTCCAGCATGAGATTGTACTTAGTTTCGTGAGGGGACCATATTACCGCATTAAATTCTAATTGGCTTCTTACTAGCGCGTTATATAAAATCTTAATTAATGTTAAGTTGAAATTATTTAAATTACTAACCCTACGAAGGACGAAGCCCAAATTTCTATATGCCTTCTTACATATATTTTTAATGTGTGTACGAAACGTTAGCTCACTGTTAAAACATGTCCCTAGATCCTTGACTTCGGTCACTCTTGTTAAGGGAATATTTTCCACCTTATATTCGTATTGGGGTGTGGTGTGAGCGCGAGAGAATGTTATGGTCACACATTTCGTAGGATTAAAATGCAGATGATTTTCCTTACTCCAAGCAACAACCCTATCTATGTCCCTCTGCAGTCTTTCACAGTCATTTTCATTTCGAATCTCCAGAAATAGTTTTAAATCGTCAGCGAAAAGCAAGCATTTTGCATCCTCAACAACTTGTGCTAGATCGTTGATCATAATAATGAATTGCAAAGGGCCAAGATTACTACCTTGACTCACGCCTGACCTGGTAAAGTAGGGCTCAGAAGAATATCCTGCGTATTCTACGTATTGTTGCCTATCTTGCATGTAGCTAGCAAAAAATTTAAGCAAGTGGGGGGTAAAACCGACGCCTGCCAACTTTTTTAGCAGTATGTTAGGATGTAAGAGCTTTCTTCCACGTATAGCTAACTTTGATGTACTATCCATCATCAGCCTGTGGACGTCCACTGCTGGACAAAGCCTTTCCTTGCTCACGCCTATTGTGGCGTTCATAGGAGGCTATTAGCCTACTGCTACCACGCTGGCTAGCCGGGTTGGTAGAGGGTTTGTTTCAAGTTTCATTTTCTCGCACAGGTTTTCAATGCGTCGAGCCTCTTAGTCGACTCTTACGATATCCCAGGCATGTAAGGGAGTGGTGACACGTGTATTCTTAGGCCGTCACCACACGGCACCACACGGTTGATGTACTATATGTACTTTAAAAAAAAAAGATATTGTTCATTTGTTCAGATAGGTTTTGGTGGCCGTTCTTGGTTTCATAATCCTTAAAAAATACCCTGACATTTTTCTTTTTCGTATCGTAAGGAGGTTATATGAATGCAAATTTAATCCAGTAAACAAAAGACATACAACATTTCACGTAGTAGAAACTTAGTAAATGAAGAGAAATACACTTCAGTGTTTTAAAATAAATATGTTCTATTAAGAACTAGGTGCACTTGCCAACCCCGGTAAGCCTTCATGGAGCGAAGCGGTTTGTCGTCACCATTTCTGAACTCTGAGTTGAATGCGTTACTCGCTGAGCTTATGAAAAGAGTCGGCTAACGGTTATAATTAAAACGGTTGTAAAGTTTATTTTTTTTTAACTTATCATACCTCACTTTTCCGCATCATGTTCATCACACGTATCAAAACAATATAGAACTCGATATTAATGAATGAATATATATGTATAATGTTCTCCGGAAGTTTTTTAAAAGCTGTGGTTGACCCACCCACGTACATGTGCAAAATTTCAAGTTTCTATTTCCAAGATAAATCGGAATTTTTTCGATATCTTTTTTATTTCGGTGATTATTCCTCCGTGGTAGATCCGTTTTTTTATTTATTTTTTTCTAAACAACTTCGGCTGTACACGGAGTTACATGCGAATTTTCGTGGCCATAGCTCTTATAGTGCGGGAGGAGTTCAATGACAAAGCGAAAATCCGAATCGGGGAAGAATGGAGCTTCGCTCCAAAAAGGCAATGAATTTTCGTGTTACGTACAACAACGATTCTGCAGTAAACACGATTTTTAAAGAAGCTCTATTTGATGAACTTTGATACAAAAATGATTTCTCCACTGTTTTAAAAAAAACTGTTCACTCGGCCGGCCGCAGTTTGTAATAAATACTTACATAAGTTCTATTATTCAAATGGGCACACTATCCTAGTAAACATAAACGTCGAACCGAGTAGTTAGGAGATCGAAACGTTAAAATAATAAAATGACAGCTCTTTTGTATTTTACACACACGGCATATTGTCGTGTAGCTTTTAAAAATCGGATGGAATCTTTTGTGAGGCGGACAGCCCGTTAATTTGTCAAAAAAGGTTTTATCCGGACATCGGACAGAGTGACCGGACGGCGCAGAGGGCCATAATGCCGTGATTGGGGTCCAACGTGTGTTAACACGGGTTCATTAATTAGGTTTCGGTAATGAGCGTTATTACATGTTATGGTTTATGGAGGGTTGAGAAGTTATTCTTTAATTCTGGTTTAGTACCCACTTTAAAGGGTTTAAGTCTTATTTAAGTGTTACAATGTGAGAGGTCTTGTAAAACAAGGATATAAAACTCAACATAAAGGTTGGGACATTATATTTTTGTCAAAATTTTAATGTTGTTACTTACTACCTATTTTACCAAATTCCCGGTCAAAAATATTGTTCTAAAAAATGCGTTTTTATGAGTAGACGCGAATAAATTAAAATTCATCAAAACTATCACAGTCTAAGAAAAATACCTACTTTGTTTTATTTATAGTCACAGTTAGGTATACAGAAAAGAAGAGCGGTATTTACAAAATGTAAAATATATTTTCCCCTCACACGCTCGGAAAAGGAGGTTTTATCATTCAATTTAACGCATTTAACCAGCCTAGCGTAGTAAAGTACATTTTTAATTTAAAACATAAAAATATGTTCTAAAACGATGCGAATCGCAATTGACATTTTATGTTACATTTTATTTTCATTTTAAATAACTTTGAATTGCTTCTAATACTCCGTTTTGGTTTTATTATATCATTTTAGTTCCTTGCATTATAAAACAATAAGATTAAACTATTTGTTATAAGAATTTTATAATGGCTGATTGAGAGTTCACAACCTACGATTGGATTTCGGAACGTGACATAAACCTTTATTTTTAGATTATCTTTGTCTTGCATCTCATGTCAATGTCAACATTTACCGAATTTGTTATTATTGTTATTATATGTAACAATTTATTCCTATTTTAAATAAATTTGAATTAACTATAACCTTGGACGAATAAACCACTACCTTTTTTATTATTTTAGTTTTTATATCATTTAAACAACAAGAATAAGGCATATTTAGATTAAACTTTTTGTTAAAAGAATGTTTTACCGGAAATGGATCGCGGAAACAAACTCAAAATTTTCTTCGCTGTTATGAGGTGAAAAAATGTGTGTTGCGCTCGGCAGAAAAAAATTTTGCGTTTCGTACATTTGAAACCTTCGCTACGCATAGAATTCAATCTTTGAACAATCCTAGAATCCTTCGATTGCTCAGGTTTCAATAAAGGTAATTCGCCGCTAAATATAACTTTCCAGCCTTGCATAACAAATAACAATTTCTAATCTTTGTAATCCCACGCTCGGAAAAGAAGATCTGTCATTAAATTTTTGCATGTATAGTCGCATTTTGCGACCTAGCGTGGTAAAATTTTCAGAAAGAGACTATTCAGAGAAGAATTTTTATATTACATTTCATTCTTATTTTAAATAACTTTGATTTACTCATAATACTCCGTTTTGATATTATTATATTATTTTAGTTCCTTGAATCATAAAAACAGAAAGATTAAACTATTTGTTAAAAGAATTTTCAATTTACGGTGGGTGAGATTTTACAATCTACGATTAGATTTCGGAACGTGACAAAAACCTCTTTTTTCCAACTGTTTAAGCATTTCCGGCATCGTTTTAATTTTTATTATTTTATTCCTATTTTAAATAACTATAATACTCCGTATTATTATTTTAGTAATTTTAATCACAAAAACAACAAGAATATGGTAAGTATAATTAGATTAAACGATTTGTTAAAAAGAATTACCGGAGGTTGAGAGCGGAAACCCCTAAAAAATTTCCTCGCTGTTGTGAGTCGAAAAATTATTAGCGTCTCGTACCTTTGAAACTTTGAACATTCCTAGAATCCTTCGCTTATTCAGGTTTCAAACGAGGTACCTCGCCGCGAAATCCAACTTTACAAATAACAAATAACTATATACTTTTCTAAAGGAACCCAGAGTACTTCTTTGAAAATAAGGATCTAAAAAGAAATGTACGAAACACCAGACGAAACAAAATTGTCATACCAAAATGTAATCTGACATTATTTCAGAAAAAAATATTTTACATGGCCATTAAAATATTTAATAAGTTACAATGAGTCTCGTAGATTTGCCTATTGAGCGAAACCTATTCAAAAAGTCATTACATCGGTGGCTTATAGAAAAAAACTTTTACTCTGTTCAAGAATATCTGGAACATAAAGAAAGTCAGTAAAAATCGAATGTCACATGTGTAATTTATTATTTAAATTAAAATTTATATTTGACTGTAATTTAATCTAATTGACATCATTTTAATTTGTAACTAGTATTATCGGACTGACATGAAATATAATATTCAAATTTGTAAAAGTAGGTATAGAAGTGGTCATTAATTATTATGTTTGATTACGACTACTTAAACTAATATTTGCATGCCAACTTGTATACGGCAGAAAACTATTGGATCAAATTAATTAAATAATTTAATGTTTATATGTTTATTATTAATTTAATTGGTATCTAATAAATAGATTTTTGAAACTATCTATATTATCTATAACTATATTGTAGACTATCGCAATGTACATACATGGTTTTCCAGCAAATAAATTATTTCTTTCTTTCTTTCTTTCTTTCTTTCTTTCTAAAATACGAGTATATTTTTGATCATAATGTTATACAGCTACTGCTGTTCTCATAATGTGAGCTCAGGCATTACATTATTTTACAACTGACGAGTCAGACGGTGAGCAGATAATACTGCAATCTCGTTAAGATCCAGACCGAATCAAAGCATTTTTTATTTTATAGGTTCATACATAAATTAACTCAAATTGTGATTAGCTCATAAAACTTTTGATTGTATCTCTTAACTTGCTCATTTTTATATTCCAGTGAAAATCTGTTACAAGATCGTAAGTAGTAATTTTTGTAAGTTTTTTTTAAATAGAGTTTGTATGTCTGGAATTCTGGATCTCATAATTCCGGAAAAATACTCTGCTAATGAGTTCGAAGGACGGTCGAAAAGTTACCAGTTTTGGGGGGATGGTGAAGTTAGATTCATTTGACCAGGTAGTTACTAAGTAAGTATGTTATCATTAGTATATATTCCAAATTTGAACCTAATTGGGTCTTTAAATTTTGTGTTGTCAACGTGCAAGCAAGTTAATCGAAAAGAAATCCATGAGTATGGAGAAAATTGAATATCGGGTCATCATTAAATGCCTACCTAGACAAGGAAAAAACAGTCAGACTATATTTTTAAGAACTGTAAGTGGTTAACGGGGCTTCTCTCCTGGTAAAACCATGGCTTGTAAGTAGCATTGCCTTTTCAAACAAGGCAGATACTCAATTGAAGACTACGCACGTTCTGGTTGATAATGGAGGCCACCACATCAGAGCAGAGAGGTTGGAGCATCTGACAAAGCCATTTAGAATATTCTAGATCATCATCTTGGGATGACCACGGCCAGCGCATAGTGGGTTCCAATAAAGTTTTCAATTAATCAACGAAAAAAAATCAAATTCTCTCGTCAGTCTTTGGAGTTCTGTAGCGAAAACAGGAAAGAAGTTAAGGCCCGAACTTTAACTGAGGATGAAACCTGTGTTTACCACTTTGAAACTGTGTCAAACCAGGAGTCGAGTCAGTGGCATAAAAACACCACGCCACCTAAGAAGTACCGAGTATCATAATCGTTAAAAAAGATCGAGGCGACTGCCTTTTGGGATACAGAAGGTATTCTGGTGCAATCGGCAATTTTGACGTGAAGGATCATTTTTTTCGATGATTTTAACAAATTATTTGAGCGATCTGAGGAATGTATCAGGGTTATAGAAAAATATATTCAAAATGTAAAATATTTTGTCATTTAATTTCTAACTCCTTTCCCCCCGGAAACTTTTCGATCACCCCTCGTATTTTCTTAATTAATTATGAGTTCTCAATGAGTATATTCCAACAATATACATTTTTCATCAATTTATTTATGTCTAATTATAACTTTTTAATTTTGCATTTTACAACAAGAAAATATACTAGAAAAAAGCAAAATAAATAAATAATATAAGAAGGTATGCAAGTTATCAAATAAATGGTGCTATCCAAATATCAACCTATAGAAGAAGGCGAACACTAAGAAATATAATGTATATTTTAATCCTTTAATGATGATCACTCTACTCCTGGGCGGGGGCGGAATGCTGCAAATAAAAATAAAAAAGTTCAATAATCGTGTATCCTTATAATGCCGTATGTATCCATTAGGTATCCATGTAAGCAGGTTCGACTTTTCGGCTTATAAACGCGTCAAAATCTCGTCCTTGCACATAATGCGTCAAGATGAGGCAGCTGCTGTGTTTAAATAGTTGTGCGGAACCCGCGACAGCAGTTTTGAGTTCAGCAAGGCCGCCTCTCTGTTCGAGATTACTCATGTGGATACAAAACATAAAAATAATTTAACTATAATAGTTATTGGACACTTGTGGCCGCCCGCGACTTCTTTGGCGTAGACCGAACAAGATAAAAATAAGTATAATAAGTTACCTACTCCATAAAATAGAACATCAGCTTTCTGCCAAGGAAAGTTCCGTAAAAATCGGTACAGTAGCAGCTCCAAATGTTTCAGATATTAACCCAAACCACAGATAAGGTAGGTAGCAGGTACTTCCATTATTTCGTTTTTTCTTCGTTTTTTTTTCGTTATTTCTTCTGTTTACTTGAATAGATTTGCTCTTTATCTCAATTTAGCCCGAATCGATCACGATGAAGTGAGAAGACCCAGAAGGTCCCTACCGACCCTACCCTACTGCCTACCTACCTATTCAGCCTGGCTTTGAAAATTGACGGAACATTTAAAATCGGAAGAACAGACTCTTAAGAGGGTAGTGTTCCATTACTCCATTGACAGTTAAATATAGCAACTTGAAAGGATTGTAGACTGCAACGGTAATGCGTCTCGAAGAAGGGGGATGACCGACATGAGACTAGTTGCTTTTTTCTAGTATATTTTCTTGTTTAATATTTATTAATGTCTTCTTAAAACTTTAAAACGAGTTTTTTGAATTGTTTACAATATGAACAAAGGTTTTATTTTTATTTTATTCGTTTTACCACTAATTGCTTTTTATTTGTTCTTAATTAAAAAAACCCTAACAAAAGGCAGATTTAATTTTATGGGACTGCACCTTTTTAAGGGTCCTTTTTTATTTCAAACTAAATTACCTTCTCTTCTATCCATTCTTTTTTATTACCCTTGTAATCGTATTATGCGAAGGAAAGTACACATTTTTTGGTATTGCTTAAGTTTGTCATATCGTAACAAAAGGATTTAACGATCAAATAAAAATGTGAAAATTGATAGGGTCTGACTCAGTTTTTAATCATTTGTTTATGATATAAATATCCCACCAAAACATGTTTATGGAAAGTATTGCCAATACGATCGAGCCCATAGGTTAAAGCATGCTAAAAAGTTATCAGTAGGCTTATTACGAGTTTGGCAAACTCGACGTTACAGTAAACGTTAATGTAAAATGTAGCTCTGTCTCTTTCATATTTAGCGACTGTTTTACCGACATGAGCAGTGTATCCGATAGTCTACGCTCACGAGTCCTGTAAATGTCATGTTAAGCAAACTCGTAATAGGGGTACAGATCTCATGTAAAGTATTCAAGCTTCTAACTCTACACACCTTAAATCTACAAGCTCTAACTTCACAAACTCTACAACTTGGTCAAAATATGTGGCTTTGCTGTTTTGTTAATACAAGAACTAATAACCTAACAGAAAAGTAATGAACAGTGAAATTTTTCAACTTAGGCCCATGTAACGGAAGCGAAACGGCCAAACGGCACGGCCGTTTGTGTACCAAATTTCAGCTTTCTAGGACTTCAGGAAGTATCCTAAGAATTTCGATGATCATATGAGTGAGTCAGTCAGTGACGAAATCGGAGTTTTTTTAGATATCAATAAAATCTAAAGTATAAGAGCTATGCAATTGAAACTTTATATGTTTAATAAGACCACTATCACTCAATTATAACTCAAGAATTTTGTTTATCTCGTTTAATACAAACCCAAGTAATGAGGGTTCAAAAAACGACGAAGCGCTTCGAGAAAAGATAGGTAGTGCTCTTGCGCTTCACTTGGCTCGTCTTGGCATACTTACATAATACTAGATAATTAAAATCTTAGGAGCGAATTTGATCTATGGCATAATTACATCTCATTTAACCAGACGGAAAATAAACAACAATAAATTATTAACTCACTTGTATCAGGTGCTAGGTCGTTGTCGACTTCGTGCCCCGTAATGTTCATCATGTAGGCGCTCTTGTTTTCGTTCCTCGGCCTCAGCACCTCCACCAGCTCCACGTAGTCCACCTTCCTCAGCAAGTCGCTCCCGTTTTTCTCAAACCTGTCACTCTTCAAACCAGCAGTCTTATTTACATCACTCTCATTTATCCGTCCAGAAATCAGAAACTCAAACCTCGGCAGCTCCTCGGCCAATGCAGCGTTATCGCCCGGCCTAAACATCAAATCGGTTATCGACTCTTCCCGATCCGTCTCAGAATCAATCATTTCGTGCAAACTCGGATTTGATATGTTCTTCCTTTTCTCTACCGTCGCCGCGTCTTCAGTTAAAACGCTGTGATCTTGCATTTCAGACATGACTTCGTCTCTATCTTGTTCCGCATCCATCATATCCGCTAAATCATCGACATTATCTCTAACATTCTCTTCAGAAGTATCATCATTCGCTACAACTAGTGTATCAGAATCAGGCTCTACAGGAATATTAAATGTGTTGTTACTATTAGTAAACTTTATAACTATGTCTGTCGTGTTGTCCGAGTAAGGACGGGCCTGAACCACGTCTGCTGTGAGCAAAGAGTTGAGTAGAAAGAACATTAGTTTTAATTTAACGTTTGTCATTTTTGCCGGTTTCTTTTCACGGTTTCATCTTGGAATATTTTTACTTCGTTTCAGTCGAGGCTTCCTGGCGACGTGCTAGTTCCGTTTCCAACCTGTGAACAATGAAAACTATTAATCAACGATTAATCAAGTCTTTTTACAAATCTTTCCTCGATCGCTGAATGTCGCAGGCAAACGAGTTTTCTTAAAATTAAAACGTCCTCGTTTTACGAACCTCTTCTGTTTAAGTTTTTGTTAAGTAATTCATTACCAACTTGCTACATAATTTCAGAACTTTAAGTAAATAGGCTGAGCTTAGTATCATTTGTTTCTGACTCAATTAGTGTTGTTTGTGAAACTGAGCCGTATCTTAATATCGCGCAATTTATCTTTTTAAGTAAACTCTTTTCTGCGTTTAACTTTTGAGCTTTTGACACAGCTTTCATTATGTGAGTGAACTCCGTTGGTATAGCAACAGTATTTTCTACCAAATTCTTTCTTGGTGAACTATTAACTCTATTTCACTTAATAATTTTTCGTTCATTATGATTTAATTAAAATGAACAATGTAAAATGATTTTTCACTTTACACGCTCGGAAAAGCAGGTTTTCTCATGCAATTATGTATGTGTAATAGTTGTATACTTTAAGTACTTTTTAAATTTAATACCTAAAAACCTATTTTTTGTTATATTTTATACATATTTCAAATAGCTTTGAATTAATTATAATACTCCGTTTTGGTTTTATTGTATTATTTTAGTTTATTGCATCATAAAAACAATAACAATAAGATTAAACTATTTGTTATAAGAATTCTATACTAGGCTGGGTGTGATTTCACAACCTATGATTGGATTTCGGAACGTGGCATAAACCTTTATTTTTAAATTGTCTTTGTCTTGTACCTCATGTCAATGTGATCATTTACCGAATCATTTTTTTAGGGTTCCGTAGCCTAATGGCAAAAAACAGAACCCTTATAGATTCCTCATGTCTGTCTGTCAGATGTATGTCACAGCTACTTTATTCCAAAATTATGAGGATTACACAGTTGAAACTTGGTAGGTTTGTATTCTGTAAACCGCTTTACGGTTTCAACACAAAATAAGAAATATATATATATTAGAGGGGGCTCCCCATACATGGAACTGAAACTGAATTTTTTTTTCATCAAATCTATACGAGTGTGGTATCTATAGATAGGTCTTTAAAAATTACATTGAGGTTCCTAAAACTGTTTTTTCTCATAATCAACCGTTTGAAAGATAATATACATTTCCAAAGTGGTAAAATGTGTCGTCGTCCCCCCCCCCTCTATTTAAAAAAATAAGAAAGTAAAAAATATATATGCTGTAGATCTTAATAAAAACTTTCAACGAAAATTAGTTTGAACGAAGTATAGTTGGCAGTTTTAGAAATACATATAGCACATTTCCCAAAGGGAACTGAAACAAAAATTTTGTTTTTTCATCAAACCTATACGTGTGGGGTATCTATAGATAGATAGGTCTTTAAAAATTACATTAAAATTTGTAAGACAGTTTTTTCTCAAAGTCAACCGTTTGGAAGTGTATATCTTATACACTTCCAAAGTGGTAAACTGTCACAGCCACTTTATTCCAAAACTCAGGATTCAATAGAGGTAACTCGCCGCTAAATCCAACTTTCCAGCCTTGCATAACAAATAAACATTTAAAGCTTTCCAGGCTGGTATAATGTAAATCTGGCGTTAAATCTATGACAATACCAGCCCAAATTCTAAGAACATTTTCAAACGTTCTTTCAAAGGGGACGGCATGAAAATAACTTACTGATAAAGCTCTTTAATAATAAGATATTTTGACGTGTTTGCCCGTTCATGATGTCACGTTTCCTTTGACAAAACGCATGTATGAATGACGCAGACGTCGCTCGCGAACGGCGGCAATTTGTCACAAGGGTTGGATACAAAGTGCGTAAGGCGGTGACTGGCGCCCAAGCAGAGAGACCACAAACACACAGAACGTCATCAGCCTTTTTTAAAATCCCCACTGGGCGCTGGCCTTCCTTATGGGTAGAAAAGAGAACACACAGAACAAGTGCCATTACTCGCACACATTGTTTGATGTTACGCTTAAAGGTTTTCTCTTTTTTTATGAACTACGGGGAGACACTTTGCCCTGTACCTGATGTTAAGTAATGAGAATGCTGAACGTAGAAGGGGGCCTCTCCCTCTCCTCAGTGATTTAGGCACTGAGGAACAAGCTATCTTGTTCTAGGCTGGTAGGGCTGGCTGGAAGGGAAAAAATTGTTGGACTATTCGAAAGTACTTATCTATAAGTCTATTTGAATAAAAAAAAATAACTTTGACTTTGGCTTGAAGTGCTAAGTGCAAAAATAGAGAGTGTAGACGAAGCTAAAAACTTAGTATTGTATTTGACAACTTATTGAGATTCAAAAGTCATGTTAGAACATGCTTTTATCGCCTCAAAGTACTCTACTCTCTAAGTCTCGAATAACTTTGCGAGTGTTTGATTTTTTCTAGGCTCAATTATGGTGATTTAATTGTATGGACCTCGACTAACGTAAAAACGTAAAGAATGTTGCTGCGTGTACAAAACGCTTGTGCCCGTATCTGTTTTAATATACCTCCACGTACGCACGTCTCACCTTCTCTTACATATGGCTATGCTAATTGACTTGATGAAATCTAAAACCCAGTATATTTATATAACAAATTGAATCACAGCACATTTCACGAAAAATATGGTACTGGTGTACTTGATCAACCCGAGCTCCTTTAGCAAACCACACGGAACGGATAGGACTGCAAACTTCAAGGGAAATTTTCGACATCAGGCCACTAAATGCTGGAATGATTTACCTCCTACCTATGAGACTTCTACAGTCCAGATTCAGTTTCAAAATGCATCGTAAAACATTTATACTGGAGTTACAAAAGTCTAATAATCCCAGCATAGTCGCCTAACATAACATAAAAGATACTTAAATAGCGGTGGATTTTATTTTTAAATTTGATTTATTATTATTATGATTTTTAATTTTTTACATTTTTAATGCTATTTTTATAGTTATGACAATTTTGATGACAAGTGAATTCTCAGATGGGACTCGAACCCACGACCTTTGGAAATCCGGTCCAATGCTCTTTAGAGAGCATCTAGAGCATTGGAAATTTATCATAAGTTATTATTATTATTTTTTTTAATTAATTATTACATATTTTTTGTATGTGTATATTATTGCTTGACATTTAAATTATTTTATTGTTAATTAATATTTATTGCAATTCAATGATCACTAATTATTCGTTTTTCAATTCAATAATTCATTTTATATAGAGCTTTATAGGCATTACTATTGTGCGCGCTCTTAAGTTTCTGGGTGGGGACTGAAAAATCAGCGCTTTACTTTCGGAGTATAAGGATCGCTGAGTTTTCACTCATTTTTGCATCGCTGCGGCACACAATCGTTCGATTTTTTATGTATAATGTGTAATTTTAAGTTATTTGTAATGTTTGTGTAAAATTTCTACAATAATCTTTTTTAATTATTTTAATTTAAATTTCGTTTGTGTATTGTTATACGCCAAAAGAGCGTATCTTGGACAACCACCCGGAGGACGTCCGGTTGGTCGCCCAAGATACCGCTGGAAAGACGAAGTTGCAAAAGAACTGGAACAGAAAATATTGGAAGTGCCCGACTGGTCAGACTTGGTACAAAACAGAAAGAAATGGTGCAATTTGATGCTGGGCCAAAATCCACTTCGGGTCGGTGAGCCAGCAAAGTAAGTAAATATAATCAAATAATATATGAATATAAAATTTTAAATCCATTATAATAAAATGTTGAGGAGTCCGTGGCGCGGAGGAGCCCGTGGCGCAGTAGTTCGCGCGCTTGGCCCGCGATTGTTGAGGTTAAGCAACTTTCGCAATGATTGGTCACGGGATGGGCGACCAAAAATTTACTATCTTGAGCTTCTCCGTGCTTCGGAAGGCACGTTAAGCCATTGGTCCCGGCTGCGTTTGCAGTCGCTAAAACCCACCAGATCGCATTGGGCCTGCGTGGTGATGGTTCATGGCCCGTTCTACATATCTATCCATAAGGAAGGCCAGTGCCCCAGCAGTGGGGTCATTAAAAATGGCTGATGACGAATAATAAAATGTTACAACCAATCGAGGCTGGTGGGAGTGTTCCTTCTGATAGCATTTCTATTTTGTGCCCCTGACGTTTGGCCGTGACACTTGTTTGAGATGGTAATCGGACACAGTACTAAAGACGTCATTTCTAGAGGACGCTGAATAAAAATATATTTTATTGAAGTTATAAAGAGTGAATTATACTTAGCTTTTTTTAAAAAAATCTACGTAGCGTGGTCTACGCTATAAATAAGTGAATGAATGAATAATTAATGAATGAATGAATGAATAGGACTTTATTTGGATACATACATAAGACAATTACAATTTTATAGCAAAAAAAATAGAAATTAACTTAAAACAAAAGGTGTACAGTTTCATTGTCTGAAGTGGATGTCTCACGGCTGCAGCCAAAAAGGAAGTCAATTCAGCATTTTGCCGGACCCAAAGAGCCTAGCGCTGATTTTCAATTGACCCCTGGACATTCTTTTTGACAAAAGGATGCCAAATATGCCGATGCCAACCATCATTAGTTAATTTAGCAATGCTCATATGTCAAGTCCCGCATACTGGAAAAAGATATGCTTGATCAGAATAAATAAAAATAAGTAATGTTCTCCAATTATTGTAATTTAGTTATTAATTATAATTATATGAAAGCATTATCATTATTATTATTTTTAATTAACTTTAAATACGCTTTATGATTATGACCCAGCTGATGCGTCTTTCAGTAACATTGTAAGTTGCGTCTTATATTAATGCACTTTTATATTTCTTTTTTTTTGTTTTTGCCATTGTATTTTTTATATTTATACACTTTAACATTAGTACCTGCAGTACGTCATGCTCACTCAAACGTTTCTTCGGCGGTGTCGTGTGAGGCGGGTCGTTACGTTCGCTAAAATATGGTTGAGCGAAGCGATGGCTGGTTCATGCGTCATGCTCGTGAACGGGTGCCGCCAGCGGAAATGGGTCTACTTCAGTCTGCTTGTCTTAACGTTGTGCTTAGAGCTTAAATATTTTCATCTAAAATAAATTGCTATCGACCTGTATGTACGTCACAACTTGCAGTGCAGTAACCTTGTAATGCGAGAAATGTTAAATGTAAGTCCTTCCTTGCGAGTTGAAAATTGTTTACGGTTAGGATAACCATAAAATGTAATATTATAATTAGTATTTTCTTTTGTGATGGAAATGTATATATTTATGGCAATTAATTTTAACAGCTTTGTGAAAATTAGTTCTTTAATAATTATCAAATCAAAATCAAATCAAATCAATATCATTTATTCAGTCTAGGCTGTTACAAGCACTTATGAACGTCAAAGAAGCTACGCCATCGGTTCACAAATCCTAAGGCGGGAGACCTTGTGACGAGAAGAACCGGCAAGAAACTCGTCAAGGGGCTATTTTTTCTCCCTGTTTTATTTCATACAGAGTCGTCAAATTGAAAAGTGAGCTTAACATATCAGTAAGGTCAATTACCATTAGAAATAGAACATACAATTATAATATTATTCGAAAGTAACGACCCGCCTCACACGTCACCGCCGAAGAAATGTTTAAAGAGAGCATGACATACTCGTTAGAAGCTACCTGCGTTAAATATTGGAAAAATCAACCCGGCCACAAGTGAATTCTCTGATGGGACTCGAACCGGTTTCCCAAAGGTCGAAAAATCCGGCCCACTGCTCTAATCACTACCGAGACTTGCATACCACCGTCGAAATTCTTCAATACTTTTATATGTTTAATATGTAAGCCAGCGTTGTTACATCAATGCAAGGAAATATCCTTCTGCAAGGAAGAATCGAAATATCTTCGAAAGAATTTTTTTTTCAAACTTTCTTGTTCTCGCCTTTTCCCGTTACACGGGGTCGGCTTTCTTTATCATGCGGCGCCATGTAGTCCGCTTGCTGGTATCTTCTTTCTGAAGTCCGACTCTTCATATCTCTCTGGACATTAGTCAACCAGGTAGTTTGAGGTCTTCCCCGTCCCCTTTTTTGTAACCATAGAAAGGCACTTTTTCACTACAAAATCATCAGGTCTTCTCATCACGTCACCGTACCATTTGAGCCTAGATTTACATATACCGTGCAATTTTTTTATTGACCCAAGCTTAAGGGGAAGGTCATGTTAAGTGTTAAGAATAAAATGAATAAGGAATTTTATTTTTTAAAAATACTTTTATTTTTTAATAATTTTTGTTTTTATGTCTTACCGTCAATCATTCGGATATAAAACCCAAACAAAGGCAAAAATAAAAAAATAAAAGCAAAAATAAATTAAATAAGTAAAAATACTAAAACAGCTGATCGCCGACGCGGTAGGTGCGGCGCGACCTGTGTTGACCTCGCACAACCACACGCTCTCCTATGCCCTCTGATTACCGATCCATTTCTACAACTGAGACGAGACAAGCAAAATGAAAGAATTTTTCAAACGAGTTAATGAATAAATAAACGTCTGTTGATAAAACCAACTTACGATTACGGTCACATCACAGTACCAACCGTACTACCTACTGTTATTTTCTCGGAAAGTTATTACCAATTTTTTTATTTTGTCAAAACAATGTAATCGTTGATTTTTCGGATACTTATTAAAACGTCACCCAAATAGTCAAACAAAACCACTGTTTGCAACTTCTAACTTAACGATCTCACTGCCTACCTACTGTTACTTACGCGGGAAAGTTGCGTTTTATCTTAAACCAACATCAGCAAAAAATTTAATAATTACAAACGACTTTCGAGATAAAATAGAAATACCAATTTAAAATCTAAACTGTGTAGGTTCAGTTTAAATACTTACATACTTAATGTCGAACGAGTCTCCTTCAACACTTTCATTAATAACACTTGTAATGAAAATTTTTCTTACCCACTTGGGGTAAGTTAGTCAATCTTACCCCAATGGTAATTTACAATGCGGTTAGCTCAGAGATCGAATTATAGGGTCGTGTGGTCGTTTGGCTCAGTCGTCCGTGGATCTAAATGGGTTGGGCGCCGTTAGTAAAATAAACAAATTAAAGTTAACAAAAAAAATTAAAATCCACGAACCGTAACAAGATGAACTCAATGAAACAAAACTCAGCATATGCTTCAACAATCCTTTATTTAAAGCGTGATCATACCCTTTTTAAAATAAAGGGGAATATACAACAAATTAATATGAACAGAAGTCCTTTACGAGGGACAGCTCCTCGGTGGAGATTATATTAAGAGCCTAATTAACCTAAAATGGCTTATACGTAGGTACATTGTCCTATAATTAAGATGGGTGACTTAACATAGAAATCTCTTAAAGATACCCGGTTACACTTAACTTAAAGGAGCACATCCGGAGTACAATTAAATTTGTAAAACAAATATTAATCCTGTAATTAAACCAGGTTACATGAAGGCTAAATTAACACAAAACATTTCACTATTGGCTAAGGATCGCTATGGCTGACCCTGAACATGTTTATACTCATTCCGTGGGTAGATTCCCCGGACCATGGTTTCATCAAAAAGGAGACATAGGTTTACCTCTAAATCCTGGATATGTTTATAAGCGAGGAGGTGAAGAAACACCCGCGGAGACTCACGCCCGCATTTAAATTATCATAACCTCGGTCCGTCAGAGGACACACGCCCCGTGGAACAGCAGCGCGCCCGCTTGCAAGGGAACATCATGCCTCCTAGTGTTTGAGATAAAAAGATATCCTCATAAAAAGAGGTATCTCCAAAAAAACGGTATCTCCCAAAAAGCCCAGGAATTGGGCTTTATTTAAATATAATGCGGGAAACCTCCCGAAGGTATGGGATCACACCATCCTTGTATCTAGCGATCCGATTCACACTCTCACCAACACTTTATTTATTTAAAATTCAAAACTAATGTAAATGTGTAAAAATCATTGTAAAAATCTGTGTAGAAATGGCCGCTTGCTCAATCGCTGCGCTCGCGCCATGAAGGAAGAACAAAATTGCCAATCATCGCCTGACGTTTCGTTATTTCATGACAAAAACTTTAATACTTAGCACAAAAAAACGAACTGTCACTCAAATAACTACTATTATCAAAATATTGAAACCAAACCAGTCATTTACTTAATAAGTATTTACTTTTTCATCATAACAACAAAACTAGAATAGTATTTGCTTTTCATAATACGTATAGAAGACTACGAGTTCGACGCCGTCCGACAGCAAAAACGGAACGCACTTGTGTCACCGACCGGCACTGTCACAACTGTCATCCAGTGAACGTCAAAATAATAAACATCTGTGATATTGTGAGAACAAATTTATTATTGCAAACAAACTTTGGAAACTAAATGAGATATTGGTGAATGATCGATTAGAAGGTGGTATTTAAATAGTTTTGCTATAAACCTGTGCGGTTGCGATATGGCTAGGTCAACATTCGTTAGCCAAACGATGGAAAACATGTTCGAACAAAAAAAGGTAATTCCTTCTCCTATTACTGAAAACTAAAATCTATTTAACTATCGATAATAACCCATAAAACCAACACCACGGATTACTTAAAGAATCGAAATGCAACCTAAACTATTATCCTTGTCCATACCAATGACTGTAGCCAGCATTTAGACTACAACAAGTACTTAATTCCTTAGTGCCCAATATCCCTATGGATAGGTATAAAATTCGGTGTTACAGTACCGTCTTAGTTGGGAAAGAAAATTTTTATTCAAAACTAAAGTTTTGAATAAAAATTTTCGTCAAAAAGGCACGACAAAATCTACTATACATTTTACTTAAAGATAAATCCACCTCGGGACTCCAAACTTGATTATAGAAAGTTTGAGTCATATCAAGGGACACCTAATAACTCACCCGAGTTAATATGATAAAGGTGTAGAACCATTATAAGGACTCCAATAACACAAAAGATGGGAGTTAAACCCTGGCTCAAAACCTTACCCGTGCTAAACACTGGGTTGGTCAAAAACTAATCATAATGCAATTTACCCAAGACACAAAAGGAGTAAATTACCAAACCTGAAGTATGAAAAACATTGACTTCTAAAAAAGGTACAGTGTGAGGAGTGGAATCTCCAAACTCCCTTAAACACATAACAACAGTGAAAAGCAAGTCATTATGACGAACGACATGCCCCTATCTTAAAACTAACATGAATGTTACCATCCTTGGCATCATTTGTGGGTTACACAAATGCAACAAGGCCTACGGATGTAACACGGATAAGAAAACCTACCCTAAAAACTAACAAACAACTACCTACTAACAATAGCTCTTAACTAAAACAGCACTGTGCACAGGATAACACCATGGCAGATTCGAAATCCCAAGACCATCTAAAGGGGACTTCAAGCGCCTTCATTGTGACCCCGCACAACAATATCCTTAATGTGAAAGGAACCATGTGGTTTTCCATCCATACTCTTTAGAGAATAAACCACGGTACCCAGTTTCTTATCAACCACACATTTTTCAAATTTGGGGGATAATTTGGCTGAGAAATATTTTGAAGCGTTGGATAAAGGAAAACACCTTTTATAAATTATCTGACCTTCCCGAAGATCCAGAGGGCGCTTCCGTAAGTTATAATACTTAACATTATGTCGGTATGCCTTTTGCAAATGACATTCCACGTCTTTAAATATTTTCTGTAATTTAGGTAAACCAGAAATGTGATTATCAGAATTGATAGCAACAGTCTGGCCATCAAAAGGTTGATCCGAGTTATATGTCGCTCCATCGAGTACCATCTCCCTACCATGATTAAGGAAATAGGCAGTGAACTTTGTCCCTGCGTGAACGGAGGTATTGAGGGCACATTGAATTTCCTGAATGTTCTGATCCCATTTACGATGATCAGAACGCACATAAGAAGCAATGGCTCGAACAATATCCCGATTAACCCTTTCAGTTTGGTTACATTGAGGATGATAACGAGGATTATAAAAGATGTGAGGTACTCCTGCCGATTTTAACAGGTCTCTAAACTCTTTAGAAGTGAATTGGGGACCGTTATCCGTATATAGGATACGACAAACACCATGCACCAGGAACACACCCTTTTCAAGACATTTGCACACAGCTTTGGCCGTGGCACTTCGCAAAGGAAAGAGGAGGACATATTTGGTAAAATAATCGGAGACAACAAATAAATATTGATTCCTCGAGTAAGAGGGCGGAAAAGGACCAAGAAGATCACACGAGATCGCTTCCCAATTTTTAGTAACCTGTCGGGGATCACCCATCAAACCAGGACGAGCAGTATTAACTGGCTTATAAGTGTTGCAAGTTTCACAGTCGCCAACATACTTTTTCACGTCGCAGAATAACGACGGCCAATATTATATATCCGAGATCTTCTTGTGGGTTTTAGCAACACCAAAATGACCAGAGGCCGGGTCATCGTGATACTTTTGAATGATCTCCACACGTTTTTCAACAGGAACGACCGTTTTCCACTCGTGTTGAGATGTTAGGTTATATTTATTCTTTGTCAATCGATATAATTTCCCCTCAGCAATAGAAAAGTTTGGGAAAAGTTTAGGATTCCTAGAACACCCCTCAAAAAGTTTAATATACCATGGATCTGTGATCTGGTGAGGGTCAATTTCGATAGAGTCGATTTTTATACGGGATAACGCGTCAGGCAAAACATGCTCTTTCCCTTTTCTATGGATAATCTCAAAAATGAACTGACTAAGGCGGCACGCCCATCTACTAAGGCGACCAGTAGGATTTTTAAGTTTATAAAACCATTGCAAGGAAGCATGGTCAGTTACAATAAAACATTTCTTACCTTCAACGTAAGAGCGATACTGTTCCAAAGCATAAATAACAGCAAGCAACTCTCTCTCCGTTGCGGTATAATTGACCTCTTGTGCGTTAAGAGTCCGACTACAATAAGCAATAGGGTGATCAACACCGTCAAATTTCTGAGTTAAAACACCACCAATGGCATATGAGGAAGCATCGGTATGTATGTAAAATGGCAAACTAAAATCAGGACATTTTAAAATGGGTGCCGAAATTAAAGCTGTTTTGAGGGTGGAAAAAGATTCTTCGGTTTCAGGAGTCCATTTAAAGAGAACCTTTTTACTAGTCAGCCGCGATAAGGGTCTGGCTATTTTAGAAAAATCCTTTATAAAACGTCGGTACCAGCCGGCCATGCCAAGGAAACGCTTGACCTGTTTAGCATCAGTAGGAACGGGAAAATTAGCAATCACATCTACTTTGGACGGGTCCGTCCTCAAACCGTAGCAATCTACCACGTAACCGAGATACTTAAGTTCAGATCGACAGAAAAGGGATTTTTCCATGTTGATGGTAAGGTTGGCACTCTTAAGTATTTCATAAACAGCCTTTAAAATAGTGATATGCTCCTCAAAAGTATCAGTACAGACAATGATATCATCGATATAACAGAACACCTTATTGTCGAATTGGGCTGCAAACAAGCTATCCATAAGTCTTTGCATTGTAGCCGAAGCTCCCACTAAACCGAAACACATGACATTATAATGAAATAGTCCACGGCCAGGAACAGTGAATGCCGTCTTCTCTTTGGAACTGGCCGAAAGGGGTATTTGGTGGTACGCAGCGCTAAGATCAAGAGAGGTTAAAAATTTGGCATCCCGAAGGTTATCCAGAATATAATTTATATATGGAAGAGGATAGGCATCAGTTTTAGACACAGCATTAATCATCCTACTATCCAAACATACTCGAATTTTACCATCGGATTTTGGAACCTGAGTAGTAGGAGAATTCCAAGGCGAGTTCGAAGGTTCAACAATACCTAAATCTAACATTCGATCAAGCTCCTGTTCCAAAAGTTTCAGTTTTTCCGGACTCATACGATAATATCTTTGTTTCACGGGCTTAGCATCACCGGTGTGTATATGGTGTTCAGCGAGATGAGTCCGACCAAGACCAACTCTCTCAGAGTCTATATTATCAAACAACGATTTAATTCGTTTCAAATTGGACATTTGTTTGTCCGTCAAAGAATCAAAAGGACGTAATCCATTTTCAGAAATACTATCAATTTCATAAGCCTTGTCAGAATTAACAGAAGGAATGCAAGCTAATACACCAGGAGCAAGATTAAAAGATTTCCAAAAGTTAATTCCAAAATGGACCGGAAGTGTGATTTTTGGTTGAACATAAAACTTTATTATTTTAATTACTTGTTTATATTCAATCGGAACATCCATATAATATTGACAAGAATACTCAGAACCGTTAGCAACTCTAATATAACAAGGTTTATTAAGAGCTCTCAATGGTATACCGAGTTTAATAAAAAGTTTGTGCGCGTTGTTACCGAGCAATGAACAACTAGCACCACAATCAAGTAACCCACTGACAGGAACACCATATACCTCAACAGTTAAAAATGGTCTATTGTCCCCCAAAGCAGGTTGAAAATGAGTCTCTCTGCAAGTACTAAGATTACTCAGAGAGACTAACTTACCAAGTTTTTTGGCCTGTTACAATCAGGACAATCAGTGGATTTAACATTAAGCTTGCCACATTTATAACACAGCATAGGACGAGATGCATTACAACGAGACGTATGGTGCTCGCTATTTTTACATATAAAACAATAAACAGAACCTTTCCGAGGACTGGAGCTCTGAACAGACGCAACCGGAAGCTTTTTAAAGTTACTAGTATTTTTAACCTCCGCATTATCAGGCTTAGTCTTCGGTTTGTAACAAAAATCCGGAGCAACACTCGGTTTAGTAAAAGAAGGTTCAGAAAACCCTTCCATTCGAAGTTTACACGTCTCAATTCGTTTACCTAGCTCTTTTAAATGATCAAGAGACCGGACGTCAACCAGCATCAATTCGCGATTGTACTCGGGACGAATATTCCGCATCACAATCTTTAATTTTTCCGCTTCGGACAACTCAGTATTCAAACGAGACATCATACCCAGGATAACCGATAAAAACACTATTAACGACTCGTGTTTAGCCTGAGTACGAGACTGTATTTCCTGCATAAGCCGATCGTCAAAACCAGGAAGCTCGTAATCGGATTTTAAGGCCGATACTAACTCATCATAAGTTCGGAACCTAGATTTGTTCGCTCGATACCAATAGAGAGCAGGACCCTCGATCAAATCAGGAAATCCGGTGAACACATATTCTTTAGGTATCTTCCTAGCAGCACAAAGCTCCTCCAGCCTTGATAAGAAAGCACGGACACAGTTGTCACCGTTAAACTTCAAATTTAGAGAACACAAGTTATAAGATTTCTCCGGTTTGTAAATAACAGTTTGAGTATGAGAGCGGGGAGAACTATCCTCGGTTTCAGATTCAGAAGAATCATCACTTTCTGTCACACAGCCAACAAGCTTCCCTTGCAACATTAAAAGTTCTTCCGGAGGATTAGCAATTCTAGAAATTCTAGAAAGAATATAATTGGCACGACCAACAAGACGCGCACGTGTAGTTTCCGGAATGCTTCCCTCACTAAAAGAATTAAGAAGTAGGCTAGCCTTACCCTGTAGAACCGAAACTTCTGTATCTTCACTACCAGTAGGAACAACCGTAGAAGGAATTTTCAAACTACCCCTACGAGCTAGTTTCACAGTATTTCTTAAGAGTTTCCGCAAATGATCAACACTGCTATTCTCATCAAAAGAGACTTTACGAATGGACAACTCATGTTCAAGTTCCTCCTTTAGCAGGAAATTAATGTTACAATTCAGTTCAGCCATATTGGATAAACAAAAAAAAATTTTAATTAAAATTCTTAAAATAAGTCAAAATAACATGCAGAGCATTGAATCACTAAATTCACCTTTCTGAGCCCCACGTTGGGCGCCACTGTAATGAAAATTTTTCTTACCCACTTGGGGTAAGTTAGTCAATCTTACCCCAATGGTAATTTACAATGCGGTTAGCTCAGAGATCGAATTATAGGGTCGTGTGGTCGTTTGGCTCAGTCGTCCGTGGATCTAAATGGGTTGGGCGCCGTTAGTAAAATAAACAAATTAAAGTTAACAAAAAAAATTAAAATCCACGAACCGTAACAAGATGAACTCAATGAAACAAAACTCAGCATATGCTTCAACAATCCTTTATTTAAAGCGTGATCATACCCTTTTTAAAATAAAGGGGAATATACAACAAATTAATATGAACAGAAGTCCTTTACGAGGGACAGCTCCTCGGTGGAGATTATATTAAGAGCCTAATTAACCTAAAATGGCTTATACGTAGGTACATTGTCCTATAATTAAGATGGGTGACTTAACATAGAAATCTCTTAAAGATACCCGGTTACACTTAACTTAAAGGAGCACATCCGGAGTACAATTAAATTTGTAAAACAAATATTAATCCTGTAATTAAACCAGGTTACATGAAGGCTAAATTAACACAAAACATTTCACTATTGGCTAAGGATCGCTATGGCTGACCCTGAACATGTTTATACTCATTCCGTGGGTAGATTCCCCGGACCATGGTTTCATCAAAAAGGAGACATCGGTTTACCTCTAAATCCTGGATATGTTTATAAGCGAGGAGGTGAAGAAACACCCGCGGAGACTCACGCCCGCATTTAAATTATCATAACCTCGGTCCGTCAGAGGACACACGCCCCGTGGAACAGCAGCGCGCCCGCTTGCAAGGGAACATCATGCCTCCTAGTGTTTGAGATAAAAAGATATCCTCATAAAAAGAGGTATCTCCAAAAAAACGGTATCTCCCAAAAAGCCCAGGAATTGGGCTTTATTTAAATATAATGCGGGAAACCTCCCGAAGGTATGGGATCACACCATCCTTGTATCTAGCGATCCGATTCACACTCTCACCAACACTTTATTTATTTAAAATTCAAAACTAATGTAAATGTGTAAAAATCATTGTAAAAATCTGTGTAGAAATGGCCGCTTGCTCAATCGCTGCGCTCGCGCCATGAAGGAAGAACAAAATTGCCAATCATCGCCTGACGTTTCGTTATTTCATGACAAAAACTTTAATACTTAGCACAAAAAAACGAACTGTCACTCAAATAACTACTATTATCAAAATATTGAAACCAAACCAGTCATTTACTTAATAAGTATTTACTTTTTCATCATAACAACAAAACTAGAATAGTATTTGCTTTTCATAATACGTATAGAAGACTACGAGTTCGACGCCGTCCGACAGCAAAAACGGAACGCACTTGTGTCACCGACCGGCACTGTCACAACTGTCATCCAGTGAACGTCAAAATAATAAACATCTGTGATATTGTGAGAACAAATTTATTATTGCAAACAAACTTTGGAAACTAAATGAGATATTGGTGAATGATCGATTAGAAGGTGGTATTTAAATAGTTTTGCTATAAACCTGTGCGGTTGCGATATGGCTAGGTCAACATTCGTTAGCCAAACGATGGAAAACATGTTCGAACAAAAAAAGGTAATTCCTTCTCCTATTACTGAAAACTAAAATCTATTTAACTATCGATAATAACCCATAAAACCAACACCACGGATTACTTAAAGAATCGAAATGCAACCTAAACTATTATCCTTGTCCATACCAATGACTGTAGCCAGCATTTAGACTACAACAAGTACTTAATTCCTTAGTGCCCAATATCCCTATGGATAGGTATAAAATTCGGTGTTACAGTACCGTCTTAGTTGGGAAAGAAAATTTTTATTCAAAACTAAAGTTTTGAATAAAAATTTTCGTCAAAAAGGCACGACAAAATCTACTATACATTTTACTTAAAGATAAATCCACCTCGGGACTCCAAACTTGATTATAGAAAGTTTGAGTCATATCAAGGGACACCTAATAACTCACCCGAGTTAATATGATAAAGGTGTAGAACCATTATAAGGACTCCAATAACACAAAAGATGGGAGTTAAACCCTGGCTCAAAACCTTACCCGTGCTAAACACTGGGTTGGTCAAAAACTAATCATAATGCAATTTACCCAAGACACAAAAGGAGTAAATTACCAAACCTGAAGTATGAAAAACATTGACTTCTAAAAAAGGTACAGTGTGAGGAGTGGAATCTCCAAACTCCCTTAAACACATAACAACAGTGAAAAGCAAGTCATTATGACGAACGACATGCCCCTATCTTAAAACTAACATGAATGTTACCATCCTTGGCATCATTTGTGGGTTACACAAATGCAACAAGGCCTACGGATGTAACACGGATAAGAAAACCTACCCTAAAAACTAACAAACAACTACCTACTAACAATAGCTCTTAACTAAAACAGCACTGTGCACAGGATAACACCATGGCAGATTCGAAATCCCAAGACCATCTAAAGGGGACTTCAAGCGCCTTCATTGTGACCCCGCACAACAATATCCTTAATGTGAAAGGAACCATGTGGTTTTCCATCCATACTCTTTAGAGAATAAACCACGGTACCCAGTTTCTTATCAACCACACATTTTTCAAATTTGGGGGATAATTTGGCTGAGAAATATTTTGAAGCGTTGGATAAAGGAAAACACCTTTTATAAATTATCTGACCTTCCCGAAGATCCAGAGGGCGCTTCCGTAAGTTATAATACTTAACATTATGTCGGTATGCCTTTTGCAAATGACATTCCACGTCTTTAAATATTTTCTGTAATTTAGGTAAACCAGAAATGTGATTATCAGAATTGATAGCAACAGTCTGGCCATCAAAAGGTTGATCCGAGTTATATGTCGCTCCATCGAGTACCATCTCCCTACCATGATTAAGGAAATAGGCAGTGAACTTTGTCCCTGCGTGAACGGAGGTATTGAGGGCACATTGAATTTCCTGAATGTTCTGATCCCATTTACGATGATCAGAACGCACATAAGAAGCAATGGCTCGAACAATATCCCGATTAACCCTTTCAGTTTGGTTACATTGAGGATGATAACGAGGATTATAAAAGATGTGAGGTACTCCTGCCGATTTTAACAGGTCTCTAAACTCTTTAGAAGTGAATTGGGGACCGTTATCCGTATATAGGATACGACAAACACCATGCACCAGGAACACACCCTTTTCAAGACATTTGCACACAGCTTTGGCCGTGGCACTTCGCAAAGGAAAGAGGAGGACATATTTGGTAAAATAATCGGAGACAACAAATAAATATTGATTCCTCGAGTAAGAGGGCGGAAAAGGACCAAGAAGATCACACGAGATCGCTTCCCAAGGTTTAGTAACCTGTCGGGGATCACCCATCAAACCAGGACGAGCAGTATTAACTGGCTTATAAGTGTTGCAAGTTTCACAGTCGCCAACATACTTTTTCACGTCGCAGAATAACGACGGCCAATATTATATATCCGAGATCTTCTTGTGGGTTTTAGCAACACCAAAATGACCAGAGGCCGGGTCATCGTGATACTTTTGAATGATCTCCACACGTTTTTCAACAGGAACGACCGTTTTCCACTCGTGTTGAGATGTTAGGTTATATTTATTCTTTGTCAATCGATATAATTTCCCCTCAGCAATAGAAAAGTTTGGGAAAAGTTTAGGATTCCTAGAACACC
The DNA here is from genome assembly GCA_910589605.1 of Chrysoteuchia culmella. Lineage (NCBI taxonomy): Eukaryota > Metazoa > Arthropoda > Insecta > Lepidoptera > Crambidae > Chrysoteuchia > Chrysoteuchia culmella. The sequence goes on from OU342651.1 coordinate 22,250,832, forward strand.
CCTCAAAAAGTTTAATATACCATGGATCTGTGATCTGGTGAGGGTCAATTTCGATAGAGTCGATTTTTATACGGGATAACGCGTCAGGCAAAACATGCTCTTTCCCTTTTCTATGGATAATCTCAAAAATGAACTGACTAAGGCGGCACGCCCATCTACTAAGGCGACCAGTAGGATTTTTAAGTTTATAAAACCATTGCAAGGAAGCATGGTCAGTTACAATAAAACATTTCTTACCTTCAACGTAAGAGCGATACTGTTCCAAAGCATAAATAACAGCAAGCAACTCTCTCTCCGTTGCGGTATAATTGACCTCTTGTGCGTTAAGAGTCCGACTACAATAAGCAATAGGGTGATCAACACCGTCAAATTTCTGAGTTAAAACACCACCAATGGCATATGAGGAAGCATCGGTATGTATGTAAAATGGCAAACTAAAATCAGGACATTTTAAAATGGGTGCCGAAATTAAAGCTGTTTTGAGGGTGGAAAAAGATTCTTCGGTTTCAGGAGTCCATTTAAAGAGAACCTTTTTACTAGTCAGCCGCGATAAGGGTCTGGCTATTTTAGAAAAATCCTTTATAAAACGTCGGTACCAGCCGGCCATGCCAAGGAAACGCTTGACCTGTTTAGCATCAGTAGGAACGGGAAAATTAGCAATCACATCTACTTTGGACGGGTCCGTCCTCAAACCGTAGCAATCTACCACGTAACCGAGATACTTAAGTTCAGATCGACAGAAAAGGGATTTTTCCATGTTGATGGTAAGGTTGGCACTCTTTAAGTATTTCATAAACAGCCTTTAAAATAGTGATATGCTCCTCAAAAGTATCAGTACAGACAATGATATCATCGATATAACAGAACACCTTATTGTCGAATTGGGCTGCAAACAAGCTATCCATAAGTCTTTGCATTGTAGCCGAAGCTCCCACTAAACCGAAACACATGACATTATAATGAAATAGTCCACGGCCAGGAACAGTGAATGCCGTCTTCTCTTTGGAACTGGCCGAAAGGGGTATTTGGTGGTACGCAGCGCTAAGATCAAGAGAGGTTAAAAATTTGGCATCCCGAAGGTTATCCAGAATATAATTTATATATGGAAGAGGATAGGCATCAGTTTTAGACACAGCATTAATCATCCTACTATCCAAACATACTCGAATTTTACCATCGGATTTTGGAACCTGAGTAGTAGGAGAATTCCAAGGCGAGTTCGAAGGTTCAACAATACCTAAATCTAACATTCGATCAAGCTCCTGTTCCAAAAGTTTCAGTTTTTCCGGACTCATACGATAATATCTTTGTTTCACGGGCTTAGCATCACCGGTGTGTATATGGTGTTCAGCGAGATGAGTCCGACCAAGACCAACTCTCTCAGAGTCTATATTATCAAACAACGATTTAATTCGTTTCAAATTGGACATTTGTTTGTCCGTCAAAGAATCAAAAGGACGTAATCCATTTTCAGAAATACTATCAATTTCATAAGCCTTGTCAGAATTAACAGAAGGAATGCAAGCTAATACACCAGGAGCAAGATTAAAAGATTTCCAAAAGTTAATTCCAAAATGGACCGGAAGTGTGATTTTTGGTTGAACATAAAACTTTATTATTTTAATTACTTGTTTATATTCAATCGGAACATCCATATAATATTGACAAGAATACTCAGAACCGTTAGCAACTCTAATATAACAAGGTTTATTAAGAGCTCTCAATGGTATACCGAGTTTAATAAAAAGTTTGTGCGCGTTGTTACCGAGCAATGAACAACTAGCACCACAATCAAGTAACCCACTGACAGGAACACCATATACCTCAACAGTTAAAAATGGTCTATTGTCCCCCAAAGCAGGTTGAAAATGAGTCTCTCTGCAAGTACTAAGATTACTCAGAGAGACTAACTTACCAAGTTTTTTGGCCTGTTACAATCAGGACAATCAGTGGATTTAACATTAAGCTTGCCACATTTATAACACAGCATAGGACGAGATGCATTACAACGAGACGTATGGTGCTCGCTATTTTTACATATAAAACAATAAACAGAACCTTTCCGAGGACTGGAGCTCTGAACAGACGCAACCGGAAGCTTTTTAAAGTTACTAGTATTTTTAACCTCCGCATTATCAGGCTTAGTCTTCGGTTTGTAACAAAAATCCGGAGCAACACTCGGTTTAGTAAAAGAAGGTTCAGAAAACCCTTCCATTCGAAGTTTACACGTCTCAATTCGTTTACCTAGCTCTTTTAAATGATCAAGAGACCGGACGTCAACCAGCATCAATTCGCGATTGTACTCGGGACGAATATTCCGCATCACAATCTTTAATTTTTCCGCTTCGGACAACTCAGTATTCAAACGAGACATCATACCCAGGATAACCGATAAAAACACTATTAACGACTCGTGTTTAGCCTGAGTACGAGACTGTATTTCCTGCATAAGCCGATCGTCAAAACCAGGAAGCTCGTAATCGGATTTTAAGGCCGATACTAACTCATCATAAGTTCGGAACCTAGATTTGTTCGCTCGATACCAATAGAGAGCAGGACCCTCGATCAAATCAGGAAATCCGGTGAACACATATTCTTTAGGTATCTTCCTAGCAGCACAAAGCTCCTCCAGCCTTGATAAGAAAGCACGGACACAGTTGTCACCGTTAAACTTCAAATTTAGAGAACACAAGTTATAAGATTTCTCCGGTTTGTAAATAACAGTTTGAGTATGAGAGCGGGGAGAACTATCCTCGGTTTCAGATTCAGAAGAATCATCACTTTCTGTCACACAGCCAACAAGCTTCCCTTGCAACATTAAAAGTTCTTCCGGAGGATTAGCAATTCTAGAAATTCTAGAAAGAATATAATTGGCACGACCAACAAGACGCGCACGTGTAGTTTCCGGAATGCTTCCCTCACTAAAAGAATTAAGAAGTAGGCTAGCCTTACCCTGTAGAACCGAAACTTCTGTATCTTCACTACCAGTAGGAACAACCGTAGAAGGAATTTTCAAACTACCCCTACGAGCTAGTTTCACAGTATTTCTTAAGAGTTTCCGCAAATGATCAACACTGCTATTCTCATCAAAAGAGACTTTACGAATGGACAACTCATGTTCAAGTTCCTCCTTTAGCAGGAAATTAATGTTACAATTCAGTTCAGCCATATTGGATAAACAAAAAAAAATTTTAATTAAAATTCTTAAAATAAGTCAAAATAACATGCAGAGCATTGAATCACTAAATTCACCTTTCTGAGCCCCACGTTGGGCGCCACTGTAATGAAAATTTTTCTTACCCACTTGGGGTAAGTTAGTCAATCTTACCCCAATGGTAATTTACAATGCGGTTAGCTCAGAGATCGAATTATAGGGTCGTGTGGTCGTTTGGCTCAGTCGTCCGTGGATCTAAATGGGTTGGGCGCCGTTAGTAAAATAAACAAATTAAAGTTAACAAAAAAAATTAAAATCCACGAACCGTAACAAGATGAACTCAATGAAACAAAACTCAGCATATGCTTCAACAATCCTTTATTTAAAGCGTGATCATACCCTTTTTAAAATAAAGGGGAATATACAACAAATTAATATGAACAGAAGTCCTTTACGAGGGACAGCTCCTCGGTGGAGATTATATTAAGAGCCTAATTAACCTAAAATGGCTTATACGTAGGTACATTGTCCTATAATTAAGATGGGTGACTTAACATAGAAATCTCTTAAAGATACCCGGTTACACTTAACTTAAAGGAGCACATCCGGAGTACAATTAAATTTGTAAAACAAATATTAATCCTGTAATTAAACCAGGTTACATGAAGGCTAAATTAACACAAAACATTTCACTATTGGCTAAGGATCGCTATGGCTGACCCTGAACATGTTTATACTCATTCCGTGGGTAGATTCCCCGGACCATGGTTTCATCAAAAAGGAGACATCGGTTTACCTCTAAATCCTGGATATGTTTATAAGCGAGGAGGTGAAGAAACACCCGCGGAGACTCACGCCCGCATTTAAATTATCATAACCTCGGTCCGTCAGAGGACACACGCCCCGTGGAACAGCAGCGCGCCCGCTTGCAAGGGAACATCATGCCTCCTAGTGTTTGAGATAAAAAGATATCCTCATAAAAAGAGGTATCTCCAAAAAAACGGTATCTCCCAAAAAGCCCAGGAATTGGGCTTTATTTAAATATAATGCGGGAAACCTCCCGAAGGTATGGGATCACACCATCCTTGTATCTAGCGATCCGATTCACACTCTCACCAACACTTTATTTATTTAAAATTCAAAACTAATGTAAATGTGTAAAAATCATTGTAAAAATCTGTGTAGAAATGGCCGCTTGCTCAATCGCTGCGCTCGCGCCATGAAGGAAGAACAAAATTGCCAATCATCGCCTGACGTTTCGTTATTTCATGACAAAAACTTTAATACTTAGCACAAAAAAACGAACTGTCACTCAAATAACTACTATTATCAAAATATTGAAACCAAACCAGTCATTTACTTAATAAGTATTTACTTTTTCATCATAACAACAAAACTAGAATAGTATTTGCTTTTCATAATAAGTATAGAAGACTACGAGTTCGACGCCGTCCGACAGCAAAAACGGAACGCACTTGTGTCACCGACCGGCACTGTCACAACTGTCATCCAGTGAACGTCAAAATAATAAACATCTGTGATATTGTGAGAACAAATTTATTATTGCAAACAAACTTTGGAAACTAAATGAGATATTGGTGAATGATCGATTAGAAGGTGGTATTTAAATAGTTTTGCTATAAACCTGTGCGGTTGCGATATGGCTAGGTCAACATTCGTTAGCCAAACGATGGAAAACATGTTCGAACAAAAAAAGGTAATTCCTTCTCCTATTACTGAAAACTAAAATCTATTTAACTATCGATAATAACCCATAAAACCAACACCACGGATTACTTAAAGAATCGAAATGCAACCTAAACTATTATCCTTGTCCATACCAATGACTGTAGCCAGCATTTAGACTACAACAAGTACTTAATTCCTTAGTGCCCAGTATCCCTATGGATAGGTATAAAATTCGGTGTTACACACTAGAAAGGTGATAACTTTCCATCACACTTAACAGGCTTTGGAATGACGAACTAATGCAATAATAACTAAATCATGACTTTTTTTCCCTGAATAACGTTATCATTTTAGAATTCTTAGGTTATCTTGAAATAAGTAGTTAAAACACGAAATAATGAAACAGCTCTCAAAATTGTGCGATGCTCGACTCGTACACCAAACCAAACCTTTCATGATAGAGGTGCACCGCAGCTCTAAGCACTTCATTGCTTTCCCGATAACAAATGACCATCTCCAGGTACTCCTGGTTGGTATACCGACGAGGCATGTTTATGTTTGCAAACGCGCGCGACAAGCAAGAGTAACATGCAAATGCAAACTGAATAAATAAAATCAGAGCGCGATATAATTATTTTTATTCTGTGCTTTAGGCCTAGTTCACACTAAGTACATCTTAAGTTTTGGCCCGCACTGTTCATTCAACTCATATCGAATTGAATAAATATCAAATCAACAAAGTATTTTTTTTATCAGTAAAAAAATAATTGCTTACTACGAATAGAAATTAACTTTTAGGGGCAGAGTTTTAGTTTTTCTACTAGAATCGTATTCTTCTTTAACTATGATTCTCTAGGGCGGATAGCCGGATAGTGATATATAAAATAGGTACCTAAGAAAAGTAAAAAAAACAACTATCAAAAATTGACTAAATGCAGATAGCAATGCGATATACTCACATGTTTTTTTAAACGAAAATTATTATTATTAGATATTTCATCCAGTGGCTGTGTCCACGTGGTTCTGTTTCAATGGGGGAAAGTATTCTTTGTCCCTAGTCCGACTTTGGATAATGGTCTGCAAATTGCAAATTGAGCAACAAAAACAAACCCGTACCATTAATTTTGCTTAAATCCTACTAATATTATAAATGCAAAAGTATGTCAGTTTGTTGGTTTGTTACTCTTTCGCGCTAAGATTTCTTTTAGCGTGAAAGAGTAACAAAAGTTAAATTTGGCACAGAGATAGTAGAACATAGGATACTTTTTATCCCGATATTTGCACGGGAACGAAAACGACGCAGATGAAACCGCGGGCGGCCGCTTGTGTCTAATAATGTCTATCAATAAATTATTTTATTTTAAAGTTGAATTACAGAATTTACACAGTTCATCGAAAAGTATGTATGCACCCTTATTAGAACGGTCATTTTTGATCACTGTGGTACTTTGACACAAAGTCATGCCGCCGCCCCGTGCCGCCTTTCGGCAGGCGCACCGGCAAAACGCAAAGAATCAGTACACCTACACTGCATTATGATTAACGATTGAAAGTTTTAATTTCGCTATGACTTTTAGAAGAGAACATGAATGCATCTTACTTATAATTTTTTTTGTGCGTACCATTATTGAATTAAAACATTATTTAAGTAATTAATCGCGTTTTGTTTAAAAAAAAACAGTGTGTTTAAATGCTGTACCTATTTTTGTTGATGAATTCAAATTAAATGAAACTTATTTAAATTATTCCTTGGAAGGATGGTGCCAATTCTGGACCCACCCTTTTTTATTTAATAGGATGAAGCTAGTTTTGGACCCACCCTCAAACAGCTACGTGGGTAATATACGGGCTCTGGGCTTTCATAACAAATAATTTTGTTATGAAAGTTACTTGCTGCTAAGTTCCAAATCTTAGTCCGTTCAAATTTATTATTTATTAAGCATGTCAGTTTATTGGAATTTTGTACACACAAGCGCAAGTCTCAATCACACTCATCAGGTATTTGTGGACCGTCAATTTAGACAACAATTCTGGCGGCAGGCATTTATGCGCGGGAGCGCTAGCACTGAATATGCTAGATTATTCGTTTGTATGTCTTTGGTTTTATTTAAATCTTACCTTTAAACTACTACTAAAGAATCCAGGTTATTGTTTTTTTTCGAAATAACAATAAGCGTAGTATAGTAATGTTTAATACACTCAAAAAGAAGTATCTGACGACGTGTCACATACCTATTGAAGGGTAGGCTCAGCGTTTATGCAAATCGTTGAATAGTCTTTTATTATTACTTTGATTAAAAACATGTATCCAAACTCTAAAACGCCAATTTGCTATTTAAATATATTATAAACTTGTGAGCATTTTAATCCGTAACAGTAATTTTATTTCAGTATCGCAGCTGCCTGCCTAGGTACTATTAGTTTATAGTAAAAAAGGGCGAAATGTATTTATTAAATGTTACAATAGTCTGTAGGTGTACCATTTGAGCGGAAGAATTACTAAGAAACGGAGCGGCACGATACGATTTATGTACCTACTCGCGTCCGTCGCTGGCGCTTGCTTGTATGCATCCCAGATTCCTGTGCGTAACTTCTAAGCACATCAAGAGTAAATAAAAAAAAATAGGATTTTGAGAATAATGCCGAAATTGATGGACAGTTTACATACACTATTTATTTACCTTAAACACCAGGTTAGCTGCTTGTAAGTACTTACATTCAGGTTTTTTTTTGTAAAATTTATTTTATAAACAATCGTTTGAACTTTTACCGGGTTCGTCTCAGTTGTAGAAATGGATCGGTAGTCAGAAGGCACATGCGAGCGTGTGGTTGTGCGGGGTCGACACAGGTCGCGTCGCGGGCTAGTGACCGCGCTAGCACCTACTGCGCCGGCGATCAGCTGTTTTACTATTTTTACTTATTTATTTTGTTTTTTGCTTTTATTTTTTCATTTTTGGTGTTGTTTGGGTATTATATCCGAATGATTGTCGATAAAATATAAAAATAAAAATTATTAAAAAATAAAAATATTTTTAAAAAATAAAATTCTTTATTCATTTTATTCTAAACACTTAACATGACCTTCCCCTTAAGCTTGGGTCATTAAAAAAATTTCACGGTATATTTTGTGACTTATGCGTGTTTCTTAAATGTTGCCTTTTCATGATAAATAGAATTTTTGACTTCATTTTTACGGTCGGTTGCCACCTGACACCAAAGTCGTGACATTCCTGGAAGACTTGAGCTCCGCCGTTGAGGGGTTCTTCCGCCGCCATCTCTAATGAGCATTCCAAACTTAGCACCCATCGCAACTCTGGACCTCTGCTCCGAAGAAGCTCCAGTGTCGGGCTTGGTTATGTTGTTTCTCCGGCCTGTTGGTTCGCGGAGGGTATTTTATTTCCCTTCGCCAGCCAGGAGCTAGCAACGAGCAATCCCCTATCCACCACCCTGAGGAGGCGCCCTCTAGGGGTGAGGCTCCCCCGAGAGTTTTCAAATGTAGTTTGGCGCAGGGGTACTAAGCCCACCTTCTGTGCCAGCAGCGGTCCCCGGACAAGACAAATATTTGTGTGCATGAACATGTCTATTTGTCTTGGTCTGATTGTCTGATATGTATATTATGTATGTATTTAAAAAAAATGTATGTTTATCGTTATCTAGTATCCATAACACAAGTTCTTCGTGAAACTTAACGTGGGCTAGATAATTGGTGTGGTTGTATGCAATTATATATTATTATAATTTTTGACTTCATTTTTACGGTCGGTTGCCACCTGACACCAAAGTCGTGACATTCCTGGAAGACTTGAGCTCCGCCGTTGAGGGGTTCTTCCGCCGCCATCTCTAATGAGCATTCCAAACTTAGCACCCATCGCAACTCTGGACCTCTGCTCCGAAGAAGCTCCAGTGTCGGGCTTGGTTATGTTGTTTCTCCGGCCTGTTGGTTCGCGGAGGGTATTTTATTTCCCTTCGCCAGCCAGGAGCTAGCAACGAGCAATCCCCTATCCACCACCCTGAGGAGGCGCCCTCTAGGGGTGAGGCTCCCCCGAGAGTTTTCAAATGTAGTTTGGCGCAGGGGTACTAAGCCCACCTTCTGTGCCAGCAGCGGTCCCCGGACAAGACAAATATTTGTGTGCATGAACATGTCTATTTGTCTTGGTCTGATTGTCTGATATGTATATTATGTATGTATTTAAAAAAAATGTATGTTTATCGTTATCTAGTATCCATAACACAAGTTCTTCGTGAAACTTAACGTGGGCTAGATAATTGGTGTGGTTGTATGCAATTATATATTATTATAATTAAAGCTTTTTCATATGTAGGATTTTGTGATTTCATCATACAAAACTATCGTTCATAGTTCCGACTTTTCCGGTACTTAGGTATTATTAATATTACATGTTTACATTGCTTTCTATCACTGTATTTTTTTTATGAACGACGGGGACTCTCTTAGCCTTCATCATACCTGATGTTAAGTATTGATAAGGCTGAAGATGGAAGCAAGCCTCTCCAGAATCCTCAATCACTGAGGAACTGGCTATCTTGTCTCTTAACTGCCGGAACACAACAATGCTGAAAACATTGTTGTTATGGCGTCAAACTTAGATAAGATGGTGGTAGCTAGCCAGGCGGACTTACAACGAGTCCTTCCACCAACCGAATGCAATGGCAGACTTCTTGAAGGGATTTAATCTTTCAGTGCACTATAATAGTCAAGTTTTTTTTTCTAGTAACCCATATCAAGAGCCCATCTTCATCGAATCGCGCTAATCCCAAGAACTCTCAATCCTTTACCGAGATAAGGGGTTCACCCCGACGACCCATAAGCGATGCTTAACCTCACTGTTCCCCCAGAGGGGCGTGACAGATGGCAGATTAGACGCATCTGCTCGATGGCCGTTCAGAATAGTGTTTATTGGGCGATTTTTATTATAAGCGCTAATGGCTTCCATCTTCACTCAAACGATTGGCCTCGAGATTATTTTCCTGAAGTATTATTAAATACCTACATTATTATTGTACTGCGTATATATGTAGATATTTTTTTTAAATTACGAAATCAATTTATAAGTACACTAGCGGATCCTCGCGGTTTTACCCGCGTGGTGGGAATATCGGAATAAAATATAGCCTATGTCACTCGGGAGAAATGTAGCTTTCTAATGGTCTAAGAATTTTCTAAATCAGTTCTGTAGTTCCTGAGATTAGCGCGTTCAAACAGACAACCTCTTCAGCTTTATAATATTATACTAGCGGATCCTCGCGGTTTTAACCGCGTGGTGCCCGTTCCCGTGGGAATATCGGGATAAAATATAACCTATGTCACACGGGAGTAATGTAGCTTTCTAATGGTCTAAGATTTTTCTAAATCGGTCCAGTCAATCCTGAGAGTAGCGCGTTCAAACAAACAAACTCTTCAGCTTTATAATATTATTAGTATAGATTAAGTATAGATAATTAATTATATATAATATAGTATAGATTTCATTTGACAGCATACAGGGGTACTAAACCCTCCCTCTACACCAGAGGTCCCAGGTTCGACCCCTCGACAAGACAAATATTTGGGTACATGAACATAATAATTTACAAAAAAAAAGTATATAAGTATGTTTATCCGTTATCTAGTATCCATAACACAAGTTCTTCATGAAACTTAACGTGGGCTAGATAATTATTATTTTGAAAAGTTAATACTGAAAATGTAATTTGTTCTAAAACGTTGTTTTAGTTAGACGTTTAAATTGTAAAAACGTTAAGTTTTTGACCCGATGGCGCTGTAATCACTTTCTCATGCCTAACCAGGGATTGTGGGTCAACATTCATGTTGGTGGTCCAGGCAAATATTCATGTTTGAAATTTTTTTGTTTGTACGGAAGCCTTACGGAAGGCTAGTTTAACCAAAATATGTTACATAAATTGATAAAATACTGGATAGAGGTATCACTAAAAGCTATCAATATAAGATTGATGATCGAAAGCATTCTCTAAACAGCTTCATCTATTCGAAATCTATCAATATCTCGGGAATGGCGCCCAAAGTCACTAAAAATATACAATCTGGAAAAACAAAGATGGCCGTTGATAAATCGCCGACAATCCGTTATTTTCCGATGTTGCTAACGCGAAAAATATGGACCAGAGGTACGATGGAAAAATATTGTCGTGTTGAGATAACGTCGTAATTTATGTTCGGGGACAAGAGAACGAGCGTAGCTTTCTCGGTGTTATGCAGCTAAATAGGTAAGTACGTAGTTCGTTTGGATTAGTGGTTTTAACCGACTTCAAAAAAAGGAGGAGGTTCTCAAGTCGACTGTATTTTTTTTTATTTTTTTTTATGTATGTTCTACCATAACTTCGCCAGTTGTTAACAGATTTTTATAATTCTTTTTTTATCTGAAAGAAAATGGTTTATGTGTGGTCCCATATAATTTTTACGAAGATCAGGCTAGTAGTTTTTTCATAATCCTGAAAAATATCAATCACCTTTTGGCAAGTAGTCGTATACCTAGATGACATCATTGTTGTGTATGGGCTGATTTTTAGTGTAAGTAACGGCACATAATGTAACAAAAAAATCTGAAATAAAAACATTTTATAAAAAAAATCAAACCGACTTCAAAAAGAAAAAAATAAAACTTTTGGAGTCGGTGCTAGTTAACTAAGGCCAAAAAATATATAGTTAACCCACTTGTTCCTGAATTAACTTTTTTTGCACAATTGATTTGAAATTTCGTATATTTCACAGAACGGAAACATAAAACTGATAAAAAATAATAAAAAAATTATTTCAGTTCAGGAAAAGCTGGAAAATGCCGTGTCGTAAACGACACAGTAGGAGAATCTACTACTATGATCTTTCACTACGTCGATTTCAGTAGGCTTCGATATATATAGGAGAAATAAAGTAAAACATCCAAAGAATCACTCTCATATCCACACCTCGACGACGCCACATTTGGCATTGGTTGGGTCTCAGGTATTAAGGCGTTTTTTTTAATGAACGGCGGGAAGACTCTTAGCCTTCATCATACCTAATGTTATGTAGTGATAAGGCTGAAGATGGAAGCGAGCCCCTCTCGGAATCCTCAATCACTGAGGAACGCCTATCTTATCTCTAACTACCGGAACACAACATTGCTGAAAACATTGTTGTCAGACTTAGATAAGATGGTGGTAGCTAGCCAGGCGGTCTTAGAACAAGACCTACCACCAACCAAACCGAATACAATATGTATTCCCGCTGGGAATCGAACCCGGGACCCCTGAGTCTGATACTGGTGGTTGTACCACTAGATCACGGAGGCGGTCAGACGTTAGGCAATAGCGACAGGTTGCCAGCTCATTGTTTACAATAGTTTTCGAATATCCTTCATTCATCAGCCCTGACAGTTGGAAGACACTTTTACTCTATGTAGCCGCATTAGACGCATTTTATACTTGTCTTTTGCGCTCAGTCCAGCATGGGAAATAATAAAATGACTCAACTTACATTCATCAAAGAAGTCATTCATGTTGCAAATTCAGCAAGTGCTCCGAGTAAAGGACCAGGGACATTTTGAAGAAAAACAAAATGTTGTCTCCAGAGTCTTCATCCGTTACTTACAATTTTGCGGAGGCATGATGTAAGGTAACGTCACCCAGCGTGCAATGTAGAAAGACATGCTTGCCGTTTCCCTGCTTGATCGAATCAGAAATGAGGAGTTCCGCAGGAAAACAAAAGTAAACCTTCATCCCTCGAAGAATTGTTCAGGTGAAGTGGTAGTATGCGGGACACATAGCGAGAAGAACCGTTAGCGGATGGGGTGGGGTGGTTCTAGAATGGCGACTCTGTGAGTAGGCCCGCAACAAGGTGGACCAATGATCTGGTGAAGATCGCGGAAAGCTCCTGGATGAGGGCAGCCCGCCAACGACCGATCAACGTGAAGATCCTTAGGCCTTAGAGGATCTTCACAACGATTGTTCGATGGCTACCCATACCCAGCAGTCGTTCTCATGCCGCTGATATGAATGTGATGATGATAGTTATAGAGTCTGGAACTATTTTTTTCATCATTTTGCTCTTATTTCTCAGTAATCTCGTTCAGAGAGAAAGGTTGTCGTAAAGCCCTGTAACAAATATAAGTACTACTGATAGTAGTACATTCTCCTACTGTGTCTTTTACGGAACAGACAAAGTAAAACGAAAATACTTGATGAATATCTTATAAATATACCGTATTTTTTTATTTTCGAGATTATTAGGAACCGACTATTGATAATTAGATAACAAATAAATTAAAAACAGCATAAAACAATATTTCAAATTACCCTGTATTTATCATTTTAATAAGCACGTAATTTAACCTCTTTTTGCACAAAAACAATAAACTGCATATCACGGTTACCACTCTACTATGACTGACTAAGGCATCAACAGCTAGTAGCAATATAAAATAAAAAAATAAAGTACCCTCGTACAACAGAATATTTTTTTTAAGTTGGTGTGTCGTTAAAGACACAGTAGGAGCAAGTGGGTTAATAGAAGTGCAATGTAGAATGCTTTGGCTGGCACCGACTCCAAAAGTTTTATTTAAGTCGGTGTGATTTTTTTTTTTATAAAATGTTTTTTTCAATAATAATATGACTAGAAATAAATATAAATAAATAAAATATAAATATTTCTTTCACTCACACCAATTAACCTAGGCCCAAAGTAAGCACTGTATGCTTGTGTTATGGGATCCGAGGGTAACGGATATAAATACATATAATTATTTATAGATATATAAGTATTTATGTGTAGAAATACGGCGTAACTGAAGTTAATGCGGGTGGATGGATGTTAGGAGACTGATTCGTCTGATCATAATTAGTGATACACTTAAAATAGCTTCTGTAAAATAGCATTGATTGGATAACAAACCAATGCTGGCAAGTAACTGATAAAACTTAATTTTTCTAGTCAAGTCATATATTCCCGTATTGCTCAGTATCTCGTAAATGCTCACATAAAAATACAGAAGTACAATAAATTGCAAGAATCGCTGCACCGCCTGAATTAGGAATGGGAACGAAGCGGTAGTTGCAATTTTATTGCATCGGATACCTTTAAATCACATTATATTTCATGAATATTCTTGTGATTCGTTGATATAGCTCGGTGGGGCGAAAATATATTTTACTTAAACATGAACTCTTAAAATAAATTTTGCTTCAGAACAATGGCAAAGTGGAAAAGTGGCATTCGGAAAAGTTGTAGTAACTTTTCCGAATCCCACTTCTCGTATCTTAATAACACAGAAGAACACAAGAAAGAGGTTAGGAAGAAACAGCATTGAACCTTTAAATTTTGCATTTTACAATGCTATTTTTATGTGATAAATATTAAACAAGAAAATATACTAGAAAAAAGCAACATGTCTCATGTCGCCCTCACGGGATCAGTTGGGCATCCCGTCAGGCATCCCGTGATCACAAGAATCAGCATGTTACATATTTAGCAGTGTATTTAGAAGTGTAGTCTCGAAAACAGGCACATTGTACTTGATAACGTGAAGAGTCTATAGTGTGGACTGCTTCTGTGTTTCTCACAAAAGGATGGCGACGCATGAGATGACAGCCATCATACTAACTCTGTCAGTACGATGGCTGTCATCTCATCTTTAACTACAGTCTGAATGCCTTTGCGTGGCTCGTTGTCTCCACTGAGTTTTTACTTGGTGCTTGGAACTGCACATTAAACAACTTGTGTGGATCCCTGAGAGTGACAAATATATTATAGAAGTCAACTTCTCGATGGCGCAGTACATACTATCACATGAATTTGAGGACCAAAAGTCGTATGTTTTCCTGTTCTCTTTTTGGTCAGTCATCGAGTATCACTCTACTGGAGATTTTATTAGACAATAACCGAAGCAAAATGGTGATGTAACAATGGTCACCGCGGTCAGGCACATACAGGCTTGGGTTATCTACAAATATAGGCGAAGCGGAGACGGGCGGTGCGGGTATGAAATAAAGGTTTAATCTAAAAAAAATATTTTTGGTTCTATTCACTGAACAAGTCATCATCACAACGTTTTATCTATTCAAAATTCTCAAGCAAAACAAATAATAACACATAACGGTAAGTAACCTATCTTTGCAACAGCAACGCGACAGCAGAAATTGCGCGATAATTGCTTTTACGTCACGTATCAACAGTACGACCTAAACCGAACAAGCGATGAACTACAATGTGCATTCGTTTAATTCCTGATAATGCAACCAAATAGTTTTTGGTGCAAGCGTCATAGCAAAACACTCTCGCACCTAGGTAGGAGCGCAAGAGAGTGAGATGCCGCTATACGAACCATCAACGAGCGATTAGCCAGCAATCACATACGTAATACATTTTTATTTTGGCGTTCCGCAGCCATCGCGCTATATCTGCGCGATAATTGCTAATTTTTACGTTATAGCCCCGCGAGTAGTTTTTAATAAATTACTCTTAAAAAACGGCATATTCTTAAAAGTTTCTTTTTTTTTAATATGAATGTTTTAAAAAGTATTAAAATCTCCTATAGCAAACTTTTTGTAGTCAATTATTAAATAAACACTGTAAAATACACGTAAACAACCGCTGTCATGACAACCTCGACCTCAGATCATAACATTTATAACCGCTGTCATCACGACGCCAGCCTTATGTAGGTATATTGAATGCAGGACGCGGGTCATCCTCAGGGACTGGTTCTGGGTAGGACAGGCTCTCTGCAATATCGCGCGTCGTTAGAACGACGCGCGATATTGCAGAATCGTTTATTACGTACGGAACCTTCTCACTTTACTTGTTGGAATAAAAACCAGTCTATAATAATAATAATTTAATTTATTTCGTGGACATTGGTGTGGATTGTATGCTGGTATAACAATGCTGTATTTTAATTTTTGTTAATATTACTTAGCATATAACTGTTTAATGTCCCAAATTATAAAAATAAAATAAAATAAAATAATTTACTTCTTTCTTATAACGTTAGCAGGTTTTTGCTGTAACGGCCTATTTTATCTGTATAATTGTAAGTTGAGTATTACATTAATACACTTTTATATTTATACACTTTAACATAAGTACCTGAAGTACGTCATGCTCACTCAAACATTTCTTTGGCGGTGTCGTGTGAGGCGGGTCGTTACGTTCCCTAAAATATGGTTGAGCGAAGCGATCGCTGGTTCATGCGTCATGCTCGTGAACGGGTGCCGCCAGCGAAAATGGGAATCCAATAGAAGTCCAGTAATTATGCATCCGATTATCCGATCACTGACCATAGCCCTTGTGCCGTGTGGTGACGACCTAAGAATACAAGTGTCACCACTCTCTTACATGCCTAGGATGTCGTAAGAGTCGACTAAGAGGCTCGACGCATTGAACACCTGTGCGAGAGAAGGATAACTTGAAACCAACATGTTGCAATAAATGTTATGACTATGACTATGACTATGACAAACCCTCTACCAACCCGTCTGGCCAGCGTGGAAGCAGTAGGCTAATATCCTCCTATGAACGCCACAATAGGCGTGAACTAGGAGAGGCCTATGTCCAGCAGTGGACGTCAGGCTGATAATGATGATGATGATGACCATAGCCCAAAATAGGACATAGTATATATTTTATTTCGATATTTCCATTACGAGGGACGGAAAACCGTGGGGAGCCACTACACTACAAAACAACACTGGTACTTCTTTAAGTATTAAACACGAACCAGTTCGCGTCTAAGTTAGAATTAAGAAAATCTATTGAATGCCCCAAAAGTCACGGCTGAATCCGAACCCCGCTCACCGCCTGGCTAATCCCCCGGGCGATACGCCGGAAACCTTTCCACGTCACGCCGACAATATCCAGCACTGTACTGACAACTGTAGACCTTAAGACGCTATATCGAAAAAGTACATACCTACTTTTAGGTATAAAACTGATCTTCCTTATGGATGGTTAAGGAGAATGAGCCTTGACCCACCAAGCGGGCCCAATGCAGACTGGTGGGTTTTGACGACTGCAAATGCAGCCAACCGCTTAACGTGCCTTCTGAAGCACGGAGGAGCTCGAGATAGTAATTTTTTGGTCACCCATCCCGTGACCGACCATTGCGAAAGTTGCTTAACCTCAAGAATCGCAGGCCGAGCGCGCGAACCCCTGCGCCACGGCGACCCCAGTCTACAGCACATTAATACTAAAACGTGACCCAATATATATATATATATTTAATCGCCTACGACATACAAGTACTTATGTGATAAATATTAAACAAGAAAATATACTAGAAAAAAGCAACTTGTCTCATGTCGCCCTGACGGGATTTCTTGTTTAATATTTATCACATAAAAATAGCATTGTAAAATGCAAAATTAAAAAGTTATAAGTACTTACGTTTTCAGTGTTTCATACAGAAATAATATCCTATTTTGTATTTTGTAATGGTGTATTGTTTGTAAATACCATTACTTACATTCTGTTTTTTCTTGTTAGCTAAAAGAATCTGAAACGGGTGGTAGGGAAAAACTGACAATTCCTAAGTGCGTGTAATATGTTCAATTGAATAAAGAATATTTTTATTTCCCTTTTTCTTTTCATTAATTGCAACATTTCCGATGAATTTTCAGAAATAAAACTCATAGAAAGCTACTGTATACCAACTCAACGAAAGAACATAACCCAAACTAAGCCGTTCTCAAGTATCGATGTCATACGTGCGACCCATCATTCAACGTAGATATATAACATTTTTAGGAAGGACAAGAAAACTGTTTTCGACGTCTGGTCACGATTTGTACACTTGTGACGTCAGAAAAATGGCACAGCTGCAGTCTTCTTGAGGAAAGAAAATTGGCTGCTCGACTTCTTCCGTCATAAAATTACCGGCAGCTTTATTAATTTAAATGAAACAAAGGATCACAGAAGGAATTGTTTTTATTTTTCATTGAATGAAGTATCTTGAGTAGGTACCAACTTTTTTCTTTTTTATGTTATTTGTAGGTATGGGCAGTCGACTGCACGAAAAGTTTTGCTTTACATTACAAAAACCGCTAGTATTACCACTCGTAATACTATATATCACTATATAAGGGCGTTCTCAAAGTTTAACTGTAATTCTTGTGTATATGTCGTAAGACTATTTGGTAAAATTAATTTTCGTAAACATCCTAGGGATATTGCAAAACACGGATAATTAAACAATGGTGTTGACATTTCTCAATCTTACTGAAAAAAGATAGGGTTTATGAAAAAATACGGGTTGCTCTAGTAATATTGAATATTCTCTACTCTGATTGGCTTATATTTTTCTTGCTTGCTAACTCATATTCTGATTGGTTCACAGACTTTTTCTACTGCTTCTTTCTTAATTAATGGCTTATATATATTTTCTAGTATTTATAGAAATTGTACGGTATATTGAGTTAAAAATCGACCCTCACAACACGGGTTATTACGAAAAAAACTCGGGTGAAACTCCTTGGTTCACAGAAAGTTTACTACATGTGAGACAATGGATTGACATTTGAAACGTCAAGTCGTTAACCAATCAGAGAAGATGTTGTTTTGGACGGTCCGACCAGCCAATCAGTGTTCTTATTTCTTAATAGCCACCGATTCTTTTCGCAATTTTACAAAGGCAACCAGGTTTTTCGCAAAAATCCTATCTTTTTTCAGGTGGATTTATAAATGACAACACCATTATCTTATTATCCTGCGACATATACAATTCACGGTTTTAGAAAAGACTTGTTTTATTTTTTTCTTGGCTGGAAGCCAAGAAAGCCTGCCGTAACGCAATATTGTTTGCTTCTATCCAGTGTTATCAGCTCTTTAGCGCTGGTTACAAAGATTTGATTGTTTGTTTGTTTGCAACGAATAAAGCAAAAACTACTGATCGGATTTAGATGAAATTTGGTATACAGATAGCAGATAGCATAGTTATGAACATAGGCTTCTTTTTAAACCAATATTCCTACGGGAACTGGAACCACGCGGGTAAAACCGCGAGCGGCGGCTAGTTTTATTTATTACATTATTATTATTAACTATTATTAATATTATAAATGTGAAACCGCGGGCGGAAGCTAGTCAATGATATAAATTCTACTTTTTTCTAAGACAAAGTTTTACTAGCAGAAATATCTGTGCATTAGATACTTACTATGTGCTGTGTGGTGACGGCCTAAGAATATAAGTGTCACCACTCCCTTACATGCCTGAGATGTCGTAAGAGTCGACTAAGAGGCTCGACGCATTGAACATTGAGAGAAGGAAAACTTGAAATAAACCCTCTACTAACCCGTCTGGCCAGCGTGGTAGCAGTAGGCTAATAGCCCCCTATGAACGCCACAATAGGCGTGAGCTAGGAGAGGCCTATGCCCTGCAGTGGATGTCCACAGGCTGATGATGAATGATACTTACTAACAAAATAATTATGTAGATGATTAAGCCCTTTTAAACAGACAAAATATTTTATGTAAAAACAGGTGATGGATAAGCAACTGAACAACTGCCACAGTACCCGAGTCCTAAAGTAACCCCACTTGATCCTCTGTGGGGGTACAAGGATACCCGATACCTTCCTTAAACTGTTTTTAGCTTGGCCGTTCTACGTTACATTTTCTATTATTAATATCCCAAGGGATTTTTTTTCGGGACTTTCATTTAGAAGATATTGATTTACTCTACATTTTACTTCGAATGATGAGTACAAGATAAAGTTTGTGAGTCTTGCTGACATTTTTCTAGCATTTTCTAAAATCATAAGTATTGAGAAAAAGGAAAAATATATAAAATCATAATAATACGATGAGTTCTTTTTTTCTTTAATTACAAAGATTTGATATTCTATTCTAAAATATTTGCCCTAAAACTACAAGGTTTTTACGTTGAAAATTAGACTTGTTATTTTATTTGAAGTGAAAACTTCTTTAGCGGCGTTGTGCACATCAGAGTTTTAAATGTTTCGGATGTGTAAAAAATGTTAAAGTCACGTCAGGACACGTGACTTGAACAAAAATTCGTAAGACGGAGGGAGAGTAGACCGCCGCGGCGCGGCGTAAGAGAGGAAGTAATATCCCCCTCTTTTTCTACCGCGCGGCGAAAATGTATGCCTGCTCCTGCTGTTAATCGTTTAAGCGGTTTTCACTTCTGCCGGCACTCCCGGAGTGCAACCCATTGCTTTTTAGGGTTTCGTACCTCAAAAGGAAAAAACGGAACCCTTATAGGATCACTTCGTTGTCCGTCCGTCCGTCCATCCGTCTGTCAAAACCGTATTTCTCAGGAACGCGTGGAGGTATCAAACTCAGGTCTACTGTCCCTAGGAGCTGTGATAAAATCAAACTTCTAAGCCAAAGCAATTAAATGCGAGAAATGTAGTAATGTATGATAGATAAGTCTTTCTTTGGCAGTTGAAAATTGTTTACGGTTACAATAACCATAAAATGTAATATTATAATTAGTATTTTCTTTTTGTGATGGAAAATTGACCTTACTGATATGTTAAGGTCACTTTTCAATTTGACGACTCTGTATGCAATAAAACAGGGAGAAAAAAACAGCCCTTGACGAGTTTCTTGCCGGTTCTTCTCGTTACAAGGTCTCCCGCCGCCGTAGGGTTTGTGAACCGATGGCGTAGCTTCTTTGACGTTCATAAGTGCTTGTAACAGCCTAGACTGAATAAATTATATTGACTTTGACTTTGAAAAAAAGATACAGCCGTTTATGCCGCAAATTTTCGAAACTCGCACGGGAATCAAAACCTACAGAACCCGTGAACTTAGAATCTTGAAATTTGGTACGAAGTAACGCCTTATAGTACAGATAAAGGTAAAATTGCGAAAACCTAAATTTTTTATTTACAACATAATAAAACATTTTTTTGAAAATTTTAAACGGAACCCTCGGTGTGCGAGACCGACGGGTTTTTTTTTAATTGACTTGCGTATTTTTTGTTTGTTTTCTAATTAGTTACAACATATTAGATTTAAGAGTACCTCTAGAGGTCTTTTGTTTTATCTATTGCCTTTTGTATTTATATAATAACAAAAGGCAATAGATCAATAAGCAGTGAAACTCGTATTATTACAGCAAATATGTATCATCCTCCTCCGAAATAACATGTTACAGCGAAATCAGATATTCAGGAAGGTGACAATAATCGTATGTCGACGCAATACGGCCCAATATCCTGTGGCTTCCTGAAGGAAATGTGATCGGGAAACCCGCACGTCACTCATTGTCTCACGAAGGATACTCCTGACATCTGATGGTGTTACGTATTACGATATTATTGGCGAAGATTGGATGAACGAAATATGTATTAGGATATAGAGGACACTAGCTACTTCGTCGGCGTGGAATTATCGGGCTTTCGCTGTCCTCAGAGGCCCTCAAAAGGCAACTTAACATTTATTTATTTATTTAGTTTATTAGGAAAACAAACAGCAATTTTACAACACATGTAGGTTTCACAAATAAATAACACATTTGCCAATACAGTTTCCACAAATAGATTTTAAACATTGGTGTCTAAAGTTGAATAAAGTTGAATCTAGTAAAAACAACAGGTAGCTTTGAACACATTCAATCAATCCAGTGATACATGATTCCAAAGGAAATAACAATTTACAGACTATTGAGTAAGTAACAACATTTTGTATTTTTTAGGTTTAGTGCAGAAAATGTCGATATGACAATACTTGTTCATTACATACATAAACATGTTCGCGGACACGTATGCGCGGCATGCGATTTTTCACCATTCCCAGTGACGCAGATGCTTCAGGAGTCGAAAGTTCGGCGATGATATTTAACAGGCATTGTATAGCAGCCGTAATAAAAAAAATAGTGTCCAACAGCGGTGACTGAGTGTCCGACTGCGAAAGTGCTAAGCAATATTGTGACAATATTGTTAAGGAATCACAATGTGAATTTCCTGACAATTTTTCTATGGAATTCGATTTTATTCGGCTTCAATATACAAAAGAGAAAATTAGCTGACATTGTTATGGAATGTTAAATAAAGGAAATGTCAGAGACTTCACATTACATTATGATTCCTTGACAATATTTCCACAATATTGCTCAAGTGTCTCTTTTAGCCAGATTGGTAGCGATGTGCCGCTGGGAATATTCCCATTTCCAAGTAATTTACTCGTTGTAAACTTACGGGAATATTCCCATTATTCCCGGAAACTTTCCCAAAGTTTCCAAAATAATATATTTTCAAGTATGGTAAAAATTCTGTGCTATTTATATTTTCTTCTTACTCCCACGGTTACGCAACAACAAGTATGTGCATGCGCTTGCTTGAGCCGCGAGGAGAGGGTCCCGCTGCGCCGCCCCCTCCCCTTTCCTCTACTTTAAAACAAAAGAAACACGTTTACCCCAGTGTCGCTTTGATTGTCGAGTGTGCTATGCTAGCTGTGTTAGTCATAATGAGAATTTTTGATTACTTTCTATTACAAACTGTTAACGAACAAACAAATTATATAAATGTTAATTTTGTAAAATTGTATACAAATAATCACACTTTCACATTTATACTATTAGTATAGATTGTATGTCAAAAGAAAATACATATTACGCTGAACAATTTCTCTTAAGATGCTATATTTGTATCTCTTTTAGTTTAGCTTGTAACAAACCAAACTATAATATTGCCTTATTTCTATAGTTTATAAGGAAAACAGCATATATTTTTATATTATCCATTACAACAATTCCAAAGTTCATGAAAAACGACATTAAGTTACTTAGATAGGTTGCTAGGTATGCTATTCGACCATAGATGGGAAATGTGACGCTATGATATAAATGTTGTAAAAATATTCAAGTTTCAATGTAAATCACTACTTGCACTGACCAATGTTTTAAGGGTTTCGTAAATTATAAAAAAAACGTTGACACGTGTTATCGATATGTTAGGTCTTCAACAAAAGGAGCAGCAGTTAAAATAACAAAATGTGGCCATAGTAAAGCAATAATAAATAACAGAATTTGTGACACTAACGTCTTTCCAAGGGCTTTTCTTAAATTACGAGTGAATAGGATAGTTTCAAGGACCCAAACTTGACATGTGCAAACTACTTATAAACTTACAAAAAATTCTTGGAATTCGGTAAAGTACGGTGGAGAAACAAAGATTCATAAGAAACAAATAAGGAACGAAGGCGGAGAGGCGAGCGGGCTCGGGATTCGGAGTGTTGACACCGTCCTGAACGGTCATAATATTCTTGAGAATAATTATATTTGAATTAACCGCGGAAGTCAGTGGTTTAGTACTTAAGTATACTGTGAAAGTGAGTAGGTAGTGACGAAGTTCTGGGTTGAGTAAGCTGCTCCCAATAGTTCGGTGAGTTTTATTTACAAATTTTACTATATTATGCAAATGACTGACAGACATAACATGAATTGGATTGAATATGTTTTAATGGTTTGCCTGTTGTTAATACTGGCTTCACTAGGACGGACTCTGCTAACAGATGTTGACCAAGATTAGGCAGTTAGGGTTAGCTAGGTACTACACAATATCATAGACACTGATTCAAAATACATGGCGCTATAAAAGAATAAAAAGAAAATACAGGGAACAGTGAAAATTCAATTTATTTTCTCCTCGTTGGATAATAGGCTTAAAGCTTAACTAATAACACTAGTGGTCTAACGTACAAGCAAAAGCATAGAAGTTTAACTTGAAATATTAATAAAAAAGGGGTCTCATAACCAGATATCATTCAGACACGTCACACTTCTTCAAAAATCCTATTAAATCCTTAGTTAATCCGGTTTTCCTTCTCTTCTATGATTTTAGTAATAAGGTAGACAATTTTGATCATTATTTGTTTAGCATCCACAGTGTAGGATTGGAACTCTTCTGAAATAGATTATATCATCTGTTAATGTATTGAAATATTACAATCTGTATCCTTGTTAAAATTACAACCTGGAATTGTGTGCCTGTGATAGAATCTCATCATAATTAATGACTCTTATATAGCTACATTAGAATTAACTAGATCCACAACTGAATCTTTTATGAGTACTGTAGGAAAATTTTCTACATACTTAATAATTTTATAAATAAGGCCTTGTAAGTTGTTCTTGCTATAATTATGGCAATATTTACAGTGCTCCCACTATAGTTATAGATAATTGATTCAATTTAACTGAATACATTGATAGTAGAGTTAATAATTGGAAAATGATCAATGTGGGAAAATTTGCTTTGAGTTTAATGTTACTAGATTATCATGAAAAAGGCAAAAACATTATCAAACTCTTACCTAGGAGCAGTGTGGACAATTTTAGAAGTAGGTATTGTAACCAGGAAACAAGTTATAATTATATTTTGAGTATTAGTGTTATCATATGTTCAATGGATACCTATAGGTAATTAGGTTAACTTCAGCCACTTAGGGTACCTGAAACATAATAAGATGTTTTACCTATTAACGGTGTCTAGGTTATACACAAGAAGGACACGGTTCTTGAAAAGTTAACTTTTAATCCGAGGAATATAAAATTTAAAATATAGGTACAATTATTAGTGGAATGCATTGATTATAATTACCTTGACATAAGTATTGTTGATTGAATTATATTAATAATAGGTTGTATTTGTGCTTGTTATTCTCAAGTTGCTCCAAAATACAACTTTGTATCTCACGTGCGATTGTTTTGGATAACAGTTTTATAGAACATAATGTCAAGTGACTTTTGTTTTCTTTACTTATCTAACGAGAACAGAGTGGGTGAATCTATGGTTTATAGGTACCATTTTCACCGTTCCTTGCTAAATCGTTAAATCAAATAAACTAATATTTGATGAGATAAGATTTCGTTGTGGCTACCAATTTTTAAGCTGTATTATTTATACGGCTCGTATCGTAATGTGCGTATAATAATAAGTGTGTCGTTATTTTTCTTTTCAGAGATATATTTTTTTCTTTTGTTAGTTAGGCTGTATAAACAAATTCCAAGACAAATTTCTACATAAATAGAAAACTAAAATTTAAATTTCCTTTCATTAAGATAGGTTATTCTAATTTAATCAAACAGTTAGTCGTCAAGAGGCGACTTAGACAGATCATGACGACGACTATAAAAAAAATACGAATGCGATAGGACAGCCACTCGTAATTCTGTTAATAGTGTGGATTACTGTGGATAAAATTGTAGGAACGATAGGACGTAGCTGGTCGAAGTATATACCTAGTCGTAGTATAGGTTAGGAGGACACTGTCTAGGAGATGTCTAGGTTTTACACTAGGTACTTACCTACCTACCTATTATTCTAGAGAAAATTGTGCACTGCATACAAAAATTCGTTTAAATATTATTTTATGTGTTATGTGAATGGCGTAGTGTTTTGCTCCATTGAATAAGACTCTACAACAGTAGTACTTGTTGTGCACTATTTGTTAAAGTAACTATTAAGCTGGGAGAGAGGAGTTCAATGTGTCCAATTGAGCATGACATTGTCCATTCAATCAATATTTAGCAGTCACATGTAACTTACCATACTCATTATATTTATTATTATAAATTATTTGTATTTAAGCATTATTGTTCTTCGCACTTCATATACACTCATTACAAACATTTACAATACCCAATATACCTACAGATTATTGTGTAGTTCTGAATGGACTCAGAGTAAGCTTTCCAGCGAGTTGAGGAAGTTCAGAGCGAGGTAATTTTGTGAGGAATGGTAGTTTCTGTAAGGTAATGTCTGGCCTTAGTTCTGGTTGGCATTAGTTTGCAGGAATGAGGTAATGCTGAGCTTCCAAAATTTTATAATAATTGTAATAATTACTTACCTATCTATAACTTTCAATGTTCAATGATTGTACTTATCTGGGTCTATGGTCCAGTATATGATTGCAAACAAATTGTGTTTTATTATAGGATTTACCCCTCTCGTGGTAGTACCGAGTCAGCCAGTGGAAGTATTTCCGGCTAATATTATGATAGGCAAAATGTTTATCTTAATGTTTTCTGGATACGTGCCATACTTACTCTATTGCTTTTGAACGATAATCAAACCTGATTATTTGTCAACAGTGATTTATGTTTGTGGCGACTTGTTAAGTAGTGGCTGATGGATGGTGTGAACCATGGCTTTTTACACTTGAGCAGTCTTGTGTAAACCGACATGCTCATATCCGTTTAGGTCAATGCTATCCAGGGACTTTGACTAGATGGATCCTTGTGAGCATCTAGTGTTCGTACTCACCCGGCCTAAAATTCGTATTTTGTAATGCCAATAATTCAGAATTCGTGGTAGAACAAGATATGATAAGTGTCCTCTTGTGTTTCAAAATATTGCAACCATATATTCGACAGATATACCTATGATTTTTGATACATTGTATGATTTGGGAAACTCTAGCAGCGGTAATGATTAATGGTTTTGACTAGCCTTTTCATAAACCTTACCCTGTCCTTGTGAGTATACCTGATTGATTACATTAATATTTAACATATTGATAAAGTTCAATGTTATTGCAACTTGATCTATTCATCCGGTTTCACCGATGCTTACTCAAAATATTGTGTTCTATGTGTCTACGCATAGATTTCATATAATACATCACTCTACATCATTTTTCTCATCTTGGATGACTAAACTATGTGAGACTGGTTCTTCCTAGTTTGTAGCGGTTCGCATTTCGAAGTACTTATGTTTAGTTTGTGAGGCTCACTATATGAGAAGAGACTACATAATGGAAAAGATTGTGGATTTGTTACCCAGTCATTCAAGTGGGAGCTTATACATTATACCTGCCTTGTCTGCTTGCAGCTAGGCAATTTCATTATAATATTAATTTGCTAGTATGTCCTCTATATGGCTTACTAGTGAATACTTCACTTTTGATCTGTGCGTGTTACATGGAGACGTAGTGTTTGGGCGAGCATCGTTGGGATAGGAAGAATTTCTTCCAAACTTACTTACATATGGAATCAGGTTTTACTCTCTCCATCATTATCCTGTCCTTGCTTGGTGTGGTTTTAGGACGGGTCTGAAGGGGTGGTTGGAGCGGACCCCCGGGGCCCGTCAGGGCCCCGGTTACTTCCTTCCTTTATCCTGTCCCTATCCTATTCCTATAAGTATTCCCAGTTGCACACTTTACAACATACACATACACATATAAACTATAGTTTTATGGTTAGGAATAAACTATATATTTCAATTGCAGATAATTCTTAGGTTAAACACAGTATTCACCTTGTTAGACTTATAGCTGCGCCTCAGACATACCACATCTTAAAGAAGTTTGGATTACTAAAACAAAAAAAAAATTACACAACGTAGGAATCCTAACCATTCTAGACGATCACTACTTAAATTTGGCCAAATAAAATAATACTTCCAACTTATAATATTATAAGGAAGGTATTTAATTTAAATATTTCAGTATTTAGATTATAAAAGTATTTCCTAAAGCATTGTTTTAAAGATCTTAACAGACTTGCAAAGGAAATATAAAAGGTCTCCAGAAGGAACTTTTACCTTGGTGTGTAAAGGATCACCACCAATAATTATTATTTAAATAATAATTTAAAAAAAAATAGAGAGTAAAGTAAGTTTATCAAAAGGGGGGGGGATGTTACAAGCTGGGCTGCTAGGGTTCACATCAGGTGTACTAGGGTTGGGTAAATTTCACGAAAAATTTCAGTCGGTGAAATATTTAGAATAAATTTCATTTGGATTGAAAAATTTCAGTGGAATTTATTTTTGAAGTTTCATTTGGCTTTTAACCCTGTCAAGGCTTGTTTTTGAAGGACAATTGCCAAGAGTACTACTCCAATGGTTAACCTATCCCTATCCTACTAACTACTAATCCTATTCTACTAAAAAGTATTATAAATGTAAATGTTTGTAACCCAATCACGGAAAAAGGCGGCCGGTTTTGAATAAAATAGTCTTACAGATAGTGAGTAGCTTGGATTAAAACATAGGATGCATTTTATAACGATGTTCCCACGGGAAACATTTCAAATCTGGTACACACGCGAAAGACACTTGCGTGCATCCACTTGCGCAAATGGACTTTGCGTGAAAGACATTGACGCGAATATACATTTGCGCGAATGATCATATTTTGTCTTACTTGTTTGTTAGTTACAATCTCCTTTTTATATTATAATAGTGTTGGAATCGAGCTCGAGACGCCATTTTTATACTTACTTTTTTTGTTTACTTTTGTGGTCAAATTTTACATCTTGTAAATCTTTAATTGACAGTTGTTATCTCAGCCACATGACACCCACTGCTGGGTATAGGCCGCCCCCAAGGATCTCCACGACGATCGGTCCTGTGCTGCCCGCATCCAGCGGCTTCCCGCGACTGCCACTTCAGCTGAGCAATCCTTCGAGCGACGTCAGTAACTTTAGTTCCCCTGCCGATCTCCTCATTTCTGATTCGAGCACGCAGGGAAACGCCGAGCATAGCTCTCTCCATTTCACGCTGAGTTACCTTGAACCTCCTTATCAGACCCATAGTTAGCGACCACGTTTCGCTGCCGTAAGTCATTACTGGCAACACACACTGATCGTAGACTTTCGTCTTTAGACACTGACTGTGGTAAGTTGGACGCGAAGATTTTACGGAATTTCCCGAATGCTGCCCATCCGAGTTGAATTCGACGAGAGATCTCTTTCTCAAAGTTTGATTTACCTAACTGGATTGTATGTCCAAGGTAAATGTAATGGTCAACAACTTCGAGTGTAGTGTTCCCAACGTGAACTGTAGTGGGTATGACATGGGAATTCGACATGATTTTCGTCTTATCCATGTTTATCCTAAGACCCACTCTTTGGGAAGCACTACGGAGATCTTCGAGCATTGTGTTCAGGTCCTCCAGGGTCTCAGCCATAAGGACTATATCATCGGCAAAACGAAGGTGTGTCAGATACTGGCCATTTATATTGATGCCGCGTCGTTTCCAGTCCAAAAGCTTAAAGATGTCCTCCAACACAGCTGTGAACAGTTTCGGAGAAATGACGTCTCCCTGTCTCACACCTCGCTGCAGTTGGATGGAAATTGTGCTCTGGTTTTGTAATCGGACCGACACGGTGGCATGTTCGTATAAGTACCTTAACACCTCGATATACCTATAGTCCACTTGGCACCTCTGGAAAGACTGCAGCACCGCCCAGGTTTCTATCGAATCGAAGGCTTTCTCATAGTCCACGAACGCCAAGCAAAGTGGTAGATTATATTCTTCGATCTTTTGTATAACCTGCCGCAGCGTATGGATGTGGTCTATGGCGCTGAAGCCTTTTCGGAACCCGGCTTGTTCGGGAGGTTGGAAGTCGTCGAGCCTGCGAGCAAGACGATTCGTGATGACTCTCGAAAACAACTTATAAATATGGCTTAGAAGTGAGATGGGTCTGAAATTCTTTAACCGGGTCTTGTCACCCTTTTTAAAGAATAAAATCACCTCACTTATATTCCATGCTCTTGACGATTTGCCCTCGACGATAACGGAATTGAATAGCTTCTGGAGGACTTTGAGTATCGGCTTACCGCCCGCTCTCATTAGTTCCGCAGTAATTCCATCATCCATTCCGTCTTTGGTGAAGTGCCGGGTAAGCTTCGCTCTGGGGTCTTTAGCCTTGCTTTCAACAGGTATCTGCGTGGAATATAACTGCCCATAGAAACTCGATCTCCCTCAGGATTTTAGGTTTCGTAGAAATGATGCGACCGTTCGTCAGTTTCAGCTTCGTCATCTGGCTTTGCCCAATAGAAAGATCTCTCGCGAACACTTTGGAGCCTTTGTTACGCTCGATAGCCTCTTTAATACAGTTCGTATTAAATTGGCGAAGGTCGCTTGTCAAAGACTTAGAGATCACTCTTATGATATTATTCATAACATCACTCTTATGATGTTATAAATAGCTATGTGAAAAGACCATACAAATTAGTACTTGAATAGATTATTTTATTAATTTTAACGGTTAAATCAAAATTAAGTCTGTTATTATCATTTAATACGTTAAAATTATAAAGTTGAAAAAAAAAACATTTCCAGTCAGAAAATTAATTTCACTCAAAACTGAAATATGTCAACTTGTTTTGAAAGATTTCATAAATTTCGTATAAATTTAATTTTCATTTCACTGAAATTTTCCCTAGGTGTCTTCAGCAGCACCAGATCTTCAACTAAGTACGTTAATAGAAAATGCTCATCACGCTTAACAATTTTCCTTAAGACCGTATTTATATATCTCTCATAATTTGACTGGACTGCTATGGTTCCACATCAGATATTGCGATCTTCAAAATAAATTATAGCCTATATGTTGGCGAGGACCAATAGCTGTATAACAAAAAAAGTTTCATTAAAAACCGTTCGGTAGTTTTTGCGTGAAACGCGGACAACAGACAGACAGACAGACAAAAATTTCAAAAACTATATTTTTGGTATCTGTTTCGTTTAAGAAGACCCCTGGAGGTATTTTTTTCTATTAATTCTTTTCAATGTACAGAATTGGATCGCTTTCAGTTTTATTATAAGTAACTATGTGGGTATTGGAAATATTCCCGGAAACATTGGAAATTTACTGGGAATATTCCCAGGAAAATTGGAAATTTTCGCCATAAGTGATAATTAACCTTTGGCATATTCATTAAGCCTTGTAATATTGCCAATAGAATGGTTAGCATACAACAAAAAAATACTTTAATACAACACAAGCAATTTTCCCCTAAATTTCCGCTTTTGGGAATATTGCCGGGAACGCTTCTGGGAATATTCCCAATGTTTCCAATATTCCCGGGAACGGCACATCACACGACAGACCCAAATGGCGTGTCTTATTATCGGAGGCCAAGACTCACTTTCGGTCGCTGCGCCATAGATAGACAGATAAAATCATTTTTTTGCCGGGAGCGGCTCGCTTCCATCTTCAGCCTTATCAATACTTAACATCAGGTATGACGAAGGCTAAGAGTCTCCTCGCACTTCATAAAAAAAAAATAAAAAATAAAAAAATCTTTGTTAGACCCTCAGGTTACCGCGTATTCTTTATGTCCCATCATTTCGGTTTCGAGTTATCCCATACCTCAAAATAATGTAAACGGTAAGACAAAATGCAACACGATGCAAATTTATATTTTATTACCACCTATCAATAACAGTTTGATGATTCCGTATTTTTATGTTATTGAATATTTGAGAACTAACTTCCGTCCGCGGTTTCAATCGCGTGGTTCCCGCTTCCGTGGGGATCACTTGGGGTTCATCGGGATAAAAAGTTACCTTTTATACTCTTCTTCCTTTTAACTATTTTGGTTGGTGGTAGAACTTGTTGTAAGCCCGCCTGGCTAGCTACCACCATCTTATCTGAGCCTGACGTCATAACAACAATGTTTTCAGCATTGTTGTTGCCGGAAAACTAGATGTTGTGTTCGAGATAAGATAGCCAGTTCCTCGGTGGTTGAGGATTCCGGGAGAGGCTCGCTTCCATCTTCAGCCTTATTAATACTTAACATCATGTATGATGAAGGCTAAGAGTCTCCCCGCACTTCATAAAAAAATAAAAAAAAAGTCTGAATAAAATTATCGATTTGTAGCTCAGTTATGGCACGAAGGAAGGAAAAACAGACTATTCGCATTTATAATATAAATATTAGGATAATATTAGTTAAGATAGCGACAGATTTAAAAGTATTATAATATTAAACATTTTGTTAAGAGGCTATATCGAAAAAGTACGTACTTTTTGGTATACAGCTGTATTAAACGGTTAGAGATGTTACAAATCTGATAATAAAAAATATATTTCTTCATACTTTTATCTAGATTTGTAAAGTTTCAGAAACACGATTTTATGACTTTGCCTAGACAATTTTCCTGTTCGAAATGACCCCTTAAAAATACGCATTTTCAAGATTATTCTCAATTGGGGTTACATATATAGCATATATAATAAAAATAGCAATAATTAATTTAATAATAATAATAATTAATATAATAAAATAATATATGTTATAATAGTAATATGGTCACGTCAGGAAAAATATGTTATTTAAAATGGTTATTTAACTGTATAATTAATTTCCGTTACTTCTTCATAACGAATGTGGTCTTCACCTATAATTATAATAACATTAAGCTTAAGACTTACTTGTTATAACAATTTAGTGCTTGTTGATGTTCATTATGTTGGTGATCAATAAATAAATAAATAAATAAATAAATATACTACTGGAAAGTGTACACCAATAATATTTAGGATTGTATAGTTTCATTTTCTTTTTAATCACTATAGTTATTTGCTACGAAGTGATTTCGTGGTTTTTTTCGCCTAATTTGCAAAATCGGTGTCGCCCTCGCATGTGTCTTTTCTCATTACTATTCCGCTTCAGTCGAGTATCGCTTTACATTATTTACAGCCTGTCGGTTTCCAAAACGTTATTAAAACTACCCTCACACATCAACAACTTTCAGTTACGAACTCTCACAACGCGTCAGTTTTGGTCTAGCCACACGACAAGAACTTTACTAATATTGGCGCGTATGCTCGGCTTACCAGTCATATTAATTTGTGTTATAGTTTTAAATTATACTCGCGCCTCATCCTCTAGATTAGTATTTACACATGTAGTATCGCATACGTACTACCACTAAGCACTTAGTTTAGAGATGCATTTGCAATTAAAAAAGAAAAATATTTTTCTACAATTTTTGTGGGTAGGTCGAGTCTACTTCTTAACGTCACTATGTCCGACCTCTCATTCGCAGTTCAGTGCTCGACCACTCAATACCTCTTGCTTTTTTCAAGGTTCGTGAATAAAATAAACGTTCGTTTAAGTGATTAAAACTTAAACGAAAAAATAAATAAATAAATAAAATACAAGTAAAATGCCTAAACGTAAGCATTCACAAGAAGATTTGGATCGCATACAGCGAAAAATCAAAAAACTAGAAAAGAAATTGAAAAAACGTCTAAATAGTGTTAGTTCTGATACTTCGTCTGAGTTGGAGGAGGTTTTACCGCTCGCTGATTATGGAGCAGGTATTTATCACTTTGTGGTTTTAACCGTGTATTATTGTGTAACCTTAGCAGTCGTGTGGACTGTCTCGACGCATGTTAAATATGCATAGTTAGCGTTCCTTCCACTGGGGATTGTAACCTAACGCATTATTTTATTGGTGTATTGACGCCATTTAATTGTGCACCCTGAGCTGTCATTGGGACTGTCTCGACGCACGAAAACATGGTTGGCGTTTCTTCCAATGGGGATTATAACCTAACCTTATTATTAATAGCCACGATAATATAATTTTCACTTCGAAAGTGTATTAAGAAAATCATATTTATGATTTTCAGACACACCCGCATTACAACCAACAGATTGGCTACTTGAAGACACAGCTAGTAACGACCGGGTAGTAATCTCCGTTCCTGCAACCCAACCATATCCTATGAGGATAAGTTCTTCACCGCAGGCAGGACCGAGCTCCTTGGACCTTACTCCTCTAACTGAAGAGGGTCAAACGGTTACTACCGAGAAACTTGGTTTGGATAGTGAGATTTTAGAGATCTTAGGTGAAGATCCAAGTAATGACCAAAAATATGGCCCGGAAATCCACGGGTAACTAGCAAATCGTATTAACTTTGTAGCTACCAAAGGCCTTACTAAAGAGTCACGAAAAGATTTACTTACAAAATACCTGACACCTTCGAACTGTGCCCAGATAGATGCTCCAAAATTAAATATGGAGATCAAAGCAGCAATCTCGGAGACTGCTGTTAAGCGAGATAAGGGCATCGAGGCAAAACAAAAACAAATGGCTAGCGCCATTGCTTGCCTGAGTGACGTAATAAATACACACATTACGTCGAAATCAAAAAATAATGAATTGTTACAAAAAATTATGGATATAAATAGACTGTTATGTGACATACAACATGCAGATTCAGTTACAAGGAGGAACTTCATATTGTTTTCAATTAAAAGTGGCATGAACGAACATCTAAAAAATACAAAGATCGATTATTTCTTGTTCGGTGAGGACTTGCCGGAAACACTGAAATCTGCAAAGGCAGTGAACAAATCTGGCGCAGATTTAAAACCTGAACTAGTAAAACCGTCTGGTCCAAGACGTTTCAACCCCGTAGGACAGAAGCCTCTGCCTTTAAACCGCAGAGCGCCGGCTCAGGCACTCAGAGTGTCGGGGCCGGCGCCCGTGCCTCACCAGACCTTGCCGTGCCGATGCGCCCTCGCGAGAACAACTCGCGCTACCATACGACGCGACCTCACCTGCCGCCGCACGCGCACACGTCGAGGCCGTCGCAGCAACAGCGGAACTATCCGCCGCCGCCACAGCGTCGCCGACAATAACAGTTAAGTTAAGTACGCCGGACGCTTAGCGTCATTTTATAAACAATGGTATCTTATAACTAACGACTATACTGTTTTGTCTTGGATAGATGGTTATAAAATAGATTTTTCACACCCTGTGGTTCAACATACATTGCCGCCTGACCGTATGTACTCAGATTCTGAAAGAGTTCATTTTATTGAACATTGGACGCCCTGTCTTTTTTAGACCCTCAGGTTACCGCGTATTCTTTATGTCCCATCATTTCGGTTTCCAGTTATCTCCATACCTCAAAAAAAACTGCGTTAAAAAAACCGACTTCAAAAACTAAAAAGCAAAAAATAAGCCTTTTGGAGTCGGTGCCAGCCAAGACATTTAATTCTTTTATTTTTCTTGCCTTGGCTGGCACCGACTCCAAAAGGCTTATTTTTTAACTTTTTAGCGTCTGTAATAGGCTGTTTTGTATACTACAGCAGGGTTATTCTAGATTAGATAAGGTTTCATGTACATTATAACAAAATTATCGTAAATACTACATCGTCCAAGTCAACAATGAAATGAAATATATAAAAATGCTCATAACATAAAAAGTACTGGGTCAAACGAAACCAAATTTTTATGGGACCAATTGGCAACTATTCTGCATCGAACAAAAAAAGAATCATGGAAATCGGTTCAGAAATCTCGGCGTAATCGGTGTACATACATAAAAAAAATATATATATACCAACCGAATTGAGAACCTCCTCTTTTTTTGAAGTCGGTTAATAATGTAAGCGGTAAGACAAAATGCAACACGATGCAAATTTATATTTTATTACCACCTATCAATAACAGTTTGATGATTCCGTATTTTTATGTTATTGAATATTTGAGAACATCCGTCCGCGGTTTCAATCGCGTGGTTCCCGCTTCCGTGGGGATCACGTGGGATTCATCGGGATAAAAAGTTACCTTTTATACTCTCCTTCCTTCTAACTATTTTGGTTGGTGGTAGAACTTGTTGTAAGCCCGCCTGCTACCACCATCTTATCTAAGCCTGACGCCATAACAACAATGTTTTCAGCATTGTTGTGTTAAGATAGCCATTTCCTCGGTGGTTGAGGATTCCGGGAGAGGCTCGCTTCCATCTTCAGCCTTATTAATACTTAACATCATGTATGATGAAGGCTAAGAGTCTCCCCGTCATTCATAAAAAAAAAAAAACTAACTTAAAAAAAAAATTATACGATTTGTAGCTCAGTTATGGCGCGAAGGAAGGACAAACAGACTATTTCGCATATATAATATTAATGTTAGGATAATATTAGTTCAGATAGCAACAGATTTAAGAGTATTATAATATTAAACATTTCGTTAAGAGGCTATATCGAAAAAGTACGTACTTTTTGGTATACAGCTGTATTAAACGGTTAGAGATGTTACAAATCTGAGAATAAGATATATATTTCTTCATACTTTTATCTAGATTTGTAAAGTTTCAGAAACACGATTTTATGACTTTGCCTAGACACTTTTCCTTTTCGAAATGACCCCTTAAAAATACGCATTTTCAAGATTATTCTCAATTGGGGTTACATATATAGCATATATATAATAAAAATTGCAATAATTAATTTAATAATAATAATAATTAATATAATAAAATAATATATGTTATAATAGTAATATGGTCACGTCAGGAAAAATATGTTATTTAAAATGGTTATTTAACTGTATAATTAATTTCCGTAGCTTCTTCATAACGAATGTGGTCTTCACCTATAATTATAATAACATTAAGCTTAAGATTTACTTGTAATAACAATTTAGTGCTTGTTGATGTTCATTATGTTGGTGATCAATAAATAAATAAATAAATAAATATACTACTGGAAAGTGTACACCAATAATATTTAGGATTGTATAGTTTCATTTTCTCTTTAATCGCTATAGTTATTTGCTACGAAGTGATTTCGTGGTTTTTTTCGCCTAATTTGCAAAATCGGTGTCGCCCTCGCACGTGTCTTTTCTCATTACTATTCCGCTTCAGTCGAGTATCGCTTTACATTATTTACAGCCTGTCGGTTTCCAAAACGTTATTAAAACTACCCTCACACATCAACAACTTTCAGCTACGAACTCTCACAACGCGTCAGTTTTGGACTAGCCACACGACAGGAACTTTATTAATATAGGCTCGGCTTACCAATCATATTAATTTGTGTTATAGTTTTAAAATAATTATTAACACATATGATAGACGTGACACTTTCTGTACCAACGTCCAACACTGGCAAGTTCATGAATCAAATATCGAAAGGAAATAAAAGAAATATTTTTTTTTTTCGGCCTTTTTTACGTTTTTTACGACAAAAATACCTCGGATGTGCCGTTAAAAATATCATCTACCTTCTTAATAACTAGCACAACCGAAATTGAAGAAAATTGGAA
The DNA here is from genome assembly GCA_910589605.1 of Chrysoteuchia culmella. Classification (NCBI taxonomy): domain Eukaryota; kingdom Metazoa; phylum Arthropoda; class Insecta; order Lepidoptera; family Crambidae; genus Chrysoteuchia; species Chrysoteuchia culmella. The sequence goes on from OU342651.1 coordinate 22,287,451, forward strand.
AATTGTTTTGGACATTAAGCAATGAAAAATCTATGTTGCATGGCCTCTTTAAACCTCTCTGTTTTAACCCCTTAAATAGCCAAGCCATTAACCAGTTTCATTAGGTGAAAAATATAGTGTGTTGCGCTCTGCAGAAAGTTTTTAGCGTCTCGTACCTTTGAAACCCTACTTCTTCTCTGTCAGGTGAAAGAACTATCAATGCTTACCTCTTTTCCCTGTTCTGTGATGCCTACCAAAGATTTATCGTAATCATATATAATGATTCAGAGCGTTACATCTAAAGAGGTCGATCTCTAATTATTACCATAACATTTAAAGTGAGGTTTGGAGCGTTCTCAATTCAGAAACCGACCCAATATATTTTGTAAATAATAAGTAGGTCACTCATAAAACATAAATAAACGATCCTTTACACAAAATCGAAATGTACCTAACTTCTTAACAAAAATCTGTGGAGGCTTGAACTTTCATTATTGTTACTGGAACTTTCGGCGTCGTTCTCACAACAACGTCGCTATAATATTGAACCTTATGTAGGTAACTTTAAGCAATATTTTAGATCGTTATTTAAATCACTTCTCAAGCGCTGAATTATAGGCAAGATGGGTACTGTACAGTCGGGGAACTCCCGGTGGATCAGTAGAGTTTTTATGGAGCTTTATTTAACAAAGTAACAGATATATAGAAAACGTTTTTAGCTATAATATAATCTATACTAATATTATAAAGCTGAAGAGTTTGTTTGTTTAAACAAGCTAATCTCAGGAACTACTGGACCAATTTAGAAAAATCTTAGACCATTAGAAAGCTACATTTCTCCCGAGTGAAATAGGCTATATTTTATCCCGATATTCCCACGGGAACGGGCACCACGCGGGTAAAACCGCGAGGATCCGCTAGTAATATTATAAAGCTGAAGAGTTTGTTTGTTTGAACGCGCTAATCTCAGGAACTACTACTGGTCCGATTTAGAAAATTCTTAGACCGATCCAATGCTCTAAATACTGAGCTACCGAGACTTGCGAACCACCGTCGAAATTCTCCAATACTTTTATATTTTTAATACGCTGTAGGCCAGCGTCGTCACATCAATGCTAGGTATATCCTTGCATTTTGAAAGAAACATCTTTTCAGGTGTTTAACAATCGATTAAGATGTAACAGCCAACAATTTATGATTTTTTAATTTTTGCATTATTCAATGCTATTTTTATACTTTTGATAAATTTTAAATAGAAAAATATTAGAAAAAAACAACTCGACCACAAGTGAATTCTCAGATGGGACCCGAACCCACGACCTTTGGAAATCCGGTCCAATGCTCTAACTACTGAGCTACCGAGACTTGCGAACCACCGTCGAAATTCTCCAATACTTTTATATTTTTAATACGCTGTAGGCCAGCGTCGTCACATCAATGCTAGGAATATCCTTGCATTTTGAAAGAAACATCTTTTCAGGTGTTTAACGATCGATTAAGATGTAACAGCTAACAATTTATGATTTTTTAATTTTTGCATTATTTAATGCTATTTTTATACTTTTGATAAATTTTAAGTCCCATCTGAGAATTCACTTGTGGCCGAGTTGTTTTTTTTTCTAATATTTTTCTATTTAAAATTTACCAAAAGTATAAAAATAGCATTGAATAATGCAAAAATTTAAAAATCATAAATTCTTAGACCATTAGAAAGCTACATTTCTCCCGAGTGACATAGGCTATATTTTATCCCGATATTCCCACGGGAACGGGCACCACACGGGTAAAACCGCGAGGATCCGCTAGTAATATTATAAAGCTAAAGAGTTTGTTTGTTTGAATGCGCTAATCTCAGGAACTACTGGTCCGATTTAGAAAATTCTTAGACCATTAGAAAGCTACATTTCTCCCGAGTGACATAGGCTATATTTTATCCCGATATTCCCACGGGAACGGGCACCACGCGGGTAAAACCGCGAGGATCCGCTAGTAATATTATAAAGCTGAAGAGTTTGTTTGTTTGAACGCGCTAATCTCAGGAACTGGTCCGATTTAGAAAATTCTTAGACCATTAGAAAGCTACATTTCTCCCGAGTGACATAGGCTATATTTTATCCCGATATTCCCACGGGAACGGGCACCACGTGTATTTCTTATGAACCAAATAAATACGTCAGTATTTCTTATGAACCAAATAAATACGTCAGTATTTCTTATGAACCAAATAATTACGTCAGTATTTTTTATGAACAACGAGGAGTCGGTTAGCTTTCATCATTTCAGCTTAGAGCTTAATATGGATGCGCGCCTCTCCTGGAATCCTCAACCACTGAGGAACTGACGGTCAATTGTCTAACTTTAAAATCTATCGCAATCCCTTTCAAACCGTCATTTGAATGATATTCACGTACTTCAAGTCACTATTTGACATTTAAAATGGATTGTGATCGGAACGAGTTTTGAAATGTATTAAATTAACGAAATTGAACTGTGTGACAGACGAAAATATCTTTCAAATTTAGGGAGAAGTGTCAAATGAAGTGTCATTTAAAACATAATTTGTTCTGAAAGGGAATGCGACTATAAGATACACAATTTCATAAATCACTATCACAATACCTTTGAAACGGATTGTGATAGATTTTGAAATTAGACAATTGGCTGGCTATCTTATCAGTAACTGCCGGAACAAAAATGCAAAAAAATGTTATAATGGTGTCAGAATTAGATAAGTAACTTATTCAGACAATGACTTGTTATTTAGTATGCACACGACGTTTTCTATAAAATAATTAAGTACTTACACTTACGTACATCTTATGTTTTGGCGCGCACTGTTCACTTTTACGGATATCAAACGCGCTATATTTCCACGAACTAAGTTGTAATTGTCCGTATTTTTAGGTTTTTAGGGGTTTTTTGATTTTCCCGACGTTTCGGCACCTTTACAGCTGCCGTGGTCACGGGATGTCATCCCGTGACCACGGCAGCTGTAAAGGTGTTTTATTTCTACTTACACTTAACTTATTTAACTATTAGACCAATCCTTATACATGGATGTGAAACTTGGACACCAACCTTGAAGGAGAAGAATAGCCTTTTAATGGCGGAACGCAAGATATTGCGAAAGATTTTAGGACCACCCAAAGAAGACGATGGGAAGTGGAGGGCGAGGTTCAATCTAGAAATAGAAGAACTAGTGGCGGAGCCAAAATCATCGGAGAGATAAATCTGCCCGACTTCGCTGACTGGGACACGTGGAGAGGATGGGGGACGATCGAGCTGCCAAAAGATTGACTGCTTGACTGTTTGACTGCCAAAAGATTGGCTGCCATATTTGGGACGACTAACTAGGCGTCGTCCAGTAGGTCACCCCAGATATTGCTGGAAGGACGAAGTCGCCAAAGACCTTCAGGAGATTACTAAGACTGACTGGGTTCAATTGGCACAAGAACGAACAACATGGCGGACTTTAACATCGTAGTCTAGTAGTAATAGTACTTACACTTAACTGAAATACACATGTACACAAATCCCCAGCCATAATTAATTAACGTCGTCACAGAGGATTATTAATTGCGCCCTCTAGCGGTTGCGTCGCGAACCTTGGCAGACTCATTCAATATTAACAGCATTACCGCATTGAGGTCGACACATCTTAAGTAAGATAGGTAATCCTTGCGACTTTAAGCATAGTCAACAGAACGACAGACTTAACAGTTGCTCTACAAAAATCGCCGCTATTACGAGTGACATAAGACACTGTAAGGTACATTTTTACCGACTTCAACAAAAAAGGAGGGAGGTACTCAATTCAACGCGTATTTATTTTTTTTGTCTGATGTATGTATACCGATTACTCCGGTGTTGGTGATCCGATTTTAATAGTTGTTTTTTTGTTCGATCGGGTACACTGTCAATTTGGTCCCATATAATTTTTACGAAGATCTGGCTAGTAGTTTTTTCATAATCTTGAAAAATATCAATCACCTTTTGGAAAGTAGTCGTTTACCTAGATGACATTGTTGTGTATGGGCTGATTTTTAGTGTAAGTAACGGCACATGATGTAACTAAAAAATCTGAAATAAAAACATTTTATAAAAAAAATTCAAACCGACTTCAAAAAGTAAAAAGTAAAACTTTTGGAGTCGGTGCTAGCTAGCTAAGGCCAAAAAAATATATAGTTAATAGAAGTGCAATGTAGAATGCCCTGGCTGGCACCGACTCCAAAAGTTTTATTTTTTACTTTTTGAAGTCGGTTTGAATTTTTTTTATAAAATGTTTTTATATTTATGAACGAGTAGACTCTTACCCCCATATTCTAAGTCGTTCCTCCAAAACTTTTTACACTCCACTCAACCTCGTCGTGGGTAAAAATGGTAGTGTGCGCTAGGCCTAACACGGAGTGGCTACGAACTCTTTGGCTCCTCCAGGTCCTTACGGAGTTATGACTTAGAATACCGATTTCGAGGAGTATTTCGAAGAGGTTTTCAATGAGGTTTCGTTAAGTCGAGGACGAGTAAGTTTTGGAGGAACGACTTAGAATATGGGTGTTAGCCTTCATCATTCGAGAAACATATGAATGGCATTCATGTGTAAGTACCTAATAGCAGCAATATTTGTAGTGATAATGTTACGGTTGATGTTTTATCGTCTGTACCTTTGAGCTTTGTTTTTTAAGGTAAAGTATCCCGTATCCCGTAAGAAAGGGTTGATAAACCTTTAAGTCTAAGCTTGAAAGAGATGATTGAAACTAAAAAGACTTAAGGCGTTACTCGGAAAAAGTATGGACTTTTTTATATAAAACTACAGCACGGATACAGTTGTTACGAATCTGGTAATAACATATATATTTCTTCATGCCTTTATCTAGATTCGTATAGTTTCAAAAACAGGATTTTATGATTTTGCCCCGACACTTTTTCTTTTCGAAAAGACCTTTAAATAATACGAAAATTCATAGATTATTCTTAAATGGGGTTACTTACACTATTAGAAATTGGTTTAATAAGTGGGCACCAATAATATTTAGGATCGTATAGAAGCATTTTTTTAAAATCGCTGTAGTTTTTTATACGAAGTGATTTATTATTTTCTTTGCCTAATCTGCAAAATCGGTCTCGCTCCCGTGCGCGTCGTTTTCTCATTGCTATCTCGCTTCAGCATATTTTTTTCGAGTATCGCCTTAAGAAAAGTTACCTACGCGTACCTTATAAATAGTTAAAGATAAATAAAGATATATTTAGAAATTTATATAAGTAGATACATTTCGATATTTATCTGTTAATATATACTTGTTATATCCTTTTTCTGCATTCATTCCCCTATTGATTCTTCTTATTTTTCTTTCACCCAAAGTTGCCTGGAAGAGATTGCTATGTAGCAATAAGGCCGCCTGTTGTTTGTTCTCTATTTGTAACTTGTTCTTTAAGTGTGCAATAAAGTATTAATTATTATTATTATTGAAAAGTAATGAAATTGATTTTTATAGGTTAAGCTTAAATGATCGTCAAAGAAACTACGTCATCGGTTTGCAAAATCCTAGGGGAGACCTAACGAGAAGAACCGACAAGAAACTCGTCAAGGGCCAATGTCATCAATGTCAAGGCCTTTTCATTTGCCAATCTTAATACCTTATTATTTTTCAAATGATAATGCTTGTTATTTTGTGATATAATATTTGCATTCACAACGATATTTTTGTTCAGTCAGCAAGTTAAAGACAAGTTATCCTGTCATCCCGTGGCCACGGCAGCTGTAAAGGTGCCGAAACGTCGGGAAAATCAAAAAACCCCTAAAAAACCTAAAAATACGGACAATTACAACTTAGTTCGTGGAAATACAGCGTGTTTGATATCCGTAAAAGTTGTTTTATTTCAATGAACAGTGCGCGCCAAAACATAAGATGTACGTAAGTTATCCTACTTATCCTACTAATATTATAAATGCAAACGTTTGTGAGGAAGTTTGTCACTCTTTCACGCAAAAACTAAATCCGTTATTATAGCTATTTATAGCTTGAATTAAAACATAGGATACTTTTTATCCCGATATTCCCACGGGAACGGGAACCACGCGTGTAAAACCGCAAGCGGCCGCTAGTTCCAAAAAGCTATAGCACCTCCTCAAATACTTATTTCGGTACTTGAGTATTTTTATAGACGTATAAAATCGTATCCTCCGGTTTACGAAAACCAGTATGAACGGGGCCGTTCAAGTATTACGTAAGGAGATTTTTTCTTAATTATTAACCCACCCCTCCCCCTCGTCAGCAAAAGTAAGCAAAGCTCTTACCCCTCCCCCCCCATGCTTACGTAAAAATTGGTACAATTGATTGATTTATGAGCGGCAGTTATAAGTCTAAAAATAAGGAATGGGTTTGGAATAGACGACTGTAATCCCCGAAAATGCATTTCGTTTTCTGCATTGACAAAGTGTGGGTTGCGATATGTGTAAAAAAGTAAATAATTACTGCTGAGGTAATCACTATCTAGATCTCCCACCCCCCATGTCATCAAAAATAAGCAAAGCAAAGACCCTCTGTAGTGCTTACGTAATACTTGAATGGCCCCAACGTTATTTTAATAAACGTATTGAAACTATAAACAGCAAATCCGTTTTGTCGCAGTCTAATAAAATTCGATATAAACAGCAAAATCTCGAATGCATTCCGTACGTAACACACAATGCGCAGTACGCTGTGCATTATTGTCTCGTCGAGTAATAACTGGGGTAAGCGGTATGCTGAGAATATTAAATGTCAGAAGATCTCTACTTAGGGCCTGCACAGACGACGGACATTGGAGGGCTTTTTGTCACGACACGAAAGTTGAATATATAACGAAGACTATCGCGTACTTTATAAAATTCGCGATCTAAGTACAATCTTATTTGGTTAAGGCCCTACTCGTAAAAAGTATGGACCTTTTTGATATAAAACTAATAGCACGGTTACAGTTGTTACAAATCTGGTAATAACATATATATTTCTTCATTCCTTTATCTAGATTCGTATATTTTCAAAAACACGATTTTATGATTTTGCCTCGACACTTTTTCTTTTCGAAGAGACCTCTAAAAATACGAAAATTCAAGATTATTCTTAAATGGGGTTACTTACACTATTGGAAATTGGTTTAATAAGTGGACCAATAATATTTAGGATCGTATAGAAGCATTTTTTTAAATCGCTGTAGATTTTAATAAGAAGTGATTTTGTGTTTTTTTTTTTGCCTAATCTGCAAAATCGATCTCGCTCCCGTGCGCGTCGTTTTCTCATTGCCATATCGCTTCAGCATATATTTTTCGAGTATCGCCTTAACAATAAAGACGTGTCGCGGACAAAAAGTCCTCCGTTATCCGTCGTCTGCGCTAGCTCTAAGGACCTTCCCGTTAGATTTCGAATGGGATACGAACATGTATAAACCTTATTGGTTTTTTTTTTAATTGCAGTCACATTTTCCAATTATCTACTTTTAGATTATGTAATTAAGTAACATACTTACTTAATTACGCTTGTGCAAAGTTAAGTTTCTATAGTGATACAATACAATTTATCTCAATAAACAGATGAAGAAAATAATTTCCTACAATTCTGTTTTGTAAAGGTTTTACCCTTTTTACAGAATTAAATATGTATGTACAGTCGGGAAACATCCCGGTTTAACCAGTACAGTTTTTTTTAAGAAAGTTATCTCAAAAGTAATAGACTTATAGAAAACGTTTATATCACAAATAATAGAGCTTTAAAATAGGTAGGTATTTCATTTTATAAATAAATTATTTCTTTAATCATAATACTTACCGAAATATCGTTTGTCAAAAAAAACTCTACTGAACAATCGGGAAGTTTACCGACTGTACATACATGCAGGCTTACACTTTATTTTTTTTTTGTTTCGAAGGGGGAATTGGGCCTTATGCATACCCTATCGCTGGTGGGCGATAGGGTTATTGGGGCTCTCCTTTGGTAGGCATACCCACTAAAACCCCCCGGTGTCCGGCTGCATATCGCCAGGATTGTATAAATGTGGGGCCTTTGTTGCAGTCTCCACCACAATCCTGGGCGAATGCAGGCCCTCACTTTTTTTTATACTAGGAGAAATGCTTTTACGCATCCCTCGCCCCCAGGTGCAGGGGCGATTCGAAATGTTGGACTCACCTGGAGTACGCAGCCTGTATCAGTACGCAGGCCGCGCGCCCCATCCCACACCCCTCCCGTGCGTATAAGCTCGGTGGAGGAAGAGGTATCCTTGTGTCCCTACCTTCCCATCCTAGTGATGAGAAAGTGGGGGGGGGGCACACGGAACCCACCCCCCCACCAAGTCCCAAGACTCGATGGGGGGGGCGGGAGGCGGGTGGGAACTACCAACTAAAATTCCTAGTATTTGCCCTCCAGGCCATCATTGGTCACGGGGGGTAGGGTTCAGGCTTACCCTAACTTTTACATACCCAATAATTTTATTCCAATTACAATTCTACAACGTTGCAGCATATTTTGCCAATTTTCCTTTACCATTAATTCACCTATTTGTAGAACCATAACATTAAATAGCTAACATACCTACAAATTAACTAACTAATTTTCGTTTGGTTTGCTATACGAGATGGGCTTAATAAAACTGTTAATATACCAAACATCATAACGGATACAAATAGACTGTAACTCATTTAAATAATAAACTTAACGGAGCTGTAAAATTCAGTTCGTGTTGGACTATGTGGGACTTATCTGCTATGCGCCGGATTATTTCCACCGTTAAACCACAACTAACTGTCACTTACGAATTTGGTTACCAAGTGATTGCGCGTACTGCCAAAGAATACTAACTATTTATTAACGTAAAGAAGCGACACACCTCCACCCGCCGAAATAGAGTACGTTTCATCGTATATTCCCTTTTTTTTTGGTCAAAAGGTTAGGTTAATTTAGGATAAGAATTCAATGCAAACTTTTTAAGTTTTGGATTCTGTTTTAAAATCATGCTGGAAACATTAGGAAGCGGTGAAAGTAAAATTTTGAAATTATGTTTCTAACACGTACGCGCCTTCTTGACGTACAGGGGTACCATCAAAAAAGGGAATATAGGATGAAACGCACTCTATCGTAGCCTGTAACGAGTAGCACAATACTCGCTGGCATTTTCTTTATACGGAAGAAATTAAAAAGAGAATACTTACTACATGACCAAGACAATTAGGCGCATGACAGGAATTCGGTTTTGCACTTTTGGCACCTGCAGCCCACTCCGATCACCGCACTACTGTTATTATGTGATTAACTAGCGCTACAGTGATTAACTGATTGATTACCGCTTTTTGAAATTTTAGATTTTTTTAGATAGACTTTTTTGTCAGATATTACAAAAAAATGTTAACAAGGCCTACATAGTTCACGCGCACATTGACACGTTCAATCAATAGTATTATAGTACACACGATATGGTGTTGTAGTAGGCTTCGCGCGCGAGCGGTTGTTTTGAGTACCGGGGGACTGGTACGGTTTCCATTGTGGCGGTTAAGCAACTTTCGCAAAGGTCGGCTATGGGGTGGGTGACCCATTATCTCGAGCTCTTCGTGATTTGGTAGGGACATGAAGCCCCGGCTACATTTGCAGTTGTTAACACTCCCCAATGTGATTGGGCCCGCATGGTGGGTCAGGCTCAATTCTTCCGCCTTATCCACAAAAACGCACACACTTAGACAAAATAAGGCTTTATAAACATAAAATTTGAACACGTTACTACTTTATGATTTTGTAATTTTTGCATTTTTCAATGCTATTTTTATACTTATGGTAAATTTTAAATAGAAAAATATTGGAAAAAATTAACTCGGCCACAAGTGAATTCTTCGACGGGAATCGAACCCGCGACCTTTGGAAATCCGGTCCAATGCTCTAACCGCTGAGCTGCCGAGACTTGCGAACTACCGTCGAAATTCTCCAATACTTTTATATTTTTTAATATGCTGTAGGCCAGCGTTGTTACATCAATGCTAGAAATATCCTTGCATTCGAAAGAAACATCTTTTCAGGTGTTTAACGATCGATTAAGATGCAACTGCCAATAATTTATGATTTTGTAATTTTTGCATTTTTAAATGCTATTTTTATACTTATGGTAAATTTTAAATAGAAAAATGTTGGAAAAATTTAACTCGGCCACAAGTGAATTCTCAGACGGGAATCGAACCCGCGACCTTTGGAATTCCCGTCTGAGAATTCACTTGTGGCCGAGTTAATTTTTTCCAATATTTTTCTATTTAAAATTTACCACGTTACTACTGTTGCGTGTTGTTGGGATGAACCTGTCTTACAAGCAAAAGTTTATTGGAGTCAAAAGATATAACTAAGTATAAAATAGCACACGTAAAAAGTCTAATTTACACGTATCAACAACATCTAACTAACGCCCCAACTCAGTACTACACAAGAATCCAAATTGACCCGACCCTCGGACCTCGCTCCTAACAAACGAGATTCATTTTACGCCGAACGAGGTACATTTTCACCTAAAAAGAACCTTTACTAAGGCAAGACTAGCGATTCTCAAACTGGGCGATAAAGATCCCTTGTGGGTGCTGCGACCCCAAAGAGGAGTTTTGAATGGGTTACAGAAAATTTGGCGTGGCCTAATGTGGATTGGTAGCTTTTAGCGGACAATCTGTATGGTGCTAAGGAATCAGAGATTGAAGAACATTGTCCTTCTTGTAACAAAACTTATTAAATGTAAGTAGTCAGTAGTAGGAGTGTACGGTTTTTGGACCGTGGCAAATATACTAAAAAAATCAGTCATATAAATTTTATCTAGCAACAGCTCAGACCTATATCGAGATAGACGAAAAGAGCGCTTCAAACTGTATGAGAACCTAGTGTATCGAATTTTTCGTACCTACGATGACGTCACGAGCGAGATTTAGTGATGTGAAAATGTAATTGACGAGGTCTTGCAAGAAAGCACTGCACAATTATTCATTTTTGTTTCTGAGTGACGAGTGTTTTTAACCGACTTCAAAAAAGGAGGAGGTTCTCAATTCGTTTTTTTTTTTTTTTATGTATGTTCTACCATAACTTCGCCAGTTGTTAACAGATTTTTATAATTCTTTTTTTATCTGAAAGAAAATGGTTTATGTGTGGTCCCATATAATTTTTACGATGATCTGGCTAGTAGTTTTTTCATATTCTTGAAAAATATCAATCACCTTTTGGCAAGTTGTCGTTTACCTAGATGACATTGTTGTGTATGGGCTGATTTTTAGTGTAAGTAACGGCACATGATGTAACTAAAAATTTTAAATTAAAACATTTTATAAAAAAAATTCAAACCGACTTCAATAAGTAAAAAATAAAACTTTTGGAGTCGGTGCTAGCTAGCTAAGGCCAAAAAAATATATAGATAATAGAAGTGCAATGTAGAATGCCCTGGCTGGCACCGACTCCAAAAGATTTATTTTTTACTTTTTGAAGTCGGTTTGAATTTTTTTTATAAAATGTTTTTTATGGCAATGGTCTGACAAGCAGTCTGACTTATGTCGTAAATCTTTGACCGTGGAGCAAACTTTTGGCACGCAAGGTAGGTACACTTTCACCGTCTATCTCGATATAGGTATGTGAGCAACAGCTGAAAACTTTCGCGCTTCGTACCTAAATTTTAATCAAGTTGGTAAAGTTCTGCCACACATCAAAATTATGTTCCGTTAACGTTTCATGACTTTCGATGGGAGAACTTCTAAACGTACACATTATGACATGGTGAAGACAAAGTTTAAATGCGTGTTGGTGTTACATACATGTGAACCCTTTTGTTTTGATCTAAGTATACATTATTTTTTTTAACCTTAGTAGGTATTTAAATTATTTTCATTGTTCCTTTTTCGCAAAAATTCTGGTGCATTTGCAGGCGACACGTTAGTATCTTACAACTGGGAATGTAAATGGCTGGACAGATATGAAGGCTTCAGGGAAAGGAAGATCATTGTCCATAAATGCGATATTAAAAAACTTAGCTCAACTAAGGCCAAACAAAGGCTAACCTCTTGGCTCCAAAAACTCAGTTACGCTGAAACAGAATCATTGTTAGAAATCACTACATAAAAAAAAAAAAATAATAATAAAAAAAACACACACACACTCACGCGGTCACACACACACACACACACACACAACATACCTACGTATTATGAGATGCAATTAAATTCTAATACTTTCACATCAATGACAGTCACACACTTATTTGATTAGACGTTGAAACACAAAACACATTGCCTTATTTGTTCAATATTAAGTGTTTTTCATTTTCTTTTTTCCATTTTCTTTCTTTTTCATTATCTTCTGTACAATTAAATAAAACATCTAAATGTTTGTAAACCTTGCAACGGCACTGAACTATGTAGTTTACTTGCAAATCTCATACTCAAGTCCCTGAGATACAGGATTACCTAGTTTGGGGACTTATTTGTTAATAAATGTTTTTATGTTTTTTTTTTATGTTTTTTTTTCCGATTTTGAGTTAACAATGCCATCTAATACAAAATTCATAAAGCTATTTGGTTCTGAAACCCAAAACCGTTAAACGAATCAGTGTTCACATGCGACTCAAAAAACGTCAGTATGGCTGTATGCATAAAAGATCATTGTCTATGGACTATGAACCTTTTACCGCGTTTCTTTGACAGCTGTCAATATGAGATCAACGAATCTTAAAAATTATTGTGGTGTGTTGTGTTGTTTATACCCCAGATATTGAAGTATTAAATATACTTTACAATGTTTTCAAATAAATACTTTGACAAAGTTAAATAAGTTTTATCAATTTTCTCAAAACTATACTCAAGTGACAATGATCTTTCTTTCCCTGTACCCTTCATATGGATAAGCTGTTCCATATTGACCATGCCCGGATTAGGACATAAGAAATTATTTACCTCGATTTTATTTCCACAGGAACGGAACCACACGTGCAAAACCGCAGGGCACACACACTATTAAAACTAAGAATTCAGTATCGCATTTGAGAAAAAGGTTTTATTTTCCTCAGAACACAATGTCAGTAGTTACCCCTCTAACAGATTTCTTTACATCTGTGAGGACGTCACGAAACCGGTAATAAGGTTCCATTTTATTTTCCATGAGCTCATAAAGAAACGTTAACAAACCAAGATTAAAGGGGACAGTCCCCGACTTCGGCCATTATCGCCGTGCTCTTGAATAAAATACTTTTCTCATTCAAAAGAAGCGCAAAAGCAGCACAGTCTTTGTTCAGTCCTACACAGATGAGCTAGCCTATTTTTAGAAGCAGGTACTATTTACTTAAATGCACGCTGCTTCATCTAAGATGAAACGAAGCTAGATTGAATTCCGTGAATGGGATTCCTTTAGTGAAGTAACTTGTTACTTTCATCTGTCTTTTATATGGAAACTTCTTTATACAACATTTAATTTAAACCATCGCCTTTTTAAAACTCGAAGTTGGTCATTCCTTTATTGTTAGGTATTTCTGCATATCTACTTACTACCCTTTTTTTGTTTTAAGTTAGGGGAATCCAGTCTTTACAGATTCCTGCCTTGAGGATATGCTGGGGTCACCTAGTTTACCCGTCCTGGTGAAGACCTCTAAAAATACGGAATTACAGCTTAGTTCGTGGAATATAGCGCGTTTGATATCCGTAAAAGTTGTTTTATTTCAATAAACAGTGCGCGCCAAAACTTAAGAAATAAGATATTATAGAAATCTTGAGTTCAGTCAACTAAACGTTTTAGAAACAAAAGCTTTACGTCTTTTAATTCATGACTCTACAAACTAAGAAAGAGGGATTTGCCATCCCTTGACGAGTTTCTCGTCGGTTCTTCAAGGTCTCCGCCCCGTAGAGCTTTGCGAAGAACGATGCCGTAGCTTCTTCGACATTCATATGTGGTTGGAACAACCTAGACTGGTTAAATTATAATTAAAATTTACTAGAAAATAGCAAATAGTCTCATGTTCATGTCGCCCTGACGGGTGACTGGTTAAATTATTTTTTATTTAACTTTGACCGCAAAGAAGAATGGTTTTAGAAAATCCGGAATACTGGAAAACTACACTTTAAATTTTTTTTTTTTCATTTATTTAAAATAAAGTATGATTTTTTTTTGTTTTCATTTAAGCAAATTAACATATTTCTAAATTTAGTTTTTATTTCATAAGGCTAGGTCAGGTACTTTTGATTTTTTTTTTTTTTTATTATTATTATTAGATAGGTAAAGAGCTTGACCGCTATCTTGCCTGATGGAAAGCGAAGATGCGATCTAGGATGTAACGCGCTTGCCTAGAAGATACCTATTCACTCGTGCCTTGAAGACCCCCAAATTGTAAGTGTCAGGAAACACAGACTGAGGCAAGGAGTTCCACTCTTTAGCGGTGTGGATGATGAATGTCGAGTCAAAACGCTTAGTGCGACACTTGGGTATATCAACCATATAATTGTGGCGCCTATTTGTACGTCTGGTTGTCCGATGAAAAAATGGGGATGGTGGAAATTTGATATGAAATAAGATTTGATTTGATATAAGATATTGAAAATTTTCTAACCGACCCTCTTTTTTGCAGTCCGGTGTATTTTAGCCGTTACGTCTTAGTTATCCCATGACTACAGTCCCTGGAAAACTGCCGAGCACTTGATCGGGATAGAAACTATCCTATGTTAATCCATTTCGCTGCATTATTAACAACCCCAAACGTTCACCTTGACAATATTCTTGTGGCCGCCCACGGTTTTACCGGCGAGGTTCCCGTTTCCGTGGGAATAACGGGATAAATAACTATATATATATATAATATATTAGTGCATCATATTTATATTATATACTATATATATCGCTCTTAGCGATAAGGCCGCCTTTGCCCACATTTATGTCAACTCTTTCTTGTGTTTCTGTCTGTATTTTTGTGTGTGCAATAAAGTGTTTTATCTATCTATCTATCTATATATTATTTATCCTATGTTTTAATCCCGGCTAACGTCTAAACTTCCACATTTATTAATATTAGTAAAATAATAGCACAGTCTATGAGTGCAGAAAAGACTCGTTTAACGCGGAGTTACGAAATGGTTGAAATTGGTCATTGAATTTCTTCATCGCAACTTTTGTTATTAAAATAAAATAACGAAACATTACTATTTTGTGTTATTTTAAGACAACATTTTTAGACAACCAATTAATTTATTATGTAGGTGTATAAAATGTATTACAAACAAGTTTTGTACAGCATATTTTATTATGGTAGAATAAAATTCAGATAGAATTCAGAATGTTTAAGTGGCAACATTTCAAGCTGTCAAATTAATGGCGTCTTCGTTCAAACGTTGTCCAAAATATTTTGCCAAATAATTTCTTTTTCAATACGGTGAAAAAGTGTTTTGAAAAGGGCTGCGTAATTAAAGCATTTGCTAGTTGTAACAATAACAATAACAATAAATAACAATAACAATAATTTATTTGTATCTAAAGCCTGGTACAAAAACAATATTATCGTTAATAACCACAGTAGTCAAAGACTGTGTCGCAGTTATTAGCGCCCACCTCGAAGTTATACAAATTTGCAAAAAAATACAAATAAATTAACCGAAATCTAAGGTCTAACTAGAGACTATATTATATAAAAGAAAAAAAACAAAAACTTTCTTATACATGTAAGTGTAGTAAGTACGCGCGCGCGCGGGTGCACGCTTGGGTGTGGAATGTGTGTGCGCGTGTGTGTGTGTGCGTGTGTGTTTGAGTGCGTGTGAGTGTGTGTTTGTGTGTGTGTGTTTGTGTGGGTGAGTGTGTGTGTTAACGTGAGTGTGTGATGCGTGTTATGTGTGTTGAATGTCATTCATTTTGTTAAACAAGAGACTCGACATCTTCATATTTTAAACTAAGGAGCCACTTGCACAAAACTTGCTTACACTCTCGAAAAGATAAGCTGTAAAAACGCAATTTATAGTTAATTTTATTATATAGGACTGAGCTAAGGTACAAATAGTGCCGACTGGTAAGCTTGGTAGAACATTTTTCGACTTTGAAGATTCTATTTGACAATCTTGTATTCAAGGCTAACTCAGGATCAAAATTACAAGATCTGTGTTTACGTAGAAGAACGGACAGTACGAAAAGCTTACGCACGGAAAGAACCTGCCATAGCTCATAAAGTTGTGCGGTAGGATACCAGATAGGTTTGAAAGCCATAACTTTCAACACCGCACGCTGGGCCCGTTCCAGCGGTATGAGATTGGTCACTGTCGAGGAGCCCCAGACAGAAATACAATAACTTAGTATTGATTGAGCTAAGGTGATATAAGCCGTCTTCAAAGTACCCTCATCAGCACTACCTCGCAGTTTCCGAAAAACAAATATCAGTTTTCTGATTCGAGAAGATACTGATTGGACATGCTCATGCCAGGACATGACACTGTCAACTACAACACCCAAATATTTCACGTGATTTAAACGTTGGATTTTGAAACAATCACAATTAGGACTCGATATACCTACTGAAGTGCAAGAATTTTCGTGCGCAGATATTTTGAATGTGTTGTCAGGTTGGGATTTTAGTCTAGGAGCAAATGTGACAAAGCATGTCTTAGTAAGGTTAAGAAGTAGGTGATTATAAGAGAGCCAGGCAGTGACTATGCTTAGAGCATGTTCAGCATGTTTACGAGCCCCCTCCCAATCCTGCCCATGAACAAGAAGCGCTGTGTCGTCAGCATAGGTAATAATTTTACAATTTGGTAAAGACAGTTGACATAGTCCATTAATAAAAACAAGAAATAGAGTAGGCCCGAGCACACTACCCTGGGGGACTCCCGATGTGACAGATCTCTCATCACTTGTTATACCATTAACTGTAACACTTTGAGTTCTACCGCTGAGGTAACTTTTAAACAAATTGAGAGGCAAACCTCGGATCCCCAAGCGTTCAAGTTTATGTAATAAGATTGGGACAGAGACAGTGTCAAAAGCCTTTGAAATGTCCAAAAACATACACAATGACTTGAGTTTCTTATTTAGGTTTTTCACTATAGATCCAGTAAGTTCAAGGACAGCATCTTCGGTGGATTTCCCTGCTCTAAAGCCAAATTGATTTGCTGAAATAGCTTGTTTGCTGTCTAGAAAACAAATTAATCTTTTATTTATAATTTTTTCGAAAATTTTTGAAAATGTGGAAAGCACGGAAATGGGTCTATAATTAGAAACACTGTCCCTGTCACCATTCTTAAAAATAGGGTGAACAACTGCTTTTTTAAAGACACTTGGAAATACTCCGGTTGTGAGACAGAGATTAAAAACAGTATTGGAAGCATGACTAGTCTAGTGGCCCTTAAGAGAGATGCTGGAATACCGTCCCATCCGACAGCACTATTTAACTTAAGCCCCATAATTATTGAGTCAATTTCTGACTCGTCAGTAGCAAACAGACCCATTGAATCCTGACAGGATATCTGGGGTATCTCAGATCGGCAATCGGGTTGAAAAGGGGAAACACTGGCTGATCTGTCACCAACATCAATAAAAAACCTATTCACAGCGTCAACGGAACTTTTTGGATCATCTG